>OV702289.1:154157079-155422822 GCA_916181665.1 Avena sativa | reverse complement strand
GACACTCTAACATGCAAGCAACTAACAACAAAAAGGAAAACTAAACGAAAGCAAAAACTAAAATGGATAGACTAGAAGTAAACAGAGATAATCACGGTGAAAACATTGTTTTGTTCAATGAAATCCTTTTGTTAACAAGGTTGATCAGGTCTTGTTAACAAAACAATTCCATATGAGACAAAACTTTGTATCCCACTAATGATTATGTTACCTCAACCTTGATAGCAATGGTCCCAATCATAATAGTTTCAAATTTTTCTCTTGGTATGGGACAATATATTTCTCCAACTTGAATGCCTCCAACATGTTCAATTGAATTCAAACCATAAGTCCTTTCAATCTTCTTGGGGAAATAGATAGTATGTTCCTTGTCATTAACATTGAAGGTCACCTTTCCTTGATTACAATTAATAACAGCTCCTGCAGTATTAAGAAAAGGTCTCCCAAGAATAATAGACATATTATCATCTTCGGGCATTTCAAGCACAACAAAATCAGTTAATATCAAGCAATTGTGAGCCACCTGAACAGGTACATCCTCACATATACCCACAGGAATGGTGGTAGATTTATCAGCCATTTGCAAAGATATGTTAGTTGGTATTAATTTTTCAAATTGAAGCCTCTTATAGAGAGAGAAAGTCATAACACTAACTCGAGCTCCCAAATCACACAAAGCAGTTCTAACATAACTGTTCTTAATAGAGCAAGGGATAGTTGGAATCCCTGGGTCTCCAAGTTTCTTAGGAACCTTACCATTGAAGGAATAATTAGCAAGCAAAGTAGAAATTTCTTCATTAGGGATCTTCCTTTTATTCGAGACAATATCCTTCATATACTTTGAGTAAGGAGGCAATTTAATAGCATCGGTCAAAGGAATTTGCAAGAATGAAGGTTTCATCCACTCACAAAACTTATTATAGTGTTCATCTTCCTTTGACTTGTGTTTCTTATCAGGGAAATGCATAGGTTTTTGGACCCAAGGCTCTCTTTCACTCCCATGTTTCTTAGCAACAAAATCTTCTTTAGTGTATTTAGTATTCTTATTGTGCTTTTCAGGTTCTTCTTCAACTTTTTCTTCATTACCACTTTCAGTTTCAGCATCAGAAATAGATATACTATTAGGATCTATAGCAGGTTTAGAGGGTTCTACAACAGTTTTATGTTTCTTTTTCCTTTTCTTACGAGTAGAGCCACTATTTTCAGTTTGTTGAGAATCCTGCTCAATTCTTTTGGGATGCCCCTCACGATACAGAGGATCCTGGGTAGTAGCACCACTTCTAGTTATAATTTCATAAGCATGTTTTTCTTTAGCAGCATTAACTAGCAAGTCTTTTTGCACTTTAACGAGTTGATCTATTTGAGTTTCAACCATTTGAAAGTGTTTAACAATCATTTTAACATCATTAGAGGTTCTTTCCACAATATCTTTCAACTCAATAATAGCTCTAGTGTTTTCCATTAGATGATTTTGCACCCTTTTATTAAAATTATCTTGCTTAACAATAAAGATATCGAATTCTTGTAAGCATTGATCAGGAGGTTTAGAGTAAGGGATATCACCTTCATCAAAGTGTTGGAGAGAGTGTACCTTGATAGTGTATGAGTAGGGAATAGGCTTACATAATTCTTCTATAGGAGGTAAATTCTTAACATCTGCAACTTTAATTCCCTTCTCCTTAAGACATTTCATAGCTTCCTTCATCACTTCATCATTTAATTCAATAACTCCCCTCTTCTTTGATGTTGGAATAGGCACTGGTATAGTAGGTTCAGGTACAATTACTTCAGGTATAGCTTGTTTAGGAGGAGTCCAGTCTTCATAATTCTTGATTATTTTATCCATTAATTCCCCAGCTTCCTTGGGAGTCCTTTCCTGAAAACACAGTCAGCACAACTATCTAGGTATGTCCATTATAAAATATATCAAGAAGCTCATTCTTCAGTTAGTCCATTATAAAATATATCAAGAAGCTCATTCTTAGGTATTGGACTTCCAGCCTGTGCATGAACCAAAGAACAAAACCTTGCCCAAGATTCGGGCAATACCTCTTTTTCTCCCTGTTTAAAATCAAAAAGTTCCTGCAAAATAGCATGTCTAGCACTAGGAGGAAAATATTTTTGCAGGAAAGTACTAATCAAGCAATCAGGGCTATCAATAGATCCAGGTGGTAAATTACTAAACCAAGTTTTAGCTTCTCCTTTTAGTGAAAAGGGGAAAATCTTGGTAACAAAGTAAGTACGCATCTTAATATCATCATAAAACAAGCCACTCATGGTAGAAAGTTCATTCATATGTGCTACCACACTTTCATTCTTAGTCCCACAAAAAGGTTATTTCTGAACAATAGCTATGTAAGATAGATCGAGAGAGAAATCACAATCTTCATCTATAATGTTTATGGGAGAAGCAGCAAACTTAGCAATATGAGATAATTTGGGTCTAATAGTATGCCTCTCAAGGAGACTCTTAGCAGCTCTTCTATCATGGATGTTTTTACATTCTTTAATAAATTCATCGGTCATCTCAACATAACCATCTTCAATATCATAACTTTCACTAGACTTAGGTGAACTAATAGGTGTAGTAGTGTCTTCATTAGGAGTTTCCGTATTTCCAGCTATAGTTCTAGCAATCGTAGCATCTAGGAAAGGACCTAATGAACCACTCTTATCAAGCACAGTAGAAGCAACATCATAAGCATCAGAAGTCTCCGATTCAGCAGTAGTAGTAGTGTGTGTGTGTAGTATGTGTATGTGGTGGTGTAACGAGATTACTCATAACAGATGGTGAATCAAGAGCAATAGAGGTGTTCAGAATAGTACCTCTTCTTGTAGTGGATGGTAAAATAGGAACCTTGCCATCACGAGACTTACCCATGATGGATGGATAGCAACGAACAATAGAGAATCCAAGTGAACTTGATAAATAAAGCTATGCTCCCCGGCAACAGCGCCAGAAAATAGTCTTGATGACCCACAAGTATAGGGGGTGTATCGCAGTATTTTCGAGGGAAGTGAAACCCAATTTATTGATTCAACACAAGGGGAGCCAAAGAATATTTATAAGCCTTAACAACTGAGTTGTTAATTCAGCTGCACCTGGAAACAATCTTGCTCACAGCAGTTTATCAGTAGCAACAGTTAGTAGGAATAGTAAAGTAGCAGCAATAGTAAAGTAAAGACAACAGTAATAATAGCAGTAAATAGTGGGATTCGAGTGCGGTAGGCATAGGGATGGATGGACGGGTGTTGCATGGAGAAGACAATTCACATAGCAATCAGAACATAGGGCAATTGCAGATAAATAAGATAAAGCATCCAAGTACTTGATAATCCTATGCATGTGTTCCATATATAGTCATACGTGCTCGCAATGAGAACTTGCACAACATCTTTTGTCCTGCCAACCCGTTTGCAGCGGGGCCTCAAGGGAACTACTGGCAATTAAGGTGCTGCTTTTAATAGAGCACCGGAGCAAAGCATTAACACTCCATGAACACATGTGATCCTCGCTTCAAAGCCATTCCCTCTGGTTATCCTGATTTCTGTCACTTCGGGGCCATTGGTTCCGGACAACAACGTGTGTATAGAACTTGCAGGTAAGACCATAAACAATACTATCATAATGAATCAATAACATGTTCAGATCTGAAATCATGGCACTCGGGCCCTACTGACAAGCATTAAGCATAACAAGTCGCAAAAAAAGTCATAAAGCACTAATAAAAGATACTAGGCACCATGCCCTAACAATCTGATGCCGTTACATGAACGATCTCATCCAATCCCTACCATCCCCATAGCCTACAGCAGGGATTACTCACTCATAGATGAGGGAAACATGGATGGTCGATGGAGAAGCGATGGTGATGATGATGGCGATGATCTCCTCCAATTCACCGTCCCGGTAGGGTGAAAGAACGGAGTTTCTGGTGCTTTTTTCGTGGAATCTGGTGGTGGCAGCGGAGCGGAACTCCTTCTAGAAAAACGTCGAACCCCCCCTGAGTTTTTAGGTCAAAAGGCAACTTATAGGCGAAGAGGGAGACCGAGGGGTCGTCTGGGGCGGCCAGACCACCCCCTGGCGCGGCCTAGGTTTGCCCGCGCGACCAGGTGGTGTGGCCTGGGCCCAGCCCCCCTCCGTCTCGTATTCTGGCTCCTGGAGTCTTCTGGTGAAATAGGATTTTCGGCATATTTTTCGGGATTTTTCCTGATAGTTGATTTTCTGCACAAAAAGTAGACATCAGGGCAATTCTGCTAAAAACAGCGTCAGTCCGCGTTAGTTGCATCCAAATCACACAAGTTTAGAGGAGAAACAATAGCAAAAGTGTTCGGGAAAGTAGATACGTTTTGGACCTATCAATGTGTCAAATACACACTTAAGAATCACTCCTTTAAGGTCCCACTCAAAATATGTTCCTAACATATTTGGGTATGAGTCACTACTCTTACTCAAACTATGTTCCTACATATTTGAATTTGAGACTTATTTTGCTCCCACTCAAAAATATGTCATTCACATATTGTTTTAGGAAGACTTTCATAGCTCCCACTCAATTTCATGCAAATTGCATATCCACTCACTATTTTGAACAACTTCAAAATCCTTTGATCAAATATCAAACTTGGAGATTCACTATGAGATACTAGTACTTTACTAGTTTTAAATCCACCAGACTTTCAGCACACTTGAATCAAATTCATTTGAATTCGTCCAATACTTGACAAATTGTGCTTTTGTCATTCGCCCTTTTTCCAGTATGGCTTTGCAGTCATTTGGGAAAATTCAAGTAACTCCATTACTTTGCAAGATTCAGCAACGAATTGCTTTCTAATCTCAAGGGAATTTTGCTTTGGGATTTCTCATGTCATTAGCTTACCATTATTTCCTTAGTAGTTTGTAGGTATGTCATATTCTAGTAATCATGAAAAATGATTCACAAATGTCTCCATACAAGATATGGGCTACATTTTGAATCCTACTTTATGTAGTGAAAACACTAGTGGGGAAAACACAATGATCATTATCATTGATTCTTTCCTTTGTGAAGAGTTTCATCCAGGAACGCTTTCCGTTGTGCTTCTCAATACTCTGATGCAGGGTTTTGAATCCTCATCGTGTTTCACCCTATCTTCCAAAAGCTTCATAATCGAGAAATATCACTGAATGTGAACTTTCTCGAAAATGCACCAAAATCCAAGCAATACAAGTTTTTCTTTCCTTTTGGTTCCAGCTATGGATTTCGTATTCAAAGTTCCCAATAAATACTCTACAAGGACTTATTCGCTATTGTTTTGGTTATATCGAATATCCCCAAAACTTTTATGACTATCCATACTAGATATGGAGCTGCTTTCACGAATTCAAATGGTTCACAATATATTCTAATTGAGTGCTAACTATTTCTATCTAATGGTCTCTACATCTACACTACAATGATTTGTTTGGCGCCTTCTATTCACCCACTTTGATATCTAATATCATATTGTGATGCTTTGCATTTTGACATTTGAAGTGCATTGCATTTCACAATTTCTTTTATGCCATTCTTACAAATTCGAATTTCATTACTATTGATCGAATTGTAATAATTAGATTCTCTTTTATCTTTAATACCCTTTGTTGATAAAACACTTTGATCATATCAAATAGTTTCATACTCATGTTTCCTTTGGTAAACTTCTTTACACATTTAAACAATCATATAACAATAATTACCATTTTGTTAAAACACAATACATCGAATATGTACTTACTTTTAACAACTAATCAAACACTTTGTATTCAAGTAATACACCGTGTTCAAGTTATTTTGCCGAACTTAGGCATGATTCATATGTGATATGAAATCGAATGTCTTTCACATATTATCACATAACTTTGAATTCAAACAATGGTTTCATTCATTAATGAATATATCATTAAGTTGGGTAATTTAAGGCATTTCAATATTTTACAAATGTTCATGTATTATCAATTAGTTTCAAAACAAGGATAATTCACACATAATCAAACAAGATATGAACATAAATAGAGATCATTCATAAAAGTGGAACAACTGTTTGTTACAAACTGATATGAATAACCGTCTCAAAAAATGTGAGACACACTAAATAAGTTCACAATCTTTTGATTACAATAACTATCGAAAACATAAACTAAGTGATAAATGTTTGAGGGAGAGTGTCGTTGGCCATCATCATCATGCCCGCCATCAACACGCAACGTCACCTCCTCTCCAGCAAGCACCTCTATTCAGAAGGACCTGTTTTCAGTAAAACAGAACAAGTATCAAATATACTTAACACTGCAAATGTGTTTGCAAGATTATAACATTTATAAAATTGTATATCAAATATATACCTTTGTCATCGATGACCTCTCCGTCAATGGGTTCAACCTCCACATTCCTGAGATGTGAAATGAACCTGTGAAAATACTATGTTTCCGCATCGCCTCTCATGATGCAAGTCCTGACATGTGCTCGGTATCTTGGTGGCAGCGACCGCAGACAAGGCCATTTGCAAAAGAGCTCGTCATCCAGCTGTCTAGGAAGTATGTTGGCCTCATGTACACATCATGCATGCGCTCCAAGTGGTTGTCGAGCGAAGAGATCTCCTCCATCTTAATGGAGAGGAAATCTCCCATCAGCTCATGCTCCCATATGCGTGCTTGTTCCACAAAATGTGTCCTAATCTATAGCATTACCGTACGAGGGTCGATATTACCCACGACAGGCCACATCTCATCCACCATTCCGAAACACATTGTAACTGAAATGAAGGAGGCCATCTCACAATGGTAATAGAGGTCTTCCTGCTGCTTTGGGGTCTCTAGGTCACTGGCCTGATCCAAATCCATCTCGTTGAGTATGTAGTCGACCATGTTATTCTCACTAAGGATAACATGGATACACGTAACCCATATAGAGAAGTTTGATCCGTCTAGCCTGAGCTTCTCTCCTTCTAACCAATTATCAACAGGAAAGGTAGCATCAGGGAGAACCATTTTCTACATTTATAATTGCAAAAGGGAATTTAGACTAAGTTTATAAGTAAATGAATTAATAATAACTCCACTCAGAAACACCTATCCCCTGAAGGGTTCTAGTGATAACACGACCCCTTTTCCCCACATCTCCCCCGATCATCACGGCCATCAATGTGGGTTCTAGGGTGGACGCTAAACGTCGGTCACATCATTCATGCGACTCGTGCTCGGTCTTTCGACCATCCGCTTTTCGAGGCCATGTCTCTGTAACATGCTACGCTCGCGAACTCAACCTTAGTGTATTCGCTGTGCAACATGGCTTACACCCACTGTATGCGAACGTAGATATGTCTGACACCCGCTCATCACCGCCTTCCTCATACCAAAGAACTTTCTTGGTGGTGCACACTAAGGGGGAACACAATCCTTGGTAATTTTTAACAGGGGTCATCTTATTAGGCTACAGGGGTCATCTTATTAGGCTACCGTCGAGTATCTAATACTAACACACAATAAGATATACAAACAATAACATTGAATGTAAATGTGATGTGATATGGTCCGCGTCGTCATCTCCATCCATCGTCACCGGATTCCGGCGCCAGGATTCCGGTGCCGTAGACACCAGGGTACCGGTGTCTTTCCGATGTGGTAGTCCATCACCTTCGTGACTATCTTCTACTACGTAACACAAGGTAATCACTTTACCTTTGCCACAACCATATCACAAAGCAACGCCCCCCTGCAAAACAAAGTTAGACGTCTCTACTTTATCTTTGCATATTTTACATGGTTGAATGGGTTTTCGCACAAGAACCGTTCTTACCTAAAAACTTTCACCACAATGCTTATCAAGTAGTTATCTATACTATACCCCTTTAGGGGCCCTCCATTGCAAATGTCATACCAACTAATGCGAGAGAAACAGACACCCCCTAAGCCACTTTATACGGTACACGTTGTATGTCAAGCGTGGACCAGTCTCACGAATGAACGCGTAAAGTCGGTTGGGGGCCGCTTCATCAAGCATAACTGCGGTATACACAAGTACACGTGGGAGGGTAACAACTAAAAGATCAACGCCCACACGCTACATCTCGTGTATTCTACCCGTACTAGCATTACCATGCATAGATCTAGCTCTGATACCACTGTAGGGGTTTCGCGTATGAAAACAATAATTTTTACCCAACACCCCTGAACCCCTGATGTTGCCAGGACATATCTATTAGTAATGCAGTAACTTGAGGGGCTTTTCACGAACTTACCCTCGAAGACCGAAAAGCATTGTCAACGCTCAGGAGAACGTGGGTGATGTAAATGAGCTGAAGTCGACCTCAAGGTCGTGATGAAGTCCTTGCGCTCCTGCGGCTCCAACGACTTGAGTGCTTCAAGTGTGACACCTCGCGGGGAGTTACACACGTCCGGTGCCTGACGATGACTCCCACTTCCCTGATCTAGCAGCAATTGCGGAAGTAGAGCTCCTGGATCCGAATCCCGTAGTGCGACGGCGCTCCGCGGTGAAGATGTCTCTCATTCGTGCAGTCTGAACTTGGGACCACGGTCACGAGAGAGAGAGAGAGAGAGAGAGAGAGAGAGAGAGAGAGAGAGAGAGAGAGAGAGAGAGAGAGAGAGAGAGATAGAGAGAGAGAGAGAATATCAATTGGAGGTCTCCCCAAAAGTGAGAAAACCTTTATTGAATATTGTGTGTATTTATCTGGCCAAATACCCCCACTATATATAGGGGAGGGGAGGTACTACCTCCCTCAAAGTCACGGAGTGGGACTAAATGAGAGGGAGAGGTGGGGAGGCGTGTCGGCCATCCCCCACCCATGGGTCCCACGTGGGGCTGGCCCACTAGGTCCGCCGGCCACCCCCTAGGCCTCTCCTAGGGGCGTGGTCCCCTCTTGGGCCCTTTCCCCTCCGAGAATGTGCCCATTAAGCCCTTTGACCATTTAATTGATTTTCCCTTTTATTAAATAATTATGAATAAATTTTTAAATCAATATTTAACATTCATTCACATATTATTCAATCTCTGTGGCTATGGAACACCTTCCACCTCCACTCCGGACATCCTCCGGAATTACCGAAACCCTTCCGATTTTCTCTCTTCTCTTCTTCGGTGATTCTACCAATCCTATAAACACTCTCTCAGCATCATCAAACCCTTAAGCGTGATACCCCACGGTTCGGGAACACTCCATACATGGTCGGGACACTCCCAGACCAATGATCAACAGAGTGACCTGGATGGCCATGTGACCCCTGTGCATTCCACGAAGATCTTTCGTCGTTTGAAATGGGACAAATATGTCTTATTTCCTTTGTTTCTTGACACTCGCATTGCCCGAGATCTGATCAATGACATCACCATGTCGTATTCGATCTCATTACTGAACAATGCTACTTGACTCGTTCAACAAGTGATATCCCTGTGATCAAATCACACGTTGTGCAGCTATTGGATATAACTTCTCCGAGTGGGCCCTTGAGTATCTTTCCATCACGTGGACGGAAAAATCCCGCTCTTGGCATATATTACCTCTACGGTTCCTCTGAATACCTGAACACACCTTTATTGTCACTGTATTACCAAGTGGCATTTGATGCTATCTAAGCATTCTCGGGAGACAGTGATTGATATAGCCTCACGGTCTAAGGAATAGTCTACGAGGATCCATTTGTAATCATCGTAACTTGAACTTCGTGACATGATCGGGTCATGATGTTTAGGTTGGTTATTGGTTCATCATCTCATTCTCAGAATGAGTTGACTCCATTTCCAACTAGCGTAAATGCCACATGATCAGGAAACCTTGATCATCTGTTGACCAATGAACCAGTGACTAGAGTTTCACTGGGAACCCCTGGTTGTTTATATATCACACGTGTATTGATGTTTCCTCTCAATACAGTTATAGCATGATAATAATCCTTATTATTATTTATCTCTAGGGCATATTTCCAATAGTTCATGGTTAGGTTCTAAGCCAGTAAAGGATGCCCGTAAGACATTAACATCATTGTTTGGCAAACTAAAGCATGCACACCATTCGTCTAATGTTAAAGTGTAGTTTTTGTTCATAAGTCGGAAAGAAATTGTGTCCTCTCCTTCCATTGTCTAACGGTGCTTTGCAGCGATCTTAGGAATTCAATAGTTAAGCAGCGATAAGTAGGCACCTCATTGTACACAAAGTTTTGCAGGCCAGCTCTATTGCAAAGTAAATTGAAGTCATTAGAAATACCGAGTTGGTTCAATATAATGGGGCAATCCCACTTAGTGGCCTTCACTTCGTGGTTCTTGATCTTGTTGAAGCGATCACATTGGGGCTCATCCCTGAACCGTATCCCCATGCGTTCTTGAGCGACAGCCCGAGAAGCGCTAGCGGTGGCACGAGCATGAGTTTGGTGTTCGGTCCGCAGCATAGAAAACAAAAATTTTCCTACGGTGTGAACTACACGCCAAGATCTATCTACTAGGTACAAAGCAACGGGTGGACATACATCCAACGAGAACTTACCCTTGTAGACAACGAGCTTTGTTAACGAGTAGGAACTCGTGGTTGATGTAGTCGTACACTTGCCGATCTCAAGATCGTGATGAAGTCCAGCAGGTCCGGCTCCAGCACGTCCATCAGAGCCAGCTCCAGCACCACCAAGTCCAGCACCGCAAAGCAGCGGTGCATCCGTGATCGCACACACGTCCGGTACCCCGACAACCTCCGTCCATCGCTCCAGCAAAGCAGCGGAAGCAGCAACTCTTTTCCAGATAAAGCCATCGGGAACATGTATCTCGCTAATCCGAGACCATGGGGGAATAATACTAGAGGGGGAGAGAGATCCTTCACAAGGAGGTGTGTGTGAGAAGTGAGGATGGGGTGGCCTTTTATAGGAGGAGGGGGGTGCCCCTCCTTCATGGCCGACGCATGGAGGGGGTGACCCTTCACCTCCTCCATTCATGTGGTGGTAACCCCTCCACATTAAAATGCCCCTTCACATTCTCTTTTAAAGTCTCCACTTTAAATGCATTAAATTTCTCCAAATTTAATGCTCTCTCATTTAATAAAACTCTTTTATTATTTTTATTCAGAATTTTGTTAATTACTTTAATTAACAAACATTCACATAAGACCCCCTGCAACATTTCAATATTACATGCAGAACCAATTTCAGCATTTTCACCCGAAACAGTTTTGGTGTCTATTGAAATAATTCCAGCGCTTTCTTAAATCTTTATCTGAAACATATTTGCTCCAAATGGTGTCGGTATCCCTTAAGTGTGTCACCCTACGGTTCGCGAATAATGCAGACATGATCGAGACCCCTCTCCGATCAATAATCAGCAGCGGGACCTGGAGATCCATACTGACTCCTACACATTCAACGATGACTTCTGTGATCGTGAGAGCCTTTAACGCTAGTAACTAAATCCCTTATTCCCGCGATATATTACATGTCCGAGATTCGATCATCGGTATCTCCATACCTAGTTTGATCTCGTTACCGACATGCACTCTTTTCTCGTTCCCGTGATATAACATTTTAGTGATCACATCACTTGCTTGCAAGCTATTTCAATGTGATATCACCGAGAGGGCCCAGAGTATATCTATCCGTCATCGGGATGGACAAATCCCACTCTTGATCCATGAGCCTCAACATAACACCTTCGTAGAACCCACCTTTATAGTCACCCTGTTACGGTGTGACGTTTGATGTTATCAAGATACTCTTTCGGTGTTAGCAATTAACATGATCTCATGGTCTAAGGATAAAGATTACTCCGTATGATGTTATAGCAATATAAACATAATGACTTTGATCGTAATGTTATACTTCGGATGAATGTTCCTCACATCATTCCATCAATGGTGTGACCTTGTTATTAACAACATCCAATGTCCATGATCAGGAAACCTTGATCATCTTGTTAATCAACAAGCTAGTCTATAAGAGAGGCATAACTAGGAACCCTTTTTGTTTATTAAACACACATGTATTGATGTTTCCGATCAATACAATTCTAGCATGTAAAATAAACATTTATCATAAACATGGAATAAGATAATAACCACTTTATTATTGCCTCTCGGGCATATTCCCTTCAGTCTCCCACTTGCACTAGAGTCAATAATCTAGTTTGAAAAACTTTGCGTATTAAACACCTATGGCTTTCTGGTGTTGCATATACGCTATTGCTAGTGGTTAACGTAATCTCCGGATCTGACAGTTTCAGGTCTGTGTGTATTTGCATGTCTTTGCGTCTCTACGCATCACTCATTCTCAAATGAGATGGCATTGTATAAATTTGGTCCTCTGGTGAGACCTTTAGTTCGTTTGGCTCAAAATATGTCGATATTATTGTCACACAATATATCTTCATAGTATTAGCCCACTTTGAACCACACCTAGTTTGATAACAAACTACTTAACACAAATGCCCTCCTTTGCTGCTACTATAGCAGTCATATACTTAGCCTTTTGTTGTAGTATCCGTCACAATGTCTCAACTTTGGAACTCACCCAAATCCATCATGGAACATCCTTTCCATTACATTGTGCCACCCATAGTCTAAATTGAGATAAATTTAATTTGTATCTTGTGACAAAACTAGTATCAATGAAACACTTTACAATGAACTACCTTTAACTATTTGTCACTTATACATTATATATTCTTAGTTCTTCCAAAGCTCATAATAATATCTTTACTATTGTCCAATGATCATCTTATGAATCATTCTGGTATATGCTCATAACATTTAGAGCATAGGACATTCTGGATATATACATATCATGGTATAATCGATTAAACTCTTCATGTGATTTTACTCACCAAGTGTTGAAACACTTGAATTTTGATACAATCATTTCCATGCAGCAAGAACCTTTCTTGTCATTTCCATATTGAACCCTTTCAATATCTCATATATGTATGTCTGGCACAACCATATTAGCGCCTTAATCTATCCATATAGATATTGATGCCTAATATTCCGGGTTTGCCCAAGGCTTTCATCGAAATATTATTTTAATGAAATTCTTAACTTGTGTCAATACAAGATACATCATTTCCAATCAACAATATGTCCTCTACATAATGTATTAGAAATATGTCTCAGCGCTCTCACTTAATTTCTTGCAAATGCAAGCATCTTCATCATCTCCGATGAATTTAAACTCTTTTAACAGTTTCATCATGGTGAAGATTCCAACTCCGCTATGCTTACTTCAACTATTGAAGTTTACATGCCCTTTTAGCACCCTTTGAATTAACAAAACCCTTCGGACCATGTCATGTACAGGTCCTAGGTTACTGTTCTATTAGAAGAACCTTGTTTTGTTTATTCAACTACCATATACCAAATTATATGTAGTGGTTGCTACATTAATCCGTCAAGACTATATATCGCTATGAAAGATCAAATCTTGTCATAGTCAACTCCTTGAACATTGTCGTAAACTTCTTTCCGACATGTCGACTATTTCATAGATGTTAAACATCCATGTCTTATTTCTTTATAGATCCAAACACGACCGATAGGCTTCACGCCTTTCCGGAGGGTCTTCCAAGTTCAGAAACTTGTTTTCTCGTGTATGGATACTATCACGGATTCTATGACCTCTAGTCATTTTATGGAGTCAGGGCCCATCATCGCTTCTTTGCATGTAGTCGGTTCATCATTGTCAAAACAATAACGACTTGCTTATCAAATATTACTATTTGATTCTTACCGACCCACACGGTTCTATAGGAACCCTAATCACGAGATCACACCTTTTGTAATCACAAGAGCCATGAGCATTGTGGCCGCCACCGAGACACTTTCCAGCGCTGTGCTACTTAGCACAAATAACAAACTCTTTTGTCCTCGGTGTTATGGAGAAATTCCCAACAAATTCTTTGGGATAACCTACAAAGACGTGCTCATCCGACTTTGGTTGTAAACATTTTACTTATGCATAGCATACCAAAATTTAAGAAAAGACAATTTGGGTTTTATCCCAAACCATAACTCATATGGTGTCATTTCAATGGATCACGATGGTGCTCTTTTCAGTGTAAAAGTGGTAGTCTCTAAAGCTTCAATCCTTAAAACATAATGGTAGTTTTATAAATGACACCCTTGATCTTACCATGTCAAACATGGTTTGATTTTATCTCTCGAATATGCCATACTCCTATGGTTTATCGGGAAACACAAATCATGGAACAATTCCTCAAGTCTTAGGTGTTTTTGCTAAACATGTAACTCAAATATCTTCCTTTATGATCGAATCATAAACTCTTTATTTTCTTGTTACAATGATTTTCCACTTCATCTTGAAAATCTTTGAACAATTTTCAAATGTTTCATACTTCTTCCTTATTAAGTAAATATGCAGATATATTCACTCAAATTTTCGGAGAAAGCATATGAAGCAAAAAGATCCATCGCATATGGCTACACATAATGGACTATGCACATCAGCATGCACAATTTCCAATAAGCTAGTCATCCGTTCCTCTCTGGCCTATGGACGGAGTTTCAATTATCTCGAGGAAAGTCTCACATGCGTCAATTGATCAAAATCAAAGGCTCCAAAAATCCATCAACATGGAGTTTCTTCATGTTTTCTTTCAAATATAATTTAAACAGCGATGTCACTTCATAAGTGATCTTTCAATCATTTGTCTTGCGACATTTTAGCAATAGTGTTTATGGATGTGATTTCTCCAACTAGACTTGTAAAAGTTCATCCATCCTTTATGGAATACGGTAATTATTTGAACAGCCATTGTTCTCATGATACCGGAACAAAATAACAATTATTTAAACAAATCTTGAAGGCTTGGTTTGATGACAACGAAAAACACAATAACACTTTATTTGTTTTCGATGAACATCATCACTCATTCTCTTGCTGGTTACTTAGGCCATTGTAGTTCATGAATTGCGTTGTCCTGTATGACACTTCATACCAACCAATTCGGTATCCAATACCGGTATCCAATACCTAAGAACCACATTGTTTAACAAGCAAGGAATATAGCCATAACATGTATATCTTCTATATACCTAAGTTGGACATCTCCAACCTTTTATTTTCTGCCAAATATTTTATACATTCTCTTTCAGCAATTCCTTTTCTTTAAAAAAAAATCTATCAACATCAATAGTGGTGTCATCAACATGACACATGGTACAAAGCGTATATAGTTAAATACTAATACCTTTGGACTTGCACTTTGAAGTGGATAACCATCATCAAATGTTTGGTGTTCTTTCAAAAATCCATTCTTTAGTAATCTATTAGTGTAGTAAACATTTTACTTACATCTTCTATTCATCCTTATCATGACAACTTTCATGATCAAGCTACTATAGCTTATAAGGAAGAATCACGAGTATAATATCAGTTCCCAAAACCTTTTTGGTAGATTCAGATGCATAGCATCTCCATCCTTCACAAATTCTCATACAATATGAGAACATGTATTTTGCTAAATTATACTCTATCATAATGCAACCAAAAAACATTGTTTCAGATATCACAATATCTTTCACACATGATGGTTTTTGAAACAATTTTCAGCTCTAATATAATCTTGATATTAAAACAACTTTTTGAATATCAATAATTATGGAGGCAAACATGATACTTTAGATACTAACATTGGAATTCTTACTCTCTATTTAATACTACTTATTAAACTTCATGGAGTAAATAGAGTTTGCTGAAAGTTTGCAATAGGACTTATAAACTTTAAATTGACATTCGAAACAATACGATACCAGTTCGTAAAGTAAATATCCAGAATTCTGTAGTTCTATTATCTCAAATAAAAACTAAGCATAGGGTAGTGAACAGATGCGAATGACTACAACAAATTATGCAAATTCACTTTGATTTAGTTTATGACAAATTGAATTCGACTAATCCAAATTAGAAATGAACTCCCACTCAAAAAGGACATCTCTCGTGCCTTTTTGGTGATTACATGAACCAAATCCACTACACCAAGTCCGATCATCACGTGAGTCGGTGTAGCTTCAAAGGCGAGCATCAATATGGTCATCACATCAACTATATGACTCATGCTTAACCTTTCGGTCCGTGTTCCAAGGCCATGTCTGTACATGCTAGGCTCGCCAAGTAAGAACCTTAGTATTCGCGTGTGTAAAACTGTCTTACACCCGTTGCATGAAAGCGTAGAGTTGAGAACACCCGATCTTCACGTGATGTCTCGAAACACGATCCATAGAACGGTGCGTACTTAAGGAAGAACACATTTTATCTTGATATTTAAATGAGGGATCATCTTACAATGCTACAGAAAGCGCCAAACTAGCAGTATAAGATGCTAACATCTAATGTGTAAAGTGAGATGATATGGTCCATGCATTTGATCTCTATCATTTGCATCGTGGTATGATCTCTATCATTCCTTTGTGTGTAAGGCCAAGGTCTATGGAACTTACACGTTGAGTGTATTGTAAGAGTATCTATCATACATCTACTTACAACAATACCATATCAATACACTAGCCCAGCAACGATCTAAACTAGACGCCTCTAATTTATCAATTGCAAGTTTTTAGCACGTTCTTACCTACGAACATGAACCACAACGAGGATAACTAAGTTATTAGCAACTCGTTGTAAATCAGATATTGACTGTAGTAGGAGAGACAGACACCCGCTAGCCACTTATGCAAAACAAGTTGCATGTCAGTCGTGGAACCGGTCTCATGTACAATGACATGTAAGGTTGGTTCGGGCCGCTTCATCCCACTATGCCACCAATATCCAAAATACATGAAAGAAGCAATAACATGATCATCATCGCCCATATATAAACATATGTGTACTACCCGTGCTAAGCACCTACGTATAGATCAGGCTCTGATACTACTGTTGGGTCCGCAGCATGGAAAACAAAAATTTTCCTACGGTGTGAACTACACGCCAAGATCTATCTACTAGGTACAAAGCAACGGGTGGACATACATCCAACGAGAACTTACCCTCGTAGACAACGAGCTTTGTTAACAAGTAGGAACTCGTGGTTGACGTAGTCGTACACTTGCCGATCTCAAGATCGTGATGAAGTCCAGCAGGTCCGGCTCCAGCACGTCCATCAGAGCCAGCTCCAGCACCGCAAAGCAGCGGTGCATCCGTGATTGCACACACGTCCGGTACCCCGACAACCTCCGTCCCTCGCTCCAGCAAAGCAGCGGAAGCAGCAACTCCTTTCCAGATAAAGCCACCGGGAACATGTATCTCGCTAATCCGAGACCATGGGGGAATAATACTAGAGGAGGAGAGAGATCCTTCACAAGGAGGTGTGTGTGAGAAGTGAGGATGGGGTGGCCTTTTATAGGAGGAGGGGGTGCCCCTCCTACATGGCCGGCGCATGGAGGGGGTGACCCTTCACCTCCTCCATTCATGTGGTGGTAACCCCTCCACATTAAAATGCCCCTTCACATTCTCTTTTAAAGTCTCCACTTTAAATGCATTAAATTTCTCCAAATTTAATGCTCTCTCATTTAATAAAACTCTTTTATTATTTTTATTCAGAATTTTGTTAATTACTTTAATTAACAAACATTCAGATAAAACCCCCTGCAACATTTCAATATTACATGCAGAACCAATTTCAACATTTTCACCCGAAACTGTTTCGGTGTCTATTGAAATAATTCCAGCGTTTTCTTAAACCTTTATCTGAAACATATTTGCTCCAAATGGTGTCGGTATCCCTTAAGTGTGTCATCCTACGGTTCGCGAATAATGCAGACATGATCGAGACCCCTCTCCGATCAATAATCAGCAGCGGGACCTGGAGATCCATACTGACTCCTACACATTCAACGATGACTTCTGTGATCGTGAGAACCTTTAACGCTAGTAACTAAATCCCTTTGTCCGCGATATATTACATGTCCGAGATTCGATCATCGGTATCTCCATACCTAGTTTGATCTCGTTACCGACATACACTCTTTTCTCGTTCCCGTGATATAACATTTTAGTGATCACATCACTTGCTTGCAAGCTATTTCAATGTGATATCACCGAGAGGGCCCAGAGTATATCTATCCGTCATCGGGATGGACAAATACCACTCTTGATCCATGAGCCTCAACATAACACCTTCGTAGCACTGAACCCACCTTTATAGTCACCCTGTTACGGTGTGATGTTTGATGTTATCAAGATACTCTTCCGATGTTAGCAATTAACATGATCTCATGGTCTAAGGATAAAGATTACTTCGTATGATGTTATAGCAATATAAACATAATGACTTTGATCGTAATGCTATACTTCGGATGAATGTTCATCACATCATTCCATCAATGGTGTGACCTTGTTATTAACAACATCCAATGTCCATGATTAGGAAACCTTGATCATCTTGTTAATCAACAAGCTAGTCTATAAGAGAGGCATAACTAGGAACCCTTTTTGTTTATTAAACACACATGTATTGATGTTTCCGATCAATACAATTCTAGCATGTAAAATAAACATTTATCATAAACATGGAATAAGATAATAACCACTTTATTATTGCCTCTCGCGCATATTATTGACCTAACGGTGGCGGCGCCAACTATACGACCGGAACTATATGGCCGTAATTTTGTTCCGGTCGTATAGTTGATCGTTAAAGCGCCGGCCTCCACTTCATGGCTCCTGGTTTCTTATGGTTGTAGGAAATCTCGTATCTTTGACTTTAATATAGTGATTCCCCTCTTCAAACGATATTATCCGCGCAGGAAAAATAGAAAGAATGATTTGCATACCCCTCTGAATATTAGGCATTAGTGGCAGGGTTTAGAGAGATATTTCATCAAAAATATGAATAATATCCTGTTTAAATATGGACGTAGATGGCTATATTTCAGATCCATCATTTTGTGGCAGCGGCGGTTGGTGTTGTGGTTGTTGTTGCGGTTGAAGTTGCGGGGGAGGGGGGGGCGAGGGCGGTCCTCATCGACGTTGACCTCCACCTTGCGACCTGTGTTGGCGGTCCATGCCCACAACCTGGGCGAAGGAGAGAGTGAGAGGCGGCGGAGGGGGAAGAACCCGAACGGATCTCGTGCGACGACGGTGAAATTTGACGTCTCTGCATGGTGCGCGAAACCCTAGAGAAAGGCAATGCGTCAGAGCCACTTAACGGGACCAACCGGGCCCGGATGAGGAGATGGGCCGCTCTCGGGCTTAGCCACCAGCAACGGATTAAAATCCTTGGTCTAGGCCAGGAGCAAACTCAGCCCAACAGCCGGACCGGTCCAGAGAGAGCCCCCTCTCCTCGCACGGATCCACCAACCCAAATCCCGACTGGCGGCGTGCTGGGGACGGCGACCGCGCCCGCGCCACCTCGAGCAAATCCCGGTGAATCTTCGCCACAACCGGAGCTGGAAGGGGCTACCCGGTGAGGTCCAGTGTCGCATGGCCATCTCCGCACGGGGGAAAGATCTGGTCTTGCGCCTCGAGCTCCAGCCATGGCCGCCGCCCATCAACCCGGAAGACGCTAAGGAAAAGCGCGAGCCCCGGCCATCAGGCGCAAACGCCGACCAGCGGTTGGAGCGCAGGGAACCTCCTCGGTCTTCCGCAGCACGAAGGAAGTATCCCAAAGAATCTTTTGGGGTCGCCGCATCCCACCCTAGGGGCGGGTCAAGATCCTCCGCGCTGGCGACACTGACGGCCTTGTCGTCATCGACGGCTTCCACCAGGACCCAGAACCGCCCGCGTAGGCCACCACCGCGCAGGGAAAGCCTGGAGCACAGTTTCGGTGAGGCGCCTCGTCGGGGCGGAGGAGATCTGCGATCATGCGGGTCGTCGCCCGCGGAGTCGCTTTCCAATTCAAAATCCATCATAGGCTACCGTTGTTTTTTCTTCTCTTGAAGTGGGGGATTCTTATTTAGATATAGAAGCAGATAACCAGTGAGAAACGCATATGCCACTAGTTTTCGGGATACCCAGCAAAAGACTTTCTTTACGTTCTCGTCACCGCTAGGTACTACAGCCGTGATGAACCCTCCGTTTTTTTTGCAGGGGAAATATATCTTTCAGTTTTTTTTTTTTGCGGGGGAAATATATGTTTCAGTTTGTGATAAGTGACGCTTTGCCCAGAGTGCCCCCCCACCAAGGAAGAAGGATGAAACGTTTGGAAAAGTTTTTTCTTCGGTCGGTTGTGTTCCAAACGAGGTCCTGTTGTTTGCGGCAGCCATGGTTGTTGAACCCGACTAAAATTCTGCGTGACTGAAAGGAAAAATAGAGAGTCAAATATCGATAGCGGTTCAGGTCGATGAAGTCAGCTGATCGCGGGCAGTTGTCTTCTGCGTTACGGATCTTAGAGGTCTCCCTGTAGTCCCTGGAGAAAAAAAAGGAGGTCTCTCTATAGACTTGGTGTCTTTGTCGGACCGAGTAGGGTGCGACTTTCCGGCTAACTATCCATACAGTTTCGATTGAATTGGACACGTGAGGTGACCTACCAAAACTGCCCAGAATTGCAAGTTCTTCCCTGAATTTTCAGATGGAGTCAAAGAAGCTGAAATTTGAAGCCCTAACCGATCCGACCATGCCTTGGTCTTCCCGTGGTGGTTTTCACGGCGAGGGCCATCTTCCTCCGGCTGCAGAGTCGAGGGACTGGGCGTCTCTGACCAGCGACGTCCTGCTGGCCATCCTCAGCCGGATCCCTCAGGCCGACCTGCTCTGCGGCGCAGGGCTCGCGTGCACGTCATGGCTGAGGCTAGCCACCGACGAGCCCATGCTGTGGCGGCGCATCGACCTCGCCTCCTCGAGCGCCCCGGCGAGGTGGCAGCAGGCGATGGCGCGCGCCGCCGTCGATCGCAGCGCCGGCTCGTGTGAGTCCTTCCACGGCTGTGTCGACGGTGACTTTCTGCGCTACCTCGCCGACAGGTACGCACGTACGTTCAGGTCTTGCTATGATAAAAGCTATACGTACAATCAATAATCACATTCACAACTAACCCACACGTCCCGTCCCGTGCCTCCATGCAGCGCGCCGTCGTTGAGGAGACTCCGTGTGACATGCCGGTTTGACATGCTCAACGAGGGCGACGAGGAACTCATCACGGGGCCGATCAAGAAGCTCCCGCTGCTGGAGGAGCTCGTGCTGTCGCTCGGCTGGGTGGACGAAGCCACGCTGCTTGCCCTCATCGACCACTGCCCTCGCCTCGAGCTGCTCGACGCCAGCCGCTCTCACACCTCCTTCGTCATGGACGACGTGCTGCGAGCGAGGCTCCAGAGCAGGTTCAAGAGCCTCCGCCTGCCACAGAAACCGAAGATGGTGCCCTGCCCCTCGTGCGTGCAGTGGTGCTTGGAAAGAGGTCTCGAGCCCCCAGGGTATGCGCCAGCTAATTAATGGTTTTACGTACTGTATTAGTTTTTCCGTGTTTTGCTATGCATATGAACTTAGATTGGTTGCTTGACATGACCGGAGCCTCTATCCCAACCGAAAGTCCGTCTCATCCATTACACTTCTTGCTTTGTACTCCCTCTGTTTTATAATATAAGATGTTTTATCTTTATGAAAAGAGTGTTTATAAAACGGAGAGTGTAGGAAATTTAGAACCAGCGAAACACGCGGTCTTCTGAATCAAGCAAGGCGAGATCTGCAGTGGTTTCCGATAATACTAGCAAGGAGTTAAAACTTTGGGTAGCCGTGTGCTTTTGAGTGATCAATGCCAGGAGAGTAATCCGAAATATAATAACCTTTTAAATTCGAGAGGGATTTACCACATTTATATTGGGCCCAAAGGATCTATCCTGCCGCATATTTGTTGGAGATTCGTGTGAATCAACATGGTCATCGTTTTTAGTATATTTTGCATTTAAGCCCTTCCAAAATGGCTTATTGAACACGTGGTCTGCGTGGACAGGACAAAAGCCCATCTCTCCCCTCCCTCCCTCCCACGCAGACATGACAGAGCCCGCGTCACAGGACATTTTGCATTTATGCAAGTTTCTTTCAAGTTTCACGCATGATTCTATTTTATGCAATATTTGTTTCAGATGATTTTGTGATTATTTAGTTACTACATGAACTAAAATTAAGGTTACTGTTGAATCGTGTATGAATCTACCAAGATTTGATGTAATTTCTGCCCTCCCCATAAATCTCATACGAATCTATGTATTTTTTGTGCATTAATCTGTGATGAAATTTTAGAAATTAATTGAATTGATAGTTTTGTTGAGACAGGTACTGAATATTTTGTGAAACATGCATGAATAGATTATGTATGCTGCTCGTGAGTTAAGATGGATCTGAAACATGTATATACTCCCTCCGTCCAAGAATAGATGTCTTAGGTTTTTCAAATTTTAGATGAATCTATATACTAAATAGTGTCTAGATTCATCCAAATTTTGAAAAATTTAAGACATCTATTTTGGGACGGAGGGAGTAGTATATATGTATAATTATCTTTGAAAAAATAGAGAATTTGAAAGACTTCTAAAAAATGAATGCAGAATATATGTACTCCCTCCGTCTCAAAATAGATGTCTCAAAATTGTTTAAATTTGGATGTATCTAGCCACTATCTAGTTTCGATACATCTAAATTTAAAAAAAATTGCGACATCTATTTTAAGACGGAGGGAGTACATGAATTTGTTAGTTACAGAATGTTTAATAAAACTTTTCTTGAATATACGTGCATGAGTTTGTTTTTTGTTAATTGATACATGTTCCACACGTATAAAATTATGTACTAATTAATTTTAGATAAGAAAGGGACTTTAATAAAAATTGATACCTACTAATTAATTGATACGTACTATTTAATTGATACATGTCCCACACGAGTACATGAATTTGTCAATTACAGAATGTTTGCAAAAAAAATAGATGATATGTATTAATTAATTGATATGCACTAATTACTTGATACATACTAATTAATTGATACATGTCCCACACGTACATGAATTTATCAGTTACATGATGTTTGCAATATTGGACAAAAATATGTGAAATCTGGAAAATGCTAGGGTGTGAGAAGCAAAACTGCCATGGACTCAAAAAGTGAGGTGAGAGAGAGGTGTTTTTATAAAATGAGTAGCACGAATCTCCAACAAATACACGGTGAGATAGATCCTTTGGGCCCAACATAGGTGTGGTGTTACATTTCTGTTTTAAATTCGTGCCGAACTCCTTATTTAATAGAACGAGGCAAAGCTTATACAACGGGTTGGAACCCGTAAAACTTCCTTTTTTTCAAAATTTAATAATTGCACAATCCCACACGACAGTGGAGCAGTGGTTGGACAAAAGTCTATATTCAGCGTTGCTGATAATTACTATAGTAGTTATGGACGTACGACCCAAAATCTTTACCTATATAGATCAAA
Source organism: Avena sativa (assembly GCA_916181665.1). Classification (NCBI taxonomy): domain Eukaryota; kingdom Viridiplantae; phylum Streptophyta; class Magnoliopsida; order Poales; family Poaceae; genus Avena; species Avena sativa. The sequence goes on along the minus strand of OV702289.1, from coordinate 155,399,452 downwards.
ACCCATGAACGAGATGATTAAGTTTATCTCTATCCTAATATATGTGTACAAGTGTATGTAAATTCTTTGTCTATCTTCATCCATTGATACAAAACCACAGAAAGTAAACATGATTGGTCCGGTAAGCAAAAATACTACGAGTTTTAATGATCTTATTTAAAGTAATCTTACACCAAAGCAAATGTTTTCCAAGGATTCGATAAACCTACATCTACTAGGAAAAAAGAAGTTATATCACAATATGTAATCCAGACCGAAGGTACCAAGTTTACACATATCCATGTATCTGGCTGCTTCAAACTGTATTATTTTTCACCAAACTAAGATGATTGGTTTGAGGTCACGTGTCTTCTGAACCATGTGGAATGGGACTAAATGTTGTGGCTAACATCTCCTTAGACTTTCGCTCCCTTATCATGGTTATGTCATGTAACATCGTGGCATAGCTCTACACAACACCAACCTGGATGGTAACGGAATATCAATACGATACTTTGATAATATCGTTCCATCATGGTACGAGTAGATTTTGATGGGAATTCGGCTTTTGCACCCAAAATACATCAATATCCGTCGCAAGACATTAGTCCACTCTCAAAAGTACTCATCTAGGGCTGTATTCCTCCTCCAAACAACACATTCCAGCATTTGAGAATCCATTCCTAGTTGTATAAAATAGATTATAATTAGTAATTATGCACCATAATAAAGAATTGTCGCACTAAAGGTATGGCAATGTTATTCTCAAGTAAATATTCGTTATATTTCTAGAGAACTCTTTACCGTTGCTACCCGAGTCCTACAGGTTCTACCTCATTACTAGGTTTCCAACTTAAGATCAAAGCAGCAATTGCTCTGATAGCAGATGCAGTGATCCAACATACCACTGCATGTTGTAGTATACAAGTCGTTGATATAACACTCATGGAAAAACGTTTCATAAATATTAAATTCCTCAAATTGGTACAACAGAAACATTACGGGTCCAAATATTACAAACTTATTATTACAAACCAAAAGTGTACAACGACTACGAGATCCTCTTTTATCTATGAAATATATCTTGATAACCCCAAACTGACTCGACAAACTTGGTAAGAACATTAATAAGCAAAGTAAACATTTGACGAGCTCAACGACTTGCTTAGTAGTGTTCTATGTTGCTCGGCTCAACTACACAATACTCTAGAGTGACTATTGCTCCAACTCATCCTCCCCAGCTCCGTACGCGATGATATAGTTGACACCCTCTACACCTCTAGAGAGATCTGGTTCTTCATGGAAGACCTCCTCCTGCTTCTTAGTTGTGTTGATGGCCGCCTCTTATTGATCCTCGGAGTTATGAAGGGTTAACAAGGTATGGGTGAATACGAGTGCACTCAACAAGTTCATTAAAAAGGACTATTTGATGCACTATCTACAACCAAAGGCCATAGTTCATATGCCAATATAGTTTTTGTAAAAAATTATTCAAAATATTTATTTTATTTTTAAGAAATATGTCAGTCAGCCTTCACGGGTTTACTAGAACTTCATGAAGTTTTTTCCTAACGCGTTCACATTTCCTTCATGGACTAAGGAGTAACATGTCACAGTTCATACACTCTACAGAGGTGCATTGCTTTATCCATAAGAGGTCAAAGCCTCGTTTCACAACCGGGCGTACTTTCCCATCCATACTCTCTCTGGTGTGGGGTATAGTTGTTGGAAATATGCCCTAGAGACAAATAATAATAAGGATTATTATCATATTTCATAAAGTTTATGATTAAGTTTTATATCATTCTATAACTGTATTGAAAGAAATGTCAATACACGTGTGATATATAAACAACCAGGGGTTCCCGGTAAATCTCTAGTCACTGGTTTATTGGTGAACAGATGATCAAGGTTTCCTGATCATGTGGCATTTATGCCAGTTGAAAATGGAGTCAACTCATTCTGAGAATAAGATGATGAACCAATACCCAACCTAAACATCGTGACCCGATCATGTCACAGAGTTCAAGTTACATTCTCCTCGTAGACTATTCCTAAGACCGTGAGGCTATATCAATCGCTGTCTGCCGAGAGTAGTTAGAAAGCATCAGGCGTCACTTGGTAACACAGTGATTATAAAGGTGTGTTCAGGTACTCGGAGGAACCGTACATGCAATATATGTCAAGAGCGGGATTTGTCTGTCCACGTGACGGAAAGATACTCAAGGGCCCACTCGGAGAAGTTATATCCCATAGCTGCGCAACGTGTGATTTGATCACAGGGATATCACTTGTCGGAACGGTCAAGTAGCATTGTTCGGTAACGAGATTGAACACGGCATGGTGATGTCATTGATCAGATCTCGGACAATGCATGTATCGAGAGACAAAAGGAATAAGACACATATGTCCCGGTTCGAACGACGAAAGATCTTCGTGGAATGCATAGGAGTCACATGGCCATCCAGGTCCCTCTATCGATCATTGGTTTGGGAGTGTCCCGACCATGTCTGAAGTGTTCCCGAACCGTGGGGTATCACGCTTAAGGGCTTGATGATTCTTAGAGAGTGTTTATAGGATCGGTAGAATCACCAAAGAAGAGTAGAGAGAAAACCGGAAGGGTTTCGGTAAGTCCGGAGGATGTCCAGAGTGGAGATGGAAGGTATTTGGCCAGATAAATACACACAATATTCAATAAAGGTTTCCTCACTTTTGGGGAGACCTCCAATTGATATTCTCTCTCTCACTCACTCACTCTCTCTCTCTCTCTCTCTCTCTCTCTCTCTCTCTCTCTCTCTCTCTCTCTCTCTCTCTCTCCACTCCCGTGATTTTGATCCCAAGTTCGGACTGCGCAAACATGAGACATCTTCACCGTGGAGCGTCGTCGCGCTGCGGGATTCGGATCCAGGAGCTCTATTTCCGCAACTGCTGCTGGATCGGAGAAGCGGGAGTCATCATCAAGAGACCTTATGTTGTGAAGTAGTCGTAGATAGTCACGGAGGTGACGTACTACCACGCCGTAAAGACACTGGTACCCTAGTGTCTACGGCGCTGGAATCCGGTGACGCCGGATGGAGATCACGACGTGAAGGACCATATCACATTGCTTTTACATTCAATGTTATTGTTTGTATATTTTATTGTGTGCTAGTATTAGATACTCGACGGTATCCTAATAAGATGATCCCTATTTAAAAATTACCAATGATTGTGTTCCCCCTTAGTGTGCACCACCAAGAAAGTTCTTCGGTATGAGGCAGGTCATGATAATCGGGTGTCAGACATATCTACGTTCGCATACTGTGGGTGTAAGCCATGTTTCTTAGCGAATACACTAAGGTTGAGTTGGAGAGCCTAGAATGTAGCAGACATGGCCTCGGAACGCGGATGGTTAAAATATCGAGCACGAGTCGTATGAATGATGTGACCGACGTTTAGCGTCCACCCTAGAACCCACATTGATGGTCGTGATGATCGGAGGAGATGTGGGGAAAAGGGGTTGTGTTATCACTAGAACCCTTCAGGGGATAGGTGTTTCTTAGTGGAGTTATTATTAACTCATTTAATTATAAACTTAGTCTAAATTCCTTTTGCAATTATAAATGTAGAGATGGCTCACCGTGAAGCTTACTTTGTCATTCAGGAAAGGGTAGTTGGCGAGAAACTTAGACTTGATGGATCCAACTTCCCTAGTTGGCTTGTGTGCCTGAAAGATCTCCTTACTAGGAATCATGTCGTAGAATACATACGTCGCACGAAGGATTTGACTGAGCCAGATTACTATGAGACCCCACAAGAGCTGGCGGACCTCTACTATCATCAAGAGATGTCCACTTATATTCAGATAATAATGCGTTACGGGATGGTGGATGAACTCCATCCGCTCATGGGTGATCTTGATCCATATGCGATGGTGGATTAGCTGAGAGCAGATTTCATAAGCCATGTGCACATGTGAAAGCACGAGCTGCTTCGAGAGTTCCTATTCATACAGATGGAGGAGCACACATGTCTGAAGAGTCACTTGGAGCGCATGCTTGATGCACACATGAGACTGGTTCACTTTATGGACTACTAGATGGATGATCTATTTGCGATAGGCGTACTGCTTTGATCGTTGCCTCCCAGCTACGAAGGACATGTCCGGAGTAGCATCATGAGTGGTGATACGGAAACATTGGATTTCTAAGAGTTCATATTACGTTTCAGGAATGTAAAGGTTGAACCAATCACCGGTGAGGTCATCGATGAGAAAGGTATATATTTGATATACAATTTTATAAATGTTATAATCTTGCAAAAACATTTGCAGTGTTAAGTATATTTGATACTTGTTCTGTTTTACTGAAAACAGGTCCTTCTGCATGAGAGGTGCTTGCTGGACAGGAGGTGACGTTGCGTGTTGATGGCGAGCATGATGATGATGGCCAACGACACTCTCCCTCGACATTTATCACTTAGTTTATGTTTTTGGATAGTTATTGTAATCGATAGATTGTGAACCTCTTTAGTGTGTCTCACACTTTGTGATACGGTTATTCATATGAGTTTGTAACAAACAGTTGTTCCACTTTTATGAATGATTTCTATTCGTGTTCATATCTTGTTCGATTACGTGTGAATTATCCTTGTTTTGAAACTAATTGATAATACATGAACATTTGTAAAATATTGAAATGCCTTGAAAAATTACCCAACTTAATGATATGAAACCATTGTTTAAATTCAAAGTTATATTGATAATATGTGAAAGTCATTCGATTTGTTGTCACACATGAATCATGCCCAAGTTCGGCAAAATAACTTGAACACCGTGTATTACTTGAATACAAAGTGTTTGATGAATTGTTAAAGAGAATACATATTCGATGTATTGTAGTTTAACAAAATGGTGATTATCATTATATGATTGTTTAAATGTGTAAAGTAGTTTACCAAAGGTAACATGAATGTGAAACTATTTGATATGATCAAATTATTTCACCAACATAGGGTATTAAAGATAAATGAGAATCTAATTACTATGATTTGATCAATAGTAATGAAATTCAACTTTATAAGATTGGCATAAAAGAAATTGTGAAATGCAATGCGTTTGAAGTGTCAAAATGCAAAGAATCACAATATGATATAAGATATCAAAATGGGTGAATAGATGGCGCCAAATAAATCGTTGTAGTGTAGATGCAGAGACCATTAGTTAGAAATAGTTAGCACTCAATTAGAACATATAGTGAACCATCTGGATTCGTGAGATCGGCTCCATATCTAGTATGGATCATCGTAAAAGTTTGGGGGTTATTCTATATTGTTGGGGATATACTTTTCGGGTATCCTCACTGTGCCTCACTGACCAGGGTGGCCCATTTCAGGTTAGATCTTTGCTTCATGGGCGGCCCAGTCAGGGAGAAGAGATGGAGTCCAACCCAGCTACGGGAAGGCCCAAAATACTTACCGACATAGGACCATAGTGTTACTTGTAGTTCAAGATGTACCCTATAGCCGACTCTTAGTTGTAGCCGGATAGATCTCTCCTGTAAACCCTAGGCCGGATACCTATATAATTCGTCCTAGTGAGAGCCTTTAGGGAACCCTCACAATAGTCTACAATCTCAACTCGCACAGGCGAAACCCTTGTAACCCATATTCCGGCTCTGCCGTATTACTGGATTGCTAGCAGGAGTAGGATCCGTTCAAAGCCGGCGGATTCGAACCTGGGTAAACTTGTGTGCTCACCATCCCGGAACAACGTACATCTCACACCCCTCTCGTCCACACGCCTCGAGGACCCCCTCATGGCGTACCTGTCATCTATCCGACGACAGTTGGCGCCCACAGTGGGGTAAGTGAGCTTCAGATCTATGTTCCGAGAGGAATCTGCAAGAATCAGAATCGGCAAGACTATCACCGGCGGTCGCATCCTCTACGCTAGTGACGTCCCTCTCATCGTTCTCGACGAGACCTGGATTCCGGCTAGGGAGGTCGTGACTGCCTACACCATTATGTCTTTCGGCGAGATCGATGTGTACATTGGATTCACTGAACCTGCCCCACCCACCCCAGCGGTGATGATAGAGGCAGAAGAAATTTCTAGGTCCCCTTTGTCCATGGAGGCGGCAGAGTTCTGGATCCTAGAAAACCCTAATCCACCCAGCCCGCACCCGTTGCGGAGATAGTGGAGAAAGCCGAACCTGAAGCAGATCTTGCGGTTCAAGTCGAATCTAGAGTGGATCTCCCTAGCGAGGCCAAATCCTAGATCAATCTACCCACCGAGGTTGAAGTCCAGGAGGAGCACAACAACAACCGTTCTGGCTCTGCCAACACCGGAACAGACCAACCTTTCCTGAGGCATACGTTGAGGCGCATGATGCCGCAAGGACCAAACGTGAATGAGGTTCTCGAAACCATCAGGATCTTCGAGGAAGCCCACGAAGAAAGCCGCAACTATCTCAGGACCCACGCATCGCACTTCGTCGGATACGTTGGATCTGGATCCGGCTCCACCGATGCTGGAGTCGATCAGAACAAACAACGACTTACCCGCATCCTCAGATGACTCGATGACGTCGGCGGATTTCTAAAAATTCTCCACGGAATATGAAGAGGAGTACAAATCCAAAGCTGCAGAAGAAGGAGCAACCATGGATGAAGGATCCGGAGAAAACTCTCCCAAAGCATAGGATGACATGGATCTTGGAGACAATCCCGACGTTCAGATGTCCGAGAATACCGATCAGATCTTGACTCCAGGAAATGGACCCAAAGCCGTCTTTGCTACCGACGCTGCCAAAAAGGCAAAGAAGAAGAACAAGAAGAATAAGACCCCAACAAAAGAACTTCCAGCAGAGGAGGTGATTGCCGAGGAATACGAGGAAGACTCGAATGGATTACTTATCCCAAACGAGCCCAAAGAAGAGTCGGTGGATTGACACGTGGTCACCGTAGGTGCCCGTAAACTCATCGATGCTGCATTAATCACACCTATCCCTATTGCAGCAGAACTAACTGCTGCGGAATTGGACGAAAGGGCCCAAGCCCTAGAAGCGCGTCGCAAAGTACTCCTGGATGAAGCCAAAAACATCGAGGAAGAGAAGAAGCGCATGGCCAAGGCGGAGAAGCTCATCTCTCTGCAACATCATAAGAACCGGAAAGGCCACGTAAGGGCTGACAAATTTCTAGAAGTACGAAAGGTTCTGTTTGAGGGAGATCTGGGGATGCCTCGGCTCGACAGTAATGGAGATCTGGTGTACCCAACACCAGTACAAAACACCACCACAACTCGAGATATCCTGGCAAGTAATCCAGGGCCAGAAGAGGTTCGATTGGTCACTAAGCTACTCACGAAGGGTCTGGAGCAGCAGAAGGTCGCGAAATCGGGAGCGGAAAACTGGTCTCTCAATCAGATCAATGTCGCACGGATCCGGCCTGGAACGACATAAGACCCCAACGGGTTCCGAAACAGCATCATCGTTCCGACCGTCGGGAAGACAATCACTTAAGAACCGGATCTTTAGGATAGCACCACAGAACTACACGTGACTGGTGCAACGTTGCTCCAGCCGCCGAGCAAGATGTGATTGCTGCACTGTATCTGATAAATCCTCCCCGGCGAGAGTCAAACGATCACAGGGAAGAAGACAAAGAGAAACATCGGGAGGAGGACTGACAAAAAATGCCACCTCCTAGACATACAAGTCGTCTAGATGAGCCCCACCATGATGGGAATGACGGACGAAGGAACGACGGATACCGTGCCGAGTCAAGCCGGCAGGGGGCTCGTCGTAATGAAGACCCTCCCCGGAGCCGGAATAATGACGCTCCGAACGGAGGCTGGAGATCAGCCAGAAACAATCCAGCTGCTCCACCCTCTCCGCCAAGAAGCCATCACAACGGCTCTCAAGGAGGCCAAGGAGGGTCTCGTGGCAGAGGAGGTGGTGGCAGAAGCCGAAGTCCAGCTCCAAGGCACCATAGCCATAGCCGTCAATTAGGACGGCGATCTCTGTCCCCAAGTGATGCGAGAAACAGGATTAACTCCAACATAGAGGTGCGGCGCTACGAAAACGATGATATATATGTGGGCCCAAAATTCTTCGGACCACGCATAAGAGCAACAAAATTCCCAGAAGGATTTTCTATCTCAAGACACATCCAACCCTACAACAGTGTAGCTCGGCTAGATACTTGATACATTGAAAATGTATCTATAAATTTTGATGTTCCATGCTTGGTTTTATCCACTTTCTTGTGTTTTGTCCACACTTTGGAGTACTTTTCATATGATTTCTTGGACTAACCTATTAACAAGAGCCACAGTGCCAGCTGCCTGTTTTCTGCTGTTTTTGGTTCCAGGAAAGTCAGAAAATGAATATTCTCGAAATTGGACGGGACAAAAGCCAAAGTGCCTATTTTTTCGGAAGTCATCAGATGCCAGAATACGAGACGGAGAGGAGCCGGGGGGCCACCACACCACCTGGCCGCGCGGGCCAGGCCTGGCCGCGCCAGGGGGTGGTGTGGCCAGCCCAGGCACCCCCTCGACCTCTCCTTCCACCTATAAGATGCCCTCGGGATGAAAACCCTAAGTACCCGATCAAAAATCCACGAAAGAGTCTGTAGCCGCCGTCATCTCCATTCCTAGATCGGGAGGGATCTGAAGCTCTTCTCGGCACCCTGTCAGAGAGGGGAATTCACCCTAGAGGCCTTCTTCATCACCATGCAAGCCTCTGGTGTGATGCGTGAGTAGTTCATCCTTGGACTATGGATCCATGTAGTAGTTAGATGGCTGGTTCTCCTCCTTTGTGCTTTCATGTCTAGATCTTGTGAGCTCCGTTCATGATCAAGATCATCTATTTGTAATTCTGCATGTTGTGTTTGCGGGGATCCGATGGATATTGAGATGCTATTTCATATTGATTATTGATTCTATCATGTCTTTGTTATTTGTGATCTTGCATGCTTTCCGTTGTTAGTACCTATCTTGGCCAAGTAGATGCTAGCAACTCCAAGAGTTAGTATTTATGCTCGATAGTGGGTTCATGCCTCTGGTAATCTGGGGAAGTGACAGAAATCTCTAAGGTACTAGATGTGCTGTTGCTACTAGGGAGAAAACAACAATCCTTTTTCATAGAACAATCATATTGTTTACTTTACACGCAATTCGTAAAGCAATAATCTGTTGCTTGCAACTTTATACTGGAGGGGGTTCGGATGATAACCTGAAGGTGGATTATTAGTCATAGATGCAGTTAGATGGCGGTCTATGTATAATGTTGTAATGCCCAATCAAGTCTCAGGAGTCAAGATGATTAGTATATGCATGTATTTATTTCTCAATGTTTGTCAATTGCCCCGTTGTAATTTGTTCACCCAGCATGTTATCTATCTTAAGGAGAGCCACCTCTAGTGAACTATGGATCCCGGTCCTTTTCTTTTACATACAATCTATAAACTGTTTACTGCTTTGTGTTTACTTTCTACAAACTAATACTTCCTTCCATTCGATACGTTTAATCCTTTGTTTTCACCAAAACACGGTGAGATTGACAACCTCATCGCAAGTTGGGGAGAGAGTTCTGTGGTTGTGTTGTGCAGGTCTCCACGTTGCTACTAGCACTGGTAGTGCGCCCTGCCAAGGCTCGGCTAGCCACACCTTTGGGGTGTTTCCTTGCTCCTACTGGTTCGATTAAACCTTGGTTTCATAATTGAGGGAAACTTGCTGCTGTGCTCATCATACCTTCCTCTTGGGGTTCCCAACGAGCTCTACATCAATACTGAGCCATCAAGCATTTTTCTGGCGCCGTTGCCGGGGAGTCAAGGACATCTTCACAAGGGGAGTCCCTCATAACCAATCTCTTTACTTTGTTATTTTTGTTTTGCTTAGTTTCTTTTTGCTTTGTTTGCTTGTTTTGTTATCAAAAACACAAAAAAATTACTTTTACAAGTTTGATTTCTTATTCAAAAACACAAAAAAATGACTACTCTTGAAAACACTAAGTTGTGTGACTTCACTAGCACCAACAACAATGATTTTATGAGCACACCTATTGCTCCACCTGTGCCTGAAGATACTTTCTTGGAGATAAAACCTGCTTTACTCAATCTTGTTATGAGAGAACAATTTTCTGGTATTGGTAATGAAGATGCTGCCGCCCATCTAAATAACTTTGTTGAACTTTGTGAGATGCAAAAGCATAGGGATATAGATGGTGATATTATTAAGCTGAAATTGTTTCCTTTCTCTTTGAGAGGAAAAGCTAAAGAATGGTTGAATTCCTTAACTAGGAATAGTATTGATTCTTGGACTAAGTGCAAAGATGATTTCATTGGAAAATACTATCCACCTGCTAAGATTATATCTATGAGAAGTGAAATAATGAAGTTTAAACAATCTGATAATGAACATGTTGCTCAAGATTGGGAAAGAATGAAATCTTTGGTAAAGAATTGTCCCACTCATGGACTGACTGCTTGGATGATCATCCAAACCTTCTATGCTTGTTAATGGGAAATCCCATATTGATCCAAATAATGTTCCTTTAGCCTCTTTGGTTGCTCAAGAAGAGCAAGTTGATGTGAACTTCATAAGAAATAATAATTTTGGAAATAATGCTTATAGGAGTAATTTTGGTAACAACAATTATAAGCCATATCCTCCCAACAATGGTAATGCTTATGGAAATCATTACAACAATAATAAGAGTGCTCCCTCTGAACTTGAAGTTATGCTTAAAGAGTTTATTAGTAAACAAACTGCTTTCAATAAAACTATTGAGGAAAAACTCTCTAATGCTGAAAGAAATATAGCATCTTTGGCTGAAGCTCAATCTTCTTTGAATAAAATGGCTGCTAAACCTGAAACTAATGATAATCCCTTTGCAGCTACTAATGTCATACAAGTAAGAATTGATGAAAATGCTAGACTATTAGCTGAATTACATGCTAAGTGGGAAAAAGAAGATGAAATTGCTAGAAACATTAGTGTTTCTACTATCACCACCACTAGTGTTGAGGCTAGTAATAGTTCTACTACTCTAGATGATAAATTTGATTTTGATCTTGATGGTTGCAACATCTCTGAAGTTATTAAGTTCCTACAAAAGCTTGCTAAAAGTCCTAATGCTAGTGCTATGAACATGGCATTTACAAAACACATTACTAATGCTCTCATAAAGATTAAAGAAGAAAAGATGAAACATAAATCTTCTATTCCTATAAAACAAGAAGATGGTTGGGAACCCATCATTAATATGAAAGTGAATGACTTTGATTTCAAAGCTTTATGTGATCTTGATAGTAGTGTTTCTATTATGCCTAGAAGGATTTATGATATGCTTGATTTGCCTCCACTTGAAGATTGTTATTTGAATGTCCCACTTGATGATAATGCTAAAAAGAAACTCATGGGGAGTCTTAATGATGTTCTTATTATGGTTAACAATGCATATGTCCCCGTTGATTTCTATGTTTTGGATGTTGAATGCAATGCTTCTTGTCCTATTACTTCGGGAAGACCTTTTCTTAGAACTGGTGGTGCCATTATTGATATGAAAGAAGGCATCATTAAATATCAACTCCCACTGAAAAAAGGTATAGAACACTTCCCTAAGAAGAGAGAGAATATTTCTTTTGCTTCCCCTATGAAAACAAATTTGGTCTTAATGCTTCTTCATTTGAGAACACTTGATTCTTTTTCTTGCTTCTTATGCCTAACTTAAAGGCGTTAAAGAAAAGTACTTATTGGGAGATAACCCAAAAGTTTTAGATGAGTCTTGGAAGTTATTACTTCAGTAATAAACTCTCCTTATACTTTTTATTTGCTTTTTGTGCCAAGAGTAACCTCTAATGATAGAGAAGTATTGTTTGGGAAAGTTGCTGTCCCGAAACAGATTTCTATGCTTCACCGTAAAAATTCGTGTAAAATCTCTGAACGTCTTTTTGAGGCGCGAATTTTTGTGCTTCTGCCCCAGGTTGTTATATAACTTTCGTTAGTTCAACACTTTTTGATTTGAGCAACAGAATGTCTTCGAAAAAATTCGTCTTTACCTGCTGGTCTGTTTTAACAGATTTCTGCCATTTTTTGCATTTGCTTCTTGTTGTTTCCTTTTTGAGTTCTTTTGGGGAATTGAGCTTTTTGAGAGAAGTGCTACAGTAGCTAGTGCTAATGGAAGTTTATTTGGTGCTAGAACTGAACCTTAAGACCTATTATCTTGAGTGCACTAATGTTGCTAATAAAGATTGTGTGAAGTTTTGTATGAAGGAAAATTTTCAGGTGTATGGAAGGAATGAGTAATGAGACGAAGGATGGACTAAAGCTCAAGCTTGGGGATGCCACGTGTGTCACCCCAAGAAATATCCAAGAAGTACAAGCGTCAAAGCTTGGGGATGCCCAAGGCATCCCCTTCTTCATCAATAAAAATTTCAGGTTTCTTCCAAACGCTTCATTTTTATTGTTTCATGCACAATTGTGTTGTTCTTGGAGCGTCTTATTTTTCGTTTTCGTTTTGGTTTTTCGTTTGCTTTTGTTTGCTTAGTTTGCTGAATAAATTGGTTCTACCCCCACTTTCATACATTTGTTTTCAAATAGTTTGGTTTGGTTTGGAAAAGAGTAGGAAAGTTCATACTTATGAGGTAAAAAGAGCTCGTTTTTGACTGTGGCCTATGCTCTGTCATGCCATGCTTGATATTGTTTTGGTTTTATGCTTAGTATTCTTTGCTATAGCATGACTTGTTATAAACAATTGAGATTCCTTAATGTGCCTTGGATGAATCATGCGTTGTTTTAGCATATTAAAGCATATTATAGTGGTATTTTCCTTTGATGTTTTATTTGGGTTGACTTGGCGCATGCTCACACCATGTTATGACTAGCTCAAGTCACCATAGACTTTATGATCCTTTAGTTTTCAACTTGTAGTATCACTTTATGCTTTGATCAATGTTGTTTTGTCGCTCTTCATGATTATGGCCATTATTGCTCTCTTAGTTTGTCGCTCCCAGTCTTTTGCTAGCCTCCACAACCAAGTATGAGTTCCACTCATGCATCCAACTCCCTAAACCAAGTTATTCCAAAGAGTCCACCATACCTACCTACTAGCATATGCTATTCCAAGTATATTCATGCTTTTGTTTACCTTCCAAATTAAACTTGTTATGAGAAAACTAGTGATTAAAGCTCTCACGAACTTGATGGCACACTTTACTTTTCTTGCCCTTAATAAACTTGAACCATTGTGTCGTCTATGTTGTATATGCTTGCACTTATTTGTTGGGGATTAGCAGAACCATGCTGTCATGGGGAACACTTTCAACATTGCACTTGGTACTTTGTACCTAGTTGATATCATGCTCTTTTGTATATGGATGTCGTCGGTGTGAAATGAAAGGGGAGCTTGTAAGTCCATGGAGTTATGTATATGTGTTACACAAACGCCTGGGCCGCTGGTCTAATCCATGCTGACATGGTGGAAACCTATAGCGTAACCATAATGAGCTGTCTATGAAGCATTCTTCTTATAAAAAAAGAGTCCTATATTGAGAAAAAAAAGAAAAAAAGAAAAAAAAGAGATTATGAAAAGAGGAAAGAGAGAAAAAAGCACCATATTCCCATGGTAAATAAGAAGATTGCTGAGATGCTCGTTGTCTGCTTGCCTTGTCATTTTGATATGGGGATTCTTCTGTATCATCGGGCAAGGGGTACCCCGTTGGCGGTTCTCTATGATACACATGTACTTACGATGACAAGATCGACCTTCGGGGGGGTTCCTCAATTGATTACTGGAGGGGAGCGACCGGCATGATTTCCGAGGCATTTCTCTCTGAGCCCATCCCACCGGCACTCGCCGGCGCCACTCCGGCGTCGTCGCACACATACCCATGGGATCTCATACACTAGATTCATCTGGTGGTGGCTAGAAGATCACCTATTCTGGAAGCTCCACCGATGGTAAGTTCCTTGTTGGATCACTTATTCTCTTGGATAATCGCTGGCTGGTCATTCTCAATGCAAATGGTTCACCACTGGAAGGAAGATGTTTGGAAAATGGGGAGGTTCTCATGATTGGTTCTGTGGTGAGGTTCCCCTCTCATCTTGCTAGGATCAATGATATTTTGCCACCATCCTCTGATATTCTTGGGACTTCTCATGTTCATGCGTGCAAAGGTGATGATTTGAAACTTATGTGGCACGTTACTAGCTCTACCTTGTCTTCTGATGTTTTGGACAATGCCCCTGGATTTCTGGTCATGTATACTATTGTTAAGCGGATTGTGTTACTAAATTGTGACAAGGTGGTTATTGATGCTAGATTCCTCCTTCAAGATGAGAAAGTTTCATCTGGTGTTATCTTGGATATTGTTGTCAAAAGGGTGATGGTAGGTGAACAAATCTTTGATGAGCACAATTCATCAACCAAACACGAATACTTTTCTGTGGATTTTTCTAAAGGGAGGATGTTTGAGGATAATATGTTCAAAAAATTTGGTCACCACATTAATTTCTCAGGAGGATTTCACAGAAGACCATTCTTCCTTGTTGGTTCATTTAGCCGTGCAAATTTTAAGATTGATATTCATACAATTGGCATTGTTCTTCAAAGTTGTTTTGAGGGTCATGCATCAAAATATCAAGTCAAAATCCTCCAGGACAGAACCTTTAGATTCTCGGTGGCATCAAGAGCTGTGGGTTTTGAAATATATAGATATGGTTCTTTCACTGATGATTCATTCATACTGTAGATAAAACTTTGGGGCGATGGAGGCCCAAATTGGAAATTCGAAGAGAAGGAATATTACAAAGAATTAGACAAGGATTGGACAACTGTTTCATACAAAAAGAAAAAAATCCTCTGTTTTTGACCGTATTGGCTCTTCAACGTCACAGGTACCATGCAATAATGGTCAAAATAGTGATGACATTACTCATGTCGTAACGGGTGCATCATTTGCGGATATAGTGATTAATGGCAAAGGTATTATTGCGAAGAAAACTGCAGTCAACAAATCTCCTACAATTAATTTGCCTGATCTTTTACCATTTTTGAAATTTCCCACTTTCCCTTCTTGTCCCTGGCCCGACAAATCTTACCTGAATTGGTTCAAGGCCCATGTTACGCCGCAAGTTTCGCGGCCCAGGGTGTATGACTGTCTTAAGGATTTTATTCTTGCCCAAAAAATTAATTCGGCTGAAACTCCTGTCTCCTTATCTCCCTCGCCTGGAGAAACCCCAACTGCCTTGCTCCGCTCGTCGCCGGTGACAACCACCGACACAATGGCCAATATTCCACTTGACCCTCAACCATTCCTTCCCCATGGTTTCGAGATTATGCAGGTGGCTGGCAGGAGTCAAGTCAAAAGGGTGGTGGTTCCTCGCCGACCAAGAACTCATGAATAGTATGCCATTGCGCACATCCATCCCCTTCCCCCTGGTCTTGTCCCATTTGGTAATATCAGGGATGTGTTGCAAGATTTCTTTATCAATGATGCACATGTTGAATTTCGTGATATTCAAGATTGCGGTTCTGCATATGTTCAATTTGCAAATGTCAGTGACCGTGACCGGTTAATTGCTGCGGGTCATATTGCCTTCCAAGATGTTGCTATTTCTTTTGATAGGCATAATGAAGGAATTAACTAGCGTAGGACTCAGTTTAACAATGAATGTTGGGTTATGCTCCTGGGTCCTCCACTTGATCACTGGAACCATGATGACCTGAATGTTGTATTCTCTGACATTGGTAAAGTTCTGCTCTAGGAGAGGGACCCTGAGCACAAGGGCAGGATCCTTGCAAAACTTAGAGTCACTGATCTCCTAGATGTTCCTAAAAGTGTTAGATTCACCATTGGAGACCTGGTGGAAACTGAATCATGGACCTTTTCTATGGAAATATTGAACAGCAATCTCCTGGGGGGGGCACCTGATGAGGACCCACTACCTGATGATGGTGCTGACCCACACCCTCTACCTGTTGTGGGACCCATATTTGGGCCCCCTTCTCCACCTCCCCCACCACAACCTGAAGGGGACATTGGTGGATGGGACCAATGGATTGACCCTACCCCTCAGAATAATGCTGGCTGGGGCAACTGGAATGCTGTCCAAGGACCTGTATTTGCTGAAGGTGTTGACATGCCCATTTACAACCAGGATTTGCCACCACAGGAGGCTGACAGTGCAGTTACTGGATCTATACCTGGAGTAAATGTTTCATCTGACAGTGACAAGGCATCTGTCCATGGTGCAGAGGATAATGAGGTGGTGCAAAATATTGCTGATGCAGATCAGGAAATGGACATGGGAGAAGGACTACTTAACATTCTGCAGAATAACCAAGATGAGGAGGAGGACACCAACCATGCTGATGAGGATAACATGCAAGATGATTGGATGTTGGAGGACACTAATCTCCTCTCTCCAAATGAGGCACACCTCCAAGTTGGAATGGCCATTATTCCTTTTGTCAACTCATCTGAGATACTCTCTGCTAGAAATTCTTTCTCTAAGCAAGGTCTGGAGCTATGGGACAGATTCTTTGCTCCACACATGAACCCATCACCTGACAAAGGCAAACTGCAATGTGACATTCCTGTAAGTTGGTTTAATTTTATCACTCTAATGCTCATCACACCTGAGAAATTCAGTTGGATTAGACATTTTCTCACATCACACCTATGGGAGATTATTAAAGAGCCAATTACTGATGAATATACTTTCACCTTCATTATACCTGATGAATGTGTTGGGCAGATTCCACCCCATTGCCTGAATGATTCCCCATTAAACATGATGGTACCAAATGCACCTACTAAGAGGAGGAGGGGCAAAGAACCACTGGTGGAATCTGAGGTGAGAAGGAGCCCCAGAATTGTGGAACTTAATGGGGGTTTTAAAAGTCATTTAAATTGCTCTGATCATAATTGCCTCTCTTGCAATGCTGCTCCACCATGTCTCAGTAATAAGGTTGTTAAGAATCTTGCTGAATCATTTTGCAAGGTTAAAGAGGGGGAACTGGAGAAAAGATTACTGAAGAAGGGCAGGATCAATGATTTGATCATCAAACCACTAGGAAAAACTGGACCTAAGAAGAATGGTCCTGAACAATACCTTTCAAACAAGAAGAAGGGAGGTGCTGCTGAATCTTGTGGACAGCAGTCTAAGAAGAAAGCTCCTAAATAATGTGGTTAATGTTTACAAAAACCTTGCCTCTTGTGATTGGACCAATTACCTTTCATATCTATTATGAGCTGTTGCAGAACTATTTGATGTTGGACATGCTTATGTATTCAGTAACCTATGATATGTCTAGTTTTATTTGTGTGACTACAAAATTTGAGTCACCCCATGGATCACCCAATTGGTTTATAAATGAGTAACAACAGAAACTGGAATGTTCTGAACTGGAACCTCAGGGGAATTAACTCTAAGAAAAAATGGTTAGCACTAAAAAGCAAGATCATGGAATCTGAATGTGACATTATCTGTCTTCAAGAAACCAAGAGAGAAAACTTTGATATCAATTATTTAAAAAAATTCTGTCCAAATAAGTTTGACAGTTTTGATTTCTTACCATCAATTGGTGCTTCTGGAGGAATTATTACCATCTGGAATAGTACTTTATTCAATGGTACCAGGGCTTTCCAAAATGATTTCTCAACTTCTGTTACCTTCACCTCTCAATTATCAAATGATACCTGGACTCTCACTAATATCTATGGTCCTTGTCAAAATGATAGAAAGATGGATTTCTTAGACTGGTTTTCAAACATCACTATGCCTGATAATATGGATTGGCTAGTGTTAGGAGATTTTAGCCTTATCAGATGTCTCACTGATAGAAATAAAAGTGGGGGAGATATTAATGAAACTTTGCTCTTCAATGATGCTATCTGCAATCTGGGCCTTATTGAGTTGCCACTAAAGGGTAGAAAATTCACCTGGAGTAACATGCAGAAAGATCCTCTCCTGGAAAGACTGGACTGGTTTTTTACATCTAGTTCTTGGACAACCAAGTTCCCACACACTATGGTTACTCCACTATCCAAACCTACTTCTGATCATCTCCCCTGTGTCATATCCATTGGAACTAACATCCCCAAGGCTCAAATCTTTAGATTTGAAAACTACTGGCTTCATCATTCTGATTTTAAGATGATTGTACAAAATGGATGGAATATTCCTGTGAATTATCAGGACATGGCAAAAAGAATTTGTGCCAAATTAAAAAATGTGAGGAGAGGTATCAAGATTTGGGCAAAACAGTTACCTTGCTTAAAAGATCAAATTGCTAAGGTGAATGACACAATTGATCTCCTGGACCTACTTGAAGAATCTAGAACACTAACCATCAATGAGTGGCACCTCAGAGATATCCTGAAGTCCCATATTATCTCCCTTCTTCAGAACCAAAACACCTATTGGAAACAAAGAGGGAACATCAAATGGGTAAAACTTGGAGATGAAAACACTAAGTTTTTCCATTCCAAAGCTACCATCAGTTATAGGCATAACTATATATCAATGATCAAGAATGAATCTGGATAGGAATTTACAAATCACTATGACAAGGATGATATCTTATGGAATGACTTCAGGGCAAGAATGGGCACATCAGCCAAAACTAAGATGCACTATAATCTTGCAGACTTCTATGGAGATGGAATGACTGAGGAGATGAAGGATTCACTTGAAAAACCTTTCCTTGACAAGGAAATTGAGGAGGTTATCACTGAACTACCAAATGACAAGTCACCTGGTCCTGATGGATTTAATAATGAATTTATGAAAAGTTGCTGGCCTATCATTGGATATGATATCAAATTACTGATTCATGAGTTCTTCAATGAGAAAGTGTCCCTTGAAAGCATTAACTCTTCTTATATTACACTCATACCCAAAGTCACTTGCCCATCTACATCAGCTGATTTCAGACCAATCTCTCTATTGAACTGTATATTCAAAATTATTACCAAACTTCTTGCAAATATACTGCAATCTATCATTCTAAAATTGGTACATAAAAACCAATATGGTTTTCTCAACAACAGATCTATTCAAGATTGCATTGGTTGGGCATTTGAATACTTATTCCAATGTCACAAGTCAAAGGAGGAAATTTTAATTCTCAAACTTGATTTTGAGAAGGCATTTGATACAGTTGATCACTCTGCCATCATTAATATCCTTAAAGCTAGAGGATTTGGGAGAAAATGGATTAGGTGGATTGAAATGATCTTTGAATCTGGAACTTCTGAAATTCTTCTCAATGGTGTACCTGGTAAAAAGTTCTACTGCAGAAGAGGTGTTAGACAAGGAGACCCACTTTCACCATTACTATTTGTCCTTACTGCTGACCTCCTACAGGCTGTTCTAAACAAGGCCATGCATAGAAATCTTCTAACTCCACCTATTGTGGGACCACCCAACAGTGACTTCCCAGTTATTCAATATGCTGATGACACTTTGGTGATTCTTAAAGCTGATGCATCTCAATTATTATGCTTGAAAGCACTGCTTCAAACATTTGTTGTTTCCACTGGTCTCAAGGTCAATTACCTGTAATCTAGCATGATGCCAATAAACATTTGTAATGATAGACTTATGCCGTTTGCTATGACAATCAACTGCCAAACTGGATGCCTCCCTTTTACCTACCTTGGGCTTCCATTAAGCATTACAAAGCCATCTATGGAACATTTTCTTCCCATTGTTCAGAGAGTGGAAAGAAGATTATGTGGAATTGCTAACTTCTTGAATTATGGAGGCAAACTGCAAATGGTCAAATCTGTTCTATCCTCACTTCCTCTATATTATATGAGCTGTTTGGAGGTACCAATAGCCATCAAGCATCAAATCATTAAATATATGAGATATTGTCTATGGAGAAAGAAAACTGATGATGTACAAGCAAAAGGACAAGCTCTTGTCTCATGGGACAAAATCTGCCGTCCTAAAAACCAAGGGGGTTTAGGGGTACTAAACCTACAGATTCAGAATAATGCCCTCCTTCTGAAAAATTTGGACAAATTCTACAACCACCAAGACATACCTCGGGTTCATCTCATATGGGAGACTTATTACAAAAATGGAAAGTTACCTGGAAGAAGCATGGAGGGATCTTTCTGGTGGAAGTCACATATCAAATTAATTGATAACTATAAAGGCATGGCCAAATGCAATATGAATTCAGGCAAATCTGCTTACTTCTGGACTGACCTTTGGCAAGAGGAGTGCTTGATGAATAAATTCCCTCACCTTATGTCCTATGCTAAGTCTACAATCATCAATGTTCATGATTTCCTTCATGCTGAATTCCTTGAAGATAACTTCCACCTACCTCTCTCACATCAGGATTTCTCTGAGTTTTTAGACCTGGAAGAAAAATGCCAGGAATTCAGACATGACACCCAGGACACCCATGATAATTGGAACTATATATGGGGAACATATAAGTTTGAAGTTAAAAAGGCATACTCAGCCATGATTGGACACTCACCATCACCACCACACTTTTCCTGGGTTTGGGCAACCTCCTGTCAAAATAAACACAAGTTCTTTTTCTCGCTTTTGTTACTAGACAGATTGAATACAAGAAACCTACTGAGGAGAAAGAATTTCAACCTTCCTGATTAGAATTGTGTTACATCAAACTGCATCACAGAAGAATTAGCAAATCATCTTTTCTGGGATTGTCCATTTGCAAAAAAATGTTGGGACCATATTTCCAGAAACAGAACTGCAAATCTAACAGGATTAGAAGCTATTTCAAACATCAAAGAAAAGTTACATCTACCATTTGCAATGGAAATTATTATCATGACATCCTGGGGTATCTGGATTTGCAGAAATGAGAAGATTTTTAATGACAAAAGACCCACTTTTGATACATGGAAAGCAATTTTCTACCAGGAAATGAGATGGATACAATTCAGAATCAAAGGAAGATACAAGGAGAAATTCAAAGCCTGGCTCAGTCAGCAATTAGATCAGGGATAGAATAGATGTTTCAATTTAAATAACTGTTTATGATCTACCTTAGATCTTTTTTCTCAATGTAACATACATATATAATAAAAAGAAAAAATTGCAGTGGGGATTTTCCCTACTGTTTCACCTCAAAAAAAACTTACGATGACAAGAACTTACCGATGACTAAACTTGAGTAGCATCAGGAGCGGCCCTCATATACAAGGGACATGAGATTCCTAACTTATACTTCGTCAAGCATGTACACCATAGTTTGTTCACTTTAACCGTAATCACTTCAAGATGCTTATGATAGGGGCAATGAGAGCTGAAAGCTATTAAGTACCATAATTTTTGGAAGCTCTTTATGAAACTTGAATCTCTACTTCCTTTTATGAAGGCCTTTCTTCCACCATTATATTGAGTCTCCACCTTCTACCTTTATGCACCTACTTTGAGAGCATAGTGGCCATTCTTAGTTCTATGTACATTGTCCCAAGACTAGTTGATTGATGCATAACTTGATATTGCTTGTTTTAAACTATTTGTATCTAGTCACTCTTATGAACCTTGAAGGTGTCCTATGCATTTATATGTGCTACTATATGAGGGACAAGCTGAATACTATTATGCTATGTTTTCTTTATGTGAAACAAACAAACATCTTGCAAAGCATTATTATTCATGAATCTTTTGCTTGTGCCTTTTCATGTTGCATCATAGTTTCTTTGTCTTATTGCAAGAACTTTTTCTTTCATGTTATGATTGAAGTACTATGATCCCAGCTTTGAATGTTTTGCAAATACTTTGATCAAGTCTTTGATGGTGCATGTCACCTCAAAAATTATTCTTTCTTTTTATCACTTACCTACTCGAGGACGAGCAGCAGTTAAGCTTGGGGATGTTGATACATTGCAAATGTATCTATAATTTTTGATGTTCCATGCTTGGTTTTATCCACTTTCTTGTGTTTTGTCCACAATTTGGAGTACTTTTCATATGATTTCTTGGACTAACCTATTAACAAGAGTCACAGTGCCAGCTGCCTGTTTCCTGCTGTTTTTGGTTCCAGGAAAGTCACAAAATGAATATTCTCGGAATTGGACGGGACAAAAGCCAAAGTGCCTATTTGCCGGAAGTCATCAGATGCCAGAATACGAGACGGAGAGGAGCCAGGGGGCCACCACACCACCTGGCGCAGATTGATTATTGATTCTATCATGTCTTTGTTATTTGTGATCTTGCATTCTTTCCGTTGTTAGTAGCTATCTTGGCCAAGTAGATGCTAGCAACTCCAAGAGTTAGTATTTATGTTCGATAGTGGGTTCATGCCTCTGGTAATCTGGGGAAGTGATAGAAATCTCTAAGGTACTAGATGTGTTGTTGCTACTAGGGAGAAAACAACAATCCTTTGTTCATAGAACAATCGTATTGTTTACTTTACACGCAATTCGTAAAGCAATAATATGTTGCTTGCAACTTAATACTGGAGGGGGTTCGGATGATAACCCGAAGGTGGATTATTAGTCATAGCTGCAGTTGGATGGCGGTCTATCTATAATGTTGTAATGCCCAATCAAGTCTCAAAGGAGTCAAGTTGATTAGTATATGCATGTATTGCTTTCTCGATGTTTGTCAATTGCCCCACTGTAATTTGTTCACCCAGCATGTTATCTATCTTAAGGAGAGCCACCTCTAGTGAACTATGTATCCCGGTCATTTTCTTTTACATATAATCTATAAACTGTTTACTGCTTTGTGTTTACTTTCTACAAACTATTACTTCCTTCCATTCGATACGTTTAATCCTTTGTTTTTAGCAAAACACGATGAGATTGAGAACCTCATCGCAAGTTGGGGATAGAGTTCTGTGGTTGTGTTGTGCAAGTCTCCACGTTGCTACTAGCACCGGTAGTGCGCCCTGCCAAGGCTCAGCTAGCCACACCTTTGGGGTGTTTCCTTGCTCCTACTGGTTCGATTAAACCTGTGTTTCATAACTGAGGAAAACTTGCTGCTGTGCTCATCATACCTTCCTTTTGGGGTTCCCAACGATCTCTACATCAATACTGAGCCATCAATACTTGGCTCCAGGACTTTTTCCAAGCTTGCTACATCGCCAAAGGCGGAAATAGCCTAGTCGCAACCCGGTATCTCCCACTTATGTTGCGGAAGACGGGACGATCATGGCTGAATGAACTTCCGGAGAACACCATTCACAACTGGTATGACATGCAAAGTGCATTCTTTTATAATTTCGAAGGCACGTATCGAAGGCCCTGTACGGTAGGAGACCTACAGCGTTGCACTCAGAAAGCCGGAGAAACATGGCGAGATTACCTCGGATGATGTATCGACACTAAGAACTCCTGTGACGGAGTAAATGACCAAACTACGATTGAAGCTTTCATTGCAGGACTCCCAATTGGTCTACTATGTCATCGCTTGAAGTGTGACAAGGTCACTGATCTAGGAGAGATGATAGAAACAGCGAGCAAATATGCAGATGCTGACGACGACGCAGGGGGATTACTGAACGCCCTAGCTGTGCCACAGTCGGCAAAACAACCAAAGCAGCAAGCTCAGAAGCGCAAGAATACCTTGGAAGAAAAACCCAACAAGGAATAGGCAGTAGTCGCTGCTACTTTCGGGTCTGGAGAACAAGGAGGACATGGTGGCAGCTGCGGACGTGGTCGTGGGACATCAAGAGTCCAGGGTAGAGGAGACCAGCAAGCTGGCAAAACCTACTCCTGGGCCGACATTGCCAATAACCCATGTGTGCATCACTTAGATTCCAATGGGGGCTCGTCTCACACAAATGTCGAGTGTCGTTTTAATGACGACATCAAGAAAGGCGATACTGCTAGCTACAGGGCTAAGCGGAAGAAGGGAAAGAAGAATCCCGAAAAAGATAAGGAGACCAAGGAAGATTCTGACATGGAGGAAGCTGATCCTTTAAATCCCAAGCCGGAAGGGAAGAAAAACTTCCCAACAAAGAAAGACACTTACGTGACCTTCCTCGGATCTCAACCAGCTAAGGTTAAGAAAGCAGTTCTGCATGAACTGAATGCGACCATTCCAGCTGTCCCCCAATTCCTAGACTGGTTGGAAGTGGCAATCACCTTTGACCGTGCTGATCATCCGCCTAAGTTGCACAGGCGAGGAAAATACGCCTTAGTCGTCAATCCACTTATTGACGGCTATGGTTTCTCCAAGACTCATGGACGGTGGCAGCAGCATTAACATCCTGTATGTCGAAATGCTACGCTGGTAGCGAATCTTGGAGACCCAGCTGAATTACAGTTCTGTGATCTTCCACGGAGTTGTCTCAGGAAGACAAGCCAATTACCTAGGATAAATCACTTTGGATGCTACCTTTGGAACTCCAAAGAACTATCGGATGGAAGCACTTTCCTTCGAATTGGTCCCGTTCAAGAGCGCGTACCACGCTATATTCGGACGTCCGGCTTACTAGGCTTTTATGGCTCATCCGTGTTACATTTACAATATGATGAAAATTCCAGGTCCCAAAGGCGTGATCACCATCAGGGGAGACCTGAAGAAGGCGCGAGAGTGTGAGGACGGAAATGTCACCTTTGCTGAAGCCGTGCTACATGCCCAGGAGTACCAGGAGATTAAGAAGACCATTGATCCGTCCGAGATGCCCGCGACGAAGAAGGAGGTGACAAAGACGAATCCGGAGTTCAAGGCATCGCAAGAGACGAAGAAGACGCTATTGAAGGATGACGAAGATAGCGCATAGGAAAGCGTGCTCGTCAAATTCCTCCAAGCAAATCAAGATATCTTCGCATGGCAGCCATCTGACATGACCAGAGTACCTAGGAAACTTGCCGAGCACTCTCTAAATGTACACCCGAACGCTAAACCCGTCAAACAGTCCTTACAACGTTTTGGCGATGAAAAGTGTAAGGCAATAGCTAAGGAACTAGCCCAGGTCGAGTTAGCCGGATTCATAGAAGAGGTCATCCACATTGAGTGGTCGGCCAATCCTGTAATGGTTCCTAAAAAGGACACCATTGATTTAAGGATGTGTGTTGATTATATGGCCTTGAACAAGGCTTGTCCCAAAGATCCGTTCGCTCTGCCTAGAATTGATCAAGTTATCGATTCTACGGCAGGCTCGGAACTCCTATGTTTTCTCGACGCATATTCCAGTTATCACCAAATCCGGATGAAGGAATCTAACAAAGTCAAGACTTCATTCATAACCCCCTTCGGAACCTTCTGTTTTGTTACGATGCCCTTTGGGCTCAAGAACGCAGGAGCTACGTACCAACGCACTATGCAGCGTTGCCTCCATGACCAAATCGGACGCTATGTACATGCATATGTGGACGATATCACAGTGATGTCCAAAAAGAAGGAAACACTAATTTCCAACTTGGAGGAAACATTGTCCAATCTACGAAAATACAACATAATGCTTAACCCGAAGAAATGTTTCTTTGGAATACCAGCCGGAAAACTATTAGGTTTTATCGTGTCTGAAAGAGGCATAGAGGTAAACCGAGACAAGATTAAGGCTATACTCAATATTTCCAGGCCAACTCGCCTGAAGGACATTCAAAGACTAATTGGTTTCATTGTTGCAGTCAGTCGGTTTGTAAGCCGGCTCGGTGAAAGATCCGCACCACTATACAAGCTCCTGAAAAAGACCAAAAAGTTCATTTGGACCGACGAAGCTGAAGCTACACTACAAGACCTGAAAGCAGTACTCTCATCTGCTCCCATCCTTGCAGCACCGGAACCATAGGAACCGATGTTGCTCTATCTCACTGTGACAAACAGGGTCGTCAGTATCGTCATGGTAGTGGAGAGACCAGAGGAAAATCAGGAACACCTGGTGCATCATCCGACTTATTATCTCAGCGAGGTCTTAACTAGATCAAAGTAGCGTTATCCACACTATCAAAAGCTGGCTTATGGTGAGTTCTTAGCATCTCGTAAGTTACGGCATTATTTTCAGGAACATCCAATTACCGTGGTGAGCACAGCTCCCATGAGAGACATAATCAACAACAGTGATGCCACAGGACGCGTTGCAAAATGGGGCATAGAGCTTTCAGCTTTCGACATTGAGTACAAACCTCGTACAACAATCAAATCCCAAATCCTCGCTGACTTTGTCACTGATTGGATAGAGACAACAGAGAATATGACCCTACCAAGGAGATAAACTTCACGTGGACCTTACATTTTGTCGGAGTATTGGACCTTACATTTTGATGGGTCTAAGGCGCTCGGGGGCTGGCGTGGTGCTCAAATCACCCCAAGGAGATAAACTTTTCTATGTATTGCAGATCCATTTCACGGCAACGAATAACATTGCCGAGTATGAAGCATTACTACATGGAATCCAGATTGCTAAGGATATCAGCATCCGACATTTAATGTGTTATGGAGATTCGGATCTTGTTGCCCAACAAGTGTCGGATATATGTAATGCGAATAAACACATGGAAGCATATAGAGTTGTCGTTGATGAACTATCTAAATCGTTTGAAGGGTTTGAAGTTCAACACATCCCTCGAACAAAAAATGAGGAAGCAGATGCACTATCTCGTATAGGCTCTGCACGGAAAAAGGTTCCGGATGGTGCTTTTTTGGAGCACCTCAAAGTTCCCTCTATAAAAGGAGTAGATGAGGAATATCCGACCAAATCTGACTCACCTTTAGTAGCAGTTCTGGCTGTGATTCCTAGTTGGACTCAACCCTACCTTGACTACTTGGTAGACGGAAAATTACCCGAAGACGAAGTTCTGAGCCGGCAGATCGTCCGACGAGCAAAAGCCTACACTATAATTAGTGGTGAGCTCTATAAGTGGAGTGCATATGGGGTCTTTCAGCGCTGTGTATCTCCGGAAGGAGTGGAAATCTTACAAGAGATCCACGAAGGCGAATGTGGTCACCACGCTGCAGCCAAATCTCTAGTGGCAAAAGCTTTCCGACCCGGTTTTCTCTGGCTTACAGGCAAGGCAGATGCCGAATGGCTAGTCAAGACGTGCAAAGGCTGCTAAAAGTACGCCAAACAAGCTCACGTTCCGGCTGATCAGCTACGAACAATATCTATAATATGGCCTTTCACGGTCTGGGGGCTTGACATGGTAGGACCATTTAAACGGGCTCCAAGTGGATATACCCATCTCTTAGTGATGGTGGATAATTTCACAAAATGGATTGAGGCTAAACCTGTCACTAGTTGTGATGGAGCAACAGCCAGAAGATTTGTCGAGGATGTCATAATCCGATACGGTTATCCGCATAGCATTATCACGGACAACAGGAGTAATTTCTCTATGGGAGAGCTTGCCGAATTCTGCAATGAACAAAATATCTGGCTTGACATTGCGTCAGTCGCACATCCACAAGCTAATGGACAAGTCAAAAGAGCAAATGGTTTAATCCTACGAGGCCTAAAACCAAGACTTGAAGCATCACTACGAAGTGTTGCGGGGGCTTGGGCATAGGAATTACCTTCTGTAATATGGAGCTTACGAACAACTCCGAACAGGTCAACCGGATACACACCTTTCTTCTTGGTCTATGGCACAGAAATAGTTCTTCCTAGTGATTTGATTCACACTTCTCCTAGAGTTGCCGCGTATATTGAAGAGGATGCCGAAGTTTCTCGACAAAATGATCTCGACTTAGTCGAAGAAGTTCGCGTCGTTGCTGAGATGAGATCAACATCCTATCAGCAGAAGTTACGCAAGTATCATAGCCAGAGAGTTAGAAACCGGTCTTTCAAAAAGGGCGATTTGGTTCTCCGGCTTATGCAGAAAAGAAAGCACAAACTTTCCTAGTATGGGAAGGGCCCTTTTTAGTTAGCCGAGTCCTGCACAATGGTTCTTACTACTTAGCTGATATGAGGCCAGTCAAAGAAAGACCTACTACTAAGAAAAGAAAGAGAGCTGGAGGCAGTATAGACCCGGAAGAATTAGACAGACCATGGAATATTGCTCAGCTATGTCCCTTTTATTCTTAGTTTTTCTTCCTTTGCAATCATATATATGTGTACATGTTCAATGAGAAATAAAGTATTGGTTGCCTCAAAAAAAATTCTGAGAAGTTTTTTACCATCTTATTTCCGAATGACCATGTCATAGTCGAAAATCCCAGAATACTTGAAAGTACTTTATGATCATGTTTGTTCTGGTTTAGATTTCTGATTCTAAAATTGCTACCTTACGGTATAAATCTAAATTTCCTAGTCTATACTTTGGTTATTTGTCTGATTGCTGGATGCGGGCATTTTCCGAGTAGTGAATTGTTGGTATTGGAAGCCGGCTTTGCTTTCGAGTATAAACTAGTTTAGCAATTGAGCTCCGTTTCTCGACAAAGTTTCCGTGCTAAAGGTTGGCTGGCTCACGAAAGGGACGAGGCGGAAAACCAGATAAACAATAAGTACAGACAAAAAACATAAAGTGCTTATGAAAATATTTCAGGCACGAAAAATTATAAAGCCAAAAGTGTTAAAGAGATAATAATAAAACTTAGCACAAGCAAAAGTATCATACTACTGATTTACAACCCGAATTGTTTTCAGAATAATACATTGTTTGTTCTGATGCTCTACGATGCAGGGGAAGAAGAAGGAGTTGTCGGCTCACTGGAGACATTGGCCTCGCCTCGATATCTTTCCAAGACGTTCAAATCCAAGATGGTTTGTTCATCATTGGAAGCTTCACCAGTTTTTTCGACGGGAGGAGGCGACGTCTCTACGCGAGTGAAGAAGGGAGTATCATAGTTGGTCAAGTCAGCTACGTGGCACCCATATCCAGCACAGGAATCCCTAATTGCTTTGATGTCCTGCTCCTGACCATCTTCATCCACAGTAGAATACCCTCTGGTCACTTGCCAGATCTCCATGCTTCCATGGTGGCTCATGACCATGGTGAGAGCGTTATGTGCCGCGGTCCGTGCGTAGGACTTGTTCCAGTCCTGGATGAGCTGGGGAATCTCCTTGGCCTTGTCTCGCACTTCAAAGCCAGACATGCTATGCATGTCCAGAACCTTGAGAACTTTGCCAATATCCTCAATGGATTGGTGGAAATCATGAAGCAAATCACCATATGTGTAAGCGGCTAGTGCGATATTCGGCAGAAGCTGAGTCCAGTAAGTTCAGAGGACCTGCGCATGTAATGCAAAAGGGTTAATAAAATAAGTCCGGACTCAAAAGAGTCGGAAGATGCAGAAAAGTCGGAAAGAGGGAAACATACCAAAGATGACATCGTCGACTTTGGTCTTCTCCTCCCGAAGACTTTGGAGTTCAGCCTGGAGTGCCTCGGTAATATTCTTCTCTCTGAACAGTTCATTGCTGAGATCCGAGATTTTCTTATCCTGGAGCGCCATCTTATGATCGCGCTCCTCGGTGGCCATGGAGGAGGATTCGAGAACTTGATCAATGCCCTTCTCATGATCCGCCTTAAGCTTATTCAGCTCTTGGCGGAGGTCCTTGTTTTCCACCTCCAGGGTCTTCAGATTTTCGGCCTCCTCAATCATAGCACATGATTGCTTTACCAGTGTTGTAGTCAAAAGAACAACAGTTGAACAAAAATTTGACTATGAAATAAAAGGCAAAGTTTGAGTTCTGGAATGTTTACCTTCAACCTCATCCCTGGATACTTTCAGTTGAGCATTTTCATGTCAGAGAGCTCTGATTTCTCTCCACTTGTTATAGATATTCTTCAATAATTCCTAGTTATATGAATTAACTTTCTGTAAGTCAGAATACCCAGATTCAAAAGTCTACTAAAGACTTGGGCTAATATTTTTACTAATATCAGCACGAGCCTTGGGGGCTACACTAGTTCATTCTTTGGCATCCTAAGGAAGCATAAATCTGGATTGTTTATCCAACTTCATGCTTGGGGGCTAGAGGGTATGATATGGAATAAAGTAAAAAAGGATAAGTTGGAATTCGACTTACATGATGTTCATGGGTGAGCTAGCTCAGGATCATGGACACCTCAATGCTAACCTTCTCGGCAAGGGTCAGCGGGATCACTGGTGGTGCGGGAAGCTCGCCAGTTCTCAGCCCCTCGTCGCAAAGACTGACTTGTTCAAGAAGTTTAGAGTATTTGACGTCCTCTGCTTCTTGTGCTTCTTCTTCAGCAGTAATAGTCCAACTTTCCAGACATTGTCAGGCAAGTCATTGGATCTCCGCTGCAGATTTCTGAGAAAGGCCAAGTTTGGCAATTCCCAGATTGCTGAGGAGGTTTTCAGCGAAGACCTCTGCGGAGGGATCATTACTCGAACAGGGTTCACCCTTATCAAAACCTGAGTCACCCATGGTGACGTCAGTCTGTGATCTGAGGATCACTGGCTCTGTTGAGTGAGCTGGATCTTCTGCGACAGTCAGAGATGGAGTAATCTCTGGCGCTGCAGAAGGCTGAGGGGCAGGAGTCGGAGGTGTTGCGACAGGAGAAGTCAAATTTAGCTTTGACTGGCGTAGGGGCTTTGATGAAGCTCCCTTCCCCTTGCCCTTGGTGAGCTGTTTAGCTCTAAGAAGGTAATAGAATAAAGAACGTTACATCTCGGAAAGAATAAAACATTAGAGTACAAAGACCTTGTGAGGAAAGATTACCTCTTCACAACGGGCACCTCCTTTGTGCCAATAACAACTATCAGAGTTTTATGCTTTCGGGTAAATGTCTCCGGCTGTGGAATCAACTCTCTGTCGTCCTGAGAAATCTCAGGAGGATATCCCTTGATAGGAGCAAGCTCCAACTCGGGGAGGTCAGCAAGCTGAAAAGAGACAAGATATCTTAGTATTGCAAAACGATGTAAAGATGAACACATAATTCGAGTTACTGCTGGAAACTTACCGGCACCACAGGATCTTCTGCTGTATGCATGTCCAAAGACAGCTCTGGAATTTTCCTCTCGATCCGCTCCCTTATTAGCCATTTTATTTGACACACGTAATCTTTATCCGTGTACGGCTTGGAGCAGATTCGGAGCGAATCCTTCTTGGACGCCATAATGGAGTGCATAAGCCCGTCTCCATGATGTTGAAGAGGCTGGATCCGGCGTGCCACCCAGCAGTGGACTAAGTCGGACCCTTGCAGGCCCTTATGCTTCATCAAATATTCGATCTGCCTCTTGACAAGAAGCAGATCATCACTGAGAGCTGGCGCATCTACGTCCCAGGACTCTTGGGGCGTGGCGGCACCATCAACGAAAGCCGGCAAAGCAGTAGCTTTGCCGGGTGCAGGAATATCCTTGTGATAAAAGAAAGTGGACGGCCATTGTTTGACCAACTCACTAGCCATAATTCGAGGATAGACGCGCTCTCTTCTAACAGAAAAACTAATAGTACCGGTAATGTATGGATTATCGGCAGTGATGGAATTTCTCCGGACATGGAAATAAAACCAGAAAAGAGTAAGGCTCGGCCTAATGCCGAGATACCCCTCGCACAAAGATGCGTACGTGCTCATCTCTAAGAGAGAGTTTGGGGAAAGATGGTGGAGATGAACTCCATAATGACCGATAACCTCAGAAAAGAAGTCTAGGGGAGGGAAACTCAAACCTCTGTCGAGGTGGGTGCCGAAGTGTACCTGCTTGCTGTCGTGGGGGTTGGGGATGGTTTCGCCGAAGCCACTCCACCAGTCACCAGCGCGGAGGAGCCCTCCATCCTCCACGACGTGGAGCTTGGCGTTGTCAAGGACGCACAGGATCTAGACCCCGCAGTTGCTCTCCTTCTCTGCCGCCGCTACTGTCGCTGCCGTCGCCGCCATGCCAGAAAATGATGCCAAAGCCATTTTTCTGTGTGCCAGTGACCTAGGATGGGCGGTGCTGGAGGTTTCTGGGGAGAAGAGGAGCTCTATGTTCGTGGGAGACATTGAGGAGAAGGAAACGGCACAAGTGCTGGTGAAGAAGATGGGGAAAAGGATACTCACCCCTTATATCCTCCAGCCGCGTCAAGGTTCATGTAAACGCTATAGTGAACGCGCCACGCATCATGGAAAGAACTGGGTAACCCCCGCGTGATGTTTACGCCGCCTCGATCTCCATGCACGCATTAAAACGGCGCCTCGATTCCATGGAAGGCGGACCCACCAACGGTCGTGCTAACAGGAATGTTTGTCAGTCACATGATTTGACCAAGACTAGTGTCAGGTTACGTCATAGACCAAGTTTTGGCTTAGTTCAAATTTTGAGCTAGAAACCCGAATAACGTATTCATAGGTCCGGCTCATTTGAGACTCGGATCCTATCCTTTCTTTTTGAAGTTTCAGGATGTAGGGGTTCCGCGTATGAAAATAATAATTTTTACCCTATGCCCCTGAACCCCTGATGCTTCCAGGACCTATCTATTAGTAATACAGTAACGGGAGGGGCTTTTCGCGAACTTACCCGTGAAGACCGAAAAGCATTGTCAATGCTCAGGAGAGGGAGAGGTGGGGAGGTGCGCTGGCCAGCCCCCACCCATGGGCCCCATGTGGGGCAGGCCCATTAGGGCTGCCGACCACCCCCTAGGCCCCTCCTAGGGGTCTGGTCCCCTCTTCGGCCTTTCCCCTCCGATAATTGGCCTATAAAGCCATTTGACCATTTAATTGATTTTCTCTTTTATTAAATAATTATGAGTAAATGATTATATCAATATTTAACATTAATTCACATATTATTCAATCTCCGTGGCTATGGAACACCTTCCACCTCCACTCTGGACATCCTCTGGACTTACCGAAACCCTTCCGGTTTTCTCTCTACTATTCTTCGGTGATTCTTCAAATCCTATAAACACTCTCTAAGCATCATCAAGCCCTTAAGCGTGATACCCCATGGTTCGTGAACACTCCAGACATAGTCAGGACACTCTCGAACCAATGATCGATAGAGGGACCTGGATGGCCATGTGACCCCTGTGCGTTCCACGAAGATCTTTCGTCGTTTGAACCGGGACATTCGTGTCTTATTACCTTTGTCTCTCCATACTTGAATTACCCGAGATCTGATCAATGACATCACCGTGTCGTGTTCAATCTCGTTTCCGAACAATGCTACTTGACTCGTTCCGACAAGTGATATCCCTGTGATCAAATCACATGATATGCAGCTATTGGATATAACTTCTCCGAGTGGGCCCTTGAGTATCTTTTTGTCACGTGGACAGACAAATCCTGCTCTTGACATATATTGCCTCTACGGTTCCCTCCGAGTACCTGAACACACCTTTATAACCACTGTATTACCAAGTGGTGCCTGATGCTATCTAAGCACTCTCGGGAGACAGTGATTGATATAGCCTCATGGTCTAAGGAATAGTCTACGAGGATCCATTTCTAATCATCATAACTTGAACTTCGTGACATGATCAGGTCATGATGTTTAGGTTGGGTATTAGTTCATCATCTCATTCTCAGAATGAGTTGACTCCATTTCCAACTGGCATAAATGCCACATGATCAACAAACATGATCATCTGTTGACCAATGAACCAGTGAATAGAGTTTCACTGGGAACCCCTGGTTGTTTGTATACCACACATGTATTGATGTTTCCACTCAATACAGTTATAGCATGATATAAAACTTAATCATAAACTATATGAAATATGATAATAGTCCTTATTACTATTTGTCTCTAGGGCATAATTCCAATAGTCTCCCACTTGCACTAGAGTACAAATACACTAGCTGCATTTGTTCTTAATCATTGGCACCATATATCCGGTACCCTGAACATGCTTGCTCATGGAAGAGGTTGAGTCTTGGGTATGTACTTTACAGTCCCAAATCCTTTGCAACTTACTAATGTCATCTTGATTGACATTAATACTTTATCATCACATGATAACATCTGTGTGTAGGCATCGTCGCTATGGCAGTAGAACGAGGCCTGAATCCAGGAGCCTATAGTGACTTTAGATCAACCTCGAGGGCTTTCTCATGGGAACTGTGCCCTGGGACACATCATTCTACGTTAAAAGCGAACTAGCCCCGCCATAACATTATACAACAACTTAGATGGTACCCTTATCTATTATTATAAATGTATTCATCGAAACAGCAGTGCACTCTATGCAACTTTCGATGTTTTTGTTCACCTCGCTTCCTACTTGACTCTAATCGGTATTACGGGAGTTTCCAACATATTCCCTTATAACATAACCCTTTAAGCTTTAAGATACGTCATCCTTTATGGATTTGGAAAATGTGTCTGCAGTTCTTTATTAGACACTGCGGAAAAACTTAGCTCAACATTCTGTGATTCAAACTTAATCAGTTTTAAACGTTCCTTCTTGGATCATATATTGTGTTAAGTTATCATCATGGTTTTCTAAGATAGAACCTATGTCTCAACATAGTGGATGATGATCATCCTTTTCTTTCTTTCAACCATTGATGTTAAACTTAATACTATTCCTAACTTGAGTTATTAAGGACTAGTTCCTTAATTAACTTCTATTCTGATACCCTTTTCAGAATCCCTTAAGGAATACTACACAATATCATAATACACCTATCAACTTCTACACCTTATAAAATCATTATTTATAAGTACTTTCACTTTTATTCTTAATGTGTCGAATACACACTTAAGAATCACTCCTATAAGCTCCCACTCAAAATATGTTCCTAACACATTTGGGTATGAGTCACTACTTTTACTCAAACTATGTTCCTACATATTTGAATTTGAGACTTATATTGCTCCCACTCAAAAATATGTCATTCACATATTGTTTTTAGGAAGACTTTCATAGCTCCCACTCAATTTCATGCAAATTGCATATCCACTCACTATTTTGAAAAACTTCAAAATCCTTTGACCAAATATCAAACCTGGAGTTTTACTATGAGATACTAGTACTTTTACTAGTTTTAAATCCACTAGACATTAAGCACACATGAATCAAATTCATTTGAATTCATCCAATACTTGACAAATTGTGCTTTTGTCATTCACCCCGTTTTCCACTATGGCTTTGTAGTCATTTGGGAAAATTTAAGTAACCCCTTTTACTTGTGAGATTCAGCAACGAATTGGTTTTCTAATCTCAAGGGAATTTTTCTTTTAGAATTTCTCATAATTCTAGTTTACCATTATTTCCTTAGTAGTTCGTAGGTATGTCATACTCTAGTAATCATGACAAATGATTCAAAAATGTCTCCATACAATATATGGGTTATTTTGAATCTTACTTAATGTAGTGAAAACACTAGTGGGGAAACACAATGATCATTATCATTGATTCTTTCCTTTGTGAAGAGAATCGTTCCGGAACATTTTCCGTTGCGCTTCTCAACACCCTGATGCAGGGATTTGAATCCTCATCGTGTTTTTCACTATCTTGCAATTGCTCCATAATCGAGAAATATCACTAAAAGTGAGCTTTCTCAAGAATGTACCAAAATCCAAGCAATACAAGTTTTGCTTCTCTTTTGGTTTCAGCTATGGATTTCATATTCAAAGTTTCGAATGAGTACTCTACAAGGACTTATTCGCTATTGTTTTGGTTATATAGAATAACCCCAAAACTTTTACGACGATCCATACCAGATGTGGATCCTCTTTCACGAATCTAGATGGTTCACTATGTGTTCTAATTGAGTGCTAACTATTTCTAACTAATGGTCTCTACATCTACACTACAACGATTTATTTGGCGCCATCTATTTACCCATTTTGATATCAAATATCATATTGTGATGCTTTGCATTTTGAGGTTTCAAAACACTTTGGATTTCACAATTTCTTCATGCCAATCTCATAAAGTTGAATTTCATTACTTTTGATCAAATCATAGTAATTAGATTCTCTTTTATATTTATACCATTTGTTGATGAAACACTTTGATCAAATCAGATAGTTTCATACCTATGTTTCCTTTGGTAAACTTATTTACACATTTAAACAATCATATAATGGTAATTACCATTTTGTTAACACAATACATCGAATATGTATTTACTTTTAACAATTCATTAAACACTTTGTATTCAAGTAATACACAGTGTTCAAGTTATTTTGCCGAACTTAGACATGATTTATATGTGATAAGAAATCAAATGACTTTCACATATTATCACATAACTTTGAATTTTAAACAATGGTTTCATTCA
The DNA here is from genome assembly GCA_916181665.1 of Avena sativa. Classification (NCBI taxonomy): domain Eukaryota; kingdom Viridiplantae; phylum Streptophyta; class Magnoliopsida; order Poales; family Poaceae; genus Avena; species Avena sativa. The sequence continues at coordinate 155,363,428 of OV702289.1, read as the reverse complement.
TTAATGAACATATAATTAAGTTGGGTATTTTAAGGCATTTCAATATTTTACAAATGTTCATGCATTATCAGTTAGTTTCATAAAAACTAGGATAACTCATATATAATCAAACAAGATATGAACACAAATAAAAATCATTCATAAAAGTAGAACAACTATTTGTTACAAACTGATATGAATAACCGTCTCACAAAGTGTGAGACACACTAAAGAAGTCCATAATATTTTGATTACAATAATCATCCTAAAACATAAACTAAGTGATAAATATTGAGGGAGAGCGTCGTTGGCCATCATCATCATGCTCGCCATCAGCAAGCAATGTCACCTTCTCTCCAACAAGCACCTCTCATACAGAAGGACCTGTTTTTAGCAAAGCAGAACAAGTATCAAATATACTTAACACTACAAATGTGTTTGCAAGATTATAACATTTATAAAATTCCATATCAAATATATACCTTTGTCATCGATGACCTCTCCGGTGATTGGTTCAACCTTTATGTTCCTGAAACGTAATATGAACTCTTGGAAATCCAATCTTTCCGTATCACCACTCATGATGCTACTCTGCACATGTCCTTCGTAGTTGGGAGGCAACGGTCGAAGCAGTACGCCTATCGCAAACGGATCATCCATCCAGTAATCCACAAACTGAACCAGTCTCATGTGTGCATCAAGCATGCGCTCCAAGTGACCCTATAGACATGTATGCTCCTCCATCTGTATGGAAAGGAACTCTCCAAGCAGCTCGTGCTTCCACATGCGCACATGGCCTATGAACTCTGCTCTCAGCTGATCCGCCATTGAATATGGATCAAGATCACCAATGAGCGGATGGAGTTCATCCACCATCCCGTAATGCATTATTATCTGAATCTAGGTGGACATCTCTTGACGATAGTAGCGGTCTGCCAGTTTTTGTGGGGTCTCATAGTGGTCTGGCTCAGTAAAATCGATCGTGCGGCGTATGTAGTCTACCACATGATTCCTAGTAAGGAGATCATTTAGGCGCACAAGCCAACTAGGGAAGTTGGATCCATCAAGTCTAAGTTTCTCACCCTTTACCCATTCCTCAATGACAAAGTAAGCTTCACGGTGAGCCATCTCTACATTTATAATTGCAAAAGGAATTTAGACTGAGTTTATAATTAAATGAGTTAATAATAACTCCACTCAGAAACACCTATCCCCATAAGGGTTCCTAGTGATAACATGTCCCCTATCAGCCACATCTCCCCCGATCATCACGGCCATCAATGTGGGATCAAGGGTGGACGCTAAACGTCAGTCACATCATTCATGCGACTCGTGCTCGATCTTTCAACCATCCGTGTTCCGAGCCCATGTCTGTACATGCTAGGCTCGCCAACTAAACCATAGTGTATTAGTTGTGCAACATGGCTTACATATGCGAACATAGATATGTCTGACACCCGATCATCACGGCCTGCCTCATACCGAAGAACTTTCTTGGTGGTGCATACTAAGGGGGAACACAATCATTGGTAATTTTAATAGGGATCATCTTATTAGGCTACCTTCGAGTATCTAATACTAGCACACAATAAGATATACAACCAATAACATTGAATGTAAATGTGATGTGATATGGTCCTTCACGTCGTGATCTCCATCCGCCGTCACCGGATTCCGGCGCCAGGGTTCCGGCGCCGTAGACACTAGGGTACCGATGTATTTCTGACGTGGTAGTCCGTCACCTCCGTGACTATCTACTACTACGTAACATAAGGTAATCACTTTACCTTTGCCACAACCATATCACAAAGAAATGCCCCCTGCAAAACAAAGTTAGACGCCTCTACTTTATCTTTGCATGTTTTACGTGGCTGAATGGGCTTTCGCACAAGAATCGTTCTTACCTACGAACTTTCAGCACAACGCTGATCAAGTGGTTCTCTCTACTACACCCCTTTCGGGGCCCTCCGTTGTAAATGGCATACCAACTAATGCGAGAGAGACAGACACCCCCCTAAGCCATTTTATACGGTACAAGCCGTATATCAAGCGTGGACCAGTCTCGCGAATGAACGGGTAAAGTCGGTTGGGGGCCGCTTCATCAAGCATTACTGCGGTATACGCAAGTACACATGAGAGGGTAACAACCAAAAGATCAACGCCCACAAGCTACATCTCGTGTGTTCTACCCGTACTAGCATTACTACGCATAGATCTAGCTTTGATACCACTGTAGGGGTTCCGCGTATGAAAACAATAATTTTTACCCTACGCCCCTGAACCCCTGATGGTGCCAGGACCTATCTATTAGTAATACAGTAATGGGAGGGGCTTTTCACGAACTTACCCTTAAAGACCGAAAAGTGTTGTCAATGCTCTAGAGAGCATGGTTGATGTAGACGAGCCGAAGCCGACCTCAAGGTCGTGATGAAGTCCTTGCGCTCCTGCGGCTCTAACGACTTGAGTTCTTCAAGTGTGACACCTCGTGGGAAGTTACACATGTCCGGGGCCTGAATATGACTCCCGCTTCCCCGATCCAGCAGCAGTTGCAGAAGTAGAGCTCCTGGATCCAAATCCCGCAGCACGACAGCGCTCCACGGTGAAGATGTCTCTCGTTCGTGCAGTCCGAACTTGGGACCATGGTCACGAGAGAGAGAATATCAATTGGAGGTCTTCCCAAAAGTGCGAAGACCTTTATTGAATATTGTGTGTATTTATGTGGCCAAATACCCCCACTATATATAGGTGGAGGGGAGGTACTACCTCCCTCAAAGTCCCGGGGTGGGACTAAAGGAGAGGGAGAGGTGGGGAGGCACGCTGGCCAGCCCCCACCCATGGGCCCCATGTGGGGCAGGCCCATTAGGGCCGCCGGCCACCCCCTAGGCCCCTCCGGGAATTGTCCCATTAAGCCCTTTGACCATTTAATTGGTTTTCTCTTTTATTAAATAATTATGAATAAATGATTAAATCAATATTTAACATTCCTTCACATATTATTCAATCTCCGTGGCTATGGAACACCTTCCACCCCCACTCTGGACATCCTCCGGACTTACCGAAACCATTCCGGTTTTCTCTCTACTATTCTTCGGCGATTCTTCCAATCCTATAAACACTCTCTAAGCATCATCAAGCCCTTAAGCGTGATACCCCATGGTTCGGGAACACTCCAGACATGGTCGGGAGACTCCCGCACCAATGATCGACAGAGGGACTTGGATGGCCATGTGAGCCCTGTGCGTTTCACGAAGATCTTTCGTCGTTTGAACCGGGACAGTCTTGTCTTATTCCCTTTGTCTCTCGATACTTGCATTACCCGAGATCTGATCAATGACATCACCATGTCGTGTTCAATATCGTTACCGAACAATGCTACTTGACTCATTCCAACAAGTGATATCGTTGTGATCAAATCACATGCTGTGCAGCTATTGGATATAACTTCTCCGAGTGGGCCCTTAAGTATCTTTCTGTCACGTGGACGGACAAATCCCGCTCTTGGCATATATTGCCCCTATGGTTTCCTCCAAGTACCTGAACACACCTTTATAACCACTGTATTACCTAGTGGCGCTTGATGCTATCTAAGCACTCTCGGGAGACAGTGATTGATATAGCCTCACGGTCTAAGGAATAGTCTACGAGGATCCATTTCTAATCATTGTAACTTGAACTTCGTGACATGATTGGGTCATGATGTTTAGGTTGGGTATTAGTTCATCATCTCATTCTCAGAATGAGTTGACTCCATTTCCAACTGGCATAAATGCCACATGATCATCTATTGACCAATGAACCAGTGACTAGAGTTTCACTAGGAAACCCTGGTTGTTTGTATATCACACGTGTATTGATGTTTCCACTGAATACAATTATAGCATGATATAAAACTTAATCATAAACTATATAAAATATGATAATGATCCTTATTACTATTTGTCTCTAGGGCATATTTCCAACACAGGAACCCTTCAAGATTCTTCAAGACGAAGACGAAGCTAGACGATGATGAAATCCGACTCTAGATCTTGGAGGCTTCCGGGGGCTACTGTTGGGGATATACTTTCCGGGTATCCTCACTGTGCCTCACTAACCAGGGTGGCCCATTTTGGGTTAGAGCTTTGCTTCACGGGTGACCCAGTCAGGGAGAAGAGACGGAGTCCAATCCGGCTACCGAAAGGCCCAGAAGACTTACCGACATAGGCCCATAGTGTTACTTGTAGTTCAAGATGTACTCTGTAGCCGACTCTTAGTTGTAGCCGGATAGATCTCTCCTGTAAACCGTAGGCCAGATATCTATATAAGCTGTCCTAGGGAGAGCCTTTAGGGAACCCTCACAATAGTCTACAATCTCATCTCGCACAGGCGAAACCCTTGTAACCCATATTCTGGCTCTGCCGTATTACTGGATTGCTAGCAGGAGTAGGATCCGTTCAAAGCCGGCGGATTCGAACTTGGGTAAACTTGTGTGCTCACCATCCCGGAACACCGTACATCTCACACCCCTCTCTTCCACACGCCTCGAGGACCCCCTCATGGCGTACATGTCATCTATCCGACGACAGATATAACCAAAACAACAGCGAATAAGTCCTTGTAGAGTATTCATTGGAAACTTTGAATACGAAATCCATAGCTAAACCCAAAAGAGAAGCAAAACTAGTATTTCTTGGATTTTGGTGCATTCTCGAGAAAGTTCACATGCAGTGATATTTCTCGATTATGAAGCAAATGGAAGATAGTGACAAACCATGATGAGGATTCGAAACCCTGCATCAGAGTGTTGAGAAGCGCAACAGAAAGCGTTCGTGAACGATTCTCTTCACAAAGGAAAGAATCAATGATAATGATCATTATGTTTTTCCCACTGGTGTTTTCACTACATGAAGTAGGATTCAAAATGTAGCCCATATCTTGTATCGAGACATTTGTGAATCATTTGTCATGATTACCAGAATATGACATACCTACGAACTACTAAGGAAATAATGGTAAACTAGAATTATGAGAAATCCTAAAAGCAAAATTCCCTTGAGATTAGAAAAGCAATTCGTTGCTGAATCTCACAAGTAAAAGGGGTTACTTAAATTTTCCCAAATGACTACAAAGCCATAGTGGAAAACAGGGTGAATGAAAAAAGCACAGTTTGTCAAGTGTTGGAAAAATTCAAGTGAATTCGATTCAAGTGTGCTGAAATTCTGGTGGATCTAAAACTAGTAAAGTACTAATATCTTATAGTAAATCTCCAAGTTTGATATTTGATCAAAGGATTTTGAAGTTGTTCAAAATAGTGAGTGGATATGCAATTTGCATGAAATTGAGAGGGAGCTATGAAAGTCTTCCTAAAAACAATATGTGAAAGACATATTTTTGAGTGGGTGCAATGTAAGTCTCGAACTCAAATGTGTCGGGAAAACATTCTGAGTGGGAGCAATGTAAGTGTCAAATTCAAATATGTAGGAATGTAGTTTGAGTAAGAGTAGTGACTCATACCCAAATATTTTGGAACATATTTTGAATGGGAACTTAAAGGAGTGATTCGCAAAGTGTGTATACGGCACATTAAGAATAAAAGCGCAAGTACCGATAAATAATGATTTATAGGGAGTAGAAGTTGATAATAAGTATATTACGATATTATGTAGTGTTCCTTAAAGGATTCTGAAAAGGGTTTTTGAATATAAGTTAATTAAGGAACTGGTCCTTAATAACTCAAGGTAGGAATAGTATTAAGTTTAAAATCAATGGTTAAAAGAAAGAAAAGCATGATCATCATCCAATATGTTGAGACATAGGTTCTATCTTAGAAAACCAAGATGATACCTTAACATAATATATGATCCAATAAGGAACGTTTAAAAATTGATTAAGTTTGAATCATGGAACGTTGAGCTAAGTTTGTCTGCATTGTCTAATAGAGAAATGTAGATATGTTTTTCCAAATCCATGAAGGATGACATATCTTAAAGCATAAAGGGTTATGTTATAAGGGAATATGTTGGAAACTCCTGTAATACCAACTAAAGTCAAGTAGGAAGCGAGGTGAACAAAAACATCGAAAGTTGCACAGGGTGCACTCATGTTTGGATAATTACATTTATAATAATAGATAAGGGTACCATCTAAAGTGTTGTATAATGTTATGGCGGGGCTAGTTCGCTTTTAATGTAGAATGATGTGTCTCAGGGCGCAGTGCCCATGAGAAATCCCTTGAGGTTGATCTAAAGTCACTTTAGGCTCCTAGAATACGGCCTCGTTGTGCTGCCATAGCGACGATGCATACACAAAGATGTTATCATATGATGATAAAGTATTAATGTCAATCAAGGTGACATTAGTAAGTTGCAAAGGATTTGGGACTGTAAAAGTATAGGACCAAGACTCAACCTCTTCCATGAGCAAGCATGTTCAGGGTACGGAAAATATGGTGCCAATGATTAAGAACAAATGCAGCTAGTTTATTTGTACTCTAGTGCAAGTGGGAGACTGTTGGAAATATGCCCTAGAGACAAATAATAATAAGGATCATTATCATATTTCATAAAGTTTATGATTAAGTTTTATATCATGCTATAACTGTATTGAAAGGAAACGTCAATACACGTGTGATATATAAACAACTAGGGGTTCCTGGTGAAACTCTAGTCACTGGTTCATTGGTCAACATATGATCAAGGTTTCCTAATCATGTGGCATTTATGCTAGTTGGAAATGGAGTCAAATCATTCTGAGAATGAGATGATGAACCAATACCCAACCTAAACATCGTGACCCGATCATGTCATGAAGTTCAAGTTACGATGATTAGAATGGATCCTCGTAGACTATTCCTTAGACCGTGAGGCTATATCAATCACTGTCTCCCGAGAGTGCTTAGATAGCATCAAGCGTCACTTGGTAACACAGTGATTATAAAGGTATGTTTAGGTAATTGGAGGAACTATAGAGGCAATATATGTCAACAACGGGATTTGTCCGTCGACGTGATGGAAAGATACTCAAGGGACAACTCGGAGAAGTTATATCCAATAGCTGCACAGCGTGTGATTTGATCACAGGGATATCACTTGTCAGAACGAGTCAAGTAGCATTGTTCGGTAATGAGATTGAACATGACCTGGTGATGTCATTGATCAGATCTCGGGCAATGCAAGTATCGAGAGGCAAAAGGAATAAGACATGACTGTCCTGGTTCAAACGACAAAAGATCTTTGTGGAATGCACAGGGGTCACATGGCCATCCAGGTCCCTCTTTCGATCATTGGTCTGGGAGTGTCCCGACCATGTCTGGAGTGTTCCCGAACCGTGGGGTATCACGCTTAAGGGCTTGATGATGCTTAGAGAGTGTTTATAGGATCGGTAGAATCAACAAAGAAGAGTAGAGAGAAAACCGAAAGGGTTTCGTTAAGTCCGGAGGATGTCCGGAGTGGAGATGGAAGGTTTTCCATAACCAAGGAGATTGAATAATATGTGAATGAATGTTAAATATTGATTCAATCATTTATTCATAATTATTTAATAAAAGAGAAAATCAATTTAAAGGTCAAAAGGCTTAATGGGCCAATTCCGGAGGGAGAAGGGCCCATGACGGAAAGGCAATAGGAGAGAAGGGGCAAGGTGTGTCCGGCAAGGCCAAGCCCCCCTCCCCCACCCCCCGCACGGGGCGTACTAGGGCTGGCCGGCGGCACCCTCCCTCTCCACCTCCTTTAGTCCCACGCCAGGACTTTGAGGGAGGTAGTACCTCCCCTCCCCCTATATATAGTGAGGGTATTTGGCCAGATAAATACACACACAATATTTAATAAAGGTTTCCTCCCTTTTGGGGAGACCTCTATTTGATATTCTCTCTCTCTCTCTCTCTCTCTCTCCCATGACCGTGGTCCCAAGTTCGGACTGTGCGAATAAGAGACATCTTCACCGTGGAGCGCCATCGCGCTGCGGAATTCGGATCCAGGAGCTCTACTTCCGCAACTACGGCTGGATTGGGGAAGCGGGAGTCATCGTCAGGCACCGGATGTGTGTAAATCCCCGCGAGGTGTCACACTTGAGGCACTCAAGTCGTTGGAGCCACATGAGCGCAAGGACTTCATCACGACCTTGAGGTCGGCTTCGGCTCATCTACATCAACCACGCTCTCCTGAGCGTTAACAGCGCCTTTCGGTCTTCAAGGGTAAGTTCGCGAAAAGCCCCTCCAGTTACTGCATTACTAATAGATAGGTCCTGGCAGCATCAGGGGTTCAGGGACGTAGGGTAAAATTTTATTGTTTTCATACGCGGAACCCCTACAATAGTCGATGACCCATGCCAATCACTGCATTTCTCTATGACCCCTCATGCCCACACATTTGTACGGTCAGACCCCCAGGTAGATATTTCCCGGCATTACGACTTTACATTAGTCTAACACGCACAATCCATCATAGACACCAAAGTATCGTGGGACGATGAGGGTTTCCACCCATATGCATGCATCCTCGAAAAGAAATGCAACTATGATAAGGTCGTCCGATAACATGCAAAAAGAAGAAGATTCAGCTTACTTTTCTAGAGCCATTATAGTTTTCATGGTTAACACATAATACACGCGGTGCAAGAATCATTAGCAACATTTGGTATTAGTCTTAGGTGATACTTTTCCCTTGCAATGGAACCTCCATGAACCACATATATAATACCATGGTTCCATTGCTATCCATAAATAGATTAGCTGACCATCCTGGACTAGTAACCAATAGATCAAGTTAATTATGAAACTAAATTTTGCTTTTGATGTGCAGGAGATATCAATAGTAGATTGAAAATACTTTATTAAAATAATCAAAAGACATGAGCAAGTATGAACTTTCCTTGTGACTAAGAGATAATGTAATATGACACTTTGGTTTACAGTGCACCTCGAGTTCCGAAAAATACCATTATTGCCTGACAAGGACAATGTTTAAATATCAATTCATGCTATTATGCATAGTGATGTCATGTAACTATTAATATTTGGTTATTTACCTTCTTAGTGTGTTTTACCCAATTTTGGGGTATTTAAAGAATTATTTTCCTTTATTTTAAATAAATCCTAAATAGTTTGAAATATTAAATAGAATTTATTTTATTTAAAAATAATACTTCTTAATATATTTATTAATTCATTTATTGCATTTATTTGACTAATTCAAATTTAACAAAGAGATTTGGATTTATTATTTTATTAAAAGACTATAAGTTTTTCTACACAAAAAGGTGGCTTTTATTTATTTTTATTATTTTAACTTATATTTTATGTTTATTTGAAGATTTGAGAGGTTTTTATAATTCTTTTTCTATTCTTATTAAAAGAAAATGTGTCTGGACCACATGTCAGGCCAACCCACTTGGTTGAGCTAAACCATTGACCCGGTCCGACCGGACCGCTCAGACCACATCGTTCCCTCTGACTCTCTCATTCGCTCGTCTCCTTTGAGCTCTCGCGATGCCGTAGTTACCGCCACCATCGTCCGCTGCTCAGCCTGCTCTTGGCCGGTTTCGGCCACCTCCGCCAGCGCCGTAGGTCGCAATCGGTGCATCTCATGCTGCTCTACCTTCCTGTCTAATTTGATTTCTGGATTGACCCATCTCTTGGTCGCGCCCTACTTTTCTCTGGAGCTAGGGTTTCAGAGTTCAGTGAGGTTGCTCGCCAGTGACGCCCTAGCCCACCTCCAGGCGTTGTTGGGCTTTCTTATTGTGGTGCTCGTGTAGGCATGGCTTCTCTTGGTGCGGTGAAGACTTCCTCGAGGCCGAGCTGCCATTGTTGCTCTGGCACTGCCTCACCATATCTTTGCGGTTGCTCCTTGGGCTCCAAGTTCTGTTCTGGTCCTCCTCTCTCCTCTCTTCTTCCCCTCTCTTCCTTTGCTCTCTCTGAACCCTCACTGGTTCTCTCCATCAGTGATGCTTAGATGGATTTCCTTTTGGTTTTAGGGTTTATGTTCATGACACTTGTTAGCTTGTACTGTTATTGTACTCCAGTCCTTAGTTTGCTAGTTCTTACCATATACAAGTTCACTTTCTGAACTTTGGTAGTAGACTGATTATGTCTGAACTTTGGAGTTCAGTGTTGCTTACTGAACTTGTGGCGGTCAGTGGTGACAGTGGATACTGCTATAAGTATTTCCTAACTAGTGAGTGTAGGAAAATCATTTAGTTCTCTTTCAATTCCTTTCAGATACTGTACTGGCTTGTTCCTGACTCTCGATGGGAAGGGGAGAGAAGAGAAGGGGCCAAGAGGAGTTCAGGTTTATAATAAGAGGGCAGGTGGATGGTGTGGAATTCAAACATACCGGCACAATTATTGTCCATCCATAACAATGAATCTGTGATTTTGGAAGAAAGATTTTTGTTTTCCACTAGGTTTAATATATTTTGGAGGTTTGTTCGAGATTAATATTAACATACATTATTGCTGGTACGTAAGGTGCTAGTTGACTTCAGCAACTGGCCGAAGGTCGTAGACATCCGATGATGAGAATGTCAGCGAAACTTTGCTTGCGGGGGTGGGGAAATGCGGATAAGGACTTAAACTAATTCACAGTAGTATAGTTAGTAAAATGATACTCTTATGCTAAACAAGACTTCTCGACAGTAATGGAACCATATGTAACGTCTCTTTCTGACCGCCAATTTGACCGTTTAAACATTTCGGGCCGTTGCACAAGCAACGTTTAATTTATCTACTTGTCTTTTTTTTTACTCCCTTTATCCAAAAATAAGTGATTTCTATTTGTCTAAATTAGCAATATGTAGGCATATTTTAGTGTACAGATACAATGCGAATAATATACATAAATCCAAGTCACTTATTTTTGGACCGAGGTAGTATTTCATTTGGCACGACCACAATTTTTTTGGTGTGAGCTGTTTCTCATCGTTTTTTGTTTTTCTTGGAGGTCAATGTTACTGGAATCCTCTTATCACAGGGTCAGATTGATCAATAACAAAAATATTACGAAAACATATATATAAGTTTGATTATTTCTGAAAATAATAAAAAATAAGGGATATTATGGATATTAAGGCAAACATATATGTGAAATTTGGTGAAAAATACGACTACTAGTGACCTGTAGAAGAATCACAAATTTTGTTATTGTGCAATTAGCTAAACTACATGTTGAGAACATTGGAAACAAGAGAGGTGATCTCTTTCAGACCCTCAACAAAATTTTCTGGTATAAATGTATTTACATGTTACAACTATACATGCTGATACCGTATTATCTATTAACATATAAGCAGAACTAGCACAGACACGCACACCTCTTGACAAGCTACAACTAATTGCCATGCACCCTTGCCGGAGACCAACTTGGATGACCGGCCGGCGGCCCCCCTACACCGGCAGCTCTGTCGCCGTCGCGGGCTGGCCGTCCTCCTGCGGTGGCTCAACCTCCGCGCGGCAAAGCGGGCACGTGTCATGCGAGGCCAGCCACATGTCGATGCACTCCACGTGGTACAGGTGCTTGCACAAGGGCAGCGTCCGCACCATCTCGCCTGCCTGCACCGTGCCGAGGCACACCGAGCACTGCGCACCGTCGCCGCCGCTACCGCTGTGCCTGGCAGACCGCGTGTACGCGAACTCCGGTAGCTTGGCGAGGTCGACGCTGCCACCGCGTACTGCAGTGCCGGTCTCCGCCCCCGCGGCGGCGACCGGTGCTGCTCGGTTGCGGATATGGTAGCAGAAGAAGAAGATGACGACGATGATCGCGGTACCCGTGAGGCCGGCGCAGGTGTAGCTGAAGATCAGCGTCCCTTTGTTGAGGTGGTGCGGGTGCTCCGAGTCTGGCGAAGCCGTCGGTCCGAAAGAAGCCATGGATCGAGCTTGTTGCATGCTGCTTCTGCTTTGAAGACTTCCGCCGGCTGCGAGAGGGCCTTGTCGTACGGGAGATATGGGTGTGTAGATGCATTGTACGGTTGGCCACTGGATGCATTTTTCTAGTGTTGCCGACTTGAGAATTGTAATCGCAGCTGTCAGCAATTTAGCATTGACTTGTACTTGTACTGGCTAGGTTTTCAGCCTGGTGGTAGCGTGGTAACGTGGTACGCATCACGAGCGACAGTGGTTATAGTTTAGAGATGGAGACACTTTGTCAACTCTCTCTTTTTTTCCACTTTGTCAACTCTCTACGCCCGCTAATTGTATAACAAACCACAATAATACATTAAAAAATGGTATTCCCTACTTGACTTGAATTTGTCTAGATTCAGATATATCTAGACATGTTTTAGTACTAAATACATCCGAATTTAAATAAATTCAAGTCAACTAATATGGTCGGAGGGGAGTATAGTACTAGTAGTAACGTAATTTAAAACCTAGTACAAGTGGTGGTGGTGCGCTCGGCCTAATTCCATGAGATTTTGCACAGAAACGACAAAGTAGTTTTATTTATAGCGCATGCACCGCGCACGGAAGAGTAAATTTCAGTACACGTTGCACACCGGCCCTTCGTCCTATACTGTGCGCCACATTCTCGTTCTGCTCGTCCTCGGCGTCGTTTGAAACGCTGGAATAATCGCAGAGGTTCTGTTCCACCTCCCCCCCCCTCCCCCCTCCCGCGCGCGCCGTTGAGGCTTCAAAAAGAAGGAACTAACCCACCGGCGGGACCTCCCTCCAACCAATTCCCCCTCCTCGCCTCCATCTGAGGACGTGGCCGGGCAAAGCCCTTGCCCCTGACGGTGGAGGCAGGCCTCCCCCAACATACCCCATCGTGATGGCCTATAACCAGGGCGACGGCGGAGGTCCAAGAGGGTGGCGGCGCTGGTTGGATCGGTGGTGGGTGCACAAATCGTTCGGAATGGTGGTGGTCGCGGCCCGGTGGTGACGATCTAGTTCAGATCGGTCCTGTCCGACGGCGGCACGATCTGTGAAGGGCGGCGGCGGAGCGGTGGTGGTACTGCTCGGTAGTGGTGCGGCGCCGTGACGGTGCGTTTTCTGTGGGGCTCGGTGGTGGTTCAGATGGCAGCGTTCCTCAGGTTTATCCCGAGGGCGGCATTCCTCAGGTTTATCCCGAGGGCGGCCGACGTTTGTCGATCTAAACAACGAGTTTCTGGAGATGGAACTATTGGTGAAAGCCACACTGACTTTGGTCATGGCAGACGATGGCAGCGTTTTCGACGCCGTAACCTTGTTGAAGGCATCGTCGTTGCATCGCTCGTCGTCTAACTCGGAATGCTCTGGGGAAAACCCTAGATCTGGGTATCCCGGATCGGATGATGACGACGCTCGACGTCGTTTTCCCTCTTGGGAGCATCGTTTTTAGAGCAGCTACTCATCGAAGGGGAAGAAGGTGGAGCGGCTTCATCTTGCACGGAAACACCGGTGGATTTGTCAAGTCATGCCTAACCGCCAGGTGCTACGCTCTGTCATGCCTGGTTTGGTAGGTGCTACGTACGACGAATCTTCCGGGGGTTTCTAGCTGCATCGTATGGGGGGACTCGATGGCATGGTCACGAGGGGTCTTGGCGGCGACCGCGCGTGCATCTGATGGACGCGCGTAGGATGGTGGCGCTATTTGGCGTCTTGGTGGCGTTGACGGTAGGCCTGATAAGGAAATTATTTAGATCCTTCTGAAGATGAGTTGGCGGAAGACGACGGCAGCAGAAGATTGAGCGTACACGATGATGTGTGCTACAGATCGGCTGGACCGGTTTGTATTCCTGACCCGCCGTGGGGCGGGTTTTGGGGCTCCGGTATGTTGATGATGTGTGTTGGTGTGTGGTTAGAGCATTCTGACATGGTCACCCCCTTCATCAAGTTGTTTTAGAGAGGTAGCTTTAATTGATCTTTATATTCTCTTTATAAAATTTCGTTGAATAATAAATAAAGCAGACTATGCGCATCTTTTTGATGCAGAGGCCTGGGTAACCCCTCTATTTTGGAAAAAAAAAAGCTAAGGATTGTATTTGCGGAGAGTAACTTGTAAGCTTGCAAATTGAGAACATTGGAGACAAGAATGGTGATCTTACAAACCAGAAAAAGAACTTTATGGAGGAACAAATGCATATACAAGTTACAAATACATTTCGATGCTGTACATTAACAGATAAGTACGTAGAAACTAGCTACAACTAATAAGAACTAACTAGCATGCACCTTGCCGGCCGGGGACCGACTTCGATGGCCGGCCGGCTGGCGGCCTACACCGGCAGCTCCGTCGCCATCGCTGGCTTGTCGTCGGTCTCCGGCGGCTCAACCTCCGCGCGGCAAAGCGGGCACGTGTCGTGCGACGCCAGCCACATGTCGATGCACTCCACGTGGTACAGGTGCTTGCACAAGGGCAGCATCCGCACCATCTCGCCTCCCTGCACCGTGCCGAGGCACACGGAGCACTGCGCGCCGTCGCCGCGTCCGCTGTGCCTAGCAGACTGGTTGTACGCGAACTCAGGAAGCTTAGCGAGGTCCACGCGGAGACCGCGACCACGGGTGCCCGCGGCGGCGACCGGTGCTCGGTTGCGGACTTGGTAGCAGAAGAAGAAGATGACGGAGAAGATCACGACGCCCGTGAGGCCGACGCAAGTGTAGCTGAAGATCGCCGTGCCTTTGCCGGTGATGTGTCGCTGGTTCTCTGAGTTTGGCAAATTCGTGGGTCCGAACGAAGCCATGGAGCTTTGCTTGCTCGCTGCTTCTGCGCCTTCGAAGGCTTGCTCGATCGTGCCTCAGGTAGAACTAGAAGAACGAGAGACGCCTCCGACTGCAGAGACTTATCATCATGCGAGAGGTATAATGATGATATACGGTGGGCAATTGGTGCATTTTCTATTGTTGCGGGAAGGGGTGTTTTGCTCGCGGTTCATTTAGGATTGAATTGAAGCACCGAGTGCTATGCATGTCACTATGTCAGCATGTGGGTGTTTACCGGCGCGGAAGCGACACTATACTTAGTTTAGATAACGAAACACTTTGTCAACTCTCTGGAATTCTAGCTGTACAGAACAACTAATGCGCCCAATCCACGCCGATTTCGCGCGGAGCACCGATACAAATATCTGTTGGCAAACGTATATTTATATATTTTTGCATGTGGAGCCCTAACCCCCGTGCCGCGGCGCTGAGCCGCATCGGGGAACCACTACCGCTGCTCTCCCGACCTCCTCGACCTCTCTCCTCTACTCTACGCCGCTGTCGGAGGTGTCGCCGGGCAAACCCTGTGCGGCACGGCGGCAGGGCTCCTGTTAGTGTGATCTTGGGGATCGATAGCGGCGCCCAACCTTTCCTCTAATCGCGGTGGTTCATGGCGGTGACGGCCGGAGCGCTGCCAGTCGGTGGGAAGGATTCGGCGATGGCATGCCCGGTCCGGGCCCATGCGGCCAGGAGCAGCGGTGCGCTCACAGGCTGCATCGCCTCCTTCGTGTGGGCGGCGTCCAGCTGATTCTGTTCGTACCACGTGGGCGTCGGGATGGCGGCGATGGACTCCTCCTCCTGAAGGTGGATGGTTAGGTTGTGCCTGGTGTAGGGGATCTTCGGATCCCACACCGAGCTCCGGCAATGCGGATCTAGTCAATGACGAGTTCGAGGTGTGCTGGTGAAAATCGAGTCTCGACGTCGATCTTGGTGGATGATGACGGCGCCGCTCGTTCCGAGCGCCGGCAGCCAGCCGGTGGTGTGGGGACGGCTAGATTGGCAAGAATAAAGGAGGTGGTCTTAGGGTTCCTCTATAAATGTATTTGCCCCTATGTGTGGTTTTAGTTAATAACAATCCCTATGAAATAACGTTTTCATTAAATTTTATAATGAAAGAATGTTTCATAGGTCATGCTTATAGTTCATGTGTTGGATTTAAGTATGGATTCCATGAAGATAAATATATACCTTTAGTATTGGCATCAAGATCATCGAGTTGAAGAGAATAATATGATATGATCTAGATATTGAGAGTTTGATTTCAAGAGAAGAATTCAAGATATGGCTCTAAGTTGGCGTCATGATTGTCTCATGAGTTAAGATATGGTTGACTAAGATTTAAACCACGCAATCAATTGAAGACTTCTTTATGTACCTCAAGATATTGATATAGAACATGGGAGGATACCTGGTTGACCAATACAAAGAGTAAAGATTGGATTCAAGATTGATCAACACATAAAGCATAAAGAATGTATCACATGAATCTTGTGGTATGGTAAGCATTGTCAATTATGCCTCATGAACTAACCCATTATATATGTGCCCTTGTGTTATTTATGATGGTTAGGTACCTCTCCATGGGAATGCATCAAAACTGAAGATTTTATATTGCCCGTGAGAGGATGACATCAAGTGGTGATTGTCGTCATGGTTGAGAAGGGAAAGGTCATGATAAAAATCTCGAGAGGATCATATGCTTGAAGCTTGTCGTACTTTTGGTGATAGGGGTCTTGTGAAGATGTTCCTTAATGATGTTATCCCATAATGGTGTATGAGGGGAAAATTATGAGCCTTCACAAAGCAACACCGATTAAGTGAAGCATTCCACCTTGAATGAAGCTTGAAGCGTTGTCATCAAGATCAAGCGGGATGCGCAAGGCAAAGGTATGGCCTTGTTAGGTTTTCCTTTTATAGGTATCAAGGTGGTTGTTGGGAGACCGAATTACAGGATAGATAGCTGCACTATCAAGAGGGGCTTTTAGTTGGTTAACTTGATCGCATCGTCTTAGGGAGCTCAATCATTTGCGTTCTTTGCATCTCCCTATTCCTGTTGCTTCTTGGTGTTTCTTCGTGTGAGGTTCGTGAACTTGTTGCTAGCTCTTCAACAAGCCCAAGTTCATAAAAAACATAATTCATATGCTTCTTATTGCATTTTCGAGTTTGGAGGTTTTACTGGTTCTTCAGTTGGGAAGGTTTCATACCTCTCCTTATTTGGTATTTTACCTCTTGCTCTTTCTTTTTAAAAATCCCAAGTTTGCTTTAATCAGAGTTCAGACACAAAAGTTATGACCATTTTCATCATCGTTATTTTCTATCTAGAAAACCGATGGGAAAATTGCCGCCACCGGAGGTGCCGCCCAATTGTTGGCCTTCACCGAGCATTATGGCGCCCACCGATATTGAACACATCATAGTGGTCCGGTGGGCCGCTGATCGTGCAGGAGGTCGCTGATTCGTCCGGCCTAGGCTCCGGTCCACCAGACATGGCACCGATCCATCCGACGTGCGTTTCGGCGCCACCGGACTTACCAACGGTTTTGCCTAGACTACATGTTTTTACTCCCAACGGGTAGATTTGCTTTCTCCTATAAAAGGGGCTTCTTTCCCCAAGGTTTTCTAGGGTTCTTTAGCATGAAATTGACCACCATTGTTGACTCCCTTGAGCTTGCTTCCTCTCCCTTCCCTCCTATGATTCTTGCATCTTTTTGAGGGCTTTGGAAGAGATCTAGATCTATAATCCCCACTAATCAATTCATCCTCTAAGTGAGGGGAACCAATTGGATCTATATCTTGGAGTCTTTTGTTGATTTCCACCATTCTTCCTCTCTAATTCCTCCATAGAACTTGTTGCTTTGGTGAGATTTGAGAGTGAAAGATTTAAGCACCCTTGGTGTTCTTGCTTTGCATTTTTTTCATAGGCATTGAGCTCTCCATTTCGATTGGTTTGAGTGAGAGACTATGAGCTTTTTACTTTTGGAGGGTGATCTCCTAGTTGGTTTGGCGGTTGGTACCGCGATATCCTCTTCATGGAAGATTGTGAAGAGACCTGGCCTTCTCTTTCGTGGAGTTTGTGAAGTGGTTGTGAAGCTTGCCATCTCCAGAGTAGAGGAAAAGCTAGCCACAAGGAAAGGGCCAATTCTTTCGTGGGATAGACTCGGAGAAAAAGGGGAGCCTTTGTGGCGCTGGGAAATCCTTCATGGAATCCCACACCTCTCCAACGTGAGTGATGTACCTTACTTGTAAAAGAACACGGGAATACATCTTCGTCTCTATATGCCTCAGTTATCTCTATACCCGAGCTTACTTTCCGTGTGATTGCTATCGACCTTGAAGTACTTATATCTTTCTTATCACTTGTGGTATATATATCTTGTGCTATCTTTCTTAGCTTAAACTGTTGTTAGTGCACTTAGTTGAGTCTAATGTATTTAGGTTTTGTGCTTATAGAATAAAAATTAGTTTAGTTCTGCATTCTTTCAAGCCAAAACCGTAATATTTTTGAAATTGCCTATTCACCCCCTCTAGGCGATATCTCTATCCTTTCATCCTTCCACGCGAAGATGAAGATCCGCTGGCTACTTGTTCTCCTTGATCTGACCTAGAGTGGCGTGTTCCGGAAGGCTCTGTCGGCGAACTCCCATAGGCGACTATGCCTAGAGATTGCTGAATCAGAAGGGACTTTGTCATATGCACCCATGTGTTTTCTGACCATTTGGTTTCAAATGGAGTGTTGCAAAGCTCTCCTATATGTTACCATCACGGGTCATGTCTTTGACATTCTATGGTGAAGTGAGATGTGGATAATGTCATGAAATCAGGAACATGAGGGCTAGCGATGGTGCTTTGAGTCTTTCTGAGGATGAGGAGCTGGTTTGGTGATATGTGACTAGTATCAGCGACTGTTAGTGGGGGCGGCAACAGAAGAGAAATACATAGTCTTACCTTGGAGTGTGAAAATCTATGGTCTGATCTTAATTGGTTGTGCCTGGCAATGGCTTGTTTTTTTAACAAACAAAGGTGCCAAAGGCACCTAAATATATTGATCAGCTCAACAACAGTTTACATTATGAATTACATAATCCTGCCAGTCAATGGAGCAAAACTTTCCAGCCAAGGGCAGGAAAAATTTGAATGGGCTGTTGAGGATCATTCTAAGATACGTACAGTAGAAGGATTTCTCTGTACCTTGTGAGCACTATTGTGGGTTATGATGTTTTCCTTTCTACAGATGTGGGCAACACTAGCATTCGTCTTCTTAATGGAATTCAAAATTCTAGCTAGTGTTTCCTCAGTATTCTAGTGCATAAATTCTAAGTCCACCTTGTTGTTGTTAACTACCTTTGCCAGGAGCTTATTATCAATATACAACATGCGTTTTTCAGAGATAAGTTTTCCACTATTTGAGCTGCTAGCAGCATTGCCTTAGCCTCCGCTTGAAGAGGAGAAATTGTGGTCGACGTGGAGGCTTGGATTCTTATGTTAAGACAATACTTTTCTCCTCTATACTGAATATAGATGCCAATTCCTGCGGGACTAGTTCTAGAATTACCAAGAGAAACTTCCTTTTTCTAGGTTGCATCTAAGTGTATAATAGTGCTATGATCATTTTCCTTTCTTTCTTTTTCTTTGTCCTGTTCAGGAGTATTCATATCATGATTGTTACCTTTTTGGTTCCCTAAAAGGTGGACATTTTTGGTTCCCTAAAAGGTGGACACTCTTTTCTCGTAGCTCCAAGAGACTCATGGATTTGAGAATTGCTTGGGCCTTCATGCTGATGTGATAGGGTTTATCCTGCTTTCTATTGAATCGATAGTCATTCCTTGATTTTCATATGCACCAAAGGAATGTAAGAAGGTTTGGAATAGTGGCATAAGGATGATCCATGCCACTGAGATAGTTTAGAATGTCTGTAGTAGATTGGTTGCTTTGTGCAATGTTTTCAATTCTAATGCACCAGGGTGAGCAAAAACAAGCCATTTTGACAAAATTGCATGTAAAGAAGAGATGTCTGTCATTTTCTTCTAAGCCACGTCTACTGCAGAGCTTACTGATGTGCTTAGTGTATCTCCCTATTCTTGTACCAGTGGGGATAGTCTTTTGTAGAAGTCTCCAGGCAAAAGTCTTAATTCTTTGAAGTACCTCTTTTGTTTTCCATATTTTGTTGAGGAGGAGAAGTGTCACTAGGGAGACTTCTTTTGGCTTGGGTTCTCCTCTTTCCTGCAGGTATTGATAGCAAGCATAATATGCACTTTTTGCATTACACTTCCCTGTAGACGTTAGGTCCCAACATAGTATGTCTTCTTCTTGTGAGGGAATGATGGTTGCTTTTTTGATGCTTTCTGCAAGAGGCTGTTGAAATAACATGTCAGTAAGTTGTTTATTCCAACTTTTTTCATTATGATTCCAAAGGTCCTTAATCCTTGAAGGATAAATGAAGTTGGAATTTTGAATTATGAGGCATCCATGGATCCTTGCCCAATATTTGCACCAAGGGTTATTCCAAATTGATATGTGGCCTTGGGTTAATTGGTAATGGGAGTGAGCTTTGAGAATGGGAAGGACTTTGAGAATAGAGGCACAAAAGGCTGATTTTGGGGAGTTTGGATTTGGGCACCAAATAGTGGAGTTTGGGAATATTTGGCTTTAAGAATTTTGTGAAGGGAGTCATTTGGATTTTGAGCGATGCGCCAGGCACCCGTAAGGATGAGACTGTAATTAATGGCTTGAAAGTTTCTAATACCAAGACCTCCTTCCTTTTTGGGGGCACAAACATCTTTCCAAGCTCGGAGGCAAATGGATTTACTTGAGCCATCCTTCATAACTCCTTTCCACCAGAAGGTTCTTACTATAAGATTGAGCTTGGAAATAAAAGTTTTTGGGAAAATGATGTTGGACATGTAGTAAACAGGAATAGTAGCAAAGACAGATTGAATAAGAGTGAGGCAAGCTACATGATAAAGATGGTCAGCTTTGAAAGTGGTGAGTTTACTTTTGAATTTGTCAATGACAAAATTATAAGCCGAGGATCAGTCTTTGTTGGGAAGAATAAGGGGGTGACCAAGATGAATGAAGGAAGTATCTATAGAGGGAACCGGGAAGATATGCTTGATAGCTTCAGTAGTATTATTGTCAGTATGCTTGCTGGAGATAATACCTGATTTGGACTAGCTCGGAGTTTGACCAGATTCTTTGCAGCAGGAGTCCAAGATTTTCTTTATAGAGGAGGCCTCTTTAACTTTAGCTTTTCCACAGATGAGGAGATCATCTGCAAAGAGGAGGGAGTGAATATGAGGGCACTTTGGTCCAAGAATAATGCCACAGAGAGAAGAATTTTCCATAGCTTCCTGCAACTCGATAGATAATTCATTAATGGGCAGGACAGAAAGGTACGGTGAAAGAGGACAGCCTTGTCGTATACCTCTGCTATTTCTGAATCTCTCAAAAGGTTGGCCATTAATGATAACTGATAAGTTCGGTGACGAGATACACGCGTGGATCAAATTTATGAAATGACCATGCAGCCCTTTACATGCTAGCGCATGGACAATGAAGCTCCATTCAACTCTGTCAAAAGCCTTTGCAAGACTAATCTTAAGCATAAAGGCTTTTTCTTTCCAAGAGGAGAGAGCAAATGAGTGAGTAGTTTCCTGAGCAATGATGATGTTGTTGTTGATTCTTCTTCCTTCAATAAAAGCTTGTTGAGCAGGATGGATGTAGTCTGGAAGGTGAGGCTTTAGTATTTTTGCCAGAGATTTTGCAATCAGCTTGTAGACGATATTGCATAGACTAATGGGTCTGTAGTCAGCAGGAATCAGAGGAGCTAGATTTTTCGGAATTAAAGCTATATGAGTGTCATTTATATGTAAAGGAAGAACTCTAGTCTCAAACAAATGTTTTACCAGCTTGTAAACGTCTTCTCCTATCTAGTCCCAAGTAGCTAGGTAGAACTCCACATTAAAGCCGTCCGGGCCTGGTGAGGCATTTCTTTTCATATATTTAAGTGTGTTCCAAAGTTCCTGCTTATCTGGTATCATGTAAGTGAAGTCATTAATCTCTTTTGGCATTTGACTTCTTAATAAAGGCCTATCCTGGGGTATATTTTGAGAGCTGAAGATATGCTTGAAATAATTAACAAAGGTGTTACCTATTTTCCCAGGTATTCTTTGGAGAATATTTTCTTCATCCTTGATTGAAACAATAGTATTCCTTCTTCTTCTTTTAAAGATAGCCTTGTGAAAAAGGAGGTATTTTTATCTCCATCCTTTATCCAATTCTTTTTTGCTCTCTACATGTAGAAATCAGAGGGTTTTATCATGTTTCCTTCATATATATCTTTCCACCAGGTTTGCTTCTAGGGCATGGTCACGATTAATACTTAAAAAGTTTTTATCCATATCATACAGAAGCTCGTTCATGTCGCCAATGCAAATAATGGGCATATTATCATTATCATATACAAAATAGGCTACTTGGTCCCATATTTGGCTAGTGATCCTATGATAGGGATCTCCATATATACAAACAAGACCAAAAGTAAGATTAATACTTCTAATATTAGTAGTGGCTAGGATAATGTGGTGGCTAAAGCTATGCACCAGAATTTGAACTTCATTAGTCCACATCAGCCAAAGCCCTCCCGATCGTCCTTGAGAAGGCACTACAATAGCATCATTCATGTTAAACTTTGCAGCCAGATCATTTGCACATATCTTTGAAGATTTTATTTCTGAGATGAAGATTACCTGGGCTTTGGTAGCATAGATCATTTTGTCAAGATAGTTCATTTTAGGACTACCTAGGCTCTTGCCCATGCCTTGGCAGTTCCATGGCGCTCGTGGCGCCTTAGAGGTTGGCGCCATTGCCTCTTCATCCAGTTCCATGTTGCTTCCATGTTGCTCTTGGTGGTGATCTTGCATACTAGTTGCCATATCTTCTCTAGCACTGGCTCTAAATTGTATTTCACCTTGGTTCTCTTGTGTGCCTCTTCTTTTGTTATTGCCAAAACCAGCATACGAAGCCACATAGTTGTCCCTATCCACTTGACGAGGCGAGAAAGCTCCATAGCGATAATCAACTATGCCTTCTGAACTAGTTGGAGACACAAGCCGGAGGGGCCATGGGTCGTATTCAGGTTGTTGCTCAGCACTACTGCCTGCAGGAAATTTGCTGAGCGATGCAGCATAGGGGTGCACCATATTTCCTAGACTCAAGCTCATGTCTCTGCGGAAAGGCTTGCCACTCCCCATTTTGCTTTCTCTTTGGCTACTTCCTCTAGGTGAATTATCATGCTGATCAAAATTAAGCCCCAAAGAAGATGTGATGAGACTTCTACCTTTGGCTCCATCTTGGATGTCCCTTCTAGTAGTCCAATTGCTAGCCCTGCCTTCTGAAGTGGCCTATAGGGTCCGATCTCCCAATTCGTCCTCTCCAGGTCTTGTTTCTCCTGATTCTCCACCAGCTTTTCCTCTTGGTTCTTCAACACCTCTTTCTTCTCCGATTTTGCTTGCTTCTTGGATAAATGTTCCAGAAGCTGAATGGGAATGGAGATGTGCGGGGGGGGGGGGGGGAGAGATTTGGTGTTGTTCCTTTCGATCTTGCTCGGGGCTGAGAGATGGTGGGGTCTGATACGTCCATTTTGCATCACTATTCTATATCATAATTTACTATTATTCATTGATATATTTCATATTAAGAGATGATACTTATGATATTTCATCTGTTTTTGCATGGTTGATGACTTTTGGAGGATGGACCACTGAAGTCAGGATTCTAATGGAAAAGGCACAGTTTGGAGGCGAAATTCGCGAAGATTAGAAAATCCCAGAAAATATATGGAAAATCCTATTTTTCAGAAGACGAAGGATGCCAGAAGGGGGAGCGAAGATGGTCCACAGGGGGCAAACACCACCCCCTGGCGCAGGCCACCCTAGGCCGTGCTACCAGGTGGTGTGGCCACCTTGGAGCACCTCTAGCTCTGCTCTTTGGCGTATATAATCCCCCCGAAACCCTAAGACTCGGGGAGCGACCACAGAAAGATTTCGCCGCCTCTGCGGGGCGGAAAACTATAGAAAGAGAAAGAGCTCTCTGGTAGGCAGAAATCTGCCAGGGAAATTCCTTCCCGGAGAGGGGAGATCATCGCCACCAACACCACCATCAAGCTGGACTTCATCGGGATCATCGTCACCATCATCACCACCATCATCTCCACCAGCACCATCATCACCAGTTCATACCTTTGTAACAATTGGTTTGAATCTTGCATAGTTCTTAGGGGAAACTTTCCCGGTGTTGATTACTTGTTGTAGTTGATGCTATTGAGTGGAACCATTGAATTATCGTTCATGTTTAGATTGTTACTTATCATTATTCCATCTCTGATCTTGATCCATATGATGTCTTGTGAGTAGTTCGTTTAGTTCTTGAGGACATGAGAGAAGTCATGTTGTTAGTAGTGGAATTGTGTTGAGAAAGATTCAATAGTTTGTTATTTAAGTTGTGGTGTTATTCTTCTAGTGATGTCATGTGAACGTCGACTACATGATACTTCACCTTTATGGGCCTAGGGGGAATGCATTGTGTATTTGGCTACTAATCGTAGGGGTTGCCGGAGTGACAGAAACCTAAACCCCTATTCGGAAACCTTTGCACAAGGGAATGTAGGATCTCAGAGTTAAAGGTTGTGGTTAGGTTTTTATCTTAATAAATTTCTTGTAGTTGCGAATTCTTGCAAGGGGTATAATCACAAGTATGTATTAGTCCTAGGAAGGTTAGTATATTAGCACAGGTTCACCCACATAACACCTATCAAACTAAAGAAGATTAATCAACTATATGAAGCGAAAGCACTTGACAATATTCCCATGTGTCCTCGAGAACGTTTGGTCATCTTAAGTAATACAACCGGCTTGTCCTTTGCTAAAGAAAGGATTGGTCCACTTGCTGCAATTATTATCATGTATTTTATTTACTCGTAATTTATTTATTTGCATTATCAAAAACCCCTAAAAATCCATTTGCTAAGTATTTACAGAGAATTCCTGCTCCAAGCCACTCGTCAACACCTTCCGCTCCTCTTTGGGTTCAACACTCTTACTTATCGAAAATACTGCGATACACCCCCTATACTTGTGGGTCATCAAGACTGTGAGTATTGTTTATTTCTGTTAGTTACTTTATTTCAATATGGATAATTCACTTAGTTTCTTATTTTGTAATGCTACTACCACTACTAAGGTAGTTGATGAACCACCACCTGCTGAAAATGATACTTTTAAAATACCTACAAGAATTATTGATTGTGTTATGGATAACTACTATTTTGGAGATGGAACTGTCCATCTCGGTGATCATTTGCTCTTTATACACGAATTATGCGGGTTGTTCAAGTGTGCGGGTATTACAACAGATCAAGTGAAGAAAAAGTTATTCTCATTATCACTAAAAGGAAGAGCTGAGGAATGGTACAATCTGCTGAAGAATGGCCAATCTCTTGAAAGGGAGGAAGTTGTACCCCTCTTTTATTCAAAATTTTATCCTCCTAGTGAGATTCATAAAGATCGGAATCAAATATACAACTTTTGGCCTCGTGATGGACAGAGTACAGCTCAAGCTTGGGGGAGATTGAAGTTACTAATGCTCAAATGTCCTATTCTTGGGCTCCCTAACAATATTATTATCAATAACTTTTATGCAAGGCTTTCTCTTCATGATAAGGATTTATTGGATGCTTCTTGTGCTGGATCATTTACACGCATGGAATAAGAAGCTAAATGGGATCTTCTAGACCATATTCAAGACAATGATGAAGCATGGGAGAATGATAAATGAAGAAAGTCAGGTATAAATTATGATTATGAATGCATTAAATCTTTTATGGGAACTGATGACTTTCATAATATTAGTAATGCTTATGGTCTTGATTCTCAAAGTATTGCAACTTATTTTAAAACTTTTGCTTCTTATATTGAAATTCCTAAAAAGAAATGGAATAAGTATCATGAGCCATATAAAGATATTGTTAATTGTGTTCCTGCAAGAAATACTGAAGTTTATACTGCTAATCATGTTTTACCTAAACCTTACATCGAGAAAATACCCTTCTCGGTTAAAGTAAAGGAACATTCTATGACAGCTAGTATGGTTAATGAAAGTACAAACAAAGGTGTTGAACCTGATGAACAAATAGCTGTTGAACCTGTAATAGCAAATGTGAAAGACTTTATCACTAAATATGTAGAAGATGGACATACTATCCTCTATAAGGATACTTCTAATATTGTCTCACAAAGTAGAGTTAGGAGAGCTAGTGTCCCTGTTTTTTCTGTTATAATAAGTGATCATTGCTACAATGGTTCATGTGATAGTTATATCGTTAAATTTATGCACGATACTGAAAGTTACTATGAGAGAGGGAAAATTGTTCTTATGCATCTCAATAATATTAAGTTTCCTCGCTTTATCCTGAAAGTCTTTATGTTGCACTTGTTTTGCTTTCCTATGCTAGCAGCCTCTGGTTTCAACAATTTATTTTGTTATAAAATTCCCTTGCATAGGAAGTGGGTTAGACTTAAACATGTGTATATTTACTTCTTGATGCTCTCTTTTACTTCAATTCATATTCTTATGTGAGCATCATTGAAATTATCATGCCCATCTTAATGGCTATAAAGAAAGAGCTTTTTGGGAGACAACCCAATATATTTTTGGTTTCAGTTTGTTTTTGTTTATTTGAGTCTTAGAAGTTATTTCTTCTGAAATAACTTCTCCTTATCCTTTTGACTGGTTTTTGTGTCAAGATCATCCTCTAATGAGAGAAAAGTAAGATTTGGGGAGGTTGTTGTCCTCAAACAGATATTTATGCTTCACTATAAAAAATCTTTAAAAATTTCATTACATCGTACTGATCTGTAAATTTTTGTGTGCATGCCCCAGGTTATTCTTTAACTTTTGTTACTTTTGCACTTTTTGATTTGAGCAACAGAAGATTTTCGAAAAAATTGATCTTTACCTGCTGGTCTGTTTTGACAGATTTTTGCCACTCTTGCATTTGCCTCTTAAATCGATTTCCTTTTTGAATTACTCTTGTGCTTTCGGAAGGAGTTGCTACGGTAGCTTATGTTTTGATGGATTTTAGTTGAAATTGAACTTAAAAGATTTATTACCTTGCATGCACTAATGTTGCTAATGAGAATTGTGTGAAGTTTTGTGTGAAAGAAATTTCCAAGGTATAGGAGAAAATGGTGTAATAAGATGGCGAATGGTTAAATGACTCGAACAATATGTTTATAAAGATGAAGATATTGATGTTATTCAAGCGGTGACTCCAGAAGAATGTGTTAAAGACCAAATTCAGAGACCTACGGAGTCCGTTTTCGAATAGGTAACAGTTCTAGTAAGAAAAGGTCCGCGAAAAATCTGTCAATTTATATTTTGCAGTTTTTATCTAACATGGAAGGCAATGAGTAGAAAGAGGGACGGAAATGGAGCCCGGGTGGCTCACACCACCCCATGGCGCGGGCCCACCTGGCTGTGCCACCAGGGGGTATGGCCACCCCGGAGCCCATCTCTGACCTATTTTCTCTCAGTACTTTCCTTTTGTTGTTAAACTTCGTAATATATAATCCCTCGGATCCCCCAAGGTTCGTATATCGTGTTCTCTTCGTGTTTTCGTTTCGATCTGTTTCTGTCAGGAACTATTCTTAAAGTTTAGAAGCACAAGGTCTCCACCAATGATAAGGGCAAGGAGCCTGCGGAAGAGGATCACCAAGACTCTGAGCAAGAGGAGGAGATCGAGAGTGAAGTTGAAGAGGAGGAAAAGGAAGACCAGCATCCTCACACCAGCACCACCATCGCAAGCATTGGAGTGGTGGCAAATCATGCCAGGTTCAAAAGGACTGCACAGATGTCCACTAGAGGGAAGGTTCCGCGTCATTGCTTGGCTTCACAGTCACCTTCTCCACGCACCAAGAATCCCTTTCATACCCTTATCCATGAGCAGCAATTACAGAATATGCCCAAGGAAAAACTACCCTCCAATTGGGATATGCCTCGTTCTAACCATGCAGGAAAACAAGACTTCAAGGAGGAAGAGTGGGGAAAGAATCACAAGAGCTAGGATTCACAGCCCGACATGATCATGAACCGCATTGAGCACAATTTGGAGTTGATTCATACTCTCACCTTCGAGATTGAGGACTTGAGGGAATTGATTGAAAAGCTCATCGAGAGAACACCACCAACACCGAAGGAGTGATTCGTCATCAGGTTTTGGCATCCCCTTGGTTTGTTCGAAGCTTGGGGGAGTGCCACGGTATCACATCACTATCTTTTATCTTTTTATCTTTTTAAGTAGAGTCATATCATGAATAGAGAAGTTATCATATAGGATGGTTTGCATTATGGAAGTGTCTCCCCTCTCGTTAGTTATCTATGTATCCCTTGGTTTGATTTGCCGTTATGGAATATTAATGAGAAGTTCTATCATTTACTTTTTGCACATCTTCTATTAGTTTTCAATTTTTCTTATATGATTGATCTTGTTGTTAGTATTGGTATCACTTTGGGATCATTAAGTAAATTCAGTGGGTTTTGGCAAACCTGGCTCGGTCAGTAGCAATACTATTATGAGAATTGAATGAAAAAGATTAAAGTACTCTTAAGAAATATAATTTCATCATCTTTCTTTCTTGATTGGCTCATAAGCTTAGTATTCTCTATTTAAGATCTTTTCTGCTTCCAAGGAAGATTCCATGTTTGCTTTTATCACTTGTATGTTTGTTTGTTTTCTTCAACTCTCATTCTTGCTACCCAGCCTTGCTAGCCAAAAACCTGTACTGAGAGGGAATGCTTCTCGTGCATCCAATCCTTAAACCAAAAACTATGCCATTTGTGTCCACCATACCTACCTATTAGCATTATTGTTATTCCAAGTAAATTCATGTTTTTATCTACCTTCCAAATTAAACTTGTTATGTGAAAATTAGTGATAGCTCTCACGAACTTCATGGCACACTTTACTTTCTTGCACTTAATAAACTTGAACCATTGTGCCCATCTATGTTGCGTATATGCTTGCGTTTTGTAAGTTGTGAATTAGCATAACCATGTTATCATGGGGAACGCTTTCCACAATGCACTTTATTTAGTTGATATCATGTTCTTTTACTTATGGATCCCGGCGGTGTGAAATGAAAGGGGAGCTTGTAAGGCTCATGGAGTTCGTATATGTGTTAGAGAAACGCCTGGGCGCCTGGTGTAAGCCATGCCTAATCATGGTGGAAACCTGCAGCGTAACCATAGTGAGAAATCTATGAAGCATCCTCTATAAAAAAATAGAAAAACGTATGCAAATAGGAAAGAAAAAAAAGAAAGAAAAAAGAGAGCTGATGCAAATAGGTGATATCTACGCACTTCTATTCTTGTAGACAGTTGTTAGGCCTCCAAGTGCAGAGGTTTGTAGAACAGCAACAAGTTTTCCCTTAAGTGGATCACCCAAGGTTTATCGAACTCAGGGAGGAAGTGGTCAAAGGTATCCCCTCTCAAGCAACTCTGCAATCAAGATACAAGAAGTCTCTTGTGTCCCCAATACACCCAATACACTTGTCAGGTGTATAGGTGCACTAGTTCGGCGAAGAGATAGTGAAATAAAAGTGGTATAGATAATTATAAATGGTAACGGTGATAGAAAATAGCTTGATGGCGTGGAAAAGACTAAAATAAAACTGAAATAAAGATGGAAGCAAGCAAACATGTAACAGATCTAATTGCAAACAGTGTATCAATGCTTAGAAACAAGGCCTAGGGATCATACTTTCACTAGTGAACACTCTCATATAAATATCTTTTCTTTATGATACTACGCTGAACTACTCTCCGGTTGGACAGTCTAGTCCATGGTAGGGCTATAACAGCACACCTCAAAGTAAGCCTTTCCCCTCTAGATAACCCCACACTGTCACCTTGAGCACTAGATGGGTCCAATAAACACCACAATTTCATAAAGACATCCAACTCCAAATATATAACAAGTATTTGTAATCTCTAGCCTAAGTGCCACCATGGTGTGCACACTGTCAACTTCACACACATGGGGAGAGCAGAGATCTATTAAAGCACTTAAGTAGCAAGGTAGATCTATAGATTACACGCTCATGATCTCAATAAGATCATACATAGAGAGAGAGAGATGAACACATAGCTACCGGTAGAACCCTTAGCCTCGAGAGAGAACTACTCCCTCCTCATCATGGGAATTAGCAACAGCGATGGAGATGGTGGTGGAGGTCGATGGATATGGATCCGGGGGCACTTCCCCATCCCGGCAGGGTGCCGGAACAGAGACTTTCTGTCCCCCGAATCTCCCCTTCGGTGGCGGCGGTGCTGCAGAACTTCTCGTGGCTGGAGGCTTGATGATTTAGGGCTTTGCATCGGGAGGAATATATAGGCGAAGGGGCGAGGTCGGTAGGCGGCCAGGGGGCCCACACCATGCCCTGGCGCGGCCTAGGGGGACCTGCGCCTAGGGGTGGTTTGGCCACCTGTGGCCCCCCTTTGTCTCTCCTTCTGGCTCCGTGAATCTTCCGGGAAAATAACGACTTTGGCTTTTGTCCGGTCCAATTCCGAGAATATTCATTTTATGACTTTCTGGAACCAAAAACAGAAGAAAACAGGCAATTGGCACTGTGGCTTCTTGTTAATAGGTTAGTCCAAGAAAGTGTATAGAAATACTCCAAAGTGTGGACAAAACATAAAAAAGTAGATATAAAACAAGCATGGAACATCAAAAATTATAGATACGTTTGCAACGTATCAACATCCCCAAGCTTAACTCCTGCTCGTCC
The DNA here is from genome assembly GCA_916181665.1 of Avena sativa. Classification (NCBI taxonomy): domain Eukaryota; kingdom Viridiplantae; phylum Streptophyta; class Magnoliopsida; order Poales; family Poaceae; genus Avena; species Avena sativa. The sequence continues at coordinate 155,332,963 of OV702289.1, read as the reverse complement.
TCAAGTAGGTAAGTGATAAAAAGAAAGAATAATTTTTGAGGTGACATGCACCATCATAAACTTGATCAAAGTATTTATAAAACATTTGAAAGCTGGGATCATAGTACTTCAATCATAACATGAAAGACAAAGTTCTAACAATAAGGCAAAGCAACTATGTTGCAACATGAAAAGGCACAAACAAAAGATTCATGAATAGCAATGCTTTGCAAGACGTTTGTTTGTTTCACATAAAGAAAATATAGCATATTGGCATTCAGCTTGTCTCTCATAGAGTAGTGATGTCTATGAACTTCTATTCTTGTAGACAGTTGTTGGGCCTCCAAGTGCAGAGGTTTGTAGAACAGCAGCAAGTTTTCCCTTAAGTGGATCACCCAAGGTTTATCGAACTCAGGGAGGAAGTGGTCAAAGGTATCCCCTCTCAAGCAACCCTGCAATCAAGATACAAGAAGTCTCCTGTGTCCCCAACACATCCAATACACTTGTCAGGTGTATAGGTTCACTAGTTCAGCGAAGAGATAGTAAAATACAAGTGGTATAGATATAAGACAACGGTGCCAGAAAAAGCTTGATGGCGTGGAAGAGACTAAAGGCAAACTGAAATAAAGATGGAAGCAAGCAAACATGTAACAGATCTAGTTGCAAACGGTGTTTCAATGCTTAGAAACAAGGCTTAGGGATCATACTTTCACTAGTGAACACTCTCATATAAATATCTTCTCTTTATGATACTACTCTGAACTACTCTCCGGTTGAACACTCTAATCGATGGTAGGGCTATAACAGCACACCTCAAAGTTCGCTTTCCGCATCTAGATAACCCCACACTATCACCTTGAGCACTAGATGGTTCCAACAAACACCACAATTTCATAGAGACATCCAACTCCAAATATAACTCATAACAAGTATTTGTAATCTCTAGCCTAAGTGCCACCATGGTGTGCACGCTGTCAACTTCACACACATGGGGAGAGCAGAGATCTATTAAAGCACTTGAGTAGCAAGGTAGATCTACTTGATTACAAAGCTCATGATCACAATATGATCATGCATAGAGAGAGAGACGAACACATAGCTACCGGTAGAACCCTTAGCCTCGAGAGATAACTACTCCCTCCTCATCATGGGAATCAGCAACGGTGATGGAGATGGTGGCGGAGATCGATGGAGATGGCTTCGGGGGCACTTCCCCGTCCCGGCAGGGTGTCGGAACAGAGACTTTCTGTCCCCTGAATCTCCCCTTCGGTGGCGATGGCGTTGTGGAACTTTTCGTGGTTGGAGGCTTGATGACTTAGGGTTTCTGCATCGGGAGGCTTCTTATAGGCGAAGAGGCAAGGTCGGTGGGCGGCCAGGGGGGCCACACCACCTGGTGGCGCGGCCAGGGCTAGCCCGCGCCACGACATGGTGTGGTCGCCCTGTGGCCCCTCTCCGTCTCGTCTTCTGGCTCTGTGTGTCTTCCGGTAAAGTATCAACTTTGGCTTTTGTCCCGTCCAATTCCGATAATATTGATTTTATGACTTTCCTAGAACCAAAAATAGCAGAAAACAGGCAACTGGCACTGTGGCACTTGTTAATAGGTTAGTCCAAGAAAGTGTATAGAAAGTACTCCAAAGTTGGAACAAAACACAAGAAAGTAGATAAAACCAAGCATGGAACATCAAAAATTATAGATATATTTGCAATGTATCAACACCCCCAAGCTTAACTCCTGCTCGTCCTCGAGTAGGTAAGTGATAAAAAGAAAGAATAATTTTTGAGGTGACATGCACCATCATAAACTTGATCAAAGTATTTGTAAAACATTCAAAGCTGGGATCATAGTACTTCAATCATAACATGAAAGAAAAAGTTCTAGCAATAAGACAAAGCAACTATGTTGTAACATGAAAAGGCACAACCAAAAGATTCATGAATAACAATGCTTTGCAATACGTTTGTTTGTTTCACATAGAGAAAACATAGCATAGTGGTATTCAGCTTGTCCCTCATAGAGTAGAGAACATAAATGCATGGGACACCTTCAAAGTTCATAAGAGTGACTAGATACAAATAGTTTAAAACAAGCAATATCAAAGTTATGCATCAATCAACAAGTCTTGGGACAATGCACATAGAACTAAGAATGGCCAGTATGCTCTCAAAGTAGGTGCATAAAGGTAGAAGGTGGAGACTCAACATAAAAGTAAAAGAAAGGCCTTCATAGAAGGAAGTAGGGATACAAGTCTCATAAAGAGCTTCCAAAAATTATGGTACTTATAGCTTTCAGCTCTCATTGCCCCTATCATAAGCATCTTGAAGTGATTAAGGTTAAAGTGAACAAACTATGGTGTACATGCTTGATGAAGTATAAGTTAGGAATCTCATGTCCCTTGAATACGAGGGCCGCTCCTCATGCTACTCAAGTTTAGTCACCGGTAAGTTCTTGTCATTGTAAGTACATGTGTATCATAGAGAACCGCCAACGGGGTACCCCTTGCCCGATGATACGAAAGAATCCCCATATCAAAATGACAAGGCAAGCAGACAACGAGCATCTCAGCAATCTTCTTATTTACCATGGGAATATGGTGCTTTTTTCTATCTTTCCTCTTTTCATATTCTCTTTTTTTCCTTTTCTCTTTTTTTCTCAATATAGGACACTTTTTTATAAGAAGAATGCTTCATAGACAGCTCATTATGGTTACGCTGCAGGTTTCCACCATGTCAGCATGGATTAGACCAGCGGCCCAAGCGTTTCTCTAACACATATACATAACTCCATGGACTTACAAGCTCCCCTTTCATTTCACACCGACGACATCCATATACAAAAGAGCATGATATCAACTAGGTACAAGTACCCGTGCAATGTTGAAAGCGTTCCCCATGACAGCATGGTTCTGCTAATTCCAAACAAATAAGTGCAAGCATATACAACATAGACGACACAATGATTCAAGTTTATTAAGGGCAAGAAAAGTAAAGTGTGCCATCAAGTTCATGAGAGCTTTAATCACTAGTTTTCTCATAACAAGTTTAATTCGGAAGGTAAACGAAAACATGAATATACTTGGAATAGCATAAGCTAATAGGTAGGTATGGTGGACTCTTTGGAATAACATGGTTTTAGGAGTTGGATGCATGAGTGGAACTCATACTTGTTTGTGGAGGCTAGCAAAAGACTGGGAGCGACCAACTAAGAGAGCAATAATGGCCATAATCCTGCAGAGCGACAAAACATCATTGATCAAAGCATAAAGTGATACTACAAGCTGAAAACTAAAGGATCATAAAGTCTTATGGTGACTTGGGATAGTCATAACATGGTGTGAGCATGCGCCAAGTCAACCCAAATAAAGCATCAAAGGAGAATACCACAATACTATGCTTTAATATGCTAAAACAGCTCATGATTCTTCCAAGGCACATTAAGCAATCTCAATTGTTCATAACATGTCATGCTACAGCAAAGAATACTAAGCCTAAAGCTAAAACAATATCAAGCATGGCATGACAAAGCATGGGCCACAGTCAAAAACAAGTTCTCTTTACCACTTAAGCATGAACTTTCCTACTCTTTTCCAATCCAAACAAAATGCATGAAAGAGGGGGTCCAACCAATTTATTCAGCAAACTAAGCGAACCAAGCAAACGAAAAACCAAAACAAAAACGAAAAAGAAGACGCTCCAAGAACAACACAACTGTGCGTGCAACAATAAAAATGAAGCGTTTGGAAGAAACCTAGGATTTTTATTGATGAAGAGGGGGATGACTTGGGCATCCCCAAGCTTTGACGCTTGTACTTCTTGGATATTTCTTGGGGTGACACGTGTGGCATCCCCAAGCTTGAGCTTTAGTCCATCTTCCTCTCATTACTCATTTCTTCCATACACCTGAATTTTTTCCTTCATACAAAACTTCACACAATCTTTATTAACAACATTAGTGCACTCAAGATAATAGGTCTTAAGGTTCAGTTCTAAAACCAAATAAACTTCCATTAGAACACTAGCTACTGAAGCACTTCCCTCAAAAATCTCAATTCCCCAAAAGAACTCAAAAAGGAACCAACAAGAAGCAAATGCAGAAAATGGCAGAAATCTGTCAAAACAGACCAGCAGGTAAAGAAGAATTTTTTAGAAGACCTTTTGTTGCTCAAATCGAAAAGTGTTGACCTAAGGAAAGTTAGATAACAACCTGGGGCAGAAGTACAAAAATTCACGCCTCAAAAGGACGTATAGAGATTTTACACGAATTTTTACGGTGAAGCACAGAAATCTGTTTCGGGACAGCAACTTTCCCAATCATTACTTCTCTCTCGTTAGAGGTTACTCTTGGCACAAAAAGCAAATAAAAATGATAGGAGCGGTTATTAATGAAGTAATAACTTTCAAGACTCATCTAAAACTTTTTGGTTATCTCTCAATAAGTCTTTTCTTTAATGCCTTTAAGTTAGGCATGATAGTTTGAGAAGATGCTCACAGAGGAAATATGAATTGAAGTAAAAGAGAGCATCAAGAAGCAAATTCAAAGCACATTTAAGTCTAGCCCACTTCCTATGCATAGGAATCTTGTAAAGAAACAAGTCATGAAAGCACAAAGCAACAAGCATAGGAAAGCAAAACAAGTGCAACTTCAAAAATTTCAACATAAAGATGGGAAACTTAATATTGTTGAGATACATAAAACCATGCTTCCCTCTCTCATAATAACTTTCAGTAGCATCATGAATAAAATTAACAATATAACTATCACATAAAACATTCTTATCATGAGCCACATGCTTAAAACAAGTAATACTCTCCACATAAACATAGTCATTCTTATTAATCATAGTGGGAGTAAATTCAACAAAATAGCTATCATTATTATTCTCATCACCATAATCATCAAATATAGGAGGCATATTGTAATCATTAATTTTCTCCCCAATAGTAGGTGGACTGAAAATATCATATTCATCATTGTAATCATGATATATTGGAGGTTTGGTATCATCATAAGCAATAGAATAGCTATCTTCCAAAGCTGGGAAACTAAAAAGATCATTTTCATAAAAACTAGCTTCCCCAAGCTTAGACTTTTCCATAGCATTAGCAATAATGGTGTCCAAAGAATTCATACTAACAACATTGCTATTAGCATGAAAATAAAGTTCCATAGGTTTTTTAATTTTCTCTTCAAACACTTCATGTCCTAACTCAAGATAAATACTATAAAGCTCTCTAATTTTGTTGTTGTTTTCCATTAAGCCTAACTAGTGAAAACAAGAAACAAAAAGACAAAATTGCAGAATCTAAAGGAAATAACTTCGAGCACTCACACCGGAAGATGCGAGTACCTTTTACCTTACCTCCCCGTCAACAGCGCCAGAAAATACTTTGCTGGCGCGTGGTTGACGTGGGAGCTTCTTCTTCTTCAGTCCCCGGCAACGGCGCCAGAAAATAGCTTGATGTCTACACACTTCTATTATTGTAGACAATTGTTGGGCCTCCAAGTGTAGAGGTTTCTAGAACAACAGCAAGTTTTCCCTTAAGTGGATCACCCAAGGTTTATCAAACTCAGGGAGGAAGTGGTCAAAGGTATCCCCTCTGAAGCAACCCTGCAATCAAGATACAAGAAGTCTCTTGTGTCCCCAACACACCCAATACACTTGTCAGGTGTATATGTGCACTAGTTCGGCGAAGAGATAGTAAAATACAAGTGGTATAGATATAAGACAACGGTGCCAGAAAATATCTTGATGGCGTGGAAGAGACTAAAGGAAAACTGAAATAAAGATGGAAGCAAGCAAACATGTAATAGATCTAGTTGCAAACAGTGTTTCAATGCTTAGAAACAAGGCCTAGGGATCATACTTTCACTAGTGAACACTCTCATATAAATATCTTCTCTTTATGATACTACTCTGAACTACTCTCTAGTTGAACACTCTAATCGATGGTAGGGCTATAACAGCACACCTCAAAGTTCGCTTTCCGCATCTAGATAACCCCACACTGTCACCTTGAGCACTAGATGGTTCTAACAAACACCACAATTTCATAGAGACATCCAACTCCAAATATAACTCATAAAAAGTATTTATAATCTCTAGCCTAAGTGCCACCATGGTGTGCACGCTGTCAACTTCACACACATGGGGAGAGCAGAGATCTATTAAAGCACTTGAGTAGAAAGGTAGATCTACTTGATTACAAATCTCATGATCACAATATGATCATGCATAGAGAGAGAGATGAACACATAGCTACCGGTAGAACCCTTAGCCTCGAGGAGAACTACTCCCTCCTCATCATGGGAATCAGCAACGGTGATGGAGATGGTGGTGGAGATCGATGGAGATGGCTCCGGGGGCACTTCCCCGTCCCGGCAGGGTGCCGGAACAGAGACTTTCTGTCCCCCGAATCTCCCCTTCGGTGGCGACGGCGCTGTGGAACTTTTCGTGGCTGGAGGCTTGATGACTTAGGGTTTATGCATCGGGAGGCTTCTTATAGGCGAAGAGGCAAGGTCGGTGGGTGGCCAGGGGGCCCACACCACCTGGTGGCGCGGCCAGGGCTAGCCCGCGCCACGACATGGTGTGGCCGCCCTATGGCCCCTCTCCGTCTCGTCTTCTGGCTCTGTGAGTCTTCCGGTAAAATATCAACTTTGGCTTTTGTCCCGTCCAATTCCGAGAATATGGATTTTCTGACTTTCCTGGAACCAAAAACAACAGAAAACAGGCAACTGGCACTATGGAACTTGTTAATAGGTTAGTCCAAGAAAGTGTATAGAAAGTACTCCAAAGTTGGAACAAAACACAAGAAAGTAGATAAAACCAAGCATGGAACATCAAAAATTATAGATACATTTGCAATGTATCAAGTAGCAAACATAAATGCATAGGACACCTGCAAAGTTCATAAGAGTGACTAGATACAAATAGTTTAAAACAAGCAATATCAAAGCTATGCATCAATCAACAAGTCTTGGGACAACGCACATAGAACTAAGAATGGCCACTATGCTCTCAAAGTAGGTGCATAAAGATAGAAGGTGGAGACTCAATATAAAAGTGGAAGAAAGACCTTCATAGAAGGAGGTAGGGATTCAAGTCTCATAAAGAGCTTCCAAAATTTTTGGTACTTAATAGCTTTCAGCTCTCATTGCCCCTATCATAAGCATCTTAAAGTGATTAAGGTTAAAGTGAACAAACTATAGTGTATATGCTTGACGAAGTAGAAGTTAGAAATCTCATGTCCCTTGAATACGAGGTCCTCTCCTCATGCTACTCAAGTTTAGTCACCGGTAAGTTCTTGTCATCGTAAGTACATGTGTATCATAGAGAACTGCCAACGGGGTACCCCTTGCCCAATGATACAGAAGAATCCCCATATCAAAATGACAAGGCAAGCAGACAACGAGCATCTCAACAATCTTCTTATTTACCATGGGAATATGGTGATTTTTTCTCTCTTTCCTCTTTTCATAATCTCTTTTTTTCTTTTTATCTTTTTTCTCAATATCAGACTCTTTTTTATAAGAAGAATCCTTCATAGACAGCTCATTATGGTTACGCTGCAGGTTTCCACCATGTCAGCATGGATTAGACCAGCGGCCTAGGCGTTTCTCTAACACATATACATAACTCCACGGACTTACAAGCTCCCCTTTCATTTCACACCGACGACATCCATAGACAAAAGAGCACGATATCAACTAGGTACAAACTACAAGTGCAATGTTGAAAGCGTTCCCCATGACAACATGGTTCTGCTAATCACCAACAAATAAGTGCAAGCATATACAACATAGACGACACAATGGTTCAAGTTTATTAAGGGCAAGAAAAGTAAAGTGTGCCATCAAGTTCGTGAGAGCTTTAATCACTAGTTTTCTCATAACAAGTTTAATTCGGAAGGTAGATAAAACATGAATATACTTGGAATAACATATGCTAGTAGGTAGGTATGGTGGACTCTTTGGAATAACTTGGTTTTAGGAGTTGGATGCATGAGTGGAACTCATACTTGGTTATGGAGGCTAGCAAAAGACTGGGAACGACAAACTAAGAGAGCAATAATGGCCATAATCATGCAGAGCGACAAAACATCATTAATCAAAGAATAAAGTGATACTACAAGTCGAAAACTAAAGGATCATAAAGTCTATGGTGACTTGGGATAGTCATAACATGGTGTGAGCATGCGCCAAGTCAACCCAAATAAAGCATCAAAGGAGAATACCACAATACTATGCTTTAATATGCTAAAACAACACATGATCCTTCCAAGGCACATTAAGCAATCTCAATTGTTTATAACAAGCCATGCTACATCAAAGAATACTAAGCATAAAACCAAACCAATATCAAGCATGGCATGAGAAAGCATGGGCCACAACCAAAAACAAGCTCTCTTTACCACTTAAGCATGATCTTTCCTACTCTTTTCCAATCCAAACCAATATATGAAAGAGGGGTCCAACCAATTTATTCAAGCAAACTAAGAAAACCAAGCAAACTAAAACCAAAAACCAAAACGAAAAAGAAGACGCTTCAAGAACAACACAACTGTGCATGAAACAATAAAAATGAATTGTTTGGAAGTAACCTGGGATTTTATTGATGAAGAAGGGGATGCCTTGGGCATCCCCAAGCTTTGACGCTTGTATTTCTTGGATATTTCTTGGGGTGACACGCGTGGCATCCCCAAGCTTGCGCTTTAGTCCATCCTTCATCTCATTACTCATTCCTTCCATACACCTGAAAATTTTCCTTCATACAAAATTTCACACAATATTTATTAGCAACATTAGTGCACTCAAGATAATAGGTCTTTAGGTTCAGTTCCAACACCAATAAAACTTACATTAAAACACTAGCTACTATAGCACTTCCCTCAAAAATCTCAATTCCCCAAAAGAACTCAAAAAGGAACCAATAAGAAGCAAATGCAAATAATGGCAGAAATCTGTCAAAACAGACCTGCAGGTAAAGACGAATTGTTTCGAAGACCTTCTTTTGCTCAAATCGAAAAGTGTTGAACTAAAAAAAGTTAGATAACAGCCTGGGGCAGAAGCACAAAAATTCACGCCCCATAAGGATGTACAGAGATTTTACACGAATATTTATGGTGAAGCACAGAAATCTGTTTCGGGACAACAACTTTCCCAATCATTACTTCTCTCTCATTAGAGGTTACTCTTGGCACAAAAAGCAAATAAAAAGGATAAGGAGCGGTTATTACTGAAGTAATAACTTTCAAGACTCAACTAAAACTTTTGGGTTATCTCCCAATAAGTACTTTTTTAATTCCTTTAATTTAGGCACGATAGTTTGAGAAGATGCTCACATAAGAAATATGAATTGAAGTAAAAGAGAGCATCAAGAAGCAAATTCAAAGCATATGTAAGTCTAACCCACTTCCTATGCATAGGAATCTTGTAAAGAAACAAGTCATGAAAGCACAAAGCAATAAGCATAGGAAAGCAAAACAAGTGCAACTTCAAGACTTTCAACATAAAGAGGGGAAACTTAATATTATTGAGATGCATAAAACCATGTTTCCCTCTCTCGTAATAACTTTCAGTAGCATCATGAATAAAGTTAACAATATAACTATCACATGAAACATTCTTATCATGAGCCACATGCATAAAAGAATTAATACTCTCCACATAAGAATAATCATTCTTATTAATTGTAGTGGAAGCAAATTCAACAAAATAGCTATCATTATTATTCTCATCACCATAATCATTAAATATAGGAGACATATTGTAATAATAATTAATTTTCTCCTAAATAGTAGGTGGACTGAAAATATCATATTCATCATTGTAATCATCATATATTGGAGGTTTGGTATCATCGTAAGCAATAGAATATGTCGTGGTGGTGTCACGGCAGATGCCATGGATAGGCTATAGGTGGGGACTAAATGCACTAGGAGAATCCAGGGAGGGATAGTGTGGTGATTCCACATACAGTAGCTTTGTATTTGATTCACTTCCACAGATTACAAGTGCTCCTTGAGCTGAATTGGAGAGAGGAGGAAGAGGGAACTCTCTTACTCTCACCACTAGCTAGCCCTCAGGAACTTGCTAGTAGAACATGAACCTCTAGAGATCAACTAGTCAAAGACCAACCAAGTTCCACTCAAACCCTTCTATAGATGCCCTAGACCTCCTTATATAGGGATGGCTAGGTCTCCAATTAGGGCATGCGTGGAGGCATATTCCAAGGAATATGCCTCCTCCCAAAATAGTAAGCCGACCGGGTCACTTTAACCCAGCGTCATCCATGCAGAGGCTACGTGAGCATCTGCGGCGCCCACGTCATCCGACACAGGCTTCGTCACCTTTGTCGGCCACGCCTTGGTGGTCCTGGCCTCTGTCCGCTCCGCTCATGCTCTGCATACAGTGGTCACCCTTTGACTAGCGAGATACCTTCCTTCTCTTGTAAGCTTGATATAACCCGGATCTTACCTATTTGATCCGGCCATACCTGTACCTGCATACAAGTTAGATACATCTCACTGACTTACGATATAAGTCGGCTGAGACCTAGTTAGGTGGACATCCCCTGGTCCGGGTTACCTCGTGATTCGGCCTGCCTTGAGATGACTCGGCTAGCACCTGCTTTGACCTTGCCGTACCTCGGCTAACTCGGCCTTTATACCCCGACGTGACCCTACCCGGGGGTACCCCCCAACATTAGTCCCCGAAGCTGGTGCGGTCTTAGCTGCCTTAGCCGCTAAGGCCACAGCAGGTTCAATTTTATCGAGCCTCTGGCTCCCTTTCTGAGTTACCTCTTAGTCCGGATTTCATAGGTTTACTTTCCCTTGGAACATTCCAAGTTTTCACTCGCTGGCCGGGTCACCTCATATTCATCCGGGTCATTCTTCCTTCTCTTGTACGCTTCCCCACGTGGAGGTTAATCATTACCTTTGCCTCATTTTAAGGGCCTGCGCCAGTAACCGCCACAGTAATTGTCAGTTATTACTATAGCACACGTCACATCGTGCTTGTCTCCTCGTTAACTGCATCATAACGTCACGTCATGGGATATCTTGTGTCCTGTGGCCCTTCCTGTGGCTCGCTGCTGATTGGTTGATCCGGGTTATACACGGGCACACCGTGTGGCCTTCCCGCACAGCGCGATCCCACTACCCCTTAAGGGCGTGGTTAAATAGGGGTAAGGGGGCGCCCCTTGGGTCTTTTCCCCACTCTCGCGCCCCCTTTGCCTCTTGTTCTTCCTCTTCCTCTCCAGCGACAGCGCCGCCGCCACCGCACTTGCGTAACTGCGCCGCCGCTACACCGTTTCCTCGCGCACCCACGTCGCCGCCACCTCCCCGCATCTCTTCTGCCATGTGTCCTTGCCTATCCAGGCCACTGTCACCCACCGCCGCTAGCGCCAGTGAGGATAGTGATTTGGATATGACTGAAGAGGAGCTAGCCGTCGCTGAGCAAGAAATGGAGGAGGACGCGGTGAACGCCGACCGCGGCGCCTGGGCTAGGTCCTGGGTTTGCTAGGACGATCTTGACTGGCTATACCGCACCCTACGCATCCCGGAGGGCGTCACCGCGCGTCTTCCCGCTGTGAAGCTTGCCCCCTCACCCAATCCGGGTGAGTATGTGGTATTCCTCTCCCACTTCCAACGTGGATTCAAGCTCCCAGCAAGCAATTTCTTCAATGACTGGCTCAACACGTATGAGCTTCATCCGCATCATCTTCCGACTAATGCCATCACCTCTCTCTCTGCCTTCGCTTCCACCATTGAGGGCTACGCCGGACTGTGGCCCATGAAGGAGCTCTGGATCCGGTTCTTTGGCCTTCACCGGAATGTGATTCCGAACATCCAGCTTAATCTGGAGGACAAGCAGCTCACGCAATTCGGCGCAGCTTCCATCTCCGCCGGGAAACAGTCTATCTTTCCCCGAGTTACGGGGCTTGACTCCTGCAAGGGCTGGGCCCGAACTTTCTTCTATGTCCAGAACAACACAACTGAGGATCTGATCCAGCTGCGCCCTTACGCTCCGGGTCCTCCCAATCCGGATCTGTGGGACGCGGTCCCCAAGAAGCCCACCATCCTGGCGAACCAAGTCAACAAAAGGTTCCAGGAGCTGAAGGACTTGGGGTTGCGCAACAAGGACGCGATGATTACATTCGTTCGCAACCGGATCTCCCCACTCCAGAAACATACTCATAAAGTTTGCCACATGAGCTGGGGCCGTGACCCCAACCAGACCTCCTCATTTGAGTTGAGCAACACCGAGATCTTCCGCAGGGTCAAGGCCCTCTTCACCACTAGGAAGGACTTCTCGGCTGAGTGGACGTGGGGGGTCGAACACTTCTGCCGAGATAGGCTTCCCCCCGCGGTAAGTCTCGTGCCCCAAACTTTCTCCGAATTGTATCATATGTCGGTTTTTGTTGTAGGTTTAATCCCTTTTGTCTTTTCTTTCCCTTAGATGTTTCTTCAGCAAACCATTGGCGATGGCACCGAGCCTTCTCTCAAATGGACACCTGATCGAGACACCTCGGATGTGGAGGAGCCGGATCAGGAGATGTTCCTGCCGATGGCGAACGCGACCAAGCGACCCACCGGTAAACTCTCTTCCATTAGAGATTGGCCCGACGATGAAGATGATTCGGACGTTGAGGTGATGGAGGCATTTAATGATGTCCCACTTTCTTATGCTTTTCCGACATCAGCTAACCTCGGTGGGCAGATCCATGAAGATCCTCCCCTTGCCACGGGTGAGCCCGTCCCGGTCGCGCTGAAGAAGAGGGGGGCCGCATCTGCTTCTTCCTCCGGACCTTCTCAGCCAGCTAAGAGGGGGAAGAAGTCCACGGACAAAGCTGCCACCAAGGCCACGACTAAGGTCGTGGCCCGGAGAGCTCGCAAGCCGAAGGAGCCCTTGACTTCAGATGAGTAAGTCGTTTTTCCCTTTGCTATTTACTTGTTCTTTCTTCGTTATAGTTTCTCATCATACATGATTTGATTCGGCAGGGCCACGGTGGAGGTCCCTCAGAGTGGGTCCGGCATTGCCTCGCCGCTCCGACATAGCCCTTCTCCCTCTCGTGGCGACGATTCACGCCCGTTGAGCCCCATTCAGGAGGGTTCAGCGGCTGCTCCAGGTTCTAGCCCACCTCGCCAAGAGGAGGGAAACCTCGGAGCGGGGGGAAGCGGTTCTGCCGAGGTAGCGGCAACCACTACTTCGAGTCTGCCGCAACCAGCTACCACCACGGTTCCCTCAGCACCTCCGCCAAAGCAGAAATCAGCACCAGCACCAGCACCAACTCCAGCACCAGCAACAACAGCAAAAGCGCCATCAACAGCACCAAGCCCTTCCGCCTCGTCCGAGTCTTCCATGGCTCGGCAAGAAGACATCAGCAGCACTAAGGCTAGCGCCAAGGCAGCTCCCAAGGGCAAATCCGCTACAGCAACTTCAACTTCAAAGCAGCAGCCCAAGGGCAAAAAGGCTCCTGACGCCACCAGGGCAGCGTCAATCGAGGATGGACAGCGCACACTTGCATCCATGCTTTCGAAGAAGACTCCACCGCTGAAGGACGCCCCTGCCGAGCCAGCTGATGCGCAACTCGTTTTGCACACCAGCCCCGCCGTTGCTCAGGTTGAGAGGAGAGAAGCGCATGCCAAGGGTTTAGTGGCACCCCACATGCTTAGCGGCGAAAGATATCCTCCGACCTTGATCGAGTTTGTAAATAACTGGAACAAGGTGGAGTTCGTTCATAATGACGATCTCCCGGAGAAGTTCGGTCCCGCTGAATTTGCTGCGCAGATGAATACTGCTGCCAAGGCAATTAACCTTGCGGGTCGGATGATGGAGGTACGTTACTTTGTCTTCTCCTTAACATGTTGTAGATATTAGTGTTATAGCCATTAGTCCCCGAGCCTCCGGGGGAGTAACTTGTTACTCGACCGGAAGCTCCTTAGAAAACTAACGTAGCTCCTTAATAACTTCGAATATGCACACACCTAGAGCCGGGTTAAGTTTCACTTGGCCCGGTTTTTGTATACTTCGAATATGCACACACCTAGAGCTGGGTTAAGTTACACTTGGCCCGGATCTTGTACACTTCGAATATGCACACACCTAGAGCCGGGTTAAGTTCCACTTGGCCCGGATCTGGTACACTTCGAATATGCACACACCTAGAGCTGGGTTAAGTTCCACTTGGCCTAGATCTGGTACACTTCGAATATGCACACACCTAGAGCCGGGTTAAGTTCCACTTGGCCCAGATCTTATACACTTCGAATATGCACACACCTAGAGCCGGGTTAAGTTCCACTTGGCCCGGATTTTGTACACTTCGAATATGCACACACCTAGAGCCGGGTTAGGTTCCACTTGGCCCGGATCTTGTACACTTCGAATATGCACACACCTAGAGCCGGGTTAAGTTCCACTTGGCCCGAATTTTGTACATTTCGAATATGCACACACCTAGAGACGGGTTAAGTTCCACTTGGCCCGGATCTTGTATACTTCGAATATGCACGAGACTAAGCTATCCTTTTGTACTCTTTTCAGGTGACTACCAATCACCGAAGCGCTGAGTTTCAGCGTCTCCTAGATACTCACAAGATGCTGCACGCAAATCATAGCGCACTTCTCGCTGAACACGAGAAAAGGGGTAAGTTTCTTCCTTGGCATTTTTCATCTCTCTTTGTCTTTTTTCGCCGAACTAATCCATCATTCGGATTTCGCAGCTGGAGCGGAGGCTGAGAATATCCTGATGAGGAAAAACTTGGAGCGGATCAAGGGTAAGTCATTTTTGCTTCCTTCCTCCGCACTCTATTCCCTTTTCTCCTTGGCTCGGCAAATATTCATACCTTGGCTTTGCCGGGTCAACAAACTATTTCAGCATCTCTTGAAGATAGTGTGCCCGTGCCTGATATGATGCTGCATTTTCTCGAACAAGCAGGGCAGCACCAGGCCGAATTCAAAAAGAAAGATGATGAGCTTGCCCTCCTCCGAACCAAAGATGATGAGATTGCCAAGCTCAAGGCAGATATGAAGAAGCTGAAAGCGCAGCACCAATCTAAACTTCAAAAAGCTGGCCAGGACTTTACTGAAGAGCGCGAGCGCCTCAACCTCCAAATTGCCAAGGACCAAGAATTGCTGAAGGAGGCCAACGTCAAGCTTGAGTCGGTGAATGCTGAACTTGTGCAACTCCGGGAGAGGCGCAACAACTGCACTAAGGAGCTGACCCGGGTTCACAGCCATATTTCTGGTAGGTTCTTTTCCTTCAACCGATGTTGATCTTTCCGGGTCTACTTCCTTTACTTACTCCACCTGTCTTATTTTTTCAGGAAAATTCCTAGAGAGCGATGTCATTGCATCCAAAGCTGTTACGAAGTTCCATAGGCAGAGGGGTACTCCATCTTTTCCTGGCACCATTCCTCTTGATCTCGAGGACTTGATAGTCAGCTTTTCCTCCCGGGTCATGATCGTGAAGAACTACGGCAAGTATATCTTGGACATAGTAGTCCGGATCTTCAATGTCTTTTGGCCTGAAGAAGATACTCCGGAGAGTACCGCTGTTCTTTTTGCCAAGCTCATGGAGTGCGAGACTCAGCTGGATTTCTGGAGAGAATCGGCTAGACGCGCCGGAGCTGAGATAGTCCTTCACTACGTGCTTACGTGGTACGAGAAGATTGACCTCAAACTCCTTGAGCGCATGCGCACTGGATCAAGGTGGTCCACTGACCCGGATTGGGTAGCTCGGCGCAAGGCTTGCACCCATAGCTTCATCCAATATGCCCCCATTCATCAATGGAACGAGGGACCAAGCTTCCTAGATGCCGCCGACGATGACAATGTTGAAAACATTGAAGATGATTCAGATGAGGACGAAGAGGACGAAGCTTCAGACGTAGAGGAAGACGTAGATGACTCTGAAGCCGAGGCTGGGGCTGCACCTGCTGGTGCCGAATTACCTCCTCCTGCTGCTCCTTGATTATAAACACTTTAAATTTCATCAGATCCCCGGTATGCCGGGTGCAATTGTATCAAGCACACAAGTGATATTTTGCTACTAAGTTTTTATGTTGGACTAACTTGGTCGTAGTTCCCGAGTTTCAATTTCTTGTTCTTCCAATTTCTTGGCTCGGCTCGTGTCTACCTTGGTTCGATTTTATGACTTACGAGTCCAAGCTTCAAAAATTGTCTTAACAATACTTGGAAATTGTAGGATTTAGCTCAAAATAATTCAGCATAATAAATCAAAAGTAAACATAAGGTTAGTACGAAAAATAAATGTCGGCTCGATTAAGTTCCTTTCCTTAGTCGTTTTTCATGTGCTATGCAATTCCAAACTTGTTCTCTTGCTTGCCATGAAGCCAAATCTTGTTGGACAGTAGCAAGTCGAAGAGTTGGGTTCTTGGTTCTCACACACTACTAATCCGGCTTAAGTAGAAACAACTTACGCCAGCCGACGTATAAATAATAAATACAGAGGACAACAAACATTTTCAAGGCGGTCCCCGAGTTACTTCTCGAGGTGCCCACATTTCATTGATAGACTCATTGCCGGCATACATACCGACATATGAGAGACTCGGATACATACACTTCTCTGCTAAGTGTAGAAAGGACGAAGTAGAGCTACATTCCATGGATGCTTAGATTCCTCGCTTGGACCTGTCCGCCTTGTTCTTCTCCTGTGGTTTTGCATCGATAAGATAATAAGAATCATTGTGCAATGCTTTGCTCACAATGAATGGCCCTTCCCATGGGGGGGATAACTTGTGCATGCCAGCAGTACGTTGTACCAACCGGAGTACCAGATCACCTTCCTAGAAAACTTGGGGGTTTACTTTCCGGCTATGATAGCATCAGAGATTTTGCTGATATATGGCGGATCTAGACAATGCCAATTCTCTCGCTTCTTCCAGCAGATCAACATCATTTTGCCGGGCTTCTTGCACTTCGGCTTCTGTGTATTGGGTGACCCTAGGCGAGTCATGCTCTATGTCGGCTGGTAATACGGCTTCTGCCCCATATACCAGAAAGAATGGCTTATAGCCCGTTGATCGATTCGGAGTTGTTCTTAAACTCCATAGTACTGCTGGTAGTTCTTCTATCCAGCACCCCGCTGATCTTTGCAGCGGCTCAATGAGCCGGGGTTTTATCCCGGACAATACTAATCCGTTGGATCTTTCCACTTGTCCGTTCGATGCAGGGTTGGCTACCGAGGCAACGTCCAGCCGGATCTTCTTATCTCGGCAGAATCGCGCAAATGCTCCTTCAGCAAAATTTGTGCCATTATCTGTTATGATACTGTGAGGATAACCGTATCTCAAGATAATGTCTTTGAGAAATGTCACGGCCGTAGCTCCATCACAATTTCTTATTGGCTTTACTTCAATCCACTTTGTAAATTTATCAACCATGACCAAAATGTGAGTCATATTTCCCCTCGCTGGTTTGAATTGGCCAACCATGTCCAAACACCATACGACAAATGGCCAGGTGATTGTTATGGTCTTGAGCTCCGACATTGGCATATGTGTCTTGGTAGCATACCTCTGCCAACCATTGCATTTTCTTACCAAGTTCTCTGCTTGTTCTAAGGCACTTGGCCAGTAGAATCCATGTCGGAAAGCTTTTGTTACCAAGGCTCTGGACGAGGCATGATGCCCACATTCCCCTTGATGTATATCTTGGAGGATGTCAATCCCTTCTTCTAGGTCAACACATCGCTGGAGGACATTAGTCACACTCCTTTTGTCTAGCTCGGAATTGATGATCGTGTATGCCTTTGCTCTCCTCTGAGTTTTCCTAGACAACACCTCCTCAGCGGGTAAGGTTCCATCTTTCAGGAATTGAAATATGGGCAACGCCCAAGTTGGTACAGCTCGCACTGGGAACACATCATCATTAATTTCCATCTGATCCACCGGCATAACCTCACCCGAATCACACTGAGCAGCCCCCGGGTCTTGCGAGGCAGTCCCCGGGTTTGCCGAGGCAGTCCCCGGGTTTCGCGTACTACCTCCCACGTCAATGTCCATGGGTCCAGCTCCGGACTCCGGATCCTCTGGGACGTAGATTGAGTCAGTTTCTGGGGATGGCCTGATAGATGGTTTTCTGAGGTGTTCTATTGCTACACCCAGTGGAATTGCTTGTCGGGTTGATCCGAGCTTCGACAATACGTCGACAGCCTCATTTTCCACCCGGGGTACATGGTGAAATTCGCATCCCTCAAAGTAACCAGATATCTTCTGCACATGGAATCTGTATAATGCCATGTTTAGATCAAGAGCGTCCCATAGCCTTGAAACTTGCTGTATTACCAAATCTGAGTCGCCAAAGCATTGGATCTGACGTATCCTAATTTCTTTTGCCACTTTGAGCCCATGCACAAGTGCCTCATATTTGATGACATTGTTTGATGCTGCGAAATGGATCTGCAGTACATACTTTAGCTGGTCATTTTTTGGCGAGGTAAGCACAACTCCGACGCCTAACCCGGTTTTTGTTTTTGACCCGTCAAAGTGCATTCTCCAATAATTCGGATCTGGTAGTGGTGGTTCATATTGCACCTCGGCCCAGTCCACAAAAAAGTCAGCCACAGCCTGAGACTTGATTGCTTCTCTTCTGTCATATTGTGGTGCATAGGGGGCTAGTTCAATTGCCCATTTTGCAATTCTGCCACTTGCATCCTTGTTACTGATTATCTCGGATATGGGAGCTTCACATATTACTTTGATGGGATGCTCCTCAAAATAGTGTTTTAGCTTCTTAGCCGACATGTACACACCATATGCCACTTTCAGATGATGCGGATAATTTTGCTTTGATGCAGATAATACCTCGCTTAGGTAATATACTAGCCTTTGCACTGAATTACCCTCTTCCTCGCGCTCTACCACAATTACTGCACTTACAACTCGGTTGGTTGCGGCTATGCAGAGCAACATTGGCTCCTTTGATAGTGGAGAGGCTAACACTGGTGCAGTGGCTAACATTTTCTTTAATTGGATAAAGGCTTCATTGGCCTGTGGCGTCCAAATGAACTTGTCCGACTTTTTCATGAGTTGATAGAGAGGCAGTGCCTTTTCTCCCAACCGACATACAAACCGACTTAAGGATGCCAGGCAACCAGTGAACTTATGGACATCGTTAAGGCACTTCGATAGTTCCATTCGCTCTATGGCCCGGATTTTAGTTGGATTGACTTCAATACCTCGGCTGGAGACAAGGAATCCGAGTAATTTTCCAGTCGGGACACCGAAGGTACATTTTTCCGAGTTAAGCTTCATTCGGAACCTCCTTAGGTTCGCGAATGTCTGCCTGATATCGCCAAGGAGCGTTTTGCTTTCCTTGGCCTTGATAACAACATCATCCACATACACCTGCACATTTTGACCAATTTGGTCGTGCAAACATTTCTGCATACATCTTTGGTACCTTGCCCCTGCATTACGTAAAACAAATGGCATGGTGTGATAGCAATAAGCCCCATACGGGGTGATAAATGTAGTCTTTATTTGATCATCCGGATTCAGAGGTATCTGGTGGAAACCATAATACGCATCTATGAAAGACAACAGTTCACATCCAGCAGTAGAATCTATGACTTGATCTATCCTTAGCAGTGGAAATGGATCTTTTGGACACGCCTTATTCAGGTTCGTGTAATCGATACACATACGCCAAACCACTGCCACATTCGGATCATCCTTCTTCTTTTCCACCAGCACCGGATTAGATAGCCAATCCGAGTAAAGAACTTCCATGATAAATCCAGCTGCTAGTAACCGAGCTATCTCATCTCCAATGACTTTTCTCCTATCTTCGGCAAAGCGGCGGAGAGGTTGCTTCACCGGCCTTGCTCCGGGTCTCACATTCAAAGAGTGCTCGGCCAACTCCCTCGGAACACCTTGCAAGTCCTGTGTGGACCAAGCAAAAATATCCCGATTCTCACGGAGGAAGTTGACGAGCTCGCTTTCCTATTTATCATTTAACCCGGCACCAATTGTTACGGTGCGCTTTGGGAACATATCATCAATAGGCACTTTCTTGGTATCTTTTGTCGCCTGGAACGAAACACTACCATGCGGGTTACTCATCGCCGGCATATACTGCTACGCAGACTGAGCCAATGCTGCCACTTCCTGTATCTTTCTTTTCTCTTGCGCAATCACGAGTGACTTGGCTAGGTTAGCCCCGGCTGACGCACACTCAATGGAACGTCGAAAATCTCCAGCTATTGTAATTACTCCATTTGGACCAAGCAACTTCATCTTCAGATAACTGATGTGACAACTTGCCATGAACTTGTTCAGTGCTGGCCTACCGAGTAACGCGTGATACGCACTATCTAAGTTCACCACTTCAAACTCCAAATTCTCAGTTCGGCAGTTATTTTGCGTGCCGAACAATACGTCAACCCGGACCTTGCCTATGGGCTCATAAGAGATGCCTGGCACAATGCCATGGAAAGTCGTTCTGGTGGCCTGGAGCATGTTCTCCAAGATACCCAACTTGCGCATCGTATCCGCATACATGAAATTGATGCTACTGCCATTATCTATAAGCACCTTGGAGAATCTCACATTGATATTTGGCCCTATGAATGTTGGGTCCAACACTAACGCATATGAACCGGGGCTTGGCATAAGCTTGGGGTGATCCTTGATACTCCAGGTGATCTCCTGATCCGACCATGGCATATACCTCGTCACTGCGGGGATTACCGCATTCACCTCCATGTGTCGGTACTGCAAGCTCTTTCTATCTATTTCCTCTATGGTAAACACACAGTAACTCTAATGATGCTCTCTGTACTCATTCCTTCCCTTGTTTCTGGGGTACCTCTGATCCGGTTGATGCTGGTCTTCCACTTGATGCACTGCATCCCTTCTCTCATGGTTTTCATACCTCGGCGGAGGGGGAGGCAACATTAACTGTTGCGTGTTCGCTCCGGAGAGCAATTGCTGCCGGGGTAACTCCTGTCGAGGTTGATCATTCCGAGGTGCCTGAGCATTCCCTGAACCACCTTGTTCTATCTTGCGCATCCACTCACACTGCCTTGTTGTATGACCCGCTGGGTTACTCGGATTTGGCGTGTGAAACTTACACGACTGATCCAGCACTGACTCATAAGTATACCTTGGACGGTCCTTCTTTTCCTGCCACTATTTCTTTTGCTCTGGCGTCCAAGTTTTCTTTCCATCATTTCTTGGAGTCCATTGTTGCCCTCCAGTTTTCTGACGTTGATTGCCCCCTGCTTCGGGTTGATCTTGATTCACAGCAGCAATTTGTTGCGAACTGTACCGGTAATCCGGTCTGTCATATCTTCTTTTACCTCGGTAGTCATTCCCCCGGGATGATCCGGCTCCATCTCTCTGGTAGTACTCCTCATTTGACTCGTTTTACACAAGCCTGGGTTGAGTCGGATCACCCAAAGCATATGAATCAGCAATCCGGATTGTCTCTGCCAATGTAGTTGGCATATCCCTTTGCAATCTTTGCCACAACATGCTTTCTTATCTGCATCCTTGCGCAAACCACGCTATGGCCTGTGACTCAATTACACCCTCACAGGAGTTTCGCACGGTACACCACCGGGTCAGGAACTTCCGGTCTGTCTCATTCGGTTTCTGCTTGCACATTGCTAGGGTCTATGGCCTATTCGGCCTCTGATACGTACTTGAGAAATTACTGACAAACATTTCCTCAAAATCGATCCAATAGTTAATACTTCCGGGCGGCAAATTGTTCAGCCATACCCTCGCTGGCCCCTCCAACATCTGGGGTACATATCTCACTGCCCATCTCAAGTTGCCTGTAGCAATTTTTACAGCTATAGCATAGTTAATCAACCAATCCTCCGGCTTTGTGATACCATCATACGTCTTAGTGCCTCTAGGTAGCTGGAAGTTAGGTACCGGAGGTTCCTTCATGATCCGGGTCCCAAAACACGCAGGACCCGGGGGACCTTGACATTCAATTTGCTCCGACCTATACAGCCGATCCAGTTTTAATCTGGCATCGTTAGGCATCAAATCCCTGCTTCCCAATCTTAACCCTATCACGTGATAGTCCGGCCTAGGATACCCAATGTTCACCATTTCCGAATCACCGTCATTGTATCTGTCCTGCTCTCATGGAGCACCTCTCTATTGCATACCTCGGCCGACACTTTGCTCTTGCCTTGGTATATTCCGGTGCTGCGGTTGTCCTGCTCCTACCGAGTTGTGCTGTCCGGCATTGCCGTTTACAGCATTTCCTTGACCGGCATTGCCTTGGTCGCGGTTACCTCGGCCAGCTTCACCTCGGCTCACACTTCGTCGATCCTCATTTCTCTGCACTTCTTTTCCTTTCCCTGCCCTTGCCGGGTCATACGGGACTATCTGTTTGTTCCTCCTGGCCGAGGTTACTACCTCTTCTCTCCTAGGACCACCATGAGGAGACGATGTAGCTCTAGCGGATTTCTCCGGGTTACCCACTGAAGGGAATATGCCCGAGAGGCAATAATAAAGTGGTTATTATCTTATTCCATGTTTATGATAAATGTTTATTTTGCATGCTATAATTGTATTGATCGGAAACATCAATACATGTGTGTTTAATAAACAAAAAGGGTTCCTAGTTATGCCTCTCTTATAGACTAGCTCGTTGATTAACAAGATGATCAAGGTTTCCTGATCATGGACATTGGATGTTGTTAATAACGAGGTCACAACATTGGTGGAATGATGTGATGAACATTCATCCGAAGTATAGCATTACGATCAAGTCATTATGTTTATATTGCTATAACATCATACAAAGTAATATTTATCCTTAGACCATGAGATCATGTTAAATTGCTAACATCGGAAGAGTATCTTGATAACATCAAACGTCACACCGTAATAGGGTGACTATAAAGATGGGTTCAGTGCTACGAAGGTGTTATGTTGAGGCTCATGGATCAAGAGTGGAATTTGTCAATCCCGATGACGGATAGATATACTCTAGGCCCTCTCGGTGATATCACATTAAGATATCTTGCAACCAAGTGATGTGATCACTAGAATGTTATATCACGGGAACAAGAAAAGAGTGCATGTCGGTAACGAGATCAAACTAGGTATGGAGATACCGATGATCGAATCTCGTACATGTAATATATCGCGAGACAAAGGGATTTAGTTACTAGCGTTAAAGGTTCTCACGATCACAGAAGTCATCGTTGAATGTGTAGGAGTCAGTATGGATCTCCAGGTCCCGCTTCTAATTATTGATCTGAGAGGGGTCTCGATCATGTCTGCATTATTCACGAACCATAGGGTGACACACTTAAGGGATACCGACACCATTTCGAGCAAATATGTTTCAGATAAAGATTTAAGAAAGCGTTGGAATTATTTCAATGGACACCGCAACTGTTTTGGGTGAAATTGCTGAAATTGGTTCTGCATGTAATATTGAAATGTTGCAGGGGGTTTTATGTGAATGTTTGTTAATTAAAGTAATTAAAAAAATTCTGAATAAAAATAATAAAATAGTTTTATTAAATGAGAGAGCATTAAATTTGGAGAAATTTAATGCATTTAAAGTGGAGACTTTAAAAGAGAATGTGAAGGGGCATTTTAATGTGGAGGGTTACCACCACATGAATGGGGGAGGTGAGGTGTCACCCCCCATGCGCCGGCAATGGAGAGGGGGGCACCCCCCTCCTCCTATAAAAGGCCCCCTCACTCCCCTTCTTCCTCACACCTCCTCGTGAAGGATCTCTCTCCCCCTCTAGTTATTCCCCATGGTCTCGGATTAGCGAGATACATGTTCCCGGTGGCTTTATCTGGAAAGGAGTTGCTACTTCCGCTGCTTTGGTGGAGCGAGGGATGGAGGTTGTCGGGGTACCGGACGTGTGTGCGATCACGGATGCACCGCTGCTTTGCGGTGTTGGACTTGCTGGAGCTGGAACTGATGGACGTGCTGGAGCTGGACCTGCTGGACTTCCTCACGATCTTGAGATCGGCAAGTGTATGACTACATCAACCACGAGCTCCTACTCGTTAACAAAACTCGTTGTCTTCGAGGGTAAGTTATTGTTGGATGTATGTCCACCCGTTGCTTTGTACCTAGTAGATTGATCTTGGCGTGTAGTTCTCATCGTAGGAAAAAAATTGTTTTCTATGCTGCGGACCCAACACCCACCGCCGAATGAACAACCTTGGAGGCCCAGCTCTCTCCGGGTTAGCCCTGAGCAATTCCTCATTTTGCCTATTCGCGATCCGAACCAACTCATTGACCCTATCCTGCTGTCTCTGACGGGCTTCACCTGTCAGAACCTCTAACTCGGATGCAGCTGCATCTGCTGCTCTGAGGTTCTTTGCCGGGGTACTATACTTCGGCAGCCCCACGAACAAACAGTTCTCTGATTCCTCAACCCTAGTATCACCTTCTTTGTTCATTTCACTCATGAGGTTTCTCCCCTTTACTTTTACAACATCTACCTTATTTGCCTTTGCGTACTCACGCAGTGTCATGTTCAACGACTGCTGAGCCGCAGATATCTTTTTCACACCCTCTAGTATTTTTTGCCTAGTTTCCTCTAGCTCGGCCTGTGCTTGAGCCGGATCTACCGCTGCTGCTACTGGGTTTGCCAAGCTATCCATCACTTGCTGCAGCACATTCTCTGGCCTCTCTAGTGGAGGACCTCTACTTTTCCTCGATGCCTTAGGCGTTACCTCCGGATCTGGTGTCGGATCCTTGCTTGCGCCAGGCGCAGTCATCATCACCTCTGCACGGTCCGGGGAGCGAGTGATACGCGCCCCGTGAACCTCGCTAAGGGGTGGCTCGCCTCCTTCGACGACGTGCCGCGGGTGAACGGACGACACATCGACGGCAACGTAGATCTTGTGTGCGCCGAGCTTGACGAAGAGGCCGTTGCGCGGAAGAGGACGCTTGCCGAAGCAGCCAGCATTGTCGCTGACAAAGTCCAGCTCTCCAAAGCGCTGAACGAGCCCGGAGACGATGCGTTCGCCGGTGTCGATGAGGTTTCCCGTCCGGATCTTCACCCCTGCTAGCGCCGCTAGCCCCATGGTGGGCGCCAACTGTCGTGGTGGTGTCACGGCAGATGCCATGGATAGGCTAAAGGTGGGGACTAAATGCACTAGGGGAATCCAGGGAGGGATAGTGTGGTGATTCCACACATAGTAGCTTTGTATTTGATTCACTACAGATTACAAGTGCTCCTTGAGCTGAATTGGAGAGAGGAGGAAGAAGGAACTCTCTTACTTTCACCACTAGCTAGCCCTCAGGAACTTGCTAGTAGAACATGAACCTCTAGAGATCAACTAGTCAAATACCAACCAAGTTCCACTCAACCCCTTCTACAGATGCCCTAGCCCTCCTTATATAGGGGTGGCTAGGTCTCCAATTAGGGCATACGTGGAGGCATATTCCAAGGAATATGCGTCCTCCCAAAATAGTAAGCCGACTGGGTCACTTTAACCCAGCGTCATCCATGCAGAGGCTATGTGAGCATCTGTGGCGCCCGCGTCATCCGACAGAGGCTTTCTCACCTTTGTCGGCCACACCTCGGTGGTCCTGGCCTCTGTCTGCTTTGCTCATGCTCTGCGTACAGTGGTCACCCTTTCACCAGCGAGATAACTTCCTTCTCTTGTAAGCTTGATATAACCCGGATCATACCTATTTGATCCGGCCATACCTGTACCTACATACAAGTTAGATACATCTCACCGACTTATGATATAATTCGGCTAAGACCCAGTTAGGTGGACATCCCCTGGTCCGGGTTACCCCGTGATTCGGCCTGCCTTGAGGTGACTCGGCCAGCACCTGCTTTGACCTTGCCGTACCTCGGCAAACTCGGCCTTTATACCCCGGCGTGACCCTACCCGGGGTATCCCCCCAACAGAATAGCTATCTTCCAAAGCTGGGGAACTAAAAAGATCATTTTCATAAAAACTAGCTTCTCCAAGCTTAGACTTTTCAGTAGCATTAGCAATAATGGTGTCCAAAGAATTCATACTAACAACATTGCTATTAGCATGCAAATAAAGTTCCATAGGTTTTTTATTTTTCTTTTCAAACATGTCATGTCCTAACTCAAGTTAAATACTATAAATCTCACTAATTTTGTTGTTGTTTTCCATTAAGCCTAACTAGTGAAAATAAAATCAAGAAAAAAAATATAATTGCAGAATCTAAAGGAAATAACTTCGAGCACTCACACCGGAGGATGTGAGTACCTTTTACCTTACCTCCCCGGCAACGGCGCAAGAAAATAGCTTGATGTCTACGCACTTATATTTTGTATACAATTGTTGGGCCTCCAAGTGCAGAAGTTTGTAGAACAGCAACAAGTTTTCCCTTAAGTGGATCACCCAAGGTTTATCGAACTCAGGGAGGAAGTGGTCAAAGGTATCCCCTCTCAAGCAACCCTGCAATCAAGATACAAGAAGTCTCTTGTGTCCCGAACACACTCAATACACTTGTCAGGTGTATATGTGCACTAGTTCGGCGAAGAGATAGTGAAATACAAGTGGTATAGATAATTATAAATGGTAACGGTGATAGAAAATAGCTTAATGGCATGGAAAAGATTAAAGTAAAACTGAAATAAAGATGGAAGCAAGCAAACATGTAACAGATCTAATTGAAAACGGTGTATCAATGCTTAGAAACAAGGCCTAGGGATCATACTTTCACTAGTGAACACTCTCATATAAATATCTTTTCTTTATGATACTACGCTGAACTACTCTCCGGTTGGACACTCTAATCCATGGTAGGGCTATAACAGCACACCTCAAAGTAAGCCTTTCCCCTCTTGATAACCCCATACTGTCATCTTGAGGACTAGATGGGTCCAACAAACACCACAATTTCATAAAGACATCCAACTCCAAATATAACTCATAACAAGTATTTGTAATCTCTAGCCTAAGTGCCACCATGGTGTGCACACTGTCAACTTCACACACATGGGGAGAGCAGAGATCTATTAAAGCACTTAAGTAGCAAGGTAGATCTATAGATTACAAGCTCATGATCTCAATAAGATCATGCGTAGAGAGAGATGAACACATAGCTACCGGTAGAACCCTTAGCCTCGAGAGAGAACTACTCCCTCCTCATCATGGGAATCAGCAACGACGATGGAGATGGTGGTGGAGATCGATGGAGATGGCTCCGGGGGCACTTCCCTGTCCTGACAGGGTGTCGGAACAGAGACTTTCTGTCCCCCAAATCTCCCCTTCGGTGGCGGTGGCGCTGCGGAACTTTTCATGGCTGGAGGCTTGATGATTTAGGGTTTTCGCATCGGGAGGAATATATAGGTGAAGGGGCGAGGTCGGTGGGCGGCCAGGGGGCCCACACCATGCCCTGGTGCGGCCTGGGGGACCCGCGCCTAGGGGTGGTTTGGCCACCCTGTGGCCCCCCTTCGTCTCTCCTTCTGGCTTCATGAATCTTCTGGGAAAATAACAACTTTGGCTTTTGTCCGGTCCAATTCCGAGAATATTCATTTTCTGACTTTCTGGAACCAAAAACAGAAGAAAACAGGCAACTGGCACTGTGGCATCTTGTTAAAAGGTTAGTCTAAGAAAGTGTATAGAAATACTCCAAAGTGTGGACAAAACATAAGAAAGTAGATATAAAACAATCATGGAACATGAAAAATTATAGATACGTTTGCAACGTATCAATAGGAAATAAAAGGATGCTGAGATGCTCATTGTCTGCTTGCCTTGTCATTTTGATATGGGGAATCTTCCGTATCATCGGGCAAGGGGTACCCCGTTGGTGGTTCTCTATGATACACATGTACTTACAATGACAAGAACTTAGTTGTGACTAAAGTTGAGTAGCATGAGAAACGGTACTCGTAAGTAAGGGGCATGAGATTTTTAGCTGATAACTTGTCAAGCATATCCTCATATTTGATCACTTTTACCTTAATCACCTAAAGATGCTTATGATAGGGGCAATGAGAGCTTAAAGCTAATAGGTACCATAATTTTTGGAAGCTCTTTATGAACTTGAAATCCCTGCTTCCCTCTGCGAAGGGCCTATCTTTTACTTTTTAGTTGAGTCAGTAAACCTATTCCTTTCTATCTCAGCAAGTATTTTGAGTTGTTGTGTTTCATTTATTCATATGATGATTTATTCAAACATGATTCTTATGTTACTTGTTTTGCACACTGCTCTTATCTTAGTGAATATTACTTTGAAAGCTATCATTGAAAACCCCATTATGTTTGAACTCCTGCAAATTGTTAACTATTCTTTGACCAAGAACAAAGTTTGCCATTGCCAATTATGATTTACTTTGTGTATCTTTATTGTGTTTCCTTTACCTATTGCAAGTTAAGTTATATAATAGTGAGTTGTCTTCTATTATGAATTGTGTATTGATGAATGTGTTGCTGCTTGTCCGTATTCTTTTATCGACACGTCACTCCATAAACCTGAGGTCATGTTTATTGAGCTCAGTTTTCGCTTGACGACAAGCGAAGTCTAAGCTTGGGGGAGTTGATACGTCCATTTTGCATCACTATTCTATATCATAATTTATTGTTATTCATTGATATATTTCATATTAAGAGATGATACTTATGTTATTTCATCTGTTTTTGCATGGTTGATGACTTTTGGAGGATGGACCGCTGAAGTCAGGATTCGGATGGAAAAGGCACTGTTTGGAGGAGAAATTCGTGAAGATCAGAAAATCCCAGAAAATATATGGAAAATCCTAATTTTCCAGAAGACGAAGGATGCCAGAAGGGGGAGCGAAGATGGGCCATAGGGGCCCCACACCACCCCTGACACGGGCCACCCTAGGCCGCGCCACCAGGTGGTGTGGCCACCCTGGCCCACCTGTGGCTCTGATCTTTGGCGTATATAATCCCCCCGAAACCCTAAGACTCGGGGAGCGACCACAGAAAGATTTCGCCGCCTCTACGGGGCGGAAAACTATAGAAAGATAAAGAGCTCTCTGGCAGGCATAAATCTACCGGGGAAATTCCTTTCCGGAGAGGGAAGATCATCGCCATCAACACCACCATCAAGCTGGACTTCATCGGGATCATCGTCGCCATCATCACCACCATCATCTCCACCAGAACCATCATCACCACTTCATACCGCTGTAACAATTGGGTTAAATCTTGCATAGTTCTTAGGGGA
Organism: Avena sativa; assembly: GCA_916181665.1. Taxonomy (NCBI): domain Eukaryota; kingdom Viridiplantae; phylum Streptophyta; class Magnoliopsida; order Poales; family Poaceae; genus Avena; species Avena sativa. Next base: position 155,303,823 of record OV702289.1, on the reverse strand, counting down.
AACTTTCCTGGTGTTGATTACTTGTTGTAGTTGATGCTATTGAGTGGAACCATTGAATTATCGTTCAGGTTCAGATTGTTACTTATCATTATTCCATCTATGATCTTGATCCATATGATGTCTTGTGAGTAGTTCGTTTAGTTCTTGAGGACATGGAATAAGTCATGTTGTTAGTAGTGGAATTATGTTGAGAAAGATTCAATAGTTTGTTATTTAAGTTGTGGTGTTATTTTTCTAGGGGTGTCATGTGAACGTCGACTACATGATACTTTACCTTTATGGGCCTAGGGGAATGCATTGTGTATCTGGCTACTAATCGTAGGGATTGCCGGAGTGACAGAAACCTAAACCCCTATTAGGAAACCTTTGCACAAGGGAATGTAGGATCTCAGAGTTTAAGGGTGTGATTAGGTTTTTATCTTAATTACTTTCTTATAGTTACGGATGCTTGCAAGGGGTATAATCACAAGTATGTATTAGTCCTAGGAAGGTTAGTACATTAGCACAGGTTCACCCACATAACACCTATCAAACTAAAGAAGATTAATCAACTATATGAAGCGAAAGCACTTGACAATATTCCTATGTGTCCTCAAGAACGTTTGATTATTTTAAGTAATACAACCGGCTTGTCCTTTGCTAAAGAAATGATTGGTCCACTTGCTGCAATTATTACCATTGTATTTTATTTACTCGTACTGTATTTATCTATATTATCAAAAACCCCTAAAATCCGTTTGCTAAGTATTTACAGAGAATTCCTGATCCAAGCCACTCGTCAACACCTTCTGCTCCTTGTTGGGTTCGACACTCTTACTTATCGAAAATACTACGATACACCCCTATACTTGTGGGTCATCAGGGTGGGAGGAGGGCTGAAAGGAGCGGGATTCGGTAGTGGGGTGGAAGATCTCCGCCGGAGGCTCGCCTGGGATGACATCACCCGGTGGTGCGACTTTCTTGAGCGGTGGCGACGCAACTGGGTTGAAGAGAGGGTGCGGCCGTTTGGATGAGGATTTGGGGAGAGAATCATTCTGGTGGTAGGGAGGAGCAGAGTGAAGTGAGTGGAAATTGCTGGGAGTGGTAATGGGAAAAGGGTGGGGCGCAAGGATTCATGGCAAGATGTAGAGGTTGCATGGTACGTAGTAGTCTGCTAGATTTGATATGAGTTCAGGCTTTGCAAAGGCAATGACGTGGTTTCAGAAGAGCAGAAAGGAACTGGGTGTTGCTGCTGATGAAAGACATATGGGGTTGGAAACAAAATGTTAGGCTGACCCACTTGCTAGCTTGGAATAGAATATTCAGCAGTCTGTAAAGGCAGGGAGGGTCTAGCTTGTTGGCCCAAAAGAAGCCCAGCTCCATCAGAGAATCTATCTGGGTTTGTACTTTCTGAAAAAATCTATAGCTTTCTATTTTTATCTGCTTGGGCAAAGCCCATATTTGTATGTCCTTCTTTTCTACATCCAGACTTCCTTGGATGCTTCTGGTGATAGAATTGAAGTCTTGTAGAGGCCTGGATCTTTCTCGAGTAGGCGAGTGTTGACTGGTTGCCACTGTTTGCTCGAAAAGACAAAAATGCCCTCGATTGCCCAATCCTGCTGTGGTCCTCTGTTCTTGGATCTGTGAGTTTGTTCCTCTTCCTTTTCCTTTTAAGTCATACGCAAATAATTTTTGCAATCTGCTTAAAATAGCATTCCCTTCTAGATCCATACCTAGATGTTGAAATGCCGTGTTTTGTCTTCTGTTGGGACATAATCTTCATCAATTATCCACTGTCCAAATCTTTGGGTTGGAATGTGCAGATCAGTCTGGTTGCTTTTAGCTCTTTTTGTAATCAGACTGTTTCTAAAATTACAGTTCTGGGCAGTATGAAACAGTACACCATAAAACAGGCAGATTCTTTTTATCCTTTCATAATGCAAATAACCTATTCCATTGGTATTATCCGAGTAATTAACTATGACTCTGTCCTTTACTGGATCTCCTACTTTCAGATTAGCAACTCCCCAGATATAATCTTGCCTTGTAAAGAGGTTGTTTTCCTGTAGAATGTGATAATCTGAAGCAACCCCTACTTGATTCATAATATCTTCTAGTAAGCTGAGAGATCTTTTGTTTCTATGTATTCCATAGGCTCTGATTGTGACCAGAATGTGCTCAAATTTGTAATCCTCTTTGGAGGAGGCATGAACATTCATATCAAACCAGTCTAACAGCATTATTTCAGAGTTCACGGACCATGGTTGCCTAGTATAAACCCAGATCATATCTTCCTGATTTCTGAAATGGGCCATAAAGACAGTGTTTGATACCTGAGAGATTGAATAGAAGGAGCTTTTCCATGCCTTTGCCATTGCTTGCTCCAAAGCTTGTTGGGTGATTCTTCTTGGTGTTCCTCCCGTACATGCCACCTTCATCACCAACTAGTGGGAGAAATCAAGATGCTGGTATTGAATTACATGGCGATATTGCACTCTGCAAAGCCCCAGATCTGTGAGACTCATGGCTTGAAGGGTAGCTGCCAAATTTGTAGTAGCTCCTTTGTATCGGACCATCATGTGGTGCTCTTCTTTCCGAAAATCTTCTTGAGGTTGCCTTTCTTCCATATTTTCTTGGTTCCAGAGAGGGTTTCTAGTGGGGATTTTGGGGAAGAAGTGAGAAGGATTTGGAGAGTGATGGTCATGGATAGAGATGGAAGGTGAGGATGAAGGATCTGTGTGTGTTGGTGGGTTGGGAATTGATTGTAGTGATGGTGTTTTAGGTGGGAAGGAGGCATTAACGCCAGTCGCCATAGAGGACAAGTCGTGTGATGTGTTCTCCGAAGAAATTGGGCAAGAGGAAGGTGGCGCTTGTTGAAGACATTGTTTCGTTAGTGAGGATTTTTTCTTTGGTAAAAACCTATGTTTTCGAAAAAAATGACGATGATGCTTGTGCACTGTTTATTTCTTGAAGGCGTCGCTATTAGAGAAGTTGGACTTCTGTTGCTGTTTTAATAGTGTTAGCGTCGCTGCTACAAGAAATTGATTGTTGTGGCGAGACTTTTGTTTTTTTTGTAATTCTTCTTTTTGGGGTTGTGTGCATCTATAAGACCACTAGGACAATGAGGCTCGGTGTAACTGGTATATACGCAATATTAATATATGCTCTTTATCAAAAATACTCCGTCGTACATGTTGATAATAGACACAACCTAACTCCGGTTGCCATGGTTGTTTGGATTGATAATTTTGAAAAATGCCACTTTATTTTGGAGTAGTAGAATTTCCAGTAGGAGTAGAAAATTTAGGATTTCATTGTGGAATTCCAAAATAAAGTAAATCTCTTTCTAAAGGATAATCTAGACATCCATTTATCTACCTGTCATATTCATGCTTTCCTTTTATCGTAATTTCACTTGGGTAGGCTGAGGCAACAATGCAAATGGAGATTTATGTCTAACTGTGTACGGTTGTTTATCTGTCATGCATGATGTAGATTCAAACAATATTTCAAATACTAGAAATTTTCACATCATAGATTCACACAACATTTTAAAGACTTGTTTTCCACAAGTCAAGCTCAACAATGTTTAAGCCCAAAGAATAGATGCGATGAAATCTCAAACCTAACACATATGCAATCACTTGTCCCCTTGACTCGGATTAGGCACTACAACTATATGTGACTTAGATTCTAACCAATAAGTATACCTTATGAAAAGTAATCGCTTGGTTCTTCGTTGAAAACATTCCCTAGGAATTTCTTTCATCAGAGAAGTCCATGACTTGTTCTAGGTGACATGAGGTTGAACAACTAGTAGAAAATGGACCTTTGGTCCAGGGTATTAGTCTCGGTTTTTCTACAAAGAAAAGGCCGGACGAACACAAGGCTTTGGACCTTATTATCTGATACGTTCAAAATGTATCTACTTTTCCGAACACTTTGCTATTGTTTCTTCTCTAATTTGTATGTTTTGGATATAACTAGTGCGGACTAACGTTGTTTTCAGCAGAATTGCTTTGGTGTCTCGTTTTCGTGCAGGAAATCAACTTTTAGGAAAAATCCTGAAAAATATCCCAAAACTCCTATTTTACCAGAAGACTCATGGAGTTAGAAGAGGAGACGAAGAAGAGCCACGAGGGGCCCACACCACCTAGTCAGGTCGCGCCAGGGGATGGTGTGGCCGCCTCGGACTCCACCTCGACCTCTCCTTTCGCCTATAAAAGCCCTCTGACCTAAAACAGACAGGGGGGGGGTTCGACGTTTTTCCAGATAGAGTTCCGCTGCGCCGCCACCACCAGATACCGCGATTCGGAACCAGAAACTCCGTTCTGGCACCCTGCCAGGACGGGGAATTGGAGGAGATCATCGTCATCATCATCACCATCGCTTCTCCATCAACCATCCATGATTCCCCCATCCATGAGTGAGTAATCCCCCGCTGTAGGCTATGGGGATGGTAGGGATTGGATGAGATCGTTCATGTAATGGCATCAGATTGTTAGGGCATGGTGCCTAGTATCTATTATTAGTGCTTTTTGACTTTGTTGCAACTTGTTATGCTTAATACTTGTCAGTAGGGCCCGAGTGCCATGATTTCAGATCTAAACATGTTATTGATTCAAGAGGATATTATTGTTTATGATCTTACCTGCAAGTTGTATACACATATTATTGTCCGGAACCATAGGCCCCGAAGTGACAAGAATCGGGATAACCGGAGGGGATGGCTATGATGTGAGGATCACATGCGTTCATGGAGTGTTAATGCTTTGCTCTGGTGCTCTATTAAAAGGAGCACCTTAATTGCCAGTAGATTCCCTTGAGGCCCTGCTGCAACGGGCTGGCAGGACAAAATATGTTGTACAAGTTCTCATTACGAGCATGTATGACTATATATGGAACACATGCCTATGATTATTTAGTACTTGGATGCTTTACCTTATTTATCTGCAAATGCCCTATATCTTGATTGCCACATGAATTTTCTTATACATGAAACGCCCGTCCATCCATCCCTATGCCTACCGTGCTTTAATCCTACTATTTACTGCAATTGTTACTACTATCTTTACTTTTACTACTGCTATTACTTTGCTATTGCTACTACAAAACTGTTGCTACTGATAAACTACTGTGAGCAAGACTGTTTCTAGGTGCAGCTGAATTGACAACTCAGTTGTTAAGGCTTATAAATATTCTTTGGCTCCCCTTGTGCCGAATCAATAAATTGGGTTTTACTTCCCTCGAAGATTGTTGCGATCCCCTATATTTGTGGGTCATCAAGACTATTTTCTGGCGTTGTTGCCGGGGAACATAGCTCTATTTATCAAGTTCACTTGGAATAACTATTGTTCGCCGCCATCCATTCATCATGGGTAAATCTCGTGATGGAAAGGTTCCTATATTACCATCCACTACAAGGAGAGGTACGGTTCTGAACACCTATGTTGCTCTTGATTCACCATCTGTGATGAGTAAGCTCCTTACACCACCACATACACATGCTACACATACTGCTACTTCTGTTGAATCTGAAACTTCCGATACTTATGATGCTGCTTCTACTATCCTTGATAAAAGTGGTTCATTAGGTCCTTTCCTAGATGCTACGATTGCTAGAACTATAGCCGGAAATACTGAAACTCCTAATAAAGATACTACTACACCTGTCAGTTCACCTGAATCTAGAGAGAGCTATGATATTGAAGATGGATATATAGAAATGACTGATGAATTTATTAAAGAATGCCAAAACACTCATGCTATGAGTGCTATTAAGAGTCTTCTTGAGAAACATACTGTTAGACCTAAATTGTCTCCTAATACTAAGTTTGCTACATCTCCCATAAACATTAAAGATAAGGATTATGATTTTTCTCTTGATTTATCTTACATAACCATTGTTGAGAAAGAACCTTTTTGTGGGACTAAAAATGAAAGTGTTGTAGCACATATGACTGAGCTTTCTACCATGAGTGGCCTATTTTCTGATGATATTAAGATGCGCACCTACTTTGTTGCTAAAATTTTCCCTTTTTCACTGAAAGGAGAGGCTAAAGCTTGGTTTAATAATTTACCTCCTGGATCTATTGATAACCCTGATTGCTTGATTGATACTTTCTTTCAGAAATATTTCCCTCCTAGTGCTAGATATGCCATTCTGCAGGAAGTTTTTGATTTGAAACAAGGAGAGAAGGAGATATTGCCTGAATCATGGGCAACGTTTTGTGATTTGATTCATGCACAGCATGTGTGTCCATTACCTAAAAATGAGCTTCTTGATATATATTATAATGGACTAACTGAAGAATCTAGGACATACCTGGATAGTTGTGCTGATTGTGTTTTCAGGAAGAGAACTCCCAAAGAAGCTGAGGAATTAATGGCTAAAATAATAAAGAATTATGATGACTGGACTTCACCCGAGTCAACTCCACCTAAGTCAACTACACCTGAGTTAACTGTGCCTGAGCCAACACCAACACCAAAGAAGAGGGGAGTGATTTAACTAAATGATGAAGTGATGAAGGAAGCTAAGAAATGTCTTAAGTAGAAGGGTATTAAAGCTGAAAATGTGAAGAATCTGCCTCCTATAGAAGAATTATGTAAGCCAATCTCCCACTCATCCACTATTGAGGTACACTCTCTCCAAAATTTTGATGAAAGTGATATTCCTTATTCTAAACCTCCTAATCAATGCTTAGAAGAATTTGATATTTTTGTTGTTAAGCAAGATAATTTTAATAAAAGAGTGCAGAATCATTTAATGGAAAACTCTAGAGCAATTATTGAGTTAAGGGATATTGTGGAAAGAACCTCCAATGATGTTAAAATGCTTGTTAAACATTTCCAAATGGTTCAAACTCAAATTGATCAGCTTATTAAAGTACAAAAAGATTTACTAGTTAATGCTTCAAAAGAAAAACATGCTTATGAAATTAGAACTAGAAGTGGTGCTGCCACTAAGGATCCTCTATATCCTAAGGGGCATCCTAAAAGAATTGAGCAGGATTCTCAACAAATTGAAAATAGTGGTACTTCTTCTAAGAGAAAGAAAAAGAAACATCAAACTATTGTAGAGTCTTCTGAACCTGCTAAAGATCCTAATAGTATATATGTCTCTGATGCTGAAACTGAGAGTGGTAATGAGAAAAATGATGCTCCTGATAAAGAACAAGTTGAAGAAGAACTTGAAAAGCACACTAAGAATACTAAGTACACTAAGGAAGATTTTGTTGCTAATAAACATGGTAGTGAAAGAGAGCCCTGTGTTCAAAAACCAATGCCTTTCCCTGATAAGAAACATAAGTCAAAGGAATATGAACACTATAATAAGTTTTGTGAGTGGATGAAACCTTTATTTTTGCAAATTCCTTTAACTGATGCTATTAAATTACCTCCTTATTCAAAGTATATGAAGGATATTGTCTCTAATAAAAGAAAGATCCCTAATGAGGAAATTTCTACTTTGCTTGCTAATTATTCCTTTAATGGTAAGGTTCCAAAGAAACTTGGAGACCCAGGGATTCCAACTATTCCATGTTCTATTAAAAATAATTATGTTAGAACTGCTTTGTGTGATTTGGGAGCCGGAGTTAGTGTTATGCCTTTTTCTTTATACAAGATACTTCAATTGGAGAAATTAATACCGACTGATATATCTTTGCAAATGGTTGATAAATCTACTACTATTCCTGTTGGTATATGTGAAGATGTTACTGTTCAAGTGTCTCATAATTGCTTGATATTAACTGACTTTGTTGTGCTTGAAATGCCTGAAGATGATAATATGTTGATGGCTCAGTGCACGGCGCCCAGAAAAGTGCTGGTGCGTGGTTGATGTAGAGCTCGTTGGGAACCCCAAGAGGAAGGTATGATGAGCACAGCAGCAAGTTTCCCTCAGTTATGAAACCAAGGTTTAATCGAACCAGTAGGAGCAAGGAAACACCCCAAAGGTGTTACTAGCTGAGCTTTGGCAGGGCGCACTACCGGTGCTAGTAGCAACGTGGAGTCCTGCACAACACAACCACAGAACTTTGTCCCCAACTTGCGATGAGGTTGTCAATCTCACCATGTTTTGCGGAAAACAAAGGATTAAACGTATCGAATGGAAAGAATTAAAAGTTTGCAAAAAGTAAACACAAAGCAGTAAAAGATTGTAGTTTGTATGTAAAAGACAAGGACCGGGATCCATAGTTCACTAGAGGTGGCTCTCCTTATATAGATAACATGCTGGGTGAACAAATTACAGCGGGGCAATTGACAAACTCCGAGAAAACAATACATGCATATACTAATCATCTTGACTCCTCTGAGACTTGATTGGGCATTACAACATAATACATAGACCACCATCCAACTACATCTATGACTAATAATCCACCTTCAGGTTATCATCCGACCCCCCTCCAGTATTAAGTTGCAAGCAACAGATTATTGCTTTACGAACTGCGTGTAAAGTAAACAATACGATTGTTCTATGAACAAAGGATTGTTGTTTTCTCCCTAGTAGCAACAACACATCTAGTACCTTAGAGATTTCTGTCACTTCCCCAGATTACCAGTGGCATGAACCCACTATCGAGCATAAATACTAACTCTTGGAGTTGCTAGCATCTACTTGGCCAATATAGCTACTAACAACCGAAAGCATGCAAGATCTCAAATAACAAAGACATGATAGAATCAATAATCAATCTGAAATAGCATCTCAATATCCATCGGATCCCCGCAAACACAACATGTATGGATTACAAAAAGATGATCTTGATCATAAACGGAGCTCACAAGATCTAAACATGAAAGCACAAAGGAGGAGAAACCAACCATCTAGCTACTACATGGATCCATAGTCCAAGGATGAACTACTCACGCATTACACCGGAGGCTTGCATGGTGATGAAGAAGGCCCCCAGGGTGAATTCCCCTCTCCGGCAGGGTGCCGGGAAGAGCTTCAGATCCCTCCCGATCTAGGGATGGAGATGACGGTGGCTACAGAGTCTTTCATGGATTTTTGATTGGGTCCTTAGGGTTTTCGTCCTGAGGGCAATATATAGGCGGAAGGAGAGGCTGAGGGGGTGCCGGGAGCCACCACACCACCCCCTGGCGCGGGCCAGGCCTGGCCGCGTGGCCAGGTGGTGTGGCCGGCCCCTGGCCCCTCTCCGTCTCGTATTCTGGCACTTGATCCCTTCCGGAAAAATAGGCACTTTGGCTTTTGTCCCGTCCAATTCCGAGAATATTCATTTTCTGACTTTCCTGGAACCAAAAACAGCAGAAAACAGGCAGCTGGCACTGTGGCTCTTGTTAATAGGTTAGTCCAAGAAATCATATGAAAAGTACTCCAAAGTTGGAACAAAACACAAGAAAGTGGATAAAACCAAGCATGGAACATCAAAAATTATAGATACATTTGCAATGTATCAACATCCCCAAGCTTAACTCCTGCTCGTCCTCGAGTAGGTAAGTGATAAAAAGAAATAATTTTTGAGGTGACATGCACCATCAAATACTTGATCAAGGTATTTGCAAAACACTCAAAGCTAGGATCATAGTACTTCAATCATAACATGAAAGACAAAGTTCTAGCAATAAGCAAAGAAACTATGATGCAACATGAAAAGGCACAAACAAAAGAATCATGAATAACATGCTTTGCAAGACGTTTGTTTGTTTCACATAAAGAAAACATAGCATACTAGTATTCAGCTTGTCCCTCAATAGAGTAGCAAATATAAATGCATAGGACACCTTCAAAGTTCATAAGAGTGACTAGATACAATAGTTAAAAACAATCAATAACAAGTTATGCATCAATCAACTAGTCTTGGGACAATGCACATAGAACTAAGAATGGCCACTATGCTCTCAAAGTAAGTGCATAAAGATAGAATGTGGAGACTCAATGTAATGGTGGAAGAAAGGCCTTTTGTAAAAGGAAGTAGGGATTCAAGTCTCATAAAGAGCTTCCAAAAATTATGGTACTTATAGCTTTCATCTCTCATTGCCCCTATCATAAGCATCTTGAAGTGATTAAGGTTAAAGTGACACAACTAAGAGGATATGCTTGACAAGTTATAAACCGAAATCTCATGCCCCTTACTTAGGAAGACCGATCCTCATGCTACTCAACTTCAGTCACGAGTAAGCTCTTGTCATTGTAAGTACATGTGTATCATTAAGAACCGCCAACGGGGTACCCCTTGCACATGATACGGGAGCTTTCCCATAATCAAAATGACAAGGCAAGCAGACAATGAGCATCTCAGCGATCTTTTTATTTGCTATTTGCATAGGTTTTTATTGAGGATGCTTCATAGAGTGCTCATTATGGTGATGCTGCAAGTTTCCACCATGATTAGGCATGGCTTAGGCTAGCAGCCCAGGCGTTTCTCTAACACACATACAAACTCCATGATCTTACAAGTTCCACTTTTATTTCACACCGCCGGGATCCGTAAGCAAAAGAACATGATATCAACGGGGTACAAAGTACAAGTGCAATGTTGAAAGCGTTCCCCATGGTACATGGTTCTGCTAATTTCAACTTATAAAGCGCAAGCATATACGCAATAAAGAAGGACCCAATGGTTCAAGTTTATTAGAGGCAAAAAGTAAAGTGTGCCATCAAGTTCGTGAGAGCTTTAATCACTAGTTTTCTCATAACATGCGGAAGGTAAACAAAAGCATGAATATACTTGGAATATCATAAGCTAGTAGGTAGGTATGGTGGACTCTTTGGAATAACTTGTTTTAGAGAGTTGGATGCATGAGTGGAACTCATACTTGGTGGTGGAGGCTAGCAAAAGACTGGGAGCGACAAACTAAGAGAGCAATAATGGCCATAATCATGCAGAGCGACAAAACATCATTGATCAAAGCATAAAGTGATACTACAAGTTGAAACTAAAGGATCATAAAGGCTATGGTGACTTGTGACAGTCATAACATGGTGTGAGCATGTGCCAAGTCAACCCAAATAAAGCATCAAAGGAGAATACCACTATACTATGCTTTAATATGCTAAAACAATGCATGATTCATCCAAGGCACATTAAGCAATATCAATTGTTTATAACAAGTCATGCTACATCAAAGAATACTAAGTATAAAGCAAAAACAATATCAAGCATGGCATGACAAAGCATAGCCACAGTCAAGAACGAGCTCTTTTTACAACAAAAGCATGAACTTTCCTACTCTTTTCCAAACCAAACCAAACTATTTGCAAACCAATGTATGAAAGAGGGGGTCCAACCAACTTATTCACAAAACTAAGCAAACAAAGCAAACTAAAAACCAAAACGATAATGAAAAAGAAGACGCTCCAAGAACAACACAACTGTGCATGAAACAATAAAAATGAAGCGTTTGGAAGAAACCTGGAATTTTTATTGATGAAGGAGGGGATGCCTTGGGCATCCCCAAGCTTTGACGCTTGTACTTCTTAGATATTTCTTGGGGTGACACGCATGGCATCCCCAAGCTTGATCTTTAGTCCATCCTTCATCTCATTACTCATTCCTTCCATACACCTGAAAAGTTTCCTTCATACAAAACTTCACACAATCTCATTAGCAACATTAGTGCACTTAAGATAAATAAGTCTCAAGGTTCAGTTCTAACACCAAATAAACTTCCATTAGAACACTAGATACTTTAGCACTTCCCTCAAAAAGATCAATTCCCCAAAAGAACTCAAGAAGGAACCAACAAGAAGCAAATGCAGAAAATGGCAGAAATCTTTCAAAACAGACCAGAAGGTAAAGATGAATTTTTTCGAAGACCTTCTGTTGCTCAAATCAAAAAGTGTTGAACTAACGAAAGTTAGATAACAACCTGGGTCCGAAGCACAATAAATTACAGCTCAATCCGACATATATAGCTCTCTCAGGAATGTTTACGGTGAAGCACAAAAATCTGTTTCGGGACAGCAACTTTCCCAATCATTACTTCACTCTCATTAGAGGTTACTCTTGGCACAAAAAGCAAATAAAAAGGATAAGGAGAGGTTATTACAGACGTAATAACTTCCAAGACTCATCTAAAACTCTTGGGTTATCTCCCAACAAGTACTTTTCTTCAACTCCTTTAAGTTAGGCATAAGAAGCAAAGAAAGAATCAAGTGTTCTCAAATGAAAAAGCATTAAGACCAAATTTTGTTTTCATAGGAGAAGCAAAAGAAATCTTTTCTCTCTTTTTAGGGAAGTGTTCTACACCTTTGTTGAGTGGGAGTTGATATTTAATGGTGCCTTCTTTCATATCAATGATGGCACCAACAGTTCTAAGAAAAGATCTTCCCAAAGTAATAGGACAAGAAGCATTGTATTCAACATCCAAAACATAGAAATCAACAGGGACATAGGAATCGTTAACCATAATAAGAACATCATTAAAAATCCCTATGAGTTTCTTTTTAGCATTATCATCAAGTGGGACATTCAAATAACAATCTTCAAGAGGAGGCAAATCAAGCATATCATAAATCCTTCTAGGCATAATAGAAACACTACTACCAAGATCACACAAAGCTTTGAAATCAAAGTCATTCACTTTCATATTAATGATGGGTTCCTAACCATCTTCTTTTTTATAGGAATAGAAGCTTTATGTTTCATCTTTTCTTCTTTAATATTTATGAGAGCATCAGTAATGTGTTTTGTAAAGGCCATGTTCATAGCACTAGCATTAGGACTTTTGGCAAGCTTTTGTAGGAACTTAATAACTTCAGAGATGTTGCAACCATCAAGATCAAAATCAAATTTATCATCTAAAGTAGTAGAACTATTGCTAGCCTCAACACTAGTGGTGGTAATATTAGAAACACTAATGTTTCTAGCAATTTCATCTTCTCTTTCCCACTTAGCATGTAATTCAGCTAATAGTCTAACATTTTCATCAATTCTTACTTGTATAGCATTAGTAGCTGCAAAGGGATTCTCATTAGTTTCAGGTTTAGCAGACATTTTATTCAAAGAAGATTGAGCTTCAGCCAAAGATGCTATATTTCTTTCTGCATTAGAGAGTTTTTCCTCAATAGTTTTATTGAAAGCAGTTTGTTTACTAATAAACTCTTTAAGCATAACTTCAAGTTCAGAGGGAGCACTCTTATTATTGTTGTAGGAATTTCCATAAGCATTACCATTGTTGGGAGGATATGGCTTATAATTGTTGTTACCAAAATTGTTCCTATAAGCATTATTACCATAAGCATTGTTGCCAAAGTTGTTATTTCTTATGAAGTTCACATCAACTTGCTCTTCTTGAGCAACCAAAGAGGCTAAAGGAACATTATTTGGATCAATATGGGCTTTCCCATTAACAAGCATAGACATAATAATATCAATCTTATCACTCAAGGAGGAGGTTTCCTCAACATAATTTACCTTCTTACCTTGTGGAGCTCTCTCAGTATGCCATTCAGAATAATTAACCATCATATTGTCCAGAAGTTTTGTTGCAGCACCCAAAGTGATGGTCATAAAGGTACCTCCAGCAGCAGAATCCAATAGGTTCCTTGAAGAATAGTTCAATCCTGCATAAAAAGTTTGGATGATCATCCAAGCAGTCAGTCCATGAGTGGGACAATTCTTTACCAAATATTTCATTCTTTCCCAAGCTTGAGAAACATGCTCATTATCAAGTTGTTTAAACTTCATTATTTCACTTCTCATGGATATAATCTTAGAAGGAGGATAGTATTTTCCAATAAAAGCATCTTTGCACTTAGTCCAAGAATCAATACTATTCCTAGTTAAGGAATTCAACCATTCTTTAGCTTTTCCTCTCAAAGAGAAAGGAAACAATTTCAGTTTAATAATATCACCATATATATCCCTATGCTTTTGCATCTCACAAAGTTCAACAAAGTTATTTAGATGGGAAGCGACATCTTCATTACCAATACCAGAAAATTGTTCTCTCATAACAAGATTGAGCAAAGCAGGTTTTATCTCAAAGTATTTTCAGCCACAGGTGGAGCAATAGGTGTGCTCATAAATCATTGTTGTTGGTGCTAGTGAAGTCACACAACTTAGTGTTTTCAAGAGTAGTCATTTTTTTGGGTTTTCAAATAAGAAAGCAAAGAAGTAAAACTAATTTTTTTGTGTTTTTGAAGAACAAAACAAGCAAACAAAGCAAAAAGAAAACTAAGCAAAACAAAAACAACAAAGTAAAGAGATTGGTTATGAGGGACTCCCCTTGTGAAGATGTCCTTGACTCCCCGGCAACGGGGCCAGAAAAATGCTTGATGGCTCCGTGCACGGTGCCCAGAAAAGTGCTGGTGCATGGTTGATGTAGAGCTCGTTGGGAACCCCAAGAGGAAGGTATGATGAGCACAGCATCAAGTTTCCCTTAGTTATGAAACCAAGGTTTAATCGAACCAGTAGGAGCAAGGAAACACCCCAAAGGTGTTACTAGCTGAGCTTTGGCAGGGCGCACTACCGGTGCTAGTAGCAACGTGGAGACCTTCACAACACAACCACAGAACTTTGTCCCCATCTTGCGATGAGGTTATCAATCTCACCGTGTTTTCCGGAAAACAAAGGATTAAATGTATTGAATGGAAAGAAGTAAAAGTTTGCAGAAAGTAAACACAAAGCAGTAAAAGATTGTAGATTGTATGTAAAAGACAAGGACCGGGATCCATAGTTCACTAGAGGTGGCTCTCCTTAGATAGATAACATGCTAGGTGAACAAATTACAGCAGGGCAATTGACAAACACCGAGAAAGCAATACATGCATATACTAATCATCTTGACTCCTCTGAGACTTGATTGGGCATTACAACATAATACATAGACCGCCATCCAACTGCATCTATGACTAATAATCCACCTTGAGGTTATCATCCGAACCCCCTACAGTATTAAGTTCCAAGCAACAGATTATTGCTTTATGAACTGCGTGTAAAGTAAACAATACGATTGTTCTATGAACAAAGGATTGTTGTTTTCTCCCTAGTAGCAATAGCACATCTAGTACCTTAGAGATTTTTGTCACTTCCCCAGATTACCAGAGGCATGAACCCACTATCGAGCATAAACACTAACTCTTGGAGTTGCTAGCATCTACTTGGCCAAGATAGCTACTAACAACGGAAAGCATGCAAGATCTCAAATAACAAAGACATGATAGAATCAATAATCAATCTGAAATAGCATCTCAATATCCATCGGATCCCTGCAAACACAACATGTATGGATTGCAAAAAGATGATCTTGATCATGAACAGAGCTCACAAGATCTAAACATGAAAGCACAAAGGAGGAGAAACTAGCCATCTAGCTACTACATGGATCCGTAGTCCAAGGATGAACTACTCACGCATCACACCGGAGGCTTGCATGGTGATGAAGAAGGCCTCCAGGGTGAATTCCCCTCTCCGGCAGGGTGCCGGGAAGAGCTTCAGATCCCTCCCGATCTAGGGATGGAGATGACGGCGGCTACAGACTCTTTTGTGGATTTTTGATCGGGTCCTTAGGGTTTTCATCCTAAGGGCAATATATAGGCGGAAGGAGAGGCCGAGGGGGTGCCAAGAGCCACCACACCACCCCTGGCGCGGGCCAGGCCTGGCCGCGCGGCCAGGTGGTGTGGCCGGCCCCTGGCCCCTCTCCGTCTCGTATTCTGGCACTTGATCCCTTTCGAAAAAATAGGCACTTTGGCTTTTGTCCCGTCCAATTCCGAGAATATTCATTGTCTGACTTTCCTGGACCAAAAACATCAGAAAACAGGCAGCTGGCACTGTGGCTCTTGTTAATAGGTTAGTCCAAGAAATCATATGAAAAGTACTCCAAAGTTGGAACAAAACACAAGAAAGTGGATAAAACTAAGCATGGAACATAAAAAATTATAGATACATTTGCAATGTATCATATGTCTATTATTCTTGGGAGACCTTTTCTTAATACTGCAGGTGCTGTCATTAATTGTAATTGAAAGATCACGGATGCCTCCTAGAGGGGGGGTGAATAGGCGGTTAAAAACTTCTATGAGATGGGCTTAACAATGGTGGAATAAAACTAGCGTTTTCTTTTGTTAAGCACAAAGCCTAGATATACTAAGGTTCACCTATGTGCACCAACAACTTATGCTAGGCAATACAAGCAACAATATGATAGCAAGATAATTACTTCAAGCACGATGGCTATCACAATGTAAATTGCATAAGTAAAGAGCTCGGTTATAGAGATAACCGAGGCACGCTGAGACGATGATATTTTACTGAGTTCCTCCCAACAAGGGAGTACGTCTCGTTGGAGGGGTGGGCGGTACTAAGACCACCAACGCCATCAAGGCCTCACCCTATTCTACCGAGCACCCACCACGCGGGCAAGCACCCGTTCCACTATGGGACATTTGAGGGTGGTCACCAAACCCGTACAAGATTGGGGCTATCTCCACAACTTAATTGGAGGCTCCCAATAATCGCCCCTTCTCATGGCGAATGTAGCAAGTTCTTGTCTTGCTAGCTTTCTTCTTAGGTGATGCCACAACATGAGGAAGATCTCGAGTAGTCCTCTTAGGAAGAGGTCCATCTACCACTTGAGGTAGAGCTTGATGTCGCTTCCCTTGTTGCTTCACACCAAGAGGCTTCTTCTTCAATGGGCAAGATCTAACATGATGCCCTTCTTCCTTGCACTTGAAGCAAATAATGTTGGCTAGATACTTGGCTTGATCTTGGCCATTCTTCTTGTTTCCCTTATGCTTCAACTTGTTATTGGACTTGTTCTTGTTATTGGAGTTGAATCCAAGTCCACTCTTGTCATTGGGGGATTTTTGCACACTCAAGATGTGGTTGAGTGTGGCCTTCCCTTTATGACCCTTTTTCAAGTCATTCTTCAAAGAAGTGACTTGAGCCTTGAGCTCTTTAATTTTCTCTACATGGTTAGTGTCAACAACAATAGTAGAGGAACTAGATGCAAAATTGTTAGAGCAACAAGGCACGGAATGTAATTCATCACAAGATGTAGCAATAGCATGAGTGGATGAATTGCAAGGACTAGCACATGGCAATATCACATTAGGAGTAGAAGTAGTGCTAATGTCCACATGGGGCCCACTAGATGTTACCTTTGACAAAATGGCCTCATGAGCTAACTTTAGCCTATCATGGGAGACTAGAAGATCCTCATGCGAGCTTGAGAGCTTAACATGACTTTCTTGCAATATCCCATATTTGCTAGTTAGCAAAGCAAGTTGAGCCTTTTGCTCAACATTCTCCTTCAAAGTAGATGCTTCACAAGAAATAGAGTTAGTAGCACAAGCATCATTATTAATATCAAGAGGCGAGGGCAACTTTGCAAGCTCTTTTGAATATGAAGCGTTAAGTTGCTCATGTGACTCGGTGAGTTTGATGAGCTCACTCTTAACGACCCGAGAGCCATTTTCGAGGTGCTTAAAATCCTCAACGAGTTTAGAATGGGCAACTATGAGTTCATCATTTTTAGTTTTGAGAAGATTTGCCACCACAAGTTCTCTATCATGGTTTTCCTTTACTCTAGATAGTTCTAGAGCAAAAGTCTCCTCAAGAGATTCTTTGGTGGTTTGTTCTTCTTCAAGAGAGCTCTCTAGATAAGCAATCTCGTTAGCATACTCATGCTCATGTTCATTCTTTTGAAAAATAATATTTTCTTGCTCCTCAATAAGTTTCTTGTCTTCAATAGCACAAGTCAATATTCAACAAATTTGGAGGAAGCAATTTTATTTCTATGAAGAGCGGGAAAGACAATCTCTCCCATCTCTTGAATGGAGGAAATATCATAATAAACTAGATGATCATCATTATTATCACTCTCAACATCATCATCATCATCATCAACATTATCATGGGAAACAATGGGATCCAATGAGGTTACCTTTGTTCCATTAGCCATAAGGCATATATGAGAACCGGAAGAAGGTGATGATGAGATTGCATTTGTAGCTCCATTCAAAACCTTGTCTTGGCCCATAGAATATTCATTTTCCTCTACATGGTTCGCAACACAAGCACTAGAGGAAATACAAACATTTTTATCACGGCAACAAGACAAAGCAAGCATATCATTATGTGAATTATTTAAGTCATTTCTACATGATATGCACGGACTATCAACACTAGCATATGAGGAGTTTTGAGTGCTACAAGTGTTAGAGTCTAAAGATAGATCATTGCAACTAGATAGAGATGAAGGATTACAAATAGTATGCACACTATCCAAATTGCAATTTCTATCACCACTCACCATATCATTACCTTGTGAAAAATCACATGTAGGTGAAGTGGTAGAAGATGATATCTCATCACGGCCGGAGGTGGAGGGAATACAATCATCCTCAATAATGTTGGACACACCATATTTATCTTGAAGCTTTGTCCAAATATCATGAGCACTCTGATAAGGCATGATTGAAGAAATAACTACATTGCTCACAACAAGTAAAGGCATTTGAGTAGCTTGAGCATCTATATAAGAGTTCATCTTCTCCTCTAAAGATTCGTTTTGGGGATCCATAGGAGAAGAGAAACCCATATATAGAATTCCCTCAACGGATGGGTGAATCTCTCGAAAATAATCTAGCATGGGAGATTTCCACATATCATAATTTGTGCCATCGAATATATAATAGAAACCGTGCACTACACCACTAGACGACATTGTTACTCTCAAGGCGGTGAAGCCTAAAAGCGAGAGACCTCGCTCCGATACCAATTGAAAGATCACGGATGCCGCCTAGAGGGGGGAGTGAATAGGCAGTTAAAAACTTATATGAGATGGGATTAACAATGGCGGAATAAAACTAGCGTTTTATTTTGTTAAGCACAAAGCCTAGATATACTAAGGTTCACCTATGTGCACCAACAACTTATGCTAGGCAATACAAGCAACAATATGATAGCAAGATAGTTACTTCAAGCATGATGGCTATCACAATGTAAATTGCATAAGTAAAGAGCTCGGGTATAGAGATAACTGAGGCACGCGGGGACGATGATATTTTATCGAGTTCCTCCCAACAAGGGAGTACATCTCATTGGAGGGGTGGCGGTACTAAGACCACCAACGCCACCAAGGCCTCACCCTATTCTCCCGAGCACCCACCACACGGGCAAGCACCCGTTCCACTATTGGACACTTGAGGGTGGTCACCAAACCCGTACAAAATTGGGGCTATCTCCACAACTTAATTGGAGGCTCCCAATAATCGCCACCAAGGCCTCAATCTTGGGGGAGTTTCACAACTTAATTGAAGACCCCAAACACATGTTTCAAAGGCCACACAACTTTTGCTAGGACACTCTGATTGACCCGAATCCAATTGCGTTGGAAAGTGGAAATATTGGATATCACCAAGTGAGAAGGTATCAAGTAGTATAATGTGAGATACCTCACTCGGCGAGTATCCGGAAAACCGCCAAGATCAAAATCACAACAAGATATAAAAGGGGGATCGGATTTTGATGAACAAGAGCTTGTTATGAAGATTACCACAAGCTATATATACTCACATGTATAAGGCAAATAAACAACCAAATACGATGATGCAAGTATGCAAAGGTTTGAGCTCTCTCCGAAAGATATGATCGAGATACTCACTTGAGAGCCTCTCTTGATAGTACGGCTATCTATCCTAAACCCGATCAACACGAGACGGGTAAAAGGGAAAACCTATCAAGAATACATTTGCCTTGAGCATCCTTTGGCCTTGTCTTCATTGATCCATAAACACCGAGGATGGAAAGCACCAAACATGAGATCTTCTAGGGATGGCGCATAATGAGCTTCCACAACGCATCTTCTTCTTCATATCTTCCACCTTGGAGCCAACACATACTCCAAGAGATGCCAATGGACAATTCCTACACGTACAACTTAATACACACATTAGTCCATAGAGATTGTCATTAATTACCAAAACCACACATGGGGGCCCACATGCTCTTTCAGTAATCAAGGAAAGGTAACTTTTAATGTTAATGATAAGGAACATACTGTCTATTCCCCAAGAAGATTGATAGGACTTATGGCTTAAATTCAATTGAAAATATTGAGGGCATCCAAATTGGAGAAATATATTGTCACATACCACGAGAAAAATATGAGATTATTATGATTGGGACTATTGCTATCAAGGTTGAGGTAACATAATCATTTAAGTGAAATACAAAGTTTTGTTTCAAATAAAATTGTTTTAGTAACAAGACATGATCAACCTTGTTAACAAAGGGATTTTAATGAACAAAACAATGTTTTCACCATGATTATCTTTGCTTACTTTTAGTTTATCCATTTTAATTTTTGCTTTCACTTAGTTTACTTTTCTATTTTTGCTAGTTGCTTGCATATTAGAGTGTCTTAGAACTTCTGAAGTTTTAGTTTTGTTTTGTTATTGCATCATTCCAAAGTCATATTTTTGCTAGAAAATCATTCATCAATACCTCAAAATTGCTCAAAAATAAAGTGTCTCGAAAAATTCCAGAAAATTCGTATTAAATTTTTACATGAAAAAGGGGTAGAGAAGTACTTGGAGTAACCCAGGGGGGCCCACCTATCAGGCACACCACCTAGTGGCGCGGCCACACCAGGGGCGCGCCTGGCCATGGTGTGGGCCACCCCTGGCCCTCCACTTATTCTCTCACCTGCCACTCCTTTCTCTCTCCCGAGAAAACACCAGTTGATTGCTCAAACCCGTGTTCTTGCTGTTCTTGCTCGCAATTTTCGATCTCCTTGTTCAGCCCATCTTTGTTTCTGAAATTTGGAGTATTTGATCTCCGGTATGTGACTCCTCCGCCTGTCCAAGTAGATTTGTGATTAGTGGATTATATCTTGAGTATTTTGCTACTATAGGTGACAGGTTATGTGAGCTTGTAAGCTTGTTCAATGCTTAGAGAAATTGTTTTGATGCATGTTTAAGCCTCTTACAAGTCCCTATAAGTAGCTCCTTTCATTATGTAATCAGTTTGCAATCATTTGTATGATGGTTGTCTAAAAATTTCAGAAAAGGGAGAGATGGACAACCACTCTTTTGGAGAAGTATTTGAGAGAGACACACCCAGGAGGGCAAGACCTTCACGATCAGCATCGCACTTTAGGCCATCATATAATGAAGATCTTATTGCACCGCTCTTTGGCAATGAAGGGGATGAGGGAGATGCTCATCCATCCACCTTCCATTGCTTTGCCTTTTTGCAAGCTGCAGGGATCCTTGATGATTTCCTACTTATTGGTCAGAGGGTTGGTATAACCACTTACATGCAGGATGAGAGTGAGAAATATGCCGTGCTCACCAAAACCTTATAGATCACCCCTTATAGATCAACTGTTTCATTCAAAATTTATAATATGCCTATTACCATTCCATTGGAAAGATTTTGCAGCATTATAGGCATAGGCATGACTAGGACAATGAAGAAGATCCAAGGTCGACCCGCTGATTTGTTGGAACTCTACCGAAGTGTGACAAATGACGATGACCACACAGCTCAGCGTGGGAAAATAAGAAACATTCAACTCCCAGCTCTTAGATATTTTGCTTATTATCTTTCCACTAGCATTCTTGGTAGGTAAAACACTAGTAATATTTCTAATTATCATTTAGCCTTTCTTGCTGCTGCACTTAGTAATGATACAAAGTATAATCTTGGTTCTCTCATTACCCGCCGCTTAGCCGCTAGAGGACCCATTTATGGGGCATTATTGCCACACGCATGGTTGCTGCTTTGGAACTTTCTGTTGATCCTAATGATACTATGCTGACACCACAAAGGCTTGATCTTGTTGCTATGAAAACACATCACTTTGTTACTACTAGCTCTAGTACGGAGAGTTTAGTTTACAGGATGTTGTTTACTGACAGAGACGAGAGGGAAATTCCTTTACCACATTCCACTTTGTTTAGTATTTGCAGGATGCCATGGTCGTGTTTCAAGGAGGAGGTGGACGAGCAGCTCCCCTTGCTTGGTTTTCACATGCAGCACTAGGGGGATGTGCCCTCTTATGACTACTCTGCGCACTACACTGGGGCGTACTCGAGTTCGTATCAGGTTGAAGGCACTTCTTCGCCATATTATGGAGGTGTTCCTTCCTGGCTAGCTTGGGATTGATACCCACTTAGGCCAAAAGCCTAATCTTGAGGGGAGGTATACCAACATCACACTCATTTACATATCATGTTCAGTCGGTACTTTGCATATCCATGTTTCGCTTTCTTTTTAGTTTTTGTTCTTGCTTTATTTCTGCTTTCCAAAACACAAAAAGACCAAAAATATTTTCGTTATTTCTCTTTGTTTGCTTCTTTGTCTTATAGCCTTGGTTTGCTTCATCCTTTTTAGCTTTGTTTTGATTATTCGAAAATCCCAAAAAGATTTCTCTTTGCTTGTTTTTCCCTTCGGTTCTTGCCTTTAAAATCGAAAACCCAAAAATATTTGTTGTTCTTCTCTAGTTTTGTAAAGTTCAATGCAGGGTTCTACGGTCCTTAGTGAGTCCTTGGAGTTTGGTTTTATATTATTATTCAAGCCACACAAGTGAAAGGCAATGATGATTGATGACAACTCGAGGTGTGGTAAGAGGCTAGTATGAACTCTATTTGTTTTCATTTTTGTACATATACTCATCATTGTGAGCATGCTTAGTCTGTTTATGTAAGGTGTGTGCTATTTAATGGATACTTAGTAGTCCTTGCCTTCTTATGATCAGTTCCAATCCATTATAGTTCGTAACTTGTCATATAAATGTTTTCTCGCATTGTTCTATTCATAACTTGGTATGGCATAGTGGTGTCCTCCTCTGAATGTTCTATTTGAATCGACTTGGCACATGCTCACGCATGCATATGACTAAACAAAAAGTCAGTTAAGCCTCGATGATTTATTCTGCCTCAGAGTTCTTGTGTCACTTTTATGCCACTATTAATTTTGTTTTGTCACAAGCATGATTATGATAGTTACTGCTCTCCTGATTGTCGCTCCCTTTCTATTGTTAGCCGTCACTTGTGTTGAGTACTTTACTCGTGCATCCAACTCCCTAAAACCAAAGTTGTCAAAAAGAGTCCACCATATCGACCTATTAGCATTATTGCCATTTCTTGCATATTATTATGCTTTGTTTTCTTCCAATAAAAATGTTTACTTGTTATGTGAAAATTAGTTAGTAAAGCTCTCACGAACTTGATGGCACACTTTACTTTTCTTGCACTTAATAAACTTGAACCATTGTGCCCATCTATGTTGCGTATATGCTTGCGTTTTGTAAGTTGTGAATTAGCAGAACCATGTTATCATGGGGAACGCTTTCAACATTGCACTTTATTTAGTTGATATCATGTTCTTTTGCTTATGGATCCCGGCGGTGTGAAATGAAAGGGGAGCTTGTAAGGCTCATGGAGTTCGTATATGTGTTAGAGAAATGCCTAGGCGGCTGGTCTAAGCCATGCCTAATCATGGTGGAAACCTGTAGCGTAAGCATAGTGATCAATCTATGAAGCATCCTCTATAAAAAAAGAGAAAACCCTATGCAAATAGGAAAGAAAAAAAAAAGAAAAAAAAGCCTATGAAAATAGGAAATAAAAGGATCACTGAGATGCTCATTGTCTGCTTGCCTTGTCATTTTGATATGAGGAATCTTCCTTATCATTGGGCAAGGGGTACCCCATTGGCGGTTCTCTATGATATGCATGTACTTACAATGATAAGAACTTAGCTGCGACTAAAGTTGAGTAGCATGAGGAACGGTACTCGTAAGCAAGGGGCATGAGATTTTCAGCATATAACTTGTCAAGCATATCCTCATATTTGTTCACTTTAACCTTAATCACCTAAAGATGCTTATGATAGGGGCAATGAGAGCTCAAAGCTAATGAGTACCATACTTTCAACATTTGGAAGACTTTCAAACTTTTAAATCGTTTCCTTTCACTTTTATGTTGAGTCACCATTTATTCTTTGAGCACCTTCCCGAGAGCATAGCTGTCATTCTTAGTGTAATGTGCTTGTCCCAAAACACGATAAATTGTGACATAACTTTGATGCTTGTATCTTTGATATTTTATTTCTAGTCTTCACTTAAACTTCAGAGGTTCCTTGGTATTTATGTTTTGCTCCAAAGAAAGGCAAGTGAGATACCACTTTATCATATCTTCTTATGAGAACTACAATCCTGCTTATGCTTATGTGTCATGTTGCATATTAGTAATGGGTTGGAATCTCTTCATAGCTTGCATGACTACTAGGTAAAGTTATTTGCATACTCTTTATTATGAATTGCCTAAGTATTGGATCATATGCTGAGAATATATACATCTTATGAAGCAAATGTATTCATGAAAGTTTCTTTTATCGCACTCAGTTTTCAACTAAATTTCTTGAGGACAAGCAATAAGCTAAGCTTGGGGGGAGTTGATACGTCTAAAACGTATATACCTTCCCGAACACTTTTTCTATTGTTTCTTCTCTAATTTGTGTGTTTTGGATACAACTAATGTGGACTAACGCTGTTTTTAGCAGAATTGCTTTGGTGTCTCGTTTTTGTGCAGGAAATCAACTTTTAGGAAAAATCCTGGAAAATATTGCAAAACTCCTATTTTACCAGAAGACTCACGGAGCCATAAGAGGAGACGAAGAAGAGCCACGAGAGGCCCACACCACCTGGCCGTGCGGGCCAGGCCAGGCTGCGCCAGGGGGTGGTGTGGCCGCCTCGTCCTCCACCTTGACCTCTCCTTTTGCCTATAAAAGCCCTTTGACCTAAAATAGACGGGGGGTTCAACGTTTTTTAGATAGAGTTCCGCTGCGCCGCCACCACCAGAGACCGCGATTTGGAACCAGAAACTCCGTTCTGGCACCCTGCCATGACGGGGAATTGGAGGAGATCATCGCCATCATCATCACCATCGCTTCTCCATCAACCATCCATGATTCCCCATCCATGAGTGAGTAATCCCCCACTGTAGGCTATGGGGATGGTAGGAATTGGATGAGATCGTTAATGTAATGGCATCAGATTATTAGGTCATGGTGCCTAGTATCTATTATTAGTGCTTTTTGACTTTGTTGCAACTTGTTATGCTTAATGCTTGTCACTAGGGCCCGAGTGCCATGATTTCAGATCTGAACATGTTATTGATTCATGAGGATATTATTGTTTATGATCTTACCTGCAAGTTGTATACACATATTATTGTCCGGAACCAAAGGTCCCGAAGTGACAAGAATCAGGATAACCGGAGGGGATGGCTATGATGTGAGGATCACGTGTGTTCACGGAGTGTTAATGCTTTGTTCTGGTGCTCTATTAAAAGGAGCACCTTAATTGGCAGTAGATTCCCTTGAGGCCCCGCTGCAACGGGCTGGTAGGACAAAAGATGTTGTGCAAGTTCTCATTATGAGCACGTATGACTATACATGGAACACATGCCTATGATTATTTAGTACTTGGATGCTTTACCTTATTTATCTACAAATGCCCTATATCTTGATTGCCACATGAATTGTCTTGTCCATGCAAAGCTCGTCCATCCATCCTTATGTCTACCGCACTTTAATTCTACTGTTTACTGCAATTGGTACTATTGTCTTTACTTTTACTACTGCTATTACTTTGCTATTGCTACTACAAAACTATTGCTACTGATAAACTACTGCGAGCAAGACTATTTCTAGGTTTAGCTGAATTGACAACTCAGTTGTTAAGGCTTATAAATATTCTTTGGCTCCCCTTGTGTCGAATCAATAAATTGGGTTTTACTTCCCTCGAAGACTGTTGCGATCCCCTATACTTGTGGGTCATCATTATCCATGGGCTATTGGGTTTCCAGTTGACGTTGACACTTACAGAAGCCGATCGAGAAAAACAAAGCGGCGGCAAGTGGAGGAGGCAAAGCGGTTGGCGAGGGTTGAAGCCATGTTGCAGCAGCATCGGGAGCAGCTTAATGAACTTAGAGGACTCCGACAACAAGATCCTACACTCGAGAGTACAACCGACCCATCTCAACGGAAAAGTAGCATGGCTTCCACAGAGGTCTAGGCTAATGATGCAATAGTGGATGTGTATCCCGTGGATGCAATCAAGGAGAAGACTAGTTGTGAGCTGCATGTTGAACTAAAGAACCTATCTATGAAGGTGGCGGTCGGCTTTGCTTTACCTTCTGCACAGGGAGCGACCTACCATTGCAATCCGATTCCAGCTGGCTATGCTCGTGTTGGTGTGGATGAAGTTGTACCGATATTTTAGGCAATGCATCTTGACATCCCTAGAGGTGAAGGGGAGATGACACTAGGAGAAGTCACGAGTGGCTTCATTCTTTCGAAAAAGGAATACATCAAGTTTCCAGGCTCACCGCCAAGGCCACCATCTCCACCGAGAAGCAATCCATCTCCTCCAAGGCCACCGTCTCCTCCAAGGCCACCGTCTCCTCCGAGTACACCGTCTAGTAGAAGTCCACCTCTAAGTCCACCCCTCCTCGAGAAGGACCGCAACACTAGTCCATGTCAACACCCGGATTTTTAATCCCAGATGCCTGTTATGCCATACCTGGCAATCCCAGGATTACCATTTTTGCGAGCATAACAGATTGGCTATCATAGTACATCATCCATTACAAAACATAAATAAGGTCTTACACAAATAAGGATCTCATGATCCAGTCTTAGTACAATCAAGTAGCGGAATAAATAGCGTAGCAGTGGGGTCCATCTTCAGAGTCACAGGCAATGCTGACGATGGGAGATAGTCCTAGTTATCATAGCCGTCCTGCTGTCCTTCATATTGGTAATCTCCTTCATAGTCTGGCCATAGGAATAGCCAGGGACAAAAGCCATGAGTACTCTTTAAGTACTCGCAAACTACCACTAACAAGTAGTATAGTTCTAGTGTAAATGCTAACTCTAAGTTTAACTGTAAAGTCAAGTTTGAAACCTAAGCCGAGTTCAGAAACAAAGAAAGTTAAAAGAAGTTTTGAAAACACTTAAGTGGGAACTTAATTATCATAGTCACAACTCTGTTGTGGTCAAGTCCTGTCACAATTCATTTCATAAGTCATTTTGAAAACATTTGATAACGGAACAGTATGGCCACTCCAACTGTCCATAATCGCGGACGCGGCTATTCGAATAGTTTGACACTCTACAGAGGTGGTACACTTTCACCACAAGATTCGATACATCTGTCAGGGATAACCCTAAATCATCATACTTAGTATGCAGATAATCAAACATAACCTTTCCTTTACACACCCTAGTATAAGCACCTCTCCTATGAGTATGGCCTCCCAACCATGACCATCTGTCATCTTGGGCACTGCATAGGTGGACAACATTGAGAGGTAGCCTCAGCTCAAACCTCTCCCGCGAGGGAACTAATACTAATGCATATAAACTTCTGGCTAAGCCTTACCCAATTCAGGTATTGTGGTTGTACGGTAAAATTGGAATGGTATCGCATCCGAACCCAACCATCAGTTTTGTAAAAAAGGCTAAGGCTCATGCCTCAACATTTTCATCATCATAAACCATTTGTGTTTCTCAACACATGTCAAAACATCTCAATATAATGACTCATCATTCCAAGGTTTTCACAATTCATTTTCACCAAGTATTCCCATGTAAAGTGAATCAAGTTTTGAGTTTTGTTCCAACTACTAAGTTAAGAGTGTTCACTAAAGTGGGATGCTAAGATCAATCTCATGCCATAGAATGACATCTAAGTCTAACTAGATAGGTCAAGTTTTATACTCTTTATGCTACCTTCTAAATAAGTAAAGGACTTTGGTAAAGTAAAGAAAAGTAAAGCTTGGAATTAAATCTTGGAATAGGTATAAGTCAAAGTGGTATCACGAAAGCATGCCTAATGCCTTTGCTTATGTTATCTAGATTGCAAGGGTTAGCTTGCAAGGGTTCACTGGTATAGTGCTAGCTTGCCTTGTGTAGTGCAGTGGTTGAAGTTTTCTTCCTCCTCCTCTTGGTAGAACTCCTCCTCCTCGTAAGCTTTGTCGGTACTATCGTCTATAAATACATACGGAATACACAATCACCAAACAATGCTTAACTAGTCTACTTAGCACACTAAGGCACACATTTGATGATCCAATATCATCACAAGCATCACAAGATTTAATGAACTAGCTTCATTCTTTTTATTTGAGAAAAGTAATTTCTACTCATTGAAATTAACTAAGATTAAATATTCTCCATTTAAAATATGGGATCATGTGGAGACATGTCATCACCACGTATTCTAACATATGGGAATGTGATTTAAGGGTTGGATCAAATTTTAACAAGTTCAAGTTTAATAATTAATGATTTAAAGTGACTAGAAATGCCTATATAGCATTATTTTGGTACTAGTCCAAAGTCACTGAATGTAAACCTTCATATTATTACATATTCAGATAGGTATGGTTAAAGGTGATTTTTGAGAGTTGGAATCAACTCAAAAGCTATTATGGTTGATTTTATAAAAATGTTTGAAGGTACAAAAGCTTCTGTTTTGTTATTTTAACTAGGATAGATCTCTAACTCTAAATGAATTAATTCCAACGGGTTTGGATAGATCTTTTCAGTAGCATTCTAACAAAATTGGAATCACTCGATTTGGTTCAGTAAATCTCCCTGAATTGATTTTTGAACGAAGTGACAGAATTGAGTTTAAACCTAAATAGAAAAATCTAGATTTGAATTACTTGGTCAGCGCGGGAAAGGAAATGGGCCGGCCCAGTGACGCTCAGTGGCACAGAGGGCGGCTGACAGGCTGGTCCCACTTGTCAGCAAGACTTAAAACCCGAAACGGTACGGGGCAATGTGGGTGCTACGATTAGAACACAGATCAACGGCTCACAGTCGTCGTCGACGACGGACTCGTCGCCGGCGAGACCAAACCCTAAACGGCCAGTGGGGTCTACTGGGACATACAAGGGCTCCAGCTAGTGCGGCGAGGTGGGCGATCGAACTAGGCGACGACGGCGGACTCAGGCGAGGTCGCGACAGGGGCTGCGGTGGACGGAATCGACAATAGTGTCTCCTCCTCTGCAGCAGGCTCCTCCGGTGCAATTCCGGCGAACTACGGCTCGAGCTGCTCCGGCGAGAGAGGGGAAAGGTTCAGGGGAGAGAGGGGAGTGGAACGGTGTGAGGAATTCGTGCTGGGAAGGCCTTCTTATATAGGCGCGGCGGTGAGATAGAGAGGTGTGGGCAGGCGTCTTCGGCGAGGGAGGTACAAGGGTCTATCGGCGTGGGTGAGGTAGGCGGACAGTGGGCGGTTCCCTGGCGGTGCTCTATGGCATAATGGCACGGCTAGGGGTGGTGGCATATGGTCGGGAGCGTTGCATGCTCTGGGAGACAGAGGCGGTGCTCGACGGTGGGCATGGCGACTGTGTGGGTCACGCGGCGGTGCACGGCCATGTCTGGCGGGGTGCTGGGGTCGAGGCGGAGTGACGTGCACGGTATGGGGTCGAGGGGCGGTCTGGTACGTGCTGGTGGCTATCGTGCTCTGGCGCGCTCGCAGAGATAAAGGGCAGCGGTGCTGGGGAGTGGTCCAGGGCCTGGCTAGGCTTGGGGAAGGGGCAGTGAGGTGCGGTAGGGTTGGGCGGAGCTAGGGGATGTGCTGGTTTGGCGCGGTGTGGTCGCTGGCGTGTTGCCTGCTTTTGGCCGGCGGTGACCACAAAGTGGCAGCGCTCCACTGCTTCTCCAGCTTAGGGGTAGGCTGGTGGGTGTTTGGTTGGACTCAGGGGGGACAGGGGAACCAAATGAGGGCCAAAAACTCGACAATGCATTGATCTACAAACAGTATTAGTTAGGCAGAGAAATCTTGCCTGCCACCTGTTCGATCAAATGGCCGCAAGAGAAAAAGTTTTGAATTTTGGGCTGATTTTTGGTGGAGTGATGTATCTTATGCTTGAGCTTCTAGGTGTTCTTGGGTTTTAAAAGTGGAGTTCATTTGAGTGGTTTTTGAATAAGTGTGATCTATACATATGAACTACATTCAATTTTCAAATGTCATTTAAATTTAGTGTTTGAAAGTTTTTGGGATGAAACAAAGTGGGCCTTGGTACATCACTACTTGTACTAGTAAGGGGTGCAATGAACCATAATTGTTTCTATTAAGATTTGAGTTCTAGGAATAGCCAAAGTAGGCTAGGTGATTAAAATGGCACAAATGATCATTTCCTTATTTTATTCCTTTTGATTTCTTTTTATTTGGGATTTGTTTGGGAATGATCTAGATGATGTTTAATTCACCTTAGAATCATGTTACAACCAATGGATCACTCAAACATGGCAATTCAAAACAACTCCTAATTTAATTGCACACACATATGAATGCTTAATCATTTTAAATGGAAAAAGTTTTTATTAACCCTAAATTGGGTAGATATGATCTTGATTAACCTTGGATTAAGTTTTGGGATTTTACAAACCTTCCCCCCTTAAACAAAATCTCGTCCAGAGATTTACAAAAGAAACTAGGAACTAAACAGATCTGGGAACTCAGTCCTAATGTAATCTTCTCGCTCCCAAGTGGCTTCTTCTTCAGTATGGTTGCTCCATTGAATCTTGAGAAACTTGATACTCCTGGTCCTAGTGGTTCTGTAGGCGTCCTCCAAGATACGGATGGGAACTTCACGATATGTCAGGTCCTTGTTGATATCAACATCTCGGTGATCGATGTTCTTGAAAACTTCGGTCTTCTCTGGCACTTCTAAGCATTTGCGAAGTAACGAGATATGGAACACATTGTGGATGACAGACATCTCTTCTGGCAATTCCAGTTGATACGATACTTCCCCTCGGCAATTCAGAATCTTGAAGGGCCCGATATATCTGGGGGCTAACTTCCTTTCAGACTAAAACGCTGGGTTCCCTTCAGTGGCGAAACCTTGAGAAATACAAAATCTCCGACATTGAAAGTCAGGTCTCTCCTTCTCTTGTCAACATAACTTTTCTGTCTAGATTGGGCGGTCTTGAGGTGCTCACGGACTTTGTGAACCTTCTCTTCGGCTTCTCGGAGAATGTCGGGTCCAAAGATCTAACTCTCTCCTACTTGCGACCAATTCAAAGGGGTGCGACACTTTCTTCCGTATAGGAACTCAAATGGTGCCATTTGCAAACTGGCTTGATAACTGTTGTTATATGAGAATTCTGCGAAAGGCAGGCAGTCTTCCCATTTTGATCCATACTCTAACACACAAGCTCTTAACATATCTTCTAAAATCTGGTTGACTCTTTCTGCCTGTCCATCAGTTTGCGGGTGATAAGCGGTGCTGAAATTTAACTTGGTTCCTAATCCTTCCTGGACTTTCTGCCGAAATCTCGAGGTGAATTGGGTTCCTCGATCTGATATTATGGTCTCGGAGGTTCATACGTCCATTTTGCATCACTATTCTATGTCATAATTCACTGTTATTCATTAATATATTTTGTATTGAGAGGTGATACTTATGTTATTTCATCTGTTTTTGCATGGTTGATGACTTTTGGAGCATGGACCACTGCAGTTAGGATTCTGATGGAAAGGGTGCTGTTTGGAGGCAAAATTCGCGAAGATCAGAAAATCCGGGAAAATATACGGAAAATCCTATTTTTCCAGAAGACGAAGGAAGCCAGAAGGGGGCTGGAGATGGGCCACAGGGGCCCCACACCACCCCCTGGCGCGGGCCAGCCTAGGCCGTGCCACTAGGTGGTGTGGCCGCCCTGGTCCACCCCTGACACTCCCCTCTGGCGTATATATTCCTCCCGAAACCCTAAGACTCGGGGAGCAACCACAGAAAGATTCCGCCGCCTCTGCGGGGCGGAAAACACTGAGAGAGAAAGATCTCTCCGGCAGACAGATTTCTACCGGGGGAATTCCTTCCCGGAGAGGGGAGATTGTCGCCATCAACACCACCATCAAGCTGGACTTCATCGGGATCATCATCATCATCATCACCACCATCACCACCATCATCACCATCTCCATATTGCTGTAACAATTGAGTTGAATCTTGCATTAGTTCTTAGGGGAAACTTTCCCGGTGTTGATTACTCTTTGTAGTTGATGCTATTGAGTGAGCCATTGAATTATTGTTTATGTTCAGATTGTTATACATCATTATTCCATCTCTGATCATGATCCATATGATGTCTTGTGAGTAGTTCGTTTTGTTCTTGAGGACATAGGAGAAGTCATGTTGTTAGTAGTGGAATTGTGTTGAGAAAGATTCAATAGTTTGATATTTAAGTTGTGGTGTACTTCTTCTAGTGGTGTCATGTGAACATCGACTATATGACACCTCACCTATATGGGCCTAGGGGAATGCATTGTGTATTTGGCTACTAATCGTAGGGGTTGCCGGAGTGACAGAAACCTGAACCCCCATTTGGAAACCATTGCACAAGGGACGTAAGGGTCTTAGAGTTTAAAGCTGTGGTTAGGTTTCTACCTTAATTACTTTCTTGTACTTACGGATGTTTGCAAGGGGTATAATCACAAGTATGTATTAGTCCTAGGAAGGTCGGTACATTAGCACAAGTTCACCCACACAACACTTAGTAAGCTAAAGAAGATTAATCAACTATATGAAGCGAAAGCACTTGACAGTCTTCCCATGTGTCCTCGAGAACGTTTGATCATCTTAAGTAATACAACCGGCTTGTCCTTTGGTGCATAAAGGATTGGGCCACTTGCTGCATTTATTCCTACTGTCTTTTATTTACTCGTACTTTGTTTACTTGCTTTATCAAAAACAAATAAAAATCCGTTTGCTAAGTATTTGCAGAGAATTCCTGATCCATACCACTATCCAGCACCTTCTGCTCCTTGTTGGGTTCGACACTCTTACTTATCGAAAATACTGCGATACACCCCCTATACTTATGGGTCATCAAGACTATTTTCTAGCGCTGTTGCCGGGGAGTGAAGCGCTATTGGAGAGTGGAAATGGTAAAGGAAACTTCTACTGTGAATATTGTTTACTTCTGTTAGTTGCTTTATTTTCGTTATGGATAATTCGCTGAGTTTCTTATTTGCTAATGCTACTACCACTACTAAGGTAGTAGACAAGCCACCACCTGCTGAGAATGATGTTTTTAAGATACCTACAAGAATTATTGATCGTGTTATGGATAACTACTATGTTGGGGATGGAACTGTCCATCCCGGTGATCATTTACTCTTTATACACGAGTTATGCGGGTTGTTCAAGTGTGCAGGTATTACTACAGATCAAGTTAAGAAGAAGTTATTCTCATTATCACTGAAAGGAAGAGCTGAGGAATGGTATAAGCTGTTGAAGAATGGTCAAGCTCTGGAATGGGAGGAAATAGTGCCTCTCTTTTACTCAAAGTTTTATCCTCCTAGTGAGATTCATAAAGATCGGAATCAAATATACAACTTTTGGCCTCTTGATGGAGAGAGTACAGCTCAAGCTTGGGGGAGATTGAAGTTACTAATGCTCAAATGTCCCATTCATGAGCTCCCCAACAATATTATTATTAATAACTTTTATGCAAGTCTCCCTCTACATGATAAGGATTTATTGGATGCTTCTTGTGCTGGATCATTCACTCGCATGGAAGAAGAAGCTAAATGGGATCTTCTGGACCGTATTCAAGACAATGCTGAAGCATGGGAGAATGACAAAGGTAGAAAGTCAGGTATAAATTATGATTATGAATGCATTGGATCTTTTATGGGAACTGATGACTTTCAAAATATTAAAAATGCTTATGGTCTAGACTCTCAAGCCATTGCTTCTTATTTTAAGGTTTTTGCTTCCTACATTGAAGTTCCTAAAAAGAAGTGGAATAAGTATCATGAACCTTATAAAGATGTTGCTAAGAGTGTTCCTGCAAGAAATACTGAGGTTTATACTGCTAATCATGTTTTACCTGAACCTTATATTGAGAAAATGCCTTTCCCGGTTAAGATGAAGGAATATTCTATGATAGCTAGTATGGTTAATGAAAGTATAATCAAAGATGTTGAACCTGATAAACAAATGGTTGATGAACCTATAATAGCAAATGTGGAAGACTTTGTTAATAAATATGTAGAAGAGGGACACACTATCCTTTGTAAGGATACCTCTAATATTGTTTCACATAATAGGGTTATGAGAGCTAGTATTCCTGTGTTTTCTGTTAGAATAAGTGATCACTGCTATGATGGTTCTTGTGATAGTTATATTGTTAAGTTTATGCATGATACTGAAAGTTATTATGAGAGAGGGAAAAGTGTCCTTATGTATCTCAATAATATCAAGTTTCCTCGTTTTATGCTGAAAGTTTTTATGTTGCACTTGTTTTGCCTTCTTATGCAAGTAGCCTCTGGTTTCAACAACTTGTTTGTTTACAAAATTCCCTTGCATAGGAAGTGGGTTAGACTTAAATGTGCGAATTTTTGTTTCTTAATGCTCTCTTTCACTTCAATTCATATTCCTGTATGAGCATCTTCAAAATCATCATGCCCATCTTAATGGCTATAAAGAAAGAGCTTTTTGGGAGACAACCCAATTTGTTTTTGCTTTCAGTTTGGTTTTGTTTCTTTGAGTATTGGAAGTTATTACTTCAGTAATAACTGCTCCTTATCCGTTTTGTTTGGTTTTTGTGTCAATATCAACCTCTAATGACAGAGAAGTAAGATTTGGGGAAGTTGCTGTCCTGAAACAGATTTTTTTGCTTCATCGTAAAAATTCGTGAGAGATCTCTGTAAGTCGTATTGAGCTGTAAGTTTTTGTGCTTCTGCCCCAGGTTGTTATTTAACTTTCATTAGTTTTGCAGTTTTTGATTTGAGCAACAGAAGTTTTTCGAAAAAATTGATCTTTACCTGCTGGTCGGTTTTGACAGATTTTGCCACTCTTGCATTTGCTTCTTTATTCGATTTCCTTTTTGAATTTTTTTTGGGTTTTCGGAAGGAGTTGCTACAGTAGCTTATGTTTTGATGTTTTTCAGTTGAAGTTGGACTCAAAATGTTTTATCACTTCACTTATACTAATGTTGCTAATGAGAACTGCGTGAAGTTTTGTGTGAAAGAAATTTCTAGGTAGTGGAGTTAATGGTGTAATAAGGAAGAGAAGGGTTTTATGACTCAAGTAGTAAGTGTATGAAGATGAAGATATCAATGATATTCAAGTGGTGACTCCGGAAGAATCTACTAGATACCAAATTCAGAGACCTACAGAGTCCGCTTTCAAATAGGTAATAGTTCTGGTAAGAAAAATTTCGTGAAAACACTATCCAACTATATTTTTGCAGTTTTTAGTCAGTATGGAAGGTTATGAAGTGAAAGAGGGACGGAAATGGAGCCAGGGTGGCTCACACCACCGTGTGGCGCGGGCCCACCCCTGGTCGCGCCACCAGGTGGTGAGTCCACCCTGGACTTCGCCCTCGACTCGTTTTCTCCTAGTACCTTCCTTTTGTTATGAAACTTCGTAATATATAACCCCCGGATCTCCTGAGGTTCGTATATTGTGTTTTCGTCGTGTTTTCGTTTTGATCTGTTTCTGACAGGTAGAGTCCCAGATTTGGAGCTACAATGTCTTCCTCTGGATCAGCCAAGGAAGATTCCTTAGAGGATATCATCAACCCATACATGAGAGAGTTGAAGATTCATCCCAAGGAGTTGTTGCTTGAAGATGGGGAGCTCCGGATAAAAGAGGTTCGAGTCCCTAAAGGTGAAGGAAGTCTGGAGGACAGGATGGAAGCACTGGAGCAAGAAGTCTTTAGGTACAAGAAGATGGCGAAACGCCAAGTGGATATCATCCATAAGAATTGTTTTGAACTCATCGCCGAGCGCCAAAAGGAGACTGCTGAACTCAAGGATGAAGTCCTCTCACTCTGCCAAACAACCAACAAACTGCAAGCACAGCTCTACGACGTTCAAAATCAAAACTGTGAGTATGAGGTTAGGTTTAAACGCATAAGTGCTGCTACAAGTTTCAGGATGCTGGAAACCATGATGTCCTTTGTTGATGAGAAACCCTTACCCTGAAAGTTGGACGATGATGGGAGAATACCACCACCACCAAAGGAGTAATTCGTCATCAGGTTTGGCATCCCCTTGGTTTGTTCCAAGCTTGGGGGGAGTGCCATGGTATCACATCACTATCTTCTATCTTTTTACCTTATTAGTAGAGTCATATCATGAATAGAGAAGTTATGTAGGATGGTTTGCATTATGGAAGTATCCCCTGTCTCGTTAGATATGTATTCCTTGGTGTGAGTTGCCGTTATGGAATATTAATGAGAAGTTCTATCATTTACTCTTTTGCATAGCTTATATTAGTTTTCAATTCGTGGTTATATGATTGATCTTGTTGTTAGTATTGGTATCACTTTGGGATCATTGAGCTAATTTAGTTGGTTTTGGCAAACCTGGCTCGGTTAGTAGCAACACTTTTTGAGAGTTGAATTAAAAAGATAAAAGTACTCTAAAGAAAAATAATTTCATCATCTTTCTTTCTTGATTTGCTCATAAGCCTAGTATTATCTAGTTAAGATCTTTTGTGCTTCCAAGGAAGATTGCATGTTTGTCTTTATCGCTTGTATGTTTGTTTGTTTCCTTCAACTCTTGTACCTGCTACCCAACCTTGCTAGCCAAAGACCTGTACTGAGAGGGAATTCTTCTCGTGCATCCACTTCCTTAAACCAAAACCTCTGCCATTTGTGTCGACCATACCTACCTATTAGCATTATTGCTATTCCAAGCAAATTCTTATTTTATCTACCTCCCAAATTAAACTTGTTATGTGAAAATTAGTGATTAAATCTCTCACGAACTTGATGGCACACTTTACTTTCTTTCATTTAATAAACTTGAACCATTGGGTCCTTCTTTGTTGCGTATATGCTTGCGCTTTATGAGTTGAAGTTAGCAGAACCATGTATCATGGGGAACGCTTTCAACACTACCATGGTACTTTGTACCTAGTTGATATCATGATTCTTTTGCGTATGGATCCCGGCGGTGTGAAATAAAAGGGGAACTTGTAAGATCATGGAGTTCATATGTGTGTTAGAGAAACGCCTGGGCCGCTAGCCTAAGCCATGCCTAATCATGGTGGAAACTTGCAGCATAACTATAGTGAGCATTCTATGAAGCATCCTCAATAAAAACCTATGCAAATAGCAAATAAAAAGATCGCTGAGATGCTCTCTGTCTGCTTGCCTTGTCATTTTGATTATGGGATAGCTCCTGTGTCATGTGCAAGGGGTACCCCGTTGGCGGTTCTCAATGATACACATGTATTTACAATGACAAGAGCTTGCTCATGACTGAAGTTGAGTAGCATGAGGTTCGGTACTCATAAGTAAGGGGCATGAGATTTCAACTTATAACTTGTCAAGCATATCCTCTTAGTTGTGTCACTTTAACCTTAATCACCAAAAGATGCCTATGATAGGGGCAATGAGAGTTGAAAGCTAGTGAGTATCATAATTTTTGGGAGCTCTTTATGAGACTTGCAATCCCCGCTTCCCTCTGCGAAGGGCCTTTCTTTTACTTTGTAGTTGAGTTAGTAAACCTATTCCCTTCTATCTCAGCAAGTATTTTGAGTTGTTGTGTTTCATTCATTCAAATGATGATTTATTCAATCATGTTTCTTATGTTCCTTGTTTTGCACATTGCTCTTATCTTGATGTTTACTACTTTGAAATCTATCATTGAAAACTAGTTATTTGTAAACTCCAGCAAATTATCGACTATTCTTCGACCAAGAACTAAGTTTGCCAT
Organism: Avena sativa; assembly: GCA_916181665.1. Classification (NCBI taxonomy): domain Eukaryota; kingdom Viridiplantae; phylum Streptophyta; class Magnoliopsida; order Poales; family Poaceae; genus Avena; species Avena sativa. The sequence continues at coordinate 155,266,170 of OV702289.1, read as the reverse complement.
TACCAATTATGATTTACTTTATGTATCTTTATTGTGTTTCCTTTACTCATTCCAAGTTGAGTTATATAATAGTGAATTGTCTTCTATTATGATCTGTGTATTGATAAATGTGATGCTTCTTGTCCGTATTCTTTTATCGACTCTTCACTCCATAAACCTGAGGCCATGTTTATTGAGCTCAGTTTCCCTTGGGGACAAGTGAAGTCTAAGCTTCGGGGAGTTGATACGTCCATTTTGCATCACTATTATATGTCATTATTAACTGTTATTCATTGATATATTTTGTATTGAGAGGTGATACTTACATGGCTGGTCCTGAGATTTTGAGGGCCTGGGGCGAAACTAAAATTTTAGGTCCCTTACTAAATTTTTTATATATAAATATATGAAACAATAAACAATATATGTTTTAATTATATTTAATTACAATATTTATATAAAATAATAATATTTACATATTATCTTAAAACTTTCTCTATGTATTTCTAGAAGCAAAGTAGGTGACAATCGAACCAATATCAATCTCATCCAAAAACTTTTTCTCGGTGCAAAAGTCACAAACATAGTAAATAAGATCCGATAAGCGATGAAAATATTATGATAATAATCCACTATTTGGCAAACTCAAAAATCATGATATGAAAAATTTCTCGAGGCAGTACCATCTAGAGGAAAACTGATATTTTCTTATCTAATAAACCCATTCTCGACTAATGTGTCACTTGCTTTGTTATCAATACTAACCAATTTGCGGATCATAAATGTCTACACTAACTGGTTTATCATCAAGACTAGGAGATTCTGTAGGAGATGAATTCAATACGTGCTCGTGATCACTCACATTGTCATCATCCGGGTTAATGTCAACATTGTCATCTATACAATATCATCATCTAGATCAACATTACTCTGTTCCCCTACAAAAACAATGCCAACTCATGTGAATTCCTCGAAGTGCCTCTTTTTCCTTTTCTTAGTACCGAAATCAGACACCATAACCAATTAAGCACATTGAAAATAAGAAGAAAAACTAGTATTCAAAAGTAGAATTAGGGCATAAACTAACGGTACCTAACCCAAGTTTTATTTGCGAAAGATGCTTTGATGCCTTCTGAGTTCTGACTTCCATGTAGACCGCGGACTAGAATCAGACCTATAATTGAATATACTTGAAATATTTATTTTTTGATTGCCTATACTTGTGAGCTAGAATGATAGGCAGGGAGAGGCGACGGGCCGATGGCGTGTGTATGGAGAGTCGAGATGAAAACCGATTAGGCGAAGAATTCAGGAATGAGCGAGGCGAACAGTCGAACCGGACTCGCATAGTCGTGATCGATGCAATAAACGATGAGGCAATGACCGATTTGATCTGATCGCTCTGCCTGGACTCCTGACCTCCTGGTACGTATGTTTTGTCTATACAAGAAAACTAAAAGGCCTAATCTAGCCCAATAGAAAACTCTAAACTACTACTATTTTTTGGGATCTATACTAGGAAATATATGAATCACTATGGGGAGGGCCCCCAAAAATTTTGGGTCCGGGGCGGCCGCCCCTCCAGACCCTCCTCAGGACTGGCCCTGGATACTTATGTTATTTCATCTGTTTTTGCATGGTTGATGACTTTTGGAGCATGGACCACTGCAGTCAGGATTTTGATGGAAAAGGTGCTCTTTGGAGGCAAAATTCGCGAAGATCAGAAAATCCTGGAAAATATACGGAAAATCCTATTTTAACAGAAGACGAAGGAAGCCAGAAGGGGGGCTGGAGATGGGCCACAGGGGGCCAACACCACCCCCTGGCGCGGGCCAGCCTAGGCCGCGCCACCAGGTGGTGTGGCCGCCCTAGTCCACCCCTGGCACTCCCCTCTGGCGTATATATTCCTCCCGAAACCCTAAGACTCGGGGAGCAACCACAGAAAGATTTCGCCGCCTCTATAGGGCAGAAAACACCGAGAGAGAAAGATCTCTCTGGCAGACAGATTTCTGCTGGGGAATTCCTTCTCAGAGAGGGGAGATCGTCACCATCAACACCACCATCAAGCTGGACTTCATTGGGATCATCATCATCATCATCAGCAGCACCATCATCACCATCAACACCATCATCACCATGTCCATATTGCTGTAACAATTGAGTTGAATCTTGCATTAGTTCTTAGGGGAAACTTTCGCGGTGTTGATTACTCTTTGTAGTTGATGCTATTGAGTGAACCATTGAATTATTGTTTATGTTCAGATTGTTATACATCATTATTCCATCTCTGATCATGATCCATATGATGTTTTGTGAGTAGCTCTTTTTGTTCTTGAGGACATGGGAGAATTCATGTTGTTAGTAGTGGAATTGTGTTGAGAAAGATTCAATAGTTTGATATTTATGTTGTGGTGTACTTCTTCTAGTCGTGTCATGTGAACATCGACTACATGACACTTCACCTATATGGGCCTAGGGGAATGCATTGTGTATTTGGCTACTAATCGTAGGGGTTGCCGGACTGACAGAAACCTGAACCCCCGTTAGGAAACCATTGTACAAGGGACGTAAGGGTCGTAGAGTTTAAAGCGGTGGTTAGGTTTCTACCTTAATTAATTTCTTGTACTTACGGATGTTTGCAAGGGGTATAATCACAAGTATGTATTAGTCCTAGGAAGGTCGGTACATTAGCACAGGTGCACGCACACAACACTTAGCAAGCTAAAGAAGATTAATCAACTATATGAAGCGAAAGCACTTGACAGTCTTCCCATGTGCCCTCGAGAACGTTTGGTCATCTTAAGTAATACAACCGGCTTGTCCTTTGCTACCTAAAGGATTGGGCCACTTGCTGCATTTATTCCTACTGTCTTTTATTTACTCGTACTTTGTTTACTTGCTTTTGTTAAAAGCCCCTTAAAATCCGTTTGCTAAGTATTTGCAGAGAATTCCTGATCCATACCACTAGCCAGCACCTTCCGCTCCTCGTTGGGTTCGACACTCTTACTTATCGAAAATACTACGATACACCCCTATACTTGTGGGTCATCAGGGGTTCCATTGAGACTAACAATTCTAGAAATATGCAACTCTGCTAGCTTTGAACTCTGGTAAGTTGTCTTGATAGGTATAAAGTGAGCTACCGTGGACAGTCTATCAATGATGACCCAGATTGAGTCATTTCCCCTACTCGAAGTAGGCAATCCGGTGATAAAGTCCATTCCGATGGAATCCCATTTCCATTCCGGAATCTGCAATGGTTACAATAGTCCTGCGGGCCTCTAATGTTCCGCTTTGACTCTCTGACAGATATCACACTTGGCGATGTAGCTCCCGATTGCTCTCTTCATCTTCTGCCACCAAAATTGCTCTTTCAAATCTTGATACATCTTCGTTGCTCCGGGGTGGATATAATAAAGAGTATCATGAGCTTCTTGCATGATAACTTGCTTTAGCTCTGAATCTGCTGGCACACAGATACGGCCTTTGTACCACAGAACTCCTTCTTCGTATTCGGTGAATCCAGGTACCTTTCCTGTACCAATATGACGTTTGATTCCATCGATACTTTCATATCCCTTCTGGGCTTCCTTGATTTGGCTAATCAAAGTGAGTTGGAGTTCAATGCTAGCTAGAAATCCTTTGCTAACCAGCTCAGTCCTGAACTGCTCCAACTCCTCATACAAACTTGGTTGCTTCTCTTTGATCATAGTGTTTAGCCTACACGGCAATCTGCTAAGAGCATCCGCTACCACATTGGCTTTGCCAGGGTGATAGTGAATGTCAAGGTCATAATCCTTGATTAACTCTATCCATCTCCTTTGCCTCATATTCAGGTCCTTCTGAGTAAAAATATACTTCAAGCTTTTGTGATCCGAGTAAATCTTACAGCGATTACCCATCAGATAATGACGCCATGTCTTCAATGCCAAAACTACGGCTGCTAACTCAAGATCATGGGTCGGATAGTTCTTCTCATGCTGCTTCAGGTGTCGAGACAGATAAGCGATGACTTTGCCTTCATGCATCAATACACATCCGATACCAATCTTGGATGCATCACAATATACATAAAACGGCTTCTTGATATCTGGCATGATTAATATTGGGGCTAAAATCAATCTCTTCTTTAGCTCTTGGAAACTAGCTTCACATTTTTCGGTCCATTCAAACTTCTTGTCCTTCTTCAACAATTGGGTCATGGGTCGGGCGATGCTTGAAATCCTTCGACGAACTTGTGGTAGTATCCCGCTAATCCGAGGAATGCACGGACTTGGGTTTGAGTGGTTGGGGCGTCCCATTCTTCGACATCTTTGATCTTGGCGGGATCAACAGCGACTCCTCCGGCAGACACAATATGTCCTAGGAATCCTACTTCCTTCAGCCAAAACTCACATTTGCTGAACTTGGCATACAACCGATGCTCTCTAAGGGTTTCAAGGATGATTCTCAGATGTTGCTCATGCTCTTCTTCTGACTTGGAGTAGATAAGGATATCATCGATAAACACAACAACAAACTTGTCTAGGAAATTCATAAAGATCTTATTCATGAGATTCATGAAATAAGCAGGGGCATTGGTTAATCCAAAAGACATGACCGTATACTCGTATAAACCATAGCGAGTAGTAAAGGCGGTCTTCGGAATATCCGTTGCATGAATCTTAAGTTGGTGATAACCATTCCTAATATCAATCTTTGAGAATACATTCGCTCCAGTCAACTGATCAAATAGGTCCTCTATCTTTGGCAATGGGTACTTGTTTTTGATGGTGACATCATTCAGCTTTCTGTAATCGGTGCACAGATGGTTGCCTCCATATTTCTTGTCAACGAATAACACTAGCGATCTCCATGGCAATGCGCTTGGTTGAATCAAGCCTGTTGTCAACATAGCATCCAGTTGCTTCTTCAGTTCCACTAACTCTGAGGGATTCATGCTATAGGGTCTCTGGGCTATGGGTCCGGTTCCGGCGATTAGTTCAATAATGAACTCAATATCCCTATCCGAGGGCATACCGGGCAATTCATCTGGGAATACGTCGGGGTATTCACATACTACTCTGACTTGGTCAATGGTGGGCAGGGCTAGACTCTTGTTGCACTTGAATTGACGGGGTAAAGTTTCAGATATGTGCTCTACTGAGACTCTAGAGCTACTGGTCATGGTGATGGCTTTCTTAACACAGTCTATCAGTCCTTTATGCTTTGACATCCAATCCATTCCTAGTACTACTTCCAAACCTTTGGTTCCAAGTACTATTAGATTGGCATAAAAATCTATCCCATGTATTCTGATAGGCACAACTTTGCAAATTTTTCTAGCTTTTGTAGTTGAACCAGGGATTTGAACTATCATGACATGCTTCAAGTTGGTTGGGTGAATCTTACTAGTGCATGCAAATTCTTCGGTTACAAGTGAGTGCGATGCTCCAGAATCAAACAACAGTCTTGCTAAAACTGAGTTGACAAAAAACATACCCAGTACTACATCTGACGCTTCTTGGGCTTCTTCGGCGTTCATGTGGAAGAGACGGCCATTGCGGTTGTGAGGGTTCCCTGGGGCAAATCTTCTTCCTGGTTGATAATGACGCTGCTGTTGAGCTGGGGCATTCACATTTGCAGTGGCAGCAATCTTCTTGGGGCACTCATTGGAATAGTGACACTTCACTCCACACTCGAAACAAGTGATCTGAGACTTGTCTTTCGCTGCGACCGACACAACATTGCTTCTAGTTCTGGGTGCAGTGTTGTTGTTGCTCTTGGGAGGGGCACGGTTGAAATTGCTGGTGTTGCCAGAGTGATTGTTGTTTCCTACGGACTTCATATTTCCTCCGCCACGGTTGGGGTAGCTTGGGCGAGACATTGGGGGTCGATCGTTCCTCGGTGCATATCCTGCTGAGGGGTTGGGAAGGTATTTCTGGTGACTGTTGGATCCATATTGCTGCATCATATGATGTTTGCGGTTGTCGTTTGCCTGGTTGAGCTTCCCTTCCATCTGAATGGCATAGTCTACTAGCTCTTCGAGATCCTCGAAGCGGATGTTGACGAGGACAGTCTGCATCTCATCATGCAGTCTGTTCAAGAATCTCTCCTTCTTGGCCTCCGTGTTGATCTCATCAGGTGCATACCTGGCAAGGGACAAGAATCTGTCATGGTACTCCACTACAGTGATTCTGCCTTGCTTCAACTCTCGGAATTCATCCCTCATTCTGGTGACTAGACCCTGCGGCACGTGGGTGCGACTGAACTTGATTTTGAAGGCTTCCCATGTCATCACTTGACCATGGTTCATTGTGCGGATACTATTCCACCATGATCTTGCATCTCCTGCCAAATAGTCGGTGGCAAAGAGAACTTTCTCATTGGCATCTACTCCAACTACTTCTAAGTTGTTTTCCATTGTTTGCAACCAGTCATCAACATCCAGTGGGTTCTCTGAGGTACTAAAGATTGGGGGATTGGTATTCTGGAAGTTTTTCATCTTGGATCCTTGATGATCCTGATTTCCATGATTCTGGTTGTTGAGAGCCATCTGGGCGATTTGTTGCAGTGTTGCTAGATTAGCTTGGCGCTCTTCCCTACTTTCTTCCCGGTCTGCAATGAAATTCTGCAGGATCTGTAGCATTGGGTCTTGCGATGTGCTGCTCCCTCCTTGGTTTCCACGAGACATCTGAAGATTGAGATAGATCAAGGGGTAAGAGGGAAAGTTCTAAGGTTCATGGTTTTGATTTCAAAGCTAAAACTTTGAGTTGGACTCAGATTTTTGCAACTAACTTCTTTTCATTCATTCAAACAAAACACACGGTACAAACACACACACCATAACATCAAAGGGAAAACAAATGGTTTTAAGAACCATTTTGTAAGCTACGAGACGATGGGACCGATACTCCTCATGCTACGACAGTGCTCTAGTGCATCTACTCATCGTCGATGAAGTCAGAGTCATCATCGTCGGTGTAGAAGTCCACGGCATCTTCCTCCAGAAAGTCATCATCATTGCTGAGGTAGGAGTCAATATCCCCTTGGATATCTTCACCTTCCTCTTCTTCTTCCTTTGCTACAAGATGAGCTTCTTGCTCCTTGATGGTCTTCTCGAGGTCGGCCACCTTCTTGCGAAGACGGTCGATGGTGCGATCCTTCTTGGCACGTTGACGGTGCAAGGACTGACGATCCTAGACTAGGAGTGAGAAAGTCTGGGCCTTCTGGGCTGCAATGGCGAGGTTGTTGTTGGCGACCTCTCTGGCATTGTCCAACTCCTTCTGTCTGTCGTACAACAAGAAGTCAAGGTTCTCCACTTGACGCTTCAATTCCGGGTGACTTGGCATCTCCATGGGCATTCCCATGAAATCACGTCTTGCATAGTGAGCAAAGCGGGTTCCTTGGATTTAGTTGACACTCAGGGCACACAGACGTGCAAGAGCTTCATGCATTGCCCTGGATAATCCATCTAGCCAGTTGTTCTCTCTCAGGGAGAACTAGATCCTCCTGGACGTTGGTGCTTCTATCTTGCCTCGAAGATCAGCGGTGACTAGCCATTGTAAACCTCCTCCAGGGGGTCTAGGAAGTTGAACTCCAAGGAATTCCGGATGCGGGCGTCCCAAATACTCTGACAGTGAATCCAGATCCCTCTCGAAGATCAGTTGGCCTCCGTTGCCCAACTGGTAGAACTTGCTGAACTAAGTTTCCATCTATAAGAATTAAGGATGAGAAAGTTAGTGAAGTGATCAAGTGTGTCAAAATTTTATGTAGTAATGTAAGAATTTGGAGGAACATGAATATTTTTGAGAGAAAGAATTCCCAAGAGTAAGAGAGGAAATAGTTTTCATAAGTACTCACTTTGGTTTTTGAAACTAAGTTTTTGTTTGGACGTCCATTCTAACTAGGGTCTCCTATGGTCAGGATGGCTCTGATACCAACTTGTCAACACCCAGATTTTTAATCCCAGATGCCTGTTATGCCATACCTCGCAATCCCAGGATTACAATTTTTGTGAGACATAACATATTGGATATCATAGTACATCATCCATTACAAACCATAAATAAGTTCTTACACAAATAAGGATCTCATGATCCAGTCTTAGTACAATCAAGTAGCGGAATAAATAGCGTAGCGGTGGGGTCCATCTTCAGAGTCACAAACAATGGTGACGATGGGAGATAGTCCTAGTTATCATAGTCGCCCTGCTGTCCTTCATCTTGGTAATCTGCTTCATAGTCTGGCCATAGGAATAGCCAGGGACAAAAGCCATGAGTACTCTTTAAGTACTCGCAAACTACCACTAACAAGTAGTATAGTTCTAGTGTAAATGCTAACTCTAAGTTTAACTGTAAAGTCAAGTTTGAAACCTAAGCTGAGTTCAGAAACAAAGAAAGATAAAAAAAGTTTTGAAAACACTTAAGTGGGAACTTAATTATCATAGTCACAACTCTGTTGTGGTCAAATCCTGTCACAATTCATTTCATAAGTCATTTTGAAAACATCTGACAACGGAACAGTATGACCACTCCAACTGTCTATAACCGCAGACGCGGCTATTTGAATAGTTTGACACTCTGCAAAGGTGGTACACTTTCACCACAAGATTCGATACAGCTGTCAGGGATAACCCTGAATCATCATACTTAGTATGAAGATAATCAAACATAACCTTTCCTTTACACACCCTAGTATAAGCACCTCTCCTATGAGTATGGCCTCCCAACCATGACCATCTGTCATCTTGGGCACTGCATAGGTGGACAACATTGAGAGGTAGCCTCAGCTCAAACTTCTCCCGCGAGGGAACTAATACTAATGCATATAAACTTCCGGCTAAGCCTTACCCAATTCAGGTATTGTGGTTGTACGGTAAAATTGGAATGGTATCGCATCCGAACCCAACCATCAGTTTTGTAAAAAGGGCTAAGGCTCATGCCTCAACATTTTCATCATCATAAACCATTTGTGTTTCTCAACACATGTCAAAACATCTCAATAGAATGACTCATCATTCCAAGGTTTTCACAATTCATTTTCACCAAGTATTTCCATCTAAAGTGAATCAAGTTTTGAGTTTTGTTCCAACTACTAAGTTAAGAGTGTTCACTAAAGTGGGATGCTAAGATCAATCTCATGTCATAGAATGACATCTTAGTCTAACTAGATAGGTCAAGTTTTATACTCTTTATGTGTCAACACCCGGATTTTTAATCCTAGATGCCCGTTATGCCATACCTCGCAATCCCTGGATTACCATTTTTGCGAGACATAACGGATTGGATATCACCGTACATCATCCATTACAAACCATACATAAGGTTTTACACAAATAAGGATCTCATGATCCATTCTTTAATATAACAAGCAGCGGAAATAAACGATAGCGTAGCGGTGGGGTCCATCTTCAGGGGCACAGGCAATGCTGACGAAGGCAGATAGTCCTAGTTATCATAGCCGTCCTGCTGACCATCATCTTGATAATCTCCTTCATAGTCTGGCCATGATAATAGCCAGGGACAAAAGCCATGAGTACTCTTTAAGTACTCGCAAACTACTACAAACGAGGGTTATAATTCTAAGTTAAAGTGCTGAATTTAAAGAATAACTATCAAGTTAAGTTTGAAACCTAAGCTGAGTTCTGAAGCAAGAAAAGATGAAGTAAAGTTCTAGAATCACTTAAGTTGAGAAGCTAATTTCATTAACACAACCCTATTGTGGTCAAGTCAAAGGTCATCATTCATTTCAAGTTATTTAGAAAACATCTGACAACGAAATAGTATGGCCATTCCAACTGTCCATAACCGCGGACGCGGCTATTCGAATAGTTTGACACTCTGCAGAGGTGGTACACTTTCACCACAAGATTCGATATATCTGTCAGGGATAACCCTGAATCATCATACTTAGTATGCAGATAATCAAACATAACCTTCCCTTTACACACCCTAGTACAAGCACCTCTCCTATGAGCATGGCCTCCCAACCATGACCATCAGTCATCTTGGGCACTGCATAGGTGGACAACATTGAGAGGTAGCCTCAGCTCAAACCTCTCCCGTGAGGGAACTAATACTAATGCATATAAATTTCTAGCTAAGCCTTACCCAATTCAGGTAATGTGGTTGTACGGTAAATTTGGAATGGTATCGCATCTGAATACAACCATCAGTTTTATAAAAGGGTTAAGGCTCATGCCTCATCATTTTCATCATCATAAACCAAATTGTGTTTCTCAACACCTGTCAAAACATCTCAATAGAATGACTCATCATTCCAAGGTTTTCACAATTCATTTTCACCAAGTGTTCCCATCTAAAGAGACTCAAGTTTTGATATATTCTAAGATACTAAGTTAAGAGTGTTCACTAAGGTGGAAAGATGGGATCAATCTCATGCCATAGAATGACATCTAAAGGTTTCTAAGTAGGTCAAGTTTTATACTCTTTATGCTACCTTCAAAATTAATTAAAGAACTTTGTGTACTAAGGGAGGTAAAACTTGTCAATAAGACTTGGGGTACTAATAGTTAAAGGGGTGTGATCAAAGAATGCTTAAGGCATCTTTACTAAACCATCTAGTTTTATTCTAGCTTGCTAACAATAGCTTACTAAAGCATATTTGCAAGGGTTAGCTTGCCACTAATAGCTTGCCTTGGTTGGTGCAGTGGTTGAAGTTTTCTTCTTCTTCTTCTTTTTGGTAGAACTCCTCCTCCTCGAAGGCTTGGTCGGTACTGTCGTCTAGAAATACATAGGGAGTGCACAATCACCAAACAATATTTAACTAGGCTAAGTAGTATTCTAAACCACACAATTGATGATCTATTATCATCCCAAACATCACAAGTTTAATTCAATAGTTTCAACCTTTTTATTTTGGAAAAGTAATTTCTACTCATTGAAAAATTAACTAAAATTTAATATTCACCACCAAAATATGGGATCATGTGGACACATGTCCTCACCACATATTCTAACATGTGGGAATGAGATTTAAAGGTTGGATCAATGTTACTTTGGTTTAAGTTTATTATTTAATGATTTAAAGTGACTAGAAATGCCTATATAGCATTATTTTGGTACTAGTCCAAAGTCACTGCCTGTAAACCTTAATATTATTACATATTTGGATAGATATGATGAAATGTGATTTTTGAGAGTTGGAATCAACTCAAAAGCTAACTTGGTTGATTTTATAAAAATGTTTCAAGTTGCAAAAGATTTTGTCTTCTTATTTTTATTAGGAGAAATCTATAACTCTAAATGAATCAAATCCAACGGGCTTGGATAGAGCATTTCAATACCTTTCAGACAAAATTAGTTTCATGTAATTTGGATTTGTCAAACTCACAGAATTGAATTTTGAAACACTGGACAGAAACTATATTCTAACTAAAAAGAAAAATCCAGATTTGAATCTATGGGCTCGCGCGGGAAAGGAAATGGGCCGGCCCAGTGGCGCTACGCGGCACGGGGCTCAGCTGACAGGGGGGTCCCACTTGTCAGCGGCACTTAAAACGCGAAATGGTACGCGCGCTGTGGGCCGTGCGATTAGAGGCTAGATCTACGGCTGAGGGTCGTCGTCGATGACGGACAGGTCGCCGGCGAGCTCGAACCCTAGCGGCTCGGTGGGGGTCTACTGGGGGTGTACCAGGGTTCCAGCAGGGTCGGCGATGCGGGCGAACAAAGTGGAAGACGACGGTGAGGCGAGGCGTGGTCGCGGCGGAGCTTGGGGTGGCCGGAATCAACGACACCCTTCTTCTCCAGAGGCGGCGGCTCCGGCTCCAATTTCGGTGAACTGCTGCTCCACTTGCTCCGGCCAGAGGTGGGTGAGGTTCAGAGAGGTGAGGGGAGTGGAATGGTGTGAGTCTTTGGTGTTGGGGAGGGCTCCTTTTATAGGCTCGTCGGTGAGACCGAGCGGGATGGGCGGTCGACTGTGGCGACATGGCTACAGCGAGCTAGCAGCATGGGTGGGGATTGCGATCGGTGGGCAGTTCCCTGGCGGTGATCTAGGACTTCAATGCGGCCGTAGGGGCGGTGGCATGCGGTCGGGGCGAGGTGGCGCTCTGCGCGGCCGAAGCGGCTGTGTCCACGGCGAGCGGTGGCTGTGGGGCTTTGGGCGGCAAACGGGGATGTCTGGGGTGTTCTCTAGGTCGAGGCGGAGCGGTGGGCGTGGGCTGGTGCCAAGGGGCGGGCGGTGCAAGCGGGGACAGTGCACGCTCTGCTGGCGGCGTCGGCATGGTCGACAGGCTCGGGGCGTGGCGGTTCCTGGTCGTTCTGGTCGCTGTCCTTGGGCTGGGACTGGTTGGGCGGTGGAGGTGGACCACGGGCTATCTCCAGGACACGGTGGATGGCGCTGGCGGCGGCTGTGGCGTGCTGTCGCCGGTGGGGTACCCAAGTGGGGGCTCGGCCTTAATGGCCATGACCATTTGGTCTTGGCATAGTGGGTGGCTAGGCTAGAGAGGGGTTAGGGGGAGTAGTGGAGAGATTTTGGTGGCAAGTTGGGGAACAAGTTTGGCCAGAACACTATTTAAAATAGTGAAATTTGTTTAGTTTGAAATCTGCCTGCCAAGTGTTTGATGAAAAAGTTCTGAATTTTGAGTTCAAAATTTTTGGGTTATCTCCACTAGTGATAGGTAGTCTCTGGTTGCAGGGGTTTTGAAAATGGTGCTCAATTAGATGGTTTTTGAAATAGGGGTGATCTATGCATATGCACTAGATTCAATTTTAAACTGTCATTTAAAATAGTTTACAGAATGTTTTTAGTAGATCAAAAGGTGGGCCTTGGTACCTCATTATGTGTACTAGCAAGGGGTGCAAAGATCAAGAATTGTTTCTGTTAAGAATTGAGTACTAGGAATAGCCAAAGCAGGAATGAGAGTTAAATTTGTCAAAATGACCATTCCTTCATTTTACTTCTTTTTGATTTGATTTTATTTAGGAAAAGTTTGGGAATGATGTAGATGATGTTTAAATCACCTAAGAAACATTTTACAAGCATTGGATCAATCAATCATGGCATTTCAAACAACTCCTATTTTAAATGCACACATATATGAATGCTTTCATTTTAAATTTTGAAAAGTTTTTGTTAACCCCATTTTTGGATGATTTGATCTTGATAAGCTTGGATTAAAGTTTTGGGATGTTACAAACCTTCCCCCTTAAACAAAATCTCGTCCCGAGATTTACAAGGAAAACTAGGAACTAAAGAGATCTGGGAACTCTGTCCTAATGTAATCCTCGCGCTCCGAAGTGGCTTCCTCCTCAGTATGGTTGCTCCACTGAATCTTGAGAAACTTGATACTCCTGGTCCTGGTCGTTCTGTAGGCTTCTTCTAAGATACGGATGGGTACTTCCCAATAGGTCAGGTCATTGTTGATTTCCACTGCTCTGTGATCGATATTCTTGAAAACTTCAGTCTTCTTAGGCACTTCCAAGCATTTGCGAAGTAACGAGATATGGAACACATTGTGGATGGCTGACATCTCTTCAGGCAGTTCCAGTTGATACGATACTTCTCCTCGGCGGTTCAGAATCTTGAAAGGTCCGGTATATCTGGGAGCTAACTTTCCCTTCAGACTAAAGCGTTGAGTTCCCTTCAATGGTGAAACCTTGAGATGTACGAAATCTCCGACATTGAAAGTCAGGTCTCTCCTTCTCTTGTCAGCATAACTCTTCTGTCTAGATTGGGCGGTCTTGAGGTGCTCATGAACTTTGTGAACTTTCTCTTCTGCTTCTCGGAGAATGTCGGGTCCAAAGATCTGACTCTCTCCTACTTGCGACCAATTCAAAGGGGTACGGCACTTTCTTCCATATAGGAATTCAAATGGTGCCATCTGCAAACTAGCTTGATAACTGTTGTTATATGAGAATTCTGCGAAGGGCAGGCAGTCTTCCCATTTTGATCCGTATTCCAACACACAAGCTCTAAGCATATCCTCCAAGATCTGGTTGACTCTCTCAGTCTGTCCATCTGTTTGCGGGTGATCCGCGGTGCTAAAGTTCAACTTGGTTCCTAATCCTTCCTAAACTTTCTGCCAAAATCTTGAAGTAAACTGAGTTCCTCGATCTGATACGATGGTCTTGGGGGTTCCATGCAGACTAACAATCCTAGCAATGTACAGCTCTGCTAGTTTTGGACTCTGGTAGGTTGTCTTGACTGGTATGAAGTGGGCTACCTTGGATAGTCTATCAGCTATGACCCAGATTGAGTCATTTCCCCTACTAGAAGTAGGTAAACCGGTGATAAAGTCCATTCCGACGGAATCCCATTTCCATTCCGGAATCTGCAATGGTTGCAACAATCCTGCAGGTCTCTGATGCTCTGCTTTGACAGATGTCACATTTGGCGATGTAGCTTCCGATCTCTCTCTTCATCTTATGCCACCAAAATTGCTCTTTCAAATCCTGATACATCTTTGTTCCTCTGGGGTGGATAGAATAAAGAGTATCATGAGCTTCCTTCATGATAACCTCCTTCAGCTCCGAATCTGCTGGCACACAGATACGTCCTTTGTACCACAGTACACCTTCTTCGTCTTCGGTGAATCCAGGTACTTTTCCTGTACCAATACGATGTTTGATCCCGTCGATACTTTCATTCCCCTTCTGGGCTTCCTTGATTTGGCTAATCAAAGTGGGTTGAAGTTCAATGCTAGCTTGGAATCCTTTGCTAACTAACTCAGTCTTGAACTGCTCCAACTCCTCATACAAACTTGGTTGCTTCTCTTTGATCATGGTGTTTAGCCTACACGGCAATCTGCTAAGAGCATCCGCTACCACATTGGCTTTGCCGGGGTGATACTGAATGTCAAGGTCATAATCCTTGATTAACTCTATCCATCTTCTTTGCCTCATATTCAACTCCTTCTGGGTGAAGATATACTTCAAGCTCTTATGATCAGAGTAAATCTCACAGCGATTACCCATCAAATAATGACGCCATGTCTGCAATGCTAGAACCACGGCTGCTAGCTCAAGATCATGGGTCAGATAGTTCTGCTCATGCTGCTTCAGTTGTCGAGACAGATACGCGATGACTTTGCCTTCTTGCATCAATACACATCCTAGACCAATCTTGGATGCATCACAATACACATCAAACGGCTTCTTGATGTCGGGCATGATCAAAATTGGGGCTGATATTAATCTCTTCTTCAGCTCTTGGAAACTGGCTTCACACTTGTCTGTCCATTCAAACTTCTTGTCCTTCTTCAACAATTGGGTCATTGGTCGGGCTATGCTCGAGAATCCTTCTACGAACTTGCGGTAATATCACGCTAATCCGAGAAATGAACGAACTCAGGTTTGATTGGTTGGGGCTTCCCATTCTTCGACATCTTTGATCTTGGTGGGATCAACATAGACTCCTCCGGCAGGCACAATATGTCCTAGGAATCCTACTTCTCTCAGCCAAAACTCACACTTGCTGAACTTGGCATATAACTGATGCTCTCTCAGGGTTTCTAGGATGATTCTCAGATGTTGCTCATGCTCTTCTTCTGACTTGGAGTAGATAAGGATGTCGTCGATAAACACAACTACAAACTTATCTATGATATTCATAAAGATCTTATTCATGAGATTCATGAAATAAGCAGGGGCATTGGTTAATCCAAAAGACATAACCGTATACTCGTATAAACCATAGCGAGTAGTAAAGGCGGTCTTCGGAATATCCGTTGCATGAATCTAAGTTGGTGATAACCAGCCCTAAGATCAATCTTTGAGACTACCTGAGCTCTAGTCAACTGATCAAATAGATCCTCTATCTTTGGCAAGGGGTACTTGTTCTTGATGGTGACATCATTCAACTTTCTGTAGTCTGTACACAGACGGTTGCCTCCATCTTTCTTGTCGACGAATAACACTGGTGATCTCCATGGCGATGCACTTGGTTGAATCAAGCCTGTTGCTAACATGGCATCCAACTGCTTCTTCAGTTCTACTAACTCTGAGGAGTTCATGGTATAGGGTCTCTGGGCTATAGGTCCGGTTCCAGGGATTAGTTCGATAATGAACTCTATATCCCTATCCGGGGGCATACCGGGCAATTCATCTGGGAATACGTCGGGGTATTCACAGACTACTCTGACTTGGTCAATGGTAGGCAGGGCTACACTTTTGTTGCATTTGAATTGACGGGGTAAGGTTTCAGAGATATGTTCTACTGTTACTCCAGAACTACTTGTCATGGTGATGGCTTTCTTAGCACAGTCTATCAGTCCTTTATGCATTGACATCCAGTCCATACCTAGTACTACTTCCAAACCTTTGGTTCCAAGTACAATTAGGTTGGCATAAAAATCTATCCCATGTATTCTGATAGGTACAGCTTTGCAAATTTCTCTAGCTTTTGTAGTTGAACCGGGGATTTGAACTATCATGACATGCTTCAGGTTGGTTGGGCAAATCTTACTAGTGCATACAAATTGTTCGGTGACAAATGAATGCGATGCTCCAGAATCAAACAATACTCTTGCTAAAACTGAGTTGACAGAAAACATACCCAGCACTACATCTGGTGCTTCCTGGGCTTCTTCTGCGTTCATGTGGAAGAGACGACCGTTGCGGTTGTGCGGGTTTCCTGGGGCAAATCTCCGTCCTGGTTGAACACGACGCTGCTGCTGAGCTGGGGCATTCACAGGGGCATTGGCGGCAGTCTTCTTGGGACACTGATTGGAGTAGTGACCCTTCACTCCACATTCGAAACAAGTGATCTGGGACTTGTCCTTGACTGCGACAAGTACAACATTGCTGCCAGTTCTGAGGGCAGTGTTGTTGTTGTTGTTGCTCTTGGGAGGGGCACGGTTGAAGTTGTTGGCGTTGCCGGAGTTGTGATTGTTTCCTCCGGGCTTCACATTTCCTCCACTACGGTTGGGGTAGCTTGGGCGAGAATTTGGGGGTCGGTTGTTCCTTGGTGCATATCCTAGTTAGGGGTTAGGACGGTACTCCTGGTGACTACTGGATCCAGACTGCTGCATCATACAACGCTTGCGGTTGTCGTTTGCCTGGTTAATCTTCCCTTCCATCTGAATGGCAGAGTCGACTAGCTCTTCAAGATCCTAGAAACGGATGTTGACGAGGACAGTCTGCATCTCATCATGCAGTCCGTTTAAGAATCTCTCTTTCTTCTTGGCCTCCATGTTGATCTCATCCGGTGCATATCTGGCAAGTGACAATAATTTGTCAGGGTACTCTACTACAGTCAATCTTCCTTGCTTCAGTTCATGGAATTCATCTCTCATCCTGTTGACAAGACCTTGCGGCACGTGGGTGCGGCTGAACTTGACCTTGAATGCTTCCCAGGTCATCACCTGGCCATGGTTCATGTTGCGGATGCTATTCCACCAAGCTCTTGCATCTCCCGCCAGATAGTGGGTGGCGAAGAGAACTTTCTCATTCTCCTCAATTCCTGCAACTTCGAGGTTGTTTTCCATGGTCTGTAACCAGTCATCAGCATCTAATGGGTTTTCAGATTGGTTGAAGATTGGGGGATTGGTGTTCTAAAATTTTTTGAGTTTAGATCCATGGTGATCCTGATTTCCATGTCCTTGGTTGTTGAGAGCCATTTGGGCGATCTGCTGCAATGTTGCTAAGTTGGCTTGACGCTCGGCCCTGCTTGCTTCACGGTCCGCGATGAGATTCTGCAAGATCTGCAACATTGGGTCCTGCGACGAGCTGCTCCCTCCTTGGTTTCCACGAGTCATCTGAAGATTGAGATAGATATAGGGGTAAGAGGGAAATTCTAAGGTTCATGATTTTGGGTTTTCAAAGCTACAACTTTGAGTTAGACTCAGGTTTTTCAACTAACTTCATTTTCATTCATGCAAGCAAGCACACGATACAACACACACCACAATAAGAAAAAAGGGAAAAACTGATGGGTTCGTAGCATGGAAAACAAAAATTTCTACCGCAAGAACGAACAAAACCCAGATCTAATCTAGATAAAATCCAAGATCTAATCTACTAGACATGAGCAACAAGATAGATCGGTACTAACCCTCGTAGAACCGAAAGCGTTAACGAGATTAGATCTCGTTGATGATGTAGTCGATCACTTGTCGATCTCAAGATCGTGTGGACGATCCTTCCGGCGCCACGTTCCGGCAGCGCTTCCGCAGACGGTCACACGTGCGGAGTCGAAGCAGACCGGATCATGGCCAACAAGGGTGACGATGCTCACATCGGCTGATGCAGGCGCCGCAGAGGCAACGTCGTTAAAGCGAGAGTGACGCGGGGGAAAAGCATCCCTGTCGGGTTACTACTTTGGGAGGAGGCATATTCTGGGAATATGCCTCCACGTATGCCCTAGGCCAGGACCGAACCACCTCTATATAAGGGGGGTTGGGGTTCTGGTAAGGGGGTGGAGATTTTCGGAGGTTGGGTTTTTTCTGAGACAGAGTTGGGAGAATTCTAGTTGGTTGAGCACTAGTGGATCTAGGGTTCTTGGGCTAGTTGGTAGGCAAGAGTAAGAGAGTTTCTTCGTCCTCCTCTTGTCAATACAGCTCGAGGAGCACTTGTAGTCTTGGAGATTGAATATCAATACAAAGCTTCTGTGTAGAGAATCACTCTACTATCCCTCCCTAGATTCCCCTAGCGCATATTAGTCCCCACCTTCAGCCTATCCATGGCATCTGCCGTGACACCACCACGACAAGACCTTCCTCTCCCTGTTCCAGCAAGCAGCGGAGGTAGTAGATCTTCTCCACGGAATCCCAGCAGCACGACGGCGTGTTGGTGGTGGTGGAGATGAGAATTCTGCAGGGCTTCGCCTATGCCTGTGCAGAAGAAACGTGGAGGAGAGAGGCGGCTGAGATTGAGAGTTATGAGACAAGGTGCAAGAGGGGGCGCCACTCCCTTCTATTTAAGGGAGGGAGGCGCGCCTGGGGAGGGGGAGTCCTAGTAGGACTCCCTCCTCCTTGGGCCGGCGGGTTGGGGGGAGGAGTCCTCCTCCCCCATGAATCCGTGTCTTACCCCACTTGGTTTCTTTGATCCCTTTATTGGTTTTCAAGCAAACTCCAAGAAATCCTCTAGAACCTTCTAGAACATTCCGAAACCTTCTAGAATCTCCATACAAACACTCCGGAACATTTCCTAACTTAGAAAATGATTCCCAATATATGAATCTTATTCTCCGGACCATTCCGGATCTCCTCGTGATGTCCCGGATCCATTCCGAGACTCCGAACAACATTCAGTCTCCAACGCAAATTCCATATCTACTTCAAACAACTTCGAACCTTAAGTGTGTCACCCTACCGTTCGTGAATATGCAGACATGATGAAGACACCTCTCCCATCAATAACCATCAGCGGGATCTGGAGATCCATAACGGCTCCCACATACTCAACGATTACTTCGTGATTGATTGAACCATTTAACATACGAAACCAATTCCCTTTGTCTCGCGATATTCTACTTATCCGAGGTTTGATCGTTGGTATCTTCATACCTAGTTCTTCCTCGTTACTGATAAGTACTCTTTACTCGTTCCATGTTATGTCATCCCTTGTGACCTAGTCACATGCTTGCAAGCTATCTAGATGACATTCCACCGAGAGGGCCCAGAGTATATCTATCCGTCATATGGATGGACAAATCCCAATCTTGGTCTATGCGCTTCAACACATACTTTCAGAATACCCAATGACACCTTTATAACCACCCAGTTACGGAGCGGCGTTTGATGTCATCAAAGTACCCATCCGGTGATGGTGATTAACATAACCTCATGGTCGAAGGATTAGGTTACTATGTATTTCAAAGCTTACAGCAATACGAACTTAATGACTTGATCTTATGCTACGCTTACTATGGGTGTGTGTCCATCATATCATTCTCCTAATGATATAACCTTGTTATTAATCACATCCAATGTCCATGATCAGGAAACCATGATCATCAATTAATCAACAAGCTAGTTTAACAAGAGGCTTACTAGGGACTCTTTTATGTTTACAAAACACACAAGTATTAGTGTTTCTTAATAATACAATTATAGCATGGGATGTAAACTTTAATCATAAACACAAAGATATAATAATAATCTCTTTTATTATTGCCTCTTGGGCATATCTCCAACAGTCTCCCACTTGCACTAGAGTCAATAATCTAGATTACATGGTAATATACCGAACACCCATGGCATTCTGGTGTTGGTCATGCTTTGCTCTAGGGAGAGGTTTAGTCAACGGATCTGCTATATTCAGATCAGTGTGTACTTTGCAAATCTTTATGTCACCATCTTGGACATACTCGTGAATAGCATGAAAACGTAGCTTGATGTGCTTCAGCTTGCTATGTGACCTTGGCTCCTGTGCATTAGCTATGGCACCTGTGTTGTCACAGTAGATGGCCATCGGGTCTAACGCACTGGGAACCACGCCAAGTTCAGTAATGAACTCCTTCATCCATATGCCTTCTTGTGCAGCCTCCGAAGCAGCTATGTATTCCGATTCAGTTGAAGATTTCGCCACAACGCTCTCCTTGGCACTCCTCCAGCTTATTGCAGCACCATTCAAAATAAATACGTATCCAAACTGTGACTTCGAGTCATCTGGATCGGTGTTCCAACTAGCATCAGTGTAACCGTTTACAACAAGCTGTTCATCACCTCCATAAGAAAGAACCATTCCTTATTCCTATTCAGGTACTTTAGGATATTCTTGACCGCTGTCCAGTGTTCCATTCCAGGATCACTTTGATATCTGCTAGTCAAACTAACAACATGTGCTATATCCGGTCTTGTACACAACATGGCATACATGATAGAACCTATGGCCGAGGCATAGGGAATTTTATTCATCTTTTCTCTATCTTCTGCCGTAGCTGGACTTTGAGTTTTACTCAAGGTCTTACCTGACAACATGGGCACGAACCCTTTCTTGCTCTCTTCCATTCTAAACTTCTTTAGAACTTTGTCTAAGTATGTACTTTGTGAAAGTGCTATTAGGCGTCTTGATCTATCTCTATAAATCTTGATGCCTAGAATATATGCCGCTTCGCCAAGATCCTTCATCAAAAAACTATTATTCAAATAGTTTTTGACGCTATTAAGAAGTTCTATATCATTCCCAATCAACAATATGTCATCTACATATAGTAGTAGGAATACTACAGAGCTCCCACTCACTTTCTTGTAAATACAATCTTCTCCATAAGTTTGTATAAATCCAAAGTTTTTGATTACTTTATCAAAATGTTGATTCCAACTCCGGGATGCTTGCTTCAGTCCATAAATGGAGCACTGAAGTTTGCATACCTTGTCAGCATCTTTAGGATCGACAAAACCCTTGGGTTGTACCATATAAAACTCTTCCTCAATGTCACCATTAAGGAACGCCGTTTTGACATCCATCTGCCAAATTTCATAATCGAAATATGCAGCGATTGCTAACATAATCCTCACAGACTTTAGCTTCGCTACTGGTGAGAAAGTCTCATCGTAGTCAACTCCTTGAATTTGTCGGAACCCTTTCGCGACAAGTCGAGCTTTATAGACGGTAACATTACCATCAGCATCTGTTTTTCTTTTGAAAATCCATTTGTTCTCGACAGGCTTACGGCCATCCGGTAAGTCCACCAAAGTCCATACTTGGTTTTCGTACATGGATCCCATTTCGGATTTCATGGCTTCTAGCCATTTGTCGGAATCTGGGCTCACCATAGCTTCTTCATACGTCGCAGGGTCATCAGTGTTGTCCACTAACATGACGTTCAAGGCAGAGTCATACCACTCAGGAGTGGTACGGACCCTCGTTGACCTACGAGGTTCAGTAGTAACTTCGTTCGAAGTTTCATGATCATCATCATTAGCTTCCTCTCCAGTTGGTGCAGGCGGCACAGAAACATCTTCCGGTGCTGCGCTACTCTCAACTCTGAAAGAAGGTTCAACAACCTCGTCGAGTTCTACTTTCCTTCCAGTCACTTCTTTCGAGAGAAATTCCTTCTCCAGAAAGGATCCATTCTTAGCAACGAAAACTTTTCCTTCGGATCTATGATAGAAGGTATACCCAATTGTTTCTTTAGGGTATCCTATGAAGACATATTTATCCGCTTTGGGTTCAAGCTTATCGGGTTGTAACTTCTTTACATATGCTTTGCAACCCCAAACTTTAAGGAACGAAAACTTAGGTTTCTTTCCAAACCACAATTCGTACGGTGTCGTTTCAACGGATTTAGATGGTGCCCTATTTAAAGTGAATGCGGCTGTCTCTAATGCATAGCCCCAAAATGATAACGGTAAATCTGTAAGAGACATCATAGACCGAACCATATCTAAGAGAGTTCGATTACGACGTTCGGACACACCATTACGCTGTGGTGTTCCCGGCGGTGTCAACTGTGAAAGTATTCCACATTTCTTTAAATGCATGCCAAACTCATAACTCAGATATTCACCTCCGCGGTCAGAACGCAGAAACTTAATCTTCTTGTTATGATGATTTTCCACTTCACTTTGAAATTCCTTAAACTTCTTGAAAGTTTCGGATTTATGTTTCATAAAGTAGACATACCCATATATACTCAAGTCATCCGTGAAAGTGAGAACATAACGATATCCACCACGCGATGCTACACTCATTGGACCACACACATCGGTATGTATTATTTCCAATAAGTCTGTAGCTCGCTCCATTATTCCAGAGAATGGAGTCTTAGTCATTTTTCCCATTAGACATGCTTCGCATCTTTCAAGTGATTCAAAATCAAGTGATTCAAGAAGTCCATCAGAATGGAGTTTCTTCATATGCTCCACTCCAATGTGACCAAGACGACAGTGCCACATGTATGTAGAATTATCATTCAATTTTATTTGTTTAGCATCTATGTTGTGAACATGTGTATCACTACTATCGAGATTTAATAAGAATAAACCATTCATCTCAGGTGCATAACCATAAAAGATATTACTCATATAAATCGAATAACCTTTATTCTCAGACTTAAAAGAGTAACCATCTCGCAATAAACAAGATCCAGATATAATGTTCATGCTTAATGTAGGCACCAAATAACAATTATTTAAATTTAAAACTAATCCCGATGGTAGATGTAGAGGGAGCGTGCCAACGGCGATCACATCAACCTTGGAGCCATTTCCAACGCGCATCGTCACCTCGTCTCTTGCCAGTCTTCGTTTATTCCGCAGCTCCTGTTTCGAGTTACAAATATGAGCAACCGAACCAGTATCAAATACCCAGGCACTACTACAATTACTAGTAAGATACACATCTATAACATGTATATCGAATATACCTTTCTTCTTGATGTTGCCGTTCTTTAGATCCGCCACGTATTTGGGGCAGTTACGCTTCCAGTGACCAGCACCCTTGCAGTAGAAGCACTCAGATTCAGGTTTAGGACCAGCCTTGGGCTTCTTAGCAGGTGCGGCAGCTTTCTTGCCGTCCTTCTTGAAGTTGCCCTTGTTCTTAGGCTTGCCCCGTTTCTTGAAATTGGTGGTCTTATTGACCATCAACACTTGGTGTTCTTTCATGATCTCCACTTCAGCAGTTTTCAGCATGGACGATAGTTCAGGCAACGTCTTGTTCATGCAGTGCATATTGTAGTTCATCACAAAGTTCTTGTAACTTGGTGGCAGTGATTGGAGGACACGGTGAATCCCCAATTCATTAGGAATCGGTATCCCCAACTCTCGGAGTTTGTTTGCATGCCCAAACATGGTGATCACGTGCTCGCTAACGGAGCTACCCTCTTCCATCTTGCAGGTAAAGAATTTCTCGGAAGCTTCATAGCTTTCCATGGCCGCGCGAGTCTCAAATATGAGTTTGAGCTCCTTAATGATTTCAAATGGGTCATGGTGCTCAAAACTCTTTTGAAGCTCTGATTCTAAACTGTACAGGATGGCACACTGAACTGTGGAGTAGTGATGTTTCCGAGTGGCATAAACATTCTTTACGTCATCGGTGGCATCTTCTGCAGGTGCGTCACCTAGCGGTGCTTCGAGCACATAGGTCAACTGACCAGCCCTGAGGACAATCTTCAGTCCACGGAACCAGTCCGTGAAATTGCTTCCATTGTTCTTAAGATTTTCTTTCTCTAGGAACGCATTGAAATTGATGGAAACGTTCGCCATTATCTACAACATATTTGCAAGTAGTTAAGACTAAGTTTATGATAAATAGTGTTCAAATTTAATTCTTAAATCAACTAGGTGAACTCCCGCTCAAAACAACACCCCTCGCAGTTGTTTTAGTGATTACACAAACCAAATCCACTACACCAAGTCCGATCATCACGTGAGATGATGTAGCTTCATCGGCGAACAATCTTCATGTTCATCATATCAATCATATGACTCATGCTCTACCTTTCGGTATTCCGTGTTCCGAGACCATGTCTGTACATGCTAGGCTCGTCAAGATTAACCTTAGTTTCCGCATGTGCAAATCTGGCTTGCACCCGTTGTATGCACACGTAGAGTCTATCACACCCGATCATCACGAGATGCTTCGAAACGACGAGTCTTAGCAACTGTGCCAACTAAGGACGAACACTTTTTACTTGATATTTAGTGAGAGGGATCATCTTATAATGCTACCGTCGTGATCTAAGCAATACAAGATGCATAAAGGATTAACATCACAGGCAATTCATAATTTGTGTGATATGATATGGCCCTTTCTTCTTATGCCTTCGATCTCTATCTCCAAAGCACGGACATGATCTCCATCATCACCAGCATTGCGTCACGGTCCGTGGCGCCGCTTCATGGTTGTTCATCTTCACTAGCAACTATCACAACTACTTGGAACAAAGCTATTACAAGATGAATAGACACGCAGGTCTTAACAGAATTAAAGACAACCATTAGGCTCCTGCCGGTTGCCATAATACAACAAGGATCATTGCATACATCAAATACAATCACAATCACATGTAGGACATATCACATCACAAAACCCCTGCAAAAACAAGTTAGACGCCTCTAATTTTCTTTGCAAGTTTTACGTGGCTTGGGGCTTTCGACTAAGAACGCATCTTACCTACGAAACTGAACCACAACGTTGATACAAGTGCTATCAAGTGCAAAGTGTAGATTTGATCTATACTATGATGGGAGAGACAGACACCCGCAAAGCCACTTGTGCAATACGAGTTGCACGTCAAGCATGGAGCAAGTCTCATGTACAATGACATGTAATGTTAGCCTGGGCTGCTTCATCCCACCATACCGCAAGATGCAAAGTACAAATATAGCAAAAGACGGTACGAGCACCAACGCCCACCACCTCATTGTGTTCTACTCGTGCAACAGATCTACGCATATACAAGGCTCTGATACCACTGATGGGTTCGTAGCATGGAAAACAAAAAATTTCTACCGCAAGAACGAACAAAACCCAGATCTAATCTAGATAAAAGCCAAGATCTAATCTACTAGACATGAGCAATGAGATAGATCGGTACTAACCCTCGTAGAACCGAAAGTGTTAACGAGATTAGATCTCGTGGATGATGTAGTCGATCACTTGCCGATCTCAAGATCGTGTGGACGATCCTTCCGGCGCCGCGTTCCGGCAGCGCTTCCGCAGACGGTCACACGTGCGGAGTCAAAGCAGACCTTCCTCTCCCCGTTCCAGCGAGCAGCGGAGGTAGTAGATCTTCTCCACAAAATCCCAGCAGCACGACGGCGTGGTGGTGGTGGTGGAGATGAGAATTCTACAGGGCTTCGCCTATGCCTGTGCAGAAGAAACGTGGAGGAGAGAGGCGGCTGAGATTGAGAGTTATGAGACAAGGTGCAAGAGGGGGCGCCCCTCCCTTCTATTTAAGGGAGGGAGGCGCGCCTGGGGAGGGGGAGTCCTAGTAGGACTCCCTCCTCCTTGGGCCGGCGGGTTGGGGGGAGGAGTCCTCCTCCCCCACGAATCCGTGTCTTACCCCACTTGGTTTATTTGATCCCTTTCTTGGTTTTCAAGCAAACTCCAAGAAATCCTCTAGAACCTTCCAGAACATTCCGAAACCTTCTAGAGTCTCCATACAAACACTCTGGAACATTTCCTAACTTAGAAAATGATTCCCAATATATGAATCTTATTCTCCGGACCATTCCGGATCTCCTCGTGATGTACCGGATCCATTCCGAGACTCCGAACAACATTCTTTCTCCAACGCAAATTCCATATCTACTTCAAACAACTTCGAACCTTAAGTGTGTCACCCTACGGTTCGTGAATATGCAGACATGATGAAGACACCTCTCCCATCAATAACCATCAGCGGGATATGGAGATCCATAACGGCTCCCACATACTCAATGATTACTTCGTGATCGATTGAACCATTTAACATACGAAACCAATTCCCTTTGTCTCACGATATTCTACTTATCCGAGGTTTGATCGTCGGTATCTTCATACCTAGTTCTTCCTCGTTACTAATAAGTACTCTTTACTCGTGCCATGTTATGTCATCCCTTGTGACCTAGTCACATGCTTGCAAGCTATCTAGATGACATTCCACCTAGAGGCCCAGAGTATATCTATCCGTCATATGGATGGACAAATCCCAATCTTGGTCTATGCGCTTCAACACATACTTTCAGAATACCCAATGACACCTTTATAACCACCCAGTTATGAAGCGGCGTTTGATGTCATCAAAGTACCCGTCCGGTGATGGTGATTAACATAACCTCATGGTCGAAGGATTAGGTTACTATGTATTTCAAAGCTTACAGCAATACGAACTTAATGACTTGATCTTATGCTACGCTTACTATGGGTGTGTGTCCATCATATCATTCTCCTAATGATATAACCTTGTTATTAATCACATCCAATGTCCATGATCAGGAAACCATGATCATCAATTAATCAACAAGCTAGTTTAACAAGAGGCTTACTAGGGACTCTTTTATGTTTACAAAACACACAAGTATTAGTGATTCCTAATAATACAATTATAGCATGGGATATAAACATTCATCATAAACACAAAGATATAATAATAATCTCTTTTATTATTGCCTCTTGGGCATATCTCCAACAAAAACAGATGGTTTGAAGAACCATTCTGTAAGCTACGATACAATGAGATGATACATCTCATGCTACGACAGTGCTCTAGTCCATCTACTCATCGTCGATGAAGTCAGAGTCTTCATCATCAGTGTAGAAGTCCACAACATCCTCTTCCAGAAAGTCATCATCGTTGCTGAGGTAAGAATCCATATCTCCCTGGATGTCTTCACCCTCATCATCTTCTTCTTTGGCGGCAAGCTGAGCTTCCTGCTCCTTGACGGTCTTCTCGAGGTCGGCCACCTTCTTGCGAAGACGGGCGATGATGTGATCCTTCTTTGCACGCTAGCGACAAAGAGACTGACGATCTTGGACGAGCAGTGCGAAAGTCTGGGCCTTCTGGTCGGCAATGGCACGGTTCTGGTTGGCTAACTCTCTGTCATTGTCAAGTTCCTGTTGTCGATCATGAAGCAAGAAGTCAAGGTTCTCCACTTGACGCCTCAACTTTGGGTGACTTGGCATCTCCATCGGGATTCCCATGAAGTCACGTCTTGCATAGTGGGCAAAACGGGTTCCTTGAATCTTGTTGACGCCGAGGGCACATAGACATGCGAGAGCTTCATGCATTGCCCTGGCTAATCCATCTAGCCAGTTGTTCTCTCTCACGGAGAACTGAATTCTCCCGGAAGTTGGTGCTTCAATGCTTCCTCGAAGATCTGCGGTGACTAACCATTGTAGGTCTCCTCCTGGGGGTCCTGGAAGTTGAGCTCCAAGAAACTCTGGATGCGGGCGTCCCAGTAACTCCGACAGTGAATCCAGATCCCTCTCGAAGATCAGCTGACCTCCGTTTCCCAACTGGTAAAACTTGCTGAACTGAGTCTCCATCTACAAGAATTTAGGATGAGGAAATTAGTGAAGTGATCAAGTGTGTCAAATTTTAAGTAGTAATGTAAGAATTTTGAGGAACATGTATTTTTGAGAAAGAATGAGTTCACAAGGGTAAGAGGGGAAATAGTTTTTCATAAATACTCACTTTGGTTTTGAAGCTAAGTTTTTGGTTTGGACGTCCATTCTAACTAGGGTCTCCTATGGTCAGGATGGCTCTGATACCAACTTGTCAACACCCGGATTTTTAATCCGAGATGCCCGTTATGCCATACCTCGCAATCCCAGGATTACCATTTTTGCGATACATAACGGATTGGATATCACCGTACATCATCCATTACAAACCATACATAAGGTTTTACACAAATAAGGATCTCATGATCCAGTCTTCAATACAACAAGCAGCGGAAATAAACGATAGCGTAGCGGTGGGGTCCATCTTCAGGGGCACAGGCAATGCTGACGAAGGCAGATAGTCCTAGTTATCATAGCCGTCCTGCTGACCATCATCTTGATAATCTCCTTCATAGTCTGGCCATGATAATAGCCAGGGACAAAAGCCATGAGTACTCTTTAAGTACTCGCAAACTACTACTAACAAGGGTTATAATTCTAAGTTAAAGTGCTGAATTTAAAGAATAACTATCAAGTTAAGTTTGAAACCTAAGCTGAGTTCTGAAGCAAGAAAAGATAAGTAAAGTTCTAGAATCACTTAAGTTGGGAAGCTAATTTCATTAACACAACCCTATTGTGGTCAAGTCAAAGGTCATCATTCATTTCAAGTTATTTAGAAAACATCTGACAACGAAATAGTATGGCCATTCCAACTGTCCATAACCGCGGACGCGGCTATTCGAATAGTTTGACACTCTGCAGAGGTGGTACACTTTCACCACAAGATTCGATATATCTGTCAGGGATAACCCTGAATCATCATACTTAGTATGCAGATAATCAAACATAACCTTCCCTTTACACACCCTAGTACAAGCACCTCTCCTATGAGCATGGCCTCCCAACCATGACCATCAGTCATCTTGGGCACTGCATAGGTGGACAACATTGAGAGGTAGCCTCAGCTCAAACCTCTCCCGTGAGGGAACTAATACTAATGCATATAAATTTCTAGCTAAGCCTTACCCAATTCAGGTAATGTGGTTGTACGGTAAATTTGGAATGGTATCGCATCTGAATACAACCATCAGTTTTATAAAAGGGTTAAGGCTCATGCCTCATCATTTTCATCATCATAAACCAAATTGTGTTTCTCAACACCTGTCAAAACATCTCAATAGAATGACTCATCATTCCAAGGTTTTCACAATTCATTTTCACCAAGTGTTCCCATCTAAAGAGACTCAAGTTTTGATATATTCTAAGATACTAAGTTAAGAGTGTTCACTAAGGTGGAAAGATGGGATCAATCTCATGCCATAGAATGACATCTAAAGGTTTCTAAGTAGGTCAAGTTTTATACTCTTTATGCTACCTTCAAAATTAATTAAAGAACTTTGTGTACTAAGGGAGGTAAAACTTGTCAATAAGACTTGGGGTACTAATAGTTAAAGGGGTGTGATGAAAGCATGCTTAAGGCATCTTTACTAAACCATCTAGTTTTATTCTAGCTTGCTAACAATAGCTTACTAAAGCATATTTGCAAGGGTTAGCTTGCCACTAATAGCTTGCCTTGGTTGGTGCAGTGGTTGAATTTTTCTTCTTCTTCTTCTTCTTCTTCTTCTTCTTCTTCTTCTTCTTCTTCTTCTTCTTCTTTTTGGTAGAACTCCTCCTCCTCGAAGGCTTGGTCGGTACTATCGTCTAGAAATACATAGGGAGTGCACAATCACCAAACAATATTTAACTAGGCTAAGTAGTATTTTAAACCACACAATTGATGATCTATTATCATCCCAAACATCACAAGTTTAATTCAATAGTTTCAACCTTTTTATTTTGGAAAAGTAATTTCTACTCATTGAAAAATTAACTAAAATTTAATATTCACCACCAAAATATGGGATCATGTGGACACATGTCCTCACCACATATTCTAACATGTGGGAATGAGATTTAAAGGTTGGATCAATGTTACTTTGGTTTAAGTTCATTATTTAATGATTTAAATTGCCTAGAAATGCCTATATAGCATTATTTTGGTACTAGTCCAAAGTCACTTCCTATAAACCTTAATATTATTACATATTTGGATAGATATGATGAAATGTGATTTTTGAGAGTTGGAATCAACTCAAAAGCTAACTTGGTTGATTTTATAAAAATGTTTCAAGTTGCAAAAGCTTCTGTCTTCTTATTTTTATTAGGAGAAATCTATAACTCTAAATGAATTAAATCCAACAGTCTTGGATAGAGCATTTCAATACCTTTCAGAAAAAATTAGTTTCATGTAATTTGGATTTGTCAAACTCACAGAATTGAATTTTGAAACACTGGACAGAAACTATATTCTAACTAAAAAGAAAAATCCAGATTTGAATCTACGGGCTCATGTGGGAAAGGAAATGGGCCGGCCCAGTGGCGCTACGTGGCATGGGGATCAGCTGACAGGGGGGTCCCACTTGTCAGCGGCACTTAAAACGCAAAACGGTACGCGTGCTGTGGGTCGTGCGATTAGAGGCTAGATCTACGGCTGAGGGTCGTCGTCGATGACGGACAGGTCGCCGACGAGCTCGAACCCTAGCGGCTCGGTGGGGGTCTACTGGGGGCGTACCAGGGTTCTAGCAGGGTCGGTGATGCGGGCGAACAAAGTGGAAGACGACGGCGAGGCGAGGCGTGGTCGCGGCGGAGCTTGGGGTGGCCGGAATCAACGATACCCTTCTTCTCTAGAGGCGGCGGCTCCGGCTCCAATTCCGGCGAACTGCTGCTCCACTTGCTCCGGCAAGAGGTGGGTGAGGTTCAGAGAGGTGAGGGGAGTGGAATGGTGTGAGTCCTTGGTGCTGGGGAGGGCTCCTTTTATAGGCTCGACGGTGAGACCGAGCGGGATGGGCGGTCGACGGTGGCGACATGGCTACGGCGAGCTAGCGGCATGGCTGGGGATTGCGATCAGTGGGCGGTTCCCTAGCGGTGCTCTAGGACTTCAATGCGGCCGTAGGGGTAGTGGCATGCGGTCAGGGCGAGGTGGCGCTCTGCACGGCCGAAGCGGCTGTGTCCACGGTGCTCTGCACGGCCGAAGGGGATTTGGGCGGCGAACGGGGATGTCTGGGGTGTTCTCCAGGTCGAGGCGGAGCGGTGGGCGCGGGCTGGTGCCAAGGGGCGGTCGGTGTGAGCGGGGACAGTGCGCTCTCTGCGGGCGGTGTCGGCATGGTCGACAGGCTCGGGGCGCGGCGGTTCCTGGGCGTTCTGGTCGCTGTCCTTGGGCTGCGACCGGTTGGGCGGTGGAGGTGGACCATGGGCTATCTCCAGGACACGGTGGATGGCGCTGGCGGCGGCTGTGGCGTGCTGTCGCCGGTGGGGTGCCCAAGTGGGGGTCGGCCTTAATGGCCATGACCATTTGGTCTTGGCACAGTGGGTGGCTGGGCTAGAGAGGGGTTAGGGGGAGTAGTGGAGAGATTTTGGTGGCAAGTTGGGGAACAAGTTTGGCCAGAACACTATTTAAAATAGTGAAATTTGTTTAGTTTGAAATCTGCCTGCCAAGTGTTCGATGAAATGGCCGCAAGAGAAAAAGTTTTGAATTTTGAGTTCAAAATTTTTGGGTAATCTCCACTAGTGATAGGTAGTCTCTGGTTGCAAGGGTTTTGAAAATGGTGCTCAATTAGATGGTTTTTGAAATAGGGGTGATCTATGCATATGCACTAGATTCAATTTTAAACTGTAATTTAAAATAGTTTACAGAATGTTTTTAGTAGATCAAAAGGTGGGACTTGGTACCTCATTATGTGTACTAGCAAGGGGTGCAAAGATCAAGAATTGTTTCTGTTAAGAATTGAGTACTAGGAATAGCCAAAGTAGGCATGAGAGTTAAATTTGTCAAAATGACCATTCCTTCATTTTACTTCTTTTTGATTTGATTTTCTTTAGGAAAAGTTTGGGAATGATATAGATGATGTTTAAATCACCTAAGAAACATTTTACAAGCATTGGATCAATCAATCATGGCATTTCAAACAACTCCTATTTTAAATGCACACATATATGAATGCTTTCATTTTAAATTTGGAAAAGTTTTTGTTAACCCCATTTTTGGATGATTTGATCTTGATAAGCTTGGATTAAAGTTTTGGGATGTTACATTATGCTACCTTCTAAATAAGTAAAGGACTTTGGTAAAGTAAAGAAAAGTAAAGCTTGGAATTAAATCTGGGAATAGGTATAAGTCAAAGTGGTACCACGAAAGCATGCCTAATGCCTTTGCTTAGGTTATCTAGATTGCAAGGGTTAGCTTGCAAGGGTTCACTGGTATAGTGCTAGCTTGCCTTGTGTAGTGCAGTGGTTAAAGTTTTCTTCCTCCTCCTCTTGGTAGAACTCCTCCTCCTCGTAAGCTTGGTCGGTACTATCGTCTATAAATACATACGGAATACACAATCACCAAACAATGCTTAACTAGTCTACTTAGCACACTAAGGCACACATTTGATGATCTAATATCATCACAAGCATCACAAGATTGAATGAACTAGCTTCATTCATTTTATTTGAGAAAAGTAATTTCTACTCATTGAAATTAACTAAGATTTAATATTCTCCATTTAAAATATGTGATCATGTGGACACATTTGATCACCACATATTCTAACATATGGGAATGTGATTTAAGGGTTGGATCAAATTTTAACAAGTTGAAGTTTAATAATTAATGATTTAAAGTGACTAGAAATGCCTATATAGCATTATTTTGGTACTAGTCCAAAGTCACTACATGTAAACCTTAATATTATTATTCATATAGGTATGGTTAAAGGTGATTTTTGAGAGTTGGAATCAACTCAAAAGCTATTATGGTTGATTTTATAAAAATGTTTGAAGGTGCAAAAGATTCTGTTTTGTTATTTTAACTAGGAGAGATCTCTAACTCTAAATGAATTAATTCCAACGGTCTTGGTTAGATATTTTCAGTAGCTTTCTAACAAAATTGGAATCACTCGATTTGGTTCAGTAAATCTCGCTGAATTGATTTTTGAACTAAGTGACAAAATTGAGTTTAAACCTAAATAGAAAAATCTAGATTTGAATTACTGGGTCAGCGCGGGAAAGGAAATGGGCCGGCCCAGTGACGCTCAGCGGCGCAGAGGGCGGCTGACAGGTTGGTCCCGCCTGTCAGCGAGACTTAAAACCCGAAACAGTACGGGGCAATCTGGGCGCTACGATTAGAACACAGATCAACGGCTCACAGTCGTCGTCGACGACGGACTCGTCGCCGGCGAGGCCGAACCCTAAACGGCTAGTGGGGGTCTACTGGCACGTACTAGGGCTCCAGCTAGTGCGGCGAGGCGGGCGATCAAACTGGACGACGACGGCGGACTCAGGCGAGGTCGCGGCAGGGGCTGCGGTGGACGGAATCGACAACAATGTCTCCTCCTCTGCAGCGGGCTCCTCCGGTGCAATTCCGGCGAACTACGGCTCGAGCTGCTCCGGCGAGAGAGGGGAAAGGTTCAGGGGAGAGAGGGGAGTGGAATGGTGTGAGGAATTCATGCTGGGAAGGCCTGCTTATATAGGCGCGACGGTGAGACAGAGAGGTGTGGGCAGGCGTCTTCGGCGAGGGAGGTACAAGGGGCTATCAGCGTGGGTGAGGTAGGTGGACAGTGGGCGGTTCCTTGGCGGTGCTCTACGGCATAATGGTCAGGAGCGTTGCACGCTCTGGGAGACAGAGGCGGTGCTCGACGGTGGGCATGGCGACTGTGTGGGTCACGCGGCGGTGCACGGCCGTGTCTGGCGGGGTGCTGGAGTCGAGGCGGAGTGGCGTGCACGGTATGGGGTCGAGGGGCGGTCCGGTACATGCTGGCGGCTATCGCGCTCTAGCGCGCTCTGCGCGCTCGCAGAGATAAAGGGCGGCGGTGCTGGGGAGTGGTCCAGGGCCTGGCTAGGCTTGGGGAAGGGGCAGTGAGGTGCGGTAGGGTTGGGCGGAGCTAGGGGACGTGCTGGTTTGGCGCGGCGTGGTCACTGGCGCGTTGCCTGCTTCTGGCCGGCGGTGACCACAAAGTGGCAGCGCTCCACTGCTGCTCCAGCTTAGGGGTAGACTGGTGGGTGTTTGGTTGGACTCAGGGGGGACAGGGGAACCAAATGAGGGCCAAAAACTCGATAATGCATTGATCTACAAACATTATTAGTTAGGCAGAGAAATCTTGCCTGCCACCTGTTCGATCAAATGGCCGCAAGAGAAAAAGTTTTGAATTTTGGGCTGATTTTTGGTGGAGTGATGTATCTTATGCTTGAGCTTCTAGGTGTGCTTGGGTTTTGAAAGTGGAGTTTATTTGAGTGGTTTTTGAATAAGTGTGATCTATACATATGCACTACATTCAATTTCCAAATGTCATTTAAATTTAGTGTTTAAAAGTTTTTGGGATGAAACAATGTGAGCCTTGGTACATCACTACTTGTACGAGCAACGGGTGCAAAGAACCATAATTGTTTCTGTTAAGATTTGAGTTCTAGGAATAACCAAAGTAGGCTAGGTGATTAAAATGGCACAAATGACCATTTCCTTATTTTATTCCTTTTGATTTGTTTTTCTTTAGGATTTGTTTGGGAATGATCTAGATGATATTTAATTCACCTTAGAATCATTTTACAACCAATGGATCACTCAAACATGGCAATTCAAAACAACTCCTAATTTAAATGCACACACATATGAATGCTTAATCATTTTAAATGGAAAAAGTTTTTGTTAACCCTAAATTGGGTAGATTTGATCTTGATTAACCTTGGATTAAGTTTTGGGATGTTACAGTCCATCTCAATCTACGGCGCCTTAGCCGCCTCCACCCACTAAGGGTCAAAAGCAGAAGATAACCACCGCTTCATCGAGGCATAACCAAAAGCGAAAGTTGTCGCCCCTCCCAAGAGTACCAACGGTTCATCCCAAGAGGGCTTACAACCTAACTGATGATGATACCAAAGCGGTCGTAGATGCCAAAGTGGATGCCTTTTTTGAAAAGAAACAACCCGAGCCAGAGGTCCTAGTAGATCCATCAGTCAAGGAGCACTTTAGAAAATTTCTAAAGCTTCCATCCCAATCTCAGATAATGGCGCCAGATGACTATACACGCTGTCTTGTGAAGACAGTGAAACGGAAGATAACAATTGGTAGAGGAAGCACTAAAAAAGATGTTCCCCAGCTTGGAGAACAAGAAAAACAATCGATTCCCCCATTCCAAGTGTTACCTGAACAACAACTATATGGGAGAGAACCTATGGATATGGAAACAGCTATGGCATTGGCTGAACAATGTAATATGTCGCTTGATGACATACTTGGCAGTGCTGGTCCCCCCAAGGCTCCTATTGCACGACAATATGTCTATGGGCAACCTTTGGTTAGTTCTGAGACGCTTCAGGATCTTCCAACAAAAATGCAAAAATTACTAGCGTGGTATATTAAAGCCACAAAAGAAGAGCGACTATATATCATAGCAAAAGTTAGAGAGGAACATTGCTATATTAAAGACGAGGTCCATATCGAACTTTCAGAACTCTTTCAGTTATTCAATCTGTTGGGGATATGCTATATGGGTATCCTCATAGCATGTCACCAATCCGCCTAACCCGGGTGGCCCATAGTTGGTAGCAAGGCCTATGGCCTGCTGGGCGGCCCAGTTAGACGGATCCTGAAGGGAGGCCATACCGGATAAAGGAAGGCTACGCAGGAGTCACCGACATACTCGGAGCCTTGGAGTACATGACATGGAAGACTAGTTCGTGTAGGTGTAGGACTCTTTACCTTGTCTGGCAAGGACCTTTCCCTATAAACCCTAGGCCTTGGTGCCTTTATAAGCCGGCCTGCGGGAGCCTTTAGGGCACAACAACTTCTTTGATTGCTGTGTACAACGTGCAACACCTTGCATAGCGAACCTATCTCTGTAACTTGGCGTATTGCCATTATAGCGATTTATAGCAGGAGTAGAGTTCCGCCACCGTTGTGGGACTTGAACCTAGGTAAGCTGTGTTACCTCGTAACCGCCAACTCTCCGCCTTACGCCATGTCTCTAAGCAGGCACTGTGAGGACCCCTCCATGGCGTACTCGTCGGCAATACCATGACAATTGGTTCCCACCGTGGGGCAAGAGGCGCTTTGAGCTCTACACCGGGCGAGGTCCAATATCTTCGCGGGAATCGGTGACATCATAGCCATCGGTCACATTCTCTTCTCCGACAATGCCCCGATCATCCCTCTAGATGAGTTTTGGGTGTCGGTGAAGACGAACCCCACGCGCTGCTCCGTCATCCCCTTCGGAGACATCCGCATCTTCATCGGGAAACTAACTCGGGTCCTAGCTCCCAGGAAGTCAGAAACTCGTCAAGCCCCGCACGTACCGCCTATGAGTAGGCCACGTTCGCGGAAGGATCTGGGCCCTACCTCTCTTTGGACTATGGTGGCTCGGGTCAGGAAATTTCAAGGCCCACCCAAACCGCCCCTGTGCAGCATAAAAAAGGTGGAAGGACCACGCAAATCCGCTTGGATTCCCCGAGCATTAGAGATGCACAGGTCACACTTTGTCAGTGTCATCACCATCTTCGATATGTCCAGATGCGTTCAAAGGGACAGGGAGCCTCCCCGCGAATACCTTGCCAGTTGGATGAGGGTGAGGGAAACCCTAGAGGGCGACTGCACCGACGAGCTCGTGTACCACTTCGTGGAAGGGCTCACGCCTGGAACACTCCTCCGGCATACCCTCCGAAGACGGCAGGCCGTAGGCACTCTCACCCTTGGTGAGATGGTTGCCATCGTCAACGAATACATGGCTGCCAATGAAGAGGCCATGGCGGCAATCCCCGCCACAGCCGGAGAAGGTAACAACAACAATGGCCCGCCTCCATCACCCTCCACATCCGCCATCGCCAACACCGAAGCCAACTCTGACTCCGTCCTCAATGCGCTTTACACCGACATCAGTATGGATGCCGGTAGCTCGGACGCTAACTCGGAGGAATACAACGCTGTTATGAGGGAGATCGAGCAGGAGATCGAGAAGGAGGAGCATGTTGAGAAGACCAACACTTCCCACCAGGTGCTAGTCACCATTGGGAGCGTGATGGAAGAAGACGGATAGGAACGCGAACATGAGAGAGCTCCGCCCACGCCAGCAGTCACCAGAGCAGCAGCAGCTAAAAAAGCCGCCGAGCCTCCCGCTCCGGCAAAGGCTCTGCCTCCTCCGGCTACCCTCCAGCCACCAGCGCAAGAGCTTACCATGGCCCCCAATACGGCCCAACAATCGAATCAACCGCCAGTGCCGCCGTCAATGTCTGTAGCTGGCTACCCACTAGCCACCCTCACTGACAAAG
Source organism: Avena sativa (assembly GCA_916181665.1). Lineage (NCBI taxonomy): Eukaryota > Viridiplantae > Streptophyta > Magnoliopsida > Poales > Poaceae > Avena > Avena sativa. Next base: position 155,228,881 of record OV702289.1, on the reverse strand, counting down.
CAATCTACGATGCACTTCTCGTCGAACCAATCACCGTCGCCCATATTTGGAGTGTTATGGAGCTTGATGAGAAGCGTGCAAAAATCTTGGTGGAGGCCAAGTGCATCGCGGAGCAAGGTGCTAAGCTGGACGAAGACATGGCTAAGGCGCAACAATCCATCCAGGTGGCAAGAGCCATGGAGGCCGAATATAAGCAATTGTTGTTAAAGCATAAGGCAAAGAAGGTACCGGCTCACGTTGTCAAAGATCCCGACGTTCGGAGAGGCTTGGGATTTGAAGGGTCTAAGCCGACAAAGGCCACCCCTCACATAGATTCAGAGGGGAGGAAGGTCATGCCAACTCCCGCTCTCAACATCACCGTCGCCAAGACCCTCCTGGATTACGACAGGTTGCTAGAAGCAGTTTCTTAGGTGTACGACCGCGTCGCTAAGGCATGCAAGCAACAAGAAAAGGTTGCCTCGCAGAGGCTTGAGTCCAACTCGGAGCTATGCCAGTCAACCCTAAACAGCCGCAGAAGGCCAAAATCTCCCCGTGATGAAGGATCGCACACAGGCTATACAGAGCGAAGACGGAGGGAGGCACGCAACAGGACTGACACTATCCCCATATCCTCCGACCATGGAGAAAAGGCTCATCCCCACCACTCGCCACCTCCACCACCATCTCGATGTCATGAGGAACCAGTGCCACGCCACCGCACAAGCATGCCACCTCCAAGGTGGTCCCATCCCGACATCGTTATAAGCGATCAGGGCGAACAGCCTCGGCATGCCGGAGACCACAGCGGCCATGACGGACACATGAGCAGGTCCCACAAGGAACAGCCACGTCCGACAAGCAACCGCGACATGCATGAGAAGTCGCAGGAGGGGCACAGCAAGAAAGCTAACATGGCGGAGGGCATGGAGGCGATCGCCACCTAGCAGCCATCATGGCGGAGGGCATGGCGGGTCTCACAAACCGCGCCATAACTCCCCTCCCCATGATGGAAAAGGAAAGTAGCCAGAGCCATATGATGCACGATCATGGCTGGACAAGATCCAAGAAGCTCGGGAGCTCCAATGCCTTGGGCCGCGGTGTTTTGTACTAGTCATACGTGCCAAAACCTACTCCAAGGGCCTCCGGATAGACAAGACCATCAAGCCATACAATGGCATCGCCAGGCCAGTAACGTGGTTGCAGGACTATAGTGAAGCGATCCATATCGCAGGGGGAAACCCCAATGTCGCCGTCAAGTACCTCCCACTCATGTTGATCGGCACCGCCTGGCAATGGATCGATGACTTATCGGAGAAATAAATATGCAATTAGTTGGACATGCATGAATCGTTCACCAAGAACTCCGAGGGTACGTACAAACGTCCCTGCACTGTCGGAGACCTACAGTGGTGTGTGCAAGAAAAGGATGAAACCTCCCGTTCCTACCTCTCTCGCTGGCTGGATATGAAAAATTCCTGCGCAGGGGTGCATGAATGGACCGCTATTGCCGCCTTCATTGATGGACTAGAGAAGGGAACTTTGCTCCAGCATACGTTGAAGCGCAGGAAAGACAACAATGACCTCAACCTCAATGCAATGATCGCCATGGCTAGCGAGTTCGCCGCTGCTAATGACGATGCACGTGGATCATTGCCGGCAATAGCAATCCCTACCCAGGCCAAGAAGACCAACAATAACAAGCGGAAGAATCCGCCCGAAGAGAAGCAAGTAGCCGACATGGTAATTAATGATTATCAAGACGGTCTGGCAAAGGGACCTCGACAAATCTATCCTCGGTTGCTATTTTCTATAAGTGATTAGTTTATTTATGTAATTAATAAGTATCTAGCTCACCTCGTTCAATTCATTACCAGTAATTATCCTCACTATATTCTTGTGTACGGTATGATGCAGAATGAAGATACTTGAACGTAAAAGAGGGAGAATCCAAGGATTTGGGTTCATTGACCCAAATCGAGTTAATGGAGCTATGCTAGAGGCGAAGCCCGTGGACACGGAGCAAAACTTGCTCCGATTTTTCAAGAAGCAGCATTACTATAAGGAAATACTATTTCCTTACCACTTCGGGTGAGTGTTTCTATCCTGTACACATTAACTTTTTCTTACTTGATGTTAACTGTAAATGATGGGTTACTGAAAGTGTAATTTCCCCTCTGTGTGGTTTTGGTGATTAATGACAATCCCTATGGAATAATTTTTTCTTTGAGTTTTATATGAAGGAATATTCCATAGGTCATGCTTGTAGTCCATGTGTTGGATTCTAGTATGGATGCCATGAAGATTAAGATATACCTTGAGTATTAGCATCAAGATCATCGAGTTGAAGAGAAGAATATGATATGATCAAGATCTTGAGAGTGTGATCTCAATAGAAGAATTCAAGATATGGCTCTAAGTCGGTGTCATGATAGCCTCATTAGTTGAGCTATGGTTGACTAAGATTTAGAGCATGTAATCAAATGAAGAGTTCCTTATGTACCTCAAGATACTTAGATGGAGCATGAGAAGATACTTGGTTGACCAATACAAAGAGTGAAGAGTGATTTCAAGTTGGTCAACACATGAAGCATAAATAATGTACCACATGGATCTTATGGTATGGTAAGCCTTGTCAATTATGCATCATGAACTAACCCATTGTATAGGTGTCTTTGTGTTTTCTATATGGGATTGGTATCTTTCCATGGGCATGCTTCAAAAGTGAAGATCTCATATATCCCATAAGAGGATGACATCAAGTGGTGATCGTCATCAAGGTTGAGAAGGTGAAGTTCAAGATAAGTATCTCGAGAAGATCATTTGCTTGAAGCTTTCCGTACATATTGGTGATAATGTACATGTGAATACGTGTCTTAATGAAGCTATCCCATAGTGGTGTATGGGGGAGAAAATTATGAGTCTTCACAAAGCAACAATGATCAAGTGATGCATTTCATCTCGGATGGAGCTTGAAGCATTGTCATCAAGATCAAGTAGGATGTGCAAGGCAAAGGTATGGCCTTGCTAGGTTTTCCTTTTACTGGTATCAAGGTGGTTGTTGGGAGACCGGGTTATAGGATAGATAGCCACACTATTAAGAGGGGTTTCTGGTTGGGTGACTTGATCACATCGTCTTAGGGAGCTCAATCCTTTGCATACTTTTCTTCTCCCTATTTTGTTGCTTCTAGGTGTTTCTCTATGTGAGGTTCTTTAGCTTGTTGCTAGCTCTTCAACAAGCCCAAGTTCATCGAAAACGGAATTCGTATGCATCTTCTATTGCATTTTCGAGTTTAGAAGTTTTACCAGTTTGTTGTTAGGGAGGTTTCATACCTCACCTTATTTGGTTCTTTACCTCTTTTTATTTCTTGGATTTTCTTCTCTCTAGTTGATAGATCTTGTTATTAGCTTTTCAGAAACCCAAGTTTACTAAAATCCGAGTCCGGACGCAAAAGTTATCGCCATTTTCGTATGCTTGTTTTGATTCCGACGGGAATTCCGGCGGAGTCGGTTCTTGGGCCGAAATTTCCGGCAGTGACCGGAAATTTCTGGCAAACCGCCAAAAAACTGTTCTATTTGCAGTTTCGGTTATGACCGGAATTTTCTGGTTGACCGGAAATTCTGGCACCAGATCCGGCGGCGCTGGTTTCCCCGCCGGAATGTGTCCGTCCAGCTCGTTTTGTCTCCAACGGTTATCCCCCATGAAGGGGTATAAAAGGGGGGCTTCTTCCCCAAAGTTCTAGGGTTCTTGAGCATGTTTTTTACCACCATTGTTGACCCCTCTGAGCTTGCTTCCTCTCCCTTCCCTCCTATGATTCGTGCATCTTTTTGAGGGATTTTCAAAAGGAGATCTAGATCTACAATCCCCACCAGTCAATTCCTCCTCTAAGTGAGGCGAATCCATTGGATCTAGATCTTGGAGTCACTGGTTGACTAATGAGTGCATATTTGCATCATGTTTTATATTATTATTTTGCATTGTAGATGTACGATCTTGGTATTTTACGATGCTCGTGTGCACATTTTATGTCTATTTTCACCAGGATTAGGACATATGATGGATACAATGGACATAATTCTTGGAGCAGTTATACTGGGGAGAAAAGGATTCAAAAACAATGTAAATCTCTTATTTGAGAAATATCGATAATAGCAGAAGAAAACCAGAAGCGATCAAGGCACACTGACGGTTTAACGATCAACTATACGACGAGAATAAATTTTCCGGTCGTATAGTTCCCGCCATATTGTTGGCGTCGCCACCGCCTCCTCAAATAGTTTCACCCCGTGCAACTAGATCAGAGAGATGGCATACAGAACAACCATAAATCATCGAAACCTCACCTCTAGAAGGCATCTGGAGGGGGAACTCGTCCATCGGGGGTCCGTCTTGGCCCTGCGCAGATCCGGGAGGCTAAGGCATCGATCTTCATCATCAATCGCTACATCACCACCATCTCCATCCATCCCATCTACATCTTGTCTAGATCTTGTTGTAATTTCCGTACTTGTTCTGGATTTATACAAGTATTATTCATCTATGATAGATTCCATTGTTATTGCCATGGTGTTGATTGCCTCCATGTCTGAGTAGATCTTTAGTTCTTGGGAAATGGAGAAAATTTTATTATGATATTCATCACTGTGACCATGTGTTAGATTGTCTTCATCTTGATGTTGAGAGAAGTCGACCTCTCAATATTTGCCTTTCATGGGGACTTATTGGAGGGAACTACTTGTTGGTAGACGGAGGTGTGTTAGCACTTACAGTGACTATAAAGCTGTTGGCACCCCTTACGTATCAACTTAGGAACCGAGGAAACACACGGAACACTATCCATGCCATCGGATATGTCGTACGGGATTAAGTCCCTTAATAGTGTAGCAATTCGATTGATGTCGACTGCTGACTACTATGGTTATGAGGATGATGTGAGCAGTGGTTGCTGCCTATTTGTCCAAATACGGAGTTCCTCCCACACATACGCAGTTGAGAATGTTCATGATAATAATCTTTACCTTAGTTCTTTATAATTCTAGTGGTGTATCCGCTACTCCCCGTGAATGCATTTTCCCTATTGTAGTTCCAATCTCTTACATACACGATACTTACTTTCTTCGTCAGTTATTTTACTTTACTTATTGTTGCTCTTGTACCAAAAACCCCAAAAGACCTTTTTACGAAATACTCGCACTTTATCTTGTCACTTAGAAATTTATTTAGCATTTCTATTGTAGTATTTAATTCAAGAGTTATTAGACTTCAGACTCCTTCTCCTTGTGGGATCGATATCTTTATTTCGAAACTAGCTACAAACGATCTGTGCACTTGCAGTCATCAAGCTATTTGCTGGCGCTGTTGCCGGGGAGCTAAGCATTGTTGGTCTTTTAATTTTTGCTTATTTATTTTTGTCTTGCTAAGTTTTGTTTTGAGTTACAGGTTTCCACCAACATGATGGAGTTTGAGCATATGACTAGTGCTAACCCACTTAGCCTCTTTGGGAAGCCCTATGATATTTATAAAAGAGACAACTCTAATGGGAAGACAAGGGGGTTTGAAATAAATCCTCTATTACTTGGTATTCTACACAAGAAGCAATTTACTGGGGATGAAGAAGATCCTGATCCATATGAGCATATTGCATGTTTCAAAGATATATGTGGCACTTTTCAATTGACAGGATATACTGCTAATGAGGTAAGGGTTAAACTTTTTAGTCAGACTTTGACTAGTACATCTCTCTCGTGGTATAGATCTCTACCCCTAGAAGCCACTACTACCTGGGATAATTTAGCCTGTGATTTTCTAGAAAATATTATCCATTATCAAAATATTTTGGAATTAGGTGTCTTATAATGACTTGGAGGAACCGTCCTAATGAAGGAATAGTAAGAGCTTATATCAGATTTAAAGATTTACTTAATCTATGTCCTCATCATGATTTGCCTGAATGGTATTTATTGCATATATTTTATGGAGGTTTAATTGAACCTAATAAAATTGAACTAGACTCTTTCGCGGAAGGAGCCTTTATGAATCTTCCTATAACTAAAGCTTGGGCTTTACTTAATAGATTTCACGATCATAGAGTTTCATGGAATTTTGGTCTAGGAAGTGAAGGAGGTGTAGAAATAGATCATGATTGTATTCATGACTATAATAAAAAGGGCCATGATGAAGAATTATCTAAGGAACTTTATTTGGATTCAGATCTTGTGTTGCAAGTTGTTAAAGCTTTTACAGAACACATCAAAACTCCAAAAGAGGGTTTGGTCAAGTATGATCCACCACCCGACCCTGAGAAGAAAAGAGAAGTTAAAGCAACACTAGCCTCCCTAGAACCAACATATGAGATACCTTTCCCTAACATTGCACAAAAGCATATTTCTGAATATGAACAGGTCAAAGCAGTGTAGGAGAAGAAGGAAGAGGAAAGTATGCTAGAAGTCATGGAACATCGGGAAGAAACCAAATATGAAGAGGTAACCAAGGAATAAATTATGGCTATGTGATGATTCTGAAATATAGCCATCTACGTCCACATTTAAACAGGATATTACTCATATTCTTGATGAAATATCACTCAAAACCCTGCCACTAATGCTAATATTCAGAGGGGTATGCAATACTTTCTTTTATATTTTTCCTGCATAGATAACATCGTTTAAAGGAGGGAATCACTACATTAAAGTCAAAGATAAGAGATTTCCAACAACCAGAAGAAACTAGGAGCCGTACAACGGAGGCAAACGCTTTAACGACCAACTATACGACCAGAGCAAAAATTCCGGCCGTATAGATCCGGTCGTATAGTTGGCGCCACCACCGTTAGGTCAAACAGAACAACTTTCATGAAGGGACCCCTATATAAAGAAGCCTCAGGCGACGGGAAAATATATCTCGCCCCTCCCCGAAGAAGCCAGACCTCGCCAAAAAAAAGCCGCCTCAGATCTCGAAACCCTTCTCCATCTCCATAGCCATATTCCACCACTTGTAATAGTAGATCTCTTCTCCGATTGGCGACATTGTAAGAATATTTCTATCAATCTTAAGATTTTCATTACAATGTTTGTTATTTTTGATCTCATCTCTATGTGTGAGTAATTCTCCTTGGGCTAAGGGCTTCGGCCTAGCCATGTAGCAATTGTGCATGTGATTTATCATAGATGAGATCGTGTATTAGTTCGTATGAAATGATGATTATTGTATCCTCTCTTGCCTCAATCCAAGGACTTGTCAGGTACCCAAGACCCCGAGGGTTGAGCCAGGTATAGGGAGTATGAGTGATGACTGATCTGCAGGTTGGTAACCCCAAGTGCAGAAGGGGTAGTATGGCTGTATGTGAGGGATTTGCTTGGGATTAACGGTGACATCACTATGCATATCATTACTTCTCTTTCTTCTATGGATGAGACTAGTAGGCTATTGCTATAAGAAGTTGTGGAGGCAATAGCAATTATGGATGCGCTTCCCACATATAATTTATCTTGCTCTAACAAGTACACGCAAGCTTTATTTCTATCTTTTATTTCCATCAGATGTTTTGCACAGATACAGGTGAAACAGAATGCCCTAGGCCCTCTCTCTCCATCATCGACAACAACAAAAAGACGTAAGCTATTGATCCGGTAAAAACACAAAAGGAATTCTAAAACTCCCGAAGGTCCATTAAAGTAACTTCACTACGCATTCGCATCCCGAGGATTCGATAACCTAGGTCTACTAGGGAAAAGGAAGCTATACTACATTCGTAATCCGGATCGAAGGTATCAACCCTTTTTCTGGCACTGTTGCCGAGGAAGCAATAGCTACCCTGGTGAGGTTATCAGGAACCTTGATATTTTTAATTCTTGTTTTTAATTTTGTTAGTTTGCTTTTAGTGTTTATTTGACAAACCAAAAAAATTAGTTAGCCTTTAAATTCTTGCTTTTACTGTTATAATTATTTATCTAAGAAAACCCAAAAATATAGGAAGTATGGCTGAAAAGAAGCTGGGGGAGTTTGCTACTCCCAATAATGATTATTTTCGTACTCCTATTACTCAGCCAGCAATCACTACCGATGACTATGAAATTAAGCCCCATTACTTAAGTTTGGTTAAGCAGAATCAATTTGGAGGCTCTGTTGTTGAAGATGCAGGTATGCACTTGAATACTTTCACTGAAATATGTGATATGATGCCTATAAAAGACGTTGACCCTGGTGCGGTCAAATTGCGTCTATTTCCTTTCTCTCTAAGAGGGAGAGCAAAAGAATGGTTACTATCTTTGCCTAAAAATACTATTACATCATGGGTGGGATGTACTTCTTTATTTATGACTAAATTTTTCCCACCTGCAAAGACTATGCAACTTCGATCTAATATTACTAGCTTTAGACAGGAAGAGCGTGAGCCACTAGCGCTTGCATGGGAGAGGATGAAAGAATGCCTAAGAAACTGTCCTAGTCATGGGATAGAAGATAGGTTAATCCTCCATTTATTTTACAATGATCTTAATCATGTGTCTAATTCTATGCTTGATACTGTAGCTGGAGGAAAATTAATGGGTAAACATCTTACCAAAGCAAAGCAGCTGCTAGACAATATGCAAGACAACAATGCCTAGTGGCATGTGGAAAGATCAAACACGAAGAAGGTGAATGATACGCCGTAAACGTATCTATAATTTTTGATGCTCCATGCTTGTTTTATATCAACTTTCTAATGTTTTGTTTACACTTTGAGGTATTTTTATACATTTTCTAGAACTAACCTATTAACAAGATGTCGCAGTGCCAGTTGCCTGTTTTCTGCTGTTTTTTGTTTCAGAAAAGCTAGTAAGGAAATATTCTCGGAATTGGATGGGACAAAAGCCAAAGTTAATATTTTTCGAGAAGGAACACGGAGTCCGAAAGGCAGCCAAAGTGGGGCCACGAGGTGGCCACACCTAGGGCTGTCGTGGCCACCCTCTAGGGTGCACCGCCCCATGGTGTGGGCCCCTCGGGCGCCCACCGACCTTGCCCCTTCGCCTATAAAAGTACCTTGATGCAGAAACCCTAAGTACCCGATCAAAAATCCACGTAAGAGTCTGTAGCTGCCGCCATCTCCATCCCTAGATCGGGGGGGATCTGAAGCTCTTCCTGGCACCCTGCCAGAGGGGAGAGATCATCCCGGAGGCCTTCTTCATCACCATGCCAGCCTCCGGAGTGATGCGTGAGTAGTTCGTCCTTGGACTATGGGTCCATATAGTAGCTAGATGGTTGGTTCTCCTCCTTTGTGCTATCATGTTTAGATCTTGTGATATCCGTTCATGATCAAGGTCATTTATTTGTAATCCTATATGTTGTGTTTGCGGGGATCTGATGGGTATTGAGATACAATGTCAGATTGATTATTGATTATATCATGTCTATGTTATTTGTGATCTTGCATGCTCTCCATTGCTAGTAGATATCTTGGCCAAGTAGATGCTTGTAACTCTAAGAGGGAGTATTTATGCTCGATAGTAGGTTCATGCCTCTAGTAATCTAGGGAAGTGACAGAAATCTCTAAGGTTGTAGATGTTCTGTTGCTACTAGGGAGAAAACAACAATCCTTTGTCCATGGGGCAATGGTATTGTTTACTTTACACACTTTGCTTAATGCAATTATCTGTTGCTTGCAACTTAATACTGGAAGGGGTTCGGATGATAACCTGAAGGTGGATTATTAGTCATAGATGTAGTTGGATTACGTTCTATGTATTATGTTGTAATGCCCAATCAAATATTGTATGAGTCAAGATGTCTAGTATAAGCATTATTATGCTTTCTCAATTTGTCAATTGCCCCGCTGTAATTTGTTCACCCAACATGCTATTTATCTTAAGGAGAAACACCTCTAGTGAACTATGCACCCCAGTCCATTCGTTTACCATTGATATACCATCTACTGTTTATCGTTTACTGTTTACTTTCTTCAAGCAATTACTATCTTCCACACTATACGTTTAATCCTTTGTTTTCAGCAAAACCAGTAACATTGACAACCTCATTGTAAGTTGGGGCAAAGTTCTGTGGTTATGCTGTGCAGGATTCCAAGTTGCTAGTAACACCTTGGAGTTGTTTCCTTACTCCTACTGATTCGATAACCTTGGTTTCATAACTGTGGGAAACTTGCTGATGTGCTCATCATACCTTCCCCTTGGAGTTCCCAACAAGCTCTACATATCTTGAGCCATCAAGCACTTTTCTGGCGCTGTTGCCAGGGAGTTAAGGACAACTTCAATCTCTTCCTCCTCGTCAATCACTTTTCAAGGAGAAAACGATTCTTGCAAAGGGGAGGCTCTCACAACCAATCTCTTTACTTTGTTTTTGTTTTGCTTAGTTTATTTTGCTTTGTTTGCTTGTTTCTTTTTATCAAAAACACAAAAAATTAGTTGTACTGGTTTGCTTCTTTTATCAAAAACACAAAAAATTTAGTTCCTATTTTAGTTTCTATTTCTGTTGGCTTGCTTTAATCTTGCAAAAAAATGACTACTCCTGAAAACACTAAGTTGCGTGACTTCACTAGCACAAACAACAATGATTTCATGTGCACACCTATTGATCCACCTGTTCCTGAAGCTGCTTTCTTTGAAATTATACCTGCTTTGCTCAATCTTGTTATGAAAGAACAATTCTCTGGTGCTGGTACTGATGATGTTGCTGCTCACCTTAATAACTTTGTTGAACTTTGTGAGATGCAAAAACATAGGGATATAGATGCAGATATTATTAAGTTTAAATTGTTTCCTTTCTCTTTGAGAGGAAAAGCTAAAGAATGGTTGCTATCCCTACCTAGAAATAGTATTGATTCTTGGATTAAATGCAAAGATGCTTTCATTGGAAAATATTATCCTCCTGCTAAGATTATATCTATGAGAAGTGGAATAATGAAATTTAAACAATTTGATAATGAACATGTTGCTCAAGCTTGGGAAAGAATGAAATCTTTGGTAAAGAATTGCCCCACTCATGGACTGACTGCTTGGATGATTATCCAAACTTTTTATGCAGGAATGAATTATTCTTCAAGAAATCTGTTGGATTCTACTACTGGAGGCACCTTTATGACCATTACTTTGGGTGCTGCAACAAAGCTCCTTGATAATATGATGGTTTACTATTCTGAATGGCACACTGAGAGAGCTCCACAAGGTAAGAAGGTAAATTATGTTGAAGAAACCTCCTCCTTGGGTGATAAAATTGATGTTATTATGTCTATGGTTGTTAATGGAAAAGCTCATATTGATCCATATCATGTTCCCTTAGCCTCTTTGGTTGCTCAAGGAGAGCAAGTTAATGTGAACTTCATTAGAAATAATAATTTTGGCAACAATGCTTATGGTAATAACAATTATAGGCCTTATCCTCCTAATAATATCAATAGTTATCATGGTAAATCTAGAATGCCTAGTGAAGAAATAATTTTAGAAGTTTAAAGAGCCACTAAAAACTTCATGCAAATGCAATATGAGCAGAATAAATTATTTACTAAAACCATGGAGGAACAATCTACTATTTTTAAAAATATTAGTCATCAACTTGAGATTAAACAGGGAAATTCCTGGTTTGCAATCCAAAATTTCGAATGGTGAAAAAAAATCATCTTTGTCTGAAGCACAATCCTCTTTGATTAATAAAATGTCTGCTAAACCTGAAACTATGGAAAACCCCTTTGCTGCTACTAATGCCATACACTTTAGAATTGATGAAAATGTTAGACTGTTAGATGAATTGCATGCTAAGTGGGAAAGATAAGATGAAATTGCTAGAAATAGTAGTATTTGTACTATTACCACCACCAATGTTGATGGTAGCAAACCACATGAAGTCCCCATTCCTTTTGCAACAATGCCTAAAACCAATGGAACCTTTTCCAATAAAAATGCTAAAATTCATTGAAATATGGGAAACAATAGTTCTACTACCTTGGATGGTAATTTTGATTTTGATCTTGATGGTTGGAGTATTTCTGAAGTAATTATGTTCCTACAAAAGCTTGCTAGAAGTCCTAATGCTAGTGCTACGAATATGGCCTTTACAAAACACATTACAGATGCTCTCGTAAAAATTAAAGAAGAAAAATTGAAACATAAAGCTTCTATTCCTAGGAAATTAGAAGATGGTTGGGAACCCATCATTAATATGAAACTGAATGATTTTGATCTCAAATCTTTATGTGATCTTGGTATTAGTGTCTCTATTATGCCTACAAAGATTTATGAAATGCTTGATTTGCCACCATTGGAAGATTGTTATTTAGATGTCCAACTTGATGATAATGCTAAAAAGAAACTCATGGGGAGTATTAATCATGTCCTTATTATGGTTAAAAATACCTATGTCCCTTTTGATTTCTATGTTTTGGATGTTGAATGCAATGCTTCTTGTCCTATTATTTTGGGAAGACCTTTTCTTAGAACTATTGGTGCCATTATTGATATGAAGGAAGGCACCATTAAATATAAATTCCCACTTAAGAAAGGTATAGAACACTTACCTTGGAAGATATATAAGTTACCTTTTTTCTCTCCTATTAAAACAAAATTTGATATAATGCTTCTTCATTCGAAAATACTTGAATCTTGCTCCTATGCCTAGCTAAAAGGCATTAAAGAAAAGCACTATTGGGAGATAACCCAAATTATTTTAACTTTCAATAAGTTTATCTTTTGTTGAATCTTGGAAGTTATTTCCTTAGTAATAACCTCTCCTTATCCTTTTTGTATGGTTTTTGTGCCAAGAACTAATGAGAGAGAAGTAAGACTTGGGAAAGTTGCTGTCCCGAAACAGATTTTTGTGCTTCACTATAAACAATCGTGAAAAATCCCTGTATGTCGGATTGAGCTGTAATTTTCTGTGCTTATGCCCCACTTTATTATCTAACTTTAATTAGTTTAGAACTTTTCGATTTGAGCAAAAGAAAGTCTTCGAAAAAATCAATTTTTACCTGTTGGACAGTTTTGACAGATTTCTGCCATTATTTGCATTTGCCTCTTAATCTCTTTCTCTTTGATTACTTGAGCTTTTAGAAGGAATTTCATAGTAGCTTGTGTTTTAATGGATGTTTTACTTGTGTTGAAACTAAACCCAAAGACTTATTATTTTGAATACACTAATGTTGCTAATGAAGATTGTGTGAAGTTTTGTATGAAGGAAATTTTTAAGTGTAGGGAAGAATAATGTGATGAGATTAAGTATGTACAAAAGCTCAAGCTTGGGGATGCCACCCGTGTCACCCCAAGAAATATTCAAGAGGTACAAGCGTCAAAGCTTGGGGATGCCCAAGGCATCCCCTTCTTCATCAATAAAAATCTCAGGTTTTCTTCCAAAACACTATTTTTATTGTTTCATGCACGATTGTTGTGTTCTTGGAGCGTCTTTGTTTTTGTTTTTAGTTTTATTTTGTTTTCTTTGCTTAAATAAATTGGTTGGACCCCCGCATTCATATGTTGTTTCAAATAAGTTGATTGGTGTTGGAAAAGAGTAGGAAGCTTCATGCTTATAAGTGGTACAAAAGGAGCTTGTTTTAACTCTGGCCTAGAATTTATCATGTCATGTTTGATGTTGCTTTGACCTTATGCTTAGTGATTATTGTTGTAGCATGACTTGTTCCAAACAATTGAGATTGCCTAATGTTCCTTGAAAGAATCATGTGTTGTTTAGCATACAAAGCATAATATTGTGGTATTCTCCTTTGATGCTTTATTTTGGTTAACTTGGCACATGCTTACACCATGTTAAGACTATGAACTAGTCACCTTAGCCTCTATGATTATTTAGTTTTGACTTGTAATATCACTTTATGCTTTAATTAATAATGTTATGTCGCTTTGCATGATTATGTCCATTATTGCTCTCGTAGTTGGTCACTCCCAGTCTTTTGCAAGCCTCCACCTGTACCACGTATGAGTTCCACTCATGCATCCAACCTCCAAGGAAACCAAGTTATTCCAAAGAGTCCACTATAAATTCCTATGCATGGTGTGTTACACCATTCCAAGTATATTCATGTTTTTATCTACCTTCCAAATTAAAACTTTTGTTCTATGAAAATTAGTAATTAAAGCTCTCACAAACTTGATGGCACACTTTATTTTCTTGCACTTAATAAACTTGAACAATTGTGTCCATCTATGTTGATTATATTCTTGCACTTTATAATTTGTGAATTAGCAGAACCATGATACCATGGGGAACTCTTTCAACATTGCACTTATTATTCAGTTGATATCATGTTCTTTTGTTTATGAATCCCGGCGGTGTGAAATAAAAGGGGAGCTTGTAAGCTCATGGAGTTTGTGAAGGAAATATGCCCTGCGAGGCAATAATAAAGTTGTTATTATGTATTCCTTGTATATGATAGATTTTTATTTTGCATGCTTTAATTGTATTGATAGGAAACGTCAATACATGTGTGTTTAATAAACAAAAAGCTTCCTAGTTATGCCTCTCTTATAGACTAGCTCGTTGATTAACAAGATGATCAAAGTTTCATGATCATGGACATTGGATGTTGTTAATAACGAGGTCACAGCATTTGTGAAATGATGTGATGAACATTCATCCGAAGTATAGCATTATGATCAAAGTCATTATGTTTATATTGCTATAACATCATACGAAGTAATCTTAGTCCTTAGACCATGAGATCATGTTAATTGCTAACACCGAAAGAGTATCTTGATAACATCAAATGTCACGCCGTAACAGGCTGACTATAAAGGTGGGTTCAGTGCTACGAAGGTGTTATGTTGAGGCTCATGGATCACGAGTGGAATTTTTCAATCCCGATGATGGATAGATATACTCTGGGCCCTCTCGGTGATATCACATTAAGATAGCTTGCAAGCAAGTGATGTGATCACTAGAATGTTATATCACGGGAATGAGAAAAGAGTGCATGTCGGTAACGAGATCAAACTAGGTATTTGGATACCGATGATCGAATCTCAGACATGTATTATATCATGAGACAAAGGGATTAAGTTACTAGCGTTAAAGGTTCTCACGATCACCGAAGTCATCATTGAATGTGTAGGAGTCAGTATGGATCTCCAGGTCCCGCTTCTGATTATTGATCTGAGAGGAGTCTCAATCACGTCTGCATTATTCGTGAACCGTAGGGTGACACACTTAAGGGTTGCCGGACACCATTTTGGAGCACATATGTTTCAGACAAAAGAATTGCAAAGCATAGGAATTGTTTCGATAGAAACCATAATTCTTTCGGTTGAAATTGCAGAAAATGGTTTTGCATGTGATATTGAAATGTTGCAAGGAGTTTTATGTGAATGTTTGTTAATTAAAGTAATTAACAAAATTCTGAATAAAATAAATAAAAGAGTTTTATTAATTGAGAGTTTCATTAAATTTGGTGGAAATTTAATGCATGTGAGTGGAATTTTGGGTGGAGCTTGAATTGATGTGAGTGGAGCTTCCACCACATGAATGAGGAAGAGGTAGGGGCACCCCCCTTGGCCGCCGGCCATGGGAGGGGAGGAGCCCCCCTCTCCTATAAAAAGCCCCCCTCTCCTCCCTAATAAAGCACACCTCCTCGTGAAGGATCTCTCTCCCCCTCTAGATATTCCCCCATGGTCTTGGATTAGCAAGATACATGTTCCCGATGGCCTTGCGTCTGGAAGGAGTTGGTGCTTACGCTGATTCACTGGAGCGAGGAGGTGGAGGTTGTCCGGTGGCTTGAAAGTGTGTGCGAGGATGGATGCGCTGCTGATTTGCGGCGCTAGGACTTCCACACGATCTTGAGATCGGCAAGCGTACGACTACATCATCCACGAGTTTCAAATCATTAACAAAACTCTGTTGTCTTCAAGGGTAAGTTCTCTATGGATATATATCCACCCGTTGCTCTGTATCAAGTAGATAGATCTTGGCGTATAGTTCTTATCGTAGGATTTTTTTTGTTTTCTATGCTGCGAACCCAACAGTGGTATCAGAGCCTGATCTATGCGTAGGTGCTTTGCACGGGTAGTACACATATGTTTACATGTGGGCAATAATGATCATGTTATTGCATCTTCTATGTATTTTGGATATTGGTGGCATAGTGGTGTGGCCGGCCCCTGGCCCCTCTCCGTCTCGTCTTCTGGCACTTGATCCCTTCCAGAAAAATAGGCACTTTGGATTTTGTCCCGTCCAATTCTGAGAATATTCACTTTCTGACCTTCCTGGAACCAAAAACAGCAGAAAACAGGCAGCTGGCACTTTGGCTCTTGTTAATAGGTTAGTCCAAGAAATCATATGAAAAGTACTCCAAAGTTGGAACAAAACACAAGAAAGTGGATAAAACCAAGCATGGAACATCAAAAATTATAGATACATTTGCAATGTATCAACATTCCCAAGCTTAACTCCTGCTCGTCCTCGAGTAGGTAAGTGATAAAAAGAAATAATTTTTGAGGTGACATGCACCATCAAAGACTTGATCAAAGTATTTGCAAAACATCAAAGCTGAGATCAAAGTACTTCAATCATAACATTAAAGACAAAGTTCTAGCAATAAGCAAAGAAACTATGATGCAACATGAAAAGGCACAAACAAAAGATTCATGAATAACAATGCTTTACAAGACGTTTGTTTGTTTCACATAAAGAAAACATAGCATAAAAGTATTCAGCTTGTCCCTCAATAGAGTAGCAAATATAAATGCATAGGACACCTTCAAAGTTCATAAGAGTGACTAGATACAATAGTTTCAAACAAGCAATAACAAGTTATGCATCAATCAACTAGTCTTGGGACAATGCACATATAACTAAGAATGGCCACTATGCTCTCAAGGTAGGTGCATAAAGTTAGAAGGTGGAGACTCAATATAATGGTGGAAGAAAGGCCTTTTGTAAAAGGAAGTAGGGATTCAAGTCTCATAAAGAGCTTCCAAAAATTATGGTACTTATAGCTTTCAGCTCTCATTGCCCCTATCAAAGGTGATTAAGGTTAAAGTGACACAACTAAGAGGATATGCTTGACAAGTTATAAACCGAAATCTCATGCCCCTTACTTACGAAGACCGATCCTCATGCTACTCAACTTCAGTCACGAGTAAGCTCTTGTCATTGTAAGTATATGTTTATCATTAAGAACCGCCAACGGGGTACCCCTTGCACATGATACGGGAGCTTTCCCATAATCAAAATGACAAGGCAAGCAGACAATGAGCATCTCAACGATCTTTTTATTTGCTATTTGCATAGGTTTTTATTGAGGATGCTTCATAGAGTGCTCATTATGGTGATGCTGGAAGTTTCCACCATGATTAGGCATGGCTTAGGCTAGCGGCCCAGGCGTTTCTCTAACACACATACAAACTCCATGATCTTACAAGTTCCACTTTTATTTCACACCGCCGGGATCCGTAAGCAAAAGAACATAATATCAACGGGGTATAAAGTACAAGCGCAATGTTGAAAGCGTTCCCCATGGTACATGGTTCTGCTAATTTCAACTTATAAAGCGCAAGCATATACACAACAAATAAGGACCCAATGGTTCAAGTTTATTAGAGGCAATAAAGTAAACTATGCCATCAAGTTCGTGAGAGCTTTAATCACTAGTTTTCTCGTAACAAGTGGAAGGTAAACAAAAACATGAATATACTTGGAATAACATAAGCTAGTAGGTAGGTATGATGGACTCTTTGGAATAACTTGGTTTAGGGAGTTGGATGCATGAGTGGAACTCATACTTTGTTGTGGAGGCTAGCAAAAGACTGGGAGCGACAAACTAAGAGAGCAATAATGGCCATAATCATGCAGAGCGACAAAACATCATTGATCAAAGCATAAAGTAATACTACAAGTTGAAAACTAAAGGGTCATAAAGGCTATGGTGAATTTTGATAGTCATAACATGGTGTGAGCATGTGCCAAGTCAACCCAAATAAAGCATCAAAGGAGAATACCACTATACTATGCTTTAATATGCTAAAACAACGCATGATTCATCCAAGGCACATTAAGCAATCTCAATTGCTTATAACAAGTCATGCTACATCAAAGAATACTAAGCATAAAGCCAAAACAATATCAAGCATGGCATGACGAAGCATAGGCCACAATCAAAAACGAGCTCTTTTTACCACATGAGTATGAACTTTCCTACTCTTTTCCAAACCAAACCAAACTATTTGCAAACCATTGTATGAAAGAGGGGGTCCAACCAACTTATCCATAAAACAAAGAAAACCAAGAAAACTAAAAACTAAAACGAAAACGAAAAGGAAGACGCTCCAAGAAAAACACAATTGTGCATGAAACAATAAAAATGAAGCGTTTGGAAGAAACCTGAGATTTTTATTGATGAAGAAGGGGATGCCTTGGGCATCCCCAAGCTTTGACGCTTGCAGTTCTTGGATATTTCCTGGGGTGACACGCATGGCATCCCCAAGCTTGAGATTTAGTCCATCCTTCATCTCATTACTCATTCCTTCCATATACCTGAAATTTTTCCTTCATACAAAACTTCACACAATCTCATTAGCAACATTAGTGCACTTAAGATAAATAAGTCTCAAGGTTCAGTTCTAACACCAAATAAACTTCCATTAGAACACTATGTACTGTAGCACTTCCCTCAAAAAGCTCAATTCCCCTAAAGAACTCAAGAAGGAACCAACAAGAAGCAAATGCAGAAAATGGCAGAAGTCTGTCAAAACAGACCAGCAGGTAAATACGAATTTTTTTGAAGACCTTCTGTTGCTCAAATAAAAAAGTGATGAACTAACGAAAGTTATATAACAACCTGGGGCAGAAGCACAAAAAATAACAGCTCAATCCGACATACAGAGCTCTCTCAGGAATTTTTACAGTGAAGCACAAAAATCTGTTTCGGGACAACAACTTTCCCAATCATTACTTCACTCTCATTAGAGGTTACTCTTGGCACAAAAAGCAAATAAAAAGGATAAGGAGAGGTTATTATAGAGGTAATAACTTCCAAGACTCATCTAAAACTTTTGGGTTATCTCCTAATAAGTACTTTTCTTTAACGTCTTTAAGTTAGGCATGATAGTTTGAGAAGATGCTCACATAAGAAATATGAATTGAAGTAAAAGAGAGCATCAAGAAGCAAATTCAAACGTCTTTAAGTCTAACCCACTTCCTATGCATAGGAATCTTGTATGCAAATAAATGCACAAATAAAAAAGTGACAGGCATAGGAAGATAAAACAAACGTAACTTCAAAACTTTCAGCACATAGAGAGGTGTTTCATTACCATAAAAACTTCTACAACCATATTTT
This sequence comes from Avena sativa, assembly GCA_916181665.1. NCBI lineage: Eukaryota > Viridiplantae > Streptophyta > Magnoliopsida > Poales > Poaceae > Avena > Avena sativa. The sequence continues at coordinate 155,209,640 of OV702289.1, read as the reverse complement.
CCTCTCTCATAATAATTTTCAGTAGCCTCATGAATAAACTCAACAATATAACTATCACATAAGGCATGCTTTTCATGATCTACAAGCACTTGAGCTTTATTATAAGCATTTTTTAAAAGAATCCTCGGGAACATAACATTCACCCTCCTTTGATAAGCATGGGGGACAATCAAATAATGTAAGGGATAAAGAGTTACTCTCATTAGAAGGTAGGCATGGGTAGATCCATTCTTCCTCCTTTTGTCCATCACTCTCCTCCTCTTTTTCATCTAATGAGCTTTCAGGTTCAGCAATTTCTTCTTCCATGGAGGTTCTAGCAGGCGGTGATTCATCTATTACCTTAGCAGTCATAAAACTGTTCCCAAATAGGAAACAGAGTGAGCTATCCATAATGAAATAGTGATTGGAGCAGAGCTAGTCATAAAGGCAACTTAAGAAAGGAACTAATTTTTTTGTATTTTTCCAATAAGAAAGCAAACTAGTAAAACTAATTTTTTTGTGTTTTTGAAAGAACAAAAGAAGCAAACAAAGCAAAAAGAAAGCTAAGCAAAACAAAAAAAACAAAGTAAAGAGATTGGTTATGAGGGACTCCCCTTGTGAAGATGTCCTTGACTCCCCAGCAATGGTGCCAGAAAAGATCTTTTGATGGCGTGTAGTTGACATGGGAGTTTCTTCTTCTTCTTCGATCCCGGCAACGGCGCCAGAAAAGATCTTGATGCACTCGACGATCGACGTAGAGCTTATTGGGAACCCCAAGAGGAAGGTATGATGAGTACAACAGAAAGTTTTCCCTCAGTTATGAAACCAAGGTTTAATCGAACCAGTAGGAGCAAGGAAACACCCCAAAGGTGTTACTAGCTGAGCTTTGGCAGGGCGCACTACCGGTGCTAGTAGCAACGTGGAGACCTGCACAACACAACCATAGAACTTTGTTCCCAACTTGCGATGAGGTTGTCAATCTCACCGTGTTTTGCGGAAAACAAAGGATTAAACGTATCAAATGAAAATAAGTAAAAGTTTGCAGAAAGTAAACACAAAGCAGAAATAGTTTATAGATTGTATATAAAAGACAAGGACCGGGATCCATAGTTCACTAGAGGTGGCTCTCCTTAGATAGATAACATGCTGGGTGAACAAATTACAGCGGGGCAATTGACAAACACCGAGAAAGCAATACATGCATATACTAATAATCTTGACACTCCTTTGAGACTTGATTGGGCAATACAACATAATACATAGACCGCCATCCAACTGCATCTATGACTAATAATCCACCTTCAGGTTATCATCTGAACCCCCTCTAGTATTAAGTTGCAAGCAACAGATTATTGCTTTACGAACTGCGTGTAAGGTAAACAATACAATTGTTCTATGAACAAAGGATCGTTGTTTTCTCCCTAGTAGCAACAACACATCTAGTACCTTAGAGATTTCTGTCACTTCCCCAGATCACCAGAGGCATGAACCCACTATCGAGCATAAATACTAGCTCTTGGAGTTGCTAGCATCTACTTGGCCAAGATAGCTACTAACAATGGAAAGCATGTAAGATCTCAAATAACAAAGATATGATAGAATCAATAATCAATCTGAAATAGCATCTCAATATCCATCGGATCCCCGCAAACACAACATGTATGAATTACAAATAGATGATCTTGCTCATGAACGGAGCTCACAAGATCTAAACATGAAAGCACAAAGGAGGAGAAACCAACCATCTAGCTACTACATGGATCCATAGTCCAAGGATGAACTACTCACGCATCACATCGGAGGCTTGCATGGTGATGAAGAAGGCCTCCAGGGTGAATTCCCCTCCCCGGCAGGGTGCCGGGAAGAGCTTCAGATCCCTCCCGATCTAGGGATGGAGATGACGGCGGCTACAGACTCTTTCGTGGATTTTTGATCGGGTACTTAGGGTTTTCGTCCCGAGGGCAATATATAGGCGGAAGGAGAGGCCGAGGGGGTGCCGGGAGCCACCACACCACCCCTTGGCGCAGGCCAGGCCTGGCCGCGCGGCCAGGTGGTGTGGCCGGCCCCTAGCCCCTCTCCGTCTCGTATTTTGGCACTTGATCCCTTCCGGAAAAATAGGCACTTTGGCTTTTGTCCCGTCCAATTCCGAGAATATTCACTTTCTGACTTTCCTGGAACCAAAAACAGCAGAAAACAGGCAGCTGGCACTGTGGCTCTTGTTAATAGGTTAGTCCAAAAAGTCATATGAAAAGTACTCCAAATTTGGAACAAAACACAAGAAAGTGGATAAAACCAAGCATGGAACATCAAAAATTGTAGATACATTTGCAATGTATCAGGGCACCCCCCTTGGCCGCCGGCCATGGGAGGGGAGGAGCCCACCTCTCCTCCCTCACAAAGCACACCTCCTCGTGAAGGATCTCTATCCCCCTCTAGATATTCCCCCATGGTCTCGGATTAGCGAGATACATGTTCCAAGTGGACTTGTGTCTGGAAGCAGTTGCTGCTTCCGCTGATTCACTGGAGCGAGGAGGTGGAGGTTGTTCAGTGGCTTGAACGTGTGTGCGAGGACGGATGCGCTGCTGATTTGCGGCGCTAGGACTTCCACACGATCTTGAGATCGGCAAGCGTATGACTACATCATCCACGAGTTCCAACTCATTAACAAAACTCTATTGTCTTCGAGGGTAAGTTCTCTATGGATGTATATCCATCCGTTGCTCTGTATCTAGTAGATAGATCTTGGTGTATAGTTCTCATCGTAGGAAATGTTTTGTTTTCTATGCTGCGAACCCAACAGTTTGTATGTGTGTTAGAGAAACGCCTAGGTGGCTAGCCTAAGCCATGCCTAATCAGGGTGGAAACTTGGAGCATAACCATAGTGAGCATTCTGTGAAGCATCTTCAATAAAAACCGATGCACATAGCAAATAAAAAGATCGCTGAGATACTCATTATCTGTTGCCTTGTCAATTTTATATGGGAAAGCTCCTGTGTCATGGGGCAAGGGGTACCCCATTGGCGGTTCTCCATGATACACCTGTACTTACAATGACAATAACTTACTTGTGACTAAAGTTTAGTAGCATGAGGTTCAGTATTCATAAGCAAGGGGCATGAGATTTTCAACTTATAACTTGTCAAGCATATCCTCATATTTGTGTCACTTTAACCTTAATCACCTCAAGATGCTTATGATAGGGGCAATGAGAGCTAAAAACTAATAAGTACCATAATTTTTGGAAGCTCTTTATGAAACTTGACATCCCTACTTCCCTATGTGAAGGGCCTTTCATTTTACTTTTATGTTGAGTCTCCATCTTCTATCTTTATGCACCAATTGAGAGAGCATAGTGGTCATTCTTAGTTTAATGTGCATTGTCCCAAAACTTGTTGATTGATTCATAACTTTGATATTGCTTGTTCTTAAATTATTTGTATCTAGTCACCCTTATAAACTTTGAAGGTGTCCTATGCATTTATGTTTTACTATATCAAGAGGGACAAAATGAATACCACTCTTATTATGTTTTATATATGTGAAACAAACAAACGTCTTTCAATGCATTGTTATTCATGATCTTTTGTTTGCACCTTTTCATGTTACAACATAGTTGCTATGTCTTATTGTTAGAACTCTATCTTTCATGCTCATGTTTAGAGTACTTTGATCCCAGCTATCAATGCTTTACAAATACCTTGATCAAGATTGTGATGGTGCATGTCACCTCAAAAATTATTCTTTTTATCACTTACCTACTCAAGGACGAGAAGGAGTTAAGCTTGGGGATGCTTGATACGTCGTAAACGTATCTATAATTTTTGATCCTCCATGCTTGTTTTATATCATCTTTCTGATGTTTTGTTTACACTTTGAGGTATTTTTATACATTTTCTGGAACTAACCTATTAACAAGATGTCGTAGTGCCAATTGCCTATTTTCTACTATTTTTGTTTTCAGTAAAGTTAGTAAGGAAATTTTCTCGGAATTGGACGGGACAAAAGCCAAAGTCAATATTTTACCAGAAGGAACACGGAGTCAAAGGGCAGCCGAAGTAGGGCCACGAGGTGGCCACACATAGGGGTGGTGTGGCCACCCCCTAGGGCATGCCGCCCCATGGTGTGGGCCCCTCGGGCGCCCACCGACCTTGCCCCTTCGCCTATAAAAGTACCCCGATGCAGAAACCCTAAGTACCCGATCAAAAATCTACGAAAGAGTCTGTAGCCTCCGTCATCTCCATACCTCGATCGAGGGGTCCGAAGCTCTTCCTGGCACCCTACCGGAGGGGAGAGATCATCCCGGAGGACTTCTTCATCACCATGCCAGCCTCCGGAGAGATGCGTGAGTAGTTTGTCCTTGGACTATGGGTCCATATAGTAGCTAGATGGTTGGTTCTCCTCTTTTGGGTTATCATGTTTAAATCTTGTGAGCTCTGTTCATGATCAAGATCATCTATTTGTAATCCTATATGTTGTGTTTGCGGGGATCCGATGGATATTGAGATACTATGTTAGATTGCTTATTGATTCTAGCATGTCTATGTTATTTGTGATCTTGCATGCTCTCCATTGCTAGTAGCTATCTTGGCTAAGTAGATGCTTGTAACTCCAAGAGGGAGTATTTATGCTCGATAGTAGGTTCATGCCTCTAGTAATCTGGGGAAGTGATAGAAATCACTAGGGTTGTAGATGTGTTGTTGCTACTAGGGAGAAAACAACAATCCTTTGTCCATGGGGCAATTGTATTGTTTATTTTACACACTTTGCTTAATGCAATTATCTGTTGCTTGCAAATTAATACTAGAAGGGGTTTGGATGATAACCTCAAGGTGGATTATTAGTCATAGATGCAGTTGGATTATGGTCTATGTATTATGTTGTAATGCCCAATCAAATCTCGTAGGAGTCAAGCTGTTTAGTATATGCATTGTTATGCTTTCTCAATCTGTCAATTGCCCCGTTGTAATTTGTTCACCCAACATGTTATTTATCTTAAGGAGAAACACCTCTAGTGAACTGTGGACCCTAGTCCATTCGTTTACCATTGATATACCATCTACTATTTACCGTTTACTATTTACTTTCTTCAAGAAATTACTATCTTCCACACTGTACGTTTAATCCTAAGTTGGGGAAAAGTTCCGTGGTTGTGTTGTGCAGGATTCCAAGTTGCTAGCAGCACCTTGGAGTTATTTCCTTACTCCTACTGGTTCGATAACCTTGGTTTCATAACTGAGGGAAACTTGTTGTTGTGCTTGTATACCTTCCTCTTGGGGTTCCCAATGATCTCTACATATCTTGAGCCATCAGTGAACTATATCTCACCAAAAGAGAACGAAGATCTCAATGCTAAGTTAGATGAGCTCATACTAGCCGTAAAAGGTAAGGAAACCCAGGTAAGAGCCACCCCTGAAACAAATATTGAAGAAATAGACTTCATAGCTCGTAATGATTATAACCCTGCTTGGAAGAAGAGTTACAATCCTAACTTTTAGAAACATTATGCTAGTCCTGCAGGTAACTCTAATAATAATATGGGAAATAGTAATGGTAGTCTCCAAGAAACGCTTATGTCTTTCATACTCACAAAATGAACAAAATAATATTCTACTTAAAATTACGGAGAACCATGATGCTATGCTTGGTAAATTATCTAACCAAGATGTTAGTTTGAGAAATGATTTGCAGGCCCTTCAAGAAAGAACAAGGATCCTTGAGGCACGGCTAGGTAAGATAACCGAGAGTCAAACTCTCATTCTAGCTAAATTTGCAGGTAAAACTGAGCCCAATCCTATTGAAGAACTCAAAATGATGAGGATCCAAAGGGAGGAACCTGAAGAACTTGACTATTGTAATGCTCCGTCACCAAGTTACACCGTTGAAGATATCGTAAAAAGGATCAACGTCAAGATTCTGGTAAGTGAAGGTAGTGAGGAAGCTATGTACCAACATTTTGTCAATCAAGTAGCAATAAAGGTACGTGAGTTTGAAGAAGAATACAAGCAAATTGCTAAAAAATTACCTGTTAAACTAGATGACATATTTGAGCCTACAATTAAGATTAAAATTGGAACCAATGAGATAGCTGTAGTTTGTGATCTAGGTGCAAGCGGCTCAACAATTCCAAAGAGTCTTTTTAACAAGTTAAATCTTTGCTCCTTTGAAATTACTGAGTTAAAATTGCATCTAGTAGATTCTACCTACAAACAAGTTGTAGGGATTAAGGAGAACACTTTAGTATACATTAAAGTCTGTCCCACTCTCATTGATTTCGTTATAGTTGACATGCCTGAAGATGCTACTGCTCCTATTATATTAGGTCGTCCTTTCTTAAAATCTATTAAGGCTTTGATTAATCTGCATAAAGGAAACGTGAAGCTGCAATTGCCTTCGCGAGATCCTTTTGTTATTCATTTTCCCAGGAAGAAGAAAGCCAAGCATGATGAAAAGGAGGCCATCACTTTGAAGACCAATTAATTTGGAGTGGGTGTTCCACTCATCTGGCCCAAGTGAGTATCATCAAGGTCAAGCTATTGACCATAAAAGAGCACTCCATGGGAGGCAACCCATGTGAAATAAAAGATTGAGTTAAGGTTTTAGTTTAGTTTAAGTTTATGTTAAATAAAGAGTGCTAGAAAACTCCATTTGAGGAGAAGAAGTTCGGTAGTACTTGAAATTCCGCTTTATTCATGCTATTATTGGTTGACAATATTTACTGTCAATTTTCTATCAAAACAAGGTATATCACTAAGTTACAGGAAAAGAAAGAGTTTACGAAGAAACATAAATTTTTTGATGCACACAGAGAGTTTAACGACCAACTATACGGCGGGAATAAAAATTCCGGTCGTATAGATATCTTTGCCATCGAAATTTTTTCTACAATACGTATTGAGAGTTTAACGACCAACTATACGGCGGGAATGAAAATTCCAGCCGTATAGCTCCGGTCGTATAGATATCAATGCCTCCGTACAATTTATTTTCATATGTACTGAGAGTTTAACGACCAACTATATGGCGGTAATAAAAATTCTGGCCGTATAGTTCCGGTCGTATAAATATCGATGCCTTTGCAAATTTTCTTTCGCAGGGACAGACAGTTTAACGACCAACTATACGACCGGAACACTTTGTTCCGCCCGTATAGTTGCATCCGTATAGCTATGCCGCCAAGAGAAAACCCTAAATTTTTGACAAAAGGCCAACTATAGGGCCGGAACACATTGTTTTGACCGTATAGTTCCGCCCGTATAGTTGCGTCCGACCACAAAATCACATGGGAAGGTACTCCCAACTCCAAAACTTTAATCCTTTTTTCTTCTACCTCCGAACTCTCTCAAAACCTCAAGAGATCTCCATCTCTACTCAATTTCGTTCGATTTCCTCGCACACAAGTGATCTACGGTATGTTTCTCCTCCAATCCTCCAATTACTTTTTGCAAATTCATCTTTGATCTATTGTCATTGTCAATCTAGGGTAAGACCTACTATGAACCAATTGCCATGATTTTCTTACCTAGATTATTATTTTGAGGGGAATTCTTTAGTGTGCTATGATGAGGAATATGATGTCACTTACTGTTGTTGGATCAAACATTTTTTTTTGCCTTTATTCAATGTTTTAGATGATGAACACAAGGAGCCAAACTCGTGCTCGTGCCACCGCTAGCGCTTCTCGGGCTGCCGCTTAGGAACGCATGGGGATACGGTTCAGGTATGAGGCCCATCGTGATCGCTTCAACAGGATCAAGAACCACGAAGTGAAGGCCACCAAGTGGTCTTGCCCCATTATATTGAACCAACTCGGTATTTCTGATGACTTCAATTTACTTTGCAATAGAGCTAGCCTGCAAAACTTTTTGTACAATGATGTACCTACTTATCGCCGCTAACCATTGAATTTCTTAGTTCATTGCGAAGCACCATTAAACAATGGCAAGGAGAAGATACTATTTCTTTTTGTCTGATGAACAACAACTACACTTTAACATTAGATGAATGGTGCGCATGTTTTAATTTGCCAAAAAATGATATTCATGCTTTACGCGCATCCGTTATTGGCCTAGAACCTACCCCTGAACAATACTATAATGGAATGAGTTTCACTACTAGAACAAACAAGGGGAAGAATATTCAACATCCCGCAATTCGCTATTTGTTCTATGTTATTGCTAACACCTTGCAGGCACGTAATGAGTTCACAAGACTCAACTAGGAGGACATACTAGTCCTTGCAAAAGCTGCTTACATCAACTGCGCCTTGTCACTCAACTTGGGCGCCATCCTTGTGCACTACCTAGAGCACCAAGCCTCTGAAAGCCAAGGACCAATCAGTGGTGGAGACGTCATCACCGTGCTTGCCATTTCCCTAGGCCTCGACCTAGGTGAGTTGTAACCCGTGCTAGGTGAGACACGTGTAAGTTTCTCCACTTTGAGAGCCTGTGGAATGCTCACTGGGAGAGATGGTGTTTATTATCTGCATATTGCTGGAGTTGGCCGTATCTGCCCCCCTCCTTTGCCTAATGGTCTTTTCTCTATCGAGGAAGGACGTTTGCTATATGAATCGTAGATTAAGCAACACCAACCCGAGGAAGAGATTCCAGAGGAGAATGAGTACCAAGAGGAGGAGCAAGAAGTTCCTTATCAAGAGGAGCAGCCACAAACCCGGTTCGCCACATACCAAGATTTCCAAGGACTTGGAGGGACTGTGGAGAGGATGCATAGCCTCTCTTTGAACCTCTGAGAATCAACAAGTAACCTCTCAACTCAATTCGCGAACTGGAGTAACAACTTTTCCCGCCACCATAATAAATTGAAGGTCTTGCAAAAGCCTAAGCTTGGGGAAGTTTCCTCATGTATCTTTATGTGGTGTTCATTTGCTTTCATTTATTTTAGAGGTTGTGTTTTTATTTTGAGTTTATAAGCACTCGTGTTGGTTCCCCCAACACTTTATATTTAGTTCTTTCTATTTTGCTTTTGAAACTTTCTAGCCGAGCTTTGCCGCCAATTTTCTATTCTTTAAAGTCCCTCTCTTAAAAACCACAAAAAGCTTTCTCCATTTTTCCTTATTTTCCCTCTTTCTTTTCTTTCCGCCTCGAGGTCTTCATATATTTGAAGGAGAGTGGCCGACTTCGAGTTTCCAAGAAACAAATAAAAAAGGAAGAGAGAAGTGGAACCAAACATGAGAGGTATGCCTTATGACTCCCCACTTTTGAAGTTTGAGAAACCCATGCTAGTTACTTGTAAATGTTGAGATATTATATTGGTGGAGTGAGTCTTTGTATTGTAGTAAGATTTTTCTTTGCATGGGTATTTAATTGGGTATGTTTTTTTCTAGCTCTCGTAATTAACCAAGTCTTGCGTAAAAATTTCTAAACAATTGTAATAAGAAAAAGTCTCCCAATTGAAAGCTTATTTCTAGAGACACTCAACACCACTGAAAATGCTGATTGACTTAATATCTCTCTTTGAAAGAATTTGTTTGATTGAATTAATGTTTATAAGTTTTTCTGAGCATGCCAAAGTTTGACTTGTTAATCATAAGAATGATATAGCTTTACGCGTGTTAAACTTCATGGGATGCCAACAACTCTGCTGGCCTACGAACGATCTTCATGGAGGAAACTCCTAGATTTCGGCTATGAGTTGATTAAACACTTGTAGTTGCAATGCTATAGTGGTAAGATTCTTGGTAGTCCCGGGTAGCTGTAATCACGATGGAATCACTCCTCTGGATGTTATGAGAAATCATTATGCAGAAGGAACAAAAACCTTAGTGATGCCACGAGTGTTCATCACAGCCCGATAAACTAAATAAATTTTTTGGCATGCTCTCAATTACTTAAAAATGAAATTCTTGAAGGACAATGAATAGAAAAGTAGTGCTTGAAAAGTCTTGATTTATTGATGTGGGAGAATTGAGATACTCTAGTATATATGCTTTTCATGACAACTCTCACACTCTTAATTTACATGATTATACTTTACTATTCAAAGAAAAGCCTATGAGTTGATTACTTGACATGGAATAAAGTTTACTCATTTGAATCATCCATGTTTACAATAATTTTGCTGCGCTATAAGGATGCATGAAACCCGTATTATATGCTTGCCATTACTCTATGTATGTTGAAGTTTTTCAGATTTATGAAGTGGAGGAAACATGAGACTACTAATCATGAGTAAGATCACCATCTCGTTATTTCAATTTAAATGTTGGGTTCCTTTTTGATTTTGGTTTTCTTGCTCGGGACGATCAAGTTTAAGCTTGGGGAGGTTGATGGCTTGAAATATAGCCATCTACGTCCACATTTAAACTGGATATTACTCATATTCTTGATGAAATATCACTCTAAACCCTGCCACTAATTCTAATATTCAGAGGGGTATGCAATCCTTTATTTTATATTTTTCCTGCGCAGATAGCATCGTTTAAAGGAGGTAATCACTACATTAAAGTCAAAGATACGAGATTTCCAACAACCAGAAGAAACCAGGAGCCGTACAATGAAGGTAGACGCTTTAATGACCAACTATATGACCAGAGCAAAAAAATTGGCCGTATAGCTCCGGTCATATTGTTGGCACCACCACCGTTAGGTCAAACAGAACAACTTTCATGAAGGGAGCCCTATATAAAGAAGCCTTAGGGGACGGGAAAATATATCTCACCCCTCCCCGAAGAAGCCAGACCTCGCCAAAAAAAGCCGCCTCAGATCTCCAAACCCTTCTCCATCTCCATAGCCATATTCCACCACATGTAATAGTAGATCTCTTCTCCGATTGGCGACATTATAAGACTATTGCTATCAACCTTATGATTTTCATTACAATGTTTGTGATTGTTGATCTCATTTTTATGTGTGAGTAATTCTCCTTGGGCTAAGGGCTTTGGCCTAGCCATGTAGCAATTGTGAATGTGATTTATCATAGATGGGATCATGTATTAGTTTGTATGACATGATGATTATTGTATCCTCTCTTGCCTCAATCCAAGGACTTGTCAGGTACACAAGACCTCGAGGGTTGAGCCAGGTATAGGGAGTATGAGTGATGACTGATCTGCAGGTTGGGAACCCCAGTGATAGAAGGGGTAGTATGGCTGTATGTGAGGGATTTTCTTGGGATTAACAGTGACATCACTATGCATATCATTAGTTCTCTTTCTTCTATGGATGATACTAGTAGGATATTTCTATAAGCGGTTGCGGAGGCAATAGCAATTATGGATGCACTGCCCACATATAATTTATCTTGCTCTAACAAGTACACGCATACTTTATTTCTATCTTTTATTTCCATCAGATGTTTTACACAGCTATAGGTGAAACCGAACGCCCTAGGCCCTCTCTCTCCATCATCGACAACGACAAAAATACGCAAGCTATTGGTCCAGTAAAAACACAAAAGAAATTCTAAAACTCCCGAAGGTCCGTTAAAGTAACTTCACTATGCATTTGCTTCTCGAGGATTCGATTACCTAGGTCTACTAGGGAAAAAGAAGCTATACTACATCCATAATTCGTATCGAAGGTATCACTATGTATGCACATTGTAACATAGTTGAACTTGATAAGGAGACTTCCGTATTGGTTGAAGGTAAAACAAAGGTAAAAGATATGGGTAAGCCTATTCTTCTCTGCATATTTAAGGAAACCTCGCATTATGGTTTATGCGATCTTGGCACCGAAGTTAATGTATTTTCTTTGATTTCTATTTAGAAATAAAAGTAGAAATAGAACCGGCTACAATTGAAAATACTGATATGACAATCATGTTAGCGAATAAAACTCTCAGAATTCCAATGGGAGTAGTTGAAGATGCAACTGTCACAATTGGCAACAAAAACTCTCCAATCGATTTTGTAGTTGTTGATATGCCAACTGACACTCTTTGCCCAATTATATTTGGAATAAACTTTTTGAGTGATGTAGGTGCCAAAGTTGATTTCAAAAATGAGATTGTGTCTCTTAAGCTTGGGGAAGTGGAAGAAGAATTCCACTTTTCCAAATTTAAAGACATGCCTCCACAAATACAAGAAGAAGATAAAGAGAAAACTATTGAGGAAATGGCAGCTCTCTTCTTTAGTGATCAAAAAGAAGAAACAAATGAAGACTTAAATTATGAAGAAATAGTTATGGAGGACAAGTCCCTAGAAGACCTAGAAGATGAATTCGATTCACTTCCCATTATAGGGCCTCCAACTAATGAGGCTTTTGAAGAGCCAGAAAAGAGAGGGGACGAGGAATTACCACCCCCAGAATTGAAGACTCTACCAGATAATATTAAATACAGATTTTTAGATGATACAAATAAATTTCGTGATATTATTAGTGCTAAACTTTTAGGAGAAGAAGAATAACTCATGAAAATACTTAAGGAGCATCACAAGGCCTTTGGATACTCAATGGATGATTGGAAGGGCATTAGTCCCATGATAACCTTCCATCGAATATTCATGGAAGAAGGTGTTAAACCAGTTGCAGAATTTAATAGAAGACTGAAGCCCGAAATGAAGGAAGTGGTAAGAAAAGAAATTGTACGCCTACTGGACGCAGGTATAATCTATCATGTTAAAGAAAGTGAATGGGTAAGTCTTGTTCATTGTGTCCCTAAGAAGGGCGGTTTATTGTTGTTCCTAATGAAAAAATTGAATTGATACCTACTAGAACTATTGTTCGACATAGGATGTGCATAGACTTCAGGAAATTGAATAAAGAAACTAGGAAAGATCACTATCCTTTACCCTTCATAGATCAAACTTTAGAAAGGTTAGCAAACCACACTCATTTTTGCTACTTGGACGGATACTCTGGTTTTTCTCAAATAACTGTTCATCCTGATGACCAACTTAAAACAACTTCCATTAGTCCTTATGGTTTACATGCTTACCGACGTATGCCTTTTGGTTTATGTAATGCTCCAGCTACTTTTCAAAGATGCATGACTGCTATTTTTGCGGATTTTATAGAACTGATAATGAAAGTATTTATGGATGACTTTTCTATCTACGGAACTTCATTTACTAGTTGCTTGGATAATCTCAAAAGAGTTTTGCAGCATTGCGAAGAGACCAATCTTGTTCTAAACTAGGAGAAGTGCCATTTTATGGTCAAAGAAGGTATAGTCCTTGGACATAAGGTATCAGGTAAGGGAATTGAAGTGGATAGAGCTAAGGTTGAGGCCATAGAGAGAATGCCACAACCTAGGGATATAAAAGGTATAAGAAGTTTCCTTGGTCATGTGGGTTTTTATAAAAGGTTCATCAGAAATTTCTCTAGAATATCTAAACCTTTGACTAACCTCCTGCAAAAGGGAGTAAGATTTAATTTTGATGATAAATGTCTTATAGCCTTTGATAAACTTAAAAATGCTTTATCCCGTGCTCCTATCATTAAACCACCTATCTAGGATATGACTTTTGACTTAATATGTGAAGCTAGTGATGATGTTGTAGTAGTAACTCTGGGACAACACATAGGTCGCAGATTTAATATTATACATCATGCTAGTAGAACTCTTAATAGTGCTCAAAAGAATTATCCTAGGAAGAAAGGGAACTTTTTGATATATTTTTCTCTTGCGATAATTTTTTTTCTTATATAGTTGATGCAAAAGTAAGAGTTCATACGGATCATGATGGTTTAAAAGAACTCCTTGAGAGGAAAAACCATAAGCCAAGACTGATCCGTTGGATTCTTTTACTTAAAGTATTTGAGTTGTAGATTATGCAGAGGCAAGAAATAAAGATGTTGGATGCAGTGTCCATATTTGCCCAACAAGACACCAATCTTATTGAGAGGAACTTTAGTCCTGGTGATTTTTGCTTACGAGAATTATTCAATGAACTAAGGTCAATTCCTCCAAAAGAGAAGAATTCTTTGTTGTTGAAGGAGCTTGTAATTCCCGAATAAGTAAATGGCAAGTTCAAGTTAAGTGTTCTTACTCAAATAAGTGATTTGTTTTCACATATCTTACTTCTGAAATTTTTGCCTTTGAATTCCTTGTGTTTTTCTGAAGTTTTTGAAGGTTTTTACCAACTATACGGGTGCAACTACACGACTAGAGAAAAATCTCCTACTGTATAGTTGGTCGTTAAACCCTCTCTATCTTCTTCATGAAATTGTTTTCCATGTCTAGATCTATACGGTCGCAACTATATGACCGGAGATAAAAATCCGGCTGTATAGTTGGTCATTGAACTCTCAGACACTTTCAATTTTTGATGTCTGTATCTATACGGTCGCAACTATATAACTAGAGATAAAATTCCGGCCATATAGTTGGTCATTGAACTCTCAGAAACTTTCGGTTTTTGATGTATGTATCTATACGGTTGCAACTATACGACCAGAGATAATATTCAAGTTGTATAGTTGGTAGTTAAACTCTAAGACATTTTCGTTTACTTTTTCGTTTTTCCCCAATAAATAACATTATCGTCGATTCCGAGTCGTAACTTAATCGACCTGGACTCGAGATATTTGGAAATATTTGTCTGGAACCAACTATATGGCCGGAGCTATACAGGTCGCACATGTATAGTTGGTCGTTATGCGGCAGGACTCCTCCGAATCCGCGATTTCTTTCCCTGTTCTGTTAAGATTTTTTCTTGGGCAAGAATTTGGTGTTTCTCGTGAGTTTTACCGACCTATGACCCCCCTTATATACTAGCATTGTCTCTCTCTCTAATCATAATCTCCAGAAACCAATCCACCTCTTATTCACTTGTGAGGACATGCAACCAAGGGACACAAGCCAAGAAGAAAGGTTCCTATGGAGATGGGGAGCAATAGCGAGCTAGGCAAGGAGATCAAGATTGTCCCTATGTAGTTCCTCGATGCCGAAAATGCACGCCGGAAGAGGGAATTGAAGTCCCTCGAGCTGAAGATTAAAGAGATGGACAAGGAGACACCGGGGACACCCAAACATCTTCAGTTGCTGCCACTTTATCTTTACAAACTTGATGAAGATATTAAGCAGATAACTGAAGCAGGTTTTTCTATGAGTCTTAAGGCGCTACAAACCCTTCAAGATAACAATGAGTTCATTAAAGAACAAGTGAACGTGCTGGAGATGAATAATATTTTCTACAAGCTGCGTGTTAAAGAATTAGAAGTTGTCAATCAATCCCTCCGTCCCAGGCTGGCCCGTGAGGAGAAGATACCACGTGCCATGGCGCCACAGTGATCTACAATAATCACGGTATCAAATAATCGCAAGGGATTGTTTGATCCCGCCTCCTTTATTCCAAGCTTGGGGAGATCTTTAAGACCTTGTAATCTATCTTATAAGTTTTACATTACTATTTTAGTTTTGCATTAGTTCAAACTAGAAATAAAGTTTGCATCATTAGAATTCCCTTCGAGAATAATCGATCCCTTTTATGAAATTCCAAGTTTATTATCAAATAAGGAGCAATATTGAGTTTGTGTTTGTCTTATTGGATATATGAATGGCTTGAGTATAATTTTACTTGCACTTGATATAGCAATAGGAGTCTTCCACACCATTGGTATTAATGGAACATACAAAGATAATTTGGTCAATGTGTTGTAAGTACATGGTTTGATTTACAAACAAAGAAAAATTATCTAATCAGTTAAGTTGAAAAAGAAACCTTGAACAAAGGAGAATTAAAAGTGTTATCAAATTAGAGTGGGAACAAGACGAAGTAGAATATTCAAGCTACAAAGATTGCTTCATATACAATTGGAATTTGGTAATTGAGATTGTTAAACTTTGAATTCCTACATGAAGTGGAATGTATGGCTAGCTCCTTTGCATGGCACTTAAATAAAAGTGTGAGCATATATATATATAAAGAAGAAAAAGAGCGAATGTGCAAAGAGCAAATAGGCATACACCACTATATTGTAGTATGACAAAGATATGCTTTGAGATTTTGAATCCCAAGTGAATATGTTAATCCTAAAACACTTGGGACTACCTCGCTAACTCATTCGGTTGAACTGAATACTTTTACATCATATTGAGAGTGATCTTTTGTGAACTATTAAATGCTAAGGTCTGGAAGCCTGCTAATATTATTCGGATGGTTCGAGTAAGGTACTATTCACGAACTTATTCTTATGTATCATATATGATAAACACATGTTGTAAGTGCCTCATTTATTTTATCGACTCAGCTTCATGAATATAAGGATCACATCCATTAAGCTAAACTTGCTCGGGACAAGCAAGAGTCTATGCTTGGGGAAGTTGATGACTGCATATTTGCGTCATGTTTTATATTATTATTTTGCATTGTAGATGTAGGATCTTGGTATTTTATGGCCCTCGCACGCACATTTTATGTCTATTCTCACCAGGATCAGGACAAATGATGGATACAATTGACATAATTCTTGGAGCAGTTATACTAGGGAGAAAAGGAGTAAAAAACAACATAAATCGCTTATTTGGGAAATAAAAATAATACCAGAAGAAAACCCGAAGCGATCAAGCCACACAGACGGTTTAACGACCAACTATACGGCGGTAATAAATTTTCCGGTCATATAGTTCCCACCGTATAGTTGGCTCCACCACCGCCTCCTCAAATAGTTTCACCCCGTGCAACTGGATCAAAGAGACGACATACAAAACAACCAGAAATCACCAAAACCTCACCTCCGAAAGGCATCTGGAGGGGTAACTCGTCCACCGGGGATCCATCTCACCCTGCGCAGATCCGGGAGGCTAAGGCATTGATCTTCAATATCAACCGTTGCATCACCACCATCTCCATCCATCCCATCTATATCTTGTCTAGATCTTGTTGTAATTTCCGTACTCGTTCTGGATTTATACAAGTATTATTCATCTATGATAGATTCCATTGTTATTGCCATGATGTTGATTGCCTCCATGTCTAAGTAGATCTTTAGTTTTTGGGGAGATGGAGAAAAGTTTATTATGATATTCATCGATGTGACCATATGTTAGATTGTCTTCATCTTGATGTTGAGAGAAGTCAACCTCTCAATATTTGCCTCTCATGGGGACATGATGGAGGGAACTACTTGTTGGTAGACGGAGGTGCGTTAGAACTTATAGTGAATATAAAGCTATTGGCACCCCTTACGTATCAACTTGGGAACCAAGGAAACTCACGGAATACTATCCATGCCATGGGATACGTCCTATGGGATTAAGTTCCTTAATAGTGTAGTAATTCGATTGATGTCGATTGCTGACTACTGTGGTTATGAGGATGATGTGAGCAGTGGTTACTTCCTATTTGTCCAAACACGGAGTTCCTCCCACACATACATAGTCGAGAATGTTCATGATAATAATCTTTACCTTAGTTCTTTATAATGCTAGTGGTGTATCTGCTACTCACTGAGAATGCTTTTCCCCTATTGCAGTTCCAATCTCTTACATACACGATACTTACTTTCTGTATTCAGTTGTTTTACTTTACTTATTGTTGCTCTTATACCAAAAACCCAAAAACACCTTTTTACGCAATACTCACACTTTATTTTGTCACTTAAAACTTTATTTAGCATTTCTATTGTAGTATTTAATTCAAGAGTTATTAGACTTCAGACTCCTGCTCCCTGTGGGATCGATATCTTTATTTCGAAACTAGCTACAAACGATATGTGCACTTGCAGTCATCATTGACTTCCACCATTGTTCTTCCTCTCTAATTCCTCCCTAGCACTTGTTGCTTTGGTGGGATTTGAGAGTGAAGGATTTGAACACCCTTGGTGTTCTTGCTTTGCATTCTTGCATAAGTGTTGAGGTCTCCATTATGATTTGTTCGAGTGAGAGATCGTGAGCTTGTTACTCTTGGAGGGTGACCTCCTAGTTGGCTTGGCGGTTGGTGCCGCGGTGTCCTCTTCGTGGAAGATTGTGAAGAGACCTGGGATTCTCCTTCGTGGATCTTGTGAAGTGGTTGTGGAGCTTGCCATCTCCAGAGTGGAGGAAAAGCTAGCCACAAGAAAAGGGGCTATTCCTTCGTGGGATAGACTCGGAGAAGAAGGTGAGCCTTCGTGGCGTTGGGAAATCCTTCGTGGAATCCCGCACCTCTCCAACGTGACGTACCTTCTTGTAAGGGAACACGAGAACACATCTTCATCTCCGCGTGCCTTGGTTATCTCTATACCCAAGCTTAGTTTCCTTGTGATAGCCATCGTGCTTGAAGTACTTATATCTTGCTCATCACTTGTGGTATATTTATCTTGTGACACCTTGCTTAGATTAACTTGTTGTTGGTGCACTTAGTTGAGCCTAGTGTATTTAGGTTTTGTGCTTGTAATATAAACATTAGTTTAATTCCATATTCTTTCAAGCCAAAACCGTAATAGTTTTGAAATTTCCTATTCACCCCCTCTAGGCGACATCTCTATCCTTTCAACTGACGTATATAAACCTTGCGCAGCTTCCACTAGATTCTTCTAAGCATTTCCGTTGACTTGGGAAGAGTTCATATATACGACTCATCCAAAGTGGACATGGAAGAGTACCACAGCATGATCGAAATGCTCAATAAGTAATTTCAATCATCATTGCACTATATCAGTCTCTTTCATTCAATTTCTGAGAAATCAAGTAATTATTAATGCATTCATTCATTTTCTTTGTTGGGTAGTGTTTGGACACGGTTCAAGAGTGCGATCCGCAGTCAATGGCATGAGGAGTTGATTTATAAACCGATGTCGGTAAGTAGTACGAGCTAGCTCCGTGCATCTCTCGAATTCTAGTTTCAATACAATTATCATGCATGCTTGATTATTTTTTGATTGAATTCTATTCTTGTAAAGTGCGCGAGGCAGCCAAAGGGGACTAATCTATATGGATACTATGTTTGCGAGTTCATTCGCACTTGCACTAGTGAGAAGATGGAGAAATTTGTTAAAGTACATAAACAATTTATTTGTATTATCATAATTTGTGTTGAGTTCCATTCATAATTTTTTTGAATAAATATATATTCATATTGATTTTCTTCTTTTTAGTTGGAAGCGATGCGAGAAAAGATCCTACCACAGGACTGCCTATTAGCAATTCAAGAGGAATTGGTGGGATTTCTGGTTGACGAGATCGTAGATCCATGCGGAGAATACAATATAGATAGACCCTAAATCATCCATGTAATGCATCTCCATGTAATCAAATAGATGGGTTCTGGACCCGGTTGGGACTCGTATACCAAATTGTATATAGATGCATGTATATGCTCGTATGAGAGAAATTATATTATATGTGCATCAATGTGTAAAACTACTATGTAGTATCTTCGTGTATGTATATACGAAAAATAATTGAACACAAAACAAAAAATGAAAAGGAAAACACAAAACCCTAAAACCGCATCTCCTGCCACGGTAGCCAAATGGCCCAAAATGCTGCAGCGATAGGGAACCTTTAGTCCCGGTTTGTTTTACGAACCGGGACTAAGTATCCTCCAGCCCAGTGCACGGCGGGGGGGGGGCACGTGGTGGCCCTGTAGTCCCAGTTTGTAACAGAACCGGGACTAAAGGTCTGACCTTTAGTCCCGACCCATCAGTCCCGGATTGGAATCTGGGACTAAAGGTCCTTACGAACTAGGACTAAAGGTGTGTTTTCTACTAGTGAACGGGCTTTAGCAAAAACACATGAAAAGAAGGGATATGAGGGTGGAATAAAGAGAATGGCCACTTCTTTCTTCTTAAGCATTACTAATAAAATGTTTATTTCGTATATGTTAGGTGTGATATACATCATAGGAAACCTAAAATAAGATATTACAAGATTTTGGTCTATGGACGGAGGAAGAAATTATGAAGTGGGCTAAATCTAGAGAGGGAAGCGACAATTAGAAAGATCCAATGGAGATCATAGATAGGCATGACTTTGATGAAAGAAAGAACTTGAATAAAAGTGACTAGACCATCGACCCTACACTAGTACATATCAGATCTATTAAGTCCCTCCATCGCACTCGGAAGACCTTTTGTTTCGATCGTCAGCCCGTGGCCTAGACAAGCCCCTGCATGGGGCCATCGCACACGGAGAAAATTTTCTATTGTAACTGATACTTCATGTAACATCCCATTTTCAGATAACTAGATTAGTTGTCCAAAATGCAAAAGCTACTTAACAAAAGGTATGTCTTGGATTATTTTAGATATTCTCAGATGTTCCGGCATTTCCATAACCATAACCAGCTTTCACACAACCCTGTTACTTTCTTTCTTTTACTCATTTTAATTACTTTTTTGCAAACACTCAAAAACCTTTCAAACACCCTTTGCTTGAGATCAAAGGCAGCTTACAAGTATCCTTTGGTAGATAGTAACAAGGGGCATAAAGACCTTTACCAAGAGCTCTCTGTGGGTTCGATACTTTTACTTCAAAACTAGCTACAATTTATCTGTGCACTTGCAGTCATCACCTTACGTCTAGTCTTTCCAAAACCCTTTATAAAACTAGTGATTTTTAGTCTTGGTAGAAGTACCAAGGGACTATTACCTTTTTCAAAACTTTAACCCTTCAAAATACTTCTCCATACCTCAAGCCAGGCTTGATGGTGCTCATAGTAGTAGTATTGAGATGCTTGTTAATATGAAATGCCTTGATATGCTTGTTAAGATGAATTTCCTTGATCTATTGTTTGACTTGATTGCTTAGAAGTTGGTGTGAGTTACCCTAGGAGCTCACCCTAGAGTGAAACACTTAACCAACAAAACACCCTCCAAACCAAGGTGTTGTATTACATCTATTCCTTCTCAAATCCCTGAGTGGGAAGAATCCTCAACACCTCTCCTTTAGCAATGCGCTTCTAACCAAACTCTTGTCAAGCAAGATAAGGATAGTATGGACCCAACCATATCTCACCCTAACTCTCTAAGAGACCACAACATCAAAACCATAGTACGAAGAATACCTTCCTCCTTTCCCTTTCACACCCTTTTGTCAATACTAAGTTATCACCCTTCCATCTGATCCCTTGGCAATGTACCTACTCTACACTCACACTTTTGATGTGCCCTATCATCCCCCATACTTTCCCTTGATCAAGAAACCCACCCACAAAGTTTCCCAGGCTTGTCTTGATCTCTAGTAAATCAAGTGATCATTTGTTTTCCTTATCAGACCCAATTTGGAGCCACATATATTTTGGAGGTTCCAAGGTAGTGGAGACCAACTCAAGCCATGGATCCCCTCTAATTAATATACTCCTCAACATAATCCACTTGATCATGAGTTTGGAACCTTGTATTCCATCAAAACCGCTACATCTTGTACCCAAGTCTAAAAACTGTTATCATGAACCCCTCTTTGAGTCTCTACCTATATCAACCCTTGTGCATTTTTGGAAATGTACTTGGACCATATTGTGAAACATCATGGGTACTTACAAATCGCACTCTTGCCCTTGACTAGATCATTCTTGGACCCACTTGTTCTTGATGGTTTTACAGGCAAGAAAATAATCTGTTTCTGCCAATCTTATCAATATGCCTACTTTGATAGAAGCTCCCAGCTCCACCTCAACCTTTCTAGGCCAACTCTCAGCATGGTTGTGATCAACCTTGTCTACCTACCCATACCCTCCTTGTTTTAGTTGGAGCCCTGAGCTTCTTAAACCAACATGGTTTTGGAGGCAATTTCATAATCTGTTTGGACACCCTTATTTTCAACGAAGTTTGGCATCCTTTGTAGAAGCACCCAGTAGTGATCAAGACCAACCTTCTGTACCCTGACGATCTATATCACTTGGTCTATCCATCCATGTGCCCTCTTGATCCAATTGAAGCCTTGAGCCACTTAATCTAGCATTGGCAATCATGATAATAAAACCCTAGATCACATTCCTCCCTAAAACTTCAAATTTCCCAATTTGAATTTCCTCCAAAACTAATATGCATGGTGATCTGCACCACACTCCCACTCACCCCTGATCAGGCCCAACATCATCAACCATCCCTCCACACTTGATCATGTGAGGACTTGAGATAAATTTAAATCAAAAAAAGAATCTATCATATGACCTTTTGATAAAATCATCAAACCTGCCCTAAATCTCTTAGAGAACCACCACAACACCCACTAACCCTCTCTGGCCATGTGCTACTGTAGCACTACAATACCAAGAACCTCTTCTTGTACCCTAGTGCTTGGACATGAGGAGTAGCCATATATGCATATCCTTGCATATCTTGTTGTTTATTTTGCACATGAGCTGCAACCCTCCTACCATCACTCCACCCTGCTCTGGCTGGACCCACACCACTTCTCTCCACCACCATCTTCCCAGTCCCTGCCCTAGCCTCTCTCTCTCTCATTTTTGCTCACATGGCCACATAAATAAGTGGAGGAGTAAAGTTGTAGCACCAGCCATCTCTCTGCCCCTCTACACTCTCACATGATCACCACCGTGCTCCCTGTCCAATCCCTGGCCAGAGCACCCCTCCTAGCTACCCCTCTACACTCATACACATCCTAACTCAATGGTCCATTCATACACAAATCATGGTTTAGTGTTATGAACTTATGAGCATGATGTGGTTTGCCATGTGTGAAACACGATCCATAGAACGGTGCATACTTAAGGAAGAACACATTTTATCTTGATATTTAAATGAGGGATCATCTTACAATGCTACTAAAAGCGCCAATCTAGCAATATAAGATGCAAACATCTAATGTGTAAAGTGGAATGATATGGTCCATGCATTTAATCTCTATCATATGCATCATGGTATGATCTCTATCATTCCTTTGTGTGTAAGGCCAATGTCTATGGAACTTACACGTTAGGTGTGTTCTAAGAGTATCTATCATAGATCTACTTACAACATTACCATATCATGACACTAGCCTAGCAACGATCTAAACTAGACGCCTCTAATTTATCCATTGCAAGTTTTACGTGGCTTAGGGCTTTCGGAGATAGAAACGGTCTTACCTACGAATATGGAACCACAACGAGGATGACCAAGTTATTAGCAACTCGTTGTAAATCAATTATTGACTATAGTAGGAGAGACAGACAGCCGCCAGCCACTTATGCAAAACTAGTTGCATGTCAGTCGTGGAACCGGTCTCATGTGCGGTGACATGTAAGGTTGGTCCGGGCCGCTTCATCCCACTATGCCACCAATATCCAAAATACATGAAAGAAGCAATAACATGATCATCATAGCCCACATATAAACATATGTGTACTACCCATGCAAAGCACCTACGCATAGATCAGGCTCTGATACCACTGTTGGGTTCGCACCATAGAAAACAAAAAATTTCTTACGATGGGAACTATACGCCAAGATCTATCTACTAGATACAAGCAACGGGTGAAAACAAAAAATTTCCTACGATGAGAACTTACCCTAGAAGACAACAAAGCTCTGTTAACGAGTTGGAACTCGTGGATGATGTAGTCGTACACTTGCCGATCTCAAGATCGTGATGAAGTCCAGCAGGTCCGGCTCCAGCACGTCCATCAGATCTAGCTTCAGCAAGTCCAGCACCACCAAGTCCAGCACCGCAAAGCAGCAGTGCATCCGTGATCGCACACACGTCCGGTACCCCGACAACCTCCGTCCCTCACTCCAGCAAAGCAGCGGAAGCAACAACTCCTTTCTAGATAAAGCCACCGGGAACATGTATCTCGTTAATCCGAGACCATGAGGAATAACTAGAGGGGGAGAGAGATCCTTCACGAGGAGGTGTGTGTTGTGAGGAGGAGAGGGGGTTCTTTTATAGGGAAGAGGGGGGCACCCAAGGGCCATGGCATGGCAGCCATGGTGGTGCCCCCACCTCTTCCACATTCATGTGGGTGGAGCTTCCACTCCCATAAATTTCACTCACACATGCATTAAATTTCCACCAAATTTAATGCAAGCTCTCATTAAATAAAACTATTTTATTTACTTTATTCAGAATTTTGTTAATTACATTAATTAACAAACATTCACATAATACCCCCTGCAACATTTCAAAATCACATGCAGAACCAATTTCAGCAATTTCACCCGAAACAGTTTCGGTGTCTATTGAAATAATTCAATGCTTTCTTAAATCTTTATCTGAAACATATTTGCTCCAAATAGTGTTGGTATCCCTTAAGTGTGTCACCCTATGGTTTGTGAATAATGCAGACATGATCAAGACCCCTCTCCAATCAATAATCAGCAGCGGGACCTGGAGATCCGTACTGACTCCCACATATTCAACAATGACTCTTGTGATCGTGTGAACCTTTAACGTCATAACTAAATCCCTTTGTCTCGTGATATATTACATGTTCGAGATTCAATCATCGGTATCCAAATACCTAGTTTGATCTCGTTACTGACATGCACTCTTTTCTCGTTCTCGTGATATAACATTCTAGTGATCACATCACTTGCTTGCAAGATATTTCAATGTGGTATCACCGAGAGGGCCCAGAGTATATCTATCCGTCATTGGGATGGACAAATCCCACTCTTGATCCATGAGCCTCAATATAACACCTTCGTAGCACTGAACCCACCTTTATAGTCACCATGTTACGGTGTGACGTTTGTGTTGGAAATATGCCCTAGAGACAAATAGTAGTAAGGACTATTATCATATTTCATATAGTGTATGATTAAGTTTTATATCATGCTATAATTGTATTGAGTGGAAACATCAATACACATGTGATATACAAACAACCAGGGGTTCCCACTGAAACTCTAGTCACTGGTTCATGGGTCAACATATGATCATGTTTCCTGATCATGTGGCATTTATGCCAGTTGGAAATGAGGTCATCTCATTCTGAGAATGAGATGATGAACCAATACCCAACCTAAACATCGTGACCCGATCATGTCACGAAGTTCAAGTTACGATGATTAGAAATGGATCCTCGTAGACTATTCCTTAGACCATGAGGCTATATTAATCAGTGTCTCCTGAGAGTGCTTTGATAGCATCAAGCGCCACTTGGTAATACAGTGGCTATAAAGGTGTGTTCAGGTACTCGGAGGAAACTGTTGAGGCAATATATGTCAAGAGCGGGATTTGTCCGTCCATGTGACAGGAAGATACTCAAGGGCCCACTCAGAGAAGTTATATCCAATAGCTGCGCAGCGTGTGATTTGATCACAGGGATATCACTTGTCGGAATGAGTCAAGTAGCATTGTTCAGTAACGAGATTGAACACGACATGGTGATGTCATTGATCAGGTCTCAGGCAATGCAAGTATCGAGTGACAAAGGGAATAAGACACGACTGTCCCGGTTCAAACGACGAAAGATCTTCGTGGAACACACAGGGGTCACATGGCCATCCAGGTCCCTCTATCGATCATTGTTGCGGGAGTGTCCCGACCATGTCTGGAGTGTTCCGGAACCGTGGGGTATCACTCTTAAGGGCTTGATGATGCTTAGAGAGTGTTTATAGGATCGGTGGAATCACCGAAGAAGAGTAGGGAGAAAACCGGAAGGGTTTCGGTAAGTCTGGAGGATGTCCGGAGTGGAGGTGGAAGGTGTTCCATAGCCACGGAGGTTGAATAATATGTGAATGAATGTTAAATGTTGATTTAATCATTTATTCATAATTATTTAATAAAGAGAAAATCAATTTAAATGGTCAAAGGCTTAATGGGCCAATTTCTAGAGGAAGAGGGCCCATTAGGGGAAAGGAGAAAGGGAGAAGGGGCAAGGGGGTTGGCCGGCTGGGCCAAACCCCCCGCGTGGGGCCCACTAGGGCTGGTCGGCGGCCTCCCCTCCCCATCCTCTCCTTTAGTCCCACCCCGGGACTTTGAGGAAGGTAGTACCTCCCCTCCCCTATATATAGTGGGGGTATTTGGCCAAATAAAATACATCAATAATCAATAAAGATCTCCCCACTTTTGGGAGGACCTCCAGTTGATATTTTCTCTCTCCCCTTCTCTCTCTCGTGACCGTGGTCCCAAGTCTAGACTGCGCGAGCGAGAGACATCTTCACCGTGGAGCGCCGTCGCGCTACGGGATTCAGATCTGGGAGCTCTACTTCCGCAACTGCTGCTGGATCGGGGAAGCGGGAGTCATCGTCAGGCACCAGACGTGTGTAACTCCACACGAGGTGTCACACTTGAGGCACTCAAGTCGTTGGAGCTAGAGGAGCGCAAGGACTTCATCACGACCTTGAGGTCGGATTCGGCTCGTCTACATCAACCACGCTCTCTTGAGCGTTGAGAACGCTTTTCGGTCTTCAAGGGTAAGTTCGCGAAAAGTCCCTCCCGTTACTGTATTAATAATAGATAGGTCCTGGCAGCTTCAGGGGTTCAGGGGTGTAGAGTAAAATTTATTGTTTCCATACGCGGAACACCTACAATGGTATCGGAGCTAGATCTATGCGTAGTAATGCTGGTACGGGTAGAACACACGAGATGTAGCATGTGGGCGTTGATCTTGTAGTTGTTACCCTCCCATGTGTACTTGTGTATACCGCAGTAATGCTTGATGAAGCGGCCCCCAACCGACTTTACGCGTTCATTCGCGAGACTGGTCCACGCTTGACATACGACTTGTACCGTATAAAGTGGCTTAGGGGGGTGTCTGTCTCTCTCGCATTAGTTGGTATGCCATTTGCAACGGAGGGCCCCGAAAGGGGTGTAGTAGAGACAACTACTTGATCAGCGTTGTGCTGAAAGTTCGCAGGTAAGAACGGTTCTTGTGCGAAAGCCCATTCAGCCACGTAAAACATGCAAATATAAAGTAGAGGCGTCTAACTTTGTTTTGCAGGGGGCGTTGCTTTGTGATATGGTTGTGGCAAAGGTAAAGTGATTACCTTTTGTTACGTAGTAGTAGATAGTCACGGAGGTGACGGACTACCACACCGGGAAGACACCGGTGCCCTGGTGTCTACGGCACCGGAACCCGGTGACGGCGGATAGAGATCACGACGTGAAGGACCATATCACATAGCATTTATTGTGTGCTAGTATTAGATACTCGACGGTAGCCTAATAAGATGATCACTGTTAAAATTACCAACGATTGTGTTCCCCATTAGTGTGCACCACCAAGAAAGTTCTTCGGTATGAGGCGATCCAGGGTTTACGGGCCTGGGTGTCAGACATATCTACGTTCGCATACAGTGGGTGTAAGCCATGTTGCACAGCGAATACAATAAGGTTGAGGTGGCGAGCCTAGCACGCCACAGAAGCGTGGCCTAGGAACACGGATGGTCAAAATATCGAGCACGAGTCGTATGAATGATGTGACCGACGTTTAGCGTCCACCTTTGAACCCACATCGATGGTCGTGTTCAATCGGGGGAGATGTGGCTGATAGGGGTCGTGTTATCACTAGGAACCCTTTTGGGGATAGGTATTTCTGAGTGGAGTTATTATTAACTCATTTAATTATAAACTTAGTCTAAATTCCTTTTGTAATTATAAATGTAGAAAATGGTTCTTCCCGAGATTACCTTTCCTATCGACGATTGGTTGAGAGGAGAAAAGCTCAAGTTAGATGGATCCAACTTTTCTGCATGGGTCATACGCCTGTTTGATATCCTTGGTGAGAATAATGTAGCTAACTACATGACCTGTGAGATGTATTTGGAGCCACCCTATTCTCATGAGACCCAGGAGCAGTGGGATCTGCGCTGCCGTCGTCGTGTGATGGCCACATTCATATCAGTGACGATGCGCCTCAGAATGGAGGATGGGCTATGGACAATGGTGGGGAGTCTTAAACCTCGAGTGGTCATGGCACATCTGAGATCGCATTTCGTGGAACAAGTGCGCATGTGGGAGTATGAACTGATGGGGGACTTCCTCTCCATAAAGATGGAGGAGGGCTCCTCACTGGACGAGCACTTATTGAGCATCTACGATGCGTACATGAGTCTGGCATACTACCTGGACAACTAGTACTCAAGCTCATTTGTGATGGGAGTTGTGATACGATCGCTTCCACCAAGCTTCCAAGCACAGGTCAGGATCTGCATTATGAGAGGCGACACGGAAACACTGGATTTCCTCGAGTTCATATCACATTTCAGAAATGTGGTAGATGAACCCAACATCGCTGGAGTCATCAATGACAAAGGTATATATTTGATATACAGTTTTATAAATGTTATAATCTTGCAAACACATTTGCAGTGTTAAGTATATCTGATACTTGTTCTGTTTTGATGAAAAACAGGTCCTTCTGCATGAGAGGTGCTTGCTGGAGAGGAGGTGACATTGCGTGTTGATGGCAAGCATGATGATGATGGCCGACGACACTCTCCCTCGACATTTATCATTTAGTTTATGTTTTAGGATGATTATTGTAATCAAGAGATTGTGAACTTCTTTAGTGTGTCTCACACTTTGTGAGACGGTTATTCATATGAGTTTGTAACAAACAGTTGTTCCACTTTTATGAATGATTTCTATTCATTGTCATATCTTATTTGATTATGTGTGAATTATCCTTGTTGTTTGGAACTAATTGATAATGCATGAACATTTGTAAAACATTAAAATGCTTTAAAATACCCAACTTAATGATATGTTCATTAATGAATGAAAAACCATTGTTTAAATTCAAAGTTATGTGATAATATGTGAAACTCATTCGATTTCTTATCACATATAAATCATGCCTAAGTTTGGCAAATTAACTTGAACACCGTGTATTACTTGAATACAAAGTGTTTAAAGAATTGTTAAAAGTAAATACATATTCGATGTATTGTGTTTTAACGAAAATGGTAATTATCATTAAATGATTGTTTAAATGTGTAAAGTAGTTTACCAAAGGAAACATGAATATGAAACTATTTGATTTGACAAAGTGTTTCATCAACAATGGGTATAAATATAAAAGAGAATCCAATTACTATGATTTGATCAATAGTAAAGAAATTCAACTTTATAAGAATGGCATAAAAGTAATTGTGAAATGGAAAGTGTTTTGAAAGGTAAAAATACAAAGCATCACAATGTGATATTAGATATCAAAAAAATGGGTTGAATAGAAGGCACCAAATAAATCGTTGTAGTGTAGATGTAGAGACCATTAGCTTAGAAATAATTAGCACTCAATTAGAAGGTAGTGAACCATTTGAATTCGTGAAAGTTTTTGGGTTATTCGATATAACCAAAACAATAGCGAATAAGTCCTTGTAGCGTATTCATTGGAAAGTTTGAATACGAAACCCATAGCTGAAACCAAAAGGAAAGCAAGATTCGTATTGCTTGGATTTTGGTACATTCTTGAGAAAGATCACTTTTAGTGATGTTTCTCGATTATGGAGAATATGGAAAATAGTGTAAAACACGATGAGGATTCAAAACCCTACATCAGAGTGTTGAGAAGCGCAACGGACAAAGTTCCTAAACGATTTTCTGCACAGAAGGAAAGAATCAATGATATTGATCATTGTGTTTTCCCCACTAGTATTTTCACTACATGAAGTAGGATTCAAAATGTAATCCATATCTAGTATGGAAACATTTGTGAATCATTTGTCATGATTACTGGAATATGACATACCTACAAACTACTAAGGAAATAATGGTAAACTAAAATTATGGGAAATCCTAGAAGCAAACTTCCCTTGAGATTAGAAAGCAATTCATTGCTGAATCTCACAAGTAAAAGGGGTGAATGACAAAAACACAATTTGTCAGGTATTGGACAAATACAAATGAATTTGATTCAAATGTGCTAAATGTCTAGTGGATTTAAAACTAGTAAAGTACTAGTATCTCATAGTAAAATCTCCAAGTTTGATATTTGATCAAAGGATTTTGAAGTTGTTCAAAATAGTGAGTGGATGTGCAATTTGCATAAAATTGAGTGGGAGCTATGAAAGTCTTCCATGAAACAATATGTGATTGACATATTTTTAAGTGGGAGCAATATAAGTCTCAAATTCAAATATGTAGGAACATATTCTGAGTGGGAGCTTATAGGAGTAATTCTTAAGTATGTTAAGAATGAAAGTGCAAATACTTATAAATTATGATTTATAAGATGTAGAAGTTGACAATAAGTGTATTAAGATATTATGTAGTATTCCTTAAGCTATTCTAAAAAAGGGTTTCAGAATAGAAGTCAATTAAGGAACTGGTCCTTAATAACTCAAATTAGGAATAACATTAAGTTTAACATCAATGGTTGAAAGAAAGAAAAGGATGATTGTCATCCACTATGTTAAGACATAGGTTCTATCTTAGTAAACCATGATGATAACTTAGCATAATATGTGATCCAAATAAGGAACGTTTGAAAGTGATTAAGTTTGAATCACAGAATGTTGAGCTATGTTTTGTCCGTAGTGTCTAGTAGAGAACTGTAGACATGTTTCCCAAATCCATAAAGGATGACATATCTTAAAGCATAAAGGGTTATGTTATAAGGGAGCATGTTGGAAACTCCTGTAGATACTAATTAAAGTCAAGTAGGAAGCGAGGTGAACAAAACATCGAAAGCTACACAGAGTGCACTGGTGTCTCGATGAATAAATTTATAATAATAGATAAGGGTACCATCTAAAGTGTTGTATAATGTTATGTGATACATTGCAAATGTATCTATAATTTTTGATGTTCCATGCTTAGTTTTATCTACTTTCTTGTGTTTTGTCCACACTTTGGATTACTTTTCATATGATTTCTTGGACTAACCTATTAACAAGAGCCATAATGCCAGCTGCCTGTTTTCTGCTGTTTTTGGTTCTAGGAAAGTCAGAAAATGAATATTCTCGGGATTGGACGGGACAAAAGTCAAAAATCCTATTTCACCAGAAGACTCCCGGAGCCAGAATATGAGATGGAGTGGGGCTGGGGCCCAGCCACACCACCTGGCCACGCGGGTTGGGCCTGGCCGCGCCAGGGGGTGGTCTGCCGCCCCAGACACCCCCTCGGTCTCCCTCTTCGACTATAAGAAGCCTTCTGGCCTAAAAACTCTGGGGGGGTTTGACGTTTTTCCAGAAGGAGTTTCGCTCCGCTGCCACTACCAGATTCCATGAAACAGCACCAGAAACTCCGTTCTGGCACCCTGTCGGGACGGGGAATTGGAGGAGATCATCGCCATCATCATCACCATCGCTTCTCCATCGACCATCCATGTTTCCCCATCTATGAGTGAGTAATCCCCCGCTGTAAGCTATGGGGATGGTAGGGATTGGATGAGATCATTCATGTAATGGCATCAGATTGTTAGGGCATGGTGCCTAGTATCTTCTATTAGTGCTTTATGACTTTGTTGCGACTTGTTATGCTTAATGCTTGTCACTAGGGCCCGAGTGCCATGATTTCAGATCTGAACATTTTATTGATTCATTATGATAGTATTGTTTATGGTCTTACCTGCAAGTTGTATACACACGTTGTTGTCCGGAACCAATGGCCCCGAAGTGATAGAAATCGGGATAACCGGAGGGAATGGCTTCGATGTGAGGATCACATGTGTTCACGGAGTGTTAATGCTTTGCTCCGGTGCTCTATTAAAAGGAGCACCTTAATTGCAAGTAGTTCCCTTGAGGCCCCGCTGCAAACGGGCTGGCAGGACAAAAGATGTTGTGCAAGTTCTCACTGCGAGCACGTATGACTATATATGGAACACATGCCTAGGATTATCTAGTACTTGCATGCTTTATCTTATTTATCTGCAATTACCCTATGTTCTGATTGCTATGTGAATTTCCTTGTCCATACAACGCCCGTCCATCCATCCCTATGCCTACCGCACCCGAATCCTACTGTTTACTGCTATTGTTACTGCTGTCTTTACTTTACTACTTCTGCTACTTTACTATTCCTACTATAAAACTGTTGCTACTGATAAACTGTTGTGAGCAAGATTGTTTCCAGGTGCAGCTGAATTGATAAATTAGTTGATAAGGCTTATAAATATTCTTTGGCTCCCCTTGTGTCGAATCAATAAATTAGGTTTCACTTCCCTTGAAAATACTGCGATACACCCCCTATACTTGTGGGTCATCAAGACTATTTTCTGGCGCCGTTGCCGGGGAGCATAGCTTTATTTATCAAGTCCACTTGGAATCACTATTGTTCAAGCTTAGTTTATTTCTGCCTTGTTTGCTTATTTCTTTATCAAAAATACAAAAAATTAGTTCCTACTCTAGTTGTTATTTTCGCTGGTCTGCTATTGTCTTGCTTTATCATGCTTGTTGTCAATGGTTGGTTTCTTTGAAACTGAATCTTATCGGCAAGGTGGGTTCATGAAAGATCAAAAATATTATTATAAGGAACACCGCTTGTCACAAAAAGGGAAACACTTATGGGAACAAATTGATAAATTGTATACCATTGCTAGAAACGTGTGCTCTACTTATAATGTTACTTATTGCTTTGATAAATCTTGTTGCTGTAGGAGGTACAAACACCTCCCTTTTCAATGTGAGTATAATGATAATGTTACCATATCCTCTTATGTAAAAGGAAATTATGACTTTTATGATGTGGAACAAATTGAAGAATTTATTGCTTGGAAGGGTGCATTTGAACTTGCTAGTTTGCTTGAAAATATTGATGATTCACCTTATAAACATGAGGTTTATGATATACTTAGATTTTGCTTTGATAATTACAAGGAAGAAAATGGCTATATTCTTAAATATATTAATAGATGCTTTCCACAAATGGAAGAGACTAATGCCTTGCAGGATCCTATGGAAGAAGAAATTGATGAACCTAAAAGCTCATTAGATGAAAAAGAGGAGGAGAGTGATGAACAAATGGAGGAAGAATGGATTAGCTACCCATGCCTACCTTCTAATGAGAGTAACTCTTTATCCCTTACATTATTTGATTGTCCCCCATGCTTATCAAAGGAGGATGAATGTTATGCTCATGTTATCAGTGATAATCCTTTATTTGTGCCTAACTTTGAGATGCATGGTACTAACGAGTTTTGCTTAGAAATTGTTTACGATAAAGATCTAGACGATGGTCTTATATTGAATGATCCGTCATCTTGTTATAGAATTGTTAAAAGTGGGTTTGAAGGTTTTAATACTAGTATTTTTGAGCTTGATAAAAATTATGTTTTTGTAGAACATGAAAAGCATGCTTTATGTGATAGTTATATTGTTGAGTTTATTCATGAGGCTACTGAAAATTATTATGAGAGAGGAAAATATGGTTATAGAAGCTTTCATGGTATTGAAACACCTCTCTATGTGCTGAAAGTTTTGAAGTCACTCTTGTTTTATCTTCCTATGCCTGTCACTTTGTTCCTTGCGAATTTATTTGCATACACGATTCCTATGCATAGGAAGTGGGCTAGACTTAAATGTGTTTTGAATTTGCTTCTTGCTGCTCTCTTTTACTTCAACTCATATTTCTTATGTGAGCATCCTCGCAGACTATCATGCCTGAAGATGATAATATGTTTATTATTCTTGGGAGACCTTTTCTTAAATACTGCAGGGGCTGTTATTAATTGTAATCAAGGAAAGGTGACCTTCAATGTTAATGACAAGGAACATACTCTCTATTTCCCCAAGAATATTGATAGGACTTATGGTTTTGAATTCAATTGAACATGTTGAGGGCATTCAAGTTGGAGAAATATATCGTCCCATACCAAGAGAAAAATTTGAAACTATTATGATTGGGACCATTGTTATCAAGGTTGAGGTAACATAATCATTAGTGGAATAAAAAGTTTTGTATCATATGAAATTGTTTTGGTAAAAAGACCTGATCAACCTTGTTAACAAAAGGATTTCATTGAACAAAACAATGTTTTCACCATGATTATCTCTGCTTACTTCTATTATATCCATTTTATTTTTTGCTTATGCCTAACTTAAAGGCGTTAAAGAAAAGTACTTATTGGGAGATAACACAAAAGTTTTAGATGAGTCTTGGAAGTTATTACTTCCGTAATAACCTCTCCTTATCCTTTTTATTTGCTTTTTGTGCCAAGAGTAACCTCTAGTGAGAGAGAAGTAATGATTGGGAAAGTTGCTGTCCCGAAACAGATTTTTGTGCTTCACCGTAAAAATTCGTGTAAAATCTCTGAACGTCTTTTTGAGGCGTGAATTTTTGTGCTTCTGCCCCAGGTTGTTATATAACTTTAGTTAGTTCAACACTTTTTTATTTGAGCAACAGAAGGTCTTCAAAAAAAAAATCGTCTTTACCTCCTGGTCTGTTTTGACAGATTTCTGCCATTTTCTGCATTTGCTTCTTGTTGGTTCCTTTTTGAGTTATTTTGGGGAATTGAGCTTTTTGAGGGAAGTGCTATAGGATCTTGTGTTCTAATGGAAGTTTTATTGGTGTTACAACTGAACCTAAAATACCTATTATCTTGAGTGCACTAATGTTGCTAATAAAGATTGTGTGAAGTTTTGTATGAAGGAAAAATTTCAGGTGTATGGAAGAAATGAGTAATGAGATGAAGGATGGACTAAAGCTCAAGCTTGGGGATGCCACGCATGTCACCCCAAGAATTGTCCAAGAAGTACAAGCGTCAAAGCTTGGGGATGCCCAAGGCATCCCCTTCTTCATCAATAAAATTCCCAGGTTTTTCCAAACGCTTCATTTTTTATTGTTTCATCCACAGTTGTGTTGTTCTTGGAGCGTCTTCTTTTTCGTTTTCGTTCGTTTGCTTGGTTTTCTTAGTTTTCTGAATAAATTGGTTGGGCCTCCTCTTTCATGTGTTGGTTTTCAAATAGTTTGGTTTGGATTGGAAAAGAGTAGGAAAAGTTCATGCTTAAGTGGTAAAGAGAGCTTGTTTTTGATTGTGGCCTATGCTTTGTCATGCCATGCTTGATATTGTTTTGGGTTTATGCTTAGTATTATTTGCTGTAGCATGACTTGTTATAAACAATTGAGATTGCTTAATGTGCCTTGGATGAATCATGTGTTGTTTTAGCATATTAAAGCATTGTATAACGGTATTCTCCTTTGATGCTTTATTTGGGTTGACTTGGCGCATGCTCACACCATGTTATGACTATCCAAAGTCACCATAGACTTTGAGATCCTTTATTTTTCAACTTGTAGTATCACTTTATGCTTTGATCAATGATGTTTTGTCGCTCTGCATGATTATGGCCATTATTGTTCTCTTAGTTTGTCGCTCCCAGTCTTTTGCTAGCCTCCACAACCAAGTATGAGTTCCACTCATGCATCCAACTCCCTAAGCCAAGTTATTCCAAAGAGTCCACCATACCTACCTATTAGCTTATGCTATTCCAAGTATATTCAAGTTTGTGTTTACCTTCCGAATTAAACTTGTTATGAGAAAACTAGTGATTAAAGCTCTCACGAACTTGATGGCACACTTTACTTTTCTTGCCCTTAATAAACTTGAACCATTGTGTCGTCTATGTTGTATATGCTTGCACTTATTTGTTGGGGATTAGCATCACCATGTTGTCATGGCAAACGCTTTCAACATTGCACGTGTACTTTGTACCTAGTTGATATCATGCTCTTTTGTCTATGGATGTCGTCGGTGTGAAATGAAAGGGGAGCTTGTAAGTCCATGGAGTTATGTATATGTGTTAGAGAAACGCCTAGGCCGCTGGTCTAATCCATGCTGACATGGTGGAAACCTACAGCGTAACCATAATAAGTTGTCTATGAAGCATTCTTCTTATAAAAAAAGAGTCCTATATTGAGAAAAAAAAGAAAAAGAAAAAAAAGATTATGAAAAGAGGAAAGGGAGAAAAAAGCACCATATTCCCATGGTAAATAAGAAGATTGCTGAGATGCTTGTTGTCTGCTTGCCTTGTCATTTTGATATGGGGATTCTTCCGTATCATCAGGCAATGGGTACCCCGTTGGCGGTTCTCTATGATACACATGTACTTACGATGACAAGGACTTACCGGTGACTAAACTTGAGTAGCATGAGGAGCGGCCCTCGTATTCAAGGGACATGAGATTTCTAACTTATACTTCGTCAAGCATGTACACCATAGTTTGTTCACTTTAACCTTAATCACTTCAAGATGCTTATGATAGGGGCAATGAGAGCTGAAAGCTATTAAGTACCATAATTTTTGGAAGCTCTTTATGAGACTTGAATCCCTACTTCCTTCTATGAAGGCCTTTCTTCCACTATAAATATTGAGTCTCCACCTTCTACCTTTATGCACTTACTTTGAGAGCATAGTGGTCATTCTTAGTTCTATGTGCATTGTCCCAAGACTTGTTGATTGATGCATACCTTGATATTGCTTGTTTTAAACTATTTGTATCTAGTCACTCTTATGAACTTTGAAGGTGTCCTATGCATTTATGTTTGCTACTCTATGAGGGACAAGCTGAATACCACTATGCTATGTTTTCTTTATGTGAAACAAACAAACGTCTTGCAAAGCATTGTTATTCATGAATCTTTTGTTTGTGCCTTTTCATGTTGCAACATAGTTGCTTTGTCTTATTGTTAGAACTTTATCTTTCATGTTATGATTGAAGTACTATGATCCCAGTTATCAATGTTTTACAAATACTTTGATCAAGTTTATGATGGTGCATGTCACCTCAAAAATTATGCTTTCTTTTTATCACTTACCTACTCGAGGATGAGCAGGATTTAAGCTTGGGGATGTTGATACACTGCAAATGTATCTATAATTTTTGATGTTCCATGCTTGGTTTTATCTACTTGTGTTTTGTCCACACTTTGGAGTACTTTTCATATGATTTCTTGGACTAACCTATTAACAAGAGCCATAGTGCCAGCTGCCTGTTTTCTGCTGTTTTTGGTTCTAGGAAAGTCAGAAAATGAATATTCCCGGGATTGGATGGGACAAAAGTCAAAAATCCTATTTCACCAGAAGACTCCCGGAGCCAGAATATGAGTTGGAGTGGGGCTGGGGCACAGCCACACCACCTGGCCGCGCGGGTTGGGCCTGGCCGCGTCAGGGGGTGGTCTGGCCGCCCTAGACACCCCCTCGGTCTCCCTCTTTGCCTATAAGAAGCATTCTGACCTAAAAACTCTGGGGGGTCGACGTTTTTCCAGAAGGAGTTCCGCTCCGCCGCCACCACCATATTCCATGAAACAGCACCAGAAACTCCGTTCTGGCACCCTGCCGGGACGGGGAATTGGAGGAGATCATCGCCATCATCATCACCATCGCTTCTTCATCGACCATCTATGTTTCCCCCATCTATGAGTGAGTAATCCCCCGCTATAGGCTATGGGGATGGTAGGGATTGGATGAGATCGTTCATGTAATGGCATCAGATTGTTAGGGCATGGTGCCTAGTATCATTTATTAGTGCTTTATGACTTTGTTGCGACTTGGTATGCTTAATGCTTATCACTAGGGCCCGAGTGCCATGATTTTAGATCTGAACATGTTATTGATTCATTATGATAGTATTGTTTATGGTCTTACCTGCAAGTTGTATACACACGTTGTTGTCCGGAACCAATGGCCCCAAAGTGAA
This sequence comes from Avena sativa, assembly GCA_916181665.1. NCBI lineage: Eukaryota > Viridiplantae > Streptophyta > Magnoliopsida > Poales > Poaceae > Avena > Avena sativa. Next base: position 155,172,317 of record OV702289.1, on the reverse strand, counting down.
AGAAATCGGGATAACCGGAGGGAATGGCTTTGATGTGAGGAGCACATGTGTTCACGGAGTGTTAATGCTTTGCTTCGGTGCTCTATTAAAAGGAGCACCTTAATTGCCAGTAGTTCCCTTGAGGCCCCGCCGCAAACGGGCTGGCAGGATAAGAGATGTTGTGCAAGTTCTCATTGCGAGCACGTATGACTATATATGGAACACATGTCTAGGATTATCTAGTACTTGGATACTTTATCTTATTTATCTTCAATTGCCCTATGTTCTGATTGCTATGTGAATTTTCTTGTCCATGCAACGCACGTCCATCCATCCCTATGCCTCCCGCACTCGAATCCTACTGTTTACTGCTATTGTTTCTGATGTCTTTACTTTACTACTTCTGCTACTTTACTATTCCTACTATAAAACTGTTGCTACTGATAAACTGCTGTGAGCAAGATTGTTTCCAAGTGCAGCTGGATTGACAACTCAGTTGTTAAGGCTTATAAATATTCTTTGGCTCCCCTTGTGTCGAATCAATAAATTGGGTTTCACTTCCCTCGAAAATACTTCGATACACCCCCTATACTTGTGGGTCATCATTATGGTGGGGCTAGTTCGATTTTAACGTAGAATGATGTGTCCCAGGGAACAGTTCCCATGAGAAAGCCCTCGAGGTTGATCTAACATCACTATAGGCTCCTGGAATCAGGCCTCGTTCTGCTGCCATAGCGACGATGCATAGACACAGATGCTATCATGAGATGATAAAGTATTAATGTCAATCAAGGTGACATTAGTAAGTTGCAAAGGATTTGGGACTGTAAAGTACAGACCCAAGACTCAACCTCTTCCACGAGCAAGCATGTTCAGGGTACCGAATATATGGTGCCAATGATTGAGAACAAATGCAGGTAGTGTATTTGTACTCTAGTGCAAGTGGGAGACTATTGGAAATATGTCCTAGAGAAAAATAGTAGTAAGGACTATTATCATATTGCATATAGTTTATGATTAAGTTTTATATCATGCTATAACTGTATTGAGTGGAAACATCAATACACGTGTGATATACAAACAACCAGGGGTTCCCAGTAAAACTCTAGTCACTGATTCATTGGTCAACATATGATCATGTTTCCTGATCATGTGGCATGTATGCCAGTTGGAAATGAGGTCATCTCATTCTGTGAATGAGATGATGAACCAATACTCAACCTAAACATCATGACCCGATCGTGTCACGAAGTTCAAGTTACGATGATTAGAAATGGATCCTCGTAGACTATTCCTTAGACCGTGAGGCTATATCAATCATTGTCTCCTGAGAGTGCTTTGATAGCATCAAGCGCCACTTGGTAATACAGTGGTTATAAAGGTGTGTTCAGGTACTCAGAGGAAACCGTTGAGGAAATATATGTCAAGAGCGGGATTTGTCTGTCCATGTGACGGGAAGATACTCAAGGGCCCACTCGGAGAAGTTATATCCAATAGCTGCGCATCATGTGATTTGAGCACAGGGATATCATTTGTCGGAATGAGTCAAGTAGCATTGTTCAGTAACGAGATTGAACACGACATGGTGATGTCATTGATCAGGTCTCGGGCAATGCAAGTATCGAGTGACAAAGGGAATAAGACACGACTGTCCCGGTTCAAACGACGAAAGATCTTCGTGGAATGCACAAGGGTCACATGGCCATCCAGGTCCCTCTATCGATCATTGGTCCAGGAGTGTCCTGATCATGTCTGTAGTGTTCCGGAACCGTGGGGTATCACGCTTAAGGGCTTGATGATGCTTAGAGAGTGTTTATAGGATCGGTGGAATCACCGAAGAAGAGTAGGGAGAAAACCGGAAGGGTTTCAGTAAGTCCGGAGGATGTTCGGAGTGGAGGTGGAAGGTGTTCCATAGCCACGGAGGTTGAATAATATGTGAATGAATGTTAAATGTTGATTTAATCATTTATTCATAATTATTTAATAAAGAGAAAATCAATTTAAATGGTCAAAGGCTTAATGGGCCAATTTTCGGAGGGAGAGGGCCCATTAGGGGAAAGGAGAGAGGGAGAAGGGGCAAGGGGGTTGGCCGGCTCGGCCAAGCACCCCGCGCGGGGCCCACTAGGGCTGGCCGGTGGCCTCCCCTCCCCCTCCTCTCCTTTAGTCCCACTCCGGGACTTTGAGGGAGGTAGTACCTCCCCTCCCCATATATAGTGGGGGTATTTGGCCAAATAAAATACACCAATAATCAATAAAGGTCTCCCCACTTTTGGGAGGACCTCCAGTTGATATTTTCTCTCCCCCCTTCTCTCTCTCGTGACCGTGGGCCCAAGTCTGGACTGCGCGAGCGAGAGACATCTTCACCGCGGAGCACCGTCGTGCTGCGGGATTCAGATCCGGGAGCTCTACTTCCACAACTGCTGCTGGATCGGGGAAGCGGGAGTCATCGTCAGGCACCGGACGTGTGTAACTCCCTGCGAGGTGTCTCACTTGACGCACTCAAGTCATTGGAACCAGAGGAGTAATACATTGGAAATGTATCTATAATTTTTGATGTTCCATGCTTGGTTTTATCTCCTTTCTTGTGTTTTGTCCACACTTTGGAGTACTTTTCATATGATTTCTTGGACTAACCTATTAACAAGAGCCACAGTGCTAGCTGCCTGTTTTCTGCTGTTTTTGGTTCCAGGAAAGTTAGAAAATGAATATTCTCGGAATTGGATGGGACAAAAGCCAAAGTGCCTATTTTTCCAGAAGACTCCAGGAGCCAGAATACAAGACGGAGGAGGGCCAGGGGCTGGCCACACCCCCCAGGCGCGGGCTGGGCCTGGCCGCGCCAGGGCATGGTGTGGTGGCCCCAGGCACCCCCTCGGTCTCTCTCTTCACCTATAAGAAGCCTTCTGACCTAAAAACTCAGGGGGGTCGACGTTTTTCCAGAAAAAGTTCCGCAACACCGCCACCACCGAAGGGGAGATTCGGGGGACAGAAAGTCTCTGTTCTGGCACCCTGCCGGGATGGGGAAGTGCCCCCAGAGCCATCTCCATCGATCTACACCATCATCTCCATCGACCATCCATGTTTCCCCCATCTATGAGTGAGTAATCCCCCGCTGTAGGCTATGGGGATGGTAGGGATTGGATGAGATTGTTCATGTAATGGCATCAGATTGTTAGGGCATGGTGCCTAGTATCTTTTATTAGTGCTTTATGACTTTGTTGCAACTTGTTGTGCCTAATGGTTGTCACTAGGGCCCGAGTGCCATGATTTCAGATCTGAACATGTTATTGATTCATTATGATAGTATTGTTCTTGGTCTTATCTACAAGTTGTATACACGTTATTGTCCAGAACCTATGGCCCCGAAGTGATAGAAATCGGGATAACCGGAAGGGAAAGGCTTTGATGTGAGGATCACATGTGTTCATGGAGTGTTAATGCTTTGCTCCGGTGCTCTATTAAAAGGAGTACCTTAATTGCCAGTAGTTCCCTAGAGGCCCCGCTGCAAACAGGCTGGCAGGACAAAAGATGTTGTGCAAGTTCTCATTGCGAGGGCGTATGACTATATATGGAACACATGCCTAGGATTGTCTAGTACTTGGATGCTTTATCTTATTTATCTGCAATTGCCCTATGTTCTGATTGCTATGTGAATTGTCTTGTCCATGCAACGCCTGTCCATCCATCCCTATGCCTACCGCACTCGAATCCCACTGTTTACTTCTTTTGTTACTACTGTCTTCGCTTTACTACTGCTGCTGCTTTACTATTCCTACTACAAAATTGTTGCTACTGATAAACTGCTGTGAGCAAGATTGTTTCCAGGTGCAGCTGAATTGACAACTCAGTTGTTAAGGCTGATAAATATTCTTTGGCTCCCCTTGTGTCGAATCAATAAATTGGGTTTCACTTCCCTCGAAAATACTGCGATACACCCCCTATACTTGTGGGTAATCAAGACTATTTTCTAGCGCCGTTGCCGGGGAGCATAGCTTTATTTATCAAGTCCACTTGGATTCACTATTGTTCAAGCTAAGTTTATTTTCTCCTTGTTTGCTTGTTTCTTTATCAAAAATACAAAAAAAATTAGTTCCTACTCTAGTTGTTATTTTCGTTGGTCTGTTATTGTCTTGCCTTATCATGCTTCTTGTCAATGGTTGGTTTCTTTGAAACTGAAGCTTATTGGCAAGGTGGGTTCACAGAAGATCAAAAATATTATTATAAGGAACACCGCTTGTCACAAAAAGGGAAACACTTATGGGAACAAATTGATAGATTGTATACCATCTCTAGAAACGTGTGCTCTACTTATAATGTTACTTATTGCTGTGATGAGTCTTGTTGCAGAAAGGGGTATAAACACCTCCCTTTTCAATGTGAGTATAATTATAATGATACCATATCTTCCTATGCTAAAGGAATTTATGACTTTTATGATGTGGAGCAAATTGAAGAATTTATTGCTTAGAAGGGTGCTTTTGAACTTGCTAGTTTGCTTGAAAATATTGATGATTCACCTTATAAATATGAGGTTTATGGTATACTTAAATTTTGCTTTGATAATTACAAGGATGAAAATACCTATATCCTTGAATATTTTAATAGATGCTTTCCACAAATGGAAGAGACTAATGCCTTGCAGGACCCTATGGAAGAGACTAATGCCTTGCAGGCTCCTATGGAAGAAGAAATTGATGAACCTAAAATCTCATTAGATGAAAAAGAGGAGGAGAGTGATGAACAAAAGGAGGAAGAGTGGATTAGCTACCCATGCCTACCTTCTAATGAGAGTAACTCTTTATCCCTTACATTATTTGATTGTCCTCCATGCTTACTAAAGGAGGATGATTGTTATGTTCCCGAGGTTTCTTTTGAAAATGTTTATGATAAAGCTCTAGTGCTTGTAGATCATGAAGATCATGCTTTATGTGATAATTATATTGTTGAGTTTATTCATGAGGCTACTGAAAATTATTATGAGAGAGGAAAATATGGTTGTAGAAGTTTTCATGGTATTGAAACACCTCTCTATGTGCTGAAAGTTTTGAAGTTACTCTTGTTTTATCTTCCTATGCCTGTCACTTTGTTATTTGCTTACACGATTCCTATGCACAGGAAGTGGGTTAGACTTAAATGTGTTTTGAATTTGCTTCTTGATGCTCTCTTTTACTTCAATTATTATTTCTTATGAGAGCATCCTCTCAAACTATTATGCCTGAAGATGACAATATGTCTATTATTCTTGGGAGACCTTTTCTTAAATACTGCAGGAGCTGTTATTAATTGTAATCAAGGGAAGGTGACCTTCAATGTCAATGACAAGGAACATACTATCTATTTCCCCAAGAAGATTGAAAGGACTTATGGTTTGAATTCAATTTAACATGTTGAGGGCATTCAAGTTGGAGAAATATATTGTCCCATACCAAGAGAAAAAATTTGAAACTATTATAATTGGGACCATTGCTATCAAGGTTGAGGTAACATAATCATTAGTGGAATACAAAGTTTTGTCTCATATAAAATTGTTTTGGTAACAAGACCTGATCAACCTTGTTAACGAAAGGATTTCATTGAACAAAACAATGTTTTCACCATGATTATCTCCACTTACTTCTATTCTATCCATTTTAGTTTTTCCTTATGCCTAACTTAAAGGCGTTAAAGAAAAGTACTTATTGGGAGATAACCTAAAAGTTTTAGATGAGTCTTGGAAGTTATTACTTCATTAATAACCGCTCCTTATCCTTTTTATTTGCTTTTTGTGCCAAGAGTAACCTCTAATGAGAGAGAAGTAATGATTGGGAAAGTTATTGTCCCGAAACAGATTTCTGTGCTTCACCGTAAAAGTTCGTGAGAGATCTCTGTATGTCGTATTGAGCTGTAATTTTTTGTGCTTCTGCCCCAGGTTGTTATCTAACTTTCGTTAGTTCAACACTTTTTGATTTGAGCAACAGAAGTTCTTCGAACAAATTCATCTTTACCTACTGGTCTGTTTTGACAGATTTCTGCCATTTTCGGCATTTGCTTCTTGTTGGTTCCTTTTTGAGTTATTTTGGGGAATTGAGCTTTTTGAGGGAAGTGCTACAGTATCTAGTGTTTTAATGGAAGTTGTATTGGTGTTAGAACTGAACCTAAAAGACCTATTATCTTGAGTGCACTAATGTTGCTAATAAAGATTGTGTGAAGTTTTGTATGAAGGAAAATTTTCAGGTGTATGGAAGGAATGAGTAATGAGATGAAGGATGGACTAAAGCTCAAGCTTGGGGATGCCACGCGTGTCACCCCAAGAATTATCCAAGAAGTATAAGCATCAAAGCTTGGGGATGCCCAAGGCATCCCCTTCTTCATCAATAAAATTTCCAGGTTTCTTCCAAACGCTTCATTTTTATTGTTTCATGCACAGTTGTGTTGTTCTTGGAGCGTCTTCTTTTTCGTTTTCGTTTTGGTTTTTGTTTTCTTTTGTTTGCTTAGTTTTCTGAATAAATTGGTTGGACCTCCTCTTTCATACATTGGTGTTCAAATAGTTTGGTTTGGTTTGGAAAAGAGTAGGAAAGCTCATACTTATGTGGTAAAAAGAGCTCGTTTTTGACTGTGGCCTATGCTTTGTGATGCCATGCTTGATATTGTTTTGGCTTGATGCTTAGTATTCTTTGATGTATCATGACTTGTTATAAACAATTGAGATTGCTTAATGTGCCTTGGATGAATCATGCGTTGTTTTAGCATATTAAAGCATAGTATAGTGGTATTCTCCTTTGATGCTTTATTTGTGTTGACTTGGCGCATGCTCACACCATGTTATGACTATCTCAAGTCACCATAAGCCTTTATGATCCTTCAGTTTTTCAACTTGTAGTATCACTTTATGCTTTGATCAATGATGTTTTGTCGCTCTGCATGATTGTAGCCATTATTGCTCTCTCGTTTGTCGCTCCCTTACTATTGCTAGCCTTCACTTACACTGAGTGTTTTACTCATGTTTCCAACTCCCTTAAACCAAATATTGCCAAAGTGTTCACCATACCTACCTATTAGCATCATTTGCTACTCCCGTGCATATTCATTATGCCTTGTTTTCTTCCGAATAAAATGTTTGCTTGTTATGGGAAAACTAGTTAGTAAAGCTCTCACGAACTTGATGGCACACTTTATTTCCTGCACTTAATAAACCTGAACCATTGTGAACTCTCCATGAAAGTTATATGCTTGCAAATTATAGGCTGGGGATAGCAGAATCGTGCTGTCACGGGGAACGCTTTCAACACTTGTAAATATATACCCAGTTGATACCTTGCTCTTTTGTTTGTGGATGTCGTCGGTGTGAAATAAAAGGGGAGCTTGTAAGTCCATGGAGTTATGTATGTGTGTTAGAGAAACGCCTGGGCCGCTAGTCTAATCCATGCTGACATGGTGGAAACCTACAGCGTAACCATAATGATATCTATGAAGCATTCTTCTTATAAAAAAAGAGAGAGATAGCTATTGAGAAAAAGAAAAAAAAGAGATTTATGAAAAGAGGAAAGAGAGAAAAAAGCACCATTTTCCCATGGTAAATAAGAAGATTGCTGAGATACTCATTGTCTGCTTGCCTTGTCATTTTGATATGGGGAGTCTTCGGTATCATCGGGCAAGGGGTACCCCGTTGGCGGTTCTCAATGATACGCACATACTTACGATGACAAGAACTTACCGGTAACTAAAGTTGAGTAGCATGAGGAGCGGCCCTCGTACTCAAGGGACTTGGGATTTTCAGTTTATAGTCTGTCAAGCATATAACTCAGATTGTACCTCACTTTCACCTTAACCACATTAAAGATGCTTATGATAGGGGAAATGAGAGCTCAAATCTAACAAGTACCATACTTTCAGCATTTGGAAGCCTTTCAAACTTTTCAAAACCTGTTCATTTCCTTGTTGAGTCTCCACACATTCTATGAGCACTTTCTTGAGAGCATAGTGGCCATTGTTAGTTCTATGTGCATTGTCCCAAGATTTGTTCATTGATGCATACCTTGATATTGCTTGTTTTAAACTATTTGTATCTAGTCACTCTTGTAAACTTTCAAGGTGCCATTGCATTTATGTTTGCTACTCTATGAGGGACAAGCTGAATGCCACTATCCAATGTTTTCTTTATATGAAACAAACAAACGTCTTGCAAAGCATTGTTATTCATGAATCTTTTGTTCGTGCCTTTTCATGTTGCATCATAGTTTCTTTGTCTTATTGCTAGAACTTTGTCTTTCATGTTATGATTGAAGTGCTATGATCTTAGCTTTGAATGTTTACAAATACTTTGGTCAAGCCTTTGATAGTTCATGTCACCTCAAAAATTATTCTTTCTTTTTATCACTTACCTACTCGAGGACGAGCAGGAGTTAAGCTTGGGGATGTTGATACATTGGAAATGTATCTATAATTTTTGATGTTCCATGCTTGGTTTTATCTCCTTTCTTGTGTTTTGTCCACACTTTGGAGTACTTTTCATATGATTTCTTGGACTAACCTATTAACAAGAGCCACAGTGTCAGCTGCCTGTTTTCTGCTGTTTTTGGTTCCAGGAAAGTCAGAAAATGAATATTCTCGGAATTGGAAGGGACAAAAGCCAAAGTGCCTATTTTTCCAGAAGACTCCAGGAGCCAGAATACGAGACGGAGGAGGGCCAGGGGCTGGCCACACCCCCCAGGCGCAGGATGGGCCTAGCCGCGCTAGGGTATGGTGTGGTGGCCCTAGGCACCCCCTCGGTCTCCCTCTTCGCCTATAAGAAGCCTTCTGACCTAAAAACTCAGGGGGGTTCGACATTTTTCCAAAAAAAGTTCCGCAGCGCCGCCACCACCGAAGGGGAGATTCGGGGGACAGAAAGTCTCTGTTCTGGCACCATGCCGGGACGGGGAAGTGCCCCCAGAGCCATCTCCATCGATCTCCACCATCATCTCCATCGACCATCCATGTTTCCCCCATCTATGAGTGAGTAATCCCCCGCTGTAGGCTATAGGGATGGTAGGGATGGGATGAGATTGTTCATGTAATGGCATCAGATTGTTAGGGCATGGTGCCTAGTATCTTTTATTAGTGCTTTATGACTTTGTTGCGACTTGTTGTGCTTAATGCTTGTCACTAGGGCCCGAGTGCCATGATTTCAGATCTGAACATGTTATTGATTCATTATGATAGTATTATTCTTGGTCTTATCTACAAATTGTATTCACACGTTGTTGTCCGGAACCTATGGCCCCGAAGTGAAAGAAATCGGGATAACCGAAAGGGAAAGGCTTTGATGTGAGGATCACATGTGTTCATAGAGTGTTAATGCTTTGCTCCGGTGCTCTATTAAAAGGAGCACCTTAATTGCCAGTAGTTCCCTAGAGGCCCCGCTGCAAACGGGCTGGCAGGACAAAAGATGTTGTGCAAGTTCTCATCGCGAGCACGTATGACTATATATGGAACACATGCCTAGGATTGTCTAGTACTTGGATGCTTTATATTATTTATCTGCAATTGCCCTATGTTATGATTGTTATGTGAATTGTCTTGTCCATGCAACACCCGTCCATCCATCCCTATGCCTACCACACTCGAATCCCACTGTTTACTGCTTTTGTTACTACTGTCTTCGCTTTACTACTGCTGCTGCTTTACTATTCTTACTACAAAACTATTGCTACTAATAAACTACTGTGAGCAAGATTGTTTCTAGGTGCAGCTGAATTGACAACTCAGTTGTTAAGGCTGATAAATATTCTTTGGCTCCCCTTGTGTTGAATCAATAAATTGGGTTTCACTTCCCTCGAAAATACTGCGATACACCCCTATACTTGTGGGTCATCAAGGAGCGCAAAGACTTCATCATGACCTTGAGGTCGGCTTTGGCTCGTCTACATCAACCATGCTCTCCTGAGCGTTGACAATGCATTTCGGTCTTCAAGGGTAAGTTCGCGAAAAGCCCCTCCCGTTACTGTATTCCTAATACATAGGTTCTGGCAGCTTCAAGGGTTCAGGGGCATAGAGTAAAATTTATTGTTTTCACACGCGGAACCCCTACAGTTTGATGTTATCAAGATACTCTTCCGGTGTTAGTGATTAACATGATCTCATGGTCTAAGGACTAAGATTACTTTGTATGATGTTATAGCAATATAAACATAATGACTTTGATCATAATGCTATACTTCGTATGAATGTTCATCACATCATTCCACCAATGTTGTGACCTCGTTATTAACAACCTCCAATGTCCATGATCAGGAAACCTTGATCATCTTGTTAATTAACGAGCTAGTTTATATGAGAGGCATTACTAGGAACTTTGTATTTTGTTTATTAAACACACATGTATCAATGTTTCCAATTAATACAATTATAGCATGCAAAATAAACTTTTATCATAAACATGGAATAAGATAATAACCACTTTATTATTGCCTCTCGGGCATATTCCCTTTTGTCTCCCACTTGCACTAGAGTCAATAATCTAGTTTGTAAACTTGTATATACAACACCTAGGTGTTGAATATACACGTTTGCTAGTGGTTAACATAATCTCCGGATCTGGCACTTTCAGGTCCATGTGTATTTGCATGTCTTTGCGTCTCTACGCATCACTCATTCTCAAATGAGATGGCATTGTATAAGTTCGTTCAGGTTAAAATATGTTGATATTATTGTCATACAATATATCTTCATAGTATTAGCCCACTTCGAACCACACCTAGTTTGATAACAAACTACTTAACACAAATGCCCTCCTTTGCTGCTACTATAGCAGACATATACATAGCCTTTTGTTGTAGTATCTATCACAGTGCCTCAACTTTGGAACTCATCCAAATCCATCATGGAACATCCTTTCCATTACATTGTTCCACCCATAGTCTAAATTGAGATAAGTTTAATTTGTATCTTGTGACAAAACTAGTATCAATGTAACACTTTACAATGAACTACCTTTAACTATTTGTCACTTATACATGATATATTCTTAGTTCTTCCAAAGCTTATAAGAATATCTTTACTATCGTCCAATGATCATCTTATGAATCATTCTAGTATGTGCTTGTAACATTTAGAGCATAGGACATATCTGGATATATACATATCATGGTATAATCGATCAAAATATTCATGTGAATTTACTCACCAAGTGTTGAAGCACTCGAATCTTGATACAATCCTTTCCATGCAGCAAGAACCTTTCTTGTTGTTTCCATATTGAACCCTTTCAATATCTCATATATGTACGTCTGGCATAACCATATTAGCGCCTCAATCTATCCATATAGACATTGATGCCAAATATTCCGGTTTTGCCTAAGTCTTTCATCAAAATCTTATTTTAATGAAATTCTTAACTTGTGTCAATAAAAGATACATCATTTCCAATCAAAAATATGTACTCTGCATATTGTATTGGAAATTTGTCTCAGTGCTCCCACTTAATTTCTTGCAAATGCAAGCATCTTCATCGTCTCCGATGAAATTAAACTCCTTTAACATTTTCATCATGGTGAAGATTCCAACTCCGCTATGCTCACTTCAACTATTGAAGTTTGCATGCCCTCTTAGCACCCTTCGGATTGTGTCATGTACACGTCCTAGGTAACCATTCTATTAGAAGAACATTGTTTTGTTTATTCAACTACGATATACCAAATTATATGTAGTGGTTGCTACATTAATCCATCAAGACTAAATATCGCTATGAAAGATCAAATCTTGTCATAGTCAACTCCTTGAACATTGCCATAAACTTCTTTCCGACATGTCGACTATTTCATAGATGTTAACAATCCATGTCTATTTCTTTATAGATCCAAACACGACTGATAGGCTTCACGCCTTTCCGGAGGGTCTTCCAAGTTCAGAAACTTGATTTCTCGTGTATGGATACTATCACGGATTCTATGACTTCTAGTCATTTTAGGGAGTCAGGGCCCATCATCGCTTCTTTGCATGCAGTCGGTTCATCATTGTCAAAACAATAACGACTTCTATTTCAAATCTTACTATTTGATTCTTACTGACCCACATGGTTCAATATAAACTCTCTCCAAGATCACACCCTCTATAATCACGGGAGCCATGAGCATTGTGGCCGCCACCGGGACACTTTCCGGCGCTGCGCTACTTAGCACATATAGCTAAGGTTCAACAACCTTATCAAAGTTCTATTTTCCTCCCACTTAACTTTTCACGAAAAATTCCTTCTCAAGAAACTTGACATTCCAAGCGACAAACTCTTTTGTCCTCGGTGTTATGGAGGAATTCCCAACAAATTCTTTGGGATAACCTACAAATACATGCGTATCCGACTTTGGTTGTAAACATTTTACTTATGCATAGCATACCAAGATTTAAGAAAAGACAATTCATATTTTATCCCAGACCATTACTCATATGGTATCATTTCAATGGATCACGATGGTGCTCTTTTCAGTGTAAAAGCGGTAGTCTCTAAAGCTTTAATCCTTAAAACATAATGGCAGTTTTATAAATGACACCTTTGATCTTACCATGTCAAACAAGGTTTGATTTGATCTCTCGAACATACCATACTCCTGTGGTGTATCGGGAAATGCAAATTCATGGAATAATTATTGAAATCTTAGGTGTTTTGCTAAACCTGTAACTCAAATATCTTCCTTTATGATCAAATCATAAACTATTTTATTTTCTTGTTACAATGATTTTTTCACTTCATCTTGAAAGTCTTTGAACATTTTTCAAATGTTTCATACTTCTTCCTTATTAAGTAAATATATAGATATATTCACTTAAATTTCTGGTGAAAGCATAAGAAGCAAAAAGATCCATCGCATATGGCTACACATAATGGACTATATACATCAACATGCATAATATCCAATAAGTTAGTCATCCGTTCCTCTTTGGCCTATGGACGGAGTTTCAATTATCTCGAGGAAAGTTTCACAAGCGTCAATTGATCAAAATCAAAAGACTCCAAAAATCCATCAACATGGAGTTTCTTCATGTTTACTTTCCAATAGAATTCAAACAGCGATGTCACTTCATAAGTGATCTTCCAATCATTTGTCTTACGACATTTTAGGAATAATGTTTATGGATGTGATTTCTCCAACTAGACTTGTAAAAGTTCATCCATCCATTATGGAATACGGTAATTATTTGAACAACCATTGTTCTCGTAATACCGGAACAAAATAACAATTATTAAAAAAAATCTTGAAGGCTAGGGTTGACAATGACAAAAACACAATAACACTTTATTTGTTTTTGATGAACATCATCACTTATTCTCTTGCCAGTTACTTAGGTCGTTGTAGTTCATGGATTGTATTGTTCTGTATGACACTTCACACCAACCAATTCGGTATCCAATACTGGTATCCAATACCTCAGAACCACATTGTTTAACAAGCAAGAAATACAGCCATAACATGTATATCTTCTATAAACCTAAGTTGGACATCTCCAACCTTTTCTTTTCTACCAAATATTTTATAGATTCTCTTTCAACAATTCCTTTTCTTTTAAAAGAATCTATCAACATCAATAGTGGTGTCATTCACATGACACATATTACAAAGTGTATATAGTCAAATACTAATACCTTTAGACTTGCACTTTGAAGTGCATCACCATCATCAAATGTTTGGTGTTCTTTCAAAAATCCTTTCTTTAGTAATCTATTAGTGTAGTAAGCATTTTACCTACATCTTCTATTCATCCTTATCATGACAACTTTCATGATCAAGCTACTATAACCTATAAGGAAGAATCGCGAGTATAATGTTAGTTCCCAAAACCTTTTTGGGAGATCCGGATGCCTAACATATCCATCCTTCACAAATTCTCATACAATATGAGAACATGTATTTTGCTAAATTATACTCAATCATAATGCAACCGAAAACATTGTTTCGGATATCACAATATCTTCCACACATGATGGTTTCTGAAACAATTTTTCAGTTCCTAGATAATCTTGATATTAAAACAACTTTTGAATATCAATAATCATGGAGGCAAACATGATACTTTAGATACTAACATTGGCATTCTTACTCTTGATTTAATACTACTTATTAAACTTCATGGAGTAAATAGAGTTTGCTGAAAGTTTGCAATAGGACTTCTAAACTTTAAATTGACATTCAAAACAATATGATACCAGTTCATAAAGTAAATATCCAGAATTCTATAGTTCTATTATCTCAATTAAAACTAAGCATAAGGTAGTGAACAAATGCCAATGACTACAACAAATTATGCAAATTCACTTCGATTTAGTTTATGACAAATTGAGTTCGACTAATCCAAATTAGAAATGAACTCCCACTCAAAAACGACATCCCTCGTGCCTTTTTGGTGATTACATGAACCAAATCCACTACACCAAGTCCGATCATCACGTGAGTCGGTGTAGCTTCAAAGGTGAGCATCAATATGGGCATCACATTAACTATATGACTCATTCTTAACCTTTCGGTCCGTGTTCCGAGGCCATGTCTATACATGCTAGGCTCGCCAAGTAAGAACCTTAGTATTCGCGTGTGTAAAACTGTCTTACATCCGTTGTATGAAAGCGTAGAGTCGAGTACACCCGATCATCACGTGATGTCTCGAAACACGATCCATAGAACGGTGCATACTTAAGGAAGAACACATTTTATCTTGATATTTAAATGAGGGATCATCTTACAATGCTACTAAAAGCGCCAAACTAGCAATATAAGATGCAAACATCTAATGTGTAAAGTGGGATGATATGGTCCATGCATTTGATCTCTATCATATGCATCATGGTATGATCTCTATCATTCCTTTGTGTGTAAGGCCAAGGTCTATGGAACTTACACGTTAGGTGTGTTGTAAGAGTATCTATCATACATCTACTTACAACATTACCATATCATGACACTAGCCCAACAACGATCTAAACTAGACACTTCTAATTTATCCATTGCAAGTTTTATGTGGCTTAGGGCTTTCGGAGATAGAACCGGTCTTACCTACGAATATGGAACCACAACGAGGATAACCAAGTTATTAGCAACTCGTTGTAAATCAATTATTGACTATAGTAGGAGAGACAAACACCTGCCAGCCACTTATGCAACACTAGTTGCATGTCAGTCGTGGAACCGGTCTCATGTGCGATGACATGTAAGGTTGGTCTGGGACGCTTCATCCCACTATGCCACCAATATCCAAAATACATGAAAGAAGCAATAACATGATCATCATCGCCCACATATAAACATATGTGTACTACCCATGCAAAGCACCTACGCATAGATCAGGCTCTGATACCACTGTTGGGTTCGCAGCATAGAAAACAAAAAATTTCCTACGATGGGAACTATACGCCAAGATCTATCTACTAGATACAAGCAATGGGTGGATATACATACATAGAGAACTTACCCTCGAAGACAACAAAGCTCGGTTAACGAGTTGGAACTCATGGATGATGTAGTCGTACACTTGCCGATCTCAAGATCGTGATGAAGTCCAGCAGGTCCGGCTCCAGCACGTCCATCAGATCCAACTTCAGCAAGTCTAGCGCCACCAAGTCTAGCACCGCAAAGCAGCGGTGCATCCGTGATCGCACACACGTTCGGTACCCCGAAAACCTCCATCCCTCACTTCAGCAAAGCAGTGGAAGCAACAACTCCTTTCTAGATAAAGCCACCGGGAACATGTATCTCGCTAATCCGAGACCATGGGGAATAACTAGAGGGGGAGAGAGATCCTTCACGAGGAGGTTGTGTTGTGAGGAGGAGAGGGGGGCCTTTTATAGGGAAGAGGGGGGCACCCAAGGGCCATGGCGTGGCAACCATGGTGATACCCCACCTCTTCCACATTTATGTGGGTGGAGCTCCCACTCCCATAAAAAGCCTCCACTCAAAATTCCACTCACACATGCATTAAATTTCCACCAAATTTAATGCAAGCTCTCATTAAATAAAACTATTTTATTTATTTTATTCAGAATTTTTTTAATTACATTAATTAACAAACATTCATAGAAAACCCCTTGCAACATTTCAAAATCACATGCAGAACCAATTTCAGCAATTTCACCCGAAACAGTTTTGGTGTCTATTGAAATAATTCAAGTGTTTTCTTAAATCTTTATCTGAAACATATTTGCTCCAAATGGTGTCGGTATCCCTTAAGTGTGTCACCCTACGGTTCGTGAATAATGCAGACATGATCGAGACCCCTCTCCGATCAATAATTAACAGCGGGACCTGGAGATCCATACTGACTCCCACATATTCAACGATGACTCTTGTGATCATGTGAACCTTTAATGTCATAACTAAATCTCTTTGTCTCGTGATATATTACGTGTCCGAGATTCGATCATCGTTATCCAAATACCTAGTTTGATCTCGTTACCGACATGCACTCTTTTCTCGTTCCCGTGATATAACATTCTAGTGATCACATCACTTACTTGCAAACTATTTCAATGTGATATCACCGAGAGGTCCCAGAGTATATCTATCCGTCATTGGCATGGACAAATCCCACTCTTGATCCATGAGCCTCAACATAACACCTTCGTAGCACTGAACCCACCTTTATAGTCACCCTGTTACGGTGTGACGTTTGATGTTATCAAGGTACTCTTCCGGTGTTAGTGATTAACATGATCTCATGGTCTAAGGACTAAGATTACTTCGTATGATGTTATAGCAATATAAACATAATGACTTTGATCGTAATGCTATACTTCAGATGAATGTTCATCACATCATTCCACCAATATTGTGACCTTGTTATTAACAACATCCAATGTCCATGATCAGGAAACCTTGATCATCTTGTTAATCAACGAGCTAGTTTATATGAGAGGCATTACTAGGAAATTTGTATTTTGTTTATTAAACACACATGTATTAACGTTTCCAATTAATACAATTATAGCATGCAAAATAAACATTTATCATAAACATGAAATAAGATAATAACCACTTTATTATTGCCTCTCGGGCATATTCCCTTCACCTCCACACTTATCATGTGAGGACTAGAGATAGATTTAAGTCAAAAAAGAATCTATCATATGACCTTTTGATAAAATCATCAAACCTACCCTAAATCTCTTAGAGAACCACCACAACACTAACTAACCCTCTCTGGTCATGTGCTACTGTAGCACTAGAATACCAAGCCCCTCTTCTTGTACCCTAGTGCTTGGACATGAGGAGTAGCCATATATGCATATCCTTGCATATCTTGTTGTTTATTTTGCACATGGGTTGCAACCCTCCTACCATCACTCCACCCTACTTTGGCTGGACCCACACCACTTCTCTCCACCACCATGTTCCCCAATCCCTGCCCTAGCCCCTCTCTCTCATTTTGCTCACATGGCCACATAAAGAAGTGGAGGAGCAAAGTTGCAGCACCAGCCATCTCTCTGCCCCTCTACACTCTCACACGATCACCACCTCGCTCCCTGTCCAATCCCTGGCCAGAGCACCCCTCCTAGCTACCCCTCTACACTCATACACATCCTAACTCAATGGTCCATTCATACAGAAATCATGGTTTAGTGTTATGAACTTATGAGCATGATGTGGTTTGCCATGTGCGAAATTTGAGGTGGGCGATCTACTTCTTATAGCCAACAGTTTGGTAGTAAACCAAATGAAAGGCTAAAATAGACCGCCAAACCTTCGGCAAGACACGTTTTGTATGCACATTAGACATTTTTGGTTTGTGCATCTATTCACTTGCGCAAATACCAAGTTAAAGTAATTTTCGAAGAAAAATGATATAATTGTTTTTTTACATGGAGGAAAATGTCTGGAAACATCTTCTTCCCATGAAATTGGTTAGCAGATCCGTATAAGTCTAGGCCTTTAAACTCGAATATAAAGAGCACCTAAAACTATTTTTATAGTACGAAACTGACTCAACGGAGTAGAATATTATAAATAAGCAACTGTATCCTGTAGCCCCTCCTGATAACATTTTTTTCCTGAGACATCGTCTTTCGCGTCAGCGATTTGCCGGCCCTATGTGCCAACGTCACTTGCGTGTTTGCCCCGCGGTCTGCCTTCCCGTGCCATAACATGTGTGTCGCCTTCCCGTGCCATAGCCTGCACGTCGGCCACCTGCATCGGCGCCCCGCACCGCCCCTAGCCCTTCGCACTTTCGCCGAGTCAGGAACGGGCTCGCCAGAATCGGTCCATGTCGAGGCAACTCGCAAAAAATTGGCAAAAACTTGTCACAAATCGAAACTCGGTTCCAGGATTTTTCCAAATTCCAGTGAGTATGGCACTGTTCCGACGAATGTTGGCTAACCGACGAGGTATGGTTAGCAGGGCACTACAAGAATCGCCTCTGAAATTAGACATACTCCCATCCGATCAGAAATATTAGACGTTTTACCTTCGTGAATCGAACGTATCTAGACGCCTTTTAATGTATAGGTTCGTAGAGATTCGGATTGAATCTATATACTAAAAGGTGTCTAGATACATTGATTTTACAAAGGTAAAACGTCTTATATTTCTAGACTAGACAGCCCTAAACCCTATAACGTTCTCGGACGTGGATCAATGCACTCGACCGAGTTTTATAGGATCTGAAATAGGCCATTTATTCCATCAAAACATAAAAAGCTGTTATTTAAGAGTTTGACCACTGTTACGGGATATTTTAGAGTTTCTCTTATTTGCAAAGCAACTTATCATCACTTTTGCTCTGGTGTCCTTCTCCCGGGGGAACGTTTGGACGCCGGCTCAGAACATACGGCCGCGATGAAGATTCGGACGATTCGGATGAACACGGGTTAAAGGGTCCCAGGTTTCGGATTGTTCAGCGAAACCCGCTAAAGCGCGTATGTATGGTACGGTGTATGGTGTGGGTGTACACGCGTGGACATACGAGTATAGTATTTTGTACAGTGTGCATGGGTGACGTCAGCTGAAACGAAACGACGTGACGTATAAGAGCTCCCTCGGCCCTTTCACATGGCCTCATCCCCACCATTTGCCCCCTTTTGCCTCACCAGATACGGAAAGAAGAGCGCGGGACAAAACCCTAGCTCTCCCCCATCGTCTCCTCCGCCTGAGACCTTCGAGCTCTCATCTGCCGCGAGATTTCGATGTCGGTGATGGCGGGAGTGGGATCCGGAGGTGATGCGGGCGGTTCTGCAAGGGTGGGGCTTGCAGTCGTGACCCGCCCAGATGCGGTCGAGATGGTGGAGGGCCATGGCGGTGGCGGAGGTCGCCGGGCCACGCTGGACGCTTTGGTCGATGCGGCGCTCGGAGAGGAGGAGATGGTGGATGCAGAGGTCGGCGAGGGGGAGCAGCTAGATCTGAACGTGGCGGTCGGCGCCGCGGAGGATCTGGCGCCGGTGCAGCCTCAGGAGGCTCCTACGCTCGAGGTAAGAGTGTTTTTCCTTCTAATTTCCGTTTTCCCCCTTCTGGTTATTTGGATGGAAGATCTGTTTAGTAGTTATTTGTTAGGAATTAATATCTTTTAGGGATTTATTGGAAGGAAGGTGGGTAGTGTAGATTCCGTGTGTAGATTTTTGTTTACGGATTCATATGTTTTGACGAAATTTATTCAGTGAAGCATGTATGTAGCCCTAGGAATTGCTTCAGTGCATCAGATTTTGTTGTTGCAGGCCATGTTTTGTCCCATGATTACTCAATGGCTTTGTGGATATGAAAATAGTGTTGTAAAAAACAGCTTGTGTCATATGACCCATTTGATGCTCTAGAAATTGATATAGTGCTTCCGTTGTATTATTAGCTTGTGTTACCTAAAGTAACTTGTATGTTTGTCCATAAATCACTTGCTATTACGAGAAGCCAAATCCTTGTGTTATTATCTAAAGATATATCAGTGTTAGCTCTAGGAAATACTTCAGTGCATAGGATAATTTGAGGTTGTTTAACTCTGAATTTACACAATGCTGTCTTCATAGTTTTGTTCTAGTTTTTTTCTGTACTTGTTAGACAAGTTCTGTTAAATGCATGCTTAGTTGCGTAATGGTAGTGTTTAGAAAATAGGAGGACTTGGTGGTGCATATTTGTTATTGTTTAGTATATGGTATTGTTAGTACAATTTAGGCTCTACATGTACCACTACTTAGTTTACTGTCATGAAATAGTATGTACAATTGTAATGGTGATGTTTATTATTCATTTAGGTTGCATCAGAAGTAATTTTGTGAACACTTGTTTTAATAATTTCATGTTCTCATTTTGTAGTAAGTTTTGAAAATAAAGAAGGTACACTTGATCTCAATCCGTTTATCTCCAAAACTTAGCCTATTTTTAGCTCTAAAATTTAATGTATGCTAGAAAATAGGTTGCATAATTATTGTATTTTATGTACATGTAACATAATTGCATAAACCATTTAATTTAATGGCATGTAGCATTAATAGCATTGATGTACTAGTTAATCACTGTTAGTTTAATGATCAGATTTATGAAACATAGTTGTTATGCGATAAATATTTGCTAGTGTTGTTCATTTAGTTGTAATGAAAGGTTCCAATAATTAATGTTTATCTTATTTCTGGCAGGCACTATGCCCTGGTGCTAGCTATGATGTACTCTTCCCGGTGCCCGACGAGGAGGTTTGTTCTTCCATCTTTTCAAGTGCTTAAACATGCACAAAAATAGTAGCTATTTTATATAGTAGGAAGTACTAACTCTTGTGTTGTTTTTTTGACTGTGTAGTACTTTTCTGATTTAGATGTTGATGTGGAGCAATGGACATACAAGTCCTTTGTGAAGAAAGAAGAGAAGAAACTGAAGCATCAGGGAATTTCAGCCTACCTGCCACATACCACAGAATTCTACAGGTGCCCATTCCACCACTTCAAGCCACATGGTGGCCTTAGGGTGGGGATTGTCCAGCATGTCCGAGAGGTTGCCACCCGAGGACGTCTGGGTGAGGATTCATTTGTGGGTGACATGCGTGATCATGGTAGGCATGAAGCTCTCCGAAGGGTCCTCGAGCCAGATGAGTTTGAGTACATCGAGTTGGAGGATGAAGAGCATGAGTGAATGTCAAGATAATGTGTAGACAGTTAGTGCCATTAGGCAGCTGCTAGTATATATGGTACATCATCAATACTGATGATGTTTATGTCTGGTTACTATGTTGAACTGCTTAACTAGGTAGAAATGGTGGAGAACTTGTTTATTTTGATTGTGTAATGAGTACTGGTAACCTTCTCTTGGTGATGTTCTCCTAAGACTACTAAAATATAATTCTGCTAGTAATGTACACATGGTAATATGTAAGTCAGTATTTCTGTCATGTCCTTCTTTATTATTTCCCTATCTGTGATGTGGCATGATAGCACTACTATCACTTAGTAATCTGTTTTTCAATTTGTATTTTCTAAATTGGAAGGTTTTGAAAGATTTACCTCATTGCAGTATTGTTGGTATTTTTGAAAATCAGTTGTACACTTTAAAAAGATAAATGGTCGGAGTATTTACAATTGACTAGATTTTTGAATGGTGTATTATGTATAATATAAAACTAAACAGAAGTGTATGAGATAATGCTCTATATGCATCATGGCATCCAAATCTGTATAAATAACATCTGAACTTTTTATGTTTAAATATAGGGGAAAAACTTAAGAAAAGAAGAAAAAAGCTCGCCTACTAGCAGGATTTTTATGAAGCCCACGACCTGCATACAACTAGAAACTGACTTAACGGCCAGGATGCAGGCCCGTGGCCCTGCTAGTAGGCCCCACAGGGCAATGAAACATTAGTAACTGATCGCAATAAGTGTAGAACAGAGAGACCATTGCAAGATGTGCAATGCTCAGCTATTTAAGCGGGTTCAAATGCTCTCGAGTTGGCAAGGTGGGACTAAACTCCCACCCGTTCCACCCAATTTAGTTCGTTCCACTACGGGGACATAGTGGGCCGAAAGAGGCCTATTTTGGTCGTAGGTTGCTCGGACGGGCAGGCGGCCTGGCTAGGCTGCCTCCCTTTTTTTTGAAATTTCTTTTCTTTTAACATTTCCTGTAATTTGTAATTTTACTTGGAATAAAGAGAGGAGAACTGTCTGGGCCAAAAATTTAAAATATTTAATATTTAAATATTTCGAAATTTTGGATTTCTGTGAGTCTGATTTGTTTTAATCATGTTCAAAGTTTTCGCAGATTACAAACTTGGTCCATGTGTGAATGTGAAAATTCAGATTTGGTTTTAAGGAGCTGTGTTTGTCTAAATTGCATGACGTTTTCACCAGTGTTTGAAGGACTCTAGGGGCCAAATTTTTCATTTGTACAGTTTTTTCAGATTCAAAACTTGGTGCATGTAGAAATTTGAAAATTCAATTAGCCATAACAAACAAGTAGTTTTGACAAAAAATTCAGAAACATTCAGTTTTGGATTTCAGGAGTTGTGTTTGTGTGAATTGCATGAGGTTTTCACCATTGTTTTAAGAACTCTAGGGGCCACATTTTTTAGATGTATAGTTTTTTCAGATTCAAAACTAGGTGCATGTAGAAATTTGAAAATACTAAATCACCTCCAAATCAAATTTGAATTTTGAGCAAGCTAACTTTATAATTTTGATTCCATATTTTCATATGTTGTTGGCATGGATTTAGAGCTTGCAGTTTGGACATTGGTATAACTTTGAAAGAGAGCTTGCACATCTTTATGCATTATATTTGTTCGACGCGATTTTGACCAAACTTTGACAAGGCACTAGAAATTCAAAAAAAAAAAGTAAAACATTGGCCTTGTGTCTTAGATTGTACCATAGTTTGCATAGAAAATAATAAACATTGAGTTTGTGGAATGAAAGTTGAGGTTGCTCTCTCACACTTGGTTTCAAGTGTGAGTCTCATGGGTAAGTACCCAAATTACCTAAGAGATGGCCAACTCCATAGCATACTTTTTCATAATTGGCTCAAATTTGGCAGGTAGGTGTACCTTGGCATAGCACACACTTTATCTTTTGGGGTCTTTGTCCAACTATGATTTCAAATACAATTTTACATTTTTACAATTAAAATTCAACTAAATTTTATGATGGTAGTTGAAAAAATTGAAAACAAAATTGTCTTTCACCAACATGGTATGGTAGATGGGGTCATTGGGTGGGAATGTGACCACTTTGTTCATTGTGAAATGATTGTTTGCTCAAATTTTACCTCAAGTCAAACTTTGGTCAATATGGTCAAAACATTGAAATATTGAACTACATGTACATCATTGGAACCTCATTATTTTTGGAAAAAATCATTACTAAGTCCACAAGTAGTGGTTTAATCATGCATCTATTGCTAGGTTAGCTTGGTTCATCCATATGCCTCCTCTGCATTCGACACGATTTTGACCTAAAAATTCAGATTTGGTTTTAAGGAGTTGTGTTTGTCTGAATTGCATGAGGTTTTCACCAGTGTTTGAAGGACTCTAAGGGCCACATTTTTCATTTGTACAGTTTTTTCAGAATCAAAACTTGGTGCATGTAGAAATTTGAAAATTCACTTAGCCATAACAAACAAGTAGTTTTGACAAAAAATTTCAGAAAAATTCTGTTTTAGATTTCAGGAGCTGTGTTTGTGTGAATTGCATGAGATTTTCACCATTGTTTTAAGAACTCTAGGGGCCACATTTTTCATATGTATAGTTTTTTCAGATTCAAAACTTGGTACATGTAGAAATTTGAAAATACTAAATCACCTCCAAATCAAATTTGAATTTTGAGCAAGCTAACTTTATAGTTTTGAATCCATATTTTCATATGTTGTTGGAATGGATTTAGATCTTATAGTTTGGACATTGGTACAACTTTGCAAGAGAGCTTGCACATTTTTATGCATTATATTTGTTCGACGCGATTTTGACCGAACTTTGACAAGGCACTAGAAATTCAAAAAAAATAAAAAAAGTAAAACCTTGGCCTTGTGTCTTAGATTGTACCCTAGTTTGCACAAAAAATAATAAACATTGATTTTGTGGAATGAAAGTTGAGGTTGCTCTCTCACACTTGGTTTCAAGTGTGAGTCTTATGGGTAAGTACCCAAATTACGTAAGAGATGGCCAACTCCATAGCATACTTTTTCAAAATGGGCTCAAATTTGGCAGGTACGCGTACCTTGGCATGGCACACACTTTATCTTTTGGGGTCTTTGTCCAACTATGATTTCAAATACAATTTTCCATTTTTACAATTCAAATTCAACTAAATTTTATGAAGGTAGTTGAAAAATTTGAAAACAAAATTGTCTTTCACCAACATGGTATGGTAGATGGGGTCATTGGGTGGGAATGTGACCACTTTGTTCATTGTGAAATGATTGCTGCTCAAATTTTACCTCAAGTCAAACTTTGGTTAATATGGTCAAAACATTGAAATATTGAACTACATGTACATCATTGGAACCTCATTATATTTGGAAAAAATCATTACTAAGTCCACAAGATGTGGTTTAAGAATGCATCTATTTCTAGGTTAGCTTGGTTCATCCATATGCCTCCTCTGCATTCGACACGATTTTGACCTAAAAATTCAGATTTGGTTTTAAGGAGTTGTGTTTGTCTGAATTGCATGAGGTTTCCACCAGTGTTTGAAGGACTCAAGGGGCCACATTTTTCATTTTTACAGTTTTTTCAGATTCAAAACTTGGTGCATGTAGGAATTTGAAAATTTAGTTAGCCATAACAAACAAGTAGTTTTGACAAAAAATTTCAGAAAAATTCAGTTTTGGATTTCAGGAGCTGTGTTTATGTGAATTGCATGAGGTTTTCACCATTGTTTTAAGAACTCTAGGGGACACATTTTTCATATGTATAGTTTTTTCAGATTCAAAACGATTCAAAACTTGGTGCATGTAGAAATATGAAAATACTAAATCACCTCCAAATCAAATTTGAATTTTGAGCAAGCTAACTTTATAATTTTGATTCCATATTTTCATATGTTGTTGGCATGGATTTAGATCTTGTAGTTTGGAAATTGGTACAACTTTGAAAGAGAGCTTGCACATCTTTATGCATTATATATGTTCGACGTGATTTTGACCAAACTTTGACAAGGCACTAGAAATTCAAAAAAATCAAAAAAAAGTAAAACTTTGGCCTTGTTTCTTAGATTGTACCCTAGTTTGCACAAAAAATAATAAACATTGAGTTTGTGGAATGAAAGTTGAGGTTTCTCTCTCACACTTGGTTTCAAGTGTGAGTCTCATGGGTAAGTACCCAAATTACCTAAGAGATGGCCAACTCCGTAGCATACTTTTTAAGAATAGGCTCAAATTTGGCAAGTAGGTGTACCTTGGCATGGCACACACTTTATCTTTTGGGGTCTTTGTCCAACTATGATTTCAAATACAATTTTCCATTTTTACAATTCAAATTCAACTAAATTTTACGAAGGTAGTTGAAAAAATTGAAAAAAATTTTGTCTTCCACCAACATGGTATGGTAGATGGGGTCATTGGGTGGGAATGTGACCACTTTGTTCATTGTGAAATGATTGTTTGCTCAAATTTTACCTCAAGTCAAACTTTGGTCAATATGGTCAAAACATTGAAATATTGAACTACATGTACATCATTGGAACCTCATTATTTTTGGAAAAAATCATTACTAAGTCCACAAGATGTGGTTTAATCATTCATCTATTGCTAGGTTAGCTTCGTTCATCCATATGCCTCTTCTGCATTCGACACGATTTTGACCTAGAAATTCATATTTGGTTTTAAGGAGTTGTGTTTGTCTAAATTGCATGACATTTCACCAGTGTTTGAAGGACTCTAGGGGCCACATTTTTCATTTGTACAGTTTTTTCAGATTCAAAGCTTGGTGCATGTAGAAATTTGAAAATTCAGTTAGCCATAACAAACAAGTAGTTTTGACAAAAAATTTCAGAAATATTCAGTTTTGGATTTCAGGAGCTGTGTTTGTGTGAATTGCATGAGGTTTTCACCATTGTTTTAAGAACTCTAGGGGCCACATTTTTCATATGTATAGTTTTTTCAGATTCAAAACTTGGTGCATGTAGAAATTTGAAAATACTAAATCACCTCCAAATCAAATTTGAATTTTGAGCAAGCTAACTTTATAATTTTGATTCCATATTGTCATATGTTGTTGGCATGGATTTAGATCTTGTAGTTTGGACATTGGTACAACTTTGAAAGAGACCTTGCACATCTTTATGCATTATATTTGTTCGACGCGATTTTGACCAAACTTTGACAAGGAACTAGAAATTCAAAAATAATCAAAAAAATGTAAAACCTTGGCCTTGTGTCAACACCCGGATTTTTAATCCCAGATGCCTGTTATGCCATACCTCACAATCCCAGGATTACCATTTTTGCGAGACATAACAGATTGGATATCATAGTACATCATCCATTACAAACCATGAATAAGGTCTTACATAAATAAGGATCTCATGATCTAGTCTTAGTACAATCAAGTAGCGGAATAAATAGCGTAGCGGAGGGGTCCATCTTCAGAGTCACAGGCAATGCTGACGATGGGAGATAGTCCTAGTTATCATAGCCGTCCTGCTGTCCTTCATCTTGGTAATCTCCTTCATAGTCTGGCCATAGGAATAGCCAGGGACAAAAGCCATGAGTACTTTTTAAGTACTCGCGAACTACCACTAACAAGTAGTATAGTTCTAGTGTAAATGCTAACTCTAAGTTTATTTGTAAAGTTAGGTTTGAAACCTAAGCCGAGTTTAGAAATAAATAAAGATAAAAGAAGTTTTGAAAACACGTAAGTGGGAACTTAACCATCATAATCACAACTCTGTTGTGGTCAAGTCATGTCACAATTCATTTCATAAGTTGTTTTGAAAACATCTGACAATGGAATAGTATGGCCACTCCAATTGTCCATAACCGCGGACGCGGCTATTCGAATAGTTTGACACTCTGTAGAGGTGGTACACTTTCACCACAAGATTCGATACATCTATCAGGGATAACCCTGAATCATCATACTTAGTATGCAGATAATCAAACATAACCTTTCCTTTACACACCCTAGTATAAGCACCTCTCCTATGATCATGGCCTCCCAACCATGACCATTTGCATCCTAGTTTGCAAAAAAAAAATAAACATTGAGTTTGTGGAATGAAAGTTGAGGTTGCTCTCTCACACTTGGTCTCAAGTATGAGTCTTATGGGTAAGTACCCAAATCATCTATGAAGTGGCAATGCCCATGGAAAGCTATCTCTAATTTATATCAAATTTGGCAGGGATGTGTGTCTTGGCATGGCACACATATTTGCTCTTGGAGGTTAACACCAATTATGAAAAAATGCTATTTTTCATCTTAATATGCAAAATGGAGCTAGTTTTTATGAAGGAAGCACAATATGAAATTTAAAAGACAATTATGATCACTTGGTGAGGTAGATGGTGTTATTTGGTTCACAAATGACCACTAAGTTTTATGTGCTTTGCAAGTTTGAACCAGTACCCGTCGAGAGTTTGACCTAACTTTGACCGGGGCACCATAAATTGAAAAAAAATTAAAAAACATTGAATCCTTCACCATGTGTCTTAGTTTGCGTATGTTAGCATGTGTAAAAAAACTCAAGTTATTTCGTCGAGGTCAAAAAAACGCTGTGTTTCTTAGTTCGCTGTTTTTTCGACCTCCACCAAATTAACCCAAATTTTTTGTACAAGCTGGCAGAAAGATACTTATTCCGAATATGTAATTTTTTTCGAAAAACTTGAAGTTTAAAAGTTTGCCAAATATTAAGTTTTTAAGTAAATTGAAAGAAAATCAGAATTAATTAAGGCTATGCTCGCGGCCAACTAGCCCAGCCCATATCATGCTCCTGTGGCCGCGTCACCGCCGCAGCCTACACTTGCTCATTTGGGCCGGCCCAACTGCGCCTACAAGAACCGCGCAGAATTGTTGGTCAAGTTGCATTAGGTTTTTACTCAGTCCACGACTCGCCTACGCTAACATCTCGCCTCCCCCCACAACTCACCTCTTCTCTCCTCGCACGAACGCTTCCAGTTCCATCGACGACCGCCTTCATTATTCGTGGCTGATTCAGGACAGAGATTCATGGATCAGAGATTTAACGATGAGGTATGTTTTCGCAAACTCTTGTATTAAATTAACCGAAACATGATGTACATAGAAGTTCGGCAGATCTAGATGTAGTATGACTAAAAAGTAAAAAAACCATGGCATTGATAATTGTTTAGACCAATGCATTGGGTATGTAAGATCTAGCACCGTTCTATTATATGTTAGCAGTGAAACATGCCGTCACAGATCTATGTAGTATTTCAAAAATTGTATTACGTAATGGAAACTACTCGTTCTCCAACTATCTGGTTAGGTCGAGGAGTATGCTCGCACTCGTCATGTCCGTACTGCTCTGAAGTTGCATAAACGTTTACATATAAGAGGTATGTAATGTAAAAGTATTAAAAAAATTCTAGTTATACTTTTACACCTAATTTTTGTATTTATTATATGCAGGTCCAGGAATAAATGTTGAAAAAGATTTTGAATGTTTCTGTGAGTATGGAAACCGTGTAGCGATGGATGATACAGAATTGAAAGTACTGAAGCATGAAGTTGATAAGCACTTTCCAACAAGACCTTTTTATGTATGCACCATAAATAAATCAAACACCTTGAAAGGCAAAGAAAAAATGGTAAACTCTTTGAACAATTAACAATTTTTGCCATTTGTTAAATTAATACTATCATTTATGTATTGTTGTAATCTATATGCAGTACTTCTCGAGGAGATTCATCATGCAGCGTATTCTTCCATATGTTGATCTACCAGCAGACATTCAAGTATATTCGAAGAATAGAGAAGTTGCAAATGTTAAAATGGTGATGACCAAGTCAAAGGCTAGAGGTAAACAGAAACCTGGTGCCATGATAACATCAAAGTGGATGGAGATGGTAAACAAGGTTGATATGCGAGCTGGTGATATCTATGTGTTTTAGTTCCGTGTTAGCTCAGAAGGCCTGAAGCACTTAGTTCGATGAGGTTGTGAACTATAATGGATGTTCTTCTAGGTTTATATGGTGATGGAATTTCTATGTTATTTTCTTGCACTGAAATATTTTGTAAAAAACATCAGAATCGAAGTGTTTGAACATAAACTAGCTTTATTCAATTGCATTCGAGTACAATCAGCTGCTAAAGAGGGAATTATAGAGTAGATATGTTGAAGTAGAGATAAAAAGCAGCTTCATTCCACTATATTTTTACCCTTAATGGTCTATTAACAAATAAAAGTGCCCCTTAATGGGTAGGCCCAACAACATTATACCTGATAACGACAGGTCCACGTACTTTAGGGCAGGCCCAATAGTGCTTATTCCTAACGGTGAACACGACGGGGACGCGTCAGTCGTTCGGCCCGCATTTACAACATGCAAGTTTCGGTGGCAGGTTACGTCGATCACGCCTGAAAGACGTGCGCTATCAAAACGGGAAGATCGTGGCATAAGGGTCTTCTCTTTCTGTTGATGCCACCTCCCATTATGTTCTCCACCTAGCAGCCGCCACAAAACCCTAACTCCACAGAGGCATACGTTTGCTTCTGCCCCTTCTGCTAGAAGCAGCCTTCTCCTCCGATCTACTACACCCACCGCCGCTTGAGGCACCTGAAACTTCATCGTCTGATCCAGGTCATGTAAGTCCGATGCGCATCTACTTGATTTCCCCCTTGTTCATTTTTGGATTCGAGTCTACGTAGATGCTTTTTTTACATATTATGTTGCCTTTGTTTTCAATTTGTAGATCATGGACGACCCGGACGGCTAAATATGCGAAAAGTGGTGCAAGTTAGTTGCAGGTTTCACTCGTGTGCAACGATTTAAATTTGCTAGTACACCATTAGGATGCATGCTTCATATACCTCCCATCAAGATGCGTGTTTATCTGCTGAAATATATGATTCAATCATATGATCTCTGTCATTTTAGAAAAGAAAGTCCGTGAAATATCATTAAGTAATGTTGATGTTGAGTGTATAACAGGATTAGAGAACAAAGGGTTGAGTGTTACAAATATATTAGATGAGGAAGGAGAATTAGCGAAAGATCTAATACCATCACACTATGTTAGCAAAAAAAGTGGCAACATCATTATAGATGATTTGATCAACTACATTCTAGAAAATAAAAAGGACGACGACGACTTCCTTCGCATGTCGTATTTAGTGCTTCTTGGGACTGTGCTGGCACCTACATATACCAAGATTATAGATAAAGAGTACTATGTGTTGGTGTGAGATGTGGGGCGTATATCCAATATTAACTGGAAAGATTACACGTTGAATCTTCTCATGGGTTATATTCGGTTCGTCAAACAAGGTAAAAGCATCAGGCAATGTCCAAGAGGCAACTTAGCCCTTCTACAGGTAATATAGTGTTACCATTTTTCATCACATATAACTAATCATTTTTGTAATCTAATCTGTCTTCACAATGTTTTTAAAATGTATGTAGTGTCTGTACCGGGAGAAGGTGCAGCCACATGATCATGCAACCTTACCTCCTTTCATGAATCGGCGACCTCTAATGAAAAATTGGTCAGAAGAACACGCTAAGATGAGAGACGATTATGATGGAGAACAAGGTCGTGGTATTGGTCATGGTAAAGTGGAGGTATAAGTTGCACAGTTGCAAATTTGGTATTTAATGGTTTTTCTTTCCAGATTGTAGATGATATAATAGAGCAGTTCAGGACTCAATTGGCTAAAGTAGATGCTACCAATGCTAAGAATAAATCAAATGCGTCAAAAAAAGGACAACCAAGGAGTAATCTGGAGGCTAGGTTAGAGAGCATGCAGGTGAGGTTGGATGGTATGGAGGATTTGCTGGCGAGAATAATGTCGTGCATGGAGGTGATGCAGAAGGATATCCCGCTCATTCCGGAGGTTGTTTACAACTTTTACTCTTCATAGTTGCACTCTCAATATCAGCTACATAATTTTTTTAGTTAACTTGACTAAATAATGTAACTTGTATGTGCAGAAAATCCTACTTGGGCTTAATAAAGTAGGAACTTCTTACAAACCTTCTGCACGGTCGGGAACAGAAGATAAGGATGAAGATGAAATTTCTTTTCCGAATGGACCTCCACCAGCACCAACAGGTACAGTTGGAAAAGAATTCTGGTATCATGGCTCGGTTGAAAAGCTCGGGTCTAATGAAAATGAGAATATAGTCCCAAAAACAGGTACGGAAGATGCAGCGGAGCAAGAGGTGCCCGCTGACAGTGCTAACTATGCAAGGCGAGCAAAGCAAACTGATAAAAATGAAGGTTTAGGCGACGGCACACCTAAAAAAATACTGAGACATGTGGAAATCATGTTGATCATTGTAAAAAAAAATTACTTGAGTCCGGAAGGCGACTATGTATGCACAAAAAGTGTTAAAGTGATATTAGACAGGGAATGGCTTGATGATAAAGTAAGTATAGCAAACAAGTGTCCTTAACAACAATGATGACAACTATATTTCATGTTCTTATATTACATGCAGGTAATTGATGCTTACATCGCTGATTTGAGGCCCCGTGTTGGAAATGATCGGTCATTGGTTTACGCATGGAGGTCAGGCGATAAATCTAAGAAATCACGTTTTAACCAAGACCACGGATGGGCGAAAAATGGAGCTGTTCAAAGAGTTATGGACGATTACTGTGCACGAGACAAGGTATACTTAGCTTTTTTTGTTTCATCAATGCTAGATATTGCTGAGACGACTATACAAACTAATAGTCGTAATATATGTTCAATACGATGCAGGCATATTTCCCTCTAAATATAGACGACGTTCATTAGGCCACTGTTGTCATGCATATACTCAATGAGGAGTTTCAAGTTCTTGACTCGTTGTTTCCATTAAGAAGAACCTTGCCAACTGTTCAAACTCTAGTATTGTACATGCAGATGTATCAATATGTATGTACGTTTCTTAAGATAAATGTTGAATATAATTTTATATAGAGAGAGCATCAATTCCCTCGGACATAAGAAAGGTGAACAAAGTTATGAATGGTATTTACCCGAACATCTCAAGGTGTCCTATTAAATCATATGACATGCCAAAACAGAAAGACAGGTGACTATAAGTTGCATCTTATTTCAGTTCGTATATAATTTTATGTATGGGATTGCGCTTAATTATTATTTTTTGTAGCAATTCTTATGGATTATGGGTTCTGCAAACTATGGAACACTAGGATGGAGAACACTGGAGCACTGAGGTTAATCAGGTCAGTTAATTAGGTTAGGTTCACTACATGTTGCGTTTGTACGAAAAGAATAAAGTTCTAACAATAATTTTATGCATTGCAGGAAAAAATTGATGACTAGAAAACTCACTGTTGCAAAGATCGTATGGGCAACTACAAACACCCTCAAGAAGGTCACAAAGAGTGTCACAGCACTTTTGACTAAGATGAATGAATAAAAATTTATATGTTTCATCATGTTGGGTTTTTGTCCCGAAGAAGGTTTCCCAACTATGTATTCCTCTGAATTATTGTTTAATCTGTGTAAGACTATAATACTCTATGATTTGTGATTCAGTACTTTCAAATTGATGATGTTTTAATTACTTGTGCATGAACATTTGTTTGTTATATTTGTTGCGATCATCTGTACATGCGCCGAACGCTTGTACATGCGGTAGATATGCGTCACGGCTTCCACGCCAAGCGACCAACACGTAATCTTTGCA
Source organism: Avena sativa (assembly GCA_916181665.1). NCBI lineage: Eukaryota > Viridiplantae > Streptophyta > Magnoliopsida > Poales > Poaceae > Avena > Avena sativa. The sequence continues at coordinate 155,139,633 of OV702289.1, read as the reverse complement.
TGTCTTCCCGCGCATGTGAACTAGCCCCTGCATTAGGTCCAGAAATACTCAAAAATGGTGAGTTATTAAATTCGTCTAATGTAAAACGACTTTGGGCCTTACTAATACAAGCCCATTAGGAGCGATTTAGGGTTCACTCCGTTCCTTATAAAAAGGAGCCCATTAGAAGCGATTTAGGGTTAACTTGACCACTTGACGACTAGGGGGATTTCTCGGTGTGGCTTGGCGACAAGGTGCAACCCGGCATCAATGTCGTGGTCTTCTGGTGGATCTTCCGTGCAAGACCATGATTCTACCAGAAGAAGGAGGGGAGTAGAAAGGAGGTCGCCGGTCCCCTATCGGGAAGCTCCTATGGCGTACGAGCCGGCCAATTTTTGCAACTGCAATCCGCGGCAGAAGGCGCCTAGGTGGATTTCATGGAGCGTTCAGAACCCCGGCAGGAGGTACTACGCTTGCGTTGATGCGATGGTGAGTGTATTTGCTTTTGAAATTTTTTGTTCATTTGTTCTTCCTATAGAAATCTATCTGATTCGTGTGTGTTTGAAAAACCTCCAGAATGGATCTGGGTGTGGCTATATGGAAGGGTATGATAATACTTTGCCAAAATTTTGGACTGATTTGATTGGAGATCTACGGGAGGAAGTGTGGAGGTTGCGATCAGGACAAAAAAGAGATCCTCTATCTGAAAAAATAGGAAGGGACACTAGGCTGCAGGATCTGGAAGAAGAAGTAAGACAGAAAAGTGCAGAGATAGCTGCTGTGAAGGCAAAATATGAAAACTTCGTGTTCATTTTTGTAGTATTTGTGTTTGGTTTAGTTGCTAGCAAGATTTTAATGTAGTAAACAGTGAATCTTTTTAGTTAATTTTAATATTGTCATTGGACACAACTTAATGTAGACATGTTGCTTCATATATAATAAATTTCAGTCTAATATTTTTGTGCATTTGGATTACCAATAACCACACATGAGAATTTTTTTCATCTCGACATGTTGCTTCACACTAACATAGCACATAGAGGTAATACTAGTGCCTTTCAATCCGTACAAACAATACTCACCGAAATTAAAAAATAAAATGTAAATTAAGATTTATCTTGAAACAAACTCCTACCCAGTTGACAACTACTATTCATGTTTTCGAACTAACATCTCAGCAACATGCCTGCAAATAAAATATTATGAAATTGTCAGTATCACCGTGTATACAATTTAATCTAGACATAAGCAACAACACGTACTTAGGATGATCTTTGCATTTTAGGCTCCACCGTGTGTGTCCTGGTAATTTACAAGCACTACACACGCCTTTATTCTTCTTTTTAGATCGCTCGTCGAACGATAATGGTCTACCATTTTTCGACACGTCGCCATGTTTCCTCTTGCCTTTTCTTGGAGCACCTTTTGGCTTTACTTTATCAGGGTCACCAACTTTAGTAGCATGCATTGTACTCCCGTCTTGATCCGCATTGGACCAGCTCTTGAAAACACGTGATGCTTTCTCATATACCTGTCTCTTTGATATCATGTTCTCAAAATATGCCTTCATCTCTTTGTACAAGATAGGTCGTTGCATGCTACATGTAGAGCTTCAGAACATAACACACTGAGCTCTGTATATCTGCTTCACTCCTCTGATCCAGAAAACCCCAATCCAAAAAGATCGCTTGTGCAGGTTGCTGGTAAACCCTCTCTTGCTTTTTTCGAGAATCACTTAAGGACTAGAGACTCCGGTATTTCAACACAATGCAGCTCCTTCAGAACGAACAAGATATGCTTACAAGGGAGACCCTTACGGAACATCCTTCGGTAGCTACACTTTATAACCTCATCGGGATTGTTCGGCGTATAATCCACATAGAACATGCTCTCAGGTTTTTTATTCCATGCCACGATGAATTGCTGAGAGTCGGCATTACCTCCTAGGACCTTTTTTCTGAAAGCACTATGTTATCGATCTTGTTCAGTTCCTCTTGCAAGATATAGAAGTTCGCTGGAGTGAAGACATTTGCCGCTGCTTTCTCAATATCCTTTGAGCTAGTTACTGCCACCGGTTCAGTCTGTGAAGTTGTGCAGTCATCGCGCGCCTCGTTCTCACGAATACGGACAATAGCATTCTCGTAGTGTAGAATAAGATCCACGATGGTCATCCCATAGTCTAGGTGAAGATGGAGGGATGAATTCATACTCTCGCTTGTCTGGTTACTTTTCATGCCTAGCCAAAATCCCTCGGTGAGGTACGATGCTGCCCATAGTCTTTTCTTGGTGTACATCCTCTTCAGCCAGGATTTTGTTCTATCTGTCTGGAATTTGCGAACAAATGCATGCCACCTTTCCTCAAATACAGTCTCAGTAGTGGTGTAATATAGAAGAGATCGAAACTCTATCAGCGAATTGAATCTTAGGTGTTTCGCCATGTTTTTCTCAATGTGCCAATAACATATACGGTGCCACATGTCTGGCAAGATCCTGCGAATAGCTCTCATCATCGCAGCATCCGCATCCGTGATTATAGACCTGGGATGCTGCTGACACATTGCTTGCAGAAAAGTCTGAATCAGCCAGACATATGTTGCCTCTGTCTCATCTGATAAGATTGCATAGGCAAAAATAGTAGTCTTACGATGATTGTTCAGACCAACAAACGGAACAAAAGGCATACCATACCGGTTCATATTATAGGTGCTGTCAAACACGAGGACGTCGCCATAATCCTGGTAGTCCAGACACGACTGAGCATCACACCAAAACAAGCTTTTCAAACAGCCCTTTGAATCTGTATCATACTTGAAAAAAAAGCCAGGGAACTTCTTCTTTCTAGCCTCCATAATGCCGATGGCTATAGTAGCATCGCCATCAACAAGCAACTTCCTCTTCTCTCTGCAACACATATTGTACAAATCTTTTCTCGTAAATCCAACCTTACTATAGTGGCCGTATTTTCTGATGAAGGAACTCATAATCATATGCTTTCTAATCCCCTGCGGCTGCCATTGCTATGATCTCGGCTCTCTGGAAATCTTTTATCTTCCTATGAGACACGCAAAAAATGAACTTCGTCTGGTCTAGCTAATATATTATTATGGTTGTCATGGAACCTTACAACGATCCATTTACCAGTTCCCAGATCATGCCTCACAGCCATCTCCGCTTTGCAGTTGCATCGAGACTCTGGTCTTAAACTTCGGGTGCGGTTCTCTGATGTATACGCACTTCTATTCTTGTAGACAGTTGTTGGGCCTCCAAGTGCAGAGGTTTGTAGAACAGCAGCAAGTTTTCCCTTAAGTGGATCACCCAAGGTTTATCGAACTAAGGGAGGAAGTGGTCAAAGGTATCCCCTCTCAAGCAACCCTGCAATCAAGATACAAGAAGTATCTTGTGTCCCCAACACACCCAATACACTTGTTAGGTGTATAGGTGCACTAGTTCAGCGAAGAGATAGAAAAATACAAGTGGTATAGATAATTATAAGTGGTAATGGTGATAGAAAATAGCTTGATGGTGTGTGGTTGATGTGGGAAAAGACTAAAGGAAAACTGAAATAAAGATGGAAGCAAGCAAACATGTAACAGATCTAATTGCAAACAGTGTTTCAATGCTTAGAAACAAGGCCTATGGATCATACTTTCACTAGTGAACACTCTCATATAAATATCTTCTCTTCATGATACTACTCTTAACTACTCTCCGGTTGAACGCTCTAATCGATGGTAGGGCTATAACAGCACACCTCAAAGTAAGTCTTTCCCATCTAGAAAACCCCACACTGTCACCTTGAGCACTAGATGGTTCCAACAAACACCACAATTTCATAAAGACATCCAACTCCAAATATAACTCATAATAAGTATTTGTAATCTCTAGCCTAAGTGCCACCATGGTGTGCACGTTGTCACTTTCACACACATGGGGAGAGCAGAGATCTATTAAAGCACTTGTGTAGCAAGGTAGATCTACTTGATTACAAAGCTCATGATCATAATATGATCATGCATAGAGAGAGATGAACACATAGCTACCGGTAGAACCCTTAGCCTCGAGAGAGAACTACTCCCTCCTCATCATGGGAATCAGCAACGGCGATGGAGATGGTGGTGGAGATTGATGGAGATAGCTCCGGGGGCACTTCCCCGTCCCGGCAGGGTGCCGGAACAGAGACTTTCTGTCCCCTGAATCTCCCCTTTGGTGGCGGCGGTGCTACGGAACTTTTCGTGGCTGGAGGCTTACCGATTGTGGGTTTTTGCATCGGGAGGCACCTTATAGGAGAAGAGGCAATGGTCGGTGGGTGGCCAGGGGGCCCACACCACCTGGTGGCGTGGCCAGGGCTAGCCCGTGCCACCATATGGTGTGGCCACCCTGTGGCCCCTCTCCGTCTCGTCTTCTGGCTCCATGAGTCTTCCGGTAAAATATTGACTTTGGCTTTTGTCCGGTCCAATTCCGAGAATATAGATTTTCTGACTTTCCTGGAACCAAAAACAGGAGAAAACAGGCAACTGGCACTGTAGCATCTTGTTAATAGGTTAGTCTAGGAAAGTGTATAAAAAGTACTCCAAAGTTGGAACAAAACATAAGAAAGTAGATAAAACCAAGCATGGAACATCAAAAATTATGGATACGTTAGCAACGTATCAACATCTCCAAGCTTAACTCCTGCTCGTCCTCGAGTAGGTAAGTGATAAAAAGAAAGAATAATTTTTGAGGTGGCATGCACCATCATAAACTTGATCAAAGTATTTGTAAAGCATTGAAAGATAGGATCATAGTACTTCAATCATAACATGAAAGACAAAGTTCTAACAATAAGGAAAAGCAACTATGTTGCAACATGAAAAGGCACAAACAAAAGATTCATGAATAACAATGCTTTGCAAGACGTTTGTTTGTTTGTTTCACATAAAGAAAACATAGCATAATGGTATTCAACTTGTCCCTCATAGAGTAGCAAACATCAATGCATAGGACACCTTCAAAGTTCATCAGAGTGACTAGATACAAATAGTTTAAAACAAGCAATATCAAGTTATGCATCAATCAACTAGTCTTGGGACAATGCACATAGAACTAAGAATGGCCACTATGCTCTCAAAGTAGGTGCATAAAGGTAGAAGGTGGAGACTCAATATAATGGTGGAAGAAAGGCCTTCATAGAAGGAAGTAGGGATTCAAGTCTCATAAAGAGCTTCCAAAAATTATGATACTTATAGCTTTCAGTTCTCATTGCCCCTATCATAAGCATCTTTAAGTGATTAAGGTTAAAGTGAAAAAACTATGGTGTACATGCTTGACGAAGTATAAGTTAGAAATCTCATCTCCCTTGAATACGAGGGCTGCTCCTCATGCTACTCAAGTTTAGTCACCGGTAAGTTCTTGTCATTGTAAGTACATGTGTATCATAGAGAACCGCCAACGGGGTACCCCTTTCCCGATGATACGGAAGAATCCCCATATCAAAATGACAAGGCAAGCAGACAATGAGCATCTCAGCAATCTTCTTATTTATCATGGGAATATGGTGCTTTTTTCTCTCTTTCCTCTTTTCATAGTATCTCTTTTTTTCTCTTTTCTCTTTTTTTTCTCAATATAGGACTCTTTTTTTATAAGAAGAATGCTTCAGAGATAGCTCATTATGGTTACGCTGTAGGTTTCCACCATGTCAGCATGGATTAGACCAGCGGCTCAGGCGTTTCTCTAACACATGGACATAACTCCATGGACTTACAAGCTCCCCTTTCATTTCACACCGACGACATCCATATACAAAAGAGCATGATATCAACTAGGTACAAGTACCAAGTGCAATGTTGAAAGCGTTCCCCATGAAAGCATGGTTCTGCTAATTCCCAACAAATAAGTGCAAGCATATACAACATAGAAGACACAATGGTTCAAGTTTAGTAAGGGCAAGTAAATTAAAGTGTGCCATCAAGTTCGTCAGAGCTTTAATCACTAGTTTTCTCATAACAAGTTTAATTTGGAAGGTAAACAAAAGCATGAATATACTTGGAATAGCATAAGCTAATAGGTAGGTATGGTGGACTCTTTGGAATAACTTGGTTTAGGGAGTTGGATGCATGAGTGAAACTCATACTTTGTTGTGGAGGCTAGCAAAAGACTGGGAGCGACAAACTAAGAGAGCAATAATGGCCATAATCATGCAGAGCGACAAAACATCATTGATCAAAGCATAAAGTGATACTACAAGTTGAAAACTAAAGGATCATAAAGGCTATGGTGACTTTGGATAGTCATAACATGGTGTGAGCATGCGCCAAGTCAACCCAAATAAAGCATCAAAGGAGAATACCACTATACTATGCTTTAATATGCTAAAACAACGCATGATTCATTCAAGGCACATTAAGAAATTTCAATTGTTTATAACAAGTCATGCTACAGCAAATAATACTAAGCATAAAGCCAAAACAATATCGAGCATGGCATGACAAAGCATAGGCCACACTCAAAAACAAGCTCTCTTTACCACTTAAGCATGAACTTTTCCTACTCTTTTCCAATCCAAACCAAACTATTTGCAAACCAATGTATGAAAGAGGGGGTCCAACCAATTTATTCAGCAAACTAAGAAAACCAATCACACAAAAAAACAAAACAAAAACAAAAAAGAAGACGCTCCAAGAACAATACAACTGTGCATGAAACAATAAAAATGAAGCGTTTGGAAGAAACCTGGGATTTCTATTGATGAAGATGGGGATGCCTTGGGCATCCCCAAGCTTTGACGCTTGTACTTCTTGGGTATTTTTCTTGGGGTGACACGCGTGGCATCACCAAGCTTGAGCTTTAGTCCATCCTTCATCTCATTACTCATTCCTTCCACACACCTGAATTTTTTTTCCTTCATACAAAATTTCACACAATCTTTATTAGCAACATTAGTGCACTCAAGATAATAAGTCTTTAGGTTCAGTTCCAACACTAATAAAACTTCCATTAAAACACTAGCTACTATAGCACTTCCCTCAAAAAGCTCAATTCCCCAAAAGAACTCAAGAAGGAACCAACAAGAAGCAAATGCAGAAAATGGCAAAAATCTGACAAAACAGACCAGCAGGTAAAGACGATTTTTTTTGAAGACCTTATGTTGCTCAAATAGAAAAGTGTTGAACTAACTAAAGTTAGTTAACAACCTAGGGAAGAAGCACAAAAATTCACGCCTCAAAAGGACGTATAGAAATTTTACACGAATTTTTACGGTGAAGCACAAAAATCTGTTTCGGGACAGCAACTTTCCCAATCATTACTTCTCTCTCATTAGAGGTTACTCTTGGCACAAAAAGCAAATAAAAAGTATAATGAGTGGTTATTACTGAAGTAATAACTTCCAAGACTCATCTAAAACTTTTGGGTTATCTCCCAATAAGTATGTTTCTTTAACGCCTTTAAGTTAGGCTTGATAGTTTGAGAAGATGCTCACATAAGAAATATGAATTGAAGTAAAAGAGAGCCTCAAGAAGCAAATTCAAAGAAAATTTAAGTCTAACCCACTTACTGTGCATAGGAATCTTGTAAAGAAACAAGTCATGAAAGCACAAAGCAACAAGCATAGTAAAGCAAAACAAGTGCAACTTCAAGACTTTCAACATAAAGAGGGGAAACTTAATATTGTTGAGACACATAAAAACCATGTTTCCCTCTCTCATAATAACTTTCAGTAGCATCATGAATAAAATTAACAATATATCTATCACATGAAACATTCTTATCATGAGCCACATGCATATAATAATTATTACTCTCCACATAAGCATAGTCATTCTTATTAATTGTAGTGGGAGCAAATTCAACAAAATAGCTATCATTATTATTCTCATCACCATAATCATCAAATATAGGAGGCATATTGTAGTCATAATTAATTTCCTCCTCGATAGTAGGTGGACTGAAAATATCATATTCATCATTGTAATCATCATATATTGGAGGCATAGTATCATCAAAGTAAATTTTATCCTCCATGCTTGGGGGACTAAAAAGATCATTTTCATAAAAACTAGCTTCCCCAAGCTTAGACTTTTCCATAGCATTAGCAGTAATGGTGTTCAAAGAATTCATACTAACAACATTGCTATTAGCATGCAAATAAAGTTCCATAGGTTTTTTAATTTTCTCTTCAAACACTTCATGTCCTAACTCAAGATAAATACTATAAAGCTCTCTATTTTTGTTGTTGTTTTCCATTAAGACTAACTAGTGAAAACAAGAAACAAAAAGACAAAATTGCAGAATCTAAAGGAAATAACTTCGGGCACTCACACCGGAGGATGTGAGTACCTTTTACCTTACCTCCCCGGCAACGGCGCTAGAAAATAGGCGTTTGCCGTGGGAGGTTCTTCTTCTTTAATCCTTCGGTGTGAATACCTTTTACCTTACCTCCCCGGCAATGGCACCAGAAAATAGCTTGATGTCTACGCACTTCTATTCTTGTAGACAGTTGTTCGGCCTCCAAGTGCAGAGGTTTGTAGAACAGCAGCAAGTTTTCCCTTAAGTGGATCATCCAAGGTTTATCGAACTCAGGGAGGAAGTGGTCAAAGGTATCCCCTCTCAAGCAACCATGCAATCAAGATACAAGAAGTCTCTTGTGTCCCCAACAAACCCAATACACTTGTCAGGTGTATAGGTGCACTAGTTCGGTGAAGAGATAGTAAAATACAAGTGGTATAGATAATTATAAGTGGTAATGGTGATAGAAAATAGCTTGATGGTGTGTGGTTAATGTGGGAAAAGACTAGAGGAAAACTGAAATAAAGATGGAAGCAAGCAAACATGTAACAGATCTAATTGCAAACGGTGTTTCAATGCTTAGAAACAAGGCCTAGGGATCATACTTTCACTAGTGAACACTCTCATATAAATATCTTCTCTTCATGATACTACTATTAACTACTCTCCGATTGAACACTCTAATCGATGGTAGGGCTATAACAGCACACCTCAAAGTAAGTCTTTCCCATCTAGAAAACCCCACACTGTCACCTTGAGCACTAGATGGTTCCAACAAACACCACAATTTCATAAAGACATCCAACTCCAAATATAACTCATAATAAGTATTTGTAATCTCTAGCCTAAGTGCCACCATGGTGTGCACGTTGTCACTTTCACACACATGGGGAGAGCAGAGATCTATTAAAGCACTTGAGTAGCAAGGTAGATCTGCTTGATTACAAAGCTCATGATCATAATATGATCATGCAAAGAGAGAGAGATGAACACATAGCTACCGGTAGAACCCTTAGCCTCGAGAGAGAACTACTCCCTCCTCATCATGGGAATCAGCAACGGCGATGGAGATGGTGGTGGAGATTGATGGAGATGGCTCCGGGGGCACTTCTCTGTCCCGGCAGGGTGCCGGAATAGAGACTTTCTGTCCCCCGAATCTCCCCTTCGGTGGCGGCGGCGCTGTGGAACTTTTCGTGGCTGGAGGCTTTTTGATTCTGGGTTTTTGCATCGGGAGGCATCTTATAGGTGAAGAGGCAATGTCGGTGGGTGGCCAGGGGGCCCACACCACCTGGTGGTGCGGCCAGGGCTAGCCCGCGCCACCATATGGTGTGGCCACCCTGTGGCCCCTCTCCGTCTCGTCTTCTGGCTCCATGAGTCTTCCGGTAAAATATCGACTTTGGCTTTTGTCCGGTCCAATTCCGAGAATATTGATTTTCTGACTTTCCTGGAACCAAAAACATCAGAAAACAGGCAACTGGCACTATGGCATCTTGTTAATAGGTTAGTCCAGGAAAGTGTATAAAAAGTACTCCAAAGTTGGAACAAAACATAAGAAAGTAGATAAAACCAAGCATGGAACATCAAAAATTATGGATACGTTAGCAACGTATCAACATCCCCAAGCTTAACTCCTGCTCTTTTTCCTGTGGTGATAGCGGTCTCGACTGGCGCCCTCCCACTTGTACGCGCGATTACAGGAGGTGGGACCGGCACGCCCTCAGACTGTGTACAAACCGACTCCATCTTATATCAAATACGATGGGGATACGCCGACGGTTACCGGGTTTCGGGTGGAGCTAGACACGGAACCTAACCCGCACGGGGTTTGTAACCCTTCAACTCATCGGCCGAACGGGGGGGAACACTGAAGCCAATAAAACTCTCAGAATTCCAATGGGAGTAGTTGAAGATGCAACTGTCACAATTGGCAACAAAAACTTTCCAATCGATTTTGTAGTTGTTGATATGCCAGCTGACACGCTTTGCCCAATTATATTTGGAATAAACTTTTTGAGTGATGTAGGTGCCAAAGTTGATTTCAAAAATGAGATTGTGTCTCTTAAGCTTGGGGAAGCAGAAGAAGAATTCCACTTTTCCAAATTTAAAGGCAGGCCTCCACAAATACAAGAAGATGATAAAGAGAAAACTATTGAGGAAATGGCAGCTCTCTTCTTTAGTGATCAAAAAGAAGAAACAAATGAAGACTTAAATTATGAAGAAATAGTTATGGAGGACAAGTCCCTAGAAGAACTAGGAGATGAATTCGATTCATTTCCCACTATAGGGCCTCCAACTAATGAGGCTTTTGAAGAGCCAGAAAAGAGAGGGGACGAGGAATTACCACCCGCAGAATTGAAGGCTCTACCAGATAATCTTAAATACAGATTTTTCGATGATACAAATGAATTTCTTGATATTATTAGTGCTAAACTTTTAGGAGAAGAAGAAGAACTCATGAAAATACTTAAGGAGCATCGGAAGGCCTTTGGGTACTCAATGGATGATTTGAAGGGCATTACTCCCATGATAATCGTCCATCAAATATTCATGGAAGAAGGTGTTAAACTAGTTGCAGAATTTAATAGAAGACTGAAGCCCGAAATGAAGGAAGTGGTAAGAAAAGAAATTGTACGCCTACTGGACGCAGGTATAATCTATCATGTTAAAGAAAGTGAATGGGTAAGTCTTGTTCATTGTGTCCCTAAGAAGGGCGGTTTACTGTTGTTCCTAATGAAAACAATGAATTGATACCTACTAGAACTATTGTTCGGCATAGGATGTGCAAAGACTTCAGGAAATTGAATAAAGGAACTAGGAAAGATCACTATCCTTTACCGTTCATAGATCAAACTTTAGAAAGGTTAGCAAACCACACTCATTTTTTCTACTTGCACGGATACTCTGGTTTTTCTCAAATAACTGTTCATCCTGATGACCAACTTAAAACAACTTCCATTAGTCCTTATGGTTTACATGCTTACCGACGTATGCCTTTTGGTTTATATAATGCTCCAGCTACTTTTCAAAGATGCATGACTGCTATTTTTGCAGACTTTATATAACTGATAATGGAAGTATTTATGGATGACTTTTCTGTCTATGGAACTTCATTTATTAGTTGCTTGGATAATCTCAAAAGAGTTTTGCAGCATTGCGAAGATACCAATCTTGTTCTAAACTAGGGGAAGTGCCATTTTATGGTCAAAGAAGGTATAGTCCTTGGACATAAGGTACCAGGTAAGGGAATTGAAGTGGATAGATCTAAGCTTGAGGCCATAGAGAGAATGCCACAACCTAGGGATATAAAAGGTATAAGAAGTTTCCTTGGTCATGTGGGTTTTTATAGAAGGTTCATTTGAAATTTCTCTGGAATATCTAAACCTTTGACTAACCTCCTACAAAAGGGAGTAAGATTTAATTTTGATGATAAATGTCTTATAGCCTTTGATAAACTTAAAAATGCTTTATCCCGTGCTCCTATCATTAAACCACCTATCTAGGATATGACTTTTGACTTAATATGTGAAGCTAGTGATGATCTTGTAGGAGTAACTCTGGGACAACACATAGGTCGCATATTTAATATTATACATCATGCTAGTAGAACTCTTAATAGTGCTCAAAAGAATTATCCTAAGGAAGAAAGGGAACTTTTTGCTATATTTTTCTCTTGCAATAAATTTTGTTCTTATATAGTTGATGCAAAAGTAAGAGTTCATACGGATCATGATGGTTTAAAAGAACTCCTTGATAGGAAAAACCATAAGCCAAGACTGATCCGTTGGATTCTTTTACTTAAAGTATTTGAGTTGCAGATTATGCAGAGGCAAGAAATAAAGAGGTTAGATGCAGTGTCCATATTTACCCAGCAAGACACCAATCTTATTGAGAGGAACTTTAGTCCTGGTGATTTTTGTTTATGAGAATTATTAAATAAACTAAGGTCAATTCTTCCAAAAGAGAAGAATTATTTGTTGTTGAAGGATCTTGTAATTCCCGAATAAGTAAATGGTAAGTTCAAGTTAAGTGTTCTTACTCAAATAAGTTATTTGTTTTCACATATCTTACTTCTGAAATTTTTGCCTTTGAATTCCTTGTGTTTTTCTAAAGTTTCTGAAGGTTTTTACCAACTATACGGGTGCAACTATACGACTAGCGAAAAATCTCCCGCTGTATAGTTGGTCGTTAAACCCTCTCTATCTTCTTCATGAAATTGTTTTCAATGTCTAGATCTATACAGTCGCAACTATATGACAAGAGATAAAAATCTGACCGTATAGTTGGTCATTGAACTCTCGGACACTTTCGATTTTTGATGTCTGTATCTATACGGTCGCAACTATACGACCGAAGATAAAATTCCGGCCGTATAGTTGGTTGTAGAACTCTTAGAAACTTTCGATTTTTTATGTCTGTATCTATACGGTTGCAATTATACGACCGGAGATAATATTCCAGCCGTATAGTTAGTCGTTAAACTCTTAGACATTTTCGTTTACTTTTTCGTTTTTCCTTGATAAAAAAACAATATCGTCGGTTCTGAGTCGTAACTTAATCGACCCGGACTCGAGATATTTGGAAATATCTGCCTGGAACCAACTATATGGCCGGAGCTATACGGGTCGCGCATGTATAGTTGTTCGTTACATGGCAGGACTCCTCTGAATCCACGATTTCTTTCCCTGTTCCGTTAAGATTTTTTTCTTGGGCGAGAATTTGGTGTTTCTCGCGAGTTTTACCGACCTCTGACCCCCCTTATATACTGTCATTGTCTCTCTCTCTAATCATAATCTCCAGAAACCAATCCACCTCTTATTCACATGTGAGGACATGCAACCAAGGGACAGAAGCCAAGAAGAAAGGTTCCTATGGAGATCGGGAGCAATAGCGAGCAAGGCAAGGAGATCAAGATCGTCCCTATGTAGTTCCTCGATGCCGAAAATGCACGCCGGAAGAGGGAGTTGAAGGCCCTCGAGCTGAAGATTAAAGAGATGGACAAGGAGACATCGGGGACACCCAAACATCTTCGATTGCTGCAACTTTATCTTTACAAACTTGATGAAGATATTAAGCAGACAACTGAAGCAAGTTTTTCTATGAGTCTTAAGGCGCTACAAACTCTTCAAGATAACAATGAGTTCATTAAAGAACAAGTGAAAGTGCTGGAGATGAATAATCTTTTCTACAAGCTACGTGTTAAAGAATTAGAAGTTGTCAATCAATCCCTCTGTCTCAGGCTGGCTCGTGAGGAGAAGATACCGCGTGTCATGGCGCCCCAGTGATCTACAATAATCACGGTATCAAATAATCGCAAGGGATTATTTGATCCCGCCTCCTTTATTCCAAGCTTGGGGAGATCTTTAAGCCCTTGTAATCTATCTTATAAGTTTTACATTACTATTTTAGTTTTGTATTAGTTCAAACTAGAAATAAAGTTTGCATCATTAGAATTCCCTTCAAGAATATTCGTTCCCTTTTATGAAATTCTGAGTTTATTATCATATAAGGAGCAATATTGAGTTTGTGTTTGTCTTATTGGATATATGAATGGCTTGAGTATATTTTTACTTGCACTTGATATAGCAATAGGAGTCTTCCACACCATTGGTATTAATGGAACATACAAAGATAATTTGGTCAATATGTTGTAAGTACATGGTTTGATTTACAAACAAAGAAAAATTATCTAATCAGTTAAGTTGAAAAAGAAACCTTGAACAAAGGAGAATTAAAAGTGCTATCAAATTAGAGTGGGAACAAGACGAGGTAGAATATTCAAGCTACAAAGATTGCTTCATATACAATTGGAATTTGGTAATTGAGATTGTTAAACTTTGAATTCCTACATGAAGTGGAATGTATGGCTAGCTCCTTTGCATGGCACTTAAATAAAAGTGTGAGCATATATATAAAGAAGAAAAAGAGTGAATGTGCAAAGATAAAATAGGCATACACCACTATATTGTAGTATGACAAAGATACGCTTTGAGATTTTGAATCCCAAGTGAATATGTTAATCCTAAAACACTTGGGACTACCTCGCTAACTCATTCGGTTGAACTGAATACTTTTACAACATATTGAGAGTGATCTTTTGTGAAATATTAAATGCTAAGGTGTGGAAGCCTGCTAATATTATTCGGATGGTTCGAGTAAGGTACTATTCATGAACTTATTCTTATGTATCATATATGATAAACACATCCTAGAAGTGCCTCATTTATTTTATCGACTCAGCTTCATGAATATAAGAATCACATCCATTAAGCTAAAATTGCTCAGGACAAGCAAGAGTCTATGCTTGGGGAAGTTGATGACTGCATATTTGCATCATGTTTTATATTATTATTTTGCATTGTAGATGTAGGATCTTGGTATTTTCTGGCGCTCGCGTGCACATTTTATGTCTATTTTCACTAGGATCAGGACAGATGATGGATACAATTGACATAATTCTTGGAGCAGTTATACTGGGGAGAAAAGGAGTAAAAAACAACATAAATCGCTTATTTGGGAAATATCAATAATACTAGAAGAAAACCCGAAGCGATCAAGCCACACAGACGGTTTAACGACCAACTATACGGCGGGAATAAATTTTCCGGTCGTATAGTTCCCACCGTATAGTTGGCACCGCTACCGCCTCCTCAAATAGTTTCACCCCATGCAACTGGATCAAAGAGAGGACATACAAAACAACCAGAAATCACCAAAACCTCACCTCCGGAAGGCATCTGGAGGGGTAACTCCTCCACCGGGGATCCATCTTTGCCCTGCGCAGATCCAGGAGGCTAAGGCATCGATCTTCATCATCAACCGCTACATCACCACCATCTCCATCCATCCCATCTATATCTTGTCTAGATCTTGTTGTAATTTTCGTACTCGTTCTGGATTTATACAAGTATTATTCATCTATGATAGATTCCATTGTTATTGCCATGATGTTGATTTCCTCCATGTCTGAGTAGATCTTTAGTTCTTGGGGAGATGGAGAAAAGTTTATTATGATATTCATCATTGTGACCATGTTTTAGATTGTCTTCATCTTGATGTTGAGAGAAGTCGACCTCTCAATATTTGCCTCTCATGGGGACTTGATGGAGGGAACTACTTGTTGGTAGATGGAGGTGTGTTAGAACTTACAGTGAATATAAATTTATTGGCACCCCTTACGTATCAACTTGGGAACCAAGGAAACTCACGGAATACTATCCATGCCATGGAATACGTCCTACGGGATTAAGTCCCTTAATAGCGCAATAATTCGATTGATGTCGATTGCGGACTACTGTGGTTATGAGGATGATGTGAGCAGTGGTTACTGCCTATTTGTCCAAACACAGAGTTCCTCCCACACATACACAGTTGAGAATGTTCATGATAATAATCTTTACCTTAGTTCTTTATAATGCTAGTGGTGTATCCGCTACTCCCTGAGAATGCTTTTTCCCTATTGCAGTTCCAATCTCTTACATACATGATACTTACTTTCTGTGTTCAGTTGTTTTACTTTACTTATTGCTGCTCTTATACCAAAAACCCAAAAACACCTTTTTACGCAATACTCACACTTTATCTTGTCACTTAGAACTTTATTTAGCATTTCTATTGTAGTATTTAATTCAAGAGTTATTAGACTTCGGACTCCTGCTCCCTATGGGATCGATATCTTTATTTTGAAACTAGCTACAAACGATATGTGCACTTGCAGTCATCATTGACTTCCACCATTGTTCTTCCTCTCTAATTCCTCCCTAGCACTTGTTGCTTCGGTGGGATTTGAGAGTGAAGGATTTGAACACCCTTGGTGTTCTTGCTTTGCATTCTTGCATAAGTGTTGAGCTCTCCATTATGATTTGTTCGAGTGAGAGATCGTGAGCTTGTTACTCTTGGAGGGTGACCTCCTAGTTGGCTTGGCGGTTGGTGCCGCAGTGTCCTCTTCGTGGAAGATTGTGAAGAGACCTGGGATTCTCCTTCGTGGAGCTTGTGAAGTGGTTGTGGAGCTTGCCATCTCCGGTGTGGAGGAAAAGCTAGCCACAAGAAAAGGGGCTATTCCTTCGTGGGATAGACTTGGAGAAGAAGGAGAGCCTTCGTGGCGTTGGGAAATCCTTCGTGGAATCCCACACCTCTCCAACGTGACGTACCTTTTTGTAAGGGAACACAGGAACACATCTTCGTATCCGCGTGCCTTGGTGATCTCTATACCCGAGCTTATTTTCCTTGTGATAGCCATCGTGCTTGAAGTACTTATATCTTGCTCATCACTTGTGGTATATTTATCTTGTGATATCTTGCTTAGCTTAACTTGTTGTTGGTGCACTTAGCTGATCCTAGTGTATTTAGGTTATGTGCTTGTAATATAAACATTAGTTTAATTCTATATTCTTTCAAGCTAAAACCGTAATAGTTTTGAAATTGCCTATTCACTCCCTCTAGGCGACATCTCTATCCTTTCAACTGACGTATATAAACCTTGTGCAGCTTCCACTAGATTCTTCTAAGCATTTCCATTGACTTGAGAAGAGTTCATATATACGACTCATCCAAAGTGGACATGGAAGAGTAACGCAACATGATCGAAATGCTCAATAAGTAACTTCAATCATCATCGCACTATATCGGTCTCTTTCATTCAATTTCTGAGATATCAAGTAATTATTAATGCATTCATTCATTTTCTTTGTCGGGTAGTGTTTGGACACGGTTCAAGAGTGCGATCCGCGGTCAATGGCATGAGGAGTTGATTTATAAACCGATGCCGGTAAGTAGTAGGAGCTAGCTCCGTGCATCTCTGGAATTCTAGTTTCAATACAATTATCATGCATGCTTGATTATTGTTTGATTGAATTCTATTCTTGTAAAGTGCGCGAGGCAGCCAAGGGAACTAATTTATATGGATACTATGTTTGCGAGTTCATTCGCACTTGCACTAGTGAGCAGATGGAGAAATTTGTTAAAGTACATAAACAATTTATTTTTATTATCATAATTTGTGTTGAGTTCCATTCATATTGTTTTTGAATAAATATATATTCATATTGATTTTCTTCTTTTTAGTTGGAAGCGATGCGAGAAAAGATCCTACCACATGACCGCCTATTAGCAATTCAAGAGGAATTGGTGGGATTTCTGGTTGACGAGATCGTAGATCCATGCGAAGAATACATATAGATAGACCCTAAATCATCCATGTAATGCATCTCCATATAATCAAATAGATGGGTTCTGGACCTGGTTGGGACTCGTATACCAATTTGTATATAGATGTATGTATATGGTTGTATGAGAGAAATTATATTATATGTGCATCAATATGTACAACTACTATGTAGTAGCTTCGTGTATGTATATATGAAAAATAATTGAACACAAAACACAAAATGAAAAGAAAAACACAAAACCCTAAAACCCCATCTCCTGCCACGGCAGCCAAATGACCCAAAATGCTGCCGCGATAGGGAAAACTTTAGTCCCGGTTTGTTTTACGAACTGGGACTAAGTATCCTCCAGCTCAGCGCACGGCGGGGGGGCACGTGGTGGCCCTATAGTCCCAGTTCGTAACAGAACCGGGACTAAAGGTAAAGGTCTGACCTTTAGTCCCAACCCATCAGTCCCGGATTGGAATCTGGGACTAAAGGTCCTTACGAACTAGGACTAAAGGTGTGTTTTCTACTAGTGAACGGTCTTTAGCAAAAACACATGAAAAGAAGGGATATGAGGGTGGAATAAAGAGAATGGCCACTTCTTTCTTCTTAAGCATTACTAATAAAATGTTTATTTCGTATATGTTAGGTGTGATATACATCATATGAAACCTAAAATAAGATATTACAAGATTTTGGTCTATGGACGGAGGAAGAAATTATGAAGTGGGCTAAATCTAGAGAGGGAAGCGACAATTAGAAAGATCCAATGGAGATCATAGATAGACATGACTTTGATGAAAGAAAGAACTTGAATAAAAGTGACTAGACCATCCACCCTACACAAGTACATATCAGACCTATTAAGTCCCTCCATCGCACTCGGAAGACCTTTTGTTTCGATCGTCAGCCCGTGGCCTAGACAAGCCCCTACGTGGGGCCATCGCACACGGAGAAAATTTTCTATCGTAACTGATACTTCATGTAACATCCCATTTTCAGATAACTGGATTAGTTGTCCAAAATGCAAAAGCTACTTAACAAAAGGTATGTCTTGGATTATTATTAGATATTCTCAGATGTTCTGGCATTTCCATAACCATAACCACGCTTTCACAAAACCCTGTTACTTTCTTTCTTTTACTCGTTTTAATTACTTTTTTGCAAACACTCAAAAACCTTTCAAACACCCTTTGCTTGAGATCAAAGGCAGCTTACAAGTATCATTTGGTAGATAGTAACGAGGGACATAAAGACCTTTACCAATATCTCTCTGTGGGTTCGATACTTTTACTTCAAACTAGCTACAATTTATCTGTGCACTTGCAGTCATCACCTTACGTCTAGTCTTTCCAAAACCCTTTATAAAACTAGTGATTTTCAGTCTTGGTAGAAGTACCAAGGGAGTATTACCTTCTTCCAAACTTTAACCCTTCAAAATACTTCTCTATACCTCAAGCCAGGCTTGATGGTGCTCATAGTAGTAGTATTGAGATGATTGTTAATATGAAATGCCTTGATCTGCTTGTTAAGATGAATTGTCTTGATCTGTTGTTTGACTTGATTGCTTAGAAGTTCGTGTGAGCTACCCTAGGAGCTCACCCTAGAGTGAAACACTTAACCAACAAAACACCCTCCAAACCAAGGTGTTGTATTACATATATTCCTTCTCAAAGCCCTGAGTGGGAAGAATCCTCAACACCTCTCCTTTAGCAATGCACTCTAACCAAACTCTTGTCAAGAAATATAAGGATAGTATGGACCCAACCATATCTCACCCTAACTCTCTAAGAGACCACAACATCAAAACCATAGTACGAAGAATACCTTCCTCCTTTCCCTTTCACACCCTTTTGTCAATACTAAGTTATCACCATTCCATCTGATCCCTTGGCAATGTAGCTACTCTACACTCACACTTTTGATGTGCCCTATCATCCCCCATACTCTCCCTTGATCAAGAAACCCACCCACAAAGTTTCCCAGGCTTGTCTTAATCTCTAGTAACTCAAGTGATCATTCGTTTTCCTTATCAGACTCAATTTGGAGCCACATCTATTTTGGAGGTTCCAAGGTAGTGGATACCAACTCAAGCCATGGATCCCCTCTAATTAATCTACTCCTAAACATCATCCACTTGATCATGAGTTTGGAACCTTGCATTCCATCAAAACCGCTACATCTTGTACCCAAGTCTAAAAACTGTTATCATGAACCCCTCTTTGAGTCTCTACCTATATCAACCCTTGTGCATTTTTGGAAATGTACTTGGACCATATTGTGAACCATCATGGGTACTTACAAATCGCACTCTTGCCCTTGACTAGATCATTCTTGGACCCACTTGTTCTTGATGGTTTTACAGGCAAGAAAATAATCTGTTTCTGCCAATCTTATCAATATGCCTACTTTGACAGAAGCTCCCATCTCCACCTCAACCTTTCTAGGCCAACTCTCGGCATGGTTGTGATCTACGCAACCTTGTCTACCTACCCATACCCTCCTTGTTTCAGTTGGAGCCCTGAGCTTCTTAAACCAACATGGTTTTGGAGACAATTTGATAATCTGTTTGGACACCCTTATTTTCAATGAAGTTTGGCATCCTTTTTAGAAGCACCCAATAGTGATCAAGACCAACCTTCTGTACCCTAACGATCTATATCACTTGGTCTATCCATCCATGTGCCCTCTTTATCCAATTGAAGCCTTGAGCCACTTAATCTAGCATTGGCAATCATGATAATAAAACCCTAGATCACATTCCTCCCTAAAACTTCAAATTTCCCAATTTGAATTTCCTCCAAAACTAATATGCATGGTGATCTGCACCACACCCCCACTCACCCATGATCAGGCCCAACATCATCAACCATCCCTCCACACTTGATCATGTGAGGACTTGAGATAAATTTAAATCAAAAAAAGAATCTATCATATGACCTTTTGATAAAATCATCAAACCTGCCCTAAATCTCTTAGAGAACCACCACAACACCCACTAACCCTCTCTGGTCATGTGCTACTATAGCACTACAATACCAAGACCCTCTTCTTGTACCCTAGTGCTTGGACATGAGGAGTAGCCATATATGCATATCCTTGCATATCTTGTTGTTTATTTTGCACATGAGCTGCAACCCTCCTACCATCACTCCACCCTGCTCTGGCTGGACCCACACCACTTCTCTCCACCACCATCTTCCCCAATCCCTGCCCTAGCCTCTCTCTCTCTCTCATTTTTGCTCACATGGCCACATAAAGAAGCGGAGGAGCAAAGTTGTAGCACCAGCCATCTCTCTGCCCCTCTACACTCTCACACGATCACCACCGCGCTCCCTGTCCAATCCCTGGCCAGAGCACCCCTCCTAGCTGCCCCTCTACACTCATACCCATCCTAACTCAATGGTCCATTCATACACAAATCATGGTTTAGTGTTATGAACTTATGAGCATGATGTGGTTTGCCATGTGTGAAATTTGAGGTGGGTGATCTACTTCTTATAGCCAACAGTTTTGTAGTAAACCAAATAAAAGGCTAAAATAGGCCACCAAACCTTTGGCAAGACACGTTTTGTATGCATATTGGACATTTTTGATTTGTGCATCTATTCACTTGCGCAAATACCAAGTTAAAGTAATTTTCGAAGAAAAATGATATAATTGTTTTTTTATATGGAGGAAAATGTCCGAAAACATCTTCTTTCATGAAATTGGTTAGCAGATCCCGTATAAGTCTAGGGCTTTAAACTCGAATATAAAGAGCACCTAAAACTATTTTTATAGTACGAAACTGACTCAATGGAGTAGAATATTGTAAATAAGCAACTGTATCCCGTAGCCCCTCCTCATAACTTTTTTTGTCCTGAGACATCGTCTTCCGCGTCAGCGATTTGCCGGCCCTATGTGCCAACGTCGCTTGCGCGTTTGCCCCGCGGTCTGCCTTCCCGTGCCATAACATGTGTGTCGCCTTCCCGTGCCACAGCCTGCACGCCGGCCACCTGTATCGGCGCCCCGCGCCGCCCCTGGCCCTTCGCACTTTCCCCGAGTCAGGAACGGGCTTGCCAGAATCGGTCCATGTCGAGGCAACTCGCCAAAAATTGACAAAAATTTGTCACGAATCGAAATTTCCAGGATTTTTCCAGATTCCAGTGAGTATGGCACTGTTCCGGCAAATGTTGGCTAACCGACGAGGTATGGTTAGCAGGGCACTACAAGAATCGCCTCTGAAATTAGACATACTCCCTCCGATCAGAAATATTAGACGTTTTACCTTCGTGAAAGGTAAAACATTGATTTATACACTCGGTAAAACATTGATTTTGCAAAGGTAAAACATCTTATAACATCTTACAAAGGTAAACAAGAATCTATATATTAAAAGGTGTCTAGATACAATGATTTTACAAAGGTAAAACATCTTATATTTCTAGACTAGACAGCCCTAAACCCTATAACGTTCTCGGACGTGGATTAATGCACTCGTGATCTGAAATAGGCCATTTATTCCATCAATACATAAAAAAAGCCGTTATTTAAGAATTTGACCACTGATACGTGATATGTTAGAGTTTCTCTTATTTGCAAAGCAACTTATCGTACACACAATCAATTCACTTGTGCAAATAGCAAGCTGATGTACGGAGTACTAATTTGATTACTCCTAAACAAAGTAGAAGTAATTAATTTGTTTATTACTCGGTTGTTTCTGGCTGCTATAGTTCACTCGATTTAAATGCCACGGTGTACCGAGAGAGAGAAAGTACTACTCGTTGATTCTCTCTTTATTCTTCCGTTCATGCCAATTTTCTTCTGATCTTTCTCTCTTCGCACTCCTCGGACCGTCCCAAATCTAGCCCCGACCTGCGGATTTACAGCTCACACAACCTGTTCGACGAGACGCACAGAACCTGTTCGACGAAACGCGTCTGAGGCTCTGAGCCCATGGCGGAGGCGTCGGACAACCAGAGAGTGGTCTCTGCGCGTGTTTCCCGCGCGGCAGACAGGATCGGCGCCCTCCCCGACGACGTCCTCCGCCGTGTCCTGTCCAAGCTGAGCTCACGGGAAGCTGTGCGCACATGCTTGCCGAGGCGGCGCTGGCGCGACCTCTGGCGGTCGGTACCCATCATCGACGTGTCTTTCGAAGAGTTTGAAGGCAGGGATGCTAAAGACAACTTTGAGCGTGAGGTGATGTTCAAGAGGTTTGTCAACCGTTTCCTGATGCTCCATAACCCCGTTGGTCTGGACGAGTTCCGGCTCGAGTACAGCTTGACAGTCGGCACTCGGCACTGCGTACCTCAACGCCAGCTCTGCCGATGCGAACCTCTGGATATCACATGTGTTGCAGTCGAATACTCGAGCTGTCAAGGTTGTCAATCGGGACAACCCATTGGAGCTCAACCCTGCGGTATTCAGTTCAAGCTTCGTGAAGAGGCTGGATATTTCCAGTGCTACATTGGTCCCAGCACTAAGTAGAAAACAGACATTTCGTTCAGAGCATTAGTCCCGGTTCTATACAAACCGGCACTAATGCCCTGATCTCAATGGCTAGAAATGGTCGTAGGGCCTAGAAAACATTAGTCCCGGTTCGTAGGGGACTTTTAGTCCCGGTTCGTTTAATAAACCGGGACTAAAGGGTCTGGCACTGAAAATGAGCGTATGTGTGGGCCTTTAGTCCCGGTTTGTTAAACGAACCGGGACTAAAAGGCCCGACTATATTTCTTTCTCTCCCTTGCCCGAGCCATTTCAAGCTCACACAAGCATCTACCTCAAATTTCTTCCCTCATGCTCGAGTTCTTGCCCATTTTTCTCAAGATTTGTGAAGATTTCTTGGCTCCACATATATCTAAGGGTCCTAAGAGGTTAGCAACTTCATCCTTTCATATTTTTTTTCTAGTTTTACCTCATTTCATGCTCTAGAAATGGAGGGATTTGTGTGGATTCTATCTTTATATATATATGGTTAATTTGGCACATATAGTTGATGAATCGAAGCACATAGCTACATGAGTTTATCCTATCTATATATCTTGGTTTGGCATATAGCCTCGAAATTCAGACGATTCACAGATGCATCATACCACCGTCGAGCAACAAAATATCCTTCTTCTTCTTCTATCTACCGTCACAAAATCCATTGCAACAAAAATAAGAACCAAAACTATGAAGGCATACATATATATAGTGGCGCCTTAGCATTTTAATCACCGACCGTTTAAGCAAACCAAAAACATGAACACGTCCGTGAGCTACCAAATTAAATTATGGAGTGCATCTATGGCGAGCTCCTCGAAGATGTCTGAGGACGGGATCATGAGACACCTTCGAGAAGCTCTGCCATAGTGGCGTCTCTGCTCTCGCACACCATCTTTCAGTTTATATCTTCTCTAGCTAGATCAGTATGCTGGTGGAGCTAACTAATTTCACATATTAGAGAGTGCCTCTACGGCGAGCTCCTCGAAGACATCTTCGAGAAGCTCCGCCGTAGTGGTATCCCTTGTCTCGCACACCATCTTGCAGTTCTTCACAAGAATGCATACATATTTATAGATTAAGCAGCACAACATAGTGTCGGGCACTGATGACATAATGTCGACACACTCACTCCTGGCATAGTGCTGCCATCCACCCAAAATAGTATCGTCATTTACTGGTTTAGTGCTGCCCACTGAGGACATAGTGTCGACATGTTGTCGCCACATCCACATTTAGTCCCGGTTGGTGCCTCCAACCGGGACTAAAGGTTCATCATATCTTCAGTCCCGGTTGTTGGCTTTAATTTTGTTTTTTAGATTAGTACTAATTAATTATGATTATGTTTGATGTACTTAATTAATTATATAATGCAGATGAGCTGGCAATGGATGTACGCTGACCGACTCTCTAGCGAGTTTATTAAAGGCGTGCATTCTTTTCTCCTTGTGGCCGAGGCAAACAAGCGGAATGGTTTTATGTCTTGTCCATGTGGTGTCTGTCGGAATCATAAGGAATACTCTTCCTCAAGAGTCCTTCACAGCCACCTGTTTCGGTCCGGTTTCATGACCGGCTATAATTGTTGGACCAAGCACAGAGAAAGAGGGGTTATGATGGAAGACTACAAAGAAGAAGAGAATGATAACGACTACCCTACTATGTCCCCTGAATACGATGGTATTACAATGGAAGACATTGATGAAGAAAAGGATGAAGAACGGGCATCAGATCTGCCCGATGATGATCTTAGTCAGGCCATTGCTGATGCCCAGAAAGAATGCGTAACTAAAAGGGAGAGGTTGAAGTTCAAGCAGATGTTAGAGGATCACAACAAATTGTTGTACCCAAATTATGAAGATGGGCACAAAAAACTGGGTAGCACACTGGAATTGCGGCAATGGAAGGCAGAGAACGGTGTGACTGGCAAAGGATTTGAAAAGTTGCTGAAAATAATGAAGAAGTTGCTTCCAAAGGATAACGAACTGCCCGCCAGTACCTATGAAGCAAAGAAATTGTCTGCCCTCTAGGATTAGAGGTGCAGAAGATACATGCATGCATTAATGACTGCATCCTTTACCGCAGCGAGGAGTACGAGAATTTGGATGCATGCCCAGTATGCACTACATTGCGGTATAAGATAAGATGAGATGACCCTGATGATGTTGAGGGCGAGCGTCGCATGAAGAGGGTTCCTGCCAAGGTGATGTGGTATGCTCCTATAATAACACGGTTGAAACATTTGTTCAGGAACAAAGAGCATGCCAAGTTGTTGTGATGGCACATGGAAGACCGTAAGAAAGACGAGATGTTGAGACACCCCGCTGATAGGTTCTAGTGAAGAAAAATCGAGAGAGAGTTTCCGGACTTTGCAGGTGATGCGAGAAACTTATGGTTTGGTCTAAGTACAGATGGCATGAATCCTTTTGGGGAGCAGAGCTGCAGTCATAGCACTTGGCATGTGACTCTGTGTATCTATAACCTTCCTCCTTGGTTGTGCATGAAGCAGAAGTTCATTATGATGCCAGTGCTCATCCAAGGCCCAAAGCAACCCGGCAACAACATTGATGTGTACCTAAGGCCATTAGTTGAAGAACTCTTACAATTGTGGCACGGACAAGGTGTACGTGTGTGGGATGAGAACAAGCAGGAGGAATTTGACCTACGAGCGTTGTTGTTCATAACAATCAATGATTGGCCTGCTCTTAGTAATATTTTAGGACAGACAAACAAGGGGTACAATGCATGCACACACTATTTAAATGAGACTGAAAGTATATATTTGGATAAATATAAGAATAATGTGTACACGGGGAATCGTCGTTTTCTTCCGCCCATGCACACCCTAAGAAAGAAAGGTAAGCATTTCAATGGTGAGACAGACAGCCGGTGTAAGCATATCCATCGTATTGGTGATGATGTATTTGATATGGTGAAAGATTTAAAAGTAATCTTTGGAAAGAGTCCTGGTAGACAATCTGTTTCGAAGGAATATGTCGGACTCGCACCCATGTGGAAAAAGAAATCTATATTTGGGAGCTACCCTATTGGAAAGTCCTAGAGGTCCGCTCTGCAATTGACGTGATGCACCTGACGAAGAATCTTTGCATGACGCTGCTAGGCTTCTTGGGCGTGTATGGGAAGAGCAAAGATACACCTGAAGCACGGCAGGACCAACAACGTATGAAAGACCGAGATGGCATGCATCCAAAGCTGTTTGAAGGTACTGCTAGCTACGCTCTTACCAAAAAAGAGAAGGAAATCTTTTTTGAAGTCCTTTACAGTATCAAGGTCCCGTCTGGTTTCTCGTCGAACATAAAGGGAATAGTAAATATGGCAGAGAAAATATTTCAAAACCTAAAGTCTCATGAGTACCACGTGCTTATGACCTAGCTGCTTCTGATTGCATTGAGGGGACTCCTGCCGGAAAATGTTCGAGTATCCATTGTGAAGCTATGTGCGTTTCTCAATGCAATTTCTCAGAAGGTAATCAGTCTAGATAGTCTACCAAGGTTATAGAAAGATGTGGTCCAATGTCTTGTCAGCTTCGAGTTGGTGTTCCCACCATCCTTCTTCAATATTATGACGCACCTCCTAGTTCACCTAGTCGAAGAGATTAACATTCTCGGTCCTGTATTTCTACAGAATATGTTACTGAAAGAACATTTCATGATTTCTTATGTTTTGCGTGTTAGATAACAATAGTATGGAGACTTTTCATGTGTGCTAAGTGTGCAGGAAGTTTTGAGGGAGGCCGGATAATCCGCCCTTCCAAGGGCCGGATAATCCGGCATACCTCATCTCTCAAGGAAGCCAAGGCGCGACACTCTGTGTCCAGTCGGATTTTCTCCCGAAAAATCCGAACTGGGGCGGTTTTTCCTCCCCAGGCCGGATAATCCGGGTTTTGCAAGGGCCATAATCCGGCCCCCAGTTTTCGAGCAAAAGGAGCCAAGGCGCGTCACTCGGTATCCGGTCGGATTTTCTCCCGGAAAATCCGAACTGGGGCGGTTTTTCTTCCCCAGGCCGGATAATCTGGCCTTCACATAGGACCGGATAATCTGGCCCCCAGAAGTTGATCAAGGGCAAGCTCAGCGCGACGCTCTATGAGAGGGCGGATTATCTACCGGATATTCCGAGTCTGGAGCGGTGTTTTCCCCAGGCCGGATAATCCGGCCCTCACTTGGGCCGGATAATCCGGCCCCCAAAATGTGCAACGGCTGGTTTTTGGAAGGGGGTATAAGTACCCCTTCTTCCCCAACAATCAGAACTCTTGATTCATTCGAAATTGACCAGACCTTGTGCAAGAGCTGTCATTCTCAATCTCCCACTTCAACCACTCGAAGATCTTGATCTTTGGTGGAATTGAAGGAGTGGAAGTTCATCATCAACATCAAGAATCAAGCGCTTCAACTCCTCTCCATTCACTTGGAGAAATCCCTGATCTAGTATTCTTGTCAATACCTAGATCTTGTTATTGTGTTTGACAACTTTGTTCTTGTGGCAGCTTGTTGTCATTTCGGGATCCTCCAAGTTGTTGTGGAGTTGTTGCCCCGCTAGTTGTGTAAAGGCGCCGGTGCCCGCCTCGAAGGGTACCTATAGTGGAAGGTGGATCAGGCCTGTTGTGGCGAGATCCATCGGAGAACAGGGTGAGGCCTTTTGTGGCGTGGTGGTCTTAGTACCGCCCACCCCTCCAATGCAGACGTACTTCCCTTAACAAGGAAGGAACTACGGTCAAACAAATCCTGTGTCTCCGCGTGCTTCACTTCGGTTCACTCGTTCCTCTTCCACTCGCTCCTTACTCGCTAGTAGATAGGTTTGCATATAGGGAAATTCCTCACATTAGTTTATCTAGAGAATTTACCTTTGTGCTAAGCCTAAAATTGAAAAAGAATTAAAAATTGGTGTAGCACCTATTCACCCCCCCTCTAGGTGCCCATACGATCCATTTCAATTGGTATCAGAGCCCCGGCTCTTAATTCGGGCTTAACCTCCTAAGAGTAGTATGGGTACCAAGGATGATGGAAATGAGGCTGTGGATAAGGTCACAATGGATGATCTCAAGTTGTTGGAAACAACCTTGTTGAAATCCTTTGAGGCCAAGATGGAGGAGATGAATCAAATGATTGCTCACCTTACATCATCGATAGCCCCATCTCCATCCTCCTCTGAGGCTCCCTCACCGTCCAAGGATGATGATGTGGAAGGTGAAAAACTAAATGGCTCCACCTCCAAAAAGGGAAGTGGTAAGGAGGAATATAGTGAGGTTCGCCACGTATATTCCCCCGACCCACCTATCCCTCATCCTCATATAAACAATAGGGGTGATCCACCCAAGCTCACTGCATCCTCTTTTAACCAATGGCAATTTCTAATGAAATCTCATGTTTGCAGCTCCTCTATTGAATTGTGGAGGATTATTGAAGAAGGTCTTCATATTGGAGATCAAACCAATCTAACAAGAAGGGAAGTTGTGGATAGCCAGTTGAATGCCACTGCTCTCCACATGATACAGCTAGGTGTGGGTCCCAAGGACATGCCACACATTGAACATCTCAACACAACTAAAGAGGCGTGGGATGCTCTTACGAACCTTTTTGTTGGAAATGAAAGCATGACAAGAAACAGGTATGATTCCCTTAGTAATGAAGCTGAGGGATTCTACATGTTGGATGGTGAAAACCATGAGGACATGTATAGAAGACTCAAGGGCATCACAACAACATTTCGGAATTATGGGGCCACTCACATTGATGATGCATGGATAAAAAGAAAGTATGTGAGTGCCTTAATGCCTTTCGAACCAACGGATTTGAAGAGCCTGCAAGGTAGACACAACTATCATCAAATGACATCCAATGAAGTCATGCAAGAAATGGCGTCATTCAAAGTGGCGACAAAGAATGTTGAAGATGCCCGTGCTCGGGCCATTGGAATGCAAAAGGGTGTCAATGTGGCTCTCAAAGCCAATGTTGTTGAGCAAGAGGACGATGAAGGAGCTTTTGAGAGGATATCCATGGACTGCCCCGATGAGGTCAAACGTGCACATAGTACATGGCATTCTATGCAAGGAAATTTTGGAAGGACCCTGCCAAAGCCAAGTCTGAACTTGAGCGCAAGGACGGGTCAAATGGAAGAAGAGAAAGTGGCCCAAGATTGAGAACTTGCTTCAATTGTGGAGATAGACTGCACTTTGTAGACGAGTGTCCTTATGAAAATAGAGAAGACAATGGTGGCAGGCTCATTCTCAAAGAGAAACCCAAAGCTCCTAAGAAGAAGCCGTTTGCTAAGAAGAATGGCCCTTTCAAGAAGCAACCCAAGATGGTACTTGTAGCCCAAGAGGAATACTCCTCCGCAAGTGAAGATGAAGAGGATGATGATAGTTCCCGAGAAGTGGCTGCTATAGCCACCACATCGACTCCCTCCTCTCTCTTCGACTCGCCGAACGAGAACGCCATCAACAACAACGCCACTTGTCTAATGGCAAGAGGATCCGAGGTATCAACTTCTAACTCCTCATTTCCTAAAACTAACATAATTTTGGATATGGATGATCATGACAGTCTTGAAATGAAAGAAGAAGTTATTGCCTTGGATACTTTTTTCACTAACCTACAAGGTGAGCACAAACTCCATTTTGATGCTCTTATGAGTCAACTTGCTCAAGCCGAAGATCTCCTTGAAGAAAAGGGCAGAATTGAAAGAGAAGATGCCTTGGAGATAGCCTCTTTGAAGAATGCTTTGGAAGAGGAAGAGGAAGCTCGAGTTTCTTTGGAAGAAAGACTAGAATCCCTAGAGGAGTCACAAGAGGAAGCTGTAGCTCATCTCATTAAAAAACGTGATCATGCTCTTGCCAAGGTAAAGAAACTAAAGAAAGAAAAGATTGATTTTGGGGCTGTTCATGCTAGACTTTTGGAGAAGTTTTATGATCTTGAAAGTGCTCACAAGGAATTGAAGAGTGATCATTCTACTCTAAATGAGTCTCATGACTAGCTCCAAACTCAATTGAAACGGTATGACGTGCCAAGTACCTCCTCTTCATCCCTTGGAAAAGAAGATCTTACAAGAAGTTCTCAACACAAAGGTAAAGGGGTTATTGATGAGATACTGAACAGGCAAAGGACAAACCACAGTAAAGAAGGTCTTGGTTACATACCCAAGATAAAGAGCAAGAAAAACAAGAAGAAGAAGAACAAGAAGAAGAAGAAGAAGAAGAACAAGACTGCTCAATCAAAGACTAGCAACATTACAAATGACAAGACTAATTATGATGGTTTTGTAGGGATCAACAACCCTAATTTCGAACTATATTGTGATTCTTATGGTGATGTTTATGCTAGTTATGTAGGGCCTTATGATTGTTACATTCCTTGGTCTATTTGGGTTCCCAAGACCCTTGTTACTAACATGAGAGGACCCATTAAAAATGGGTACCTAAAACCAAGAAGTAATTTTCTTGTAGGGCTATGCTTCCGGTGGTTCTAAATGGGTACTCGATAGTGGTTGTACGAGTCATATGACCGGAAGCAACGATATCATCACGGAGATGTGGCCAAACCATGATCACATTACCGTCTCCTATGGTGACAAGTCAAAATCTGAGGTATTGGGTCTCGGCAAAGTTGTGGTGGCTCACGATATCTCCCTCCTGGACGTCATGCTTGTTGAGACCCTCGGGTATAACTTACTTTCAGTTCGTGCCCTTGGTAAGATGGGCTTTGCAGTTTACATTGATGTTGATTTTGTGGTACTCTTGTGGAGCAAGTCTCTAAAAGTCGCTTTCGTGGGATATGTCGAAAACGACCTGTACGTGGTGGACTTTTCGGGGAAAACCACTACAGGCCCGATGTGTCTTTTCAGAAAGGCTGACGCGGGTCGGCTATGGCATCGCCGACTAGCCCATGTCAATATGAGAACTTTGCAAAGTCTCCACAAGGGTGGCCACATTCTTGGACTAAAAGAAAATGTCTCTTTTGCCAAAGATCGTGTTTGCAGGGCGTGTGTTGAAGGGAAAATGCGTGATTCACCTCATCGAAGGAAAACCATTATCTCTTCAAAAAGGATCTTGGAGCTCCTTCATGTGGACCTCTTCGGACCTCCATCTCATGCAAGCCTCGGTGGGAATAAGTATTGTCTAGTGATTGTTGATGATTACTCTAGATACACTTGGGTTTATTTCTTCAAGTTGAAGAGTGAAACTCAACAAACTGTCATCGACTTCGCCAACGAGGTTCAATGTCAACACAACGTCCCCATTCTAGCTATAAGGAGTGATAATGGCTCGGAGTTCAAGAACTACACCTTAAATGAGTTCCTAAGTGAAGAGGGGATAAGACATCAATATTCTGCTGCGTACACCCCTCAACAAAATGGTGTAGCCGAGAGGAAGAATCAGACTCTAATGGACATGGCAAGATCAATGTTGGCCGGATTCAAATCTCCATATAACTTCTGGGCTGAAGCAATCTCTACTGCTTGTCATTCATCCAACCGTTTATACCTCCGCAAGATTTTGGACAAGACTCCATATGAAATACTTACCGGTAACAAGCCAAACATCTCATACTTTCGGGTATTCGGGTGTAAGTGTTTCTTTCTTATTAAAGGAGTTCATTTATCTAAGTTTGAATCTAAGGCTCTAGAAGGTATTTTTGTTGGTTATGGTGCTGAATCCCACACTTATAGAGTCTACAATAAGCTCTCCGGAACTGTTGTAGAGTCTTGTAGTGTGGTGTTCGAAGAAAATGACGGTTCCCGTGCGGAGCAAGTTGGTGTTTGTGATGCAGATGTTGAAATACCCCAAGATGCCATAAGAAGAATGGGCGTGGGATTCTTCCGCCCCATTGAGGAACCCCTTGTGGCGGACCGGGAAGGACAATGCTCTACTCATATAGATCCCTCATCTACACATACGCAACATGCTCCAACCACGGGGGAAACTTCTACACCATCGCCATCAACTGCTGAAGGTCAAGATGCTCCAGAAAGCTCCAGGCCGGATTTTCCGGTGGACACCAGATTATCCGGCCAACCCGCTCCAGCTGACCTTTCTGCTCCTGGTGGTGAAGATATCATCGCAAGCTCCAGGCCGGATTTTCTGGCTAACCTCGGATTATCTGGCTCCTCGCCCGTTCAAGCAAGTCCCAGGCTCCCTGATGAAGATGCTGCAAGTACTCCCAGGCCGGATTATCCGGCCTCTTCATCGGCCGGATTATCCGGCCCTGACTCTCTAGTTCTGCAGCCTCCTGCTACGGCTACGGACTCACCTCAAGGGCATACATCTCCACCACCTCCTACTGATGTTCCAGTTACTAATCAAGGCGGAGAAAATGCTTCCAATGCAGACTCAAGTGATGGATCTCCTCCACCAATAGACAATAAACTTATTGAACTTCGCCGCAACGCTCGTGCTGATCATAACCTTGAGTTGAGGGGTCACACTCTCGACAAGGTTGTTGGTGATCTTCGATGAAGGGTTTCTACAAGAAGAGAATTGGCCAGTTTTGGTGAGCATCAAGCTCATATCTCCATGGTGGAACCTAAGAAGGTCTTTGAAGCTCTTGAAGACCCAGACTGGGTTGTTGCTATGCATGAAGAATTGAATAATTTCGAGCGCAACAAAGTCTAGAAACTAGTGGAGAAACCCAAAGAGTGCCGCAATGTTATCGGCACCAAGTGGATTTTCAAGAACAAGCAAGATGAGAATGGCATTGTTGTGAGGAACAAGGCAAGACTTGTGGCACAAGGTTACTCCCAAGTTGAGGGCATCGACTTCAGCGAGACCTATGCTCCTGTGGCTCGCCTTGAGTCCATCCGTATCCTTCTTGCTTATGCTGCCCATAACAATTTTAAGTTGCAGCAAATGGACGTCAAGAGTGCCTTCCTTAACGGTCATCTACATGAGTTGGTATACGTAAAGCAACCCCCGGGGTTTGAGGATCCTAACTTCCCGAACCATGTATACAAACTCGATAAGTCACTCTATGGCCTTAAACAAGCCCCACGTGCGTGGTATGAGCACCTTAAAGAGCTTTTGTTAGATCGTGGTTTCGAAGTTGGGCAAATCGACCCCACTCTTTTTACTAAGAAGGTTAAGGGGGAGCTCTTCGTATGCCAACTATATGTAGACGATATCATTTTTGGTTCTACTAACAAAGCTTTCAACGATGAATTTTCAAAGATTATGACTGACAGGTTTGAGATGTCTATGATGGGGGAACTACGGTTCTTCCTTGGATTCGAGATCAAGCAACTTAGAGAAGGAACCTTTATTAATCAAGCAAAGTGCATCCAAGACATGCTCAAGAGATTCAAGATGACGGATCTAAATGGTGTCGCTACTCCAATGCAAACAAAGTGTCATCTTGAACTCAACCCTCATGGTAAAGATGTGGACCAAAAGGTATACCGGTCCATGATCGGCTCTCTTCTTTACCTCTGCGCATCTAGACCCCATATTGTGTTGAGTGTGGGAGTGTGTGCAAGGTATCAAGCAGCTCCTAAAGAAAGCCACTTAGTGGCGGTCAAGAGGATCTTTCGATATTTAGTTCATTCCCCCAACTTTGGTCTCTGGTATCCCAAGGGCTCCAATTTCTCTTTATGTGGTTATACTGACTAAGATTGGGCTGGTGATAAGGATGATCGGAAGTCAACTTCTGGAGCTTGTCAATTCTTGGGAAGATCTCTTGTATGTTGGTCCTCCAAAAAGCAGAATTGTATATCTCTCTCCGCCACCGAAGCTAAATATGTTGCTGCTGCCAGCGCTTGTACTCAATTATTGTGGATGAGGCAAACTTTAAAGGAATACGGTGTCAATTGTGACAAAGTGCCTCTTTTATGTGATAATGAAAGTGCTATCAAAATTGCGTACAACCCAGTTCAGGACACAAGGACAAAGCATATTGAGATTCGGAATCATTTTATTCGTGACCATGTTGCTCGAGGTGATATTGATCTATCTTTTGTGAGCACGAAGAACCAACTGGCGGATATTTTTACAAAGCCACTTGATGAAGCAAGATTCTGCAATTTGAGGAATGAGCTAAGTATCATTGATTCCGGGAGCTTGTCTTGATTACCCATGCACCCACTCGTACATCTCAATCCTTGTTTGGTCTAGGTGTGGGCATGGATATAGGGGGAGTGTGGTCCTAACTTATTGGGCTAACCCTCCCCCCATAATGCCAATAGCAAGTTATATCATTTCTCTTAATATCATGTTGTGATATGTGAGCTTATTGATGAGTATTGGTCGTGAACCCAAGATATATCTTCGCGGTGTCACACCATACACTCCAACAAGGTGGCTTCAGCCACCGCCCTCTCCTTTATGGAGAATTGGATCTTTTTGGATGTTATTTGCTCTCTCTTGTTCTTATGGGAATCACACTCAATCTTAGCTTTTATTTGATTTGTTTTTTGCAATTTTGAGTGTCTAGTACCATCTCAGTTTGGCTCTCTTAATCCTAAGCCTTCCCTACCTCTAAGCCATCTATTCTTGCACACAAGTCCCTTGTACACCTTGTGGGGGTGTTGTTTGGGGACGCGCGGGCCTGGTTCTGTGTATAACAGAATCCCAGAATTTAGGCTAGATAATCTGGCCCAAGTATTGGCCGGATAATCCGTCCCGGGCGGATTTGATCTTAAAGGGCAGGGTTCGGGGAGAAAGGCTCATAACGAGCAGCACTTCTCCCCCAGCCCCCTCCTTCTCCCCAGCCGCCGCCTGCCGCCCCTCACCCTTCCTGGAGCCTCTCCGGCTACCGGATTTTCTGGGCCTCCCCGGATCTTCTTCTCCGCGCCTCCAGGTACCTTCTCCTCCGCGTTCTTCCTCCAATGAGTGAGGGTAACTCCCTCCCTCCCCATCTTTGGCTAGATGTGTATCTTGTTGGTTGGAACGTTGTCTAGAAGGATGTGTTTTCGCATAGAACTCGTAGTCTTGCAGTTTCTAGGCCCGATCTACTTTTTTGCATGCAATCTTGGTGAAATCGAAAATTTCTGCCAGGGCCGAATTATCCGCCCCTGGCCAGGCCGGATAATCCGGCCTGACAGATTCAAGTCTGCTTCAATTTCACTATGGTGTATGTATTGAGTAGTTTTGACCTATGAACTTTTTGACTACCTTTTCCATGCTCTCTCCTGGACTTGTGTGTATGCTTATCCCCATGCTATCGCCCTTATTCTCCTCACAGGTGGTTCCGGTGTTTCCAAGACCTACAAGCGCCGTCCTCGTGCCAAGTACTTTCGGGACGACGGACAGGGTCACTTAGTGGACGAAGTTGAATTGAGGATAAGGAAGAACGAAGAGAGGCGCATGGCTGAACAATCCAAGAGGACTCGGAAGGGGGTGTCCAAGAGGAAGGGCAAGGATCCCAAGATCAACTACAGGGCTCTGGATGCGGCTCCTTCTCTGCCATCTGTCACCGTGACTTGTTTACTGAGCTGCCTCGTGATGATGAGCTAGGGGATACCCGGTTTTGGTGTGCAGAACAGAAAGGGATTTATGAAGACATCTATGCCAGGCTAAACATTAGGCCTGTGCACCCACTGGTACTTGCTGAGGCTTTGGAGAAAGCGCATCTTGTGGATGCAATGTATGTGGCTGAGAGGATGGGGCTGCACTATCTCATGTCTCTCCAATGCTCCTTTGACTCTGAGGTGGTGAAGAAATTCTTCTCCACTCTGGTGATTTGTGGTGATGAGCGTCGCACTATGAAGTGGATGACTCATGACAGGCCCATGACTGCTGATTTTCACGTGTTTGTTGAGGTTCTGGGGTACTCCTTCTGCAACAGGGATAGAGCTAGTGGTCACCGCATCATCACTCAGCTGAAGCCCAACAAGGATGCTGCTCTCTCTCCGTGTACTGTGGACAATGGCATTGTGGGTACTGTGGCTGGTCTTGCTCCCGTCTATGCTGCTCTAGTGGGTCTCTTCCGTGACTATTACACCGAGTGGGGGCAACAATGACAGCATCCGTGGTCACCTTGTTCAGCTACTTCAATTTTCTCATGGAGTTGCTTCTTGTGAGGATGAGTCAGTGCAGTACAGGCTGGATGTCATGGACTTTATTTATCATGAGCTGTGTGATGCTATGTTCAACCGCCTGTCCATTCCCTATGCGCCCTACATTATGATGCTCATCCGCCACCTGCTTCCTGCTGAGGAGTTCCACATTGACTCGGTGCACAAGGCCAAGAAGATATACAACAAGGTTCGGAAGACCTCTCACCCCTCCTCTACTCCTGAGGGCCTCATGAGGGATGCTCGCAGGCCGCCTGTACCTCCCGTGGCCTATGAGATCAAGCAGCTGAACTGGTTCCAGCGTCACATTCTCTGCATGGGCGTGGACACGCGCAAGGGTCAGTACGAGGCTTACAGGTAGCGCCATGAGTTGGCTCACTCCCAGCAGCTCATTCTCCACCATGTGTCTGTCGCTTCGGGTGCTCCTCCGGCTCCTACACCTCCCACTCCGTATGCTCGGTGGAACTCTTCCTCCGGACTGAACTATGGTGAGCTAGAGCGTCAGTTGTTCCCATCTATGCCTGCTGCTGATGATGAAGATGATGAAGGTGACACTGAGGAGCTTGATGATGAGGATGAGGAAGAGAATGAAGAAGAGGACGAGGACGCGGACGAGGACTACGATGAGTGATCCCATGGGGCGCTAGCATCGCTCTTCTCCCTTTTTGGTGTCTCGATGCCAAAGGGGGAGAAGTAGTTCGATTAGGTTGTCCGTGGATTTGCATGGGTCGGGCATAAGCACTTGCGCTTTTCTATTCGTTATTTCCTGCTTATGCCCATTTAGCATTGAACTTTGAAATTCGTGGTTTGTGATTTGTGGTTGAGACTTTATGTGGTTGTCTGGGTGATACCTATGGTTGGTTTATCACGGAAGGCGTGCACTCATAATTGATATCCAGTAATAATTGTGATTTATGTCAAGGATACCTATTCTCTACTTCGGTGGTATGTGTTTTTGCCCTTTTGTCTATGGAATAGATTCACCTATTTGTGTGCATTTGTATTACAATGCAAAACTCTATTATGCACACATTGAGGGGGAGTCCCTTTCATAGTTATCTCTGTGTGTCTTGTGTCTTTCTCCTGCAAATCCTGGTATTGTCATCTAACACCAAAAAGGGGGAGATTGAAAGAACATTTCATGATTTCCTATGTTTTGCGTGTTAGATAACAATACTATGGAGACTTTTCATGTCTGCTAAGTGTGCAGGAAGTTTTGAGGGGGGCCGGATAATCCGCCCTTCCAAGGGCCGGATAATCCGGCCTACCTCATCTCTCAAGGAAGCCAAGGGCGGTTTTTCCTCCCCAGGCTGGATAATCCGGGTTTCGCAAGGGCCGGATAATCCGGCCCCCAGTTTTCGAGCAAAAGGAGCCAAGGCGCGTCGCTCGGTATCCGGTCGGATTTTCTCCCGGAAAATCCAAACTAGGACGGTTTTTCTTCCCCAGGACGGATAATCCGGCCTTCACATAGGACCGGATAATCCGGCCCCCAGAAATTGATCAAGGGCAAGCTCGGCGCGACGTTCTGTGAGGGGGCGGATTATCTACCGGATATTCCGAGTCTGGGCGGTGTTTTCCCTGGGCCGGATAATCCGACCCTCACTTGGGCCGGATAATCCGGCCCCAAAAATGTGCAACGGCTGGTTTTTGGAAGGGGTTATAAGTACCCCTTCTTCCCCAACAATCAGAACTCTTGATTCATTCGAAATTGACCAGACCTTGTGCAAGAGCTCTCATTCTCAATCTCCCACTTCAACCACTCGAAGGTCTTGATATTTGGTGTAATTGAAGGAGGAGAAGTTCATCATCAACATCAGGAATCAAGCGCTTCAACTCCTCTCCATTCATTTGGAGAAATCCCTGATCTAGTATTCTTGTCAATACCTAGATCTTGTTATTGTGTTTGACAACTTTGTTCTTGTGGCATCTTGTTGTCATTTCGGGAGCCTCCAAGTTGTTGTGGAGTTGTTTCCCCGCTAGTTGTGTAAAGGCGCCGGTGCCCGCCTCGAAGGGTACCTATAGTGGAAGGTGGATCAGGCCTGTTGTGGCGAGATCCATCGGAGAACAGGGTGAGGCCTTTTGTGGCGTGGTGGTCTTAGTACCGCCCACCCCTCCAACACAGACGTACTTCCCTTAACAAGGAAGGAACTGCGGTCAAACAAATCCTGTGTCTCCGCGTGCTTCACTTCGGTTCACTCGTTCCTCTTCCACTCGCTCCTTACTCGCTAGTAGATAGGTTTGCATATAGGGAAATTCCTCACATTAGTTTATCTAGAGAATTTACCTTTGTGCTAAGCCTAAAATTGAAAAAAAAAAAAAATTGGTGTAGCACCTATTCACCCTCCCTCTAGGTGCCCATAAAATTCATTTCAGTTACCTTTGAGAGGTTCATGGGAGTCTTAAAGAAATATGTTCATAACCGTGCTAGGCTAGAAGGAAGCATCTCAAAGGGATATGGAACAGAGGAGGTCATTGAGTTTTTTGTTGACTTTATTCCTGACCTTAAGCCCATCGGTGTTTCTGAATCACGGCATTAGGGTAGACTTAGTGGAAAAGGCACGCTAGGAAAGAAAGCAAGGATATGTATGGACGGGCATTCTCTCACTAAAGCACACTACACAGTTCTGCAAAGTTCCACCTTGGTGGCTCTGTATATCGAGGATAACAAGAATATTGTACACTCGAACAACCCGGGGAAGCCTGGCTCCTGGATTAGAGATGAACACATGAGGACTTTCGGCGGTTGGTTGCAAACACATCTCATGAATGACATAAATGTTGGAGAGCAATTGTACTTGTTGGCCAGGTCACCATCTTCTACTATATTGACTTTCCAAGGGTACGAGATAGATGGAAATACATTTTACATGATCGCCCAAGATAAAAAGAGCATCAATCAAAATAGTGGTGTCCGATTTGATGCAACAGACGAGAATGGGCAAAATGATACATATTATGGTTACATAGAGGAGATATGGGAACTTGACTATGGACCTTATTTTAAGATCCCTTTGTTTCGGTGCAAATGGGTCAAGCTGACAGGAGGCGGGGTTGAGGTAGACAAGAAATACGGAATAACAACAGTGGATCTCAACAACCTTGCATATAGAAATGAACCATTTGTCCTATCCAATGATGTGGCTCAGGTTTTTATGTGAAGGACATGTCTACCAAACCAAGAAAAAGGGAAGATAAGCAAAAGAATACAACATACGATGAGCCAAAGCGCCACATAGTTCTTTCAGGAAAAAGAAACATCGTGGGGGTGGAGGATAAGACAGACATGTCAGAAGATTATGATAAGTTTTATGAAATTCCGCCCTTCGCTGTGAAGGATGACCCAAGCATCCCGTTAAGTAAGGAAGATGCTCCATGGTTACGGATTAGAAGAAAACCCTAACAATAGAGATGTGTGGATGTTGGACATGTACAATATTATTAAACCTTTATTTTTAATGATCTGCTTATATATATGGATATGAACTATCTCGATCTCAATAGGTAGTATTGCATCTTGCTGTGGCTAGACATTTATTAATATTAAAACATAAAAATTAATCATAATCATATCTAGCCCTGTAGTACACAGCTTCAGGATCGTCTTCGGAATCGTCATCGTCATCGTCATCGCTCGTAGCACGTGGTTGGATCCTCAGCCCTTCCCCATCTTGTGCACGGGGGAACGGGGGAGGGGGCACCTGCCACTCCGGCCTCGGATTCACGACGCGAGAGGAGGGGGCTCCCGGATGACGACCCCAGTACACCCTAGGCCTTCACCACCACCACCATTCTTGTGGCTATGCGGCTGGTGAAAGTGCGGGTACCTCAGGCGAGGATGGTCTCCCATGGCGATGTAGCGCATCACGCCGGCAATAGTTCGGTTCACCCACCACAAGCGGCGACCGGCCTCGTTGTGGTTCACTGGGGGCGGGCCATCACCCTCGTACCTGGCGAGCTCCCTTTCCCGCCAGTTTGCGAAGAAGGCATTCCAGGTGGCGAGGTTGTCGAGATCCCAATGGGGATCCATCTGCTGCTCCAGCGTGAGCTCGAGGTAGAAGTGGTTCGTGATGGCCGCCTAGCGGGCCGAACCTTGAGGCACAGGAGGAACAGGAACCCCTCCAGCGCTCAGCATCCAGCCAGCGGGCAGCCGATACCCCGGCGAGCATGGGTAGCTGGAGGCGCACAGCGCCCCGGTCTCCTCGAGTGTCAGAAAGGCCCAGCAAGCGGTGTCCATTGTTGTGAGAGGGAAGGTGTGGATGTATGGATGGACATGATGGTCGGCCTAGATATAGAGGGAAATGGCGGGAGAACATGGCGGGAAGCGGGGGAAATGGCGGAAAACATGGCGGGAAGCGGGGAAATGGCGGGAAAACATGGCGGCAAGTGACGGGAAATGGCAGGAAATATCTAGTCCCGGTTAGTGGCTCCAACCGGGACTAAAGGCCCCCGAAATATGTTTTAGTCCTAGTTACTAGTTTTAGTATTAAATATTATATTTCTAATGAGTATATTATTTTTTGTAAATATTTTGGTATATTATATGTATTTTTCTGTTTTTAAATAATAAACTATATTTTTCTAATATTTGTACTAAATATAATACTTGTTAAACAATAGATAATTTTATTTAAGTTGTATAATAAAGTATGACAATAGATTTAAATTATAGATCTTCTTTTTCTAAAAATTTTGATATATAATACATACTTTTTTGAAAACTATAAACCATTTTTTCTTTTTGGCGCAAAAAACTACCTTTAGCCCCGGTTTGTAATACAAACCGGGACTAACCGGGGCTAAAGGGGGTACGCGCGCGGAAGAGCGACGGGCCGAAAACACGTTTAGCAACCTTTAGTACCGGTTTGTATTACAACCCGGGGCTAAAGGTGGTGGGGTATAAATACACCCACCCCCACCCCGGGTCGAGCCACGACCCGAAGAGCCTTTTCTTCCCCGACGCCGAATCGCCGCCGCACGCCGCGCCTATGGAGAAGTCGCATCGCCGCGCCGTCTGCCCCGCCGCCTTACCATCGCCGTCCATCCGTTGCGCCACCGACCATCCCGCCCGCGCCCACCGTCCCCCCGCACCGCCGCCCGTCCAGCGCCCGCGCCGTCCGTCAAGGATCGCCGCCGCCACGCCCTCCACCGCCCCTGCAGGTTAGTATTAATTAGTATTAGGTTAGTATTTAGTATTAGTATTAGGTTAGTATTTAGTATTAGTATTAGCTTAGTATTTAATATTAGTATTAGTTAGTATTAGTATTAGGTTAGTATTAGTATTTAGTAGTTACTATTAGTATTAGGTTAATTTGGTATTAGTATTAGTATTACTATTTAGTATTTAGTATTAGTTAGTATTAGTATTAGGTTAGTATTTAGTTAGTATTAGTATAAGGTTAGTATTTAGTATTATTATTAGTATTAGTTAGTATTAGTATTAGTATTAGTATTAGTATTAGCATTAGCATTTAGTTAGTATTAGTATTAGGTTAATTAACTCCCTCCGACCCATATTAGTTGACTTGGATTTATCTAGGATTAGTTAGAATACTTACTTAATTAGGTTTAGTTTAGTTAGTGTTAGGTTTATGGTTAGTGTTATTAGGGCAATACTTAGTGATTTAGTTACTGTTTATGTTTTATGATTGTTTATTGCTATTATTTAGTTATGCCGCGTCCTCCTCGTCCGGTCCTACTGGACTCCGTCAGTTCTAGGGATGTCCGAGCCTGGGCTCTGCCGGGTTGGCACTAGGAGGTGCTACCTGTCGGGACTCGTACCTTGGTGAGGAATCCGGGTATCATCGTCGACCTGGAGCTTCTTTGGTGGCATCCACGAGGTCTAGGAGCGGTGCAGAGGGAGCCGGCCCCTGAGGAGGTGGTACGTCGTCGTATCAGGGAGAAGGACGAGCATGCACGACGATATATGTATCTTTTGGAGACTAGGTTCTCGAATAACTAGCAGGTTCACGGATCTCACCCGAGCTATTCTCCGGTGATGGTTCCTCTTCTCTAGCTGCAGAGCTGCCATAGCATAGAACGCGGCAGCCGAGTTCGCTAGTTTGATATGAGCGAGATATGAGCGAGATGTATTAATAATGTACATTATATTATGAGCGAGATGTATTAATAATGTACTTTATCTTATATTATTGTACTTTATCTTAATGCAAAATTGTTTCATTATTAGTACGTAATCTTTTTTCTGTATCCGAGTTGTCGCAATTGTAATATTCTTTTACTTAATGCAATATTCTTTTTCTGTATTAGTTAAGCTATGAACGGTAGACAGAATGAAGATGAGCTTCTCAACATGATAGATGAGGGTATTAGGGGTTCTTATTACGATGGTTGTGAGTATCTTAATTTGTCTGGAGGAGACGAGGGTGGAGACGATTGTGGAGACGATGGTGCTGACCATGATGGAGACCATGGTGAAGACACCATAATAATAACAAACTCCGTCGAGATATATAAAGCCTCTACCGACCGATCACTAGTATAGATGCACTAATTGATTCGTATATATATATACTGACGAATGTTTCTTCTCTTAGACCTCCGCATCCGGCCAATCTTCTACAAGGACAAGAGGCCCGACACAAAAGTTGCCCGTTGATGTCCGTTTCAGCATTGACTTAGTCTCTACGCTGGGTCAACCGTTGGAGCCCAAAGAATTTGTGAATGCATTTATACATCAATGCGGAGTGATTGTTAGAGACACCATCCCGATCACCACGCGAGAGTGGAATAAGCCAGGAAAGAAAAGGGATCCAGCTAGGCTAGTTTTGTAGATGACAGAGCGAGAGATGCGATGTAGAATTCTCTCATAACACATTTCACCCTAGCAGTCTTGGAGACTGATGAGGTCACACAACAAATGACGAGGAAAGTCAAGCAGTTTGCTCTTAAGAAGATGGACGAACTATTCAAGGAATGGAAGAAAAGATTGTACCACAACTATGTCTTGAAGAAAAAAACTCCTCCATTCACTGGCCCACTAGAGAAGCAGCAGGATAACTGGGCCGCATTTGTGGAATACAAGAACTCGACACGAGATGTGGCAATGTCAGAAAAGAATAAGATAAATGCAGCCAAAAAGAAATATCACCATCATATGGGCACATGTGGCTACAAGAGTGCCATGCCTAAGTGGGATAAAGCCGAGGCCGACCTGGCGGCTAAAGGGGTCACTCTAGCTATGTCTGGTTGGCCCTTGAGGTCAAGAAATTGGTTACTCGGGCATGGGGCATCGTATGACCCAGAAACAGGCAAGATTGTTGCAGCCAAAG
Source organism: Avena sativa (assembly GCA_916181665.1). Classification (NCBI taxonomy): domain Eukaryota; kingdom Viridiplantae; phylum Streptophyta; class Magnoliopsida; order Poales; family Poaceae; genus Avena; species Avena sativa. Next base: position 155,096,474 of record OV702289.1, on the reverse strand, counting down.
AAGTTGCTACACCCAAGAATGAACTTATTAAAGTGATAAAAGAGGTTGAAGAGGGAAAGTTTGTTCCCGACAGAGAGAACGATGAGCTGACAAAGGCTCTCGGGAATCCTGAAAAGGCTGGATGAACAAGAGGCTTCGGACCTTCTTGTCCATGGGCTATCGGGTTTCCTGAGGACATTGACACGTACAAAAGCCGAGCGAGAAAAACAAAGCAGCAAAAAGAGGAGGATGCGGAGCGGTTTGCAAGGTTTGAAGTCATGCTGCAGGAGCATCGGCAGGAGCTTAATGAACTTAAAGGACTCCGATGGCAAGATCATCCACCAGACAGTACGGTCGGCCCATCGCAACAGAAAAGCAGCGTGGCTTCCACGGAGGGCCATGGTAATGTTCCAACGATGGATGTGTACCCCGTGGATGCAATTAAGGAGAAAACTAGTTGTGAGCTGCATGTTGAACTGAAGAACATATCCATGATGGTGGCGGTTGGCTTTGCTTTACCTTCTGCACCGGGAGCGACCTACCATTGCAATCCGATGCCAACTGGCTATGCTCGTGTCGGTGTGGATGAAGTTCAACCGATGTGTCAGTCACTACAACTTGACATCCCTGGAGGTCAAGGGGAGACGACACTGGGAGAAATCATGAGTGGCTTCATTCTTTGGAAAAAAGAATACATCAAGTTTCCAGGCTCGACACCAAGGCCACCTTCTCCACCGAGAAACAATCCATCACCTCCAAGGCCACCGTCTCCTCCCAGTAAAAGTCCAGCTCCAAGGCCACCGTCTCCTCCCAGTAAAAGTCCACCACCTCCAAGTCCAATCCATGACCCCAACACGAGTCCATCTCAATCTACGTAGCCGCCTCCACCCACTAAGGGCCAAAAGCGGAAGAATAGCACCGCTCCATTGAGCAATAACCGATGCCGAAAGCGACAGTTGTCGCCCCTCCCAAGAGTATCGTCGGTTCCTCCCAAGAGGGCTTACGACCTGACCGATGAGGAGACCGATGCGGTCATACGGGCCGAAGTGGATGCTCATTTTAAAAAGAAACAACCTGAGCCAGAGGTCCAAATAAAACCAGAAAGCTAGGAGCACTTTAGGAAATTACTGACACAGCCATCTCAAGCTTAGTTAAATGCGCCAGGTGACTATACACGATGTCTTCAGAAGACACTGAAACAGAAGAGATCAAGTGATAGAGGAATCATCACAAAAGAGATTCCCCAGCAGGGGGAACAAGTAAAACAATCGAGTGGTAGCGGAAGCATCAGAACGGGCATCCCCCAGCTAGGGAAACAAGCAAAACAATCAAGTGGTAGCCGAAGAACCAAAAGAGACGTTCCCCAGCTAGGGAAACAGGCAAATCAATCACTCCCCCCTGCTCCAGGTGCACATACCCGAACCTCAACTATATGAGGGAGAACCTATGGATCCGGAAACGGCTAAGATATTGGCCGAGCAATGTAATATGTCTATTCATGACATTATTCACGGCGCTCATATGCCCAAGGCTGAGGTAGCACCCAAATTTGTTCACTGGGAGCCTCTGGTCAGTTCTGAGAGGCTTCGGGATATGCCAACAAAAATACGACGATTCCATGAATGGTACATGAAAGCATCAAAAGAAGAGCGATATTGGCTCATACTGAAAGTTCGAAAAGAGCATTACTTCGCTGAAGACGAGATCCCAATTGAATTTACAGAATTATTTCAGTTATTCAATCTAAAGGAACTCGAAAAATCTATCCTCAGTTGCTATTGTCTGTAAGTGATTACTTTATTTATTTAATTAAGTTTCTAGCTCAGCTTGTTCAATTCATTGCCGGTAAGTATACTCACTATATTTTTTTGTACACTATATATAATGATGCAGATTGAAGATTCTTGAATGTAAAAGAAAGGCTATCGACGGATTTGGGTTCATTGACCCACATCGAGTTAATGGAGCTGTGCTAAAGGATAAGCCACTGGATACCGAGCAAAACTTGCTCCGGTTTCTCACGAACCAGCATTTCTATAATGAAATACTATTTCCTTATCACGACGGCAAGTGAGTTCTTGTACACATTAACTTTTGCTTACTCGATGTTCAGTGTAAATGATGAGTCACTGACGTATGTAAACCTTGCGTAGGTACCACTTGATTCTTCTAAGCATTTCAGTTGACTTGGGAAGAGTTCACATCATGGACTCACTAAACAAAGACATTGAAGAGTACCGCAGCATTCTCGATATGCTCTAGAGGTAATTTCAACCATTATCGCACTATATCGGTTTCTTTCGTTCATTTTCTGGGATATCAAGTAGTTATTAACTCATACATTCATTTTCTTTGTCGGGTAGGGTTTGGACACGGTTCAAGAACAAGGTCCGCGGTCAATGGCGTGAGGAGCTATTTTTTAAATGGGTCTCGGTAAGTAGTACGAGCTAAGTCCATGCATCTATTTAATTCTAGTTTATGTGCATTTATCATGCTAGAGTTATTATTTGATTGAATTCTATTCTTGTAAAGTGCGCGAGGCAGCCATGGGGGACTGATCTATGTGGATTCTACGTGTGCGAATTCATTCGCATCACTACTGAGAAGCCCTTGGAAAATGTTCAAGTAAATAAACAATATATTCACCCTTTATTTTTATTACAAAAAGTTGTGTTGAGTCTAATTCATACGATCTCCTTCTTTATAGTTGGACGCGATGCGGAAGAAGCTCCCTACTAGTAATCCAAGAGGAATTTGCTGGATTTTTTGTCGACGAGGTCATAGACTCATGCAGAGAATTCTCTCTAGATATACCCTAAAGCATCCATGTAATGATCTCCATGTAATCAAATAGACCCGGTTGGGACTCCATGTATGCTTGTAAGAGAAATTATATTATATATTGCATCAATGTGTACAAGTACTGTGTAGTAGCGTTCTGTATGTATATGAAAACTTGTTTCTAATGAAAACACAGAATGAAAAATAATTGAACACAAAACATAAAATGAAAAGAAAAACACAAACCCTAAAACCTCATCTCCTGCCGCGGCAGCCAAATGACCCAAAACGCTGCCGCGGCAGGGAACCTTTAGTCCCGATTCGTGTTACGAACCGGGATTAAATGTCCTCCAGCCTAGCGCGACTCGCGGGGCCACGTGGTGAACTTCTAGTCTCGGTTCGTAACAGAATCGGGACTAAAGGCAGGACCTTTAGTTCCACTTTTGCAGTTCCGGTTCGCAATCCGGAACTAAAGGTCCTTACGAACCGGGACTAATTGCCTGGTTTCTACTAGTGCAGGTTTCTTCAATCAGCTCCAAATGGGCTGCACAACATTGGAATATCTCCTCCTACATGACTGCTGTCATCGAGGACCTTGATATTTTCTCCAGCACCCTGAAGGTTTTGATCCTCTCTCATGAAATTAGGTTCTCATTTGATGACGATGACCAGGCTTCTATTTCCGCACCAAGTCTCATTTCTCTCTCCATCGAGTATGGTCTTTCGGGGGCCAGACTGCCTATACTAAACAACATGTTATCACTAAAGACTGCGTCACTATTGCTTTCGGGAGATATCAGAGCTTGTGATGCTGATGGTATCAGGCAGTTTCTCAGGGGCCTCTCTCATGCTACAAGTTTGGAGTTCTGTTATGCAGATACAAAGGTATGGTTATTCAGTTCACATCACTATCGGTGATGCCTCCTTTTTCCAGTAAACCACTGTATCGCATCGATATACAGACATGTTTCTATTTGTTTTGCCATGACTCTTAACAACTATACTAGATGAGTGATTACCTAGTATAAATGCAAACCAAACCTCCTGACAGGATGATCAATTTTATCTGCGTGTCAACTCTATATTCTATTTCATATGCTCATTTTGTACATTCAACAGACTGATGACCAAAATATCTTGGTTGGAGGATCGATTTCATAATAAAGCTCGAGCATTTCCTAATTATTCTTAGTGCAATAGCTGGGTTATATTGTAGCTTCCATTACCATTAATTCAAAAATATGGGGAAAATAAAAGGCATCATACTAGTGCAAAGTGCTACAGCAATTGTTACCACTCACAGCCCATGGAAACAGTTTTCACCAATCGAACAGTTCCTCATGGGAAGTAACTATGGTATTTTTAGCATATTCTCCATATTATTGATTATTCTCACGAGGAAAATAGTAAGTATATGATTGCTTAATATATGGTATATTTTGTTAACGTAATTTATGTTTGTGCTTCCATTTATTCATATCCAATGCGCTCTAAAGATATAGCTCTAAAATTCAGTGTGCACTCAATCAGACACAGTAGTTATGCAATGTTTGATCCCTCCTGATATTTTGGCAAGTTTCGCTGAATCATAAAGAATATGGCATGAGTTCGATGTTGCGTCCTAAGTCCTAACCCTTTAAATGATGTGCAGCTGGCGATGTAAAAGAATTTCCGCTGGTGTCCGACGTTTTGCAATCTTATAAACCTGACTCTTGATACTTGGTGTGTCCATGCGGACTTCTATGCACTGATAGTCTTCCTTCAGAATTCACCCAGTCTGAAGAAGCTAAATCTCAAACTAGAACATGTATATGGTCTTCGCCGCATTATGGATCCTTAGGTCAAAGTTGATGCATGTATCATAAAGATAAAAACCTGTTTCTTTTTCCTTCTAGGCGGGTGTGTCCGCAATCTCTGGCGAGTTGGAAGACAGATCATTTACATGTGAGCAGCTTGAGATTGTTGAAATCATATGTTCGCAGACAAGTGAGCTGCTACCCAGGGTGTCTCGGTTTTTGCGTGATAGTGGCATAAGGCTTGATCTGATATGTATCAGTCACCAGAACGAAGTCCGCTGCAAGGCATCCTGTCATTCACCACCTCGCAGACAAACATGATGTCCTCTTGGATCTACATTGGTTCGCTCTGGTTTAGGTGAAAGTAACCTAACATGCATGTTGTTTGCCCTTGTCTTTTGTCATACAATAGAATCACTGTAATTTTTTTGAAGGATTTTGTGCTGACGGCGAGCCAGAAGAAACTTAGATGACATCTTCTATATGATGCCAAATAAAATGTACTCTGGGAGAACGTTAACCTTGCGAGCAAGGTGACTCGGTGAGCGAGCTGGAATACGGATCATTTAAATGTGAGCAGCTTGAGATTATTGAAATCATATGTTCACAGACAAATGAGTGCTACCCAAGGTGACTCGGTTTTTGCGTGATAGTGGCATACGGCTTGATCAGATACGTATCATTCACCAGAACTAAGTCCGCTACAAGGCATCCTGTCATTCTCCTGGCAGACAAACATGATGACACTTTTGACCATATTGGGGAAAGATCAAGAGGGACGATGCAGGGCTGGTCTGAAAAATACCTTGCGTGCGCTGCAAGGGAGGTGCTCCTTAAATCCGTTATTCAGTCAATCCCAACTTTTTGCATGACAGTTTTCCTGCTGACCAAGAAGGTGTGCAAATCTCTGACTTCAGTGATGGCAAAGTACTGGTGGAGCAGCTCCCTGGATAGGAGGTCAATGCAATGGGTCTCCTGGAAAAATCTGGCTACGCCCAAGATAAAGGGCGGGATGGGGTTTCGTGATCTGCATCTATTGAACCTTGCGTTGCTAGTCAAGCATGGGTGGAGATTTATGACAGATGAAAGTTCTCTGTGTGCGAGGGTGCTGAAAGGTCGTTATTTTCCTAACTGTGATTTCATGCATGCAACTGTCCCGAGATCGGCTTCGACGACATGGCGTGCAATTGTCGTGGGACGTGAGGCTTTGCAGGCAGGACTGATCAAACGAGTTGATACGGGAGAAACGCTCTCAATTTGGGATGATAAGTGAATCCCTGGCTCATACGCCATGATGCCATTGTTCAAACCTGAGGATATTGAGCAAGTGAAAGCTAGTGAACTGATTGACTCTGATAATTGGACGTGGTGGAGGGATCTGTTCCGTGCTATTTTTGCTCTACCTGATGCTGAGTCCATTCTCAACATACCGCTTAGGTTAGGTGGGGGCGACGATTTTTATGCCTGGAATTATGAGTCTTCTGGTATCTACACCGTTAAATCTGCATACCGTGCTCTCGTGACTCAAAAAGAGCGTCTGGCTCTTGAGGAAGGGACGGCTACAGAATCCTCAACGACAGAAAAACAAGTGTGGACTGCTGTATGGAAGCTCAAGGTGGTTCCAAAAGTGAGAGTCTTCTGGTGGCGGGTACTGCGTGGTATCTTGCCGGATGAATGCACGCTCAAATTGAGGCATATTGCGGAGATTAGTCGATGCAAAATCTGTCTCGCAAAGGACGAAGACTTAATGCATGTCCCATGCGAAGATGTTCTAGGCCGAAGCTCGGCGGTGTCTTGATGTTGAACTGCCTCGGCTACATCCGCAAACATGGGCAAGAGATATTCTGTGTGATGATATGTTCAATAATCATGAGCGTTCAAAGATTATTACCGTGATGTGGTCCATCTGGCACTCTCGGAATCAATGGAAACATGATCAGAAAACCTCTGATCCGGTGTATGTGTTGAAGACAATTAGAGAGTCTCTGACTCTGTTGGAGATCCCTAAGCAGCTCACGGTGATGCCTGGACATGGCTGGCGACCGCCGGAGTCAGATTACATTAAGATTAATACGGATGGTGCTATTAATTTTGATGATGGTAATGGTGGGGCAGGTGGTATTGCACGCTCGGCAAATCGTCTCCTTGGTGCCTGGAGCAAGCCACTGCCTGGGATCACGGATCCTCTCATTGCTGAGTGTCTGGCGCTGCGGGAGGGTGTCATCTTCGCAAAGCTTTGAGGCCTCGAGCATGTGATAATGGAGACAGACTGTTTGGAGGTTGTAAACCTCTGGAATACTTGCCACAACTCTCGTTCGATTGTGGCTCCAGTGCTAGTAGAGATTGGAGAGTTAGCTTCTTCTTTTGATTCTTTTGTTATTGAGCATGTAATAAGATCATCCAATTTTGCGGCGCATCTTTGTGCAAAGCGTGCGAGCACTTTGAATGTGTCCGAGAGTTGGATGGTTGAGACTCCCAGCTTTCTGTTCAGCTGCCTGATGGCAGACTGCCCAGCGAGTGCTTTTATCTGAATAAAGCTCTCCATTAATGTCAAAAAAAAACATAATGGCCTCTTGGATCTACATTGGTTCGCTCTGCTTTAGGTGGAAGTAATATGACATGGCATGTTGTCTGCCCTTGTATTTAGTCATACAATAGAATCACCAACAACCGCAAACCCAGCTCCAAATCGGCCAGCGCGCGGAGTGCGCCGACGATGACGACGTCGAGGACGCGACCCGCCGGCACTGCCCCTGAACAGCACTTCCTAGACTCTGTAGCGACGCGGGGACGCACGTGGCTACGACGGCTGAGCCGGAGGACAAAATCTACAACAGAGATCACCGCCGCCGCCACGGCAACCCCGCAAGCACACGCAGCTCGCAGATCGAACCTCAAACGCAACGTAGGACGTCGTAGTTGAACTAGATCTCGAGCTGATTTATTGAACACCGCCGCCCTCACCGTCGGAGATGAACCGAGAGCCGGCCAACAGCTAGCTCCAAAGACTATCCTAAGTCTATAGCTATATAGATCCGAACGGAGGAACCGGCGACCCCCCTCCCGCCGATGAGCCTGAGGCCCATGGGGGAGAAGAGCAGCCGGATCCGCCGCCGGAAGACCAGTCTCCTCTCGGTTCGCCCTTTTCTTCTGTGGAGAGAAACGAGAGAGAAAAAGGGGCAATTCCCGCACTATTTTGAACGATTTTGTGCCAACGGCGAGCCAGAAGAAACCTAGATGACATCTTCTATATGGTGCCAAATAAAAATTACTCCTGGAGAATGTTAACCTTGCATTAGACAGACATGCATGATTGCCCGTTCTTATTGGATCTTGGATTGCCCCAATGACGCTTCTTTTCTTGAAACTATTATTTTTATATCATTTGGATTTTAACTTTTGTCTAGATGGATGATGTTATTGTTCTGAGATGCATATCCCCAATGCTGCAGAAAACAGGCCATTGCCTTTTGTTGTTGTTTTTGAAACAACAGGCCATTGCCTATAATGTTAAACCTTGTATGATCTCCGTTAAACTTAAATTAAATTGCACTTCATTTGTAATAGCATCTCTAGCAGACCCTGTAAACGCCCGAACCAAAAAATGCGTTTACGGGTCGTGTTTGAGCTCGTTTTGCTCGCAAAACACGGTGGGCTGAACAGAAACCAGATAATCGAACCATAAACACACGAATTTTAAACATTCGCGGGAGATTTCAAAGTGTTCATGTACAAAACGTAAAATTAAACCTAAATACTAGGGGATCTGCTGTCGTCGCCGCTAAACCCTAGCCTGGACACAAAATCGGGCTCACCCTAGACTCAGGGAGTGGCGGCGACGGCTTCAGAAGCTATCGCCGTCAGAGCCGAGGACGAGGTCGGTGCTGTCGAAGACGAGATCGACGAACTTGCTATCCTGCATCACGCGCTCGAGATCAATCTCCACCTTCTTCACGCGTGCTTCAAGGTAGCGTGCGAGCCCCTGCTCGAGGAAGATGGTGTCGATCTCGTCATCGCGACGAGCGCGAGCCGCATCTTCCTGGGCGTCGATGACGCTGCGCCGTGCAATGACCTCCATCCAGTGCTCGAAGGAGGCGTCGTCAGCGTAGTCGGCGCTGATGATGACGCGGCCGACCGGCGCCGGGATCTCCTCCTCCTCCCTCTTCGGCGGCGAAAGACGAGGTCCGCGCGAGCTTCCCTCCCGCGACCTACGGCGGTCGAACTCCTCCATCTCGCGGCGGAGAAGCTTGCGCGACACCAGAATGTTGTGGATGATGTAGTGGAGGGAGACGCGCTTGCGCGTCCCGTCGACGCGAACGCATCGACGGCGCTCCTCCTCCGAGTCGGAGCCGAGTTCGCGGCCGCGCGATGAGGCCGTTGAATGGCCAACTTGGCCTCCCCCCACGCCGTGGTGACCTCCCTGACAGTACATCGCGTACGTGCGGTGCCGGATTTAAAGCTGGCAGCGACTAATTGCTCGCCGGAGGGCGGCGATTTAAGCGGCGGTGCGAGGGAAAGCGCGGCGGAGGAGTAGAGGAGGCGGTGGCGAATAGGCAGGTCGAGACCTAGAAACGATGGTCGAAACCAAGTCTTTAAAGATCGAGGGGGTGCATTTCTTGGCCCACTAAAAAATTATATAGGTTGGGCTCATTATACGGTTTCTTCTCGGGCCACAAATCTTGCGCCGGCCCTTATACCCGCCGAAATTATATGGGTCAGGGTGTTTTACGGGGTCTGCTAAAGATGCTCTAAAAGTACTAACTTGTCTACATCTTTGTGCATAATTGCATACATTCAGATATAATAAAACAAGGTCAACAGTACACGTTAACAAGAAATACAGTGAAGTACAAGCCTCCCAATTTCAGTTCACGTAAAACATTAATGCCTTGGATTTTCTGGATTTCTAATTTATGCAACAGTTCCTAGAAAGGTACATATGAGTATATATTTCCGGTGCACAGCATATGACGACATGAAGTGCTTAACATAATTGCTCCTACACTTTATGTAAAAATAGTTTTGCTCGGAGAGATATGACGCTGAAAATAGTCTACTTTGGGAGGGCATTGCAACATCGTATTGTAGTCCCAACTTGATCTGGCTTCTCAAAACAACACATTGTCCTTAAATAACCTGAATCCCGCATAGTTTGTCGCGGTACTTCTCTGTGTTGGTGCCAAGCTTCTGCTTCAATGTCTCGAAGGCCAGAAGCGCCAGCATGCTACCTCTGCCGGCGGGCTTCGACCTCGAGTCCCCTTCATTGGGCAGCACGACGGGGAGCTGCTCCGCGATTTGGACCAGCGAGCCCACGCAGCTCCTGTCGTGCTCCCTCGCCAGCCGCTTCACGTCGTACACGGACGGCGGCCCGAAAAGGTTGCGCACCATGCCCATGAAGGTGTCGACGTCGGCCGGCAGCCTCTCACCGAACATCATGTTCACGAAGTAGGCGACGTGGTAAGCGCCGGTGAACGTCGCCCACGATGGCCGGGCTCTGAACAGGCCGGAATCTCGCAGCAGCCACCGGAGCCTGAAGCCGTCGACGCCCACGCGAAGCACCGGCCGTCGTCGGTGCGGATGGCGATGCCCACCTGGAGTGGCCTGAGCAGGGCGACGTTGGCCCGGATGACCTGGTATCGCTCCTCGGCGGTGAGCTTGTAGTGTTTCCGTCCGTCGCCGCGGACCACGCAGCCGGGGTACTGGACATTTAGCGCGACGTGCGTGGCGCGCGGCGCCACTTGGTGAAAGACGGCCGACTCAGCGAGGAAGTTGTTGGCCCACACCGAACGGACGGCGCCGTCCATGCTGCCCGACGGAGACGAGAGTTTGCGGTGCGGCGGTGTTCTTTTTTCCGAGTACGATCCGTGCGACACGGTGGCTGCCCTACGAGAGATCGATCTGGAGCGAGGGGGTCTGCGCTTGACGTTCTGCTGGAGCGAGAGGCTTCTGTTGAAATATATATGGGCGTGCAGAGCTGTGGGCAATGCCTTATCGATTTCGGATTCGGATTTGGTTTCGTTTTTCTAGTACTACCTTTTTAGCTATCCTGACTTCATGATTTGACGAGGAGCTTTGAAGGACGTGAACGTGTCCGGTCCGTTGTACCCTTGCCAGGTGTCCTCGACGCCTCTGTATACCGTCCATGTTTTCGATTCGAATACAAACTACTTCCTCCGTTCTTAAATACAAAACATTTTAGCTATGTGAAGGTAAATGTATCTATACGCTTTTTAGTGTATAAATTCATTTCAAACTTCTACAAACCTATACACTAAAAGATGTCTAGATACATTCGATTCACAAAACTAAAACGTCTTATATTTCCGTACGGAGGAAGTAGTCTGTACCCTTACCTGGCATCGCGGCATCCATGGCGCCCGGTGGCCTAGGATCGATGGGAGGGCGGCTACGACGGCCACCGGCATGTGGGCATGGCCGAGGTCGGCGAGGAAGAGGCAGAGGAAGGGGTGAGGCTAGAGCATGTCTCCGTCACCGTCCCTGTCGTTTCCCGAGGAGATCGTCGGCTTTGAATTTCGTGTCACCATTAATGTGGGCGACACTTTCAATAGGATCCGTCTCCTCCACGAGTAGTTCACTTTGGTGGTCGATGGGCATGAGCTCCACCATCTCGTACTGCGGGTGCCCGGCGGCTCCACCGGCCTATGGTCCATGGAGGTGTTGTTCGACCGCTACGAACAGATGTTCCTCCACAACAACTGGAGGCAGTTTACTCACGCGCATGCCATTAAAGTCGAGCACTTCCTCGTCTTGAAGTACGACAACCGCCACATGCTCACTGTCAAGGTCTTCGACGAGACCATGTGCCGCCACCACTACCACTCATTTCTAGTTCATCGCATCATCAATTTCTAGTCCCCAAGCTATGTGTGAAATCCATGGATGTATCCAAGATTTTGTAATATAAAAACTAGACCATGGATTCAAACCATGGATGTTAATTGCCTCACTAGCGCTACTTCGCCCTTTGCATCTTCCAAAATGGTTGGTCAGCGGTGGTCGGAGGTCGCTGGTCACACACCGGCGTCGGCGCTGGTGGCCATAGTCGTAGGCCAAAATTTAGTCTGCTTGGACCGAATGGGTCGTGCCGTTGTGGACGCTAGCTTGGCAGGCTTGACCATTGCGGTGACCCAGCATAGCACTGCATAATATAATACACTATAGTCATTGACATAACATCAATGAACACTGTTCACTATTATTATATCTCTCAGAGTGGTACAACAAAAACATAGCGGGTACAAGACATGAATATAGATTACAGCTCGACTTTTTACAAAAGATCTAGAGAACACTCTAGCTTAAAGAGAGAGAAAGAAACTTCTTACAAAGAAGAACTAGAAATAATAAATCAGAGCTATCTGGCTAAGAAGACTAACATCTAAATTATCTGGCTTGCAATTGCTACTAATGCAATGCTCTACAGAAGTAGGTTTTATGGCTAGAGTATCTACTCCTATCTAAACAGAACTTTGTCTTCACTTTGGTTAATGAATATGTTGACTTCATTGACTATATTGAAGAATTTGAGCTGTCGATGATGGTTTCTTGAGCATGAGTTGGTGTTGACGACGTCTTCCACGACTTAGAACCTAGCAAGGATTAAGAAGGTACGGTTGAGTACGAGCGTATTCAGCAAGTTCACTAAAAAGAAGTGTATGATGCACTATCTCTACAGCCACAGACCAAAGGTCGTAGGCAATGCAGGTTTTCATAAATATTTCTTCAAAGATTACTTTTATTCTGAAAACTATGTTCGACAGCTTTCATAGGTTGACCAGAACTTTCATGGAGTTCCTTTCCTGCCGCGTTCGTAGGTCCTTCCCAGAACAGAGAGTAACATGTCACAGTTCTTACACTCTGCAGAGGTGTGTTACTTTACCCATGAGAGACCAAATCCTTGTTGCACAACCGGGCGAATCTTTTCCGTCCACAATTCCTTTATGTGGGGCCTAGTAGATGGTCCAAGACAATCACTGCCCTTCTTCGTGACCCCGCATGAAGACACGACCTCCCCAAGCAGATATACCTCCATTAATCCCCATATAGGCAGATATAACCCTGGCAACCCCTTAAAGACTCCAGTGAGCAGATCATGTCCCTGGCAACCCCCATATAGGCAGATATACCTCCGACTGCCCCTCACGGAAAGTCTAGACACCAATATCACGGGGAACTAGGATTCCCACCCATCTATTGAGTCCTTGCAAGGAAGCTATAGCCTCATGATAAGGTCATCCGTCCATGCAAAAGGAAGATCCGACTGACTTCTCCGTCCCATTCCAAATCTCATGGTTAACGCATAATATACGGCGCTAGAATCACTGGCGATATTGGTTGATTAAGTCCTAGATATTATGTTTCTTTACCACTAGAACTGTATCAATAGATTATTACCATTTGGTAACAAATCCATAATCATATTATTATGAAAATAGTGTTTTCTAACCTTTTTGAAATACATGTGATGACAATATTTGAGTTACAAGCATTTGATAGAAAATAATCAAAAGACATGAGCAAGTGTGAACTTGCCTTTTGTGATTGCAAGATTATGCACTCACGGTCTTCAAGATACTAGAAGACCCAAAATCTGGAAATAGCATCATTGGTCCGGTAAGGACGAATGTTTAAAGAAGCAAGATGCAATTATGCATAAGTAATATAATGCAATTAGATAAATGCGGATCCCTGGGATAAGAATCTATGATATAGGGTTTGCAAGTTTGTGTGATATCTTTAGAATCTGTTGCACTTTTATACTAGCTTCACACTTGTGCTTCTTATTAAGTCTTGTGAGTGTGTGTGAAACAACTTATAAGTACAATAAAGTAACATACAATGACATAGCACCCAAGGTGTTGACAAATGGTTCAAAGTTTACTCCACTCAAGCTTTCTACTATAGCTTAGAGAGTTAAAGACAAAAGATATAGTTCATTTGCATTTTATTGAAAAGAGTTGCTTTTGAGGAAAAGATTACTTTTTATAACACTACAGTACTGAAAAGGTTGTAGCTTCTATACAACATGCCCATCCCTGGATTGGTTCATTGGCTTACATAGAACATAGATGAAATAACAAAGTAATAATCCGTGTATCATAAATAACAAAGATCCAGAAGATTCAATTATTATAATATTCGATTAGCTCGAAGGCTAGCTTACACATTATTCAAGTAGCAACATAAATAAAGATAACTACTCCATCTTCAAATTGCCCACAAGGAAACAAGTGTCGAGTGGAGTACTGCGACCTATTCGATCACTCGAAATCCGAATAACCTGAAAAATGAAACGTAGCATCCCCGAAGGGTCAATACATATAATGTATGGCAATTAGCGCTAAAATAAAAGAGACAATACACCTAGCATCTACATGCTTATTTGGCTAGTGGAGCTTTCTCTAGCTTGCACTTTTCAAACAACTTTATCCTACTTTTGTAAACCATTTGATTCACAGCAACCCATTAAGTTCACCCATTAAGTTTTAGTAATTAGGAAATAAGGATGAGTGAGAATATGTCATAGCCTCGATGTCAAGCAACTCAATCGTTCGTAACCATGGAGACGGCTAAGTACTTAGTTTTACATCCTGCAGGGGTTTGTATACTTTACCCATATGACCTAGTCAACCTAGCTTGTACCACCACACTCATATTGTGTGATGATAGGGAGAAGTCCAAGAAGAAAATGTTTGGGAAGTAGATCTCCAAACCCCACTACGCACCGGTCCCAACCTACCATTCACTACATCTCTGGCTACGCTGGGTTCGGATCACCACGACTTACTAAGTCCAACCAGCCACCCATTCTTACTGGCACATGGTTGCACACGTAAGCTACTATAACAAGGAGAACCAATCCTTCTCAGTACTCTGGGCAGCATTCCCCACCATTATCCACACTCCGTTGACATTCCAACCATTCTGCCCAGGTAGTTCATTAACATTATGTTGTTTTTAGTTTGACCAAGCACATACTTCACCATAATGTGATCCCTTCCCCGTCTATACAACATTTCTAAGCACTTCTACCTTACGGAGGCACAACTACAAGGGATTCCTACCACAATATACATAGGACAAAGCATAGCATAGTAATTCCTACACATAATCTACGAAAATACACTACATATGCATAAGAGAAAATAGTAGGACAAGGTATAATCAAGAAAGCATCTACTTAACTTGGCGGTAGGAGTCGAGAGTACAATCCTCACAGAAACAAGTGTTACACTCGTCACAATCTACACGATACAATTGCAACACATAAACAGCATACACAATCATAGACAAATGCACAAATGTATGCATGATGGTTTAATAAAGGTTCTAGTAGCACTTTTATGTTCTCTGATGTTTATACATACTGAATGCATTCATGGAAAACCTTTTGTGCATTAAAACCTAAACATGCAATTTATTATTCCAATTAATAGGCCTTAAACAAAATACTAAGCCACATCTATAAACAGTGTTGTATAATCTGGAAAAAAATACTACTGGATAGGTAACATGATTTAGAGTCAGGGCCAACAAGAATCATGTAAAAAGGATATACAGATCTTTTTCTATAATTTTTATAGTGCAATATGCCTTTTATTAAACTCATAAATATTAGTATAGTATACTTGCAATTTTAATTCAGCAACAGGTTCTACACTTTCTTGTGAATCCGTAGACATATCATTTGCAATTTTCTGAAATGTAGTTATTTTCTTATGAATTTATTACTCCAAAAAGTGTATTAACCTTTTTAAATCAATGCGGCAGAACCTTAAATTAATTCCCTGAACCAATCGCATATTAATAATCTACATGACCATAGCTTTTCAACGACATATTATTTGCTAATTTTGGACCAGTAGATTAATTTCTATAATTTTTAGAAGTTACACATATTTGTTGTCTTTTATTCAATTTTTAGATATTCCTGGGAATATTCCGAGCTAACTGGGCAGCTGACCGGTCAGCGGTCAACGCGGTCTACGAGCGATCCTGGCTGTTGGCGATGGATTGGATGGCTGGCGCGCGGGGGCGGCGGTACTCACCGTCGGCGACTCGGAATACGGTGGTGGCGGCGGCTCCGGTGAGGGATGTCGGCGGCGAGGTGGTTGACGGCGTAGAGGTGCGCAAGGGGTGCTCGTAGGAGGGATCGACAGAGACCGGGGCTTCCCGGTTCGACGATGAGGTGTGGCCTGAGGTGGGCGGCGCTGCGGACTCTGGCGGCGAGGTTCGGCGTGCTGCAGAGGAAGGGAAGTCAGGGGAAAAGAAGCAGCGCGGCACTGCAGTGTATCTGGCCAAGAAAGTGGGCGCGGAAACCCGAGCTAGAGCTCTTTCCGGTTAATGGCAGCGGTGGCGGGTCGGAACTCGGCGAGCAAACGGCGCAAGATGGCGGCGGTGTAGATGGCGTTTTAGGGGGGGTTCCGATGGGGAGGTCTAGGGCTTTATGGGGGCATGCTCGGTTGGGCTGGGGCGAGTCTCTAACGGAAACAACACCTCCCGGGAGAATCGGCGGTGACGGCGGAGTCCGTGTCGAGCATGGTCGAGCACGGCCGGCTGATGGGCAGGTCCCGCTTGTCGGAGGAGAAAAAAAGATAACAAAACAAGAAAGAAGAGAAAAGGGAAAAGGAGGCCGCGCGGCTGGAGGTGGTTTGCTGGCGGGCTGGCCGGCGGGGTGTGTGCCGCGCGCTGCGCGCCGTGCTGAGAGTTGGCCCCGTGTGGGCCGCTGGCTGCCACCCGGATAGGCTGCTCGTTTCATTTTTTTCCTTTTCTTTTTAATCTTTTCTCTGAACTGTTAACTGAACTTTTATCTGTTGTCTGAATATTCTGAAACTGCAGCTGTTTGAACACTAAGAAGGACATAACTTTTGATCCACAACTCCGATTTGAGCGAAATAAAATCCTACGGGTTCAAAATCGAATAACCTATGTAGCTAAGCATCTAGGATGACTATATAACACCATCCAAGCAGATGCTAGGTAAATCCATACCTAGGCTTGAATATATGAAGACCAAGCAAACATGTGGTGTTTTGGCAAAATGGTTTTTGAACTGAATTTTTGCAATGATGATCATGATGCAATGCCATATATGATATGCAGTACCAATTCTAATAATTGGGATGTGACAAGACTAACCCCCTTAAGATGAATCTCGTCCTCGAGATTCAACGTGGCTAGCAAATAGGTGTGGGTGGTCCTCTTGGAGGTCATTTTCTCGCTCCCAAGTGGCTTCCTCTTTGGTGTGATGGTTCCATTGTACCTTGCAAAACCTGATTGTCTTGCTGCATGTAAACCTCTCCGCTGTTTCCAAGATCTTGATTGGCTTCTCCTCATAGGTCAAATCACTCTCTAGCTGAACCTCATCTTGTGGCACGGTGTCCCTCAGTGGTGTATCCACCATCTCTAGATGGCATTTCTTCAGCTGAGACACATGGAACACATCATGAATACAGATAGAGCCTCTGGCATCTCCAAATGATATGTAACGTCTCCCTTGCGTGCTAGGATCTTATATGGTCCTATAAACCGAGGTGCCAGCTTCCCCTTAATTCCAAATCGCTTAATTCCATGCAGTGGCGAAACTCTGAGGTATGCTCGACCTCCAATCTCATACACCACTTCGTTGCGTTTAGCATCAGCATAGCTCTTCTGCCTTGATTGTGCTACCTCCAGCCTATCTCGAATCAAACTGACCTTCTCCTCAGCATCCTTGATCAAATCAGGTCCAAACAACTGACACTCACCTACACCATCCCACAATAATGGTGTTCTGTATCTCTTACCATATAGCACATCGAACGGTGACATCTTGATGCTAGTTTGGTAGATGTTGTTGTAGGAAAACTCGGCATAAGGAAAATTCTCATCCCAGTTAGAGCCATGAGGTAGAGCACAAGCTCTCAACATATCCTCCAAAATCTGATTCACCCTCTCTGTCTGTCCATCCGTTTGAGGGTGGAAAGCTGTACTGAACTCCAACCTAGTTCCCAACGACTCATGCAGCTGGCGCCAAAAGTGAGAGGTAAATAGGATGCCTCTATCTGACACAATACTCTTAGGAACTCCATGTAGACACACAATTTTGTCCATTTAAATCTTGGCTAGTCTAGCACTGGTGTAGGTGGTCTTCACCGGTATAAAATGAGCTTCTTTGGTCAAATGATCAACCACTACCCAAATAGATTCATAACCTGATCTCGTCCTGGGCAGTCTTGTGATAAAATCCATTCCAACTCTATCCCACTTCCAATCAGGTACCAGCAATCACTACAAGAAAAGTTGGCTTTTACAACGGATGATTTTCGTGGTTGAAGGCCCGTTTTTCATGGCCGAAGAGTCTTGCACGACGAATGGCCTTCGTGGTGAAAGCCCCGTCACAAATGAATGACGGTTTTTTTCGCCTGTGGCGGATCGCACCCTTCAACAATGAAAACATGTTCCATCGTAGATCTATTCGCTATCCACGCTGACGGCTGACGTCATGCAAACTGCCACGTGGCAGCTGCCGTTAGCGGCCGATTACCGCCGTTAATGGTCATAGAAACCGTGGCAGAAGCCAGGGCCAACCAAGGCCTACTAAGTACTAACTGGGCTGGCCCATCAGGGGAGCCTAACAAGATCGAAGATGGCCCGTTACTGTTTTGTCCTGCACTGTTTGAAATAGGCCCAGAGATGTGGCCCGCGAACTTTCAGGCCTGATTCGGTTTCGGCATACAGAAGGCCCATGTTTGTCCAACACTATGCTACCACTTGAGGCTGCACAAGCCCGGCCCTGCACTGTTCAGGCCTATTACCAATTTAGCCTTTTACTGTTCAGTTCTATTACTGTTTGAGCCTTTTAGGAATTTCGACCCGTTACTGTTTAAGCCCTTTAGTGTTTGGGCTTTTGCCTGTTAGGACCGGCACTGTTTGGCCTTTTACTGTACTGGCCTGCCACCATACTGGCCTTTTGCTGTTGATACCTTTTACGATTCTGACCTTTTACTGTTCCGGCATTTTCACTGTCCTGGCATTTTACTGTTCTGGCCTTTTAGGATTCTGTCCTTTTACTGTTCTGGCCTTTTGCTACTACGACCTTTTACTGTTACGGTCCTTTACTGTTCTGGCCTTTTACTCTTCTAGCCTTTCACTGTTCTGGCCTTTTACTGTTTTGGCCGCTTTAGGCCGTCCATGCGCATGTTGTTACTGTTTCAGACTTTTTTTGGCTAGCGCCTACTTTTCGCAGAACAGGTGAATATCACGACATCAATTAATAAACACACAGAAATTAACATTACTTATTACACAACAATAAAAGTTTGTTACAACAAGTTATATAACAAGATCGTAATTCCGACAGATTACAACGTGTCATTACCATCAATAAGAGATCAGTACATGGCGATTCGCTTCACTATATCATATGTCCTTTTCTTCAACATTTCAGCTACAGATCTAAGCGCAGCTACACCCTGTCGTTCTGCATGCAATACAACATTTATATATTTATCACATGTAGGAGTTGTTCTAGGTGGACTGTTAATTAAGTTTGCTTCGGCAATGCAATGGGAGGATGAATGGGACAAGGGATCACAACTTTCAGTCCTGCCTTCCAAGGACTCCTGCTGGGTTTTAAGTACAGTCTACTAAAATATGGTGAAATAGGTTAAAACAAATAGCAAGGGAAACAAGTAGTATTATGTAAAGTAGAGATCATTTAAAGTAAGTATGAACTTATAGTAGCATGTTCAGGCTGACAGTAGCTCCTTCTCGAGCGGGTGCGACTCCTGGTCAATCTGCCAGAAGAATCTGAGCAGAGCAATTGGAACTCTGGTCCTTGTACTCCATTGTCATTTCTCTGTATGACATTTGAAACCAAGTTGGTTGGTTTGGAAGGATGAAAACTCTTGAAAAACACCAAAAACATAGCATTGAAAATTACTAGACGTATGTTTAAAACTAGATAGCTAGTTTAGAAGGATGAAAGCAGGTGAAAACACCAACATATAGCATTAAAAATGACCAGATATATCATCCAAACTACATGGACATTTTATGAATTAAGCATTCGCAGATATATTCACAATTGAACATAAATGCAAATGTCATGGCAAGTTCTTAGGTAGAATGACAACTAATTAACATGACAAGAAACTGGCCTAAGTAACACAAGGAAAACTCACGATTCAGCCTTGCTGGGCATCAGATTTTCAGTGTTGGGTCCTCTATGAGCTGTTTGCATGACCTGTGCGAGCGCTCGGAAAGAATAGAATATATGAGTTCGTATTGGAGGATTAAACCGATAGCGTGAGAATAAAGAAAGGGAATAAAAGCAAGAAGCTAATGAGGTGGATAGGACCTACAAGATGAAGGGTGCAAACGAAATGGCAATAGCATCCAGGATATTGAGCAACATCCTGAAGATTCCGTAGCTTACGAGTAACAAAAATATAGCAAACGGGCAAGAGAAATTACCGTTGCGCGGCGAGGACGGGTGGGACGGGCAAGTGGGTGGCGAGGGCGGCGGCTCGGCATTTCGGGATCAGCAACGAATGATTCAGTGAACCGGCCCCGGTAGGGTAGACAACAGTGTTGGCAAAGCAGATCTGATGCCGCGAGGGAGTCGGTGAAATAGTTCCGGTAAAGAGCGCCTGCAGTGGAACTCCGATGTGGAAGAGAGGGACGGCGGTCAAGCAGCTAGAGGAAGGTCGAGGTTGGAGGGGTGTGGGCAGGGAAGAGACGATAGGGGGGATATAGGTGGGATGACGCACATTTATGACCGATACCCCTCTATTATTGCAGTACTGCCAGAGTCCTTGTTTCCAGAGCAGGGATAGAAGAGGAATTTTGCATTTTCAAAAAGCGGGGTCGGATATTTGCGCGGGATGTTTTGGCGCCATGCGGAAATTTTGAGGTTGAAGCTTCTGACGTACGCTACTCCGACGCAGCCGCTCTCACATGTTGGCCCCGTCTAGACCCACCCGCCAGCGACATTATGCTTACCATCATATAAATGAGTTTCCACACATTTACCGAAATTGATAAACAATATATTTTGAAGGCTTTCATACAAGATGACTAAGGTCACGGCCATATCTCTGTTATAGTTTATAATAGCGTGTCCATATCTGGTAGATAGCTGCATCTTGGCATTTCAAAAGAAGATTCTAGATTTGATGGACAATTCCCAACTTTCATGAATTTCCAAACTTTCTAGCTAAATCTATGCAATAAAATGACTTTTTGACAATCTGAAGTAAATATGTCTAATTTCGAACTAGAACGTGTGTGATTTACCTTGCTCTTGCCTTTTTAAAATAATTCAAAGATATCAAGTAATCAAATATTGGAGAACCACCGAGAGTTTTGGAAAATTCAACTTTTTGATATGAATGGTAATGACACCTAATTTCAGCCATTTTAAAAAAATACAAAGAAACAAAATATAAAAAGAAATGCATCCATTATTTTCTATATTCGTGTCTAACTATGTGCACTAGATAGTTTCCATGGAAATATATAATCTTGAAATTTGATAATTTCTGAGAAAAAATTGTATCCCAATATATATGGAGTACTACCATGTAAGAACATGGCTTTTAAACCAGATGACCAAGGTCATGGCCATATCTTTCTATAGTTTATAATAACCTATCCATATTTGGTATGGTGTGTATTGGTATTTAAAATATTATTTACAAAGGAAGCTTCTGAATTGGAAGTTATTTCAATTTTCTAATGCACAATAATGGCTTTAGTCATGAAGCTACTACAAAACATGTCTTTAAATCCCACTGCCCCGGTTTTCACTCAAAGTATATATAGCCTAGGGTTAATTAAGTTTAGGGTTCAGGGTTTTATTTTGGGTTGAGGGTTTAAGGGTTCATGGTTTATGGTTTAGGATTTTAGGGTTTAGGCTTTTAGGGTTTAGTGGTTTAGGGTTTAGGGTTGTTCAAGGTTTTAGGGTTTATGATAGTTTAGGTTTAAAGGTTTAGGGAATTTTCAATAATAATGTTCAAGCTTTATATATGGTTATACTCATGGAATAGAATGGCGTTATCGTAATTTAATAAAAGTATTTCAAAATTTCATCTATAAGTGCATTATACCTCCTTGGTAAGGGTTTAGGGTTCTAGGGTTAAGAAGTTAGAGTTCTAGGGTTAGGAGGTTATTAGGGTTTACGGTTAAGGGTTTATGATTTTCAATAATGTTTAAGCTTTATGCTTATATTCATGTAATAGAATGACGTTACCACAATTTAACGAAAGTATCTCAAATTTTGATCTATAAGTGCATGGTACCTGCTGGTTTAGGGTTTATGGGTCGATGATTTAGGGTTTAATGGATTAGGTTTTATGGGTTGTTTAGGCTTTAGGGATTAGCGATTTTTCAATAATGCTCAAAGATTTATACTTATATTCGTCGAATAGAATGGCATTACCTGCTTTAATGAAAGTATCACAAATTTTGATCTATAAGCGCACGATACCTTCTTGGTTAGGGTTTTACAGTTTAGGTTTTATCATTGTATAGGGTTTAGAGTTTAGTGAATTTAGAATAATTCTCAAACTTTATTGTTATATTTGTCGAATAGAATGACATTACCTAACTTAATGAAATTATCTCAAATTTTGATCTATAAAGTGCATGATACCTGCTTGGTTAGTGTTTATGGGTTGTGGGTTTGGGGTTTTAGGGTTTAGGTTTGAGGGGTTGTTTAGAGTTCAGGGTTTAGGGAATTTTCAATAATTCTCAAGATTTATGCTTATATTCGTCGAATAAAATGGCGTTAGCAAATTAAATGAAAGTATATCAAATTTTGATCTATAAGTGCATGCTACGTGCTTGGTAAGAGTTTAGGGTTTTAGGGGTTTAGGGTTTAGGGTTTTAGGAATTTTCGATAATGTTCAAGTTGCTTTATGCTTATATTCGTTGAATAGAATGGCATTACATCAATTTATTGAAAGTATCTCAAATTTTGATGTATAAGTGCACAATACCTGCTTTGGTTAGGGTTTATGGGTCGAGGGTTTAGGGTTATAGGTTTTTACGGTTTAGTTTATGGGTTGTTTAGGGTTTAGGGTTTAGCAAATTTTCGATAATGCTCAAGATTTATGCTTATACTCGTAGAACAGAATGGGTGTTAGCTGATTTAATGAAAGTATCTCAAATTTTGATCAATGTGTGCATGACACATGCTTGGTTAGGGTTTATGGCTGAGGGTTTAGGGTTTAGGGAAATTTTTATATTACTCAGGATTTATGCTTATGTTCGTCAAATAGAATGGTGTTACCCAATTTAGCAAAATTATCTTAAATTCGGATATATAAGTGCATGCTACGTTCTTGGTGAGGGTTTAGGGTTTAGGGTTATAGGGTTTAGGGGTTTAGGATTGGGGTTTTACAGATTTCGGTTTTCAGGAATTTTCAATAATGTTCAAACTTTATTGTTATATTCGTGGAATAGAATACCGTTACCGCAATTAATGAAATATCGAATCTCAGATTTTTATCTATAAGTCCACGATACCTGCTTGGTCAGGGTTTTTATATGGGTCGAGGGTTTAGGGTTTTAGGGTTTTACGGTTTAGGTTTTATGGACTGAATAGGGTTTAGGGGTTATATATGGCGTTACCTACTCATTGAAAGTATCTCCAAATTTGATTTTTAAGTGCATGATACATGATCTGTTAGCGTTTTTGGGTTGAGGGTTGGGGTTTTAGGTTTAGGTTTTATTAGGGGTTGTTTAGGGTATTTTCAATAATGCTCAAGATTTATGCTTATATTCATCAAATAGAATGGAGTTACCAATTTAATAAAAATATATCAATTTTGATTGATAAGAGCATGCTACGTGTTTGGTAAGGATTTAGGTTTAGTGTTTAGATTTTAGGGTTTCAGGAATTTTAAATAATGTTCAAGCTTTATGCTTATATTTGTGGAATAGAATGGCGTTACCGCAATTTAATGAAAGTATCTCAAATTTTGATATATAAGTGCATGATACCTGCTTGATTAGGGTTTATGGGTCGAGGGTTTAGGGTTTTCTAGTTTAGTTTTATGGGTTGTTTCCAGTTTAGGGTTCAAAGAATTTTTGGTAATGCTCAGGATTTATTCTTATATTCGTCTAATAGAATGGCGTTACCTGATTTAACGAAAGTATCTCAATTTTATCTATAGTTGCACGATACCTGCTTGGTCAGGGTTTAGGGGTTTAGATTTTATGGTTTAGGATTCCGTGAAGTCTCAATAATATTTTCAAACTTTATGGTTATATATATTCGTGGAACAGAATGGTGTTACCGCAAATTAATGAAAGTATCTCAAAAATTGATCTACAAGTCGATGATATTCTGCTTGGTCATATTTTTTGTTAAATAAAATTGGTTGGGCTGTTTGATTGGGCTCGAATTCTGGCTTTTGATTTTTGGCTTATAAAGCTATGCACGTGTTTTTGGCTTTGTTTTTTTTAGCTTTTCCTCTGACATGGTGAAATGATAGTATAAGCCAGGTTGGATGATTTTAACGATTTGATCTCGGTTTAGCAAAAAATGTTCAAATTTTGAACAACAAGCGATGGGAATCTCTACTTCCCGTAATTCTGGCTCATTGACATGTGGGTCACTTGAATAGTGGGTCCAAAAAGTTGGTGTAGGTCGGAGTGGGCGGGCAGCTAAATATTGAAGAAGGGCTAGGAAACATGGATGGGGTGATGCACTTGGGAGAACGCAAATTTACCACCTATATCCCTCTATTATTGCAGTGCTCCTTCGGATTCTTGTTTCTGGAGCAGGGATAGAAGAGGAATTTTGCATTCTAGAAAGAAGTGAAGCATGTTTGAATGGATGCGCGGGATATTTTAATGGATGGGTGCGATATTTGGGTGCCATACCAAATTTTAAGGTCGAAGCTTCTAGCATACGCTACTCCGGCGTGGGGCCCCTCAGACGCGCTGTCACCGTCTAGGCCCACACGCCAGCGAGAGTTGCTTCCGAGCATTTAAATGAGTTTTGAGGCATTTGCTGTAATTTTTGAACAATTTAAGGCTTTCAAGAAGATGACCATCGTCCAAAAAAAGGTGACCAAGGTCATGGAAATAGTTTATGATGACGTGTCCATATTTGGTAGATTCGTGCATCTTTGCAAATCAACCAATATGTCTGCTTCCAAATTTGAAGTTTGTTTTCGAATTTCCAAGTAACAACAATGTGTTTTGTTGTGAAGCAACTACAAAGATGATGGCCCAAAATGCCACAACCCCCTTTTTTCACACAATGTATAATGCCCTTTCAAGCTTCCAGGCTAAATTTGTGCAATAAAATAATTTTTGGGGCTCGATGTTTTTTATTGGGGGCTAGATGTTTGAATGGATGGGCGGGATGTTTGAATGGGTGGGCGGGATATTTCGGCGCTCTGCCGAAATTTTGAAGTTGAAGCTTCTAAGGTACGCTACTCCCACTTGGGATGTTGTCCCGTCAGATAGACCCACAGGCCTGTATGCTTTCCAGCATTTAATGAGTTTATAAACATCTACCGAAATTAATGAATATTAATTCAAGGCTTTCAAACAAGAGGAGCAAGGTCACAACCATAGTTTCTGTATCTTTTCCATCTTTTGTACTACTCCGTGAAGCATCTTCGCCAACCAAGCTTACAAACCTGGCTATATTTGGTAGATCGGTGCATCTTGGCATTTCAAGCAATTGTTTACAAAGGAGATTCCAGATTTGATGGATAATGCCCTACTTTCATGAGTTTCCAAACTTCCGAGATGAAGATGCTGAAATTAAATAACTTTTGACGATTGAAAGTAAGTATATTTATGTACTACAAAGTGTGTGATATAGGTTGCTCTTGACTTTTAAAAAATAGTTTAAATGTACCGAATTAGTCAAATATTGGAGAACGACCGAGAGTTTTGCAAGATTTCAATTTTTTGATATAAATAGTAATGACACCAAATTTGGGCCAGTCTTTTTAAAAAAATAAAGAAACAAAATATATAACGAAATACAACCATTCTTTCTCCGTTGGTGTCTCACTGTGTGCATTGGCTAGTTTCCACGAAAATATATAAAATTTGATAACTCTTGAAAAACTCGTTTCACAATATGGCGTACCATGTTTGAACATTCATGGCTTTCGAAAACTAGATGACCAATGTCAAGGCCATATGTGTTACCATACTTTATGATAATGTAACCATGTTTGGTAGATTGGTGCATATTGGTATTTCAACATTGTTTAGAAAAAGAGCTTCCATATTTGGAGTTATTTTAAAAGATCCAATCGATAATAATGGCGTTAATTTTGTCATATGATATATGGCATACCATGTATGAATTTGCATGGCTTTCAAACTAGGTGACCAAGGTCATGGCCACACCTTTGCTATAGTTTATAACAACATGTTTGTATTTGGTAGATTGGTCCGTATTATTGGCATTTAAAATATTATTTACAAAGGAAGCTTCTGAATTTGAAGATATTTTCAATTTTTCAAGCGACGACAATGGCTTTTGTCATGAAGAAACTACAAATAAGTATGGTTGAAAATCCCATTACCCTAGTTTCCACACAAGATATATATAGCATGTGGTTTAGGGTTCGTGTTTTTTGGGTTGAGGGTTTAGGGGTTTAGGGTTTATGGTATATGATTTAGGATTTTAGGGTTTAGGGCTTAGGAGTTTATGGTTGGTATTTAGGGTTTAGGGTTTTCTAGGTTTTAGGGTTTATGCATTTTCAATAATAATGTTCAAGCTTATATATATATGCTTATATATATTCGTGGAATAGACTCGTGCTATCGCACTTTAATGAAAGTATCTCGGATTTTGATCTATAAGTGCATCATACCTGCTTGGTAAGGGGTTGAGGGTTTAGATATTTTATGGTTTGAGGGGTTTAGGTGTTTAGGTTTTAGGTGTTTTGGGAATTTTCGATAATGTTCAAGCTGCTTTATATATGCTTATATTCATGGAACTGAATAGCGTTAGCACAATTTGAGGAATGTTTATCTGAAATTTTGATCTACAAGTGCATGTGATACCTCATTTGCCAATGTCGTTTAGGCGCGGTTGAGGGTTTAGGGTTTAGGGCATTTTCTATGATGTTCAAACTTTATTGTTATATTCGTGTAATAGAATGGTGTTACCACAATTTAATGAAATATCGAATCTCGAATTTTGATCTATAAGTCCATGATACATGCTTGGTTAGGGTTTATATGGGTCGAGGGTTTAGGGTTTTATGGACTGAATAGGGTTTAGGGGTTTTATCGAATTTTTAATAATACTCGAGCTTTATGCTTATATTCGTTGAATAGAATATGGCGTTACCTAACTCAATGAAAGTATCTCAAAATTTGTTCTATAAGTGCATGATACCTGATTGGTTAGGATTTATGGGTTGAGGGTTTGGGGTTTTAGGTTTAGGTTTTATTAGGGGTTGTTTAGGGTATTTTCTATAATGCTCAAGATTTATGCTTATATTCATCGAATAGAATGGAGTTACCAGTTTAATGAAAATATATCAATTTTTGATCGATAAGTGCATGCGACGTGCGGTGTTGAGGGTTTAGGGTTTTAGGGTTTAGGGCATTTCCAATAATGTTCAAACTTTATTGTTATATTTGTGGAATAGAATGGCGTTACCGCAATTTAATGAAAGCTCGAATCTCAGATTTTGATCTATAAGTCCATGATACCTGCTTGGTTAGGGTTTATATGGGTCGAGGGTTTACGGTTTTAGTGTTTTACGGTTTAGGTTTTATGGACTGAATAGAGTTTAGGGGGTTTATCGAATTTTCAATAATACTCAAGCTTTATGCTTATATTCGTCGAATAGAATATATATGTCGTTACCTAACTCATTGAAAGTATCTCCAAATTTGATTTATAAGTGCATGATACCTGTTCTGTTATGGTTTATGGGTTGAGGGTTTGGGGTTTTAGGTTTAGGTTTTATTAGGGGTTGTTTAAGTTTAGGGTATTTTTGATAATGCTCAAGATTTATGCTTATATTCATCGAATAGAATGGAGTTACCAGTTTAATGAAAATATATCAACTTTTGATCGAATAGAATGGAGTTACCAGTTTGGTAAGAATTTTGGGTTTAATTAGTGTTTAAATTTTAGGGTTTTGGGAATTTTAAATAATGTTCAAGCTTTATGCTTATATTCGTGGAATAGAATGGCGTTACCGCAATTTAATGAAAGTATCTGAAATTTTGATATATATAAGTGCACAATACCTGCTTGATTAGGGTTTATGGGCCGAGGGTTTAGGGTTTTCCATTTTAGTTTTATGGGTTGTTTCCGGTTTTGGGTTCAGAGAATTTTTGGTAATGCCCATGATTTATGCTTCTATTCGTCTAATAGAATGGTGTTACCTGATTTAACTAAAGTATCTCAA
The DNA here is from genome assembly GCA_916181665.1 of Avena sativa. Taxonomy (NCBI): domain Eukaryota; kingdom Viridiplantae; phylum Streptophyta; class Magnoliopsida; order Poales; family Poaceae; genus Avena; species Avena sativa. Next base: position 155,068,504 of record OV702289.1, on the reverse strand, counting down.
TTTTTGATCTATACTTGCGTGATACCTGCTTGGTCAGGGTTTAGGGGTTTAGATTTTATGGTTTAGGATTTCGTGAATTCTCAATAATATTTTCAAACTTTATGGTTATATATATTCGTGGAACAGAATGGTGTTACCGCAATTTAATGAAAGTATCTCAAAATTGATCTACAAGTCAATGATATCCTGCTTGGTCATATTTCTTGTTAAATAAAATTGAATGTACCCGGGTACTAAAACAAGGGAGAAACAGGAAGAGTTCCTTGAGATTTAGGCGCTGTTTGGTTGGGCTCGAATTCTGGCTTTTGATTTTTGGCTTATAAATCTACGAACATGTTTTTGTATTTGTTTTTTTAGCTTTTACTATGACATAGTGGAATGATAGTATAAGCCAGGTTGGATGATTTTAACGATTTTATCTCGGTTTAGCGAAAAATGTTCGAATTTTGAACCACAAGCGATGGCAATCTCTAGTTCCCGTAATTCTGGCTCACTAACATGTGGGTCACTGGCATAGTGGGTCCAAAAAGTCGGTGTAGGTCGGAGTGGGCGGGTAGGTAAATATTAAAGAAGGGCTAGGAAACGTCGATGGGGTGATGCACTTGGGAGAACGCAAATTTACCACCTATATCCCTCTGTTATTGTAGTGCTCCCTCGGATTCTTGTTTCTGGAGTAGGGATAGAAGAGGAATTTTCATGCTAGAAAGAGGTGAAACATGTTTGAATGGATGCACGGGATATTTTAATGGATGGGTGCGATGTTTGGGCGTCGTACCAAATTTTGAGGTCGAAGCTTCTAGCATACGCTACTCCGGCGTGGGGCCTCTCAGAAGCGCTGTCACCGTCTAGGCCCACATGCCAGCGAGAGTTGCTTCCCAGCATTTAAACAAGTTTCTAGGCATTTGCTGTAATTTTTGAACAATTTAAGGCTTTCAAGAAGATGACCATCATCCAAAAAAAAGGTGACTAAGGTCATGGAAATAGTTTATGATGACGTGTCCGTATTTGGTAGATCGGTGCATCTTTGCAAATCAACCAATATGTCTGCTTCCAAATTTGAAGTTTGTTTTCGAATTTCCAAGTAACAACAATGTGTTTTGTTGTGAAGCAACTACAAAGATAATGGCTCAAAATGCCACCGCCCCCTTTTTTCACACAATGTATAATGCCCTTTCAAGCTTCCAGGCTAAATTTGTGCAATAAAATAATTTTTGGGGCTGGATGTTTTTTTTGGGCATGGATGTTTGAATGGATGGGCAAGATGTTTGAATGGCTGGGCGGGATATTTCGGCGCTCTGCCGAAATTTTGAAGTTGAAGCTTCTAAGATACGCTACTCCCACTTGGGATGATGTAATCGTCAGATAGACCCACAGGCCTGTATGGTTTCTAGCATTTAATGAGTTTATAGACATCTGCCGAAATTAATAAACATTAATTTAAGGCTTTCAAACAAGAGGAGCAAGGTCACAACCATAATTTTTGTACCTTTTCATCTTTTGTACTACTCCGTACATTGAAGTATCTTTGCCAACCAAGCTTACAAACCTGGCCATATTTGGTAATCGGTGCATCTTGGCATTTCAAGAAATTGTTTACACAGGAGATTCCAGATTTGATGGATAATGCCCTACTTTCATGAGTTTCCAAGCTTCCTAGCTAAAGATGCTGAAATTGAATAACTTTTTGATATAAAGCCATTCGTTCACAAAGTGCAATGCTATGTGCATTAGTTTCCATGGTAAAACATAAACTTGTATATTGACAAGTTTTGGATCAATTTTGATCTATGGTGACTGGCAGGTGGGCCATGTATATGGTGGTGCCCAAAGCAGGGTAGGTCAAAATTTCCAAAGTTATCCCTCCGCACCCATTCGCGTTGTGTATTAACTTCCACCCTCCATCGCCTAGGCCTCACCCCTTCCCCACAAAACAGATGCGCTTATGGCCGCTCCTCATCACCAACATGCACGAAGAAGCTTTCCCTACCCGTCGGTCTTTTTGAGACGCACCGGTGGGCATGTTGATCCCACGGTAGTCCTTCAATTTCTAGCTTGATCTAGTTGGCATTTTTATTGCCCTTTCAAATACTCCTACGTAGTTTAATTTGTCCTCAATCTGCATGGTCATAGTTTATTCTGCGCTAGATCTTTGTTCCTAAATACCTTCGGCGATTTTTGCTGTCAATATGTGTGCTGAAACGCAAAGGCATATATAGTTTTTGTACTTCATCTGTATGTTTCATGCTTTTCTTTTAATAATAACCAACCTTGTATGTCATAATTAAACAGATGGGCAGAAATTGGATAGAGATTGCTCCATTAGGCAACGCTAAACGTATCCTTGACGTTCTACAATTTATGGGATTTGTTAGAGCTCATTGTGATAACTCAAAAGTACATTGCCCCTACCGGTTGTGTGCGAATCGTAGGGTGCTGCCTCAAAGTATAGTGGAATACCATATTTTTACATTTGGGATGCTTAGCACATATGTTAGATGGGTATTTCATGGTGAACCATATGATCCTCCATCTAAACCGGGGGAAGCACATCTTTATCATCAAGATCAAGTAGGGGAAGCAGATGTTGATCAACTAGATTAACTGACAGAGGCGGCTCATGAGCATCTAGATCAACTTGGAGAAGGGGGAGGAGAGAAAAAGCGCAAGCTGCATGAAACATGATTCATTTCTGGAAGTACCACTATGCCAGATGACAAGGTGTATCTGTAGAACGACAAATGTCCAGGTTGTGTGTCTTTGATGTTTGTCTATAAACATATCTGTTAATCTACTAATCATAGAAGCAGACGACCGAAGAGGACTTTGATGGTAATGACGATGACCTGTTCATTGATGAGCCTGTACCTGAGGCTGTGGATCGGGTACACTGCGTCTGGATGGATTTGATGCAGGGCTGCTGATCATCAGGGGTGTACTTTTGGTGTCGTTCATGACCACTAGCCAAGCTACAAAACTCTTGAGGTGTAGAGCTATCCCATGATTGGTTCGCTACTGTCGTAGTTCTGTAATATGGACCTACCTTATTATGATTTCTAGGCCTTTGTTAGCAGAACTGTAATTGGAAACTATTCTGTATATTAGTATATACGGAGTATATGTGTGTTTGTGTGTGTTTCTAGTCCGAAATCCAAGCTTATCATTTTATCGGTTCCTAAACTGTTTTTGAGGCCCCAACGCTAGTGCCCTATGCTGCAATTACCACCGTTTTGTCCACTACTCCGTGAGACGAATCAACAGAAGGATAATAAGCTAGGACCAATTTGATTCGAAGAGGGGCGATGTTCTCTGTCCTTGGAGAGGAACCTGGGAGAACTAGTAATGGTACCAAGGAAAGGAGGAGGTTGGCTCGGTCAATTATCTCACCCACTTGATGTGGGACCTTCTTTAACTCACCCCTGACGTGGGTCCCGCTTGAAACAGCTGTAGGCCACCACGTGATAGCTGGATCAAAAATTCGGGATTCTCTCCCAGCAAAATGTTCCCGCCACTGCCACTTAAAAATACTTATTGTAGAAAAAAGTGTACTTCCCATCCCTACTACTGCTAGTACTACTACTCCCCTGCCCATGCCTTTCTACCGACGACAAGATAAGAAACCATCACTAGCTAGCTCACATCCAGCAAGCAACTGTTGGAACTGGTGCAACCTCCGATTGGGGAGTTCTTGTTGAAATAGGTGGGTGTATTTGCTCACCTCGAAATCCGGCTTTGCTTAATTTGCTTCCGATTGGGCCATTGGGGTACTATTGGTACTAGGAGTAGTAGTATTCGGTATGCTTTGATTATGGAGTTCTTGCTTATTGCTCACCTCGGAATCACCTAATCAGGATATTTTTCCTCTTCTCTAATCGATTGGGTCATTTGGGTGGTGGTGGGGATGGGGGAGGTGGTATTGATTTTGTATGGATTCCGGATCCGGGCATGGTCACCTCTGTTCTAATTGGGACATTTGGTCGGGTTTGATTTCAGTGTTCTTCACTTCTATAACCTTTAGTTGCTACTCGTAATGTGCAATGGATTTTGCGTCAGATTCTGTATGGAGAACTATGGGTCAGTGGCGCGCACGGCCACTACGGACAGGGATGGTCCCGTCAGTTCCCTTAAAAGTTGCCTAAAAAAGGTAATGTAGTAGTATATTCGTTGCGTTCTTCCATTCTTTCCAATGTTGAAAGTGGTTGGCTGCAACCTGGATGTTTCCCTGTGCTAAAAGTTGTCTCTGTCTGCATCCTGTTTTTGTGGAAGCCTCTGTGACACCATCTCTTCTTCATTTACTGTAGCACAGTGGTACAGACCTGCGAACATGCGGTGCTCCAGGTGCGGCAAACAGGATGGTACCCCCACATGCCGCAGGATCCGGCGAGTACCACTACTCACGAACAAACAAGCGCAAGGCCACCGACCAGCTGGGAGGGCCCAGCTTAAAGAGAAAGGTATATGTTCTTAATACCCTGATTACCATGGTGCTGACAGATTTAAGCCTTACCCGCTTGGTGTGATGCATGCTTATTAGATGTTCAGAAACATATGTGTGATTTTATTAATTCTGGCACTGTGTTTATGTGAATCCATATCTGGATCTGTCAGACTGTCTTACAGTCAGTATATGAATACTATGTACTGTACTCCCTCGCCCCAAGGCTTAGGCATATACTGTTGTTTTTGAAAAGTCAAGCAACGAAAAGTTTGACCAAACTTTAGATAGTATTGAACTGTTGAGCTTTGTTACTATTTATGCAGATTGAAGGTGCTGTTGTGGAGGCTGAGGCTGCTGTAGAGGCTAGTAGATTTCTGATGCCCGCACCAAAAGAGGACATCCTCTACACAACGAGGAAGCGTCAACCCAGTACCTAGGTGGGCAGTGACCTCTCTAAGAAGTGGGTAAATTTGGAAATCCATAATTTCACATGTTATGATTTTCCATGTTATTTTTATCAGCTAGTACTATATGTTTACGCTCATTAGAAGTTCACAAAAATAAAATCTGTTTGCTTTAGAAGCAATGGTTTTTCCTTATATTATTAGATTACTTGCTCCTTACATAATTTAATCTTTCCACTTAATTTCAATTAGTACCACGCACCAGCTGCTCAGCCCTTCTGCTACCCTCCTCTTGTCAATTGTGGATTGAAAGGGGGGCCCAAAGGCAGAGGGATGAAAAATGGTGCATGGCCACCCTTCGCAAAGGGTACCCATCGTATCAGGTATGGATTCCAAGTGGTCTAGACCAACTTGATGTAAGATCTTGTATCTCTTTTTTGCTGTCGCCTTACTTCTCTATCAATTTTCTCATGAAGGTTGTCCCTTGTGTCGCTCGCCCCATTATAAACAAGATGTTTGGAAACGACGAGTTTCTAACTCTGTATAGCGAGGGCCCTAAAGGCATGGAGAAACTATATGATATGGATGTCTCCTAGACGATGGCCACCACCTATTTGGGTGGCCGAGGTTGGTCCAAGTATGTCCGTGAGAATGGTCAGAAGCAGGGGGACGAGGTAACATTCGATTTTAGCAAGCCCGGGCAGATACTTGCATGCCACCGTACACCTGTTAACCGAAGGACCAAGAACAAAGGTAGTACTAATTAATTTTATTCTGTACTCATCACAACCTCTAATGATTTTCTTGCGACTAACTGTTCTACACCATTGTCTTTACTCATCATATGACCCTGACCACTTCTGCAATCCGCTTCCCCTTATGTACCACCCAGAAGGGTGCCAGCATCAAGCTGCTGGCACCGGCACCAGCATCGAGCTGCTGGCACCAGCACCAACACCGGCCCCAGTTCCTGAAACGGCACCTATTGACCTCAGTAGGAGAAAGAATAGAGGTAGTAACTTAATTCGCTTGTATACTCTCATCTCTGTCTAGGAGTTACTATTGTATAAGAAACCATTTTGCTTGTCCACATCTCATATGCCTCTCTGACCACTCCTGCAGTCCCCTTGCCTACCACTCAGAAGGTAACCAGCACCAAGCTGCTGGCACCCCCAACGGCACTGGCCCTAGTTCCTGCTCCGGCACCTGTTGACCTAAGTAGAAAGAATGGAGGTAGTAACTTAATTTGCGTGTATACTCATCATATCCTCTGATCACTGTCTTGTGAGTAACTATTGTATAAGAGACCATTTTGCTTGTACACTTCTCATCTGCCTCTACCACCCCTGCAGTCAGCTTAGCTACCCCTCAAAAGGAATCTAGCATCAAGCTACTGGCGCCGGCACCACTTCTGGGCCTTCTGGATCCTGCACCTGCCCCTCTACAATTAGTGGCACCATCTCCTGCACCAGCACCCGCCCCAGCACAGGCACCGGCACAAGCTCCTTCATCACCCTGGGCAGCACCTTGTCAGACCGTATCCTACACATGTGTCATCACAAGGTCGCATCGGATTATGTTTGTGAGTATATGGCGGCAGATAAACTATTCTGAATCTCTTCTCAAGTTTCACATGATTCAATGCATCACTCTTAGTAATTACGCGTCTATCTCTTGCCTTGACTCAGAAATTGCCTAAGAGTGCCACAAAGCAACTCCAGGCCAGACGAAAGGGCACAATAGTCTTCACGATGTAGAGCAAAGGATTGCTTATCGAGGGACGCTACGCTATTAACTCGACTGGTGGGCGCTTGGCAGCTACTTCTAGGTGGATCAAGTTCCGGAAAGCAGCCAAACTTACTATTGGAAAAACGGTCAAGGTCGATGTATCTCGCTGGCCTGAATGCGGCATGCTGTTCATGAACTTCCTAGCTATCTAGCTCTTTCGCTGCATGCTATTGTAATTAATTATGTGGTTCTCTTATCTCCACTGATCATATATGGGTGGTAAAACTGTGATAACCTTTTGCTGGATTGGAGCTATGACTAGTCTATATGATGGTTCCCTATATGAGAAAATATTATGACAATGATTGTGTTGTGATCGAGTGTGTTTGGAGAAAAGGGCAAACTGATCGCGTGACATGGTTTTTAGAGCTGAAACAAGAACTGTCTCTCTCTATAGTGATATTGAATCTTAGTGTTTGTATTGCTAAATCAGTCACTTTGAAATGCTTCTGAATTGGTCAAGTGCTGCTGAATATGAACTAGGAATCTGTCGATTTTTTTATGTCTTATTATTCTGTACTCCTTAATCTTTCAAATGGCATTGAATTTTTCAAAAGTTCTGTCGTTCTGCTGGTTTCTTGCTCTAGAGTTTTTGCCTTTGTGTCATCAGAACCGTTGGATGCATTTTGGACAGAGATGAGAGGGTAAAGATATACAACGTGATTTCTCCAAGTGAAGTCATTGGATACCAGCCCTGTTTTGGCGCATGTGGTGTGTATTCATTAGATATTTTTACATGAATATATGTCAAAGGAATTATTGCTTTTTTTCCTCCCTCGAAGAGGTCTGTGTTTGAATCTGGCGAGACACAACCTAGTAAAATTTGAGATAGGAGCCCATTGACCATAGCCCAAAAACTTTTTAATTTGGCCTTTTTGGCAGTGCCCCCAACCTCTAAAAAAAAGCTCTGCCTACCCATGTTTTTAAGAAACTAATCCATTATGTGGCTTTTTATAAATCAAGGTTCCAGTAGCACTGCTCTTTTATTTTAAGAGAGATAACATGGAAACACAACAATATTTTTTAGAAGACTGATACATAGGTTGTAGTACTAATACATGTTTAATGATTCAATTTCTATTAGTATCTTTGGTATTGTGGCAAAACACTCAGTTTATGTCTTTTTGATTTGATTTGAAGGTCTTTAGTTCAAATCCACTGTGTGAACATATTTATATAAATCTTGGGTTTATTTTTTTAGAAAGGGTTTACTTTTTAAATATCGCATTACGGAGAGGCTGACATCACGGACCCACCAGCCTGCAGCATCCCTCGAGTTTAATGGTCGGATTTGAAAAAAAGTTAAATACTTGTACAGAGAGGCTGGCATCAGGGACCCACCGGCCAGAACATACCAGAGAGGGTGACATGGGGGCCTCAGCAGCAAGACCATACATGGCTGCCACATCGAGCAACGTTGCCAAGGTCAAAACAGCGGGCGCGGCCAAAAAAAAGTTCATCATACGCAGGTTTGATATACTGAGAGGCCGACATGTGGGACCCAGTAGCGTGGCCTTATACAGGTTCTGCCTCGAGCGACGTTGCCAAGGTCGAAACAGGGAGGCGCGAGCGAGAAAAAGTCCAGCATGCACACCTTTCTTCTAATGAGAGGCTCACATGGGGGACTCAGCAGCCTAGAAAAACGGCTGATGCATCGAGCAACGCTATCAAGTTCGAAACACGGAGGCGCGACCAAAAGCAAAAATTCCATCATACACACGTTTCTTCTTACGAGTGTATGACATGTGGGGGTGGGGCCTTGCATCATGATTAAATGGTAGATGCAGCGAGCAACGCTATCAAATTCGGAACACAGAGGCGCGACCGAGGGAAAAAATTCTATCATACACGCGTTTCTTCCAATGAGAGGATGGCATGTGGGGTCCTAGAGTTTGATTAAACGGCTGATGCAGCGAGCAAAGTTATCAAGTTCAGAACACGAAGGCGCGACAGAGGGTAAAAAATCCATCATACACACGTTTCTTCTAATGAGAGGATGACATGTGGGACTCAGGAGGTTGGTTAAACGGTAGATGCATCGAGCAGCGCTATCAACTCGGAACAGGGTAGCACGAGCCAAGGAAGAAAAAATCCATCATACACACGTTTCTTCTAATGAGAGGATGACATGTGGGGATCAGGAGGTTGGTTAAACGGTAGATGCGTCGAGCAGCGTGATACGTCCATTTTGCATCGCTCTTCTATATCATAATTTACTATTATTCATTGATATATTTCATATTAAGAGATGATACTTATGTAATTTCATCTGTTTTTGCATGGTTGATGACTTTTGGAGCATGGACCGCTGTAGTCAAGCTTTTGATGGAAAAGGTGCTGTTTGGAGGCAAAATTCACGAAGATCAGAAAATCCGGGAAAATATATGGAAAATCCTATTTTTCCAAAAGACGAAGACTGCCATAAGGAGGAGTGGAGATGGGCCATAGGGGGCCCACAACACCCCCTGGCACGGGCCACCCTAGGCCGCTCCACCAGGTGGTGTGGCCGCCTTGGCCCACCTCTAGCTCTCCCCTTTGACGTATATTATCTCCACGGAACCCTAATACCAGGGGAGCGACCATAGAAAGATTCCGTCGCCTCTGCGGGGCGGAAAACACCGAGAGAGAAAGATCTCTCCGGCAGACAGAATTCTGCTGGGGGAATTCCGTCCCGGAGAGGGGAGATCATCGCCATAAACACCACCATCATGCTGGACTTCATCGGGATCATAATCATCATCACCACCACCATCATCATCAGCAGCACCCTCATCACCATCTCCATATTGCTGTAACAATTGGGTTGAATCTTGCATAGTTCTTAGGGGAAACTTTCCCGGTGTTGATTACTCTTTGTAGTTGATGCTATTGAGTGAACCGTTGAATTGTTGTTTATGTTCAGATTTTTATACATCATTATTTCATGTCTGATCATGATCCATATGATGTCTTGTGAGTAGTTCGTTTTGTTCTTGAGGACATGGGAGAAGTCATGTTGTTAATAGTGGAATTGTGTTGAGAAAGATTCAATAGTTTGATATTTAAGTTGTGGTGTACTTCTTCTAGTGGTGTCATGTGAACGTCGACTACATGACACTTCACCTATATGGGCCTAGGGGAATGCATTGTGTATTTGGCTACTAATCGTAGGGGTTGCCGGAGTGACAGAAACCTGAACCCCCGTTAGGAAACCATTGCACAAGGGATGTCAGGGTCTTAGAGTTTAAAGTTGTGGTTAGGTTTCTACCTTAATTACTTTCTTGTACTTACAGATGTTTGCAAGGGGTATAATCACAAGTATGTATTAGTCCTAGGAAGGTCGGTACATTAGCACAGGTTCACCCACAAAACACTTAGCAAGCTAAAGAAGATTGATCAACTATATGAAGCGAAAGCACTTGACAGAATTCCCATGTGTCCTCAAGAACGTTTGGTCATCTTAAGTAATACAACCTTTGCTAAATAAAGGATTGGGCCACTTGCTGCATTTATTCTTAATGTCTTTTATTTACTCGTACTTTATTTATTTGATTTATCAAAAACCCCTAAAAATTCGTTTGCTAAGTATTGCAGAGAATTCCTGATCCATACCACTAGCCACCACCTTCTGCTCCTCGTTGGGCTCGACACTCTTACTTATCGAAAATACTGTGATACACCCCCTATACTTGTGGGTCATCAAGACTATTTTCTAGCGCCGTTGCTGGGGAGTGAAACGCTATTGGAGAGTGGAATTGGTAAAGGAAACTTCTACTGTGAGTATTGTTTACTTCTGTTAGTTGCTTTATTTTCGTTATGGATAATTCACTGAGTTTCTTATTTGGTAAAGCTACTACCACTGCTAAGGTAGTAGACGAACCACCACCTGCTGAGAATGATGCTTTTAAAATACCTACAAGAATTATTGATCGTGTTATGGATAACTACTATGTTGGGGATGGAACTGTCCATCTCGATGATGATTTACTCTTTATACATGAATTATGCGGGTTGTTCAAGTGTGCAAGTATTACTATAGATCAAGTTAAGAAGAAGTTATTTTCATTATCACTAAAAGGAAGATCTGAGGAATGGTACAAGCTACTGAAGAATGGTCAAGCACTTGAATGGTAGGAAATAGTACATCTCTTTTATTCAAAGCTTTATCCTCCTAGTGAGATTCATAAAGATCGGAATCAAATATACAACTTTTGGCCTCTTGATGGAGAGAGTACAGCTCAAGCTTGGGGGAGATTGAAGTTACTAATGCTCAAATGTCCCATTCATGAGCTCCCCAACAATATTATTATCAGTAACTTTTATGCAAGGCTTTCTCTTCATGATAAGGATTTATTGGATTCTTCTTGTGCTGGATCATTCAGTCGCATGGAAGAAGAAGCTAAATGGGATCTTCTGGACCGTATTCAAGATAATGCTGAAGCTTGGGAGAATGACAAAGGTAGAAAGTCAGGTTAAATTATGATTATGAATGCATTGAATCTTTTATGGGAACTAATGACTTTCAAAATATTAAAAATGCTTATGGTCTAGACTCTCAAGCCATTGCTTCTTATTTTAAGGCTTTTGCTTCTTACATTGAAGTTCCTAAAATGAAGTGGAATAAGTATCATGAACCTTATAAAGATACTGCTAAGAGTGTTCCTGCAAGAAATACTGAAGTTTATACTGCTAATCATGTTTTATCTGAACCTTACATTGAGAAAATCCCTTTCCCAATTAAGATAAAGGAACACTCTATGATAGCTAGTATGATTAATGAAAGTACAAATAAAGTTGTTGAACCTGATAAACAAATGGATGATGAACCTATAATAGCAAATGTGAAAGACTTTGTCACTAAATATGTAGAAGAGGGACACACTATCCTTTCTAAGGATACCTCTAATATTGTCTCACAAAGTAGTGTTATGAGAGCTAGTATTCCTGTGTTTTCTGTTAGAATAAGTGATCATTGTTACGATGGCCCTTGTGATAGTTATATCGCTAAGTTTATGCATGATACTGAAAGTTACTATGAGAGAGGGAAAAGTGTTCTTATGTATCTCAATAATATCAAGTTTCCTCGTTTTATGCTGAAAGTTTTTATGTTACACTTATTTTGCCTTCCTATGCTAGTAGCCTCTAGTTTCAACAACTTGTTTGTTTACAAAATTCCCTTGCATAGGAAGTGGTTTAGACTTAAACGTGTGTATTTTTGCTTCTTAATGCTCTCTTTCACTTCAATTCATATTCCTATGTGAGCATCTTCAAAATTATAATGCCCATCTTAATGGCTATAAAGAAAGAGCTTTTTGGGAGACAACCCAGTTTATTCTTGCTTTTAGTTTGTTTGTGTTTCTTTGAGTCTTGGAAGTTATTACTTCGGTAATAACTGCTTCTTATCTGTTTTGTTTGGTTTTTGTGTCAAGATCAACCTCTAATGAGAGAGAAGTAATATTTGGGGAAGTTGCTGTCCCGAAACAGATTTTTGTGCTTCGCCGTAAAAAATCGTGAGAGACCTCTATATGTCGGATTGAGCTGTAATTTTTTGTGCTTCTGCCCCAGGTTGTTATTTAACTTTCGTTAATTTTGTACTTTTGATTTGAGCAAAAGAATATTTTCGAAAAAATTTATCTTTACCTGCTGGTCAGTTTTGACAGATTTTGCCACTCTTGCATTTGCTTCTCTATTCGATTTCCTTTTTGAATTCTTTTTGGGTTTTTGGAAGGAGTTGCTACAGTAGCTTATGTCTTGATGGTTTTCAGTTGAAGTTGAACTCAAAAGGTTTTATCACTTCACTTATACTAACGTTGCTAATGAGAACTGTGTGAAGTTTGGTGTGAAAGAAATTTCCAGGTAGGTGGAGAAAATGGTGTAATGAGAAAGTGAAAGGTTTCATGACTCACAATAAGTGAATGAAGATGAACATATTGATGTTATTCAAGTGGTGACTCCAGAATAATCTACTAGATACCAAATTCAGAGACCTGCAGAATCCATTTTCAAATAGGTAACAGTTCTAGTAAGAAAAGTTCCACGAAAATACTATCCAATTATATTTTTGCAGTTTTTAGTCAATAAGGAAAGTTGTGAAGCGAAAGAGGGACAGAAACGGAGCCAGGGTGGCTCACACCACCCTGTGGCGCGGGCCCACCCTAGGCCGCACCACCAGGTGGTGTGGCCACTCTGGACTCCGTCTCCGACCCGTTTTCTCCCAGTACCTTCCTTTTGTTGTGAAACTTCTTAATATATAATCCCCCGGATCCCCCGAGGTTCGTATATCGTGTTCTCGTCATGTTTTCGTTTCAATCTGTTTCTGCCAGGAACTATCTTTGAAAGCTTAGAAGCACAATGGTGTCCGCCAAGGGTAAAGGAAAGGAGCCTATGGAGGAAGATCTCCAAGACCCCGGGAAGGAGAAGGTGATCAAGAGTGAAGATGAAGAGGAGGCAAAGCACACCGGCACTACCATTGCAAGCATTGGAGTGGTGGCAAACCCTGCCAGGACTATGTAAATTGGAGGGAAGCCTCCTCATCACCGTTCAGATCCCTTGTCACTTCCCCCACGCGCCAAGAATCCTTTCCATACCCTTATCCATGAGCATCAATACCAGAATATGCCTAAGGGGAAATTACCCTCCAATTGGGATTTTCCTCATTCTAGCCATGCAGGAAAAGAAGACTTCAAGGAGGAAGAGTGGGGAAAGAATCACAAGAGCTGGAATTCACAACCCGACATGATCATGAGCCGCATTGAGCAAAACTTGTAGCTTATTCGCAATCTGACCTTTGAGATCGAGGACTTGGGGAAACTAATCAAAGAGCTCATCAAGAGAATACCACCACCACCAAAGGAGTAATTTGTCATCAGGTTTGGCATCCCCTTGGTTTGTTCCAAGCTTGGGGGAGTGCCGCGGTATCACATCACTATCTTCTATCTTTCTACCTTTTTAGTAGAGTCATATCATGAATACAGAAGTTATCATGTAGGATGGTTTGCATTATGGAAGTATCCCCTCTCTCGTTAGATATGTATCCCTTGGTGTGAGTTGCCGTTATGGAAAAATTAATGAGAAGTTCTATAATTTGCTCTTTTGCATATTTTATATTAGTTTTCAATTCGTGGTTATATGATTGATCTTGTTGTTAGTATTGGTATCACTTTGGGATCATTGAGTTAATTTAGTTGGTTTTGGAAAACCTGGCTTGGTCAGTAGCAACACTATTTTTGAGAGTTGATGAAAAAGATAAAAGTACTCTAAAGAAATATAATTTCATCATCTTTCTTTATTGATTTGCTCATAAGTTTAGTATTCTCTAGTTAAGATCTTTTGTGCTTCCAAGGAAGATTGCATGTTTGTCTTTATCACTTGTATGTTTGTTTGTTTCCTTCACCTCTTATACTTGCTACCCAGCCTTGCTAGCCAAAAACCTGTACTAAGAGGGAATTCTTCTCGTGCAACCAATCCTTCAACCAAATCCATGCTATTTGTGTCCACCTTACCTACCTATTAGCATTATTGCTATTCCAAGTAAATTCTTGTTTTTATCTACCTTCCAAATTAAACTTGTTATGTGAAAATTAGTGATTAAAGCACTCACGAACTTGATGGCACCCTTTACTTTCTTGCATCTAATAAACTTGAACCATTGTGCCCATCTATGTTGCGTATATGCTTGCGCTTTGTGAGTTGTGAATTAGTAGAACCATGCTGTCATGGGGAACGCTTTCAACATTGCACTGGTACTTTGTACCTAGTTGATATCATGTTCTTTTGTCTATGGATGTCGTCGGTGTGAAATGAAAGGGAAGCTTGTAAGTCCATGGAGTTATGCATGTGTGTTAGAGAAATGCCTGGGCCGCTGGTCTAATCCATGATGTCATGGTGGAAACCTGCAGCGTAACCATAATGAGCATCTATAAAGCATTCTTCTTATAAAAAAAGAGACAGAGATCGAGAAAAAGAGAAAAAGAGGAAAAAGAGATATTATGAAAATAGGAAAGAGAGAGAAAAAAGCACCATATTCCCATGGTAAATAAGAAGATTGATGAGATGCTTGTTGTCTGCTTGCCTTGTCATTTTGATATGGGGATTCTTCCCTATCATCGGGCAAGGGGTACCCGTTGGCGGTTCTCCATGATACACGTGTGCTTACGATGACAAGAAATTACCGGTGACTAAACTTGAGTAGCATGAGGAGCGGACCTCGTATTCAAGGGACATGAGATTCTCAATTTATAACTTGTCAAGCATATCCTCATATTTGATCACTTTAACCTTGATCACCTAAAGATGCCTATGATAGGGGCAATGAGAGCTGAAAGCTAATAAGTATCATAATTTTTGGGAGCTCTTTATGAAACTTGAAATCCCTGCTTCCCTCTACGAAGGGCCTTTCTTTTACTTTTTAGTTGAGTCAGTAAACCTATTCCCTTCTATATCAGCAAGTATTTTGAGTTGTTGTGTTTCATTCATTCATATGATAATTTATTCAATCATGTTTCTTATGTTCCTTGTTTTGCACATTGCTCTTATCTTGGTGTCTACAACTTTGAAAGCTATCATTGGAAATCAGTTATTTGTGAACTCTAGCAAATTATCAACTATTCTTCGACCAAGAGCTAAGTTTGCCATTACCAATTATGATTCACTTTATGTATCTTTATTGTGTTTCCTTTACTCATTGCAAGTTGAGTTATATAATAGTGAGTTGTCTTTTATTATGATCTATGTATTGATGAATGTGATGCTTCTTGTCCGTATTCTTTTATCGATTCTTCACTCCATAAACCTGAGGCCATGTTTATTGAGCTCTATTTCGCTTGGAGACAAGCGAAGTCTAAGCTTGGGGGGAGTTGATACGTCCATTTTGCATCACTATTCTATATCATAATTTACTATTATTCATTGATATATTTCATATTAAGAGATGATACTTATGTAATTTCATCTGTTTTTGCATGGTTGATGACTTTTGGAGCATGGACCGCTGCAGTCAGGATTCTGATGGAAAAGGTGCTGTTTGGAGGCAAAATTCGCGAAGATCAGAAAATCCGGGAAAATATATGGAAAATCCTATTTTTCCAGAAGATGAAGACTGCCATAAGGAGGAGTGGCGATGGGCCACAGGGGGCCCACACCACCCCCTGGCGCGGTCCACCCTAGGCCACGCCACCAGGTGGTGTGGCCGCCCTGGCCCACCTCTAGCTCTCCCCTCTGGCGTATATTATCTCCACGGAACCCTAATACCGGGGGAGCGACCACAGAAAGATTCTGCCGCCTCTGTGGGGCGGAAAACACCAAGAGAGAAAGATCTCTCCAGCCGATAGAATTCTGCTGGGGGAATTCCTTCCCGGAGAAGGGAGATCGTCGGCATCAACACCACCATCAAGATGGACTTCATCGGGATCATCATCATCACCACCACCACCATCATCAGCAGCACCCTCATCACCATCTCCATATTGCTGTAACAATTGGGTTGAATCTTGCATAGTTCTTAGGGGAAACTTTCCCGGTGTTGATTACTCTTTGTAGTTGATGCTATTGAGTGAACCATTGAATTATTGTTTATGTTCAGATTGTTATATATCATTATTTCATCTCTGATCATGATCCATATGATGTCTTGTGAGTAGTTCGTTTTGTTCTTGAGGACCTGGAGAAGTCATGTTGTTAGTAGTGGAATTGTGTTGAGAAAGATTCAATAGTTTGATATTTAAGTTGTGGTGTACTTCTTCTAGTGGTGTCATGTGAACGTCGACTACATGACACTTCACCTATATGGGCCTAGGGGAATGCATTGTGTATTTGGCTACTAATCGTAGGGGTTGCCGGAGTGACAGAAACCTGAACCCCCGTTAGGAAACCATTACACAAGGGACGTCAGGGTCTTAGAGTTTAAAGTCGTGGTTAGGTTTCTACCTTAATTACTTTATTGTACTTACGGATGTTTGCAAGGGGTATAATCACAAGTATCTATTAGTCCTAGGAAGGTCGGTACATTAGCACAGGTTCACCCACACAACACTTAGCAAGCTAAAGAAGATTGATCAACTATATGAAGCGAAAGCACTTGACAAAATTCCCATGTGTCCTCAAGAACTCGTTTGTTCATCTTATGTAATACAACCAGCTTGTCCTTTGCTAAATAAAGGATTGGGCCACTTGCTGCATTTATTCTTATTGTCTTTTATTTACTCGTACTTTATTTATTTGCTTTATTAAAACCCCCTAAAAATCCGTTTGCTAAGTATTTGCAGAGAATTCATGATCCATACCACTAGCCAGCACCTTCTTCTCCTCGTTGGGTTCGACACTCTTACTTATCGAAAATACTGAGATACACCCCCTATACTTGTGGGTCATCACAGCGCTATCAACTCGGAACGGGGTAGCGCCAGCAAAGGGAAAAAATCCATCATACACACGTTTCTTCTAATGAGAGGATGACATGTGGGGTTCAGGAGGTTGGTTAAATGGTAGAAGCGTCGAGCAGCGCTATCAACTCGGAACAGGGTAGCGCCAGCGAAGGAAAAAATTCCATCATACACACGTTTTCTTCTAATGAGAGGATGACATGTGGGGCCCAGCATCGTGATTAAACAATAGATGCATCATTATCAACTTCGGAACAGGGTAGCGCGAGCGAAGGAAAAAAATTCCATCATGCACATGATCCTTCTAATGAGCGGCTGACATGTGGGACCTAGCATCCTGACTAAACGGTAGATGCATCGAGCAACGTTTTCAAGTTCAAATTAGGGAGGCGCGACCGAAAAGTATGGTCCGCTAGAGACACTGACGTCTAGGACCCACACGCCTCAAAAGACTTTGGCGAGTCAACATCGCGTGAGGAAGGAAAATCTTGCTTCTGTCACGCGCCAGCCGAGCATCCTCCATGTTTTTAGCAGATCCGTCGTAGTAGAGGGCCGCAAAACCGGAAAAAAAAGTTTTCCATCGGCCACGGCTGAGCCGAGAATTTCATCGCGGAAGGAAACTTTTCGTGTAGTGAATGGTTGTAGCAATCCTGCTGGCTTCTAGTGCTCCGCCTTCACTCTGCTGCATACATCACATAAAGCAATATACTCGGCAATATCTCCCTTCATGTTAACCAACCATAACCTTTCCTTCAAATCCATATACATCTTGCTATTACCTGGATGTATAGAATATGGAAAGTTGTGAGCCTCCTGGAAAATTAGCTTCCTAATCTCCGGATTGTTGGGCACACACAGTCGATCCTCATACCACAAGGTTCCTTGCTCATCCTCGCGAAATCCTTTCGCCTTTCCCTTGGGTATGTTTTCCTTTATTTTTCTTAGTTCACTATCCTTCTTTTGGGCTTCACTAATCATATCCTGAAGTGTTGGCTTGATTTCCATTGCTGCTAAATATCCCTCGGATACTACCTCCAATCCGAGATCCTTGAATTGCTCACACAAATCCTTGGGTAACTCTCCCACGGTCAAACCATTAGCATACACCTTGCGGCTTAGCGCATCCGCTACAACATTAGCCTTCCCGGGATGATATTGCAGGCTCATGTCATAATCCTTTATAAGCTACAACCATCTCCTTTGTTTCATGTTCAATTCCTTCTGCGTGAATATTTATTTCAAGCTCTTACGATCCGTGAATACATCACAATTCTTACCCATCAGATAGTGTCTCCATACCTTGAGTGCATGCACAATTGACGCTAACTCTAAATCATGCGTGGGGTAATTCCGCTCATGGTGATTAAGTTGGTGTGAGGCGTAGGATACCACTCTTCCATCTTGCATCAACACACTTCCAAGTCCTTGACGAGATGCATCGTAGTACACTTGGAAATCCTTCTGAATATCAGGCAAACACAAGATAGGTGTGGTCACTAAGTGTTGCTTCAGTTCCTGGAAACTAGTTTCGCACTCTTCTGTCTACTCAAACCTTTTCTCCTTCTTCAGTAGCTCAGTCATTGGCTTTGCAACCTTGGAGAAATTTTCTATGAACCTCCTATAGTATCCAGCAAGTCCTAAGAAACTCCGGATATCTCCCACATTCTTGGGGGACCCCCATTCAGTTACCGACAATACCTTGCTTGGATCAACTGCAACTCCTTCACCTGACACTATGTGTCCGAGAAAACCAACAGTGTTCAACCAAAACTTGTTGAACTTAGCATATAGCTTATGCTCTCTCAACTTCTCCATAATTAAGCGCAAATGCTTCTCATGCTCATTGTCATCCTTAGAATAAATCAATATATCATCAATGAACACTACTACGAATTTATCCAAGTACTCCATGAATACCTTGTTCATCATGGTCATGAAATATGGCGGATAATTTGTTAGTCCAAAAGACATAATCGTATACTCATATAAACCATACCTAGTGGTGAAGGCGGTCTTTGGTATGTCCTGCTCATGGATCTTCAATTGGAAATACCCGGATCTTAGATCAATCTTGGAGAATAGCTTCGCTCCCTTCATCTGATCAAACAAATCATTTATATTGGGCGGAGGATATTTATTCTTGATGGTAACTTCATTAAGTGAGCGATAGTCAACCACCAATATCTTACTACTATCCTTCTTCTCCACAAACAGAACAGGTGCACCCCAAGAAGAAGAACTTGGCTAAATAAATCTCTTGTCCAATTGCTCTCTCAGTTGCTACTTCAACTCCTTCAGCTCATCCACATCCATCTTGTATGGTCTCTTGGCTATTGGTCCAGTTCACAGCATTAAGTCAATGAGAAAATCCACATCACGGTCCGGTGGCATCCCTGGTAACTCCTCCGGAAACACATCGGGGTATTCCCTCACTATGGGTACGGTGTCCATGCTAACCCCCTTAAGAGAGTTTACTTTAGCAACCCTAAGACGTGTTGCCGACTTGAACTTAATCTTTATGCCTTGCGGTGTCCTGAGAGAGATGGCACGTTGTCATAATCTATCTGGCCATCATGCTCGGACAACCAATCCAAGCCTAGTATTACATCTAATCCCTGTGACTCCAAAACAACCAAATGTGCTAGGAAGTTGTGTGCTCCAATACCTAGGGTAAGATCACGACATCCCTTACTAGCTAGCATTTCTCCTCCTGTTGAGCTCACTCTAATAGTCCCTTTTAGTAACTCAGTGGTTAACTTATGTGTATCCACAAATGCCCTTGATATGAATGAATGTGATGCACCAGTATCAAATAGAACGAGTGCAATATGGGAATCGATTGGAAACTTACCAATCACGAGATCCGGCTCATCACGGACTTGCTCCACATCCACATGGTTCACATTCGCCTTCTGTTTGGGTCCAAGCTTGGGTCCTACTCCCGTGATCTTCTCCGGACAGGTACTAGCATAGTGGCCTAGTTTCTTGCACTTGTAACACTCCACATTGCCGAGGTCCTTCTTGCTCACATATTTGTGTCCATTGTTCCTCCTAGAGTTGCTGTGGTGGCTCCTATGACCATTATGGTGGTGGTCATTTCCTCCACGATGGTGATTGTTGCCCTTGTGACCATCGTGGCGATGTCCGTTACCTCCACGGTGGTTGCGGTCATCTCTGCCATGCCTAGAATATCCAGATTGTCCATCATAAGAGGTGTGAGCACGGTGGTGCGATCCTGAGGAGTGATGGCTGTTCTTCCTCTTGCGTCTCTCCACCTGCAGTTGTTTCCCTTCCAGAATCCTGGCCTTGTCCATTAGTTCATGAAATGTCGGGCAATAAACCACAGATAGCTGAAGTGAAAGCTGATCACTGAGACCATCCAGGAACCTCTCCCTCATCTTGGCATCAGTGTCCACATCCTCAGGGGCATAGCAGGACAAGTTGTTGAATTCCTCTATGTAGTCCGCCACAAGTGCGGTTGGTTTGGCGCAGGTTGCGGAATTCCTTCTTCTTCAGGCTCATGGTCCCGGCAGAGACGTGGTTGGTCCTGAACCCTTCCTCAAACATGGCCCAAGTAACATGTCCAGCGGGTGGGTGATCTGGAAAGCATCCCACCAAGACGCAGCTGATCCGTCTAGTAAGTGAGCAGCAAACCTCACTTTTTCAGCATCAGTGCAACCAATGGTCACCAAGTCTTTGTTCACAAAACGGAGCTAGTCGAGAGCAACCATGGGCTCAGGTGCAGAGGAGAACTTAGCTAGCCTCAGCCTCGGGAAACTAGTGAGAGCATCTCCTTGGAGCTGATTGTTCCCGTTGTTGTTGCTATTGTTGTTTTGATTGGCCATAAACTGTGTCATCACCTGGGTCAACTGTGCCTGAGCGCACATGAGCTGAGCCATCTCATCAGTTACTCGGCGAGGAGGCATCTGCGGTTCAGCACATATAAGATTAGAAAGAAGAATCTAAAGAAATAATACCTACCCATGTATAATGCTCATGCAACAACCATATGTTTACAGACAATGATAAACAAGCATCACACAAGCAAACAGACAACAAGCACAATTCCAGGTGTTTATCTTAACAGCATATAACTATAAAATAGTGTAAAAAAAATTGCATCAACATTTAGATACAATAGAGCAACAATTTAGCAATAAACAGAATTCTGCCAGAATAGTTTAGCTGTGTTCACGATTTTTTTTGACTGACTTAAACTCGTCAGGAATTTTAGCTGGTTTTTGTGCATGTAGTACATATAACCACTCACCAGATCCCAATTTTGCAGATTTTTATCAGTTACTATTAAAATATGAAAAATCATACAGTATAGAAGATTCAGTAGAAAACTGATGCAACAATAACACGGATTTTACCCAAAACATGCCAACAATCATTTCATAAATCACACAAGAAAATCATGGAACTTCAGAGTACTTAATAGAGCATCCTAAACACAATAATCTAAAAGTGCCAAAGTTTACATTGATCGATATATAACGACTAACAAAATTCCTAACAAAGACTAATTTTGGAGGACCATCTCTAACTATTTGATGAACATATTGCAATAGACTCTGGAGTCCCTGCGCTGGCGCTTTGGTCCTCGTGCAATCCATGGCGGTGTCGTGTACACCTCTCCTGAATCTTCATCACTCGAGTCCTCGAAGTCCACCTCATCGGGGTCCTCCTCCTCACTTTCTTCAGCAAAGGCGTTCACTTCATCTCCTCCATCGTCATTTCCTCCATCATCTCCATCATCGTCGTCGCCTCCATCACCATTATCCACATCATCATCATTACCATCATTGTTGTCATTATTTGGTGGAGGGTTCGGCTGCGCTTGCAGAGCAGCAATCTGGGCAGCCATATCCACAATGGTTTGATCTTGCTCCGCCACAACTTGAGTAATTCCCACAATAGTTTGGTTAAGCTCCGCAATCGTGGCATCCCTTTCCACCACAACTTCCTTTTGTTCCTCAATGGTGGCATCCTTTTATGCTATGGTCCCATTGAGGTCCGCTATGGTTTGATCCCTACCAGTGAGGGCTTGCTCCATTGTATTCACAGCGGTGTGCAGGGTTTCCATCTCATACCCTTGTAAATGCACAGTTCCCTGAAAATAGTCCAACTGCTCCTTTTGCTGCATCAGCTTCTCTTCCCTCACCCAAGCTTTAATTTCCATGTCCTCTATGTGCTTCCCATAGGGTGGCATGTCGTTCTGGTTGCCTGGGGTAACCATCACGTTCCCGTCCTCATTCCGCTTTCCAAATGCAACGAAGGGTGAACCTGCTAGCAGACGGTGTTGGTGAAGATAACACATGCGTGACAATGCCTCATGTATGGCTGATTCCACTCCTTGCTCCCAGGTAAGGTATTTCTTGGTGCGGTTCAGGTTCTCAATGTCAGGCACGGTGGGATCCGCAAGAACAATAGTGGTGATCTCCCACACGCGATCTCCAGGCACATATGCGTTCATCCTCCTCCCTTTGAACATCGGCATTAGCATGCCAAGCGTCTGACATAGCTCTGCCAGCTATCTTACAAAGAGCCTTGGTGATTGGAACGCAATGTAACATCCCAAAACTCTAATCCAAGTGATCAAGATCCAATCCACCCAATTTAGGGTTAACAAAAACTTTTTCTATTTAAAAATCTTTAAGCATTCATATGTATATGCATTTAAAATAGGAGTTGTTTGAAATGCCATGTTTGAGTGATATATTGATTGTAAAATGGTTCTAAGGTGAATGAAACATCATCTAGATCATCCCCAAGCAAATCCCAAAGAAAAATAAAGCAAAAAGAATTAAATAAGCAAATGGTCACTTTTGACATTTTAATCACATAGCCTACTTTGGTTATTCCTAGAACTCAAATCTTAACAGAAACAATTGTGGTTCTTTGCACCCCTTGCTAGTACAAGTAGTGATGTGCCAAGGCCCACTTTGTTTCATCCCAAAAACTTTCAAACACTAAATTTAAATGACATTTGAAAATTGAATGTAGTTCATATGCATAGATCACACTTATTCAAAAACCACTCAAATGAACTCCATTTTTAAATCCCAAGCAAACCTAGATGCTTAAGCATAAGATGAATCACTCCACCAAAAATTCAAATATTTTCTTCATGCGGCCATTGTGTCGAACACCTGGCAGGCAGATAAAAAGTGGCCTAACTATTACTATTGCTAGTTAAGCCCTTGTCCCCCTCTTAGCCCTCTCTTCACTCCCCTATCCCCCTAGCATCTAACCAAGCCCAGAACAGCATCCCCTTCCCTGCAGCGCCAGTGCCGCGCCACCCAAATGAGGTCACCGCCGGCCGAACACAGGCAGCACGCCAGAGACCGAGCCGCACCATTCCAGCGTGCCCACTAGGTCCGCCCAACCCTACTGCCGCCCACGGTCTACCCCTCGATCAACCCCAGCCCCTGGACCACCTCAGCACCGCGCCACCCTTTCTCTCTGCACGCAGCCGGAGCGCGATCGCCGCCAGCACGCAGCAGACCGCGCCTTGACACCATATCGCGCACGCCGCTCCGCCTCGACCCCTGAACCCACCAGACATGGTCAGGCACCGCCGTGCGACCCACAGTTGCCATGATCGCTGTCGAGAACCGCCTCTGTCCCCAAGAGCATGTGAAGTCCTCGACATTTAGGCACCGCCCCTAGCCGCACCATTGCACCGTAGCTGACCGCCAGCAGACCGCCCACCGTCCGCCTACCTCGCCACGCCAGTAGCCCCCTGTTTCACCGTCACCGACGAGCCGCGCCCATGCCTCTCGGTCTCACCGTCGAGCCTATATAAGCAGGCCTCCCCAGCACCAACTGTTCACACCATTCCACTCCCCTCTCTCCACTAACCATGTCCCCTCTCTCGTCGGAGTTTCTCGAGCCGTCGTTCGCCGGAATTGCACCGGAGGAGGCCGCTGCAGAGGAGGAGACGCTGCCATCGATTCCGTCCACCGCAGCCCCTGCTGCGACTTCGCCTGAGCTTGACGTCGTTGTCCAGTTCGATCGCCCACCTCGCTGCACTAGCTGGAGCCCTGGTACGTCCCCAGTAGACCCCCATCGTCCGTTTAGGGTTCGGTCTCTCCAGCGACGAGTCCGTCGTGGACGACGACTGTGGACTGTTGATCTATGTTTTAATTATAGTGCCTAGATCGTCCCGTACCGCTTCATGTTTAAAGAGTCACTGACAGGCAGGACCCCCTATCAGTAGCCCTCCGCGCCGTGGAGCACCACTAGGCCGGCCCATTTAGTTTCCCGCCTAAGCCCGTAGATTCAAAAATAGGTTTTGCTATTTTAATTCAAACCTAGTTTTGTCCCTTAGTTTAAAAATCATTTTAGGAAGATTTACTAAACCAAATTGAGTGATTCCAATTTTCTTAGAAAGCTACTGAAAAGATCTATCCAAGCCCGTTGGATTTAAATTATTTAGAGTTAGAAATCTCTCCTAGTTAAAATAACAAAACAGAAGCTTTTGCACATTCAAACATTTTTATAAAATCAACCATAATAGCTTTTGAGTTGATTCCAACTCTCAAAAATCACATTTCACCATACCTATCTGAATATGTAATAATATTAAGGTTTACATGCAGTGACTTTGGACTAGTACTCATGGCTTTTGCCCCTGGCTATTCCTATGGCCAGACTATGAAGGAGACTACCAAGATGAAGGACAGTAGGACGGCTATGATAACTAGGACTATCTCCCATCGTCAGCATTGCCTGTGACTCTAAAGATGGACCCCTCTACTATGCTATTTATTCTGCTACTTGATTGTACTAAGACTGGATCATGAGATCCTTATTTGTGTAAGACCTTATTTATGGTTTGTAATGGATGATGTATTGTGATATCCAATCTGTTATGTCTCGCAAAAATGGTAATCCTGGGATTGCAAGGTATGGCATAACAGGCATCTGGTATTAAAAATACGGGTGTTGACAAGTTGGTGTCAGAGCCATCCTGACCATAGGAGACCCTAGTTAGAATGGATGTCCAAACAAAAACTTAGTTTCAAAACCAAAGTGAGTACTTATGAAAACTATTTCCACTCTTACCCTTGGGAATTCGTTCTTTAAAAAAAAATCATGTTCCTCCAAATTCTTACATTACTACATAAAAATTTGACACACTTGATCACTTCACTAACTCTCTCATCCTAAATTCTTATAGATGGAAGCCCAATACAACAAGTTCTACCAGTTGGGCAACGGAGGCCAACTGATCTTCGAGAGGGACTTAGATGCACTGTCTGAGTTCTTGGAGCGTCCTCATCCGGAATTCCTTGGAGCTCAACTCCCGGGTCCACCAGGAGGAGATTTGCAATGGCTAGTGACTGCTGATCTTCGAGGCAAGATAGAAGCACTAGTATCTGGGAGGATTCAGTTCTCGGTGAGGGAGAACAACTGTCTAGATGGATTAACTAGGGCAATGCATGAAGCTCTCGCACGTCTGTGTGCCCTCAGTGTCAACCTCATCCAAGGAACCCGCTTTGTTCACTATGCAAGTCGTGATTCCATGGGAATGCCGCTTGAGATGCCAAGTCACCCAATACTGAGGCGTCAAGTGGAGAACCTCGACTTCCTACTGTACGACATACAGAAGGAGTTGGACAATGCAAGAGAGCTAGCCAACCACAACCTCGCCATTGTAGCCTAGAAGGCCCAGACTTTCTCACTGCTAGGCCAGGGTCGTCAGTCTCTTCGCTGTTAGCGTGCCAAGAAGGATCGCACCATCGACCGTCTTTGCAAGAAGGTGGCCGACCTCGAGAAGACCATCAAGGAGCAAGAAGCTCAGCTTGCCGTAAAGGAAGAAGAAGAGGAAGGTGACGATATCCAAGGGGATATTGACTCCTACCTCAGCAATGATGATGACTTTCTAGAGGAAGATGACGTGGACTTCTACACCGACGATGACGACTCCGACTTCATCGATGATAAGTAGATGCACTAGAGCACTGTCGTAGCATGAGGAGTATCGGTCCCATTGTATCATAGCTACAGAATGGTTCTTAAAACCATCGGTTTTCCCTTTGATGTTGTGGTGCGTGTGTGTTTGTATTGTGTGCTTTGTTTGAAGGAATGAAAAGAAGTTAGTTGCAAAAACCTGAGTCCAACTCAAAATTTTAGCTGTGAAATCAAAACCATGAACCTTAGAACTTTCCCTCTTACCCCTTTATCTATCTCAATCTTAAGATGACTCGTGGAAACCAAGGAGGGAGCAGCTCATCGCAAGACCCAATGCTGCAGAATCTCATTGCAGACCGGGAAGCAAGCAGGGCAGAGCGCCAAGCTAATCTAGCAACACTGTAGCAGATCACCCAGATGGCTCACAACAACCAGAACCATGGAAATCAGGATCATCATGTATCCGAACTCAAAAACTTCCAGAATACAAATCCCCCAATCTTTAGTACTTCAGAGAACCCACTGGATGCTGATGACTGGTTGCAGACAATGGAGAACAACTTAGAAGTAGATGGAGTGGATGCCAACGAGAGGGTTCTTTTTGCCACCCACTATCTGGCAGGAGATGCAAGAGCATGGTGGAACAGTATCCGCACAATGAATCATGGTCAAGTGATGACATGGGAAGCCTTCAAAATCAAGTTCAGCCGCACCCACGTGCCGTAGGGTCTAGTCAACAGAATGAGGGATGAATTCCGAGAGTTGAAGCAAGGCAGAATGACTGTAGTGGAGTACCGTGACAGATTCCTGTCCCTTGCTTGGTATGCACCTGATGAGATCAACACAGAGGCCAAGAAGAAGGAGAGATTCTTTAACGGACTGCATGATGAGATGCAGACTGTCCTCGTCAACATCCGCTTCGAGGATCTCGAAGAACTAGTCAACTCTGCCATTCAGATGGAAGGGAAGATTAACCAGGCAAACAACAACCGCAAACATTGTATGATGCACCAAGCTGGGTCCAACAGTCACCAGACGTACCGTCCCAACCCGTCTGCAGGGTATGCACCAAGAAACAACCGACCCCCAATGTCCCGCCCAAGCTACCCCAACCGTACCGAAGGAAATGTGAAGTCCGGAGGAAACAACAATCACTCCGGCAACACCAGCAACTTCACTTGTGCCCCTCCCAAGAGCAACAACAACAACAACAATAACAACATTGCACCCCGAACTGGAAGAAATTGTGTGTCGGTTGTAGCTAAAGACAAGTCTCAGATCACTTGTTTCGAGTGTGGAGTGAAGGATCACTATTCCAATGAGTGCCCCAAGAAGATTGCCGCCAATGCAAATGTGAATGCCCTAGCTCAACAGCAGCGTCGTGTTCAACCAGGAAGAAGATTCGCCCTAGGGAACCCTCACAACCGCAACTCTTCCATATGAATGCCGAAGAAGCGCCAGATGTAGTGCTGGGTATGTTTTCTGTCAACTCAGTTTTAGCAAGAGTATTGTTTGATTCTGGAGCATCGCACTCATTTGTCACCGAAGAATTTGCATGCACTAGTAAGATTCACCCAACCAACCTGAAGCATGTCATGATAGTTCAAATCCCTAGTTCAACTACAAAAGCTAGAAAAATTTGCAAAGTTGTGCCTATCAGAATACATGGGATAGATTTTTATGCCAACCTAATAGTACTTGGAACCAAAGGTTTGAAGTAGTACTAGGAATGGATTGGATGTCAAAGCATAAAGGGTTGATAGACTGTGCCAAGAAAGCCATCACAATGACCAGTAGCTCTGGAGTCTCAGTAGAGCACATATCTGAAACCTTGCCCTGTCAATTCAAGTGTAACAAGAGTCTAGCCATGCCTACCATTGACCAAGTCAGAGTAGTCTGTGAATACCCCGACGTATTCCCAGATGAATTGCCCGGTATGCCCCCAGATAGGGATATTGAGTTCATTATTGAACTAATCCCCGAAACCGGACCTATAGCCCAGAGACCCTATAGCATGAACCCCTCAGAGTTAGTAGAATCGAAGAAGCAGTTGGATGCTATGTTGGCAACAGGCTTGATTCAACCAAGTGCATCGCCATGGAGATCGCTAGTGTTATTCGTCGACAAGAAAGATGGAGGAAACCGTCTGTGCACCGATTACAGGAAGTTGAATGATGTCACCATCAAAAACAAGTATCCATTGCCAAAGATAGAGGATCTATTTGATTAGTTGACTGGAGTGAATGTATTCTCTAAGATCGATCTTAGGACTGGTTATCACCAACTTAAGATTCGTGCAATGGATATTCTGAAGACCGCCTTTACTACTCGCTATGGTTTGTATGAGTATACGGTTATGTCTTTTGGATTAACCAATGCCCCTTCTTATTTCATGAATCTCATGAATAAGATCTTTATGAATTTTCTAGATAAGTTTTTCGTTGTGTTTATCAACGATATCCTTATCTACTCCAAGTCAGAAGAAGAGCATGAGCAACATCTGAGAATCATCCTTGAAACCCTTAGAGAGCATCGGTTGTATGCCAAGTTCAGCAAGTGTGAGTTTTGGCTGAAAGAAGTAGGATTCCTAGGACATATTGTGTCTGCCGGAGGAGTCGCTATTGATCCTGCCAAGATCAAGGATGTCGAAGAATGGGAAGCCCCAACCACTCAAACCCATGTCCGTGCATTCCTCGGATTAGCAGGATACTACCGCAAGTTCGTCGAAGGATTTTCAAGCATCGCCCGACCCATGACCCAATTGTTGAAGAAGGACAAGAAGTTTGAATGGACCGGCAAACGTGAAGCCAGTTTCTAGGAGCTGAAGAAGAGATTGATTTCAGCCCCAATATTGATCATGCCAGATATCAAGAAGCCATTTGATGTGTATTGTGATGCATCCAAGATTGATCTCGGATGTGTATTGATGCAAGAAGGCAAAGTCATCGCCTATCTGTCTCGACAACTGAAGCAACATGAGAAGAACTATCCGACCCATGATCTTGAGTTAGCAGCCGTAGTTTTGGCATTGAAGACCTAGCGTCATTATCTGATGGGTAATCGCTGTGAGATTTACTCGGATCACAAAAGCTTGAAGTATATTTTCACTCAGAAGGAGCTGAATATGAGGCAAAGGAGATGGATAGAGTTAATCAAGGATTATGACCTTGGCATTCACTATCACCCTGGCAAAGCCAATGTGGTAGCGGATGCTCTTAGCAGATTGCCATGTAGGCTAAACACCATGATCAAGGAGAAGCAGCCAAGTTTGTATGAGGAGTTGGAGCAGTTCCGCACTGAACTAGTTAACAAAGGATTCTTAGCTAGCATTGAACTTCAACCCACTTTGATTAGCCAAATCAAGGAAGCCCAGAAGGGAAATGAAAGTATCGACGGAATCAAACGTCGTATTGGTACAGGAAAGGTACCTGGATTCACCGAAGACGAAGAAGGAGTTCTGTGGTACAAAGGCCGTATCTGTGTGCCAGCTGATTCGGAGCTGAAGCAAGTTATCATGCAAGAAGCTCATGATACTCTTTATTCTATCCACCCCGGAGGAACGAAGATGTATCAAGATTTGAAAGATCAATTTTGGTGGCACAAGATGAAGAGAGAAATTCGAAGCTACATCGCCAAGTGTGATATCTATCAGAGAGTCAAAGCGGAACATCAGAGGCCTAGAGGACTGTTGCAACCTTTGCAGATTCCGGAATGAAAATGGGATTCCGTTGGAATGGACTTTATCACCGGATTGCCTACTTCGAGTAGGGGAAATGACTCAATCTAGGTCATTGTTGATAGACTGTCCAAGGTAGCTCACTTTATACCTGTCAAGACAACTTACCAGAGTTCGAAGCTAGCAGAGCTGTATATTGCTAGAATTGTTAGTCTACATGAAACCCCCAAGACCATAGTATCAGATCGAGGAACCCAATTCACCTCGAGATTTTGGGAGAAAGTCCAAGAAGGATTAGGAACCAAGTTGAATTTCAGCACACCTTATCACCCGCAAACTGATGGACAGATTGAGAGAGTCAACCAAATCCTAGAGGATATGTTGAGAGCTTGTGTGTTGGAGTATGGATCAAAATGGGAAGACTGCCTGCCTTTCGCAGAATTCTCATACAACAACAGTTATCAAGCCAGTTTGCAAATGGAACCATTTGAGTTCCTATACGGAAGAAAGTGTCGCACCCCTTTGAATTGGTCGCAAGTAGGAGAGAGTCAGATCTTTGGACCCGAAATTCTCCGAGAAGCTAAAGAGAAGGTTCACAAGGTCCGTGAGCACCTCAAGACCGCCCAATCTAGACAGAAGAGTTACACCGACAAGAGAAGAAGAGACCTGAATTTCAATGTCGGAGATTTCGTATATCTCAAGGTTTCACCATTGAAGGGAACCCAACGTTTTAGTCTGAAAGGAAAGTTAGCCCCCAGATATATCGGGCCTTTCAAGATTCTGAATCACCGAGGAGAAGTATCTTATCAACTGGAACTACCTGAAGAGATGTCTGCTATCCACAATGTGTTCCATATCTCGTTACTTCGCAAATGCTTAGAAGTGCCGGAGAAGACCGAAGTATTCAAGAACATCGATCACCGAGCTGTTGATATCAACAAGGACCTGACATATCGTGAAGTGCCCATCCGTATCTTGCAGGAAGCCTACAGAACCACCAGGACCAGGAGTATCAAATTTCTCAAGATTCAATGGAGCAACCATACCGAAGAAGAAGCCACTTGGGAGCGAGAAGATTACATTAGGACGAAGTTCCTAGATCTTTTTAGTTCCTAGTTTTCTTTCGTAAATCTCGGGACGAGATTTTGTTTAAGGGGGGAAGGTTTGTAACATCCCAAAACTCTAATCCAAGTGATCAATATCCAATCCACCCAATTTAGGGTTAACAAAAACTTTTTCTATTTAAAAATCTTTAAGCATTCATATGTGTATGCATTTAAAATAGGATTGTAAAATGATTCTAAGGTGAATTAAACATCATCTAGATCATCCCCAAGCAAATCCCAAAGAAAAATAAATAAAAAAGAATTAAATAAGCAAATGGTCACTTTTGCCATTTTAATCACATAGCCTACTTTGGCTATTCCTAGAACTCAAATCTTAACAGAAACAATTGTGGTTCTTTGCACCCCTTGCTAGTACAAGTAGTGATATGCCAAGGCCCACTTTGTTTCATCCCAAAAACTTTCAAACACTAAATTTAAATGACATTTGAAAATTGAATGTAGTTCATATGCATAGATCACACTTATTCAAAAACCACTCAAATGAACTCCATTTTTAAATCCCAAGCAAACCTAGATGCTTAAGAATAAGATGAATCACTCCACCAAAAATCTCCCAAAAATTAAAATATTTTCTTCATGCGGCCATTGTGTCGAACACCTGGCAGGCAGATAAAAAGTGGCCTAACTATTACTGTTGCTAGTTAAGCCCTTGTCCCCCTCTTAGCCCTCTCTGCACTCCCTTGTCCCCCTAGCATCAAACCAAGCCCAGACCAGCACCCCCCTTCCCCGCAGCGCTAGTGCCGCGCCGCCAAAATAAGGTCACCGCCAGCCGAACGCGGGCAGCACGCCAGAGACCGAGCCGCGCCATTTCAGCATGCCCACTACCTCCGCCCAACCCTACCACCGCCCACGGTCCACCCCTCGATCAACGCCAGCCCCGGACATCAGCACCTCGCCGCCCTTTCTCTCTGCATTGCAGCTAGAGCATGATAGAGCGCGATCGCTGCCAGCATGCAGCAGACCACGCCTTGACACTATATCACGCACGCCGCTCCGCCTCGACCCTAGCAACCCAGCAGACATGGTCGTGCACCGCTGCACGACCCACAGTCGCCATGATCGCCGTCGAGCATCGCCTCTGTCCCCTAGAGCGCGTGAAGCCCCCGACAGTTAGGCACCGCCCCTAGCCGCGCCATTTCACCATAGCTGACCGGCAGTAGACCGCCCACCGTTCGTCTACCTTGCCACGCCGGTAGCCCCCCTGTTTCGCCGCCACCGACGAGCCGCGCCCATGCCTCTCGGTCTCACCGTCGAGCCTATATAAGCAGGCCTCCCCAGCACCATCTATTCACACCATTCTACTCTCCTATCTCCACTAACCATTTCTACTCTCTCGCCGGAGCCACTCGAGCTGCTGTTTGCCGGAATTGCACCGGAGGAGGCCGCTGTAGAGGAGGAGACGCTGTCATCGATTCCGTCCACCGCAGCCCCTACCGCGACTTTGCCTGAGCTCGCCGTCACCGTCGAGTTTGATCGCCCACCTTGCCGCACTAGATGGAGCCCTGGTACGTCCCCAGTAGACCCCCACCGACCGTTTAGGATTCGATCTCGCCGGCGACGAGTCCGTCGTCGACGACGACTGTGGACCGTTGATCTATGTTTTAATCATAGCACCAGATCGTCCCGTACCGCTTCGCGTTTAATGAGTCACTGACAAGCGGGACTCCCATGTTAGCATCCCTCTGTGCCACGGAGCACCACTGGGTCGACCCATTTAGTTTCCCGCCTAAGCCCGTAGATTCAAAAATAGGTTTTGCTATTTTAATTCAAACCCAGTTTTGTCCCTTAGTTTAAAAATCAATTTAGGAAGACTTACTGAACCAAATTGAGTGATTCCAATTTTGTTAGAAAGCTACTGAAAAGATCTATCCAAGCCCGTTGGACTTAAATCATTTAGAGTTAGAAATCTCTCCTAGTTAAAATAACAAAACAGAAGCTTTTGCACATTCAAACATTTTTATAAAATCAACCATAATAGCTTTTGAGTTGATTCCAACTCTCAAAAATCACATTTAACCATACCTATCTGAATATGTAATAATATTAAGGTTTACATGCAGTGACTTTGGACTAGTACCAAAATAATGCTATATAGGCATTTCTAGTCACTTTAAATCATTAATTATTAAACTTAAACTTATTAAAATGTGATCCAACCCTTAAATCACATTACCATATGTTAGAATATGTGGTGATGACATGTGTCCACATGATCCCATATTTTAATTGGAGAATATTAAATCTTAGTTATTTTCAAGGAGTAGAAATTACTTTTCTCAAATAAAAAGAATGAAGCTAGTTCATTAAACCTTGTGATGCTTGTGATGATAATAGATCATCAAATGTGTGCCTTAGTATGCTAAGTAGACTAGTTAAGTATTGTTTGGTGATCGTGTATTCCGTATGTATTTATAGATGATAGTACCGACCAAGTCTACGAGGAGGAGGAGTTCTAGCAAGAGGAGGAGGAAGAAAACTTCAACCACTGCACTACACAAGGCAAGATATTATTGGCAAGCTAACACTTGCAAGTATTATAGTAGCAAGCCATCATTAACAATGCAAGCTAACCCTTGCAATCTAGATAACCTAAGCAAAGGCATTAGGCATGCTTTGGTTATACCACTTTGACTTATATCTATTCCAAGTCTTATTTACAAGCTTTACTTCCTTTACTTTACCAAAGTCCTTTACTTGTTTAAAGGTAGCATAAAGTGTATAAAACTTGACCTATATAGTTAGACTTAGATGTCATTCTATGGCATGAGATTGACATTAGCATCCCACTTTAGTGAACACTCTTAACTTAGTAGTTGGAACCAAACTCAAAACTTGATTCACTTTAGACGGGAATATTTGGTGAAAATGACTTTTGAAAATCTTGGAATGATGAGTCATTCTATTGAGATGTTTTGACATGTGTTGAGAAACACAAATGGTTTATGATGATGAAAATGTTGAGGCATGAGCCTTAGCCCTTTTACAAAACTGATGGTTGGGTTCGGATGCGATACCGTTCCAATTTTATCGTACAACCACAATACCTGAATTGGGTAAGGCTTAGCCGGAAGTTTATATGCATTAGTATTAGTTCCCTCGCGGGAGAGGTTTGAGCTGAGGCTACCTCTCAATGTTGTCCACCTATGCAGTGCCCAACATGACAGATGGTCATGGTTGGGAGGCCATGCTCATAGGAGAGGTTCTTATACTAGGGTGTGTAAAGGAAAGGTTATGTTTGATTATCTGCATACTAAGTATGATGATTCAGGGTTATCCCTGATAGATGTATCGAATCTTGTGGTGAATGTGTACCACCTTTGCAGAGTGTCAAACTATTCGAATAGCCGTGTCTGCGGTTATGGACAGTTGGAGTGGCCATACTGTTCCGTTGTCAGATGTTTTCAAAACAACTTATGAAATGAATTGTGACATGACTTGACCACAACAGAGTTGTGACTATGACAATTAAGTTCCCACTTAGGTGATTTCAAACTTTATTTTATCTTTCTTTATTTCTGAACTCAGCATAGGTTTCAAACTTAACTTTAGAAATAAACTTAGAGTTAGTATTCCTACTAGAACTATACTATTTGTTAGTGGTAGTTTGCAAGTACTTAAAGAGTGCTCATGGCTTTTGTCCCTAGCTATTCCTATGGCCAGACTATGAAGGAGACTACCAAGATGAAGGACAGCAGGACGGCTATGATAACTAGGACTATCTCCCATCGTCAGCATTTCCTGTGACTCTGAAGATGGATCCCTCTTCTACGCTATTTATTCCGCTACTTGATTGTACTAAGACCTTATTTATGGTTTGTAATGGATGATGTACTGTGATATCCAATCTGTTATGTCTCGCAAAAATGGTAATCCGGGGATTGCGAGGTATGGCATAATAGGCATCTGGGATTAAAAATCCAGGTGTTGACACCCAACATACTTGACTCTAGTGACGTCTCCCATCTATGAATTGTAAAGAGGAAAGTGTGAGAATAGCAAAGTATAAGAATTTACTAGAATGAAAGGCGTAAGAATAAAGACAGAATTTAAAATAGACTCAAGTAATTCCATGGCTTCCTATTTCAATCCTAGGTCATGATCCTACAGTCAACACATGGCTCTGATACCATCTGTAACACTACAGCACTGAAAAGACTGTAGCTTCTATGCAACATGCCAATCCATGGATCAGTTCATTGGCTTACATATAACATAGATGAAATAACAAAGTAATAATCCGTGTATCATAAATAACGAAGATCCAGAAGATTCAATTATTACAATATTTTCTTAGCTCGAAGGCTAGCTTGCACATTATTCAAGTAGCAACATAAATAAAGATAACCACTCCATCTTCAAATTGCCCACAAGGGAACAAGTGTCGAGTGGAGTATCGCGACCTATTCGATCACTCGGAATCTGAATAACCTGCAACATGAAACATATCAGCCCCGAAGGGTCAATACATAGAATGTATGGCAATTAGCGCTAAAATAAAAGAGGCAATACACCTAGCATCTACATGCTTATTTGGCTAGTGGAGCTTTCTCTATCTTGCACTTTCCAAACACCTTTATCCTACTTTTGTAAACCATTTGATTCACAGCAAGCCATTAAGTTCATCCATCAAGTTTTAGTAATTAGGAAATAAGGATGAGTGAGAATATGTCATAGCCTCGATGTCAAGCAACTCAATCGTCCATAACCGGGGACACGACTAAATACTTAGTTTTACACCCTGCAGGGGTGTGTACACTTTACCCATGTGACCTGGCTAACCCAGCTCGTACCACCACACTCATATTGTGTGATGATAGGGAGAAGTCCAAGAAGAGACTGTTCGGGAAGTAGATCTCCAAACCCCACTGCGCACCGGTCTCAACCTACCATTCACTACATCTCTGGTTACGCTGGGTTCGGATCACCACGACCTACTAAGTCCAACTAGCCACCTATTCTTACTGGCACATGGTTGCACACGTAAGCTACTATAACAAGGAGAACCAATCCTTCTCAGTACCATGGGCGGCATTCCCCACCATTATCCACACTCCGTTGATATTCCCACCACTCCGCCCAGGTAGTTCATTAGCATTATGTTGTTTTTAGTTTGAACAAGCACATACTTCACCATAATGTGATCCCTTCCCCGTCTATATAGCAGGTATAAGCACTTCTACCTTACGGAGGCTCAACTACAAGGGATTCCTACCACAATATACATAGGACATAGCATAGCATAGTAATTCCTACACATAATCTACGGAAATACACTACACATGCATAAGAGAAAATAGTAGGAGAAGGTATTATCAAGATAGCATCTACTTGCCTTGGCAGTAGGAGTCGAGAGTACAATCCTCGCAGAAACCAGCGTTGCACTCGTCACAATCTACACGATACAATTGCAACACATAAACAACATACACAATCATAGACAAATGCACAGATGCATGCATGATGGTTTAATAAAGGTTCTAGTAGCACTTTTATATTCTCTGATGTTTATACATACAGAATGCATTCATGGAAAACCTTTTGTCCATTAAAACCAAAACATGCAATTTGTTATTCCTATTAATAGGCCTTTAAACAAAATACTAAGCCACGTCTATAAACAGTGTTGTAAAATCTAGACAAAAATGCTACTGGATAGGTAAGATGATTTAGAGTCAGGGCCAACAATAATCATGTAAAAAGGATATACAGATCTTTTTTTATAATTTTTATAGTGCAATATGCCTATTATTAAACTCATAAAGATTAGTACAGTATACTTGCAATTTTAATTCAGAAACAGCTTCCACACTTTCTTGTGATTTCGTAGACATATCATTTGCAATTTTCTGAAAAGTAGTTATTTTCTTGTCAATTTATTACTCCAAAAAGTGTACTAACCTATTTAAATCAATGCGGCAAAACCTTACAGTAATTTCCTGAACCAACCGCATATTAATAATCTACATGACCATAACTTTTGAACGACATATTATGTGCCATTTTTAGACCAGTAGATTAATTTCTATATTTTCTGTCTTTTATTCAATTTTTAGATATTTCGGGGAATATTCCGTGTTGACTGGGCAGCTGACCGGTCAGCGGTCAACACAGTCTGCGGGCGATCCTGGCCGTTGGCCACGGATCGGACGGCTGGCGCGCGTGGGCGGTGGTACTCACCGTTGGCGGGTCGGAATACGGTGTTGGCGGCGGCTCCGGTCAGGGATGTCGGCGGCGAGGTGTTCGACGGTGTAGAGGTGCGCAAGGGGTGCTCGTAGGAGGGCTCGACAGAGACCGGGGCTTCCCAGTTCGACAACGAGGTGTGGTCGGAGGTGGGCGGCGTTGCGGACTCCGGCGGCGGGGTTCAGTGTGCTACAGAGGAAGGGAAGTCAGGGGAAAACAAGCGGTGTGGCACGGCGGTGTATCTGGTCAAGAAAGTGGGCAGGAGACCCGAGCTAGAGCTCGTACCGGTTAATGGCGGCGGCGGAGGGTCGGAACTCTGGCGAGCAATCGGCGCGAGATGGTGGCGGTGTAGATGGCATTTTAGGGGGGTTCCGATGGGGAGGTCCAGGGCTTTATGGGGGCATGCTCGGCTGGGCTGAGGCGAGTCTCTAACAGAAACAGCGCCTCCCGGGAGAATTGGCGGTGACGGCGGAGTCCGTGTCGAGCACGGCTGGCTGATGGGCAGGTCCCGCTTGTTGGAGGAAAAAAAGATAATAAAACGAGAAAGAAGAGAAAAGGGAAAAGGAGGCCGGCCGGCTGTCGGTGGGCTACTGGCGGGCCGGCCGGTGCGGTGTGCGCTGTGTGCTGCACGCTGCGCTGAGAGCTGGCCCCGTGTGGGTCGCTGGCTGCCGCCCGGTTGGGCTGCTCGTTTCGTTTTTTCCTTTTCTTTTAAATCTTTTCCCTGAACTGTTAACTGAACTTTTGTCTGTTGTCTAAATAGTTTGAAACTACAGCTGTTTGAACACTAGGAAGGACATAACTTTTGATCCACAACTCTGATTTGAGCAAAAGAAAAATCCCACGGGTTTGAAATCGAATAACCTATGTATCTAAGCATCTAGGATGATTGTATAACACCATACAAGCAGATGCTAAATCCATACCTAGGCTTAAATATATGAAGACCAAGCAAACATGTGGTGTTTTGGTAAAATGGTTTTTGAACTGAATTTTTGCAATGATGATCATGATGAAATGCCATATAGGATATGCAGTACCAATTATAATAATTGGGATGTGACACTTTTCAAAATTATTAACTAAAAGCATTTAAGAAGAAAATATTTAGCATCTTTGAATAACTATTCTTCTAGCAAGTGGAGACTTATATATTTTGAAGATGGCATCATATTACAGGTGATTTACTTCTTATTGATTCCTAAAGGTATAATACAAGTAGCAATGCTTTTTATAGAATTGGTGTTTTCTTAGGGTTATACTTAATAAATACAAAATAGGCATTACTTTAGTAACTTAAGAACTTTGTTTAGATTTAAGTTGTTTCCTAGACTAGTAGAGGAATTAGTAAATATGAGCTTGATGATTTCATAAGTGATTAGAATCCTTTTAACTAACAATATACTATTGTTGTTGATTTTGTAATTGATAAAATCTTTTTAGGAAAATTAAGATACACATAATTTTAGATGATAGTTTTAGTAAATACATCTTAAAATAGTTAGATCTATTTTAACTCCACTTAAACATTAATGAAACTTGTTATTCACTTTTCGACTTTAAACAATTAATGTTAAAGATAAAGTAAATATTTTTTGAATTTTTAATCCATTAAGATATTAGAAAATAGTTTTAATCAAGACTTATTCAACTTTTACCTTCATTTGACTTCAGATGTGCAACAGGATATTTTTAATGTGTATTTTTTATTTTTGTGATCATTTTGGTATATTATAAGTATTTTTATGATTTTTAATTAATAAGATATGATTTTTATGATTTTTATTATTTTATAAATAATAAAAAAATAATAAATACTTAGTTAAGTGACACAAACATATATGAAACAAGTTTGTAAATGTAGATTTTGTTTTTTTAATAATTTTGGTCTATTATACTTATTTTCCTGAATTTTAAATAATAAAATATACGTTTTAAAAGATTAACCCATAATAGGTTATTTACTAATAATAATTATCTTATTTAAGTTGGAAAATAAAATGTGATAATAGGTTTAGAATATAGAATTTATTTTTCTGAACATTTTGATATATAATATATTTTTCTGAATTATAAAACAAAAGTTATTGTATTTCTAAGATATAGTCATTTTATAAATTTCTAGAAAATATTTATATACTCCCTCTATCTCAATTTACTCTGCGTTTTAGGTTTAGTTAAAGTCAAACTTTATAAACTTTGACTGTCTATATCATAAAAAATATCAACATCTAAAATATGTAATAAATATAATTAGACTCGTCATAAAACATATTTTTATATTGTATGCAATTAATTTTATAAATGTTGGTATTTTTTACAATATTTTTAGACAAGTTTTAATATGTTTGACTTTGACCAAACCTAGAATGCAGAGTAATTTAGGACAGAGGGAGTATGAATCTATAATGTTTTATTCATTTTCTAAACAGGTAAGTACTTTTTGCACTCAGATCTAACCCAGCCAGGGTCACTGACCAGTGTGGTCAGGGCCATGTCGGCAGCCACCAAAGCACTGTCTAAGTCAAAATTGTTGACTGGGCGGGAGGTGACGCGAGCACGACATCATGATGACGTTAGCACGGCCTCCACCGCCAGATCATGACCACCGGCAGCGAACTACTGAGTCCTAGCAAGCATCGTTGTGTGCACGAGAAAGAGGAGATCGAGGTGGTCCAAGTAGTAGCGGCGCCACCCAATATTGGTCACCGGAGCTACTCCAGCAACCACCTTCTGCAGCGACCGACGACGGGCTACGGCGTGAGGGTGATACAAAACGAAAGGGGAGTTGAGGATGGTACTAGAAGACTCAGTGGCTTACCAGGAACATGATGATGCGGTCGGTGAAACGAATCATGGCCGAAATCGATGGGGATAGCGACGGTCGGACTTCGGGGAAGAGGTCACGATTAGACCCTCAGGGACTTCGCCGACACGAGCTAGCAGGGGAAATTGACCGAGCAGAGAACGAGGAACACCGTGGTGGTCTCAGATGGTCGAGGGATGGTCGGAAGCGGCGGCTTCCCTAGAGCTCCGATGATCTAGGGTTCTGGGGCTCGCACAGAGAGAGGAAGAGAGAGCTACAGAGGGAGGAAATGGATGAGGATGAAGGAGAGTTGGCGTGCGGGGATTCTTATCCTTCATGGTGATGTAGCCAGCTACACAAACCGTGGCGTGAAGACGGCGGATGGCGGAGCTCCAGCCAGCGAGCTGCTTCCAGTAGGAGAGGAAGACGACGATGTAGACTTTTTGCGGAACCCCCTAGCGTATTTTCTGTCTCAACCCGTGGTCCTTGGTTGTGTCCCACCTATCAATCACAGAGGAAGACGAGTTGGGCTGGTGTTGGGCCGTGGCTAAGTAAGCGAGAAGTGACGACTGGCGCATGCAACCGGCAGGTAACGTGTAGGCTTGCTGGGCTGTGGTTCGATTCTGTTAGCAGTCTCTTTTTCTTTTTTCTAATTTCACTAATTGTTTTCAAATATGGATTTCCCAAGGTTTTAAAATAACTCCTACTTACGCGCCTCTCCGAAGACGATGGCGCATGTGCGGCTTAGGTGTGGCCCGACAACGACGTCCGTGCTGCCAACACGAGGAGCGGCGTCACTCAAGACGACGGTGATAACAGAGACGAGGACCTTTCCATCTCCGCGAGTGGCATCCGGGATTCTGGCGTGCAGTCGGGCGCTACCACCATCTACATCAACGCTAGCTGCGACGAAGGCGGTGGCGGGGCTGCCGGCGGGCAAGCCGGCGCCATCTCCAGTCCGGCGAACGACACCAAAGGTGGTGGCGTCGGGCTATGCCATATCAAATCTAGCGAGCGGCACCGATGGGCGACGGCGGGGCTGCCAGCGTGCAAGCCGGCGTCATCTCCACTCCGGCGAGCCGTACTGATGGACGACAGCGGGGCTTCCGCGTCAAGACTGGTGCCATCTTCGCCACCTCGAACTGCGCCCAAGTCGACGGCCTCAAAGGCGCACAGAGTCACCGGCGCACAAGACAGTGCCTTCTCCAACTCTACGACCATAGATGACAGCATCGAGGCAGCCGGCACCATCTCCACTCCCGCCGGCCTCTCCGCAGATGACGGCGACGGGGCTGCCGGCGTGCAGCCCAACGCCATCTCCACTCCGGCGAGCCGCACCGACGGGCGATGGTAGGACTGCCGGCGTGCAGCCCGGTGTCCTCCCCACCACCTAAGAACGACGCTGAAGGAGGCGTCGGGATCACCGAGGTGCAGCCCGGTGTGTCCTCTCCACCATCTACGTCTTTGTGACCCATAGGCGACGGCATCGGGGCAGTCGGCGTGCAGTAGCACCATCTCCACTCCCGCGGAGTCGTCGGTGCGCAAGACGGCGCCATCTCCATCTCAACGAGTCGAGCGGTCGAAAGCGACGCCGCTAGGACTACCAGATCAAGTTGGGAGTACCACGAAAACTATCGTCATATCAAGATTACGTGTCATGACGAAGATAAAACTGTCTTATCAACCATTGTACATGCCCTTAGAGCCAGCATCCCAACGGCAGACCGCATTT
The DNA here is from genome assembly GCA_916181665.1 of Avena sativa. Classification (NCBI taxonomy): domain Eukaryota; kingdom Viridiplantae; phylum Streptophyta; class Magnoliopsida; order Poales; family Poaceae; genus Avena; species Avena sativa. The sequence continues at coordinate 155,027,079 of OV702289.1, read as the reverse complement.
ACACCGTTCAGTACGCGGACACAGGACGGTCCCGTCGGACCTAAAAACAAGCTACCAACAGGGGACACAAACGGTTGCATGACCCGAACCAGCGTATTCACGGCTCAATTAGACAACGTGTTTGTGCTCGTGCGTGTCCACGCGGACATCGCAACCGTCATCTTTCCGTCCGCCTAGATCCACATGTCATTTGAGATAAGATATAATTTTCATTAAACTAATGCATATAGATACATCACTACGGGAAAAGAAGACGTTGTCGTGCGTCACACCTTTGCCGTGTGTGTGCGCACGGCAAAGAAATGTTTGCCGTGCGTCCTTTTGGAAAACACCCGGCGAAGACAAAATGCATGGCAAAACTGCGCGGGGAGCACGGTAAATAAAAAACACACGGCAAATATAGCGAAATGTACACGGCAAGAACGGCGCACGGTAAACCAGCAAACAAATGCACGGCAAAGAAAATACGCACGGCAAACAGACAAGGAGAGCCCACATTTCCGCCCAGCTAACGCTGCCGACCTGACGGCATGCCTTTGCCGTGTACAGCCGTTAGGCGCACGGTAAATTTTCGATTTTTTATTTTGCTTACCCGCGCGTTTTTCGCACCGTATAGATCTTTGGGCGCACGAATTTATTTCGCGCGAAATTTTAAATAGCTTTGCCGTGTGTTTGGTGCCAAGACCACATGGCAAAGACCTTTGCCATGCATTCAGGCTACGCACACGGCAAAGAAAAAAGATTTGCCATGTGTTCTGGATAGTCACATGGCAAAGGCCATTTTTTATTTTTGTCCATTTTCCCTACCAACCATCAAAGGGATAATTGAAAATGCTTTCATCACATTATTCAAAAATACTTGACCGCCTTACATATAAAATTCCCAAACAAAGGACCTCAAAGATTTTCGTCCACCCTTGGTGAAAAGACAAGTTCCCGCCGAATCGGTAGAAAGTGAGACCAATTTAAACTACAGGTACATTATCTGATGCTCATGATTTTTTTACAAAAAACAATTTTGCACTTACAATAGTGTTGTGCAAGTCCCATAGATGCAAAACATAGCTCCCCGGTATGAGCTTCTTCACATTCATGCGATAACACTTAGCAGATTCCTCGAACTATAGGGGGAAAGATCACGCTGCAGGTATATTAGGGGCTAGAATGTGCCACATGGTCGCAACCTTGGTTTTCCTTGTATATATGGCCTAAACAAAACTTACCAACAAAAAAGTACATTGGTGCAACCTCGTGCGGAAAAAGCTAGGGGTAGACCTTCCTGGGCCCGCGGACGAGTGTTTTCGATGCAGAATGACCCCGGAGACCCGGAAACCCACCCAAACTTTCATGTGGAGCTAGGATACTTGCATGTGGACCTAGGATACATGTAAAAGTGTTGTAGAAGTCACATAGATGCAAGACATAGCTTCCTGATGTGAGCTTCTTCACATTCATGCGATAACACTTTGCAGATTCCTGGAACTACAGGGGGAAATGTCCCGCTGCGGGTATATTAGGGGCTAGAATGTGCCACGTGGTCCCAAACTTGGTTTTCATTGTATATATGGCATAAACAAAACTTAACCAACAAAAAAGTACATCGGTGGAACCTCGTGCGGTGAAAGCTAGAGGGTAGACCTTCCCGGGGTCTGCGGACACGGGTGTTTTCGATGGAGAATGACCCCCGGAGACCCGGGAACCCACCTACACTTTCATGTGGAGCTAGGATACTTGCATGTGGACCTAGAATACATGTAAAAGTTTTGTAGAAGTCCCATATATGCAAGACATATCTCCTCGGCGTGAGCTTCTTCACGTTCAGGCGATAACACTTAGCAAATTCCTTGACCTATAGGGGGAAATGTCCCGCTGCGGGTATACCGGGGGCTAGAATGTGCCACATGGTCCCAAACTTGGTTTTACTTGTATATATGGCCTAAAGAAAACTTAACCAACAAAAAATTACATTGGTGGAACCTCGTGCGGAAAAAGCTAGGGGGTAGACCTTCCCGGGGCGCGCGGACGGGTGTTTTCGATGCAGAATGACCCCCGGAGACACGGGAACCCACCCAAACTTGCATGTGGACCTAGGATACATGTAAAAGTGTTGTAGAAGTCACATAGATGCAAGACATAGCTTCCAGATGTGAGATCCTTCACATTTATGCGATAACACTTAGCAGATTCCTAGAACTATAGGGGGAAATGTCCTGCTGCGGGTATATTAGGGGATAGAATGTGCCACATAGTCCCAAAGTTGGTTTTCATTATATCTATGGCCTCAAAAAACTTAACCAACAAAAAAGTTCATTGGTGGAACCTCGTGCGTAGAAATCTAGGGGGTAGACCTTCCCGTGGCCCGTAGACGGGTGTTATCGATGCAGAATGACCCCTGGAGACCCGGGAACCCACCCAAACTTTCATGTGGAGGTAGGATACTTTCATGTGGACCTAGAATACATGTAAAAGTGTTGTAGAAGTCCCATATATGCAAGACATATCTCCCCGGCGTGAGCTTCTTCACGTTTAGGCGATAACACTTAGCAGATTCCTTGACCTATAGAGGGAAATGTCCCGCTGCGGGTATACCAAGGGATAGAATGTGCCACATGGTCCCAAACTTGGTTTTCCTTGTATATATGGCATAAACAAAACTTAACCAACAAAAAAGTACATTGGTGGAACCTCGTGCGGAAAAAGCTAGGGGGTAGACCTTCCCGGGGCCCGCGGACGGGTGTTTTCGATGCAGAATGACCCCCGGAGACCCGGGAACCCACCCAAACTTGCATGTGGACCTAGGATACATGTAAAAGTGTTGTAGAAGTCACATAGATGCAAGACATAGCTTCCTGATGTGAGCTTCTTCACATTCATGCGATAACACTTTGCAGATTCTTGGAACTACAGGGGGAAATGTCCTGCTGCGGGTATATTAGGGGCTAGAATGTGCCACATGGTCCCAAACTTGGTTTTCATTGTATATATGGCCTAAACTAAACTTAACCAACAAAAAAGTACATTGGTGGAACCTCGTGCGGTGAAAGCTAGGGGGTAGACCTTCCCGGGGCCTGCGGACACGGGTGTTTTCGATGGAGAATGACCCCCGGAGACCCGGGAACCCACCCACACTTTCATGTGGAGCTAGGATACTTGCATGTGGACCTAGAATACATGTAAAAGTTTTGTAGAAGTCCCATATATGCAAGACATATCTCCCCGGCGTGAGCTTCTTCACGTTCAGGCGATAACACTTAGCAGATTCCTTGACCTATAGGGGGAAATGTCCCGCTGCGGGTATACCGGGGGCTAGAATGTGCCACATGGTCCCAAACTTTGTTTTCCTTGTATATATGGCCTAAAGAAAACTTAACCAACAAAAAAGTACATCGGTGGAACCTCGTGCGGAAAAAGCTAGGGGGTGGACCTTCCCGGGGCCCGCGGACGGGTGTTTTCGATGCAGAATGACCCCCGGAGACCCGGGAACCCACCCAAACTTGCATGTGGACCTAGGATACATGTAAAAGTGTTGTAGAAGTCACATAGATGCAAGACATAGCTTCCAGATGTGAGCTCCTTCACATTCATGCGATAACACTTAGCAGATTCCTAGAACTATAGGGGGAAATGTCCCGCTGCGGGTATATTAGGGGATAGAATGTGCCACATGGTCCCAAACTTGGTTTTCATTGTATCTATGGACTAAACAAAACTTAACCAACAAAAAAGTTCATTGGTGGAACCTCGTGCGGAGAAATCTAGGGGGTAGACCTTCCCGCGGCCCGTAGACGGGTGTTATCGATGCAGAATGACCCCCGGAGACCCGGGAACCCACCCAAACTTTCATGTGGACCTAGAATACATGTAAAAGTGTTGTAGAAGTCCCATATATGCAAGACATATCTCCCTGGCATGCGCTTCTTCACGTTTAGGCGATAACACTTAGCAGATTCCTTGACCTATAGAGGGAAATGTCCCGCTGCGGGTATACCGGGGGATAGAATGTGCCACATGGTCCCAAACTTGGTTTTCCTTGTATATATGGCATAAACAAAACTTAACCAACAAAAAAGTACATTGGTGGAACCTCGTGCGGAAAAAGCTAGGGGGTAGACCTTCCCGGGGCCCGCGGACGGGTGTTTTCGATGCAGAATGACCCCCGGAGACCCGGGAACCCACCCAAACTTGCATGTGGACCTAGGATACATGTAAAAGTGTTGTAGAAGTCACATGGATGCAAGACATAGCTTCCTGATGTGAGCTTCTTCACATTCATGCGATAACACTTTGCAGATTCCTGGAACTACAGGGGGAAATGTCCCGCTGCGGGTATATTAGGGGCTAGAATGTGCCACGTGGTCCCAAACTTGGTTTTCATTGTATATATGGCCTAAATTAAACTTAACCAACAAAAAAGTACATTGGTGGAACCTCGTGCGGTGAAAGCTAGGGGGTAGACCTTTCCGAGGCCTGCGGACACGGGTGTTTTCGATGCAGAATGACCCCCGGAGACCCGGGAACCCACCCACACTTTCATGTGGAGCTAGGATACTTGCATGTGGACCTAGAATACATGTAAAAGTTTTGTAGAAGTCCCATATATGCAAGACATATCTCCCCGGCGTGAGCTTCTTCACGTTCAGGCGATAACACTTAGCAGATTCCTTGACCTATAGGGGGAAATGTCCCGCTGCGGGTATACCGGGGGCTAGAATGTGCCACATGGTCCCAAACTTAGTTTTCCTTGTATATATGGCCTAAAGAAAACTTAACCAACAAAAAACTACATCGGTGGAACCTCGTGCGGAAAAAGCTAGGGGGTAGACCTTCCCGGGGCCGCAGACGGGTGTTATCGATGCAGAATTCGAGTCTATCTCTAGAAGTAGTGGCCATCATGTTGACACATTGTATGAGAATTCATCTATTGAATCTCCGTTTAATAGAAGTAAGATTAATATTAACCGATTGAATCTCTGTTCCGTGATGCATCAACTCAGACTTTTGCTCCTCACCATCGCCAAATACTAGCGCGATAGTCAGTTGTGTTATTTTATGTGACATAGTATTTAGGGAAAAATATAAATAAATATAAAGGAAATTTAGAAAAACATAATCCATCCAAATTAGTTGACTTGTTGTTTTCTAGATTCAACTAGATACATGCAAATTTAGACAAAACCAAGTCATTTGCCATGTGTTATATATTGAAACGCACGGCAAATCTGAGAACACACGGCCTCCCTGGACCGCACGGCAAACTGGCCGGACAAAAAACGCACGGCAAACACGGTTTGACCAAACCCTATCCCAGCCACGCGTGACCCAGGCATGTGGCCGATTTTTTTCACGCCAACCATTTCTCCACGCCAACCGCGCACGCCGCCGCCTCGCCCAGCTGCTCCGGCCGCTGCCTCGCCCAGCATCTCCGGTCGCCGCCTCGCCCAGCCTCTCCGGCCGCCGCCTCGCCCAGCTGCTCCGGTCGCCGCCTCGCCCAGAGCTATCCCCACCTCGCCCAGCTGCTCCGGCCGCCGCCTCCCTCCGCCCGCCGTCGCCTCCCTCCACCCGCGTTTCCCCCGCCTCCGCCCGCCGTCGCCCCCTCCAGGAGTTGCCCAACCGCGCCGCCCCCTGCTTCGACCTCCACCGGCCCAACGTGCGCCCTCAGGCTGTGCAGCGCTCGCCCCAGTGCTCCGGCGCCGGTCGACGACTCGTGGGCGAACGAGTGGTGGGCGACGGAGCTCACCCCAGAGGTGCTCTCCACGCAGGAAACCGATGCGCCGACCACCGGGCACGGCCGGGAGGAGCTGGACGCCATACGGCACGTCCTCGTCGCCGAGCCCCTCCGGCCCGTCCTGCTAGCCCCGCGCGAGATCAGGGACCGCGGCCACTTCTTCCGCTGCCGCAGCTACCACGCAGGGATCATCATAGGTACGTAGTACTTATGGGGTTTCTTGCTTAACTTCTGTATGTACTAGTTTTGTACAGAATTCTGAATTTCTGATGCGAAAGCTTCACTGCTCCGACCTCCACCGCCCCCTGCTCCGACCTCCGACCTCCGCCCAGCTGCTCCGACCTCCGACCTCCGCCGTCCCCTGTCTGACCTCCGCCACCCCGTGGTGAATCAACTCAGACTTTTGCAGCACGCTGTCTCTGTTTTTATTAGCTGTGGATTATGCATAAGTGCATAACATACATATTCAGTAGGCTAAATAAGATGTGTAGAAATTGTGCAATTTGACTATGCATAAGGAGGGGTGAATCTACCAGCTCTCTGTTTTTATTAGATTCACCACCTCAGTATATGCCTACAGTACAATACTATGTCAATAGATTCAACAATTAATTCTTATTTTTCATTACCGTGTAGGATATGCATCGAGTTTGATAGCGGTACCGGTCGATGGAAGGCTTCTTCTAGGTGGACACCGGGACCGCCGATCACTCTGCGATCACGCCTCGAGGGTATAAATTCTTTGCATCTTTTGTAATGTGACTTAGGTTTATTTTGGTCTAGATCACTAAGTCAGTCGCGTTACCTAGGTGTCTCCCGTTCGAAATGGTTACGACGAATAAATATGCATTAAATTGTATATTTATGGTCGCAACTCTTTCGGATTGTCCACGTATTTTGGACAGCCGGAGGATGTGTAGATTGGGTATGTTTTCCATGCTTTGCTCCGTTCCGAGATAGAATTTCGGTGGCGCTTCCTCGTTGTTCTCTGGATGCACATCCTCTCGGCTTTTGGCCGAGTCGTGTATCAGGAGAACAACGGGGAGGTGCTGCCGAAATTCTGTCTCGGATCGGGGTAGAGCATGGAGAACGTACCAAATCTACACATCCTCGGGTGGGATTAGGAAATCCTTTACCTATTAGAGAGATAGGTGGATGCATGGCGTAAAACTTGTATTTTTTATAATTAATCAAAGTAATACCGGATGAAATAACATGTTAAAGTGAAAGCATTGTATGTTTGTTTTTGTACTGATTAGAGGATGGATCCGGCTCGTAAGTGGATGTACGAGGGCAGAACCAGCCGGTGGGAGTTTACCAATGAATGGAGAGAAGAGACTGAGCAGTTCGTGGATAGTGCTTTTGACATTCCTAGAAAACCCGCAAAAGTGTTGTGCCCCTGCAAGAAATGCCAGAACGGAAAACGCCAATCGAAGGACCATGTGAGTAAACACCTGATCAACTTCGGGTTCACACCGTTGTACAGTCGTTGGGTTTTCCATGGTGAGCAATCAGCAAAACATGCTAGAACAGAATCGCAGCAGAGTCATTCATCGAGAGGATTTGATGCTGGGTTTGAGGACTGCTTAGATGCCTTCCTTGATGCAAATGCTTCTGAAAATCCTAACGTAGAGGAGACACCTGGGGAGGCGGAGACAAGTGAGGACCAGAACAAAGCACAAAGAAGTTCTACGAGGCTTTGTTTGCTGCACAGAAACCCCTTCATCCACATACAGAGGTTACCGCGCTGGATGTCGTGGCTCGCCTAATGGCCTTCAAGAGCGAGAGTAACTTGTCTAGAGATCGCTTCGACGATCTTCTGGCTGTGGTTGGCAGCATTCTGCCGCAAGGGCACCTCCTGGCGAAGAACTTTTACGAGTCAACTAAAATCCTCCGAGCACTAAAGATGACATACGTACAGATACACGCTTGTCCAAAGGGATGCATGCTATTTAGAGAAGAACATCTAGGAGGAAAATATTGCATCCATTGAGGTCGACGTTGGTGATGGGCAGAAGAGGCAGACTGGGGTTCCGCAAAAGATCTTCCGATATCTTCCGTTCCTACCGAGGCTCCAACGACTTTTCATGACCAAGGAATCTGCCCAACAGATGCGATGGGCCGTTGAGGGTAAGAGATACCGAAAAGAGAAGATGATACATCCATCAGATGGTCAAGCATGGCAAAACTTCATAAAGAAATATCCTGAGAAAGCGGGCAACCCGAGGAGCGTAGCAATTGCGATATCAACCGATGGGTTCAATCCATATGGTATGTCAGCTGCAACATACAGTTGTTGGCCTGTGTTTGTTATTCCCCTGAACCTCCCTCCTGGCATCGTCATGAGATCTGAGAACATGTTTGTGTCGATGATAATCCCAGGGCCGAAATACCCAGGGAAGAACATGAGCGTGTACCTGCAGCCGCTAATCGATGACTTACTTGTTGGATGGAGCGTCGCGGGGTGCGAACATACGACGCCGCAACGAAGGAGCACTTCGATATGTATGTCTGGTACCACACATCTCTACATGACCTACCAGCACGTGCATTGTTCTGCGGTTGGTGTACACATGGGAAGTGGCCTTGCCCAGTGTGTAGGCAGGCTGTGACTTTCTTCTGGCTAAAGAAGGGAGGCAAGTATTCCTGCTTTGATGAAACTCGAAAGTTCCTTCCCATTAAGCATAGATTCAGGTTTGACAAAAAAAACTTCAAGAAAGGCGTTGTTGTCCATACTCCACCATCGCGTCTGTCGACCGGCAGTGATACTAAGGCTGAGTTAGAAGCTCTTCAGCCTAACCCCGATGGGAAAGGTTTTGTGAGATACGGGGAGACACACTAGTGGACACACATTCCATTCTTATGGAAGCTCCCTTACTTCCATGAACTCGAGCTTCCGCATAACATTGATGTAATGCACACTGAAAAGAATATTGGTGAGGCCCTCTGGAGCACAATCATGGACACCGAAAAGACAAAGGATAACATTAAGGCTAGAATCGATCAGCAAGAATGGTGCGATAGGACAGACTTTGACATGAAGCCTCCTGGAGTCAAAGGCCCCAAGTGGTCTAAGCCAAAGGCCCGGTTCTGCCCTACAAGGCCTGAAAGGAGGGAAATATTCCAATGGATCGTCGACTGCTTATTCTTCCCTGATGGCTATGCAGCAAACTGGATGAGGGGAGCAAATCTTCAAACTTTGCGAGTACAGGGGCTCAAGAGTCATGACTATCACATATGGCTTGAGCGGATAATGCCGGTGATGATTCGAGGCTATGTCGATGAGGAGACTTGGCTAGTGCTAGCGGAGTTGAGCTTTTTCTTTCACCAACTTTGTGCTAAGGAGTTAGACCGTAAAGTGGTCGAGAAGCTAGATAAACAGGCACCAGAATTTCTTTGCAAGTTAGAGATGCTCCTTCCTCCAGGGTTCTTCAATCCGATGCAACACATGATCTTGCATCTCGCGCACGAGGCATTACTAGGGGGTACTGTGCAGACCCGTTGGCAGTATGGGGCTGAGAGAGAAACAAAGAAGCTTCGTGAACAATGCGGCTATAAATGCAAGATCGAGGCATCCATAGCCGAGGCCACTCTTAACAAGGAGGTGTCAAACTTCACGACAAAGTACTATGATGAAAACATTCCCACTCGACACAATCCAATCCTTCGTTACAATGCCGCCAACCCTGAAGATGTACCCAAGCTTGGCATCTTCATTGGGCTAGGTGGCAAATCAAGTGGCACGAAGAAGCACAAGATAAATAATCCCGAGTGGGGCTTGATACACTCGTATGTCTTGAAAAGCATGGACGAAGTGAAGCCGTACATCGAGTAAGTGCTCACTACTTAGTTTTTCGCAGACATTCACATTCACTCGTAAGTTGGTGGCTAACAATTTCTCTTTTCATTGGCATAGACAATTCTATCAACAACATTGGAAGCTAAGCAGGAGTCGTACCGACCAAGAAGATTCAGATCTTTTTGAAAAGGGTGGTGGTTTCGGTTTCATTAACTGGTTCTCGACCTTGGTACCATTCTATATAACTTTGCTTGTAGTGCCTATATTATTCTATCACTTTTCCTACTAAGCTTCTCCAACTAAACTTGGAGGGTATATACGAGCTGAATTATGGTTTCGGCAAAGGGTTAAATCCTGTTGTATTCAAGTGCCATTGGTTTGACCCACACCGGGTGAGACGGAAACTTGATATTGGGTGGGTCGAAGTTGAACGAAGCTCTGTTTATGAGGGTGATGATGTATATATTTTGGCTACCCAGGCCTTTCAAGTATTCTATCTCCCGTACCCATGCAAAAACCCAAAAAAACGACTATAGGGCTGGGATGTTGTGATCACGGTGCCGACGCACAATAGGCCACCTAAGCCTGATACTGAAGATTACCGACGCCTTGACCCCTCAACATATGATGGCGAGTTTTTTCAGGAAGAAGGGCTCCCGGGGAATTTCACTATCAACTTGCCGACTGATGATGACATGGTCATAGAGGGCGAAGAAGACGAAACGCCAGAAGAAGACAATACGCAAGATGAAGTCGAGGAGGTTCAGAATGAACAAGACTTGACTTTGCTTGAGCGGTTCCGTGCAGGCCTTGACACCGATGAGCCAACCGTACCACCTCCAGGTTACGTGGATCCTTGGTGGGGCGAGCCTGATAGCGATGACGAAGCATGTGGCCCGTCGGTTGTTCGCAATGTTCTCGAAACGGGCTACTGAAGTTTGTAGCAACTCTATGTAATAGTGATTGGTTAAACTAGCCTATTTTGTGAGAACTCTATGTAATAGTAACTAGCCTACTTGTGAGAACTCTATGTAATAGTAACTAGCCTACTTGTGAGAACTCTATGTAATAGTGATTTGTAAAACTAGCCTATTTATGCGAACGCTATGCTATGTTTGTATGCTCGACTTGTGTATGTATTTTGGTGCATTCTAAATATCTGCTTTACTTATTGTTTCTTTTATCTATGTCATTTTATGTCATTGAGTACTAATGGAGATACTCTTTTTGTGAATGCAGGCGATTTAAACATGCTAGGAGGAAAGAGACGTGCAGGAGGAGAAGAAGGAGGAGGAGGAGGAGGCGGACGAGGAGGACGTGGAGGAGGAGAAGAAGGAGGAGGAGGAGGCGGACGAGGAGGACATGGAGGAGGACGAGGAGGTCGAGGAGGAGGCAGAGGACGAGGAGGAGTAGGAGGAGCACTCAAGAAAGTCTATAAGAAGGTTAGGGGCTTGAACAGCATATTGGGTACTAGTGACGCGGGAGCTTCAGGATCCACTTCGAGACGACCACAGACACCTACTCCTCCCCCACCCCGTTCGAGGCGTGGGAGGGGTAGAATACCAACTAATCCTTCCCCACCCGAGGTGGACGAGGCAGAGGATGAGGAGGAGAACGAGGAGGCAGAGGTGGAGGAGGACCACGAGGAGGCGGAGGAGGACGAGGAGGATGAGGAGGAGCACGAGGAGGAGGACTCGACGAGCTGTACTTGTCAGACTCAGCGGAGGGTGACACGAGGATCTGGGATCCTCCGGACGAGTATGTTGAGACTCAGCCGGGGATGCCTCTTGAGCCTGGGGTCGTTCCTCCGTACCAGCGTGGGTACGCACACCTCCCGGATATCGACGTGTGGATCTCGTCGGGTGGGGTTAGAGTGCTCACACCCTATGGGGATAAGTGAGTGTACTTATCAGTTTTTGATATTTTAATGTTGATCTTTTCATCATCATTCTAATTTTGTCTTTTAATTGTGCAGGTCTTTAATTTATAAGGATGAGGCCAAGGAGCTACGTGCCTACTTGAGCATCCTTGGATGCCTCATTCGAAAACACTTCCCTGGGATTGTGACCATGCCTTCTGGTCACAAAGAGGTAGCTTGGAGTTGGAGACACTACAGGTACGCCGATGATCCGGAAGGCACGAGTGAGTTTTCCCTCCCGAATCTCCAGGCGAGGCTGATGTCCGATTTTTGGGTAAGATTTTTTGACTTCTCATCATTCAGTAACTCCTAGGTTGACAATATTTAAACAAATTTCTTAGTACCTATGTGCGTCCTTGTAGACATACTTTACCATGGACCAGGACGTGCGTCAAAGGGATTGTGTACTCGTGGCTAGCAGATGTGCGTTTAGGCAAATTCGAGACATGCACTACGAGGCGCGTGTGGCTTGCGTGGCCAAAGAAACGCAAGATTAGGATGACAAAGGCCAAAGCTCGGGAGATATTTATGGAGCCGTGGCAGTACTTGCAGGTAGTTTTATTTTCGTACTATCGACTTGTTGACCGTCGATGTGTTTTCACTAATATGTGTATTTTGTCTACGCAGTGCCCTCCTCAGTACGTAGGTCAGGCTAGCCCGGAAGTCTTTCGGGCCATGGTAAGATATTGGACTAGCACCGGGTTCAAGAAGAAGCACGATCTTGGAGTGCTAAAGCGAGCCGCGTTGAAAGGTGGAACACACACGCAAGGCAACGTCACCCTCGCCTGCTGCATCCAGAAGAAGGTGAAAAAAATGCATTCTCTAAACTTGGTCATCATGTGGTTCCTTACTCCGTGTTCCTCTGCATGTATCTCCATGCTCTCTTTTGCAGAAAAGAGAGACAGGCGTGGAGCCCAGCTTGTTCGATGTTTGGACCGATAAGCGTATGGTGACGGACAAAGAGGATGGGACAAAGAAGTGGGTGAGTTCTTGCGCCGAGATCCGGGATAAGGGGTACCGGGACAAGTATGCCGAGGTAAATGGCAAGGACGTGGACCCTCTGACCGCTCCCTTTGACCCCGAGGTGGCCATGCTAGCGGGACAAGGCAAGAAGCACGGCCGCTTGTGGATTGGAGACGGCTCCGTCGATCCTTTGATCATCCCGTCTATGAGACAGGTCCGTCGTGGCAGGACAAGCGACATGCCTCAAGTAGAGACCCGCCCGACGGTTACGTCCATAGCTATTGACCAAATCCGGGTATATTCTTCTTCCTCGGTCATCCACACTTCATTACATGCTTTCCATTGCAACATTTATGACATTCTGATGACAAAACGTAGGCTGAGGTGGCCGCTGAGAGGAGACAAAGGGAGGAGGCCGAGGCCAACTCTCGGCGGATGGAGGAGCAGATAAGACAACAAAAGGAGATGTTGACTTAGCAGCAGCAGATGGCTAAGAATGAGAAGATGATGGAGTGGATGGCACAGAACATGTCAGCCTTTATGGTGAGTTCTTGCTCATAGAACCTAAGAGAATCCGAACTCCATTCACCTTTGTGCATGCTTGATTTCCAGGCCTCTCAGCCAAGTGGCATGACTCTTCCAGATCTTGGTGCTCCTCCTTTCACCTTCCCCACATGGGTAAGTTGTCTTGCGTATTAAGTGTCAATCTCTACATATCTACGTCTACTTCTTATTGACTAAGAATCAAAACCATCTTGTAGGGACAACCATCAGCTGCATCCAACAATGCGGAGCTTAGTGGGTCGGCAAGTCAGGATGACACCCTGATGACGACTCCTGCGACGAGTCAGCCTACCGTCAACAACCAACATGTCATCCGCCGGCTTGGACTCTAGGTTAGGGCTCTATGATCCTTATAGCTAGAACACGTTGGAAATCTAGCCATAGAGCATAGGTCTCCATACATAGCTAGCACATGTGTGGAAATATACTCAAAGTTTAAAAACTATGAATTGTGGTTTGCTATGTTTCTTTACTTGGCAAAATTTACTTGCTATGTTTCATGAACTTGCCAAAATTTACTATATGACTTGTAGAATCACTCCGAACATAGCTCTCCATACATAGCTTCTTTACTTTTCAAGAATCTCATGTCTTTGTTTTTGAACTTGTAGAATTTACTCTCATATGATTCACTTATAGAATTCTACATCGTACATGTTTTCCATATTGCTACATAGCTTATGTTGTCTAGTTTCCTTTAGTTATGCAATTTTATACCATGTTTTTTGTGATTCTCATGTCCTTACTTTCAAATGTGTAGGATATGCATGAAGGACGGAGATCTTCACCTTTTGCCGACTCAATGTGAACTCTATATTTCTATGTTGTATGGATTGTGTTTTGGAACTTTATGTATGGAACTATTGACTCTATGTTGTATGGATTATATTTTGGAACTTGTATGTATGGAACTATTGACTCTATGTTGCTATGTATGAACCATGGACTCATGTTGTTATGGATCTTGTGCTAGATCCTTGTTTATGATGGTATTTGTTTTCATGGATATTGATCTGGTGCTAGATATGCTGTTATGTAATAATATATGTATATTTTTATGTTTAAACTGTGTGGATGAAACAAAAATAAATAAAATGTGAAAATGTTGGGCCTTTGCCGTGTGTTTACTCAGCAACCCACATGGCAAAAGGTTCTTTGCCGTGCGTTTTTGAGAAAAACGCACGGCAAAGGACTTCAGGTATGCACACGGAAAAGCCCACAGACCAAGTCAGGACATTATTTTACCGTGCGTTGAAAGAAAACACATGGAAAAGAGACAGGAAAGACGCACGGCAAAGCCAGGGCACACAGCAGAAGAAGAACATTTTGCCATGCGTTTCACTACAGCACACGACAAAGAGGACAGGGAGAGCACACGGCAAAGCGATGCCACACGGCGAACTGACGAGGACGGCGCCGTTACGTCCGCTGTAGCCGTCAAGCACTTTACTTTACCGTGTATTTGGAAAAAAACACGGCAAAGACCTTTGCCGTTCGTTTTCTGGAAAGCACACGGCAAAGATTCTTTGCCATGCATTTCTTTGCCGTGCGACGTTTGCCGTGTGTTGGCACATGGCAAAGCCTTTGCCATGTTGATTATCAATTTTGCCGTGTGGATTTACCACATGGCAAAGATCTTTTTTCCTGTAGTGCATGGTGCCGACGGGCGCTGGCAGTGGTGCTGATGGTTCCAACCACCGTGGCACCGCCCGCGAACGCGGCCTGTAGGAGGAGGCCGTTGTAGTGGTCGACCTCATCAGTGTCCTCCTGCTCGGCAACGATCTCCTCCTTGGCGATCTCCCGCTCGACAGCAGTGGCCTCACGCAACGCGAGTTCCTGTGCCTCCGCAGCCGCTTGCGCGGTGAACTCCTGCACCTCCACCACCACCCGCTTGGCCTGCTGCTTCGTCTCAGCCTCCCGCTTAGCGGCGATGAAGCATCAGCCCTTCTCCTCCTGTGCGGCGGAGCGGATGGAGGCCGCGATGATGTGGCCTTCGAGGGCAGTGCCGATGACGTTGACGACGCGCTTGTCTCGCACCATCTGGAAGGAGGTGAGGAGAGCCTACTGGTCTATGGGGTCCTTGCTGCGAGCATCATCGAGGAAGTCCAGCTCCTCCGTGTCCTCCTCGCCGTCCGCATCATCGAGGATCTCGAGCTCCTCCGTGACCTCCTCTGGTGGCGGGTTCTCCAATATCGGTTGGTCTTGTTCCGCTAGTAGGTTATCCACTGGCGCCTCCTCCTCAGCGCCCGCCCTCGGCAGCAAGCTCAGGTAGCGAGCACGGGCGACATAAGACATCATTGCCTAGGTGGTAGGCAGGCGACAAGGAATTTTGGCTGGTGGCTAGGGATTGTGAGGCCATTGCCGTTGGCGCAACCCCTATTTGTAGCCCCACAACATCGAATGGGAATGGGGGGAAAGGCCAGCGCACGCGAGAAACAACAAGGGGCGGGCGCGGGAAACGAGCTGCCGCACGGGAACATGTCCGCCATGCGGGAAACTCTTCCACCGCGAGCGGGAAGCCTGACCACCGACGCGACGGCATGCCTGGCATTGCATGCGCTAGGGAGCTAGGGGTAGACAAAAATAAAAAAAATGGTCACCCCTTTTCGGTCGGCGTGCGCACAAGGCCAGACAACGTGTGTTCCGGGCACGTCCCAAACGGACCGAATCGGACCGAGTCATTGTCCAATTTGCGGCTGGGATGCTCTTAGGCCATCACAACGGAGACAACAAATCGGACACCCAAACGGTCCGAATTAGTTTTGGGAAGCAACGAGGACGCTGTCCGCAAGTGGAGGCCGCATTTTTATTTGGAAAATGTTGGTGTACCCTCAGATGTTGGGAACCTCCGAGTCCTCCACCTCCAATCGATTGACATGAGCTTCATCTCCCGTGCCTCCCACTATGTTCCTTATCTCTTGCTCATTTCTTCCAAAAAAATCTCCACCTACTCTCGTCGGGAGGATAGACATAGGCGATGCCGCACGTCGCCACCCTCAACCACGCGTATGCCGCCTCCACCTCGAGCTTTGCCGCCGCTTGACCTGCAGCCATGATGCACAACTTCGTGTTGGCCCAGGTGCCTTGCGACACCGCTGAACCGCTCCTCCTTCGAGTGCTCTGTACTTCACGGTAGTCGCCGGACCTCCACATGTGCTGCAAAGGGAGGGCAGTGCTACCTGTTAGCGACGGCGGACGCGGCGTTGCTTCGAGCACATCGGCGCTACTGCGAGCAGTGGCCGAAGGTGCTACCACATGCAGGTGTCGATACTACCGGCGGACAATGTGAGATGACGACAAGGTAGGCTGGTGCTTCCCGACAGAGTTGGGTGCTCCAAGCGGGCGTCAGCGTTGCTACCACTACTTCCTGGTTTGCATCATAGTGAAAAAATTTGTGCTACAACTGTTTTCTAGATTTTGCACCATAGGAAGAATTTTTTGTGCTAGAATCGTTATATGATTGTGCATCCTATGGAGAATTTTTTTTTGCTACAATCGTCCGTACTCCAAAAGAAGGTCATCATTGCTGGAATAGTTGCAGCTTCTGGAAGCCGAGTGGTCCGCTGCAAGCAGGTTCCTTGTTGATGGCATCATGAGAGTTGTGCGAGGCACCTAAGAGCATGACTTGAACCAAGCGGGAGCCAAATGGGATTTTTGAGTATTTTTACTCATTTTTAAATTATTTTATTAAGTCAATTTCCTTACTTGGAATTTTTATCCTATTAAAATGATTTTTAGTAATTCTAGAAAAATGGGATTTAGAATCCTCACATTTTTCCCTATTTGGAACTATTTTTATTTTATTTGTAGAAAATGCCTTGGGTTGTTTTTGTTAATTGGCCTTTTAAAGAAAAAGTGAAAAGACCAAAATACTCCTAGACCTACTGGTCAGATTCAACTGGTCAAAACTTGTTGACACAGTTTGATGGGACCGAACCAGCACACACACTCTCTCGCCTCTCTCTCTCTCTCGCGCGCGCGCGCGACTATGCCCGCCATCGTTGTCACGCTAGATTCCGACCGCTCTCGGTCTCCTCCGCCACCGCCGTGGCCAACAACCGACCCAGTGTTCGATGCTCTACCTTTTTACCGCTCAGATTTGTCTAACTCCCCCTCTCGCGGCCTTGCGCTACCCTAATCCTAACCCTAGCGTTTTGGTGACATGGCACTACCGTGCTCTAGTGCTCCTCCGACGCTCTCTCGATGTCAAGATGGTACCAGCGCACTCTCTGGCGTCTCCTGTATGTGCTACTAGCTCTTGTAGGTCGAGTTCCCTCGCTTGGGTTCTCTCTATGCTAGCCGCGGTGCTCTCGTTCTCCTCTCCATCCCTGGTGAGCTCGGCTCCCGTTTTGGCCGAAGGTAGGATTCTCTCTCAACTACTACTTCTTCTTTTACAAATATCTCTAATGCTACTCGATTGTAGGGTTTCTGATCTAGTTCTGTTAATGGTTTCTAGGGTTTATAGTATTCTCTAGAATCTTCTAGTAGCTTCTCTTTTACTCTTATGCCACATATCCACTTCATCAACCGTGACGCATAGAGGGAGCAGCACCGGGCCGCGAGGAGGGTGCAGGTGGCGGCGCTCGATGACCTGCGTATGCAACAGCTGGTGCGCGACCACCCGGATTCGGTGCAGACACAACTCATGTTCGACACAGCGTAGGAGTAGAAGAAGAAGCAGCGCCACTACAGCGCCGGTCTGTCCACCGCTGCGCCGTCCTCCACCATCGTTGTCCCGTCTGGTTCCTCGTCGGAGCTAGACAGTGATTTCTGGTACAATGACGGCTCCGACGATGATTGGGAGTAGTAGATAGTCCTAGTAGTTTGTTTGTTGATCTAGCTATCTATGTTGCATTGAACTATGTATGAAACATGTGGCACTATATGTGAAGTTTAGTTTAAATTTGAATGCGAAATGCGTATTTGCGATAGCCGCTGGAGCAGCCAGTGCCCCAAAATGGGGCAGCTGGTAAAGTAGCGACCGATTTGGTGTCCCATTTCTCAAAAAGTGGTGCCTCGCATGTCAAATTTGCTGCCCCAAAATGGGGCACTGTTAGAGATGCTCTAAATTTTCGGTGTGCACTCAATCAGACACAATAGTTATGCAGTGTTAGATCCGTCCTGATATTTTTGACAAGTTTGGCTGAATCATAAGGAATATGGCATGAGTTTGATGTTGTGTCCTAATAAGTCCTAACCCTTTGAACGATGTGCAGCTGACGATGGAAAATAATTTCCGCTGGTGTCCATCACTCAGCAATCTTATAAACCTGACTCTTGATACTTGGTGTGTCCATGCGTACTTCTATGCACTGATAGTCTTCCTTCAGAATTCATCCAGTTTGGAGAAGCTAAGTCTCAAACTGGAACAGGTATACGGTCTTCGCCGCATTATGGATCATTAAGTCAAAGTTGATGCATGTACCATAAAGATAAAAACATGTTTCCTTTTCCTTCTAGGTGGGTGTGTCTGCAATCTGTGGCGAGCTGGAATACGGATCATTTAAATGTGAGCAGCTTGAGATTATTGAAATCATATGTTCACAGACAAATGAGTGCTACCCAAGGTGACTCGGTTTTTGCGTGATAGTGGCATACGGCTTGATCAGATACGTATCATTCACCAGAACTAAGTCCGCTACAAGGCATCCTGTCATTCTCCTGGCAGACAAACATGATGACACTTTTGACCATATTGGGGAAAGATCAAGAGGGAAGATGCAGGGCTGGTCTGAAAAATACCTTGCGTGCGCTGCAAGGGAGGTGCTCCTTAAATCCGTTATTCAGTCAATCCCAACTTTTTGCATGACAGTTTTCCTGCTGACCAAGAAGGTGTGCAAATCTCTGACTTCAGCGATGGCAAAGTACTGGTGGAGCAGCTCCCTGGATAGGAGGTCAATGCATTGGGTCTCCTGGAAAAATCTGGCTACGCCCAAGATAAAGGGCGGGATGGGGTTTCGTGATCTGCACCTATTGAACCTTGCGTTGCTAGTCAAGCATGGGTGGAGATTTATGACAGATGAAAGTTCTCTGTGTGCGAGGGTGCTGAAAGGTCGTTATTTTCCTAACTGTGATTTCATGCATGCAACTGTCCCGAGATCGGCTTCGACGACATGGCGTGCAATTGGCGTGGGACGTGAGGCTTTGCAGGCAGGACTGATCAAACGAGTTGGTACGGGAGAAACGCTCTCAATTTGGGATGATAAGTGAATCCTTGGCTCATACTCCATGATGCCATTGTTCAAACCTGAGGATACTGAGCAAGTGAAAGCTAGTGAACTGATTGACTCTGATAATTGGACGTGGTGGAGGGATCTGGTCCGTGCTATTTTTGCTCTACCTGATGCTGAGTCCATTCTCAACATACCGCTTAGGTCAGATGGGGGCGACGATTTTTATGCCTGGAATTATGAGTCTTCTGGTATCTACACCGTTAAATCTGCATACCGTGCTCTCGTGACTCAAAAAGAGCGCCTGGATCTTGAGGAAGGGACGGCTACAGAATCCTCAATGACAGAAAAACAAGTGTGGACTGCTGTATGGAAGCTCAAGGTGGTTCCAAAAGTGAGAGTCTTCTGGTGGCGGGTACTGCGTGGTATCTTGCCGGATGAATGCACGCTCAAATTGAGGCATATTGCGGAGATTAGTCGATGCAAAATCTATCTCGCAAAGGACGAAGACTTAATGCATGCTCTGATTACATGCTCCCATGCGAAGATGTTCTAGGCCGAAGCTCGGCGGTGTCTTGATGTTGAACTGCCTCGGCTACATCCGCAAACATGGGCAAGAGATATTCTGTGTGATGATATGTTCAATAATCATGAGCGTTCAAATATTATTACCGTGATGTGGTCCATCTGGCACTCTCGGAATCAATGGAAACATGATCAGAAAACCTCTGATCCGGTGTATGTGTTGAAGACAATTAGAGAGTCTCTGACTGTTGGAGATCCCTAAGCAGCTCACGGTGATGCCTGGACATGGCTGGCGACCGCCGGAGTCAGATTACATTAAGATTAATACGGATGGTGCTATTAATTTTGATGATGGTAATGGTGGGGCAGGTGGTATTGCACGCTCGGCAAATCGTCTCCTTGGTGCCTGGAGCAAGACACTGCCTAGGATCACGGATCCTCTCATTGCTGAGTGTCTGGCGCTGCGGGAGGGTGTCATCTTCGCAAAGCTTCGAGGCCTCGAGCATGTGATAATGGAGACAGACAGTTTGGAGGTTGTAAACCTCTGGATACTTGCCACAACTCTCGTTCGATTGTGGCTCCAGTGCTAGTAGAGATTGGAGAGTTAGCTTCTTCTTTTGATTCTTTTGTTATTGAGCATGTAATAAGATCATCTAACTTTGCGGCGCATCTTTGTGCAAAGCGTGCGAGCACTTTGAATGTGTCCGAGAGTTGGATGGTGGGGACACCCAGCTTTCTGTTCAGCTGCCTGATGGCAGACTGCCCAGCGAGTGCTTTTATCTGAATAAAGCTCTCCATTAATGTCAAAAAAAACATGATGGCCTCTTGGATCTACATTGGTTCGCTCAAACCCAGCTCCAAATCGGCCAGCGCGCGGAGTGCGCTGACGATGACGACGTCGAGGACGCGACCCGCCGGCACTGCCCCTGAACAGCACCTGTAGCGACGCGGGGACGCACGTGGCTACGACGGCTGAGCCGGAGGACAAAAGCCACAACGGAGATCACCGCCGCCGCCACGGCAACCCCGCAAGTACACGCAGCTCGCAGATCGAACCTCAAACGCAACGTAGGACGTCGTAGTTGAACTAGATCTCGAGCTGATTTATTGAACACGGCCGCCCTCGCCGCCGGAGATGAACCGAGAGCCGGCCAACAGCTAGCTCCAAAGACTATCCTAAGTCTATAGCTATACAGATCCGGACGAAGGAACCGGCGACCCCCCTCCCGCCGATGAGCCTGAGTCCCATGGGGGAGAAGAGCAGCCGGATCCACCGCCGAAAGACCAGTCTCCTCTCGGTTCGCCCTTTTCTTCTGTGGAGAGAAATGAGAGAGAAAAAGGGGCAATTCCCGCACTATTTTGAACGATTTTGTGCCAACGGCGAGCCAGAAGAAACCTAGATGACATCTTCTATATGGTGCCAAATAAAAATTACTCCTGGAGAATGTTAACCTTGCATTAGACAGACATGCATGATTGCCCGTTCTTGTTGGATCTTGGATTGCCCCAATGACGCTTCTTTTCTTGAAACTATTATTTTTATATCATTTGGATTTTAACTTTTGTCTAGATGGATGATGTTATTGTTCTGAGATGCATATCCCCAATGCTGCAGAAAACAGGCCATTGACTTTTGTTGTTGTTTTTGAAACAACAGGCCATTGCCTATAATGTTAAACCGTGTATGATCTCCGTTAAACTTAAATTAAATTGCACTTCATTTGTAAGAGCATCTCTAGCAGATCCTGTAAACGCCCGAACCAAAAAATGCGTTTACGGATCGTGTTTGAGCTCGTTTTTGCTCGCAAAACACGGTGGGCTGAACAGAAACCAGATAATCGAACCATAAACACACGAATTTTAAACATTCGCGGGAGATTTCAAAGTGTTCATGTACAAAACGTAAAATTAAACCTAAATACTAGGGGATCTGTTGTCGCCGCCGCTAAACCCTAGCCTGGACACAAAATCGGGCTCACCGTAGACTCAGGGAGTGGCGGCGACGGCTTCAGAAGCTGTCGCCGTCAGAGCCAAGGACGAGGTCGGAGAGGCCGGTGCTGTCAAAGACGAGATCGACGAACTTGCTATCCTGCATCGTGCGCTCGAGATCAATCTCCACCTTCTTCACGCGTGCTTCAAGGTAGCGGGCGAGCCCCTGCTCGAGGAAGATGGTGTCGATCTCGTCATCGCGACGAGCGCGAGCCGCATCGTCCTGGGCGTCGACGACGCTGCGCCGCGCAATGACCTCCATCCAGTGCTCGAAGGAGGCGTCGTCAGCGTAGTCGGCGCTGATGATGACGCGGCCAACCGGCGCCGGGATCTCCTCCTCCTCCCTCTTCGGCGGTGAAAGACGAGGTCCGCGCGAGCTTCCCTCCCGCGACCTGTGGCGGTCGAACTCCTCCATCTCGCGGCAGAGAAGCTTGCGCGACACCAGAAAGTTGTGGATGATGTAGTGGAGGGAGACGCGCTTGCGCGTCCCGTCGACGCGAACGCATCGACGGCGCTCCTCTTCCGAGGCGGAACCGAGTTCGCGGCCGCGCGATAAGGCCATCGAACGGCCAACTTGGCCTCCCCCCACGCCGTGGTGACCTCCCCGACAGTACATCGCGTAGTGCGGTGCCGGATTTAAAGCTGGCAGTGACTAATTGCTCGCCGGAGGGCGGCGATTTAAGCGGCGGTGTGAGGGAAAGCGCGGCGGAGGAGTAGAGGAGGCGGAGGAGTAGAGGAGGCGGTGGCGAATAGGCAGGTCGAGACCTAGAAACGATGGTCGAAACCAAGTCTTTAAAGATCGAGGGGGTGCGTTTCTTGGCCCCCTAAAAAATTATATAGGTTGGGCTCATTATACGGTTTCTTCTCGGACCAGAAATCTTGCGCAGGCCCTTATACCCGCCGAAATTATATGGGTCAGGACGTTTTACGGGGTCTGCCAAAGATGCTCTAAAAGTACTAACTTGTCTACATCTTTGTACATAATTGCATACATTCAGATATAATAAAACAAGGTCAACAGTACACGTTAACAAGAAATACAGTGAAGTACAAGCCTCCCAATTTCAGTTCACGCAAAACATTAATGCCTTGGATTTTCTGGATTTCTAATTTATGCAACAGTTCCTAGAAAGGTACATATGAGTATATATTTCCGGTGCACAGCATATGACGACATGAAGTGCTTAACATAATTGCTCCTACACTTTATGTAAAAATAGTTTTGCTCGGAGAGATATGACGCTGAAAATAGTCTACTTTGGGAGGGCATTGCAACATCGTATTGTAGTCCCAACTTGATCTGGCTTCTCAAAACAACACATTGTCCTTAAATAACCTGAATCCCGCATAGTTCGTCGCGGTACTTCTCTGTGTTGGTGCCAAGCTTCTGCTTCAATGTCTCGAAGGCCAGAAGCGCCAGCATGCTACCTCTGCCGGCGGGCTTCGACCTCGAGTCCCCTTCATTGGGCAGCACGACGGGGAGCTGCTTCGCGATTTGGACCAGCGAGCCCACGCAGCTCCTGTCGTGCTCCCTCGCCAGCCGCTTCACGTCGTACACGGACGGCGACCCGAAAAGCTTGCGCACCATGCCCATGAAGGTGTCGACGTCGGCCGGCAGCCTCTCGCCGAACATCATGCTCACGAAGTAGGCGACGTGGTAAGCGCCGGTGAACGTGGCCCACGATGGCCGGGCTCTGAACAAGCCGGAGTCTCGCAGCAGCCACCGGAGCCTGAAGCCGTCGACGCCGGCCCAGCGAAGCCCGTTGAAGTCGACGCCGCAGCCGGCGAGGTAGGAGATGGACTTCGGATCTCCCGCTTCATAGGGGGAGGCGATGTCGAATCCGCGCAGGTTGAACTCCCACGCGAAGCGCCGGCCGTCGTCGGTGCGGATGGCGATGCCCACCTGGAGTGGCCTGAGCAGGGCGACGTTGGCCCGGATGACCTGGTATCGCTCCTCGGCGGTGAGCTTGTAGTGTTTCCGGCCGTCGCCGCGGACCACGCAGCCGGGTACTGGACATTTAGCGCGACGTGCGTGGCGCGCGGCGCCACTTGGTAGAAGACGGCCGACTCGGGGAGGAAGTTGTTGGCCCAAACCGAACGGACGGCACCGTCCATGCTGCTCGACGGAGACGAGAGTTTGCGGTGCGGCGGTGTTCTTTTTTCCGAGTACGATCCGTGCGACACGGTGGCTGCCCTACGAGATCGAGTTAGGGCGAGGGGGCTGGCCTGCTTCACGTTCTTCTGGACTTGCTCCGGAGGCACCAGCTTTCTGTTGACATATATAGACTTTATTATGCAGAACTGTGGGTCGGGGTTAAGCCTTCTAGACTTCGGATTCGGCTTTCTCTTTTCTAGGAGTATTTCTTTTCCAATCCTGAATTCTGGATTTGCTTGGATCCTGAACGTGTCCGGCCCGTTAATCCCCTCGCCTGGACGCCGAGTCCTTACCGAACTAGTTTTCGAATCCAACACCAAGGTCAAGCAAGTCAACGGGCGGGGCCGTTCACGTACTGATTACACTGTTCACCTGCGAATCAGTGCCCGTACATGTAGCATTTCTCGTCCGCGGGTATTTGCATCAATTTAACCTAAAGTTGAAAAAAATTCACAGATTGAACTTTGGCCACTGGCGACCGCACGCGGTTCACCCGCAGTCGCCGCCGTAGCTTCTCTCGCGCGTTCCCTCCTCACATACTCATGCACCATCGCCTTCTGGCCTTGCTGGCCTGTTTGCTGGGCTCACTTCAGCTCCCCCTCCTCCTCTAATTTTTGGGAAAATAAGTGCAGGTATCGCTGCACATGCATCTGTACGCCCTTCCAGTTCCGTATCTTCTGGCCACAGACTAGCTTTTTTTTCAAACTCTTTGTCTTCTGGGAGAATCCCTAGTGCTTCTGGCCTGGTGTCCACGTTTGGAGCTGCCCCTAGGCCTTCAATGTCTTCTGGGCCCGAACTTGCTGACAAGGATAAGCTCGATTAATCCATATTTTCTTCATACTCAAGATCCCACGTGACGTGAAAAGTTGAATATTCCGGTTCGTTGTAGCCCCAATTCCATGACTTGCCTTCCTCAAAAATTACGTCTCCCTTGAAAACCACCTTATTGGTATAAGGATTGCACAAGCGGTATGTCTTTGAGCCTTCATAGCCCGTCATGATCATCGGAATACGTTGCTCCGCCAATTCTGCCTTTACATGCGCCACACATCCAAAAGTACGAAGATGATCAACCGAGGGCTTCCATCCGTACCATGCTTCGTACGGTGTTATACCAACTCCACTCTCAGTAGATTCCATGTTCAGCAAATACACAGCCGTATTGACTGCCTCACCCCAGAATTTTCCTGGCAAGCCTTTACTCTTCATCATGCTCCGTGCCATGGTCAACACAGTTTGATGCAGCTCACCCCCCTCATCAATGCGTAGGGCTCTTATCTTTGCCTCCACCTTGAACTCTTCGGCTTCCTTGATCTTCTCGAATGCTTGTTGAGCTTGATCCTTACTTTTCAGCAACACAATCCACATGTATTTACTATGATCATCCACCACAAGCATGAAGAACTTATTGTCGGACGGAGTTGCAGGTGAAATTCCAACGCATAGATCGCCATGAACAAGTTCCGAGGCTTCACTTGCCTCAAACGTGGCTTCACATGGGAACAGGGCACTTTGTTCCTCATGATGCACACACGGTAGATCGTGATCCACTTGCGCCACAATCTCCATAGCCGGTGATGGAGGATCCTCCTCATCCTTCAACTCAGTTACTTCGAGCATCAGCATCATCGGTCCATCATCTCCTTCCTGGGCGATGAGAGCCCTCTCCTTTTCCTTTGGTGCTTTCCGGCAATCAGCCTTGAAGTGACCGAGCTCGCCGCAGTTATGACACCTTACTTTCTTTATGTCAAACTTCCTCCGCGGCGGGGCGTCATCTTCATCCTCCTGCCCCACAATGTACTTTTTCGCTGGGCGTTGCTTCTCCTTGCCGCTCGTGGAGCCTCCTTGCTTTTCTTTTGAAAGAGTCATCCACTGCTGCTTTGTGAGCATCAGGTGCTCAACCTGTTCTGGATCACCGAAGCTGATCCGGATTCTCTCATCGTGTGCCTTGAATCTTCCGACGAGATCCTCAACCGTCAATGTATTCAGGTCGAGACATTGTTCGATCGATGTAACGATCTGCATGTAGCGCGCCGGCGCCGCACACAGGAACCTTCTGACGTTCTTGATCTCATCCAATTTCTCGTCATATCCCCTGATTGCGTTGACAAGGGTAACGAAACGGGCGGCAAACTGATCAACCGTCTCGCTCTCCTCCATCTTCAGATCTTCATAGCTTTTTGTCAAAGTTTGAAGATGCGCTTCCTTCACGTGGGCATGACCTTGGTGCAAGATCTTGATCGTCTCCCATGCATCCTTCGCCGATTTCTTTCCGACGAGGTGCTGCATCACGTCCTTCGGCACGACGGAATAGAGCGCCGTTAACGCTTGGCGATCCTTCCGGTACTTCGCGCCTCCCTTGACGTACTCGTCGCCTCCTGGATTGACGGCCTCCCAAACCTCCTGAGCCTCCATGGCCACCTCCATGTTGAGTGCCCATAGCCCGTAGTCCTTGCGATCGAGGCGCGGATACAAAGCCGCCCCCACCGTCTCTGTCACCGGTGCCGATGCCGAGCTCTCGCCAAACTTCACCATCGCCATGACCTCCTAGTACTTTCAGAAGATCACAGGCGACGACCTTAGCTCTGATACCAATTGTTAGCACAGCCCCTGTCGCCGAGTACTTTTCGACGACACCGACGAGGAAATTCCGACGAGACGACACGCACGTATCCGATAACTTCCGCCGAGATGCACGTGCTGCTAGCCGATCGATTCTTTTGATCTAACTAGTACACTCACGCACGCACACGCAAAACAACTTTGATTGCCAAAGGCTCTTGTCGAGCCTTGCTTTCTCTCTTGTATTGCTCAACTCCACGGTGTTGTTCGGTACAAGATTACAAGGCCAGGTGTGTGCATATATATATGCACTACTAGGACCTAATCAACTAGGAGTCGGTGTACTACTCTAAAACCTAGTCTAACACATATACGTATACTACCTGGACACCTACACCTATTCGGACTGCAATTCCAATGGGTGTAGGACACGTGATTATCTAACACCGCCGAGGTGCAGGAGCGTGCCTCACAAGATACCACCGTGATGAGTAGGAGGCCGCCGCCGAGGAGCTCGACGCTGAGATAGAGACCACCAAGAAGTATAATGCCCCCTGTTGCAGGCCATGCTCGCAGGCGGCGCCAAGGAAGCTGGGAACCGCCGGCGACACTTCTAGCAGCGCACACCAACGGTGGAGGCGGAGGCACACCGTGCGGCCTATGCCAAGAGGTCTGCGAAGATGGCGCGAGCGAGGGCAGCCCTGGTGGTGGCAATGGAAGAAGACCAATGACCTCTGATGGAGAGCGCATGGAGTATCATGTATGACATCGCTGGCCCCGACTCAGGCAACCAGTAGGTTATGGTAGAATTGCCGGTGTCCTCACAGGCTCCGACTCCGGCAACTAATAACTAGGTGAATTGCTGGCACCATGTATGAATTGTTTTAATTTTAATGGAAAAAATATTTATCTCAATGACATGTGGCCCAGGGCAGACGTGTGAGGACAACGAATCGGTCCGCCACCTATCAGCATGACCACAAACATGTCCTCGATATGGGTTGCAAAAGAATCGATCCGAGGCCTGCAGACTGTTTGTGTTGCTCTGTTTTGGCCTAGTTCTCGGTCCTTGTTGTCCTCAGACAGCAAAACAAACATCGTTTGTCACTTTGCTCCCTTATTGGGGTGGTCTTAGGGCATCTCTAACAGGCCGATCCATTTCGGAGATGGCATGCGTTCATTTTGTTTCGTATGGGTCGATCCGGCGATAAAAAAATAGGTATTTTGCCTCAGTCCATTCTGGATTGGGGGCGCCTTTAGTAGTCCAACCCATTTAACACCACCCCACCATCAAAAATTGACACCGATAATTAGGACCAACATCCCATTAGCCACCACCATGGCGGCTTCTCACGTTGTCACACTAGTAGAAAAAATGTCTTTCGTTCACAGCCTTCCAGAGCATTTGTCCCGGTTCGAGGGGCCCGAGCGACGCACGGGAGCCAGGGGCATACGTCCCGGTTCGTAAGGGTCCATTCGTCCTGGTTTGTAATACGAACTGGGACAAACGTCGGGCCCTAGACACGTGGCCTGTCGCACACCTTTAATCCTCCTATAAATGCGCCGCCCCAGCCAAGCCCCTCCCTCTATTTTTTCTCTTGGTGGAAGGAGTGAGGCGTGTGTGCTAGTTTTTTTCTATGCACATTAGGTGTTCGACGAAATATCTGAGAGAATCATACGCTTGATTTCACACAAAACAAAAATAATATGAGGTGCCCGAGCCACACTTAAGCCTTTCTCCTCTTTCTTTCCTTCTCGATCGAGGTTAGCAACCTTATCCTTCATCTATCATTGATATAATAATGCATGTGTCGACGTAAAGTGGTCATCTTTTCATGATGTTCTATAATGATGCAAATGAACCGGCGAGGATGGATGTACAGTGACCGACGTGAGTCCGGGTATATTCAAGGCGTGGAAAATTTATCGATGTGCCTAAGGCAAACAAAGAGAATGGATTTATGTGTTGTCCATGTGTTCAATGTCGGAACATCAAGGAGTACTCTTCCTCGAAAATTATTCGTGGCCACCTGGTTTGGAGAGGTTTCATGCCCAGCTATAATTGCTAGACCAAGCACGGAGAAAGAGAGGTTATGATGGAACACAATGAAGAAGAAGAGGATGATGACATCTATTGTCATATGTTCCCTAAATATGATTATACTGCAATGGAAGAGAATGAAGAAGAAGGAGCTAAAGAACGGGCATCAGATGAGCCCGTTGATGATCTTGGTCGAGTCATTTCTGATGCAAAGCGAGACTGTGAAACAGAGAAGGAGAAGTTGAAGTTGGAGGACATGTTAGAGGATCACAAATTGTACCCAAATTGCAAAGATGGCAGCACAAAGCTCGGTACCACACTGGAATTGCTGAAATGGAAGGCAGAGACTGGTTTATCTGACAAGGGATTTGAGAAGTTACTGAAAATAATGAAGCCGAAGCTTCCAAAGGATAACGAATTGCCCGAGAGTACTTACGAAGCAAAGAAGATTCTCTGCCCTCTAGGATTAGATGTGCAGAAGATACATGCATGCATAAATGACTGCATCCTTTACCACGGTGAGGAGTATGAGAATTTAGATAAATGTCCGGTATGCACTGCACTGCGGTATAAGATCAGACGAGATGACCCTGGTGATGTTGATGGCGATGACGAGCCCCCAGAAAGAGGGTTCCTGCTAAGGTTATGTGGTATGCTCCTATAGTACCAAGGTTGAAAAGTCTGTTTAGAAACAAAGAGCATGCCAAGTTGTTGCTATGGCACAATGAATACCGTAAGAAAGACGGGAAGTTGAGACACCCCACTGATGGGTCGCAGTGGACAAAAAATCAAGAGAGAGTTCCCGTACTTTGTAGGTGACATGAGGAACTTATGGTTTGGTCTAAGTACAGATGACATGAATCCTTTTGGGGAGCAAAGCTGCAGTCACAGCACCTAGCATGTGACTCTATATATCTACAACCTTCCTCCTTGGATGTGCATGAAGCGTAAGTTTATTATGATGCTAGTGCTTATCCAAGGCCCGAAGCAACCCGGCAACGACATTGATGTGTACCAAAGGCCATTAGTTGAAGAACTTACAATTGTGGGGAAAACCAGGTGTACGTGTGTGGGATGAGCACAAACAGGAGCCATTTGACCTAAGAGCGCTACTTTTCGTAACCATCAATGATTGGCCTGCTCTTAGTAACCTTTCAGGACAGACAAACAAGGGATACAAGGCATGCACACACTGTTTAGATGATACTGAAGCTACATATTTGCATAAATGTAAGAAGGTTGTGTACCTTGGGAATCATCGATTTCTTCTGATCAATCATCAAGTAAGAACGAAAGGCAAGCATTTCATAGGTGAGGCAGATTACCGGAAGAAGCCTGACCTCCCTACTGGTGATGATGTGTTTGGTATGGTCAAGGATATAGAAGTAATCTTTGGAAAGGATCCTGGCGGTCAACCTGTTCCGAACGACGCCACTACCGGACACGCGCCCATGTGGAAGAAGAAATCTATATTTTGGGAGCTACCCTATTGGAAAGTCATACGTGTCCTCTCTTCAATCAACGTGATGCGCGTGATGAAGAATCTTTGCGTGAACCTGCTAGGCTTCCTGGGCGTGTATGGGAAGACAAAAGATACACCAGAAGCACGGGAGGACCAACAACATATGAAAGACCCACAAAACATGCATCCATGGAACATCATGGATAAAGGGCACCACTTAAGTCCTGCCAGCTATGCTCTTACGAAAGCAGAGAAGGAAATCTTTTTTGAAGTCCTTTATAGTATCAAGGTGCCATCTAGATTCTCATCTAACATAAAGGGGATAATAAATATGGCAGAGAAAAAATTCCAAAACCTGAAGTCTCATGACTATCGCGAGATTATGATGTAGTTGCTTCCGATTGCATTGAGGGGGCTTCTACCGGAAAATGTTCGAGTACCCATTGTGAAGCTATGTGCATTCCTCAATGCAATATCTCAGAAGGTGATCAATCAAGATATTCTGACAAGGTTACAAAAGGATGTGGTCCAATGTCTTATTAGTTTTGAGTTGGTGTTCCCACCATCCTTCTTCAATATTATGACGCATCTCCTGGTTCACCTAGTCGAAGAGATTTCCATTCTCGGTCCTGTATTTCTACACAATATGTTCCCCTTTGAGAGGTTCATGGGAGTGTTAAAGAAATATGTTCATAACCTTGCTAGGCCAGAAGGAAGCATCTCCAAAGGCTATGGAACATAGGAGGTCATTGAGTTCTGTGTTGACTTTATTCCTGACCTTAAGCCGATTGGTGTTCCTGAATCACGACATGAGGGGAGACTGAGTGGAAAAGGCACGCTGGGAAAGAAAGCAATGATATGTAGGGACGGACAATCTTTCACTCAAGCACACTACATGGTTTTATAGAATTCCACCTTGGCAGCTCCGTATATCGGGGAACACAAGAATATTGTACGCTCCAACAACCCGGGAAAGCCTGACTCCTGGATTAGAGATGAACACATGAAGACTTTCGGCAATTGGTTACGAACACATCTAATGAATGACACCACTATTGGAGATCAGCTATACTTGTTGGCTGGGTCACCATCTTCTACTATATTGAATTACCAAGGGTACGAGATAAATGGGAATACATTTTACATGATCGCCCAAGATAAAAAGAGCACCAACCAGAACAATGGTGTCCGCTTTGATGCAAGAGATGAGAATGGCAAAAGGGACACATACTATGGTTACATAGAGGAGATATGGGAACTTTACTATGGAGTTTCTTTTAAGGTCCCTTTATTTCGGTGCAAATGGATCAACCTGAATGGAGAAGGGGTAACGGTATACCAGTTGTACAGAATGACAACAGTATATCTCGACAATCTTGGTTACAGAGACGAACCATTTGTCCTAGCCAATGATGTGGCACAGGTTTTCTATGTGAAGGACATGTCCTCCATACCGGAAAAAAGAAAAATAAGCAAATGAATACATCACACGGTGAGCCAAAGCATCACATAGTTCTTTCAGGGAAAAGAAATATCGTGGGAGTCGAGGACAAGACAAACATGTCAGAATATTATAATAAGTTTGATTAAATTCCGCCCTTCACAGTGAAAACTGACCCAAGCATCTCGGTAAGAAAAGAAGATGCTCCATGGTTACGGCTGAAGCAACCATAAACAGGCATAAGAAATTCAAAAACAGTCTGAACAATGTAAATCCTTCGCGTGGTGTCATATTATGTGACATAGTTACAAGGAAAAATACCAAACTTGTTATATTGATTATGTCTCGAAAAACCTTCACAAAATGACCTATCATGTTCGAGGTTTCATGGCTTTCGGTCCAAATGACCAATGTTATGTGCATAATCGAGGTATAGTTTGTGATATTGTGACCATATTGTGCATGCATGTGCATCTTGGGATGGTGAAAAATGTTGTAGGAGGAAGTTTTATTTTTCATCGCATGGAAAAGCCATTTTCTATTTTCTGAGTGCCAAAATCTGGGCGTTTTGTGAAGCAACACCAAACGTTAAATAAAAAAATGGTACCACCCTATTTTTGAAAAATACTAGACCACCTGACGTGAAGAATGTACCAATCAGAGATTTAAAAACCTTTATGTCCACCCCTGGAGAAAACGACAAATGTCAGCCGAATCAGTAGGAAGTGGGTCCGATTTGACCTACAGGTACATGCTCTAATGCTTGTGAATTTTTGAAAAAATCATTTTAGACTCATAATGTGATGTTTCTTTAGAGATCCAATGCAGGTTTTAACGAGGCTCATCCCCTATCTTCATGCCCGCCGTTATGATCAAAGTCGAAAACGGGTAAATTTTGAAACGGGCATAAGAAATTCAAAAACGGTCCAAACAATGTAAATCTTTCGTGTGGTGTCATATTAGGGAGTGCCTCTATGGCCAGATTCAGAGAGATGTATGAAGATTGGATTCTTCGGCATCTCCCTGAAACTGTCCATAGTGGTGTCCCTGCTCTCGCACAACATCATGTTTGTAGTTGATAACTTAACAAGGATGCCTATTTATAGATTAAGCAGCACAACATAGTGTCGACACTCTTGTCGATAGTCCCGGTTGGAGTCACTAACCGGGACTAAAGATATTTCCCGCCATTTCCCACCGCTTCCCGCTATGCTTTCCCACCCTTTTCCTCTAACCGGGTCTTTTAGTCCTAGTTGGAGCCACTAACCGGGACTAAAGATATTTCCGGCCATTTCCCACCGCTTCCCGCTATGCTTTCCCGCCCTTTTCCTCTAACCGGGTATTTTAGTACTAGTTGGAGCCA
This sequence comes from Avena sativa, assembly GCA_916181665.1. Classification (NCBI taxonomy): domain Eukaryota; kingdom Viridiplantae; phylum Streptophyta; class Magnoliopsida; order Poales; family Poaceae; genus Avena; species Avena sativa. The sequence continues at coordinate 154,994,402 of OV702289.1, read as the reverse complement.
CTAACCGGGACTAAAGATATTTCCTGCCATTTCCCACCGCTTCCCGCTATGCTTTCCCGCCCTATTCCTCTAACCGGGCATTTTAGTCCCAGTTGGAGCCACTAACTGGGACTAAAGATATTTCTCGCCATTTCCCATCGCTTCCTGCTATGTTTTCCCACCCTTTTCCTCTATATCTAGGCCGACCGCGCCATGGATATCCACACATCCACACTTTCCTCTCTCAACAATGGACACCGCATACTGGGCCATTCTCACACTCGAAGAGACCGAGGCGCTGTGCGCCTCCAGCTACCCATGCCCGCCGGGCTACCGGGTGCCCGCTGACTAGATGCTGAGCGTTGGAGGAGTTCCTATCCCTCATGTGCCTCAAGGTTCCACCCACCAAGCGGCCATCACGAACCGCTTCTACCTAGAGCTCACGCCGGAGCAGCGCATGGATCCCCATTGGGATCCCAACAACTACGACACCTGGATTGCCTTCTTCGCTAACTGGCGGGAAAGGGAGTTCGCCAGGTACGAGGGTGACGGCCCGCCCCCGGTGAACCACAATGAAACCGGTCGTCGCCTGTGGTGGGCGAACCGGACTATCGCTGGTGTGATGCGTACATCACTAAGGGAGATCATCCTCGCCTGTGGTACCCACACTTGTACCCGCCGCAAAGCCACAATAAGGGTGGCTGTGGTGAAGGCCACGGGCGTAGCGGCATCGTCATCCGGGAGCCCCCTCCCCCCGCATCGTGCATCCGAGGCCGGAGTGGCAGGTGCCCCTGGAATATGTCATGGTTCATGGTCCCCTGTTCCCCCCTACACAAGCCGAGGAAGGGCTGAGGATCCCGAAATATGTCATAGCGACGATGACGAAGATGATTCGGAACATGACCCTGAAGCTGTGTGATACATTGCAAATGTATCTATAATTTTTTATGTTCCATGCTTGGTTTTATCTACTTTCTTGTGTTTTGTCCACACTTTGGAGTACTTTTCATATGATTTCTTGGACTAACCTATTAACAAGAGCCACAGTGACAGCTGCCTGTTTTCTGCTGTTTTTGGTTTCAGGAAGTCAGAAAATGAATATTCTCGGAATTGGACAGGACAAAAGCCAAAGTTATTATCCTTTGTTTTCAGCAAAACCGGTGAGATTGACAACCTCATCGTAAGTTGAGGGCAAAGTTCTGTGGTTGTGTTGTGCAGGTCTCCACATTGCTACTAGCACCGGTAGAGCTCCCTGCCAAGGCTCAGCTAGCAACACCTTTGGGGTGTTTCCTTGCTCCTACTGGATTGATAACCTTGGTTTTGTACTAAGGGAAAACTTGCTGCTGTGCTCATCATAACTTCCTCTTGGGGTTCCCCAACGAGCTCGATATATTTTGGGCAATCAAGCTCTTTTTCTGGCGCCGTTGCCGGGGACTGAAAAATAAGAAGCTCCCACATCAACCACGCGACAACAATTATTTTCTGGCACCGTTGCCAGGGAGTCAAGGACATCTTCACAAGGGGAGTCCCTCATAACCAATCTCTTTACTTTGTTATTTTTGTTTTGCTTAGTTTACTTTTGCTTTGTTTGCTTGTTTCCTTATCAAAAACACACAAAAAATTAGTTTTACAAGTTTGCTTTATTTATTGAAAACACAAAAAATGACTACCATTGAAAACACTAAGTTGTGTGACTTCACTAGCACCAACAACAATGATTTTATGAGCACACCTATTGCTCCACATGTTACTGAAGCTACTTTCTTTGAGATTAAACCTGCTTTATTCAATCTTGTTATGAGACAACAATTTTCTGGTATTGGTAATGAAGATGTTGCTGCCCATCTAAATAACTTTTTTGAACTTTGGGAGATGCAAAAGCATAGGGATATAGACGGAGATATTTGATACAATGCAAATGTATCTATAATTTTTGATGTTCCATGCTTGGTTTTATCCACTTTCTTGTGTTTTGTTCCAACTTTGGAGTACTTTTCATATGATTTCTTGGACTAACCTATTAACAAGATCCACAGTGCCAGCTGCCTGTTTTCTGCTGTTTTTGGTTCCAGGAAAGTCAGAAAATGAATATTCTCGGAATTGGACGGGACAAAAGCCAAAGTGCCTATTTTTCGGAAGGGATCAAGTGCCAGAATACGAGACGGAGAAGGGCCAGGGAGCCACCACACCACCTGGCCACGTGGCCAGGCCTGGCCCGCACCAGGGGGTGGTGTGGCCGCTCCCGGCACCCCCTCGGCCTCTCCTTCCGCCTATATATTGCCCTCGGGACAAAAACCCTAAGTACCCGATCAAAAAATCCACGAAAGAGTCTGTAGCCGCCGTCATCTCCATGCCTAGATTGGGAGGGATCTGAAGCTCTTCCCGGCACCCTGCCGGAGAGGGGAATTCACCCTGGAGGCCTTCTTCATCACCATGCAAGCCTCCGGTGTGATGCGTGAGTAGTTCATCCTTGGACTTCGGATCCATGTAGTAGCTAGATGGCTGGTTCTCCTCCTTTGTGCTTTCATGTTTAGATCTTGTGAGCTCCGTTCATGATCAAGATCATCTATTTGTAATTCATACATGTTGTGTTTGCGGGGATCCGATGGATATTGAGATGCTATTTCAGATTGATTATTGATTCTATCATGTCTTTGTTATTTGTGATCTTGCATGCTTTCCGTTGTTAGAAGCTATCTTGGCCAAGTAGATGCTAGCAACTCCAAGAGTTAGTATTTATGCTCGATAGTGGGTTCATGCCTCTGGTAATCTGGGGAAGTGATAGAAATCTCTAAGGTACTAGATGTGTTGTTGCTACTAGGGAGAAAACAACAATCCTTTGTTCATAGAACAATCGTATTGTTTACTTTACACGCAGTTTGTAAAGCAATAATCTGTTGCTTGCAACTTAATACTGGAGGGGGTTCGGATGATAACCTGAAGGTGGATTATTAGTCAAAGATGAAGTTGGATGGCGGTATATGTATTATGTTCTAATGCCCAATCAAGTCTCAAAGGAGTCAAGATTATTAGTATATGCATGTATTGCTTTCTCGGTGTTTGTCAATTGCCCTACTGTAATTTGTTCACCCAGCATGTTATCTATCTAAGGAGAGCCACCTCTAGTGAACTATGGATCCCGGTCCTTTCTCTTTACATACAATCTACAATCTTTTACTGCTTTGTGTTTACTTTCTGCAAACTTTTACTTCTTTCCATTCGATACGTTTAATCCTTTGTTTTCCGCAAAACACGGTGAGATTGACAACATCATCGCAAGTTGGGGACAAAGTTCTGTGGTTGTGTTGTGCAGGTCTCCACATTGCTACTAGCACCGGTAGTGCGCCCTGCCAAAGCTCAGCTAGTAACACCTTTGGGGTGTTTCCTTGCTCCTACTGGTTCGATTAAACCTTGGTTTCATAACTGAGGGAAAACTTGCCGCTGTGCTCATCATACCTTCCTCTTGGGGTTCCCAACGAGCTCTACGTCGAACGACGAGCACATCAAGATCTTTTCTGGCGCCGTTGCCGGGGAGTCAAGGACATCTTCACAAGGGGAGTCCCTCATAACCAATCTCTTTACTTTGTTGTTTTTGTTTTGCTTACTTTCTTTTTGCTTTGGCTGCTTGTTTTGTTCTTCAAAAAACACAAAAAAAATTAGTTTGCTTTCTTATTTTAAAACCCCAAAAAAATACTACTCTTGAAAACACTAAGTTGTGTGACTTGACGAGAACCAACAACAATGATTTTATGAGCACACCTATTGCTCCACCTGTGGCTGAAAATACTTTCTTTGAGATAAAACCTGCTTTGCTCAATCTTGATATGAGAGAACAATTTTCTGGTATTGGTAATGAAGATGCTGCTTCCCATCTAAATAACTTTGTTAAACTTTGTGAGATGCAAAAGCATAGGGAAATAGATGGTGATATTATTAAGCTGAAATTATTTCCTTTCTCTTTGAGAGGAAAAGCTAAAGAGTGGTTGAATTCCTTAACTAGGAATAGTATTGATTCTTGGACTAAGTGCAAAGATGCTTTTATTGGAAAATACTATCCTCCTGCTAAGATTATATCCATGAGAAGTGAAATAATGAAGTTTAAACAACTTGATAATGAGCATGTTGCTCAAGCTTGGGAAAGAATGAAATCTTTGGTAAAGAATTGTCCCACTCATGGACTGACTGCTTGGATGATCATCCAAACTTTTTATGCAGGATTGAACTATTCTTGAAGGAACCTATTGGATTCTGCTGCTGGAGGTACCTTTATGACCATCACTTTGGGTGCTGCAACGAAACTTCTGGACAATATGATGGGTAATTATTCCGAATGGCATACTGAGAGAGCTCCACAAGGTAGGAAGGTAAATTCTGTTGAGGAAACCTCCTCCTTGAGTGATAAGATTGATATTATTATGTCTATGCTTGTTAATGGGAAAGCCCATATTGATCCAAATAATGTTCCTTTAGCCTCTTTGGTTGCTCAAGAAGAGCAAGTTGATGTGAACTTCATAAGAAATAACAACTTTGGCAACAATGCTTATGGTAATAATGCTTATAGGAACAATTTTGGTAACAACAATTATAAGCCATATCCTCCCAACAATGTTAATGCTTATGGAAATTCTTACAACAATAATAAGAGTGCTCCCTCTGAACTTGAAGTTATGCTTAAAGATTTTATTAGTAAACAAACTGCTTTCAATAAAACTATTGAGGAAAAACTCTCTAATGCTGAAAGAAATATAGCATCTTTGGCTGAAGCTCAATCTTCTTTGAATAAAATGGCTGCTAAACCTGAAACTAATGATAATTCCTTTGCATCTACTAATGCTATACAAGTAAGAATTGATGAAAATGTTAGACTATTAGCTGAATTACATGCTAGTGGGAAAGAGAAGATGAAATTGTTAGAAACATTAGTGTTTCTACTATCACCACCTCTAGTGTTGAGGCTACTAATAGTTCTACTACTTTGGATGATAAAGTTGATTTTGATCTTGATGGTTGCAATATCTCTGAAGTTATTAAGTAACTACAAAAGCTTTCTAAAAGTCCTAATGCTAGCGCTATGAACTTAGCCTTTACAAAACACATTACCGATGCTCTCATAAAGATTAAGGAAGAAAAGATGAAACATAAAGCTTCTATTCCTATAAAACAAGAGGATGGTTGGGAACCCATCATTAATATGAAAGTGAATGACTTTGATTTCAAAGCTTTATGTGATCTTGATAGTAGTGTTTTCATTATGCCTAGAAGGATTGATGATATGTTTGATTTGCCTCCTCTTGAACATTGTTATTTGAATGTCCCACTTGATGATAATGCTAAAAAGAAACTCATGGGGAGTCTTAATGATGTTCTTATGATGGTTAATGATTCCTATGTCCTTGTTGATTTCTATGTTTTGGATGTTGAATACAATGCTTCTTGTCCTATTACTTTGGGAAGACCTTTTCTTATAACTGTTGGTGCCATCATTGATATGAAAGAAGGCGCCATTAAATATCAACTCCCACTCAAGAAAGGTATAGAACACTTCCCTAAAAAGAGAGAAAAGATTTCTTTTGCTTCTCCTATTAAAACAAAATTTGGTCCTAATGCTTCTTCATTTGAGAACACTGGATTCTTTCTTTGCTTCTTATGCCTAACTTAAAGGCGTTAAAGAAAAGTACTTATTGGGAGATAACCCAAAAGTTTTAGATGAGTCTTGGAAGTTATTACTTCAGTAATAACCTCTCCTTATCCTTTTTATTTGCTTTTTGTGCCAAGAGTAACCTCTAATGAGAGAGAAGTAATGATTGAGAAAGTTGTTGTGCCGAAACAAATTTTTGTGCTTCACCATAAAAATTCGTGAGAGAGATCTGTATGTAAGATTGAGCTGTAATGTTTTGTGCTTCTGCCCCAGGTTTTTATCTAACTTTTGTTAGTTCAACACTTGTTGATTTGAGCAACAGAAGGTCTTCGAAAAAATTCGTCTTTACCTGCTGGTCTATTTTGACAGATTTCTGCCATTTTCTGCATTTGCTTCTTATGGGTTCCTTTTTGAGTTATTTTGGGGAATTGAGCTTTCTGAGGGAAGTGATATAGTAGATAGTGTTCTAATCGAAGTTTACTTGGTGTTAGAACTGAACCTTAAGACTTATTTATCTTGAGTGCACTAATGTTGCTAATAAAGATTGTGTGAAGTTTTGTATGAAGGAAAATTTTCAGGTGTATGGAAGGAATGAGTAATGAGATGAAGGATGGACTAAAGCTCAAGCTTGGGGATGCCACGCGTGTCACCCCAAGAAAAATCCAAGAAGTACAAGCGTCAAAGCTTGGGGATGCCCAAGGCATCCCCTTCTTCATCAATAAAAATTCCAGGTTTCTTCCAAACGCTTCATTTTTATTGTTTCATGCACAATTGTGTTGTTCTTGGAGTGTCTTCTTTTTCGTTTTCATTTTGGTTTTTCGTTTGCTTGGTTTTCTTAGTTTTCTGAATAAATTGGTTGGACCCCCTTTTTCATACATTGGTTTGCAAATAGTTTAGTTTGGTTTGGAAAAGAGTAGGAAAGTTCATGCTTATGTGGTAAAAAGAGCTTGTTTTTTACTGTGGCCTATGCTTTGTCATGCCATGCTTGCTATTGTTTTGGCTTTATGCTTAGTATTCTTTGCTATAGCATGACGTGTTATAAACAATTGATATTGCTTAATGTGCCTTGGATGAATCATGCGTTGTTTTAGCATATTAAAGCATAGTATAGTGGTATTCTCCTTTGATGCTTTATTTGGGTTGACTTGGCACATGCTCACACCATGTTATGACTATCTCAAGTCACCATAGCCTTTATGATCCTTTAGTTTTCAACTTGTAGTATCACTTTATGCTTTGATCAATGATGTTTTGTCGCTCTACATGATTATGGCCATTATTGCTCTCTTAGTTTGTCGCTCCCAGTCTTTTGCTAGCCTCCACAACCAAGTATGAGTTCCACTCATGCATCCAACTCCCTAAACCAAGTTATTCCAAAGAGTCCACCATACCTACCTACTAGCTGATGCTATTCCAAGTATATTCATGCTTTTGTTTACCTTCCAAATTAAACTTGTTATGAGAAAACTAGTGATTAAAGCTCTCATGAACTTGATGGCACACTTTACTTTTTGCCTCTAATAAACTTGAACCATTGGGTCCTTCTTTGTTGTGTATATGCTTGTGCTTTATAAGTTGAAATTAGTAGAACCATGTTTCATGGGGAACGCTTTCAACATTGCACTTGTACTTTGTACCCTGTTGATATCATGTTCTTTTGCTGACGGATCCCGGCGGTGTGAAATAAAAGTGGAACTTGTAAGATCATGGAGTTTGTATGTGTGTTAGAGAAACGCCTGGGCCGCTAGCCTAAGTCGTGCCTAATCATGATGGAAACTTGCAGCATCACCATAATGAGCACTCTATGAAGCATCCTCAATAAAAACCTATGCAAATAGCAAATAAAAAGATCGCTGAGATGCTCATTGTCTGCTTGCCTTGTCATTTTGATTATGGGAAAGCTCCGATATCATGTGCAAGGGGTACCCCGTTGGCGGTTCTTAATGATACACATATACTTACAATGACAAGAGCTTACTCGTGACTGAAGTTGAGTAGCATGAGGATCGGTCTTCGTAAGTAAGGGGTATGAGATTTCGGTTTATAACTTGTCAAGCATATCCTCTTAGTTGTGTCACTTTAACCTTAATCACCTTCAAGATGCTTATGATAGGGGCATTGAGAGCTGAAAGCTATAAGTACCATAATTTTTGGAAGCTCTTTATGAGACTTTAATCCTTACTTCCTTTTACAAAGGCCTATCTTCCACCATTATATTGAGTCTCCACCTTCTACCTTTATGCACCTACTTTGAGAGCATAGTGGCCATTCTTACTTCTATGTGCATTGTCCCAAGACTAGTTGATTGATGCATAACTTGATATTGCTTGTTTTAAACTATTGTATCTAGTCACTTTTATGAACTTTGAAGGTGTCCTAAGCATTTATATTTGCTACTCTATTGAGGGACAAGCTGAATACTATTATGCTATGTTTTCTTTATGTGAAACAAACGAACATCTTGCAAAGCATTGTTATTCATGAATCTTTTGTTTGTGCCTTTTCATGTTGCATCATAGTTTCTTTGCTTATTGCTAGAACTTTCTATTTCATGTTATGATTGAAGTACTATGATCCCAGCTTTGAATGTTTTGCAAATACTTTGATCAAGTCTTTGATGGTGCATGTCACCTCAAAAATTATTCTTTCTTTTTATCACTTACCTACTCGAGGACGAGCAGGATTTAAGCTTGGGGATGTTGATACATTGCAAATGTATCTATAATTTTTGATGTTCCATGCTTGGTTTTATCCACTTTCTTATGTTTTGTTCCAACTTTGGAGTACTTTTCATATGATTTCTTGGACTAACCTATTAACAAGAGCCACAATGCCAGCTGCCTGTTTTCTGCTGTTTTTGGTTCCAGGAAAGTCAGAAAATGAATATTCTCGGAATTGGACGGGACAAAAGCCAAAGTGCCTATTTTTCCGGAAGGGATCAAGTGCCAGAATACGAGACGGAGAAGGGCCAGAGAGCCACCACACCACCTGGCCACGCGGCCAGGCCTGACCCACGCCGGGGGGTGGTGTGGCCGCTCCCGGCACCCCCTCAGCCTCTCCTTCTGCCTATATATTGCTCTCGGGACGAAAACCCTAGGTACCCGATCAAAAAAATCCACGAAAGTCTGTCTGTAGCCACCGTCATCTCCATCCCTAGATCAGGAGGGATCTGAAGCTCTTCCCGGCACCCCGCCGGAGAGGGGAATTCACCCTGGAGGCCTTCTTCATCACCATGCAAGCCTCCGGTGTGATGCGTGAGTAGTTCATCCTTGGACTACGGATCCATGTAGTAGCTAGATGGCTGGTTCTCCTCCTTTGTGCTTTCATGTTTAGAACTTGTGAGCTCCGTTCATGATCAAGATCATCTATTTGTAATTCTGCATGTTGTGTTTGCGGGGATCCGATGGATATTGAGATGCTATTTCAGATTGATTATTGATTCTATCATGTCTTTGTTATTTGTGATCTTCCATGCTTTCCGTTGTTAGTAGCTATCTTGGCCAAGTAGATGCTAGCAACTCCAAGAGTTAGTATTTATGCTCGATAGTGGGTTCATGCCTCTGGTAATCTGGGGAAGTGACAGAAATCTCTAAGGTACTAGATGTGCTGTTGCTACTAGGGAGAAAACAACAATCCTTTGTTCATAGAACAATCGTATTGTTTACTTTACAGGCAATTCGTAATATAATAATCTGTTGCTTGCAACTTAATACTAGAGGGGTTTCGGATGATAACCTGAAGGTGGATTATTAGTCATTGATGCAGTTGGATGGCGGTCTATGTTGTAATGCCCAATCGAATCTCAAAGGAGTCAAGATGATTAGTATATGCTTGTATGCTTTCTCGATGTTTGTCAATTGCCCCGCTGTAATTTGTTCACCCAGCATGTTATCTATCTTAAGGAGAGCCACATCTAGTGAACTATGGACCCCGGTCCTTTATTTTACATACAATCTACAATCAACTATTTACTAGCTTGTGTTTACTTTCTGCAAACTATTACTTCCTTCCATTTGATACGTTTAATCCTTTGTTTTCAGCAAAACAGGTGAGATTGACAACCTCATGGTAAGTTGGGGGCAAAGTGTTGTGGTTGTGTTGTGCAGGTCTCCACGTTGCTACTAGCACTAGTAGTGCGCCCTGCCAAGGCTCAGCTAGCAACACCTTTGGGGTGTTTCCTTGCTTCTACTGGATTGATAACCTTGGTTTCGTACTAAGGGAAAACTTGCTGCTGTGCTCATCATACCTTCCTCTTGGGGTTCCCCAACGAGCTCGATATATTTTGGGCCATCAAGCTCTTTTTCTGGTGCCGTTGCCAGGGACTAAAAAAGAAGAAGCTCTCACGTCAACCATGCGCCAACACTGTGTACTATAGGGCTAGACATGATTATGACTAAATCCATTGGCTAGGATGAATGGTTCGTTTGTGTACCCAAGATTGTCCAGAGATCCACTGTTTTCAAATTCAAATTCATGTTGAAAGTGTTTTCAAATTCAAATTCAATAGTTTGAATAATTATTTTATAAGACAGAAAGTTTTTCAAATTCAAATCATTTAAATGTGAACACCTAAATAAGAAATAATAAATAAGGCAGGAACATCTGAAAAGTTTGAAAAACTTTTGGAAAAAGGACTTTTAGTCCCGGTTGGTGCTGGCCATCATACGTTCCGGTTGGTGGCTCTAACCGGGATGTATGCTCTGGCCTTTCGTCCTGGTTGGTGCCACCAACTTGGACATATGGCCTTTACATCCCGCCTGGTGGCTCCAACCGGGACGTATGGCTCTCCCCTTTATAACACTGTGACGTTCCTTTCTCCTTCCCCATCTCGCATTTCTTCTAAGTACCAGGCGTGCCTCCGACCCTGACGCTGGCAGGCTGCCCAATTCCTGTGCGGTGGTCCTCCCCCTCGCACGCCGCCTCTCACGCCGCACACGCCAGACGGAAGGCCGCCACTTCCCCAGCTCCGGCACTGCCGCTCTCTCCCTAGAGGATGTCGCCGCTCTCTCCCGGCCCGGAGGCGCGCGTGTCCCCATCGCATGGCACACCGCTGCTCTCCCCCGTCGCAACCCCCTAGGTACCGGCCGCCGCGCGCGTGCCCTCTATCCCTCTCCTTCTCTGTTTTCTCTGTTTATTAGTTATAGTTTAGTTTAGTTAGTTTAGTTTAATTAGTTATTAGGGTAGTAGTAGTTAGTTAGTAGTATTAGGGTAGTAGTAGTTAGTTAGTAGTAGTAGTTACTTAGTTAGTAGTATTAGGGTAGTAGTAGTAGTAGTTAGTTAGTCGTAGTAGTAGTAGTTAGTTAGTAGTAGTAGTTAGTTAGTAGTATTAGGGTACTAGTAGTAGTTAGTTAGTAGTAGTAGTTAGTTAGTAGTAGTAGTAGTAGTAGTTAGTATTAGTAGTAGTAGTTAGTAGTAGTAGTAGCAGGGATGGTACCCGCCGGGTTCGGGGCCGGGTTCGGCCCCACATACCCGCCCCGTTTAATTAGTCGGGTCTCATATTTTACCAGAGCCACGACCTAGCCGAGTTCGGGGCCCCAATGGGTACCCGCCAGCATGTGAGACTTGGCGGGTCTAACTTTTTACCAAACCCTCCCTATTTAAGGAGGGTACCTGTCGGGTTTGCGGGTTGATGGCTGAGTGCACGGCGCCCAGAAAAGTGCTGGTGCGTGGTTGATGTAGAGCTTGTTGGGAACCCCAAGAGGAAGGTATGATGAGCACAGCAGCAAGTTTCCCTCAGTTATGAAACCAAGGTTTAATCGAACCAGTAGGAGCAAGGAAACACCCCAAAGGTGTTACTAGCTCAGCTTTGGCAGGGCACACTACCGGTGCTAGTAGCAACATGGAGACCTGCACAACACAACCACAGAACTTTGTCCCCAACTTGCGATGAGGTTGTCAATCTCACCGTGTTTTGTAGAAAACAAAGGATTAAACGTATCGAATGGAAAGAAGTAATAGTTTGTAGAAAGTAAACATAAAGCAGTAAAAGAGTGTAGATTGTATGTAAAGCAAAGGACCGGGATCCATAGTTCACTAGAGGTGGCTCTCCTTAGATAGATAACATCCTGGGTGAACAAATTACAGCGGGGCAATTGACAAACACCGAGAAAGCAATACATGCATATACTAATCATCTTGACTCCTTTAGAACTTGATTGGGCATTACAACATTATACATAGACCGCCATCCAACTGCATCTATGACTAATAATCCACCTTCAGGTTATCATCCGAAACCCCTCTAGTATTAAGTTGCAAGCAACAGATTATTATATTACGAATTGCCTGTAAAGTAAACAATACGATTGTTCTATGAACAAAGGATTGTTGTTTTCTCCCTAGTAGCAACAGCACATCTAGTACCTTAGAGATTTCTGACACTTCCCCAGATTACCAGAGGCATGAACCCACTATCGAGCATAAATACTAACTCTTGGAGTTGCTAGCATCTACTCGGCCAAGATAGCTACCAACAACGGAAAGCATGCAAGATCACAAATAACAAAGACATGATAGAATCAATAATCAATTTGAATTAGCATCTCAATATCCATCGGATCCCCGCAAACACAACATGCAGAATTACAAATAGATGATCTTGATCATGAACGGAGCTCACAAGATCTAAACGTGAAAGCACAAAGGAGGAGAACCAGCCATCTAGCTACTATATGGATCCGTAGTCCAAGGATGAACTACTCACGCATCACACCGGAGGCTTGCATGGTGATGAAGAAGGCCTCCAGGGTGAATTCCCCTCTCCGGCGGGGTGCCGGGAAGAGCTTCAGATCCCTCCTGATCTAGGGATGGAGATGACGGTGGCTACAGACAAACTTTTGTGGATTTTTTTGATCGGGTACCTAGGGTTTTCGTCCCGAGGGCAATATATAGGCGGAAGGAGAGGCTGAGGGGGTGCCGGGAGCGGCCACACCACCCCCTGGCGTGGGTCAGGCCTGGCCGCGTGGCCAGGTGGTGTGGTGGCTCTCTGGCCCTTCTCCGTCTCGTATTCTGGCACTTGATCCCTTCCGGAAAAATAGGCACTTTGGCTTTTGTCCCGTCCAATTCCGAGAATATTCATTTTGTGACTTTCCTGGAACCAAAAACAGCAGAAAACAGGCAGCTGGCATTGTGGCTCTTGTTAATAGGTTAGTCCAAGAAATCATATGAAAAGTACTCCAAAGTTGGAACAAAACACAAGAAAGTGGATAAAACCAAGCATGGAACATCAAAAATTATAGATACATTTGCAATGTATCAATATCCCCAAGCTTAACTCTTGCTCGTCCTCGAGTAGGTAAGTGATAAAAAGAAAAAAATAATTTTTGAGGTGACATGCACCATCAAAGACTTGATCAAAGTATTTGTAAAACATTCAAATCTGGGATCATAGTAGTTCAATCATAACATGAAAGACAAAGTTCTAGCAATAAGCAAAGAAACTATGATGCAACATGAAAAGACACAAACAAAAGATTCATGAATAACAATGCTTTGCAAGACGTTTGTTTGTTTCACATAAAGAAAACATAGCATAATAGTATTCAGCTTGTCCCTCATAGAGTAGCAAATATAAATGCATAGGACACCTTCAAAGTTCATAAGAGTGACTAGATGCAATAGTTTAAAACAAGCAATATCAAGTTATGCATCAATTAACTAGTCTTGGGACTATGCGCATAGAACTAAGAATGGCCACTATGCTCTCAAAGTAGGTGCATAAAGATAGAAGGTGGAGACTAAATATAATGGTGGAAGAAAGGCCTTTTGTAAAAGGAAGTAGGGATTCAAGTCTCATAAAGAGCTTCCAAAAATTATGGTACTTATAGCTTTCAACTCTCATTGCCCCTATCATAAGCATCTTTAAGGTGATTAAGGTTAAAGTGACACAACTAAGAGGATATGCTTGACAAGTTATAAACCGAAATCTCATGCCCCTTACTTACAAAGACCGATCCTCATGCTACTCAACTTCAGTCACGAGTAAGCTCTTGTCATTGTAAGTATATGTGGATCATTAAGAACCGCCAACGGGGTACCCCTTGCACATGATACGGGAGCTTTCCCATAATCAAAATGACAAGGCAAGCAGACAATGAGCATCTCAGCGATCTTTTTATTTGCTATTTGCATAGGTTTTTATTGAGGATGCTTCATAGAGTGCTCATTATGGTGATGCTACAAGTTTCCACCATGATTAGGCATGGCTTAGGCTAGCGGCCCAGGCGTTTCTCTAACACATATACAAACTCCATGATCTTACAAGTTCCACTTTTATTTCACACCACCGGGATCCGTAAGCAGAAGAACATGATATCAACGGGGTACAAAGTACAAGTGCAATGTTGAAAGCGTTCCCCGTGAAACAAGGTTCTGCTAATTTCAACGTATAAAGTGCAAGCATATACACAACAAAGAAGGACCCAATGGTTCAAGTTTATTAGATGCAAAAAGTAAAGTGTGCCATCAAGTTCGTGAGAGCTTTAATCACTAGTTTTCTCATAACAAGTTTAATTTGGAAGGTAAACAAAAGCATGAATATACTTGGAATAGCATATGCTAATAGGTAGGTATGGTGGACTCTTTGGAATAACTTGGTTTAGGGAGTTGGATGCATGAGTGGAACTCATACTTGGTTGTGGAGGCTAGCAAAAGACTGGGAGCGACAAACTAAGAGAGCAATAATGGTCATAATCATGTAGAGCGACAAAACATCATTGATCAAAGCATAAAGTGATACTACAAGTTGAAAACTAAAGGATCATAAAGGCTTATGGTGACTTGAGATAGTCATAACATGGTGTGAGCATGCGCCAAGTCAACCCAAATAAAGCATCAAAGGAGAATACCACTATACTATGCTTTAATATGCTAAAACAACGCATGATTCATCCAAGGCACATTAAGAAATCTCAATTTTTTAAACAAGTCATGCTACAGCAAAGAATACTAAGCATAAATCCAAAACAATATCAAGCAGGGCATGACAAAGCATAGGCCACAGTCAAAAACGAGCTCTTTTTACCACATAAGTATGAACTTCCCTACTCTTTTCCAAACCAAACCAAACTATTTGCAAACCAATGTATGAAAGAGGCGGTCCAACCAATTTATTCAGCAAACTAAGCAAACAAAAGCAAACGAAAATGAAAAGAAGACGCTCCAAGAACAACACAACTCTGCATGAAACAATAGAAATGAAGCGTTTGGAAGAAACCTGGAATTTTTATTGATGAAGAAGGGGATGCCTTGGGCATCCCCAAGCTTTGACGCTTGTACTTCTTGGATATTTATTGGGGTGACACGCGTGGCATCCCCAAGCTTGAGATTTAGTCCATCCTTCATCTCATTACTCATTCCTTCCATACACCTGAAAATTTTCCTTCGTACAAAACTTCACACAATCTTTATTAGCAACATTAGTGCACTCAAGATAAATAAGTCTTAAGGTTCAGTTCTAACACCAAATAAACTTCCATTAGAACACTAGCTACTGTAGTACTTCCCTCAAAAAGCTCAATTCCCCAAAAGAACTCAAAAAGGAACCAACAAGAAGCAAATGCAGAAAATGGCTGAAATCTATCAAAACAAACCAATAGGTAAAGACGAATTTTTTCGACGACCTTCTGTTGCTCAAATCAAAAAGTGTTGAGCTAATGAAAGTTATATAACAACCTGGGGCAGTATCACAAAACATTATAGCTCAATCCGACATACAGATCTCTCTCACGAATTTTTACGGTGAAGCATAAAAATCTGTTTCGGGACAGCAACTTTCCCAATCATTACTTCTCTCTCATTAGAGGTTACTCTTGGCACAAAAATTAAATAAAAAGGATAAGGAGAGGTTATTACCGAGGTAATAACTTCCAAGACTCATCTAAAACTTTTGGGTTATCTCCCAATAAGTGCTTTTCTTTAACGCCTTTAAGTTAGGCATAAGAAGCAAAGAAATAATCAAGTGTTCTCAAATGAAGAAGCATTAAGACCAAATTTTGTTTTTATAGGAGAAGCAAAACAAATATTTTCTCTCTTTTTAGTGAAGTGTTCTATACCTTTCTTTAGTGGGACTTGATATTTAATGGTGCCTTCTTTCATATCAATGATGGCACCAACAGTTATAAGAAAAGGTCTTCCCAAAGTAATAGGACAAGAAGCATTGTATTCAACATCCAAAAATAGAAATCAACAGGGACATAGGAATCGTTAACCATAACAAGTACATCATTAAGACTCCCCATGAGTTTCTTTTTAGCATTATCATCAAGTGGGACATTCAACTAACAATCTTTAAGAGGAGGCAAATCAAGCATATCATAAATCCTTCTAGGCATAATAGAAACACTACTATCAAGATCACACAAAGCTTTGAAATCAAAGTCATTCACTTTCATATTAATGATGGGTTCCCAACCATCTTCTTGTTTTATAGGAATAGAAGCTTTATGTTTCATATTTTCTTCTTTAATCTTTATGAGAGCATCGGTAATGTGTTTTGTAAAGGCCATGTTCATAGCACTAGCATTAGGACTTTTAACAAGAATTTGTAGGAACTTAATAACTTTAGAGATGTTGCAACCATCAAGATCAAAATCAACTTTATCATCTAAAGTAGTAGAACTATTACTAGCCTCAACACTAGTGCTGGTGATAGTAGAAACACTAATGCTTCTAGCAATTTCATCTTCTCTTTCCCACTTAGCATGTAATTCAGCTAATAGTCTAACATTTTCATCAATTATTACTTGTATGGCATTAGTAGCTGCAAAGGGATTCTCATTAGTTTCAGGTTTAGCAGCCATTTAATTCAAAGAAGATTGAGCTTCAGCCAAAGATGCTATATTTCTTTCAGCATTAGAGAGTTTTTCCTCAATAGTTTTACTGAAAGCAGTTTGTTTACTAATAAACTCTTTAAGCATAACTTCAAGTTCAGAGGGAGCACTCTTATTATTGTTGTAAGAATTTCCATAAGCATTATCATTGTTGGGAGGGAATGGCTTATAATTGTTGTTACCAAAATTGTGCCTATAAGCATTATTACCATAAGCATTGCTGCCAAAATTGTTATTTCTTATGAAGTTCACATCAACTTGCTCTTCTCGAGCAACCAAAGAGGCTAAAGGAACATTATTTGGATCAATATGGGCTTTCCCATTAACAAGCATAGACATAATAGTATCAATCTTATCACTCAAGGAGGAAGTTTCCTCAACAGAATTTACCTTCCTACCTTGTGGAGCTCTCTCAGTATGCCATTCAGAATAATTAACCATCATATTGTCCAGAAGTTTTGTTGCAGCACCCAAAGTGATGGTAATAAAGGTACCTCCCTCAGCAGAATCCAATAGGTTCCTTGAAGAATAGTTCAATCCTACATAAAAAGTTTGGATGATCATCCAAGCAGTCAGTCCATGAGTGGGACAATTATTTACCAAAGATTTCATTCTTTCCCAAGCTTGAGCAACATGTTCATTATCAAGTTGTTTAAACTTCATTATTTCACTTCTCATAGATATAATCTTAGCAGGAGGATAGTATTTTCTAATAAAAGCATCTTTGCATTTAGTCCAAGAATCAATACTATTCCTAGTTAAGGAATTCAACCATTCTTTAGCTTTTCCTCTCAGAGAGAAAGGAAACAATTTCAGCTTAATAATATCACCATCTATATCCCTATGCTTTTGCATCTCACAAAGTTCAACAAAGTTATTTAGATGGGAAGCAACATCTTCATTACCAATACCATAAAATTGCTCTCTCATAACAAGATTGAGTAAAGCAGGTTTTATCTCAAAGAAAGTATTTTCAGGTATAGGTGGAGCGATAGGTGTGTTCATAAAATTATTGTTGTTGGTGCTAGTGAAGTCACACAACCTAGTGTTTTCGAGAGTAGTCATTTTTATGGGTTTTCAAATAAGAAAGCAAACTAGTAAAACTAATTTTTTTGTGTTTTTGATAAAGAAACAAGGAAACAAAACAAAAAGAAACTAAGCAAAACAAAAACAACAAAGTAAAGAGATTGGTTATGAGGGATTCCCCTTGTGAAGATGTCCTTGACTCCCCGGCAACGGCGCCAGAAAAATGCTTGATGGCTCAGTGCACGGCGCCCAGAAAAGTGCTGGTGTGTGGTTGATATAGAGCTCGTTGGGAACCCCAAGAGGAAGGTATGATGAGCACAGCGGCAAGTTTCCCTCAGTTATGAAACCAAGGTTTAATCAAACCAGTAGCAGCAAGGAAACACCCCAAAGGTGTTACTAGCTGAGCTTTGGTAGGGCGCACTACCAGTGCTAGTAGCAACGTGGAGACCTACACAACACAACCACAGAACTTTGTCCCCAACTTGCTATGAGGTTGTCAATCTCACCGTGTTTTGCGGAAAACAAAGGATTAAACGTATCGAATGGAAAGAAGTAATAGTTTACAAAAAATAACACAAAGCAGTAAAAGATTGTAAATTGTATGTAAAGAAAAGGACCGGGATCCATAGTTCACTAGAGGTGGCTCTCCTTAGATATATAACATGTTGGGTGAACTAATTACAGCGGGGCAATTGACAAACACCGAGAAAGCAATACATGCATATACTAATCATCTTGACTCCTTTGGAACTTGATTGGGCATTACAACATTATACATAGACCGCCATCCAACTGCATCTATGACTAATAATCCACCTTTAGGTTATCATCTGAACCCCCTCCAGTATTAAGTTGCAAGCAACAGATTATTGCTTTACGAACTACGTGTAAAGTAAACAATACGATTGTTCTATGAACAACTGATTGTTGTTTTCTCCCTAGTAGCAACAGCACATCTAGTACCTTAGAGATTTCTGTCACTTCCCCAGATTACCAGAGGCATGAACCCACTATCGAGTATAAATACTAACTCTTGGAGTTGCTAGCATCTACTCGGCCAAGATAGCTACTAACAACGTAAAGCATGCAAGATCACAAATAACAAAGACATGATAGAATAAATAATCAATCTGAAATAGCATCTCAATATCCATCGGATCCCCGTAAACACAACATGCAGAATTACAAATAGATGATCTTGATCATGAACGGAGCTCTGAAGATCTAATCGTGAAAGCACAAAGGAGGAGAACCAGCCATCTAGCTACTACATGGACCCATAGTCCAAGGATGAACTACTCACGCATCACACCGGAGGCTTGCATGGTGATGAAGAAGGCCTCTAGGGTGAATTCCCCTCTCCGGCAGGGTGCCGGGAAGAGCTTCAGATCCCTCCCGATCTAGGGATGGAGATGACAGCGGCTACAGACTCTTTCATGGATTTTTGATCGGGCACTTAGGGTTTTCATCCCGAGGGCAATATATAGGCGGAAGGAGAGGCCGAGGGGGTGCCGGGAGCGGCCACACCACCCCCTGGCGCGGGACAGGCCTGGCCGCGCGGCCAGGTGGTGTGGTGGCCCCCTGGCCCCTCTCCGTCTCGTATTCTGGCACTTGATGACATCCGGAAAAATAGGCACTTTGGCTTTTGTCCCATCCAATTCCGAGAATATTAATTTTCTGATTTTCCTGGAACCAAAAACAGCAGAAAACAGGCAGCTGGCACTATGGCTCTTGTTAATAGGTTAGTCCAAGAAATCATATGAAAAGTACTCCAAAGTTGGAACAAAACACAAGAAAGTGGATAAAACCAAGCATGGAACATCAAAAATTATAGATACATTTGGAATGTATCACGGGTTTCTGAGTTACTGCTTTTCCCCTTGGAGTTACATGATACCGCCAACGTCTGAGGTTAGGGACGGGAGCAGCAACGCTCGCCATATAGGGACGATGGACGGGCGCAGCAACGCGCACCATATACGAACGATCGACGGACGCGCGCCATATATTAGAGTTTCTTCGAATTATGCTTCATATCCCTAGCCCGTCAAACCACACCTACCTAACCTCCTCGCTTGGCTGCTTCGACTCATCCACTTTTCCCCTTTTGCAGAAATATGGAACCCATAGACGAAGAAAAGGAAATGGCGCTTGAGGATATGATCAACGAGGGAGGACATATCGATAATGATGTCACCTCGCTATATCTGAACAACTCCAGTGAGGGAGATCTTGGGTTTCGACCGAACAGATGGATCCGGTGAGGGAGAAGCCGGCGAGGTGCCTATATATATTGATTAATTAAGCCTATGTTGTCTATATACATATATATTGACGCTCTTTCTTTAGCCCTCCGGATCAAGCAAATCTTTTGCAAAGAATAAACGAGGCCCAGCCAGAAAGTTGGGAGACTATGAAAGGTACAGGATCGAAGAAGTCGCTCTAGACGATGAACCGAAGGCTCCCATTGATGCTGAAAATAAATTTATAAGGAAATGCAGAGTTACTGTTAGGGACTACATCCCGATCACCATCATAGAATGGAATAGGTCGTCAAAGGATCCAGAGTCTCTATATGTTAGTGACTTAGCTAAAGACACTCTTTGGAGAAAATCTCATGGTTAATTTCACCCTACCAACGTTAGAGGTGTATCTAGATGACTACGATGCAGATGAGGAGATTCCAACTCAGGAGGAACTACAGAAGCACATGGAGCAAAAAGTCAAGGAGTGTGCTTTTAAGAAGATGGCCCAACAATTCAACAACTGGAAGAAAAGATTGCACCTTGACTTTGTCGTGAAAGAGAAGACTCCAGATTTCACTACTGGAGCATATGAGAAGATAAAAGACTACTGTGATGATTTTGTGGCATACAAGACATCGACGCCAGCTAAGAAAAGGTCTGAAACGAATAAGAAAAATGCTGCTAAAAAGCAGTATCACCATACTATGGGGCAAGGTGGCTACAAGGCTAGCAAGCCTAAGTGGGAGAAACTCGAGTCCGACCTGATGGCTAAAGGGATCACCCAGAGCCATACAATTGGATCGAACGGGTAAGGAATTGGTTTTACGGGCATGGGGACGTTGGACTTAGAAGGGAAGTGCATATATAACATAATACATAAAGAAACCCCCATACCCATCGAAGACATTAGAAATGCAGTAAAGGCTGTTGAAGATGGGGAGTTCATTCCCGATAGAGAGAATGACGAGCTCGCACTCGCCCTTGGGAACAAGGAACACGAGGGACGAACACAAGGCACAGAAGGCTCCAAACCATGGAACCTTGGGTTTCCTGACATCCGGAAAATATATCCCGATAGAAGTCGTCGAAGGAGAAAGGAAAGGGAGGTAATTGAAGTAATGAAGCAGGCATACCGGATGCGCGACATAGAACAACAATTAAAGCAGCATCAGAATCAACTTGACAAACTTAGCCAGCAAGCTACCAGCCCATCTCAGCGGCACATGGTAGACGAAGCTGCCTTCGATGCTACCGGCCCATCCACTAATCAAAAAAGCAGCATGGCTTCCATGGAGCTCCCCGGTGATGATGCTGATGCTGATGCACCGGCGATGGCTCCTCTTCGCTACCCAGTGGATGATATCATGGAGATGACACATTGTGAGCTGCATGTGAAAGTTGTCAACATAACCTTCAAGGTGGCGGTCGGCTATGCCTTACCATTAGTTGGACCGGTACCAACTTACCATTGTTGTCCGGTTCCACAGGGCTACGCTATTGCCGGGGTGGATGAAGTTATAGACGGATTCACGTAGCTCAAGCTTGACTACTCTGCAGGTGAAGGGGATGTGACTGTGCTGGGACAAGCAAAAAACATGACCATTCTATGGTGAAAGGAACACATCGTGCTTTCAAATCGGACGCGAAGGCCATCCACTCCTCAAAGCACAACTCCATCTTCGTCGCAGCCTCACCCGTCTCCAGCGCATCAGCCATCTTCACCGCCGCGTCAGCCATCTCCAGCACGGCCATCTTCATCGCTGCGTTAGCTGTCTCCAGCACGGCCGTCTTCGCCACCGCGTTAGCCGTCTCAGCCCCTCCCAAAAGTACTAAAGGGCCAGGGCCAAAAGCGAAAGAGTAACCGATCATCGAAGCGTCTACCGGAGCCCCTCCAAAAACTACCAAAGGTTGCTCCCAAGAGATCTTACGACTATACTGAAGAGGAGAATACGGTCATCGCAAAGGCCCAAACGAAACAGTGGTTTAATAGCCTCAAGCGGCCGAAAGAGCCACAGTTCCCCAACACTAAAGAAGAAAAGGAAAAGTGCAAAAAATGTTGAAGACCCTTCATCAACCCGAGCCAAGGCTATCATCAGACTATGACCGCTCTATTTTCAAGTCACATCAGTGAATGGTTCAATCGAAGAGCACTAGTGGAAGCGGAAATTTAGTTCCCCAGCTCGGTTTATAGAAAAACATGGAATGGCCCCCGCTCAAAGTGATTTCTGATACCATAGTGGAGTTGAGCAAAGCTGCGAATGAGCAGTATGATCCAGAAATTGTTGCACTATACGGAGAAGCGGCCGCTACTCAAGGTATGACTATTGCTCAGTACTTAGACCAGTTAGATTTCCCCGTGGCTAAGGAAGCATACAAATACGAGTACAGGAAATATCTCGCCAGACCTGAGGACGTCACGTATCTACCAACAAAAATGCAAAGATTGCATAATTGGTATATTAAAGCCACAAAGGAAGGGGAAAACTGGATAGTGATTGGAGTTCGAAACGAGCATTACGGGTATGGAGATGCCCAGATACTGATTGAATTTCCTGAACTACATCAGTTTTTCAATCAACACGACCTCGACAAATCGATAGTCAGTGCCTATTGTCTGTAAGTATTATTTCTCTAATAATTAAGTCTCTAGTTAGCTCACCTCGTTTATATCGCATGTATAATCATACTCACTGTATTATGCAGACTAAAGATTCTCGAATGCAGAAGAGGACAGATCTATGACATTGGATTTATTGACCCATATTGCATTCATGAACTTACTGTGAAACTTAATTCCAAGGACACAGAGGATAAAATTATAATGGCTCTAAGGTTTCAAGAAACCAAAAGGGAAATATTATTACCTTACAACTTCGAGTGAGTGTTATTGTCTTGTACATATTCTATTTCGCTTACTCGATGTTAAGTGTATAATTGATGATTTATGCATACGCATATTCCATTATATTCTGCTAATCATTCAACCTAACAATGGAGTAGTATAAGTCATGGACTCTAAACGTAAACCCCTTGAGAAGTGGGCCCCCATGCAGGATATGCTCCAGCGATAATTTCAGTCATTATGACACTATATCGGTAACTTTCGTTTATTTACTGATATCAAGTAATTAATAACTCATTTTATTCATTTTCTTTGCCGGACAACACTTGGAAACGATTCACCAACAAGGCTAAGGGTGCCTGGAAAGAGAAGCTTACATTTAAACCACTAAATGTAAGTACTACTAGCTAGATCCACACATCTCTTTGATTCTAGTTTCGACACTATTATCATGCTTAATTATTATTATTTTGATTGAACTTTGTTCTCATAAAGTGTCTGAGGCAGGCAGACGGAAATAACGTATGTGGATACTATGTCTACGAGTTCATTCGTCAGACGACCTGTGAGAAGGGCGGAAATGTAGAACAACTTCAAGTATGTAAACAATATTCAGAAATTTGTTTTATTACCATCAATTGTGTTTAGTTTCATACAATCTTCTATCAAAGGATTGCATACAAGCAATCCAAGAGAAAATTGCGGGATTCTTAGATGCAGAGGTCCTAGATCCAAAAAGAGAATACTATCGGAAGATTATGATAATGTAATAGGGATCATAAAAGACTTTATATTGTATATGTGCATGAATGTAATATATATTCGATACTTGCTGTGTAATATAATCGGGAGATGTTTTGTAATATAATGGTTCCCTTAAGGTAGATGACACTTAACCTAGCACTATGTTGTGAGGAATGCTCGTCCTCATAGTAGATCAACCTCGCATCATCTACTATGAGGACGAGCATTACTCACAACATAGTGTTGGGTAAGTGTCACAAAATAAATGCTGCCCCAAACACAAAAAGGAAATAGATAAAGGGGAAACAAAATAAATGAAAATATAAAATAAAATTCTCTGCCGTGGCACAAAAAGTTCCCAAAATGCTGCCGCGGCAAAGAGCCTTAGATCCCGGTTCGAATTACGAACCGGGATAAATGCCCCCCTGCGAAAACCAGCGGCCACTTGGACTACCCTTTTGTCCCGGTTCGCAGCGCAACCGGGACTAAAGGGTTGGGGCTTTAGTCCCGATTGCCCCGTCCCGGTTAGGCAACCGGGACTAAAGCCCTTTACAAACCGGGGCAAATTGCCTGTTTTCCACTAGTGTCACTCCTTTTCCAACGTTTTGGCAACATGCTTCCCGTGCATGGGTAACCGATTGGCGTGCGCGGCCAACTTTCATTTCCTATCCGTCGTAGGCTATATAGAAGCCATTGAAGCGAGTTGGATGACCAAACCCTATCTAGCCAGCATTGCGTTGCTGCAAGATCACCACCAGGTCTAGGATCAGCACACTAGCATGCGAGCGCTTCCCGACGGATCACACCAAGGACGAGGTACACACAATCGCATTCGTGGCATCCATGGAGACCTCGGAGAGGCAAGCGGTGCATGGGGTGGTGGCCGCTGAGACAGCGTGCGAGGCGAAGGACGCGCTATGTGCGGAGGCGGTGGTCCGCTCTGCGGAGGTGCTAGACGTGGTGGCCCGGGACCTATCACCCGAGCAGGAGATGGTGGATGTGGTAGCTATGGTGTCTGACGCTGACATGGTCATCATGGATGACTACGATGACCTGAACTATCTCGAGAAGTTGTACAACAAGGTTGGCATGCTGTACGTTAGCGATGCACAGTAGGCTCTGTTCGCGTGCTTTGACACCACCCTCCGCGAGGCCTCCGGACGCTAGTTCATGGTTGTTGGGCTTCATTCAAACCCATTCTAGAAAATTAAATTTTCTCCGGCTAGACTCCGACGAGCGACTCCAAGATCCGGCGAAGGTCAGAGGTAATAGTTCTTACCCTTTACACGTGCGTGCGGAAGAATAAATGCATTGAGGCTATGCCATACTAGTTCTTTCGGCTCCGATGAGCTCCTCGATTGTAGGACCTCCATCTCCGCAGGCTCCACTGTGCTAGTCCACTCTCCACCGCATAAGCTCCGCCACCAACAATGCTATGGTGACCCAACACATCACTATAGATTATAGTGTGCAAGTTGTTGATATAATATTCACGAAGTACCGTTTCACAAATATCATATCCCGCAGAGTGGTACAACAGAAACATTGCGGGTCCGCAACTTCTACACGTTCATAATATTCAAACAAATTTGTACAAATGTTTTGAAATCCTCATCGGTCCATTGAGGACTTCTTCGAAGGTTGAAGTTCAAACTAACTAATTTGAGTAGCAATGGCATCACTAGGTGAAATGCACAGCTCAACAACTTATTCTAGGTAATTCTATGCTGCTTGGATCATATATTCTATCCTAAGGACTATTCTTCTGTTTTCATATCTTCTGGTTCTGCTCCATATTGTATACCATAGTCTACTCCTTCAATGTCTCCAGAAATATCCGGCTCTTCGTAATAGACCTCTCTGTCGTCACTATTTATATTATTCTGCTCTGTCTCGATATCCTCATAGTCTAGAAAGGATTAAGAAGATAATTTGAGTACGAGCGTACTCAGCAAGTTCTAATAGTTGGTTGTAACTGCCTGTTTTGGTTTCAAACTGGTTTCTTGTCAAAGGTTGCTTTTAATATAGAAAAACTATGTCTCGGTTTTAATGGGTTGTTAAAACTTTCTTAAGGTCCTTTCCACGCTATGTTCGCAATCTATTCATCGGATAAGAAGTATCATGACATGTTTTACACACTCTCGAGGGGTGCGCTACTTTTCCACAAATGTCCCTGACCTTTTGCCGTAACACACTTTCTAAGGTGTGTGGCCTATTACCAAGTTCTCCAAGTCATGTCGAGCCCTACTCTATTCCATATTCATTCCTTGACAATGAACCTGGTCAGCGACTAGTGCTCAACTTCTATCCTTTCGAAGATACTAAAGTTTTCATCTTGCACCACAAGATAGGGACGTTACGGACTCCCACCCACTGCAATTCCTCTCTGGGATACAACCCAACTTAGTCATCTGAAGTTATATGGAACAAAACAAAACTTCTAACTTGCTCGTCCCATTCCAAGATTTGTGGTCAACGTGGTTTGTACGGTGCCTTGGAATAACTGACTATAGTGGTAACTTACTCCTAAGTTTTCTGTTAGTACAATCTGTTCCCATAATATCTCAAATTGTGGTTTCCATTTAACTTCTAGTCATTCATTTCATTCATAAAACAATATTTACTTTTGTAAAAACATTTGTGATACTTCAAAAAATTATTTGGTGAATACAACTTGCAAGAGTTGTGCAAGTTTTTATTTTTTCAATTCTATGCAAGGTTGAACTTGCTTGGTACCTGCGAGATAATGCGGTTCAAAGATTCAAGTTGACCCTTGACTTCGGGTTATGTAAAAAGGTTGTTTGATAAAGACAATGATTTAAAAACCAATATGCTTTTAATGCAACTATATGTTATGCGATGATTTTATTTTATTGATTCTATATCTCTTTTTATTTAATTCATTGTGATTTTTCATGAATTTTCCTATTTTTAGGGTTTTATTTGGATTTCACTTTAGAATTTTCAAATATCTACATTAGATAGAATCTATTAAAATTCACTTTTGTGAACTCTTGGATTTAAAATAATATTCCCCTATTTTCAAGGAATATTATATAGATTTATAGGGATTTTTGAGTATCTTTATTCATTTTTAAAGTATTTTATTAAGTCAATTTCCTTACTTGGAATTTTTATCCTATTAAAATGATTTTTAATAATTCCAAAAACATTTAGAATCCTCAAATTTTCCCTATTTGGAACTATTTTTATTTTATTTTGAAAAAATATCTTGGGTTGTTTTTGTCAATTGGTCTTTTAAAGAAAAAGTGTAAATACCAAAATACTCATGGACCTACTAGTCAGATCCAACTGGTCGAAACCAGTTGACACGGGTTGGTGGGACCGAACCAGCCACGCACTCTCTCTCTCTCTCTCTCTCTCTCTCTCTCTCTCTCTCTCTCGCGCGCGCGCGCGAGACTCCCCTAGCGACTGCGCTCGCCATTGTCGTCGTGCTAGATTCCAGTCGCTCTCGGTCTCCTCCGCCACCCCCATGGCCAACAATCGACCCAACGTTTGACGCTCTACCTTTCTACCGCTCAGATTCGTCTAACTCCCCTTCTCGCGGCCTTGTGCTACCCTAATCCTAACCCTAGCGTTTCGGTGACATGGCACTAACGTTGCTCTGGTGCTCCTCCGATGCTCTCTTGCTATCGAGATGGTACCAGTGCACTCTCCGGTGTCTCCTGTAGCTTCTCTGCTACTCGATTATAGCCTTCTTTTTGTCGTTGTTTTTAAAACAACAATGTTACCGGCCATGTCATATCTGTTGAAATTTCTATTCGATCTTTATACTACCTTTTATCATGCTAAACCTTGTATATGATCTCTGTTAAACTTACGTTAAAATGCACTTCATTTGTAAATGTAGTATTCCCTTTGTCTACATCTTTGTACAGAATTTCATACATTTAGATATGATAAAACAGGGTCAACAGTACACGTTTACAAGAAATACAGTGAAGTACAAGCCTCCCAATTTCAGTTCACACAAAACATTAATGCCTTGCATTTTCTGGATTTCCAATTTATGCAATAGTTCCTAGAAAGGTACATATGAGTATATTTCTGGTGTACAGCATATACGTAGTAATTGCTCGGAGAGATGACGGTGAAAATAGTCTACTTTGGGAGGGCATTGCCATGTATTGTACTCCCAACTTGATCTGGCTTCTCAAAACAACACATTGTCGTTAAATAACCTGAATCCCGCATAGTTCGTCGCGGTACTTCTCCGTGTTGGCGTCAAGCTTCTGCTTCAATGTCTCGAAGGCCAGAAGCGCCAGCATGCTACCTCTGCCGGCGGGCTTCGACCTCGAGTCCCCTTCATTGGGCAGCACGACGGCGAGCTGCTTCGCGATGTGGACCAGCGAACCGACGCAGCTCCCCCGCCAGCCGCTAGACGGCGGCCCGAAAAGCTTGCGCACCATGCCCATGAAGGTGTCGACGTCGGCCGGCAGCCTCTCACCGAACATCATGCTCACGAAGTAGGCGACGTGGTAAGCGCCGGTGAACGTCCCCCATGTTGGTCCAGACCCAGCCGCCGAGTACTTTCCGGCGAATGCGACGGCGAAACTTCGGTGAACACACGCACGTATATAAAGTTAGAGCTAGATTACTTTCCTGGCCATAGCAACTCACACACGCGCATTTGAAAACAATGTGATCGCTACACGCACGTATCGTGCGTCCTCTTTTTATTGCTTTGAACTCACGGTGTGTTTACAACCCGGGGTACATGCATATATATACTAGGATTCTAGTATGCCGACTACTAGCCCAACTCTAATCCTAATAGTACTCAGTTACATCCAAGTATACGGATTGGACTCAACACGCACACACACCTCGGTGTAGTGCAATCCTATACGTATACAACTCGTATACGTGACACCGTGTCAGTGCTAGACACGGAGTGCTTATTCCTAACAATCACCCCCTAAGCACGACGTGCTCTTTGACATCCACCTGGATCCCAAATATACACGTTGTTTCTCGCGGACGTCATCCACGGCATTGCTTTCGCCGCTTCCTTTCTCAGTACCCATGTCACCGACTTTGCTTTTGTCGGCTTCTCCATGGCTTCACGCCGACAACCCTTTTTGTCCGCACCCTTCTCCACGCCTTCACGCCGACTGTCCTTTTTGTCCTTTTTGTCCGTGCCTTGAGACATTATACTTGGTTCGATGAAGTACTTTCTTATCGATGTATTTGATCTTCTGCTTGCCGATACTCTTGGATGCAATAGAACAAATACGTAGGAGCTCGCTCAAATTTGTTGACTAGCAAAGCTCGCTCGTGACTAGAAGTTATGACTTCTGCCTGCTCCTGACCAACCCCGTCTTCTTGCTCGTCCAGAGTAGCAAGACACAGGTTGCCTACCTGTAGCGATTATTCCTTTCCTTTTGAATCCTTTTCTGGCATGTTTCCTTCTAGCTTCTCTATACCACGTGAAAAGCCTCTTGCTGGATCTACACCCCCTATTGTTGGGTCTCTTCCATCTGTCTGGCCACCAGTCCACACTCTTGGACCATCGTCTTCAAGCCTTGCTGGCCTGTTTGCTGGGCAAACAAGTGCAGGTATCGCTGCACATGCATTTGTGTACCCTTCCAGTTTCGTATCTTCTGGCCACAGACTAGCCTTTTCTTCAAACTCTTTGTCTTCTGGGAGAATCCCTAGTGCTTCTGACCCGATGTCCACGCCTGGAGCACCTCCTAGGCCTTCAACGCCTTCTGGACCTAAACTTGCTGACAAGGATAAGCTTGGTCGATCCATATTTTCTTCATACTCAAGATCCCACGTGACGTGAAAAGTTGGATATCCCGGTTCGTTGTAGCCCCAATTCCATTACTCGCCTTCCTCAAAGATTACGTCGCCCCTGACAACCACCTTATTGGTATAAGGATTGCAAAAGCGGTATTCCTTTGAGCTTTCATAGCCCGTCATGATCATTGGAGTCCTCTGCTCCGCCAATTTACTCTTACGGTCGGACTCCGTCTTGACATGCGCCACGCACCCAAAAGTGGGAAGATGATCAACCGAGGGTTTCCATTCGTACCATGCTTCGTACGGTGTTATACCAACGCCACTCTCAGTTGACTCCATATTCAGCAAATACACAGCCGTATTGACTGCCTCACCCCAGAATTTCCTGGCAAGCCTTTACTCTTCATCATGCTCCGTGTCATGGTCAACACGGTTTGATGCAGCTCACCCTCCTGATCAATGCGTAGGGATCTTATCTTCGCCTCCACCTTGAACTCTCCGGCTTCTTTGATCTTCTCGAATGCTTGTTGAGCTTGACCCTTACTTTTTAGCAACACAATCCACATGTATTTACTTTGATCATCCACCACAAGCATGAAGAACTTATTGCTAGACGGAGTTGCAGGCGAAATTCCAACGCATATATCACCATGAACAAGTTCTGAGGCTTCACTTGCCTCAAACGTGGCTTCACATGAAAACGGGGCACTCCGTTCCTCGTGATCCACACACGGTAGATCGTGATCCAGTTCTGCCACAATCTCCGTAGCCGGTGATGGAGGATCCTCCTCATCCTTCAGCTCAGTTACTTCGAGCATCAGTATCATCGGTCCATCATCTCCTTCCTGGGCGATGAGAGCCCTCTCCTTTTCCTTTGATGATTTCCGGCAATCAGCCTTGAAGTGACCGAGCTCGCCGCAGTTATGACACCTTACTTTCTTTATGTCAAACTTCCTCCGCGACGGGGTGTCATCTTCGTCCTCCTGCCCCGCGATATACTTTTTCGCTAGGCGTTGCTTCTCCTTGCCGCTCGGTGGAGCCTCCTTGCTTTTCTTTCGAAAGAGTCATCCACTGCTGCTTCGTGAGCATTAGGTGCTCAACCTGTTCTGGATCACCAAAGCTGATCCGGATTCTCTCGCCGTGTGTCTTGAATCTTCCGACGAGATCCTCATCCGTCAATGTATTCATGTCGAGACATTGTTCGATCGATGTGACGATCTGCATGTAGCGCGCCGGCGCCGCACGTAGGAACCTTCTGACGTTCTTCACCTCGTCCAATCTCTCGCCATATTCCTTGATTGCGTTGATGAGGGTAACAAAACAGGCGGCAAACTGATCAACTGTCTCGCTCTCCTCCATCTTCAGATCTTCATAGTTTTTCGTCAAAGTTTGAAGATGCGCTTCCTTCACGCGGGCATGACTTTGGTGTAATATCTTGACCGTCTCCCATGCATCCTTCGCCGATTTCTTTTCGACGAGGTGCTGCATCACGTCCTTCGGCACGACGGAATAGAGCGCCGTTAGCGCCTGGCGATCCTTCCGGTACTTCGCGCCTCCCTTGACGTACTCGTCGCCTCCTAGATCGACGGCCTCCCAAACCTCCTGAGCCTCCATGGCCACCTCCATGTTGAGTGCCCATAGCCCGTAGTCCTTGCGATCAAGGCGCGGATACAAAGCCACCCCCACCGTCTCCGTCACCGGTGCCGCTGCCGAGCTCTAGCCAAACTTCACCATCGCCATGATCTCCTAGTAATTTCAGCAGATCACGAACGACGACCTTTGCTCTGATACCTATTGTTGGCCTAGACCCAGCCGCCGAGTACTTTTCGGCGACTGCGACGGCGAAACTTCGGTGAACACACGCACGTATATGAAGCTAGAGCTAGATTACTTTCCTGGCCATAGCAACTCACACACGCACATTTGAAAACAATATGATCGCTACACGCACGTATCGTGCGTCCTCTTTTTATTGCTTTGAACTCAGGTGTGTTTGTAACCCAGGATACATGCATATATATACACTAGTGCAGGCCCCCCCCTTTAACTCCGGTTGGGAGGGCCCTCTAACAGCGGTTCCCCAACCGCTGTTGAGGGTTCGGTGTTAGAGGGGGGCCCCTTTAACACCGGTTCTTATACGAACCGGTGTTAAAGGGTGGCGCACGTGGGGCTGCCGCAGGCCTCGGGCCCCCCCCTTTAACACCGGTTCGTATCCGGAACCGGTGTTAAAGGTTCTTCTGCCGCGGCAGAAATTTAGGCCGTTTTCCTGCCGCGGCAGAACTCTACCGCGGCAGGAAAACGGCCTAAATCTCTGCCGCGGCAGACTTCTGCCTCTGCCCCGTTCTGGGAGTATTTCTGCGGGAGGGGGGAGCGAGGGGGAATCGATCGGGAGCGGTATACACATAAATCGTCATAGGTACATACGAGTACATGAATAATTAAGCAACTATTATTATACACAAACATCGTCATCGGCACATACATCGTCATCGGCACATACATCGTCATCGTTCATTTTGGTGGATATCTAAAGAGTTCTCCGCCAGGCGTGACGACCTCATCAAGTATGAACCCCGCCAATTCCTCTTGAATGGCTCGTATGCGTTCAAATGGTAGGAGTTGGTCCCGCATCCGTTCGATCTGAATATATATGAAGAATGGGCCGTCAATATATATATAAGAATAAAACTCAACACAATTGATGGTAATAAAATAATGTTGTGGACTTTGTTTACTTACTCTAAGTTGTTCTAGTGCGGCTTGGCCCGTCGCACATATCGTGTTACGAATGAATTCGCAAGCATAGTACCCACATAAGTTATTGTCGTGTCCCTGATGCGCGCACTTTACGAGAATAGAGAGTTCAATCAAAATAATAATCAATAAAGCATGATATAATGGAATTGGAAGCTAGCTAGTATTACTTACATTTTTGTCTACAAATTTTAGTTCTTCTGACCATTCACCCACGGTCCTGCCCGTGAACCTTTTCCAAACCCTGTCCGACAAAGAAAATGGATAAAGGAGTAATTAATTACTTATTGTCACGAAAGTTGCCGATCTAGTGCGATAATATGATTGAAATTACCTCTGGAGCATCTCTCTAAAGTTTGCCCATATCTCTTTTTCTTTTCGTAACGAGTCCATGGCAAGGACTTTTCCTGAGTCGGGTTGAATGACTAGCAGAATAAAGTGGAACCTATGCACGCATAACTCATCATCAGTTACACTTAACATTGAGTAAGCTGAAATAGAATGTGTACAAGAGAGAGGGTAACAGTACTCACGAGAAGTTGTAAGGCAATAGTATTTCCCTTTTGGTTTGTTGTCTCAGTAAAGACGTTAGCAAGTAATCTTCTGTTTGCCCGGGTTTGGTTTCTACCACTTCTTCATGAACTCTATTTGGGTCAACGAACCCAATGTCAAAAGGGCCTCCTTTCCTGCATTCCATAACCTTTTTCCTGCATAATAGTATATACATATATGGTGAGCATATATATACATGCAATTAATAAAGTGAATGAGATGAGATATAAATTATAGAAATAGTACTTACACACAATAAAGGCTGATGGCAGCTTTGTCGAGTTCCTTCTGATTGAATAGAAAATGCAAGTCTTGAATGTTGAAGTCGATCGCGTCATCTCCGCAGAAGAAAATATCATCTCTTATATGCGCCGTGATCCATTCTAACTTTCTCGTCTTGCAGAAATGAAGGTACCACTTGTGCAATTTTCGCATCTTTGTTGGTAGAGTCCTGAGCTCCTCTTTCTTGACGAGATTCTTCCCATACTTCCATGGCTGTATGGGGTTGGCATCGCATTTGGACAAGTTGTCTCCCATGACGTTCAAGTATGCAATGTAAGTCATCCCCATCTCATTGGCCTTTCTTTGTAGCTCTGCCTCGTAATCATTTACGGGAGGAGCGTCCCGTGTGTCGAACATTTGGAGCGGGGCACATGATTGGTTTTCCTGCTCTCCGAGCATGGGAACTGTTTTCTGGGGTGCCTCACGACTGCTACTTTCAGTCTCCCTACGCGCCTTGCATCCGCCTTCAAAATCTGGCGCTCGTAGTCCGGCACAAGTGGGGTTTCAGGTTTCGAAATATTTTTGTAAAACTTCTCCACCGCCGCCGGATCTATTTTCTCCTTTGGCTCGGCCCGTCTAGGTGCAAAGAATTTCTTGACCTGTTCTTCCGAGATCCTATTGGTCTCCTCGTCACTGCGATTCCACGGTAAAACCGGCAATGGCTTGGCGGAAGGCTGCGGGACGTAGTTTTTTGAACTCTTTGGCGTACGGTTTCCTGCGGATTTCTTTGTGGCAGTGCTACTGATGCTCCTCGTGGCAGTGCTCTTCCGCTTATGCTGAGGAGATGGCTGAAGCACCGGAGATGGCTGACGGGCCGGAGATGGCTGCCGCGCAGGAGATGGCTGACGGGCCGGAGATGGCTGCCGCGCAGGAGATGGCTGCCGCGCCGGAGATGGCTGCCGCGCAGGAGATAGCTGAAGCGGCTCAGACTGCTGACGCTGCGGAGACGGCGGGGGTGCCAGTGACCTCCAATTTGGAAGCACAATGTGTTCCTTCTTCCAAAGAATGGTTGTTTTCACTGCAAATTTGAGTTGAGTTTCCCCTTCACCTGTAGCATGGTCAAGCTGTGCTTCCTCATATTCCTTCACAACCTCATCCACCCCGACAATAGCATAGCCATCTGGAATCGGTCGGCAGTGGTAAGTTCCACCAGCTACAGGAGGTAAGGCATAGCCGACAGCCACCTTAATGGATAAGCCCATTAATATCACATGCAGCTCAGCGTGTTCGCTCTCCGTGATCTCATCCACGGGGTATCGAGGACCCGTCATTTCAAGCGTGTGCTGCACGTTCTCCCTGGAAGCCACACTGCTTTTCCGCGCAGAGTCTGGGCCGCGGGCAGCTTCCAATGCAGGCTCTTCGTGCCGCTGAGATGGGCCGGTAGCTTGATGGCTCTGTTGTGCATTCACTTGCGCCTGCAGCGCCGCAAGTGCATGTTCTATCTGTGTTATCCGCTCTGTACGCTCTTTTTCTTTTCTGCCGCGCCATCTGTAAGAGTCGCTCCAGTCGGCAAACCCATCCTTCCACGTCATACCCCCCTGTGCCTCGTGCATGTCCAGGGTGTTCTTTTTTACCGATGGCGCGTGTGAGCTGGTCATTCTCTCTGTCAGGATGGAAGGTCCTGGCGGATGTTTCCTCGTATGCCGTGATGAGTTCAGTGACGGGTTTGGCAAGGAGGGTTGGGAAGATACACAATCCTGTTTCTGGGTCCAACCTTGCCCCGATTCCGTAGAACCAAGTCTTTGCACGTAGGTCCCACCCATCTGTCTGGGGTGTGATCCCTCTCTCGCGCAGGGCCTTCTCAGCTTCCTCCCACTTAGGCCTCTGAGATATGTAGCCACCTGACCCCGTCCTCTGGTGATATTCCTTCTTCAGGGCATTAAGCGTATTGGTTTCTGACCTCTTTTTAGCTATAGCACTTTTTTATATGTCTCAAATTCGGGCCAGTGAGGTCTTATCTTCGCATAATATGCGTCTTTGAAATTTGGAGTCTCGCCAGCTTTGACAAATTTGTTCAATTTTGTCTTCCAGTTGCGGAAAGCATCAGCCATCTTCTTTAGAGTCCACTCTTTGACCTTTTCCTTTATAACCGGGTTGTTTTCATCCTCCTCTGGCGGAAGGGTGAAATTTACCAACAACGAATTCCAAAGCGTTTCTTTGGATCTGTCATCGACAAAGGTACCGTCGCTCTTCTTTGGCTTATTCCAATTTTCAATTATGATTGGGATTTGGTCCCTAACAAGAACTCCAGCCTGACGTACAAATTTGCCTGCGGCCTTCTTGGGCTCCATCGGCCTGCCATCAACACGGACTGCTTCGATCGTGAACTTTGCACGATCTTTCAACCACTGGCTCGCGCCTCGCTTGCTCTTTTTCGTAGAAGAAGATGGTTGCTGGCTAGTCGATCCAGAGGGCTAAAAGAAGAAAGAAGCGTTAATTAATACATGTAGAAGAAGATTGTTGGTGGAAGTCAGCAGAGGCTTAATCAATGCATATACCTCGCCGGACTTTGTAACCATTAAATTGCATTCACCGGAGTCTTCATCTTCTCCATGACTAGTACTTGAGCTGTCGTCATCATGTCCCTCCAAGTTTAGATATTGTGAGGTTTCCTCATCAATAATGTTCTCCATTATTTCTTCTTCTTCAAGGTTTCTACTAAGTGGATCCATAGTTTCTAAAACAATAATATTATCTAGAGTAAGAGTGTAAACATTCAAGTGGACTTGGATTCATACACAAATATACATATTATTCATACAAAAATACACAAATGAAATTAAAACCCTAAGGATGCTTGATCATTTTAAACAAGTTCCGAGGGGTCCAAACCCTAATTCGGAGAAATCCCGGATGCATATGAGAGGGGCTAGCTACAGTGGCTGACCGGAGGCTGGCGGCGTTGGAGAGCGACCTAGGGAGCGCGAGGTAGTGTGATGCGGCCTACCTAAAACGGGCGTTGTTCGAAAGAGGAGGCCGAGGCAAACATTATAGCGACGGAAAACAACTTGGCAGAACAGATACAATGTGGAGGGGATGTCCCCAAGATAGGCCCCAGACCGAGGGGAGAAGCCACAACGCTCGCCAAAGAGCTGCCCGCGTAGTCCACCTTCTAAGGCCGCCACCGACATCCGCGAACTCTATCCACCACTCCGACGACCAACGACACATCGCATCGCCGAAGAGAGGGACGCCGTGCCGTCGTTACCAGCGGACACACCTGCAACCCAGAAGGACCATGCATACACCCCGACATCGCTGGCATAACGCACCCCACCTAGGCCACATCGGAGCTCGCACCCCACCTAGGCCGCATCGCGAGCTCGCACCCCATGGCCACCACCGGAGCTTGCACCCCACCTAGGCCGCCCCCCGCAGCCGAGAGGGGAGGCCGTCCCCATACCGCACCTGGGCCCTGGGCCTCCCCAACGAATCCGCCTCCCTGACCCATCCCCTCCACATCCCTGTCATTGGCCCCAATCCGTGGACGCGCTCGCGTAGCCGCTCCTGCCCGCCACACCCGATGACGCGAGCTACACCGACAATGCAAGCTCG
Organism: Avena sativa; assembly: GCA_916181665.1. Lineage (NCBI taxonomy): Eukaryota > Viridiplantae > Streptophyta > Magnoliopsida > Poales > Poaceae > Avena > Avena sativa. The sequence continues at coordinate 154,958,189 of OV702289.1, read as the reverse complement.
AAATCAGGTTTGGGTCTTCCCCTGTCAAAGTTGTCTTCGTGTCCGATTTGATCCTAGCTACTACTAATAAGTACAATGGTTTGAAATCATACTTTCTACAAAGCTTGTTCGATTTCATCTTGGTACATCTGTTTCGTACCTACATTCCTATTGCAGTTTTCGTGTCCGATTTGATCCTACTACTAATAAGTACAATGGTTTGATTTATATACAGAAGTATATGAAATTGAATCAAAAATCAGAGTAGTAAATTTCGAACCCTCTAGCTTACAACATTTCTTGTAGATTGTAAATGGAATCAATAGCAAATTTCGAACGACGCAGAGGACGGAGTGGCGCCACCGCGCGAGCTCCACTCTGCCGGCCGGTGGCACCACCACGCGAGCTCCACACCACCACGCGCCAGGAGGAAACAGAGAAGGGGAGGAAACAGAGGGGACGACCAGGCGCGATCCGCTAGCTCACCACGGCGTCGGGGTTCTTGTAGGCGCCGGCGTCGTCGTCGGCTTCGGTGGCGCGCGCGCGGTGGCGGTGGCGGTCGTCGGCTTCGGTGGCGCGTGCGCAGTGGCGGTGGCGCGCGCGGTGGCGGTGGCGCGCACGCGGTGGCGAGGGCGGCGACGGCGAGGGATGGAGGGCTTCGGTGGCGAGGGGTTCGATCGATCTGGCTCTGGGGGGAAGAAAGGAAGGGGATGGCGCATTTAATACCCCCCCCCCTTTAACACCGGTTCGGGGCTGGAACCGGTGTTAAAGGGGGGGATTCGTTTCGCGCGTGCATTTATTACCCCCCCTTTAACACCGGTTCCAGCCCCGAACCGGTGTTAAAGGGGGGGGGGGTGGTGCGCGCGGGAAACGAAATAAATGCCCCCCCCCTTTAACACCGGTTCCTGTCTGGAACCGGTGTTAAAGGGGGGCATTTATTTCATGCATTAAAGGGGCATTTTTAATTCAAAAAATATGATATGAATTTAGAAAATTCATATCTTTTTCATTTCAACTCAGAAAAATATGAATAATATATCATAATTTTCAGAAAAATAATATCTATCCATTCATGTAAATCATTTTATATTTACTTTACATGAAAATTTTCAAAATAATTAAAACACTTACATATAAATTTTGATTATTCAATTCAAACAAAAATAAATTGTTAAATCCTAAAACTTTGAACATAAGAAATATTAAGCATCTAAAAAATGATTTTTATTAGATCAAATCATATTTTAATGCCGCATCTTTTGTATTAACATTTTTGAATTGATTGGATATTTAAATGTCGCATCTTTTGTATACACTTGAATCTCACCAAGCCTCGCTCAACTTGCATTGTTTTTTGATAAAATAGCATATTGTGAACCTAAAAATGATTTTTGTAAAAAATCATGAGCATCGTATCATGTACTTGTAGTTCATATCTGACCCATTTCCTGCCGATTCGGTAGGAATTTGTCTTTTTCACCAGAGGTGGACGGAAAGGTTTCAGATCCCCTGTTGGTACATAAAAGAACTGAAAATTAAGATACATGGCCAGATTAAGTAACAATCGGCCGAACTGGAACTGAAAATTAAGATACATAAAAGAACTGAAAATTAAGATACATGGCCAGATTAAGTAACAATCGGCCGAATTTGTTTCAGAATGTTGGAGTGATTCAGTCATGCTCCTGCCTACACCTGTAATACTCGCCACTGTAGTCGTCGTACTCGCTGCCGTCATCGCTGTCGTCGTCGGGGTCGCCGTAATTGAACCTCTGGAGAGTACGCGTGGGCTGGACTTGAGGGTAGCGCAGACGGGGGTTAGAGTCGGCGGCAGTGTCATAGGCCATGACGCTCTGGAGAGTCCGACCGCGCCACCATAGCCGACGGCCGGCCTCGTTGAAGTTAGGAGGAGGTGGGCCGTCCTCCTCGTGCCTGGCGAGCGCCCTCTCATGCCGATCCACGAAGAAGGCTTCCCAAGTAGGGAAATAGTCGGGATGCCATCTGGGATTCCTCCACTGCTCCGGCGTGAGCTCGAAGTAGTAGTGGTTCGTGATGGCCATCCGGCGTGCCACACCTAGAGGGACAGGAGGAACCGGCACGCCTCCGACGCTCAGCATCCAGCCGACGGGGACACAGTAGCCCGGCGGGCAGGGGTAGTTCGAGGCGCAAAGCGCCTCCGCCTCCCTGGGGGTTAGTGCTACGGTGGAAGCCATGGGAAAGAGTGATGAGGTTGCAGATATGAGTCTAGAGATGTGCAATGACAATGGAGGCCAACCCCCTACATATATATAGTGAACTAGCGGGAAGAACTGGAGAGAAGAACTGGCGGGAAGAAAAATGGCGGGAAAAAATGGCGGGATGAACCTTTAGTCCCGGTTGGAGACACCAACCGGGACTAAAGATGAACCTTTAGTCCCGGTTGGAGACACCAACCGGGACAAAACACGAGTCAGCACTAATAATAGGGGTGAGTGTCGACATTATTTCGTGCGGCCATTAAAAACATGAACTAGAGTTACATAATATGAGCATGAACTTCTTGGCATATGTCCTTCCTTATGATCGCTTCAGACGTAACCATGGAGCATCTTCTTTACTTAACGGAATGCTTGGGTCAGTTTTCACTGTGAAGGGCGGAATTTCATCAAACTTATTATAATCTTCTGACATGTCTGTCTTGTCCTCGATTCCCACGATGTTTCTTTTCCCTGAAAGAACTATGTGACGCTTTGGCTCATCATATGATGTATTCGTTTGCATATTTTTTCTTTTTTTTGGTCTGGAGGACATGTCCTTCACATAGAAAACTTGAGCCACATCATTGGCTAGGACGAATGGTTCGTCTAAGTTCTTCATAAGATTGTTGAGATCCACCGTTGTCATTCCGTACTTCTTGTCTACCTCAACCCCTCCTCCTGTTAGCTTGACCCATTTGCATCGAAACAAGGGGACCTTAAAATTAGGTCCATAGTCAAGTTCCCATATCTCCTCTATGAACCCATAATACGTGGTCTTTTGCCCATTGTCTTCTGCTGCATCGAAGCGGACACCACTGTTTTGGTTGGTGCTCTTTTTATCTTGGCCTATCGTGTAAAATGTATTCCCATTTATCTCGTACCCTTGGAAAGTACATAGAGTCGAAGATGGTGTCCTGGCCAACAAGTACAGCTGATCCCCTACAGTGGTGTTATTCGTGAGAAGTCTTTGCAGCCAGCCGCCAAAACTCGCCATGTGTTCACTTATAATCCGTTCATTAGACTACCCCGGGTGTTTGAGGCGTATTAAATTCTTGTGTTCATTGATATACGGGGCAACCAAGATAGATCTTTGTAAAACCGTGTAGTGTGCTTGATTGAGAGAATGCCCGTCACTACATATCATTGCTTTACATCCTAGGGTGCCTTTTCCACGCAGTCTCCCCTCATATCGTGATTCTGGAACACCAATCGCCTTAAGGTCAGGAATAAAATCAACACAGAACTCAATGACCTCCTCTGTTACATAGCCCTTGGAGATGCTTCCTTCTGGCCTAGCACGGTTATGAACATATTTCTTTAAGACTCCCATGTACCTCTCAAAGGGGAACATATTGTGTAGAAATACAGGACCGAGAATGGCAATCTCTTCTACTAGGTGAACCAGGAGATGCGTCATAATATTGAAAAAGGATGGTGGGAACACCAACTCAAAGCTGACAAGACATTGGGCCACATCTGTTTGTAACCCTGGTAGGCTTTCTGGATCGATTACCTTCTGAGATATTGCATTGAGGAATGCACATAGCTTCACAATGGGTACTCGAAGATTTTCAGGTAGAAGCCCCCTCAATGCAATCGGAAGCAATTGTGTCATAATCACGTGGCAGTCATGAGACTTCAGGTTTTGGAATTTTTTCTCTGCCATATTTATTATTCCCTTTATATTCGACGAGAAGCCAGACGGGACCTTGATACTGCTCAGACATTCAAAAAAGATTTCCTTCTCTGCTTTGGTAAGAGCGTAGCTGGCAGGAGTTAAGTGGCATCGTTTACCCTTCTCGTTCTCAGGATGCATAGGCTCTTCAGGGGCCTTCAGACGTTGCTGGTCCTGTCGTGCTTCCGGTGTATCTTTTGTCTTCCCATACACTCTTAGAAAGCCTAGCAGGTTCACGCAAACATTCTTCGTCACGTGCATCACGTCGATTGAAGAGCGGACCTCTAAGACTTTCCAATAGGGTAGGTCCCAAAATATAGATTGCTTCTTCCACATGGGCGCGTGTCCGGCATCGTCATTCGGAACAGATAGACTGCCAGGTCCTTTTCCAAAGATTACTTCGAGGTCCTTGACCATACCAAATACCTCCTCACCGGTACGGAGGACAGGCTTCCTCCGGGGTTCTGCCAGACGTTTGAAATGCTTGCCTTTCTTTCTTACTGGATGCAGGTTCGGAAGAAATCGGCGATACCCTAGGTACACAACCTTCTTACATTTATTCAAATATACACTTTCAGTATCATCTAAACAGTGTGTGCATGCATTGTATCCCTTGTTTGTCTGCCCTGAAATGTTACTAAGAGCAGGCCAATCATTGATGGTTACGAAAAGCAATGCTCGTAGGTCAAATGGCTCCCCTTTGTGCCCATCCCACATACGTACACCTGGTTTGGCCCACAGCTGTAAAAGTTCTTCAACTAATGGCCTTAGGTACACATCAATGTCGTTGCCGGGTTGCCTCGGGCCTTGGATGAGCACTGGCATCATAATGAACTTCCTCTTCATACACAACCAAGGAGGAAGGTTATAGATACATAGGGTCACAGGCCAGGTGCTGTGACTGCAGCTCTGCTCACCAAAAGGATTCATGCCGTCTGTACTTAGACCAAACCTTAAGTTCCTTGCGTCACGTGCGAAGTCCGGGTACTCTCGCTCGACTTTTCTCCACTGTGACCCATCAGCGGGGTGTCTCAACATCGCGTCTTTCTTACGGTCTTCCATGTGCCATCGCAACAACTTGGCATGCTCTTTATTTCTGAAGAGACGTTTTAACCGTGGTATTATAGGAGCATACCACATAACCTTGGTGGGAACCTTCTTCCTAGGGGCCTCGCCCTCAACATCGCCAGGATCGTCTCGTCTGATCTTATACCGCAGTGCAGTGCATACCGGGCATGCATCCAAATTCTCGTACTTCTCACCGCGGTAGAGGATGCAGTCATTAATGCAGGCATGTATCTTCTGCACGTCTAATCCTAGAGGGCAGACAACCTTCTTTGCTTGGTATGTACTGTCGGGCAACTCATTATTTCTTGGAAGAAGATTCTTCATTTTTACCAACAACTTTGAAAATGCGTTGTCAGTCACACCATTCTCTGCCTTCCATTGCAGCAAATCCAGTGTGGCACCTAGCTTTTTGTGGCCATCTTCGCAAGTTGGATACAACAATGTTTTGTGATCCTTTAACATCTGCTCCAGCTTCTCCTTCTCCTTTTCAGTTTCACATTCTTCCTTTGCATCAGTAATGGCCCGACCAAGATCGTCATCAGCGGGCCCATCTGCTCCCTCTTGATCTTCATTATCTACCTCCGTTGCATTATCATCATATTCAGGATACATATTATGATAGTTTTCATCATCCTCTTCTTCTTCGTTGTCTTCCATCACAACCCCTTTTTCTCCGTGCTTGGTCCAACAATTATAGCTGGGCATGAAACCGGATCGAAGCAGGTGGGCGTGAATGGTTCTGGTATTTGAGTAGTCTTTCTTGTTCTGACAATGAACACACGGACAGCACATAAAACCATTGTGACCACGGTTTGCATTAGCCACAACGATGAAATTTTGGAGGCCCGTAATGTACTCGGAAGTGCGGCGGTCACCGTACATCCATTGCCGATTCATCTGCATTAATATGTAGTATATATCAAAAAATAATAGGGAGATGACCATTTATATATAGTACATCAATGACACATGAAACTATAGTTGCCGACCTCGACCGAGACGGAAAGAGCAACAAGAAAGCTTATTTTGAGCTCTCGGGCATTTCACCGAACACCTCTAGTGCATATGAAAAAAACACGAACTAGCACTCTTCACACCCTCTTGGTAGGCTCCAAAATGTGAAAGAATGGAAGAGTGGGGTGTGTGTGGGCTGGGGTGGTGTCTTATATAGCCCCCCTTTAACACCGGTTCATGCCACGAACCGGTGTTAAGGGGGGGGTGCGCGGGCCACTGCTGCAGGGACCTTTAACACCGGTTCGTGCCACGAACCGGTGTTAAAAGGGGGCTCCTTTTTTGCCCCGGTGTTAAAGCCCTTTTCGGGATCAACAAAAGACCTCGTTTCCACTAGTGATACTAGGATTCTAGTATGCCGACTACTAGCCCAACTCTAATCCTAATAGTACTCAGTTACATGCAAGCATACGGATTGGACTCAACACACACACACACCTCGGTGTAGTGCAATCCTATAAGTATACAACTCGTATACGTGACACCATGTCAGTGCTAGACACGGAGTGCTTATTCCTGACACCCCACAATGGCCGGGCTCTGAACAGGCCGGAATCTCGCAGCAGCCACCGGAGCCTGAAGCCGTCGACGCCGGCCCAACGAAGCCCGTTGAAGTCGACGCCGCAGCCTGCGAGGTAGGTGATGGACTTCGGGTCTCCCGCTTCATAGGGGGAGGCGATGTCGAATCCGCGCAGGTTGAACTCCCACGCGAAGCGCCGGCCGTCGTCGGTGCGGATGGCGATGCCCACCTGGAGTGGCCTGAGCAGGGCGACGTTGGCCCGGATGACCTGGTGCCGCTCCTCGGCAGTGAGCTTATAGTGGTTCCGGCCGTCGTCGCGGACCACGCAGCCGGGGTACTGGACATTTAGGGCGACGTGCGTTGCGTGTGGCGCGACTTGGCAAAAGAGCTCTGATTCGGCTTTGAAGTTGTCAGCCCACACCGAGCGGACCATGCTGCTCGACGGCGACGGGGGTTTGCGGTGTGGCGGCGTCCTTTTTTCCAATACGAGCGGTGCGACACGGTTGGCTGCTCTGGAGCGAGGGGGTCTGCTTGACGTTCTGCTGGAGCGAGAGGTTTCTATTGAAATATATATGGGTGTGCAGAGCTGTGGGCAATGCCTTCTCGATGTCGGATTCGAAATTACTACTTTTTTTTCCTATCCTGACTTCATGATTTGACCAGGAGCTGTGAAGGACAGTGAACGTGTATGAACATTAGGCCCCGTTCGGTTGCTTGGGGTTGAATCCATGTCTGGAATTGATCCAGGTGTGGATTTGGTGGATCCTGGTGCTACACCCAATCCAAACTTGTATAATTTCACCCATGGATTGAATCCCTAGCACCTCAAAGACACGTTTGTTTATGCCTGAAGGATGCAGGGATTAATTTGAAACTAACAACGGATCGCTCTGTCCCACGTCCTGAAAATTGTTCCATGGGTCGGTTAGAGATAATGTTTTTCCAAACCTACTCAGTTGAAGACGATGGGATTGACCGGACTAATAATCCAGTCCAGGTGTAAACGAAGACAACAAAGGTGTTGGGCTGAAAAAAAATCTCACCGGGCTGGATAATCTAGATTGAGCTGCAATCCAGTCCAATCCATGGCTCTAAGGGATTAAACGAACAAGCCATGGATATGAACTGGAAATATGAACAAGATTATACAGATTGCATTGCACGAGCGGCAACTTGCAGATGTAATTATTTTTTGCACGCATATGAACAAGACCATAACAGCACCGTCCATGAAATTTGTCGAACCGCAAAATAACTTCCATTTTGCGGTTTCACGGGAAAAAAAAGAACACGTGCAGATCCACAAATTACACCGACCTGTAATTTTTTTGTGGGAAACAGCATACCCCTCCCAAACCCGCATATACGCGGTAATGGGGGCTGGATTTCTGTTTTGCCGCATTGTCGTGTAATGTTGGCGGGAAGGATATTTTCACTGACCCTAGTTCTCGCCCGCGCACCGCCGCAACTGGCGATCTCCTGACCCTGCCCCCCTCGCCGTTTCCTCACCTCGCCCGCGCCGCCAAGGACCTCGAGCTAAGTCTTCTGGTTATACCCGTGCACGCCCCCACCACAAACCCCAACACGTGCCGCCTGCGACCGGCGCGCCTGTCGCCGTGTACGTCGGTATGCATACTCTTGCGGCGGCGGCTGGGGTCTTGAGTTGTGTATCATCATGATCATGCATGTATCATTTTTAACCTTGAGAAAATTTGCATTTGAAATTGAAAGAGAAAACCCTAACTCCCTATTGTTTCCTCCATGTGAAATCCATTTCAAAATGGTTTCAAAATTTTGAAAAAAATGGAGCCTCTAATGTCAAGAGCCCATGTGAGTTTTCAAATTATTTTGAACCGTGTGGTTAACTTCAAACAGTACAATTTTTTTTGGATTGAATCTACAAACAAGAAAAGAGAAAATAAAAAATAAAAAGATTTCAGAGAAAAAAAAGAAATCCTAAGCTAATTAGGCCGCAACCCTTCTTTTCTCTCCCTCTGGCTTGTCTTAGCCGCAGCCCATCTCAGCCCAACTGCAGCCAGGCCCAAATACCCCTCTCGTTCGCCGTCTTCCTCAGGAAGACACGCATCTACGTGTCGCCGGCGAGGGCATTGATCTGACACCGCGATTGATGTTGTCCTGCAGCCTTTCGGGTGCAGATAAGATTGTCGCCAAGCCCTCTCGCTCTCCCTTATCCTCTCCCTCGCACAAGTCCTCTCTTCATCTCTTCCCTGCAAGCCCAAACCCTAGCCCCGTCGGACCCAGTTCTTTGTCGCTGGCCGCCCCTGAGATCCGCCGACGACGTCTGTGTGTTCGCCTCCTCGCCAGCTACCTCCTCGCTGAACGAAATCGAGTTGGGGTGATGGAAATCGACCCCCAACACCGCTTCTTCCCGAAGTTTAATACCATCTCTGCCAATGATTTCGACACCAATCGTGTCCTTCCAGCCTCTCTGACCCCTCCGTTGCAACAAGGGTGAGCCACCGGTGCTCAAGCACCTAGCCATCGTCCTTCTCTTGCTCTGTAGCACGATGCCACTATCGGTCACCGTGCACTGCCGCTAGACGTCGTCGTGATCATCGCTCCGGTGACCATTTCCGGGGGGCACCACCATAGTAAGGTCCACCTCGCCACACTGGTTCTAACACGTGCATCCCCTCTTCCCCACGAGCCCCTAGCATCACCCCATTCCTCCACCTGGGAGCCTACCAGTCTGACATCAACAGCACGCGGTCAGCGCAGGTCAAACCGTCCGGGTCCCACTCTACCTGCGTGGCAACGGAGTTGGCCTCGGGCCCTCTCTGTTAGCCCAAGTGGCTAGGGTAGCTTCGGTACAAATTGCATTTCCACTTTTCTTTTTTATTTTAGAAATATGATTAATATTGTAAATTAAATATCTTTTATTCTATATATCAGAAAAAGGTGTAGAATATACCAAAATATTTAAAAAATTGCAATATACCTATTTGTATCATATTCATGCACATTTATGCAACTTAAACAAATGTATATGTGATATACATGTTATTGATGTGTACTTGACTAGTACTCGTAGTAGCACCTGGGTATTTGATACTGGATCAATTGCTAATATATGTAACTCGAATCAGGGGCTGCGGAACATGCACCCACTAGCAAGGGGTGAGGTCAAGATGCGTGTTGGCAATGGATCAAGAGTTGATGTGATCGCCGTTGGAACGCTGTCTCTCCACCTACCACCGGAATTAGTGATAAATCTAAATAATTGTTATTTTGTGCCTGCACTGAGCATGGACATTGTATCCGGGTCGTGTTTTATGCAAAGTGGTTATTCATTTAAGTCCGAAAACAATGGTTATTTGATTTATATGAATAATATATTTTATGGTCATGCACCTGTGATGAATGGTTTATTCCTGTTGGATCTCAATAATAGTGTTACACATATTCATAATGTTGATGCTAAAAGGATTAAACTTGATGATGATATATCTGCATATATGTGGCACGGTCGTCTAGGTCATATTGGCGTTAAACACATGAAGAAAATCCATTCTGATGGACTTTTGGAATCACTTGATTTTGAATCATTTGATACATGTGAGCCATGCCTTATGGGATAGATGACTAGAACAACGTTTTCTAGTTCAATGGAATAGGCGACAGATTGATTGGAAATTATACATACAGATGTATGTGGTCCAATGAGTGTGTCGGCGTGAGGTGGATATCGTTATTTTGTTACTTTCACGGATGATTTGAGTAGATACAGGTATATCTATTTGATAAAACACAAGTCTGAAACCTTTGAAAAGTTCAAGGAATTTCAGAATGATGTGGAAAATCATCGTAATAGAAATATTAAATTCCGCGCTCTGACCGTGGAGGTGAGTATCTTACTTACGAGTTTAGCACACACATGAGAGATTGTGGAATAGTTTCACAACTCACAATGTAATGGTGTGTCGGAACGTCGTAACCGTACTTTATTAGATATGGTTCGATCTATGATGTCTCTGACTGACTCGCCACTGTCATTTTGGGGTTATGCACTGGAAACCGCTTCATTCACTTTAAATCGGGCACCGTCTAAATCCGTTGAAACGACACTGTATGAATTGTGGTTTGGAAACAAACCTAAGCTGTCATTTCTTAAAGTTTGGGGTTGTGATGTTTATGTGAAGAAACTTCAACCTGATAAACTCGACCCAAAGCAGAAAAATGCGTATTCATAGGATACCCTAAAGAAAAAATTGGGTATTCCTTCTATCACAGATCTGAGGGCAAGGTTTTCGTTGCCAAGAATGGATCCTTTCTAGAGAAAGTGTTTCTCCTGAAAGGCGTGTGTAGTCGGAAGGTAGAACTCGAAGAGGTTATTGAACTTTCTCTTCATGAAACAGTGAGTGGCACAGCGCTGGAAATTGTTCCGGAGTTGACTTCACCGGATGAAGAGGGAACTAATGATAATGATCATGAAAACTCCGAAAGAGGACACTACCAAACCTCGTAGGTCAAGTAGGACACGTGCAGCTCCTGAACTGTACGGAAATCCTGTGAATTTCATGGTTGATTAAATAGATGACCCTGCGATGTATGAAGAAGTGATGATGAGCCCGAATTCCAACAAATGGCTATAAGCCATGAAATCTAAGATAGAATCCATGTACGAAAACCAATTTTGGACCTTGGTGGACTTACCTCATGACCGAAAGGCCGTTGAGAATAAATAGATTTTCATAAGAAAAACTGATGTTGATGGTAATGTTACCATCTATAAAGCTCTTGATCCATAGCGATGAGACATTCTCTCCCGTAGTGATGCTAAAGTCGGTTAGGATTATGTTAGCAATTGATGCATATTTCGATTATGAAATGTGGCAGATGGATGTCAAAACTGCGTACCTTAATGGTAATATTGAAGAAGAGTTGTATATGATACAACCTAAGGGTTTTGTCGATCCTAAGTATGCTAATAAGGTATGCAAGCTTCAGCGATCCATCTATGGACTGAAGCAAGCATCCCGAAGTTGGAATCTCCGCTTTGATGAGGTGATCAAAGAGTTCGGATTTGTCCAAACTTATGGAGAGGCTTGTATTTACAAGAAAGTGAGTGGGAGCAATGTGGCATTTCTGATATTATATGTGGATGACATATTATTGATCGGAAATGATGTAGATCTTTTAAACAGTGTTAAAAGTTATCTAAACGGCAAATTTTCAATGAAGGACTTTGGTGAAGCGTCATATATATTAGGCATTAAGATCTATAGAGATAGATCAAGGCGCCTAATTGGGCTATCACCAAGTACATACCTTGATAAGATATTAAAGAAGTTTAATATGGACGGTAGTAAGAAGGGGTTCTTACCTATGTTGCAAGGCAAGACATTGAGTAAGACTCAAAGTCCGGCTACGGTAGAAGAAAGAGAGAGAATGGATAAGATTCCCTATGCTTCAGCCATAGGCTCTATAATGTATGCCATGCTATGTACAAGACCGGATGTGGCACATGCTATTAGTTTGACTAGTAGATACCAATCTGATCCAGGTTCGAAACACTAGATGGCGGTCAAGAATATCCTTAAGTACTTAAGAAGAACTAAGGATATGTTTCTTGTATACGGGGGTGAAGAAGAGTTGGTCACTAAGTGTTATGTCGACGCTAGCTTTGACACCGATCCGGATGACTCTAAGTCTCAATCCAGATACGTATTTCTCTTGAACAAAGTAGCAGTTGGTTGGAGGAGTTCCAATTAACCTGTGGTAGCTGGATCAACAATGGAGGCAGAATATGTTGCTGCTTCAGAAGTCGCACATGAAGCGATTTAAATGAAGGAGTTCATAACGGAACTAGGTGTGGTTCCTAGTGTGTTGGACCCAATGGTGATCTGTTGTGACAATAATGGATCCATAGCCAACGCCAAGGAACCAAGGTCTCACAAGAATTCCAAGCATATTAAGAGCCGGTTTCAAGGATGGAGATATAAAGATTTGTAAAGTACACACGAACCTAAATGTAGCAGATCCGTTGACTAAAGTTCTCCCTAGGGAAAAAATGATCGACACCAGAATTCCATGGGTGTTAGATTTATCACTATGTAAACTAGATTATTGTCTCTAGTGCAAGTGGGACACTGGAGGGAATATGTCCTGAGAGGCAATAATAAAGTTGTTATTATATGTATTCCAAGTATATGATAGCTGTTTATTTTACATGCTATAATTGTATTAACACAGAAACCTTAATACATGTGTGTTTAATAAACAAATAGAAAGTTCCTAGTTATGCCTATCTATAAACTAGCTCGTTGATTAACAAGATAATCAAGATTTCCTGATCATGGACATTGGATGTTGTTAATAACGAGGTCACAACATTGGTGAGTGATGTGATAAACATTCATCTGAAGTATAGCATTACGATCAAAGTCATTATGTTTATATTGCTATAGCATCATATGTAGTAATATTTATCCTTAGACCATGAGATCAGGTTAATTGTTAACACCGGAAGAATACTTTGATAACATCAAACGTCACACCGTAACAGGGTGACTATAGATATGGGTTCGGGTATTCCGAAGGTGTTATGTTGAGGCTCATGGATCAAGAGTGGAATTTGTCAATCCCGATGATGGATAGATATACTCTAGGCCCTCTCGGTGATATCACATTAAGATAGCTTGCAAGCAAGTGATGTGATCACTAGGATGTTATATCACGGGAACGAGAAAAGAGTGCATGTCGGTAACAAGATCAAACTAAGTATTGAGATATTGATGATCGAATCTCGGACATGTAACATATTTCAAGATAAAGGGATTTAGTTACTATCGTTAAAGGTTCTCTCAATCACAGAAGTCATCGTTGAATGTGTGGGAGTCAGTATGGATCTTCAGGTCCCGCTTCTGATTATTGATCTGAGAGGGGTCACGATCATGTCTGCATTATTCGCGAACCGTAGGGTGACACACTTAAGGGTTTCCAAACACCATTTGGAGCAAATATGTTCTAGACGAAAGAATTGCAAAGCGCTGGAATTATTTCAATAGACACCGAAATTGTTTCGGGTGAAATTGCTGAAATTGGTTCTGCATGTGATATCGAAATGTTGCAGGGGTTTTATGTGAATGTTTGTTAATTAAAGTAATTAACAAAATTCTGAATAAAATTAATAAAATAGTTTTATTAACTCAGAGAGAATTAAATTTGGAGAAATTCAATGCATTTAAAGTGGAGACTTTAATAGAGAATGTGAAGGGGCAAATTTATATGGAGGGGGTTACCACCACATGAATGGGGGAGGTGAGGGGTCACCCTCCTCCTATAAAAGGCCCCCCTCTCACTCCTTCCTCACACCTCCTCGTGAAGGATTTCTCTCCCCCTCTAGAATTATCCCCCCATGGTCTCGGATTAGCGAGATACATGTTCCCGGAGGCATTTCGTCTGGAAGGAGTTGTTGCTTCCGCTGCATCACTGGAGCGAGGAGGTGGAGGTTGTTTGGTGGCCTGAACGTGTGTGTGAGGATGGCTGCGCTGATAATTTGCGGTGCTTGTACTTCCACACGATCTTAAGATTAGCAAGTGTTCGACTACATCATCCACGAGTTCCATCTCGTTAAAAAGATTTGTTGTTCTTCGAGGGTATGTTCTATATGGATGTATATCCACCCGTTGCTTGTATCTAGTACATAGATCTTGGCGTATAATAGTTCCCATCGTAAATTTTTTTTTGTTTTCTACGCTACAAACCCAACATAAAGTTGTACACCCCTGCAGGGTTAAATATTTTCAAAAAACCATAACAATTATGGTCGAGTTGGAATTGGACGTGATTATCATAGAGAACCTGAACCTAATTGTAAAACTTTGCAAGCAAGGTGTGTTTAAGGATGCTTCCTCAAGGATCAAGGGAGTGATCCTAGTTGGTAGGTTCAACTAACAAAGATTCGATGGATATTAAATATAATAAAAGATAGAGATGTCACTCTCTTATCCTTTTTAAAATGACCTGATTAGTCGAGCTTCTACTAATTCCTATTTACAAATAAATATTACGTCACACAAAGTAACTCTAGCCATAAGTCTTGTAGAGTAGACCATGTACGCAACCTTTCTTTGTTGATACTTTTGCTGCAGAGTAAGTTTTCTCATAGAAGATGAGTTTGTTACGACATTGACATCGACTAGTAGCTTGGGTTCCCAGGTGACAATCTAGGATCTAAGGAATGGGATGTTGCTTTAGGCCTATTAGGCCATTTGTTAAGTTTTCTATGTCTAATTACATAAGTTGCCTTCCGTTGTTAGATGAATGTGATCAATGACCTTTGCTTGCAATTTTTTGCTTCTTTGCTCAGTTATGAGCTTGTACTACTTCTTTGAGTTGTAGGGTCACTGTTGTGTTACCGATGCTCTCAATATAAGATCTCAATATCTAGCTTAGGCTTATGTCTGATGGAGGTCGGTGAAAGTGCAGGTACCACAGGCGAGGATGATCTCGCTCGGTGATGTAATGCATCACACCGGCGATAGTCCGATTCACCCACCACAGGTGATGACCGGCTTCATTTTGGTTCACAAGGGGCGAGCCGTCACCCTCGTACCTGGCGAGCTCCCTTTCTTGCCGGTTAGCGAAAAAGGCATTCTAGGTGTCGTAGTTGTCGGGATCCCTGTGGGGATCCATCCGCTGCTCCAGCGTGAGCTCTAGGTAGAAGTGGTTCGTGATGGCCACCTAGCGGGTGGAACCTTGAGGCACGGGAGGGTCAGGAACTCCTCCAATGCTCAGCATGCAGTCAGTGGGCAGCCGGTAGCCCGGCGGGCATGGGTAGCTGGAGGCACACAATGCCTCGGTCTCCTTGAGTGTTAGAATGGCCCAGTATGCGGTGTCCATTGTTGTGATAGAGAAAGGTGTGGATGTGTGGATAGCCATGGCACGGTCGCACTAGATATAGAGGGAAAGGGCAGGAAAACATGGCGGGAAGCGGTGGAAAATGGCTGGAAATATATTTCGTCCCATTTAGTGGATCCAACCAGGACTAAAAGCCCAAGTTAGAGGGAAAGGGTGGGAAAACATAGCGGGAAGCGGTAGGAAATGGCGGGAAATATCTTTAGCCGCGGTTAGTGGCTCCAACCGGGACTAAAAGCCCCGGTTAGAGGGAAACGGCGGGAAAACATGGCGAGAAGCAGTGGGAAATGGCTAGAATCACGGGCATGAAGATAAGGGATGAGCCTTGTTAAGACTTGCATTGGATCTCTGAGGAAACATCATATTGTGAGTCTAAAATGATTTTTTTTCAAAAAATCACGAGCATTAGATCATGTACCTGTAGTTCAAACTAGACCCACTTCCTACCAATTCAACAGATATTTGTATTTTTCACCCGGGGGGATGGAAAGGTTTGAGATCTCCTGGTTGGGGGATCGTCCATGCAAGATGGTCTAGTATTTTTGAAAAACCGGGTGGTAGCATTTTAAATTAGCATTTTGGTGGTTTCTTCATGAAATGCCCCGTTTTTTGTGCTCAGAAAATGGAAAATGGCTTTTCCGTGTGACAAAAAGTATAACTTCCTCCCGCAACATTGTTCTCCATCCCAAGATGCACATGCATGCACAATATGGGTACAGTATCACAAACTATGCTGCAATTCTGCATATAACATTGGTAATTTGGACCGAAAGCCGTGAAACCTCGAACATGATAGGTCATTTTGTGAAAGTTTTTTTGAGACATAATCAATACCAAGTTTGGTATTTTTCCTTGCAACTATGTCACAAAATATGACTCCACGCGAAGGATTTACATTGTTCGGACTAGTTTTGAATTTCTTATGCCCGTTTCAAAATTTTCCTATTTTAAACTATTGTCAAAACGGCGGGCAAGAAGATAGGGGATGAGCCTCGTTAAAACTTGCATTGGATCTCTAAAGAAACATCATATTGTGAGTCTAAAAATGATTTTTTTTTAAAATTACGAGCATTAGATCATGTACATGTAGTTCAAACCAGATCCACTTCCTACCAATTCAGCAGATATTTGTCTTTTTCACCCGGGGAGGATAGAAAGGTTTGAGATCTCCTGATTGGGAGATCGTCCATGCAAGGTGGTCTAGTATTTTTGAAAAATGGGTTGGTAGCATTTTAAATTAGTATTTTGGTGGTTGCCTCACAAAACTCCCTGTTTTTGGCGCTCCGAAAATGGAAAATTGCTTTTTTGTGTGACAAAAAGGAAAACTTCCTCCTGCAACATTATTTGCTATCCCAAGATGCACATGCATGCACAATATGGGCACAGTATCACAAACTATGCCGCGATTCTGCACATTATGGGCACACTGTCACAAACTTTCTACTCCATCTTTAGTCCTGGCTGAAAAAACCAACCGGGACTTAAGGGGTTGAAGCAGGCTAGGACCAATGTGAACCATTTTTAGTCCCGGTTCATGTCTCCAATCGGCACTAAAGGTTCATCTTTAGTCCCCGTTGGACACACCAACCGGGACTAAACACGGGTGGCGAGGGTATTTCGGTGGATGGCGGCAGTATGACAGTGAGTGGCGACACTATGACAGTGAGCTTGTGTGAAATGCCTAAGGATCCAGTCCTCAGGCATCTTCCATGAGCTTACCATAGAGTCACTCCCTAATATGTGAAATTAGTTAGCTCCCCGACGTATTGATCTAGCTATAGAAGTTATAAACTGCAAGATGGTGTGCGAGAGCAGGGACACCACTACAAAGAGCTTATGGGAGATGCCTAAGGATCCAGTCCTTAGGCATCTTGCATGAGCTCACCATATAGGCACTCCCTAATATGTGAAATTAGTTAACCCCGGGCGTATTGATCTAGCTATAAAAGTTATAAACTGCAAGATGGTGTGCGAGAGTAGGGACACCACTACAGCGAGCTTGTGGGAGATGCCCGAGGATCCAGTACTCAGGCATCTTCCATGAGCTCGCCATAGAGGCACAAGAATAGAACACCATCTTCATAGTTCGGGAAAGTTGTAGAGAGACCAACACTAGTAGGAAACGGTCCATTAGTCCCGGTTTCCTAACTGGGACTACTGAATCGGGGCTAAAGCCCCCCCTTCACAAAATGAACTTGGATAATATTATGTGTTATAGTTGCAACGAAAAATATTAAACTTGGAAAATTGCAAACATCACAAAATATCCTTCACATATTTGGGAGGCCGGCCAGATTTGAACTTGAGGTACACAATATGAGGCCATGAACCCATCTTGGCGTATCTCCCTTGCTTATGATTGTTTCGGCCATAACCATGGATCATCTTATTTACTTAACAGGATGCTTGGGTCAGTTTTCACTATGAAGGGCGGAATTTCATTAAACTTATTATAATCTTCCGACATGTTTGTATTGTCCTTGACTCCCACGATATTTCTTTTCCCTGAAAGAGCTATGTGACGCTTTAGCTCATCGTGTGATGTATTTGTTTGCTTATGTTTTTCTTTTTTTCAGTCTGGAGGACATGTCGTTCACATAGAAAACCTGAGCCACACCATTGGCTAGGACAAATGGTTCGTCTCTGTAACCAAGATTGTTGAGATCCATTGTTGCCATTCTGTACAACTGGTCTACCTTTACCCCTTCTCCATTCAGGTTGACCCATTTGCACCAAAACAAAGGGACCTTAAAAGAAACTCCATAGTCAAGTTCCCATATCTCCTCTATGTAATCATAGTATGTGTCCTTTTGCCCATTCTCGTCTGTTGCATCAAAGCGGACACCACTAATTTGGTTGGTGCTCTTTTTTATCTTGGGCGATCATATAAACTGTATTCCAATTTATCTCGTACCCTTGGAAATTCTATATAGTAGAAGATGGTGACCCGGCCAACAAGTAGAGCTGATCTCCAATAGTGGTGTCATTCATGAGATGTGTTCGCAATCAACCCCCAAAAGTCTTCATGTGGTCATCTCTAATCTAGGAGTCAGGCTTCCCCAGGTTGTTGGAGCGTACAATATTCTTGTGTTCCCCGACATACGGAGCTGCCAAGGTGGAATTCTGTAGAACCGTGTAGTGTGCTTGAGTGAAAGCTTGCCCGTCCCTACATATCATTTCTTTCTTTCCTAGCATGCGTTTTCTACTCAGTCTCCCCTCATGCCGCGATTCAGGAACACCAATTGGCTTAAGGTCAGGAATAAAGTCAACACATAACTCAATGACCTCCTCTATTCCATAGCCCTTGGAGATGCTTCCTTCTGGCCTAGCACGGTTATAAACATATTTCTTTAAGACTCCCATGAACCTCTAAAAGGGGAATATATTGTGTAGAAATACATGACCGAGAATGGCAATCTCTTTGACTAGGTGAACCAGGAGATGCATCATAATATTGAAGAAGGATGGTGGGAACACCAACTCAAAACTAACAAGACATTTGACCACATCCTTTTGTAACATTGTCCGAATATCTTGATTGATCACCTTCTGAGATATTGCATTGAGGAATGCACACAGCTTCACAATGGGTACTCGAACATTTTTCGGTAGAAGCCCCCTCAATGCAATTGGAAACAACTGCGTCATAATCACATGACAGTCATGAGACTTTAGGTTTTGGAATTTTTCCTCTGCCATGTTTATTATCCCCTTTATATTAGATGAGAAGCCAAATGGTACCTTGATACTGTAAAGGACTTCAAAAAAGATTTCCTTCTCTGCTTTGGTAAGTGCGTAGCTGGCAGGACTTAAGTGATGCCCTTTATTTGTCTTGTCATGTGGATGTATGTTATTTGGGTCTTTGATACGTTGTTGGTATTCACGTGCTTCTGGTGTATCTTTTGTCTTCCTATACACGCCTAAGAAGCCTAGAAGGTTCACGCAAAGATTCTTTGTCACCTGCATCATGTCGATTGAAGAGTGGACACGTAGGACTTTCCAATAGGGTAGCTTCCAAAATATAGATTTCTTCTTTCATATGGGCGTGTGTCCGGTAGTGACATCGTTCGGAATAGATTGATCGCCAGGATCCTTTCTAAAGATTACTTCTATGTCCTTGACCATACCAAATACATCATCACCAGTAGGGAGGTTAGGCTTATTTCGGTGATCCGCCTCACCTTTGAAATGTTTGCCTTTATTTCTTAAGGGATGATTGGTCGAAAGAAATCAACGATTCCCCTGGTAAACAGCCATCTTACATTTATGCAAATATGTAGCTTCAGTCTAATCTAAATAGTACGTGCATGCCTTGTATCCCTTGTTTGTCTGTCCTGAAAGGTTACTAAGAGTAGGCCAATTATTGATGGTTACGAAAAGCAACGCTCCTTGGTAAAATGGCTCATGTTTGTGCTCATCCCACACATGTACACCTGGTTTTCCCCATAATTGTAAGAGTTCTTCAACTAATGGTCTTAGGTACACATCAATGTTATTGTCGGGTTGCTTCGGGCCTTGGATGAACACTGACATCATAATAAACTTACGCTTCATGCACAACCAAGGAGGAAGGTTGTAGATACATAGAGTCATAGCCCAGGTGCTGTGACTGCAGCTCTGCTCCCCAAAAGTATTCATGTCATCTGTACTTAGACCAAACCATAAGTTCCTCGCGTTACCTTCAAAGTCCGAGAACTCTCTCTCTCTCTCTCTCTCTCGATTTTTCTCCACAGCGATCCATCAGCGGGGTGTCTCAACTCCCCGTCTTTCTTACGGTCTTCTTTGTGCCATCGCAACAACCTGACAAGCTATTTGTATCTGAACAGACGTTTTAACCGTGGTATTATAGGAGCATATAGCAGGAACCCTCTTCCCGGGGGGGGGGGGGGGCTCGTCATCGCCCTCAACATCACCAGGGTCATCTCGTCTAATCTTATACCGCAGTGTAGTGCATATCGGACATTTATCTCAATTCTCGTACTCCTCACCGCGGTAGAGGATAATGTTATTAATGCACGCATGTATCTTTTGCACATCTAATCCTAGAGAACAGAGAGTCTTCTTTGCTTCGTACGTACTCTCGGGCAATTCGTTATACTTTGAAAGTTTCGACTTTATTATTATCAGTAACTTCTAAAATTCCTTGTCAGATAAACCAGTCTATGCCTTCCATTTCAGCAATTCCAGTGTGGTACCAAGCTTTGTGCTGCCATCTTCGCAATTTAGGTGTAACAATTGTTGTGATCCTCTGGCATGCCCTCCAACTTCAACTTCTTCTTTTTTTGTTTCACAGTCTCGCTTTGCATCAGAAATGACCCGACCAAGATCATCAACGGGCTCATCTGATGCCCGTTCTTCACCTCATTCTTCTTCATTGTCTTCCATTGTTGTATCACCATATTTAGGGAACATAGGACGATAGTTGTCATCCTCTTCTTCTTCGTTGTCTTCCATCATAACCCCTCATTCTCCGTGCTTGGTCCAACAATTATAGTCGGTCATGAAACCGGACCAAAACAGGTGGGTGTGAAGGACTCTTGAGGAAGAGTATTCCTTATGATTCTGACAAACACCACAT
This sequence comes from Avena sativa, assembly GCA_916181665.1. Taxonomy (NCBI): domain Eukaryota; kingdom Viridiplantae; phylum Streptophyta; class Magnoliopsida; order Poales; family Poaceae; genus Avena; species Avena sativa. The sequence goes on along the minus strand of OV702289.1, from coordinate 154,937,241 downwards.
GGACAAGACATAAAACTATTTCGCTTGTTTGCCTCGGCCACAAGGAGAAAAGAATGCACGCCTTTAATAAACTCGCCAGAGAGTCGGTCGGCGTACATCCATTGCCTGCTCATCTGCATTATATAATTAAGTACATCTAACAGAATCATGATGCTAAAATTAGTATTGGTCTAAAAAACAAAATTAAAGCACACATCCGGGACTAAAGATATGATGAACCTTTAGTCCCGGTTGGAGGCACCAACCGGGACTAAACGTGGATGTGGCGACAACATATCGACACTATGTCGTGAGTGGGCGGCACTAAGCCAGTGAATGACGACACTATTTGGGTGGGTGGCGGCACTATGACAGGGGTGAGTGTCGACATTATGTCTTGAGTGTCGACACTATGTTGTGGTGCTTAATCTATAAATAGGTATGCATTCTTGTGAAGAACTGCAAGATGGTGTGCGAGAGCAGGGACACCACTACGGCGGAGCTTCTCGAAGATGTCTTAGGATCCCGTCCTCAGACATCTTCGAGGAGCTCGCCATAGAGGCATTCCCTAATATGTGAATTTTTTTAGTTACCCGGTGTATTAATCTATAGCTAGAGAAGTTATTAACTCCAAGATGGTGCGAGAGGGACACCACTACGGCGGAGCTTCTCGAAGATGTCTTAGGATCCTATCCTCAGACATCTTCGAGGAGCTCGCCATAGAGGAGCTTCTCAAAGATGTACTGTGATGTCTTCTTATCAACCTTTTGTGAATTAACCCTATTTTTATTATAATTTTTTCAGTTTGCTGAAGGCAGGTAGATGAAGAAGAAGGGTATTTTGCCCACCTAGTTAGAATGATGAACTCATGCATGTGTGTGCTTCTATGAATCAAATTTCGAGACTATGTGCGAAAACAAGATATAGATAGAATCCACATATTGAAAATGATATTTACCTTGGAGTTCATTACATTAATACAAGATAGATTGAATCTAAATATCGATCTCATGTTATCATTGCAAAAATCACTACCAAACTAAATCCACAAATCCATCTACAAGATAGAGCATGAAATGAGCTAATATAGCAATGAAAGTTGAAAGGATGAAGTTGCTCACCTTTTAAAACCTTTGGATAGATGGGGCACCACAAAATATTGACAAATCTTGAGAAAAAATTAGGCATGAACTCCAACTTGAAGGAAGAAAGAGAGAGGAGCCACCAGCTTGAAATGGTGGCTCAGGCAGGGGAAGAAGATATAGCCGGGCTATTAGTCCTGATTTGTTTCCAGAACCGGGACTAAAAGGTCCATCTTTAATCCGGGATTAAAGGGTGTGGCGTCCACCCCAGCACGCATGGAACCCTTTAGTCCCGGTTCGTTTCACAAACTGGAACTAAAGGTTCAGTTTGAACCGGGGCTAATATCCGCCGCCCCCTGCAGCCAGTTCTAGCTGTTGGGACCGGGACATTAGTCCCGGTTTGTAGCAAAACCAGGACTAATACCCCTAGACCAAAGGTCCGTTTTCTACTAGTGCGGGACGAATGCTGGCATTAGTCCCGGTTTATGGAGCGATCGGGACAAATGCTCTAGGCGCTCCCGAACGAAAGGCTTTTTTCTACTAGTGGTACAAAAAGTTTGTGCATTTCACATATAATAAAGTCAACTGTACATGATATCCCTAAACAAGGTCAACCGTACAAGTTTACGAGGTAAACGGTGAACTACAAGCCAACCACGTTCAGTTCACACAAAACATTGAGGACATGTATTTTCTGTATTTCGATTTGAGGCAGTAGTCCCTATACAGTTACATACGGAGTATGAGTATATGTTTAAGGTGCACAGCATGACGACATGAAGTACATACTTAACCAAAGTGCTGTTACAGTTTAAGTAAAAAGATAGTTTTGCTTGGTAGCATGATGCTTAAAAATAGTCATTTTCTAGCGTACGTGCAGATTATACTTTTTTTTTTAGAAGTTCCCACGCTTCCATTCATACTAGCTAGCAACAGGTTACAATTACAACGTTGAAACAACAAGAACATTCCAGAACACCGGCTATTCCAACACTTTACACAAAAGATCTTGGTAAAACAAAAATCACAGGCAAGCACCGGAGATCTTTGTGCCAACCGCCTACGAACACAACCTGCAACCGCCGCCGTCGAAGAAGCCGATGGGGAAGGAAATGAAGCCAACATACCAATACTCGGAGAAGCACCCTCACAGTCAACGCTGCTTTGTGGACCTCTAATCGCACCCACCACGCACGGCCAGGTTGCCTTCTTTGGGGAACATCGGCAGGGGAGAGCCCCGAGCTCGTCCGAGTCGCCACGCCGCCCGGTCCAAACGACGAAGTCGATGGAGAACAGCAGCGTCGCCCACCAGCTCCCTTGAATCCCACGTCGGCCCAACCAGCGCCTGCAGTGTACAGGCACCAGATGCCAGCACCACTCCTATACAGCTCCTCCCAAGCTCCGTGGCGTTGTCGGAGTGCACTCGGCCACAACGGCGAAGCTGGAGGACAAAATCCACAAGGGTGTCGGCGCCGCCGCTTCGTCGACCCTCCCAGGAACCCTAATCCCGCAGATCCACCGGATCCACGAGCACACACGGCCTCTAGCTCCTCGACGCCGCAAAGGGGAGCGTCGTCGTGATGGGAAATGAGCTGAGGCTCCATTATTCCGCCCGGCGTCGCCTCCTCCACCACAGCGCCGCCGGCAGATACACAAACCCTACTATCTACATGCCGGGCACGTAGATCTGCGGTTCCCCCACTCTCCCGCCGCCGAAGCAGCCGGCGGAGAGGAGGGGAACCGACGGTCTGACTGGCGGTGAGATAGGGGAAAGCTGGCTCTTTCTTTTCGCCTCTCACGGGCACTGTAGTGGAGAGAGGAGAAGGGTAAGAGGACTACTGCGTGCAGATTATACTTTGGGAAGCCGATGTACCCCAAACGCGCGTGATCTAGCTACTCAGATTACACTTTGTGAAGCCCGCACAGTTCGTTACCTTGAATTAGATTGATTGCCCTTTTTCTTGAAACTATTCTGCTACTAGATCATTTGGATTTTAACTTCTGTATGGATGCATGACGTTATTGCTGTGAGATGCGTGTCCACGCCGCTGCAGAAAACATGCCCTTGCCTCCTTTTTGTTTGTTTTGCGGTTTTGCTATTTCTCGGTCGACTGAGATTTTTTTAAGTCTCAATCATCTAAGAAAAGTGCAACCGTCTGTTCAAAAAAAGTGCAACTGAAACCCAGTTGTATTTTTCTAGTAGAAAAATGCAATTGCACTTTTCTATTGGAAAAGTACAACCGGAACGAGTTGCACATTTCTTTTAACTATGGTTACACTTATTTTAGGTGATTGAGACTTAAGAAAATCTCAGTCAATTGAGACATAGGCAAACCCTTGTTTTTTTGACAACACTGTTATCTGCTGAATTTTCCATTCGATCTTTATATCTTTTATTATGATGCTGAACCTTGTATGATATCCATGTTAATCATGTAATGTTAAATTGCACTTCTTGTGTAAATGTAATATTCCCTTTGATTATGTACATCCTTGTACAAAGTTTTGTGCATTCAAATATAATAAAGTCAACTGTGATATCCCCAATTCAGGGAAGATTGCATGAAGTTTGCAAGAAATACAGGGAAGTTTGCAATTGCAACATCGTACTGTATTCCCAACGTGATCTGACCTCTCAAAACCCAAAAAATGTCGTTAAATAACTTGAATCCCACACAGTTCGTCGCGGTGCTTCTCCGTATTGGCGCCAAGCTTCTGCTTCAATGTCTCGAAGGCCAGAAGCGCCAGCATGCTACCTCTACCCGCAGGCTTCGACCTCGATTCCCCTTCACATGGCAGCACGACGGCGAGCTGCTTCGCGATGTGAACCAGCGAACCGATGCAGCTCCTGTCGTGCTCCCTCGCCAGCCGCTTCACGTCGTGCACGGACGGCGACCCGAAAAGCTTTCGCACCATGCTCATGAAGGCGTCGACGTCGTCCGGCAGCGTCTCGCCGAACATCATGCTCAGTAGGCGACATGGTAGGCGCCGGTGAACGTCGCCCACAACGCCCGGGCTCTGAACAGGCCGGAGTCTCGTAGAAGCCAGCGGAGCCTGAACCCGTCGATGCCTGCCCAGCGGAGCCGGTTGAAGTCGACGCCGCAGCCGGCGAGGTAGGAGATGGACTTGGGGTCTCTCGCATCATAAGGAGAGACGATGTCGAACCCGTGTAGGTTGAACTCCCACGCGAAACACCGGCCGTCGTTGGTGCGGATGGCGATGACCACCTGTAGCGGCCTGAGCAGGGCGACGTTGGCCCGGATGACCTGGTACCGCTCCTCGGCGGTGAGCTTGTAGTGGTTCCGGCCGTCGCCGCGGACCACGCAGCCCGGGTACTGGATGTTTAGGGCGACGTGCGTGGCGCGCGGCGCCACTTGGCAAAAGAGCTCTGATTCGGCTTTGAAGTTTTCGGCCCACACCGAGCGGACCGCGCCGTCCATGCTGCTCGACGGCCACGGGGGTTTGCGGTGTGGCGGCGTCCTTTTTTCCGAGTACGAGCGGTGCGACACGGTTGGCTGCCCTACGAGATTGATTTGGAGCGAGGGGGTCTGCTTGACGTTGTGCTGGAGCGAGAGGTTTCTGTTGAAATATAAACGAGTATATGGGTGTGTAGAGCTGTGGGCAATGCCTTCTCGATGTCGGATTCGGATTTACCTTTTTTCCTATCCTGACTTCATGATTTGATCAGGAGCTGTGAAGGACGTGAATGTGTCCGGTCCGTTGTACTCTTGCCTGGTGTCCTCGACGCCGAGTCTGTACCGTCCACGTTTTCGATTCGAACACTAACCAGCGTGTCAAAAGAAACTGTTCCTCCAGTTTAAGTCATCAAGTAAAAAACATTTACTGAAAATATGAACAAGATTACACAGATTGCATTGCACGGGCGGCAACTTGCAGATGTAATTGTTTTTTGCACGAAGATGATTTTTTTTTGTAACAAGGGGCTCCTCAAAAAAGACCACGCGTCGCTCTCCTGTAACAGCTGTAGCTGTACACGACACCGGAACGTACTAAGTTAGCTGTTCTGTGTCCGCGGGCCTTATGACCAAGGGTCCATATGTAAGCGTTGAGTGGGGATAAGTAAGTAGTATAAAGACCAGGAGAGATATCTGTATCGGCTAAGAAAAAGAATGAATGAAACAAACTGTCGTCTACTACCTTCTCTCTATGCTTTCCTGTTCTGAATCTTAAGCTAATTAGGCCGCAACCCTTCTTCTCTCTCCCTCTTGCTTGGCCCAGCCGCAGCCCATCTCAGCCCAACTGCAGCCAGGCCCAAATACACCTCTCGTTTCGTCGTCTTCCTCAGGCAGACATGCATCTGCGTGTCGCCGGCGAGGGCATTGATCCGACGCCGCGATTGACGTTGTCGCGCAGCCTTTCGGGTGCAGATAAGATTGCCGCCAAGCCCTCTCGCTCTCCCTTATCCTCTCCCTCTCACAAGTCCTCTCTTCCTCTCTTCCCTGCAAGCCCAAACCCTAGCCCCGTCGGACCCAGTTCTTTGCCGCTAGCCGCCCCCGAGATCCACCGACGATGTCCGTGTGTTCGCCTCCTCGCCAGCAACCTCCCTCGCTGAACGAAATCGAGCTGGGGTGCTGGAAATCGATCCCCAACACTGCTTCTTCCCGAAGTCTGACACCATCTCCGCCAATGATTTTGACACCAATCGTGCCCTTCCAGTCTCTCTGACCCCTTCGTTTCAACAAGGGTGAGCCTTCGGTGCTCAAGCACCTAGCCATCGTCCTTCTCTTGCTCTGTAGCACGCTACCACTATCGATCACCATGCGCTGCCGCTAGACGTCGTCGTGGTCATCGCTCTAGTGACCATTTCCGGGCAGCGCCACCATAGTAAGGTCCACCTCGCCACACTGGTTCTAACGCGTGCATCCCCTCTTCCCCACGAGCCCCCTAGCATCACCCCATTCGTCCACCTGGGAGCCTACCAGTCTGACATCAGCAGCACGCGGTCAGCGCGGGTCAAACCGTCCGGGTCCCACTCTACCCGCGTGGCAACTAAGTTGGCCTCGGGCCCCCTCTGTTAGCCCAAGTGGCTAGGGTAGGTTGGGTACAAATTGCATTTCCAGTTTTCTTTTTTCTTTTAGAAATATGATTAATATTGTAAATTGAATATCTTTTATTCTATATATCAGAAAAAGGTGTAGAATATACCAAAATGTTTAAAAAATTGCAATCTACCTATTTGTATCATATTCATGGACATTTATGCAACTTAAACTAATAAGTATTTAGGAGAACCAAATGAACCCTTCCATATGCATATTGGGTTTCATGGAAATGCCATATATATGCATTTCAACCCCATTTAATGTGTTGATCTTGTAATAGGGGTACTTTGTTATCATTAATATGTCATGACATACATTTTGCGCATTGCATCGATACTTGCGATGAATGATATTATTCCTTTCCGATGTTCTGCTTCGTCCCGGTAGAACTCGGAGTTGATGTGAGCAACGAGATCAAGTCCGAGATCGAAGATTGAGATCAACATTGTCGAAGAGAAGCACTTGATCATCGAAGAACAATACTAAGCAGATGAACTCTAAAAATCGGTATCTAGGTATCAACAATCAAGGCAAGCACAACCCCACCATATATAAGAATCCTATGATTTAAAAGTATTTCAATTTTTACGTTGTTGCATACGATTCAAAAGTCTTTTATCAATAGATCGAGTTATTCTATTCGTTGCATGTTCCCCTTTATAGCCCATAATTCATGATCAACTCCTAGCAAAACTAGGGTTTAGCTTGGGAGTGTTGGTAGAGCTGTTGTATCTGTTGTGCTTAGCCTTGCTTAGTTGTTACTGCTGGTCCATCATGTTGATGAATTAGAGCTGCGAATGAATCTAGTATGACAGAATGACGTGATATGATTAGAGATGTAAGTTGAACATGGTAAGGCTTGTGTGGGAGGCCACGTTCGGTTGTGGTTTTCGCAATCCCATACTTTCCACCACTAGGACCTGAGTTCTTGCCTCTTGAACCAAGATGAGCGTACATCCACAAGGAGGACTGGAAACCCCCTCAACTCAGTAACTTGCCTAGTAGATTTCATGAGTCACATAGTTCGGGCGTTCCATTTAGCATATGCACATTGGATGTTCTAAAAAGGTGGGGAAGGAGGTGCATAATAACAGGTAGGGCGTGGTAGGGAACAAGAAAGGCATGACCTTCATAATCTTGGACCCTGTTCACAACTCTAGGGACCGACTTTGGGACTTGACCCATTATGACGGCATCTCCTTAGGGAGTGACTCATGGTATCGGTGATAGCAAGGTAAATATCTTGGTCAACCACCTTGTGCCAGCCTTCCAAGGAAAAAGGGTTAATAATTTGGCCTTAAGAGTCGGTTGGTACGTGTGGGTAAACTTGTACACTCCTGCAGGGTTAAATATTTTCGAAAAGCCGTATTCACAGTTATGGATGAGTTGGAATTGGACGTGATAATCATAGAGAACTTGAAGCTAATTGTAAAACTTGGCAAGCAAGGTGTGTTTAAGGATGCTTCCTTAGGGATCAAGGGAGTGATCCTAGTTGGTAGGTTCAACTGATAAAGATTCGGTGGATATTAAATATGATCAAAGGTAGAGATGTCGCTCTCTTATCATTTTTTAAATGACCTGATTAGTCGAGCTTCTACTACTTCCTATTTACAAATAAAGATTGTGTCACACAAAGTAACTCCAGCCATAAGTCTTGTAGAGTAGACCCTGTACACAACCTTCATTTGTTGATACTTTTGCTGTAGAGTAAGTATTCCCATAGAAGATTAGTTTGTTACGACAATGACATCGACGAGTAGCTTGGGTTCCCAGGCGATAGTCTAGGATCTATGGAATGGGACGTTGCTTCAGGCCTATTAGGCCATTTGTTAAGTTTTCTATGTCTAATAGCACAAGTTGCCTTCAGTTGTTAGATGAATGTGATCAGTGACCTTTGCTTGCAATTTTTTGCTTCTTTGCTCAATTATGAGCTTGTACTACTTCTTTGAGTTGTAGGGTCACTGTTGTGTTACCGATGCTCTCACTATAAGATCTCAAGATCTAGGTTATGCTTATGTTAGATGGAGGTCTGTGATTAGTTTAACCCTGATCTCGGGGGTGTCACAGGTTTTGGTACCAGAGCAGTACCGTCTATAGGAAAACCTTGCTGTTGGTCGATGTTGAGTCTAGAGTTTGTCAAAACTATTTGAAAGATAAAATTATTTGTGAAAACTCTAGTAAGATTTTTTACTCCTTATCTTGTGTTGATTTGGAAAAGTTTTTCTATCTCGTCTCACCCTTCAAACCTTAGGATCCTTCTGGGCATGTTGTTTCTCGACTAGCTAACCTAGTGTGGATTTCTCTAGAGTTAGTTGTGTGTTCCTTGTTTACCTTTCATTCCAGTTGAGAGATTCCTTTCTATCATGATCTCTCTATCTTATGGGACCACAACATTATGTTGTAGGTTCCACAATGTCATGTTCTAGGTTTCGAGGCTTCCTCTCTCCTCATGTGACTCCTTTTATTTTGCTAGGTACTTCAAAAGTTGTGCCTTATTTTGGAAGCTACCTTGTGATTAGTACCATGCAGTGTAATCTATGTCAGTCGGTTACTAGTTACTCCTTTCTTTAGATTTTAACCCTTGGACTTGAACCGAGGTCTCGTATTGTGCTGCATTCTAGTGTTATGAATATTGTACATGAAGTTGACCTTTAACCCAAGATCTATTTTGTTGATCCCTGTGTAAATGTTCAAGAATTACCTCAAGATGGCTTGTACCTTATACTCTAGCCTTCAAGCTTGTTGATAGCTCCCAATTTGATCATGTTTTACCGAGGCTTTAACTTTGGTTTCTCTCCATTTTTTGTAGGGGTTCCGTGCATGAAAACAATAAATTTTTACCCTACGCCCCTGAACCCCTGATGTTGCTAGGACCTATCTATTAGCAATGCAGTAACGGGAGAGGCTTTTCACGAACTTACCCTTGAAGACTGAAAAGCGTTGTCAACGCTGAGGAGAGCGTGGTTGATGTAGACGAGCCGAAGCCGACTTCAAGGTCGTGATGAAGTCCTTGCGCTCCTGTGGCTCCAACGACTTGAGTGCCTCAGTGTGACACCTCGCGGGGAGTTACACATGTCTGGTGCCTGACGATGACTCCCGCTTCCCCGATCCAGCAGCAGTTGCAGAAGTAGAGCTCCTGGATCCGAATCCAACAGCGCGACGGCACTCCGCGGTGAAGATGTCTCGCGCATTCCAAACTTGGGACCACGGTCATGAGAGAGAGAGAGAGAGAGAATATCAATGGGAGGTCTCCCCAAAAGTGAGTAAACCTTTATTGAATATTGTGTGTATTTATCTGGCCAAATACCCCCACTATTGTTGGAGATATGCCCAAGAGACAATAATAAAAGTGGTTATTATTATATCTTTGTGTTTATGATGAATGTTTACATCCCATGCTATAATTGTATTATAAGGAAACACTAATACATGTGTGTTTTGTAAACATAAAAGAGTCCCTAGTAAGCCTCTTGTTAAACTAGCTTGTTGATTAATAGATGATCATGGTTTCCTGATCATGGACATTGGATGTCATTGATAACAAGGTTATATCATTAGGAGAATGATGTGATGGACACACACCCATAGTAAGTATAGCATAATATCAAGTCATTAAGTTCGTATTGCTACAAGCTTTCAGATGCATAGTAACCTAATCCTTCGACCATGAGGTTATGTTAATCACCATCACCGGATGGGTACTTTGATGACATCAAACACCGCTTCATAACTGGGTGGTTATAATGGTGTCATTGGGTATTCTGAAAAGTATGTGTTGAAGCACATGGACCAAGATTGGGATTTGTCCATCCATATGACGGATAGATATGCTCTAGGCCCTCTCGGTGGAATGTCATCCAGTTAGCTTGCAAGCATGTGACTAGGTCACAAGGGATGACATATCATGGAACGAGTAAAGAGTACTTATCAGTAACGAGGTAGAACTAGGTATGGAGATACCGACGATCAAACCTCGGATAAGTAGAGTATCGCGTGACAAAGGGAATTGGTTTCGTATGCTAATGGTTCTATCGATCACGAAGTCATCGTTGAGTATGTGGGAGCCGTTATGGATCTCCAGATCCTGCTGATGGTTATTGATCGGAGAGGTGTCTCCATCATGTCTGCATATTCACAAACCATAGGGTGACACACTTAAGGTTCGATGCTATTTAGGTAGATATGGAATGTGCGTTGGAGACCGAATGTTGTTCGGAGTCTCGGATTGGATCTGGGACATCACGAGGAGATCCGGATTTGTCCGGAGAATAAGATTCATATAATGGAGATCATTTTCTAGGTTCGGAAAAGTTCCCGAGTGTTTATATGGGGATTCTAGAAGGTTTCAGAGTGTTCTGGAAAGTTCTAGAAGGTTCCGTGGACTTTACTTGTAAACCAAGAAAGGAAAGGGGAAGACTTGGGGGGAAGGAAACTCCCTCCCCCCTCTCCCTTGTGCGCCGGCCCTAGGAGGTGCACCTAGGGGTTGGAACCCTAGGCCGCACCCCTCCCTCTATATATAGAGGGGTGGAGGCGCCACCCCCTTGCCCCTCCACTCTTGCCCTAGCCGCCTCTCTCCTCCTCCTTTGCTCTGCTCAGGCTTAGCGAAGCCCTGCAGAATTCTCTACTCCACCACCACCACCACCACGTCGTCGTGCTGCTGGGATTCTATGGAGAGATCTACTACCTCCGCTGCTCGCTGGAACGGGGAGAGGAAGGTCTGCATCGACTCCGCACGTGTGACCGACTGCGGAAGCGCTGCCGGAACGCGGCGCCGGAAGGATCGTCTACTCGATCTTGAGATCGGCAAGTGATCGTCTACATCAACCACGAGATCCGATCTCGCACAAGGCTTTCGGATCTACAAGGGTTAGTACAGATCTATCTCGTTGCACATGTCTGATAGATTAGATCTTGGATTTTATCTAGATTAGATCTAGGTTTTGTTCGTTCTTGCGGTAGAATTTTTTTATTTTCCATGCTACGAACCCATCAGTGGTATCAGAGCCGTGTCTATGCGTAGATCTGTTGCACGAGTAGAACACAATGGTTTTGTGGGCGTTGGTGCTTGTGCCATCTTTAGCTTTGTGTACTTTGCATCTTGCGGTATGGTGGGATGAAGCGGCTCGGGCTAACCTTACATGTCATCGCACATGAGACTTGCTCCACGCTTGATGTGTAACTTTCTTTGCACAAGTGGCTTTGAGGGTGTCTGTCTCTCTCACCATAGTATAGATCCAATTTACACTTTGCACTTGATAGCACTTGTATCAACGTTGTGGTTCAGTTTCGTAGGTAAGATCCGTTCTTATTCGAAAGCCCTAAACCACGTAAAACATGCAAAGAAATTAGAGGCGTCTAACTTGTTTTTGCAGGGGTTTTGTGATGTGATATGGCCATCATGTGATTGTGATTATATTTGATGTATGTAATGATCCTTGTTGTAATATGGCAACCGGTAGGAGCCTAATGGTTGTCTTTAATTCGGTTAAGACCTGCGTGTCTATTCATCTTGTAATAGCTTTATTCCAAGTAGTTGTAATAGTTGCTAGTGATGATGGACAACCATGAAGCGGTGCCACTGACCTTGACGCAATGCTGGCGATGATGGAGATCATGTTCGTGCTTTGGAGATGGAGATCAAAGGCATAAGAAGAAAGGGCCATATCATATCACACTGATTATGAATTGCCTGTGATGTTAATCCTTTATGCATCTTGTATTGCTTAGATCGCGACGGTAGCATTATAAGATGATCCCTCTCACTAAATATCAAGTAATAAAGTGTTCATCCTTAGTTGGCACCGTTGCTAAGACTCGTCGTTTTGAAGCATCTCGTGATGATCGGATGTGATAGATTCTACGTGTGCATACAACAGGTTCAAGCCAGATTTGCACATGCGGAAACTAAGGTTAATCTTGACGAGCCTAGCATGTACAGACATGGTCTCGGAACACGGAATACCGAAAGGTAGAGCATGAGTCATATAAATGATATGATGAACATGAAGATTGTTCGCCGATGAAACTACATCTTCTCTCGTGAAGATCGGACTTGGTGTAGTGGATTTGGTTCGTGTAATCACTAAGACAAAGTGAGGGATATTGTTTTGAGTGGGAGTTCACCTAGTTAATTTAAAGAATTTAGATTGAACTCAATTCATCATAAACTTAGTCTAAACTACTTGCAAATTTGTTGTAGATTATGGTGAACCTCTCCATCAATTTCAATGCGTTCCTAGAGAAAGAAAAGCTTAAGAACAATTGAAGCAACTTCATGGACTGGTTCCGTGGACTGAAGATTGTCCTCAGGGCTGGTCAGTTGACCTATGTGCTTGAAGCACCGCTAGGTGACCCACCTGCAGAAGATGCCACCGATGACGTAAAGAATGTTTACGCCACTCGGAAAAATCACTACTCCACAGTTCAATGTGCCATCCTGTACGGTTTAGAAACGGAGCTTCAGAAGTGCTTTGAGCACCACGACCCGTTTGAGATCATTAAGGAGCTCAGGCTGATTTTTGAGACTCACGCGACCGTGGAGAGCTATGAGGCCTCTGAAAAGTTCTTTAACTGTAAGATGGAAGAGGGTTGCTCCGTTAGCGAGCACGTGCTCACCATGTCTGGGCACGCAAAAAAGCTCCAAGAGTTGGGGATAACGATTCCTAATGAGTTAGGGATTCACCGTGTCCTCCAATCACTTCCACCGAGTTATAAGAACTTTGTGATGAACTACAATATGCACTGCATGAACAAGACGTTGCCTGAACTATCGTCCATGCTGAAAACTGCTGAAGTGGAGATCAAGAAGGAGCACCAAGTGTTGATGGTCAATAAGACCACCAATTTCAAGAAACAGGGCAAGCCTAAGAACAAGGGCAACTTCAAGAAGGACGGCAAGAAAGCTGCCGCACCTGCTAAGAAGCCCAAGGCTCGTCCTAAGCCTGAAACTGAATGCTTCTACAGCAAGGGTGCTGGTCACTGGAAGCGTAACTGCCCCAAGTACCTGGCGGATCTAAAGAACAGCAACATCAAGAAGAAAGGTATATTCGATATACATGTTATTGATGTGTATCTTACTAGTAATCGTAGTAGTGCCTGGGTATTTGATACTGGTTCGGTTGCTCATATTTGTAACTCGAAACAGGAGCTGCAGAATAAGCGAAGACTAGCGAGAGACGAGGTGACGATGCGCGTTGGAAATGGCTCCAAGGTTGATGCGATCGCCGTCGGCACGCTCCCTCTACATTTACCTTCGGGATTAGTTTTAAATTTGAATAATTGTTATTTGGTGCCTGCGTTAAGCATGAACATTATATCTGGATCTTGTTTATTGCGAGACGGTTACTCTTTTAAGTCCGAGAATAAAGGTTGTTCGATTTATACGAGTAATATCTTTTATGGTAATGCACCTGAGATGAATGGTTTATTCTTACTAAATCTCGATAGTAGTGATACACATGTTCACAACATAGATGCTAAACGAACAAAATTGAATGATAATTCTACATACATGTGGCACTATCGTCTTGGTCACATTGGAGTGAAGCGTATGAAGAAACTCTATTCTAATGGACTTCTTGAATCACTTGATTTTGATTCACTTGAAAGATGCGAAGCATGTCTAATGGGAAAAATGACTAAGACTCCATTCTCTGGAATAATGGAGCGAGCTACAGACTTATTGGAAATAATACATACCGATGTGTGCGGTCCAATGAGTGTAGCATCGCCTGGTGGATATCGTTATGTTCTCACTTTCACGGATGACTTAAGTAGATATGGGTATGTCTACTTTATGAAACATAAGTCCGAAACTTTCTAGAAGTTTAAGGAATTTCGAAGTGAAGTGGAAAATCATCGTAACAAGAAGATTAAGTTTCTGCGTTCTGACCGCGGAGGTGAATATCTAAGTTATGAGTTTGGCATGCATTTAAAGAAATGTGGAATACTTTCGTAGTTGACACTGCCGGGAACACCACAACGTAATGGTGTGTTCGAACATCGTAATCGAACTCTCTTAGATATGGTTCGGTCTATGATGTATCTTACAGATTTATCGCAATCGTTTTGGGGCTATGCATTAGAGACAGCCGCATTCACTTTAAATAGGGCACCATCTAAATCCGTTGAAACGACACCGTATGAATTGTGGTTTGGAAAGAAACCTAAGTTGTCGTTCCTTAAAGTTTGGGGTTGCGAAGCATATGTAAAGAAGTTACAACCTGATAAACTTGAACCCGAAGAGGAGAAATGCGTCTTCATAGGATACCCTAAAGAAACAATTGGGTATACCTTCTATCATAGATTCGAAGGCAAAGTTTTCGTTGCCAAGAATGGATCCTTTCTTGAGAAGGAGTTTCTCTCGAAGGAAGTGACTGGAAGGAAAGTAGAACTCGACGAGGTTATTGAACCTTCTCTCGGAGTTGAGAGTAGCGCAGCACCGGAAGATGTTTTTGTGCCGCCTGCACCAATTGGAGAGGAAGCTAATGATGGTGATCATGAAACTTCGAACGAAGTTGCTGCTGAAGCTCGCAGGTCAACGAGGGTTCGTACCACTCCTGATTGGTATGACCCTGCCTTGAACGTCATGTTGGTGGACAACACTGATAACCCTGCGACGTATGAAGAAGCTACGGTGAGCCCAGATTCCTACAAATGGCTAGAAGCCATGAAATCCAAAATGGGATCCATGTACGAAAACCAAGTGTGGACTTTGGTGGACTTACCGGATGGCCGTAAGGCTGTCGAGAACAAATGGATTTTCAAGAGAAAAACAGATGCTGATGGTAATGTTACCGTCTATAAAGCTCGACTTGTCGCGAGAGGGTTCCGACAAATTCAAGGAGTTGACTACGATGAGACATTCTCACCAGTAGCAAAGCTAAAGTCTGTGAGGATTTGTTAGCAATTGCTGCATATTTCGATTATGAGATTTGGCGGATGGATGTGAAAACGGCTTTCCTTAATGGAGACATTGAGGAAGAGTTGTATATGGTACAACCCAAGGGTTTTGTCGATCCTAAAGATGCTGACAAGGTATGCAAACTTTAGCGCTCCATTTATGGACTGAAGCAAGCATCCCGGAGTTGGAATCAACGTTTTGATAAAGTAATCAAAAACTTTGGATTTATACAAACTTATGGAGAAGCTTGTATTTACAAGAAAGTCAGTGGGAGCTCTATAGCATTCCTAGTACTATATGTAGATGACATGTTGTTGATTGGGAATGACATAGAACTTCTTAATAGTGTCAAAACCTATTTGAATAATAGTTTTTCAATGAAGGATCTGGGCGAAGCGGCATATATTCTAGGCATCAAGATTTATAGAGATAGATCAAGACGCCTAATAGCGCTTTCACAAAGTACATACTTGGACAAAGTTCTAAAGAAGTTTAGAATGGAAGAGAGCAAGAAAGGGTTCGTGCCCATGTTGTCAGGTAAGACCTTGAGTAAGACTCAAAGTCCAGCTATGGCAGAAGATAGAGGGAAGATGAATAATATTCCCTATGCCTCGGCCATAGGTTCTATCATGTATGCCATGCTATGTACAAGACCGGATATAGCACATGTTGTTAGTTTGACTAGAAGATATCAAAGTGATCCTGGAATGGAGCACTGGACAGCGGTCAAGAATATCCTAAAGTACCTAAATAGGACTAAGGATATGGTTCTTTCTTATGGAGGTGATGAACAGCTTTTTGTAAATAGTTACACTGATGCTAGTTGGAACACCGATCCAGATGACTCGAAGTCACAGTCTGGATACATATTTATTTTGAATGGTGCTGCAGTGAGCTGGAGGAGTGCCAAGCAAAGCGTTGTGGCGAAATCTTCAACTGAATCGGAATACATAGCTGCTTCGGAGGCTGCACAAGAAGCCATATGGATGAAGGAGTTCATTACTGAACTTGGCGTGGTTCCGAGTGCGTTGGACCCGATGGCCATCTACTATGACAACACAGGTGCCATAGCTAATGCACAGGAGCCAAGGTCACATAGCAAGCTGAAGCACATCAAGCTACGTTTCCATGCTATTCGCGAGTATGTCCAAGATGGTGACATAAAGATTTGCAAAGTACGCACTGATCTGAATGTGGCAGATCCAGTGACTGAACCTCTCCCTAGAGCAAAGCATGAACAACACCAGAACGCCATGGGTGTTAGGTATATTACCATGTAATCTAGATTATTGACTCTAGTGCAAGTGGGAGACTGTTGGAGATATGCCCAAGAGACAATAATAAAAGTTGTTATTATTATATCTTTGTGTTTATGATGAATGTTTACATCCCATGCTATAATTGTATTATAAGGAAACACTAATACATGTGTGTTTTGTAAACGTAAAAGAGTCCCTAGTAAGCCTCTTGTTGAACTAGCTTGTTGATTAATAGATGATGATGGTTTCCTGATCATGGACATTGGATGCCATTGATAACAAGGTTATATCATTAGGAGAATGATGTGATGGACACACACCCATAGTAAGTATAGCATAAGATCAAGTCATTAAGTTCGTATTGCTACAAGCTTTCAGATGCATAGTAACCTAATCCTTCGACCATGAGGTTATGTTAATCACCATCACCGGATGGGTACTTTGATGACATCAAACACCGCTTCGTAACTGGGTGGTTATAATGGTGTCATTGGGTATTCTGAAAAGTATGTGTTGAAGCACATGGACCAAGAGTGGGATTTGTCCATCCATATGATGGATAGATATGCGCTGGGCCCTCTCGATGGAATGTCATCCAGTTAGCTTGCAAGCATGTGACTAGGTCACAAGGGATGACATATCATGGAACGAGTAAAGAGTACTTATCAGTAACGAGGTAGAACTAGGTATGGAGATACCGACGATCAAACCTTGGATAAGTAGAGTATCGCGTGACAAAGGGAATTGGTTTCGTATGCTAATGGTTCTATCTATCACGAAGTCATCGTTGAGTATGTGGGAGCCGTTATGGATCTCCAGATCCCACTGATGGTTATTGATCGGAGAGGTGTCTCCATCATGTCTGCATATTCACGAACCGTAGGGTGACACACTTAAGGTTCGATGCTGTTTAGGTAGATATGGAATGTGTGTTGGAGACCGAATGTTGTTCGGAGTCTCGGATTGGATCTGGGACATCACGAGGAGATCCGGATTTGCCCGGAGAATAAGATTCATATAATGGAGATCATTTTCTAGGTTCGAAAATGTTCCGGAGTGTTTATATGGGGATTCTAGAAGGTTTTGGAGTGTTCCAGAAAGTTCTAGAAGGTTCCGTGGACTTTACTTGAAAACCAAGAAAGGAAAGGGGAAGACTTGGGGGGAAGGAAACTCCCTCCCCCCTCTCCCTTGTGCATCGGCCCTAGGAGGTGGGCCTAGGGGTGGGAACCCTAGGCCGCACCCCTCCCTCTATATATAGAGGGGTGGAGGCGCCACCCCCCTTGCCCCTCCACTCTTGCCCTAGCCGCCTCTCTCCTCCTCCTTTGCTCTGCTCAGGCTTAGGCGAAGCCCTGCAGAATTCTCTACTCCACCACCACGCCGTCGCGCTGCTGGGATTCTGTGGAGAGAGCTACTACCTTCGCCGCTCGCTGGAACGGGGAGAGGAAGGTCTACATCGACTCCCCACGTGTGACCGACTGCGGAAGCGCTACCGGAACGCGGCGCCGGAAGGATCGTCTACTCGATCTTGAGATCGGCAAGTGATCGTCTACATCAACCACGAGATCTGATCTCGCACAAGGCTTTCGGATCTACAAGGGTTAGTACAGATCTATCTCGTTGCACATGTCTAATAGATTAGATCTGGGTTTTGTTTGTTCTTGCGATAGAATTTTTTTTGTTTTCCATGCTACGAACCCATCAACTATATATAGGGAGAGGGGAGGTACTACCTCCCTCAAAGTCCCGGGTGGGACTAAAGGAGAGGAGAGAGGGAGGGGTGGCGCCGCCGGCCACCCCCATGGGCCCTGCACAGGGGGGCTGGCCCACTAGGCTGCCGGCCACCCCCTCTGACCCTACTCCCTCTTGCCTTTCCCTAATGGGCCCTCTTCCCTCCGGAATTGGCCCATTAAGCCTTTTGACCTTTAAATTGATTTTCTCTTTTATTAAATAATTCTGAATAAATGATTAAATCAATATTTAACATTCATTCTTATATTATTCAATCTCTATGGCTATGGAACACCTTCCATATCCACTCTGGACATCCTTCGGACTTACCGAAACCCTTCCGGTTTTCTCTCTACTATTCTTCGGCGATTCTTCTGATCCTATAAACACTCTCTAAGCATTATCAAACCCTTAAGCGTGATACCCTACGATTCGAGAACACTCTAGACATGGTCGGGACACTCCCAGACCAATGATCGACAGAGGGACATGGATGGCCATGTGACCCCTGTGCGTTCCATGAAGATCTTTCGTCGTTTGAACCGGGACAGTCGTGTCTTATTCCCTTTGTCTCTCAATACTTGCATTGCCCGAGATCTGATCAATGACATCACCATGTCGTGTTAGATCTCGTTGCCAAACAATGCTACTTGACTTGTTTTGGCAAGTGATATCCTTGTGATCAAATCACACGCTACGCAGCTATTGGATATAACTTCTCCGAGTGGGACATTGAGTATCTTTCCGTCACGTGGACGGACAAATCCCACTCTTGACATATATTGCCTCTACGGTTTCCTCCGAATACCTGAACACACCTTTATAACCACTATATTACCAAGTGGCGCTTGATGCTATCTAAGCACTCTCGGGAGACAGTGATTGATATAGCCTCACGGTCTAAGGAATAGTCTACGAGGATCCATTTCTAATCATCATAACTTGAACTTCGTGACATGATCGGGTCATGATGTTTAGGTTGGGTATTGGTTCATCATCTCATTCTTAGAATGAGTTGACTCCATTTCCAACTGGCATAAATGCCACATGATCAGAAAACTTGATCATCTGTTGACCAATGAACTAGTGACTAGAGTTTCACTGGGAACCCCTGGTTGTTTATATCTCACACGTGTATTGATGTTTCCTCTCAATACAGTTATAGCATGATATAAAACTTAATCATAAACTTTATGAAATATGATAATAGTCCTTATTAGTATTTGTCTCTAGGGCATATTTCCAATAGTCTCCCACTTGCACTAGAGTACAAATAAACTAGTTGCATTTGTTCTTAATCACTGGCACCATATATCCGGTACCCTGAACATGCTTGCTCATGGAAGAGGTTGAGTCTTGGGTCTATACTTTACAGTCCCAAATCCTTTGCAACTTACTAATGTCACCTTGATTGACATTAATACTTTATCATCACATGATAACATCTGTGTGTATGCATCATCGCTATGGCAGCAGAACGAGGCCTGATTCCAGGAGCCTACAGTGACTTTAGATCAACCTCGAGGGCTTTCTCATGGGCACTGTGCCCTGGGACACATCATTCTATGTTAAAAGTGAACTAGCCCCGACATAACATTATACAACACTTTAGAGGGTACCCTTATCTATTATTATAAATGTAATCATCGAAACACAAGTGCACCCTGTGCAACTTTCAATGTTTTGTTCACCTCGCTTCCTACTTGACTTTAATCGGTATTTACAGGAGTTTCCAACATATTCCCTTATAACACAACCCTTTATGCTTTAAGATATGTCATCCTTTTATGGATTTGGAAAACATGTCTACAGTTCTCTATTAGATACTACGGACAAACTTAGCTCAACGTTCTGTGATTCAAACTTAATCACTTTTCAAACGTTCCTTATTGAATCATATGTTATGTTAAGTTATCATCATGGTTTTCTAAGATAGAACCTATGTCTTAATATAGTGGATGATGATCATCCTTTTCTTTCTTTCAAACATTGATGTTAAACTTAATACTATTCCTAACTTGAGTTATTAAGGACTAGTTCCTTAATTAACTTCTATTCTGAAACCCTTTTCAGAATCCCTTAAGGAATACTACATAATATCATAATACACTTATTATCAACTTTTACACCTTATAAATCATTATTTATCGGTACTTGCGCTTTTATTCTTAACACACTTAAGAATCACTCTGATACGTCCATTTTGCATCACTATTCTATATCATAATTCACTGTTATTCATTGATATATTTCATATTAAGAGATGATACTTATGTTATTTCATCTGTTTTTGCATGGTTGATGACTTTTGGAGCATGGACCGCTGCAGTCAGGATTCTGATGGAAAAGGTGTTGTTTGGAGGCAAAATTCGTGAAGATCAGAAAATCCAGGAAAATATACGGAAATCCTATTTTTCCAGAAGACGAAGGAAGCTAGAAGAGGGAGTGGAGATGGGCCACAGGGGGCCAATACCACCCCTTGGCGCGGCCACCCTAGGCCACGCCACCAGGTGGTGTGGCCGCCCTGGCCCACCTCTAGCTCTCCCCTCTGGCGTATATATTCCTCCCGAAACGCTAAGACTCGGGGAGCAACCATAGAAAGATTCTGCCGCCTCTGCGAGGCAGAAAACACCGAGAGAGAAAGATCTCTCCGGCAGACAGATTTCTGCTAGGGGAATTCCTTCCCGAAGAGGGAAAATCGTCGCCATCAACACCATCATCAAGCTGGACTTCATCAGGATCATCACCACCACCATCACCATCAGCACCATCATCACCATCTCCATATTGCTGTAACAATTGAGTTGAATCTTACATTAGTTCCTAGGGGAAACTTTCTCGGTGTTGATTACTCTTTGTAGTTGATGCTATTGAGTGAACCGTTGAATTATTGTTTATGTTCAGATTGTTATACATAATTATTCCATCTCTGATCATGATCCATATGATGTCTTGTGAGTAGTTCGTTTTGTTCTTGAGGACATGGGAGAAGTCATGTTGTTAGTAGTGGAGTTGTGTTGAGAAAGATTCAATAGTTTGATATTTAAGTTGTGGTGTACTTCTTCTAGTGGTGTCATGTGAACGTCGACTACATGACACTTCACCTATATGGGCCTAGGGGAATGCATTGTGTATTTGGCTACTAATCGTAGGGGTTGCCGGAGTGACAGAAACCTGAACCCCCGTTAGGAAACCATTGCACAAGGGACATAAGGGTCTTAGAGTTTAAAGCTGTGGTTAGGTTTCTACCTTAATTACTTTCTTGTACTTACGGATGTTTGCAAGGGGTATAATCACAAGTATGTATTAGTCCTAGGAAGGTCGGTACATTAGCACAGGTTCACTCACACAACACTTAGCAAGCTAAAGAAGATTAATCAACTATATGAAGGGAAAGCACTTGACAGTCTTCCCATGTGTCCTCGAGAACGTTTGGTCATCTTAAGTAATACATCCGGCTTGTCCTTTGCTACATAAAGGATTGGGCCACTTGCTGCATTTATTCCTACTGTCTTTTATTTACTCGTACTTTATTTACTTTCTTTATCAAAAACCCCTAAAAATCCATTTGCTAAGTATTTGCAGAGAATTCCTGATCCATACCACTAGCCAGCACCTTCTGCTCCTCGTTGGGTTCGACACTCTTACTTATCGAAAATACTACGATACACCCCCTATACTTGTGGGTTATCACACTCCTATAAGCTCCCACTTAAAATATGTTCCTAACATGTTTGGGTATGAGTCACTACTCTTACTCAAACTATGGTCCTACATATTTGAATTTGAGACTTATATTGCTCCCACTCAAAAATATGTCAATCACATATTGTTTTAGGAGGACTTTTATAGCTCCCACTCAATTTCATGCAAATTGCATATGTACTCACTATTTTGAATAACTTCAAAATCCTTTGATCAAATATCAAACTTGGAGATTTACTATGAGATACTAGTGCTTTTACTAGTTTTAAATCCACTAGACATTTAGCACACTTGAATCAACTTCATTTGAATCCGTGCAATACTTGAAAAATTGTGCTTTTGTCATTCACCCCCTTTTCCACTATGGCTTTGCAGTCAGTTGGGAAAATTCGAGTAACCCCTTTTACTTGCGAGATTCAGCAACGAATTGCTTTCTAATCTCAAGTGAATTTTGCTTTTAAGAATTCTCATAATTCTAGTTTACCATTATTTCCTTAGTAGTTCGTAGGTATGTCATATTCCAGTAATCATGACAAATGATTCACAAATGTCTCCATACAAGATATGGGTTACATTTTGAATCCTACTTCATGTAGTGAAAACACCAGTGGGGAAAACACAATGATCATTATCATTGATTCTTTCCTTCGTGAAGAGAATCGTTCATGAACTTTGTCCGTTGCGCTTCTCAACACTCTCATGCAGGGATTTCAATCCTCGTCGTGTTTTTCACTATCTTCCATTTGCTTCATAATTGAGAAATATCACTGAATGTGAACTTTCTCAAGAATGCACCAAAATCCAAGCAATACGATTTTTGCTTTCCTTTTGGTTTCAACTATGGATTTCATATTCAAAGTTTCCAATGAATACTCTACAAGGACTTATTCGTATTGTTTTGGTTACATCGAATAACCCCAAAACTTTCATGACGATCCATACCAGATATGGAGCCGCTTTCACAAATTCAAATGGTTACATCTACACCACAATGATTTATTTGGCGCCATCTATTCACCCACTTTGATATCTAATATCACATTGTGATGCTTAGCATTTTTGACGTTTCAAAACGCTTTGCATTCTACAATTTTCTTTTATGCCATTCTTATAAAGTCGAATTTCATTACTATTGATAAAATCGTAGTAATTAGATTCCCTTTTATCTTTTAATACCCTTTGTTTGATGAAACACTTTGATCATATCAAATAGTTTCATACTCATGTTTCCTTTGGTAAACTTCTTTACACATTTAAACAATCATATAATGATAATTACCATTTTGTTAAAACATAATACATCGAATATGTATTTACTTTTAATAATTCATTAAAATACTTTGTATTCAAATAATACATAGTGTTCAAGTTATTCTGCCGAATCTAGGCATGATTTATATGTGACAAGAAATCGAATGTCTTTCACATATTATCAACATAACTTTGAATTTAAATAATGGTTTCATTCATTATTGAACATATCATTAAGTTGGGTATTTTAAAGGCATTTCAATATTTTACAAATGTTCATGCATTATCAATTAATTTCAAAATAAGGATAATTCACACGTAATCGAACAAGATATGAACACGAATAGAAATCATTCATAAAAGTGGAACAATTGTTTGTTACAAACTGATATGAATAACCGTCTCACTAAGTGTGAGACACACTAAAGAATTTCACACTATTTTAATTACAATAACTATCCAAAACATAAACTAAATGATAAATGTTGAGGGAGAGTGTCGTTGGCCATCATCATCATGCTCGCCATCAACACGCAACGTCACCTCCTATCCAGCAAGCACCTCTATGCAGAAGGGCCTATTTTTAGTAAAACAGAATAAGTATCAAATATACTTAACACTACAAATGTGTTTGCAAGATTATAACATTTATAAAATTGTATATCAAATATATACCTTTGTCATCGATGACCTCAGCGACAATAGGTTCAACCATCACATTCCTGAGATGCGATATGAACCTATGGAAATCCTCTGATTCCGCGTCGCCTCTTGATACTTCCAAAACGTATCTACTTTCTCGAACACTTTTGCTATTGGTTTCCCCTAAACTTGTGTGATTTGGATACAACTAACACGGACTGGCGATGTTTTTAGCAGAATTACCTTGATGTCTAGTTTTTGTGCATAAAATCAACTATCAGGAAAAATCCCGGAAAATATGCCAAAAATCCTATTTCACCAGAAGATTCACGGAGCAAGAAGACAAGACGGAGTAGGGCCACGAGGGGCCCACACCACCTGGCCGTGCGGGCCAGGCCAGGCCACGCCTAGGGGTGGTGTGGACGCCTCGGCTTCCCCCTCGGCCTCCCTCTTCGCCTATAAGTCACCTCTTGACCTAAAAACCAAGGGGGGTTCGACGTTTTTCCAAAAAGAGTTCCACTGCGCCGCCACCACCAGATTCCACGATTCGGAACCAAAAACTCTGTTCTGGCACCCTGCAGGGATGGGGAATTGGAGGAGATCATCGCCACCATCATCACCATCGCTTCTCCATCGACCATCCATGTTTCCCCCATCTATGAGTGAGTAATCCCCCGCTGTAGGCTATGGGGATGGTAGGGATTGGATGAGATCGTTCATGTAATGGATTGGATTGTTAGGGCATGGTGCCTAGTATCTATTATTAGTGTTTTTTGACTTTGTTGCAAGTTGTTATGCTTAATGCTTGTCACTAGGGCACGAGTGCCATGATTTCAGATCTAAACATGTTATTGATTCATTATGATAGTATTGTTTATGGTCTTACCTGCAAGTTGTATACACACGTCGTTGTTTAGAACCAAAGGCCCCGAAGTGATAGAAATCGGGATAACCAGCGGGAATGGCTTTGATATGAGGATCACATGTGTTCACGGAGTGTTAATGCTTTTCTCTGGTGCTCTATTAAAAGGAGCACCTTAATTGCCAGTAGTTCCCTTGAGGCCCCGGGGCAAACGGGCTGGCAGGACAAAAGATGTTGTGCAAGTTCTCATTGCGAGCACATAAGACTATATATGGAACACATGCCTTGGATTATTTAGTACTTGGATCCTTTATCTTATTTATCTACAAATTCCCTATGTTCTAATTGCTATATGAATTGTCTTGTCCATGCAACGCCCATCCATCCATCCCTATGCCTACCGCGCCTTAATCCTACTGTTTACTACAATTGTTACTACTGTCTTTACTTTTACTACTACTATTACTTTACTATTCCTACTACAAAACTATTGCTACTGATAAACTCCTGTGAGCAAGATTGTTTCCAAGTGCAGCTGAATTGACAACTCAATTGTTAAGGCTTATAAATATTCTTTGGCTCCCCTTGTGTCGAATCAATAAATTGGGTTTCAGTTCCCTCGAAAATACTGCGATACACCCCCTATACTTGTGGGTCATTAGGACTATTTTCTGGCCCCGTTGCCGGGGAGCATAGCTTTATTTATCAAGTTCACTTGGAATCACTATTGTTCGCTACCATCCATCCATCATGGGTAAGTCTCGTGATGGCAAGGTTGCTATTTTACCATCCACTACAAGGAGAGGTATGGTTCTGAACACCTATGTTGCTCTTGATTCACCGTCTGTTATGAGTAAGTTCCTTACACCACCATACACACATGCTACACATACTGCTACTACTGCTGAATCTAAAACTTCTGATACTTATGATGCTGCTTCTACTGTGCTTGATAAGAGTGGTTCATTAGGTCCTTTCCTAGATGCTACGATTGCTAAAACTATAAAGACAAGGATTATGATCTCTCTCTTGATTTATCTTACATTACTATTGTTGAGAAAGAACTTTTTTGTGGGAATAAGAATGAAAGTGCGGTAGCACATATGACTGAGCTTTCTACCATGAGTGTCCTGTTTTCTGATGATATTAAGATGCGCACCTACTTTGTTGCTAAAATTTTCCCTTTTTCTCTGAAAGGAGAAGCTAAAACTTGGTTTAATAATTTACCTCCTGGATCTATGGATAGCCCTGATTGCTTGATTAGTACTTTCCTGTAGAAATATTTTCCTCCTAGTGCTAGACATGCTATTTTGCAGGAACTTTTTGATTTTAAATAGGGAGAAAAAGAGATATTGCCTGAATCATGGGCAAGGTTTTGTGCTTTGATTCATGTGCAGGCTGGATGTCCATTACCTAAGAATGAGCTTCTTAACATATTTTGTAATGTACTAACTGAAGAATCCAGGACATACCTGGATAGTTGTGCTGATTGTGTTTTTAGGAATAGGACTCCCAAGGAAGCTGAGGAATTAATGGCTAAAATAAGCAAGAATTATGAAGACTGGTCTCCTCCTGGACCAGCTATACCTGAAACAATTATACCTGAACCAGCTATACCTGCGCCTATACCAACATCGAAGAAGAGGGGAGTTATTGAACTAAATGATGAAGCGATGAAGGAAGCTAAGAAATGTCTTAAGGAGAAGGGAATTAAAGCTGCTGATGTCAAGAATTTACCTCCTATAGAAGAATTATGTAAGCCAATTCCCCACTCATCCACTATTGAGGTACACTCTCTCCAAAATTTTGATGAAGGTGATATACCTTACTCTAAACCTCCTGATCAATGCTTAGAAGAATTCGATATTTTTATTGTTAAGCAAGATAATTTTAATAAAAGGGTGCGAAATCATTTAATGGAAAACACAAGAGCTATTGTTGAGTTGAAGGATATTGTGGAAAGAACCTCTAATGATGTTAAAATGCTTGTTAAACATTTTCAAATGGTTCAAACTCAAATTGATCAGCTTATTAAGGTACAAAAGGACTTGCTAGTTAATGTTGCTAAAGAAAAACATGCTTATGAAATTAGAACTAGAAGTGGTGCTGCTACCCAGGATCCTCTATATCCTGAGGGGCATCCTAAAAGAATTGAGCGGGATTCTCAACAAACTGAAAATAGTGGTACTACTCCTAAGAAAAGAAAGAAGAAACATAAAACTATTGTAGAACCTTCTGAACCTGCTAAAGATCCTAATAGTATATCTATCTCTGATGCTGAAACTGAAAGTGGTAATGAAGAAAATGATGTTCTTGATAAAGAAAAAGTTGAAGAAGAACCTGAAAGGCACACTAAGAATACTAAATACACTAAAGAAGATTTTGTTGCTAAGAAACATGGTAGTGAAAGAGAGCCTTGGGTCCAAAAACCTATGCCTTTCCCTGATAAGAAACACAAGTCAAAGGAAGATGAACACTATAATAAGTTTTGTGAGTGGATGAAACCTTTATTCTTGCAAATTCCTTTGACTGATGCTATTAAATTGCCTCCTTATTCAAAGTATATGAAGGATATTTTCTCCTAATGAAGAAATCTCTACTTTGCTTGCTAATTATTCCTTTAATGGTAAGGTTCCAAAGAAACTTGGAGACCCAGGGATTCCAGCTATCTCGTGCTCTATTAAAAATAGTTATGTTAGAACTACTTTGCATGATTTGGGAGCAGGAGTTAGTGTTATGCCTTTTTCTCTCTACAGGAGACTTCAACTGGAAAAACTAATACCAACTGATATATCTTTGCAAATGGCTGATAAATCTACTACTATTCCTGTTGGTATATGTGAGGATGTACCTGTTCAAGTGGCTCATAATTGCTTGATAGTAACTGATTTTGTTGTACTTGAAATGCCTGAAGATGATAATATGTCTATTATTCTTGGGAGACCTTTTCTTAACACTGCAGGAGCTATTATTAATTGTAATCAAGGAAAGGTGACTTTCAATGTTAATGACAAGGAACATACTGTCTATTTCCCCAAGAAGATTGATAGGACTTATGGTTTGAATTCAATTGAACATGTTGAGGGCATTCAAGTTGGACAAATATATTTGTCCCATACCATGAGAAAAATATGGAACTATTATGATTGGGACCATTGCTATCAAGGTTGAGGTAACATAATCATTAGTGAAATACAAAGTTTTGTTTCATATAAAATTGTTTTGGTAACAAGACTTGATCAACCTTGTTAACAAAAGGATTTCATTGAAAAAAACAATGTTTTTCACCATGATTATCTTTGCTTACTTTTATTTTATCCATTTTAGTTTTCGTTTTCGTTTAGTTTACTTTCCTGTTATTACTTGCTTGCATTTTAGAGTGTCTTAGATCTTCTGAAGCTTTAACTTTGTTTTATCATTGCATCTTTCCAGAAACCTTTTTCTGTCAGAAAATCATTCATCTATGCCTGAAAATTGCTCAAAAATAAAGTGTCTCAAAAAATTCCAGAAAATTCATATTAAAATTTTACGTGAAAAAAGGGGCAGAGGAGTGCCTGGATAGTACCAGTGGGGCCCACCAGGCAGGCACACCACCTGGTGGCACGGCCAGCCCAGGGGCGCGCCTGGCCATGGTGTGGGCCACCCCTGGCCCTCCACTCACTCTCTCACTTCCCACTTTCTTCTCTCTCCCGAGAAAACATCAGTTCTTTGCTCGAAATCGCGTTCTTGCCCACAATTTTTCGATCTCCTTGATCAGCCCATCTTTGCTGCTGAAATTTGGAGCATTTGTTCTCCGGTATGGGACTCCTCCGCTTGTCCAAGTAGATTTGTGTTTAGTGGTTTATATCTTGAGTATTTTGCTGCTGTAGGTGACAGGTTATGAGAGCTTGTAAGCATGTTCAATGCTTAGAGATATTGTTTTTATGCATGTTTAGGCCCCTTACAAGTCCCCATGAGTAGTGATCTTCATTATATATTCACTTTGCAATCACTTGTGTAATAGATGTTTAAATTTCAGAATATTAAAGATGAACAACCACACCTTTGGAGAAATATTTGAGAGGTACACACCTAGGAGGTCAAGGCCTTCAAGATCAGCCTCTCAGTTTAGGCCTTCATGCAATGAAGATCTCATTGCACCACGCTTTGGCAATGAAGGAGATAAGGGGATGCTCACCCATCTACTTTTTCTTGTTATACCTTCTTGCAAGCTGCAGGGATCCTCGATGATTTCTTACTATTGGTTCAGAGGGTTGGTTTGACCTCATACATGGAAGATGAGAGTGAGCAATATGCCATGCTCACCAAAACTTTTGTTGAGAGTTTCGTTTTCACTAACACCCCCTATCAGTCAACTGTTTCTTTTAGAATTTATAATCTTCCTTTTACCATGCCATTGGAAAGATTTTGCAACATTATAGGTATAGGCATGATAGGGACTGTGAAGAAGATTCAAGGGCGACCCGCTGATTTGCTGGAGCTCTATCGAGGTGTGACTAATGATGATGACCGCGTAGCTCAGCGCGGGAAGATAAGAAACATCCAACTCCTAGCTCTTAGATACTTTGCTTATTATCTTGCTACTAGCATTCTTGGTAGGGAGAATACGAGTAATATCTGTAATTATCATTTAGCCTTCCTCACTGATGCACTTAATAATGATACTCAGTACAACCTTGGCTCTCTCATTGCTCGCCGCCTATCTTCTAGGGGACCTATTTATGGGGGCATCATTGCTTCACGTATGGTTACTGCGTTAGAGCTTTCTGTGGATCCTAATGATACTATATTGGCCCCACAAATGCTTGATCTTGCTGCCATGAAAACACATCACTTCATCATTGCTGACTCTGATATGGACAGTTTGGTATACATGATGTTGTTTACTGACGGGGATGAAAGGGAGATTCCTTTGCCGCAATCTACTTTGTTCAGTGTTCACAGGAGGTCATGGTCGCGCTCCAAGGAGGAGGTGGATGAGCAGCTCCGCTTGCTCGGTTTCCACAAGCAGCACCAGGAGGATGTTCCCTCCTACGACTACTCTGCGCACTACGATGGGGCGTCCTCTAGCTCGCACCAGGACGAGGGTACCTCCTCACCGTACTACGGAGGCGCTCCATCTTGGCCAGCTTGGGATTGATACCCACTTAGGCCAAAAGCCTAAGCTTGGGGGGAGGTACACCGACATCACACTCATCTACATATCATGTTTAGTCGATACTTTATATATCCTTGTTTCATTCTCTTTTTAGTTTTCTTTCTCTCTTTGTTTTTGCTTTCTAAAACACAAAGGACCAAAAATATTTCTGTTGTTTCTCTTTGTTTGCTTCTTCTTCTTTTTGCCTTGGTTTGCTTTTCCCTTTTTGCTTTGTTTGAACTATTCGAAAAACCCAAAAAGATTTTTCTTTGTTTGTTCATCCTTTTTTTGGTTCTTGCTATTAAAAATCGAAAACACCAAAAATATTTGTTGTTCTTCTTTGATTTTGTGAGTTTGTTGCAGGGTTCAGTAGTCCTCAGTGGAATTTGGTTTCATGTTATTATTCAAGCCACACAAGTGAAGGGCAATAATGAGGATTAATGACAACTTGAGTTGTGGTAAGAGGCTGGTAACAAACTCTATTTGTTTTCATTTTTGTACATATACTCATCATTGTGGGCATTCTTAGTCTGTTCATGTAGGGTGTATGTTATTTATGGATGCTTAGTAGTTTTGCTTTCTTATGATTAGCTCCAGCTCGCTAATAGTTTGTAGCTTGTCATATGAATGTTTGCTTGCATTGCTCTATTCATAACTTGGTATGACACTGTGGTATCCTCCTCTGAATGTTTCACTTGAATTTACTTGGCACACGCTCATGCATGCATATGACTGAAACAATAATCAGTTAAGCCTCGATGAATTATTTTGCCTTAGGGGTCTTGAATCGCTTTCATGCCATGATTAATCCTGTTTTGTTGCAAGCATGATTATGACAGTTATTGCTCTCTCGTTTGTCGCTCCCTTACTATTGCTAGCCTTCACCTGCACTGAGTATAAGCTTTAATCGTGTTTCCAATTCCCTAAAAAAACAATATTGCCAAAAGTGTCCACCATACCTACCTACTAGCATCATTTGCTATTTCGTGCATGTTAGTATGCCTTGTTTTCTTCCGAATAAAATGTTTGCTTGTTATGAGAAAGTTAGTTAGTAAAGCTCTCACGAACTTGATGGCACACTTTACTTTCTTGCATTTAATAATCTTGAACCATTGCGTCCATCTTTGTTGCATATATGCTTGCGCTTTATAAGTTGAAGTTAGCAGAACCATGTATCATGGGGAACGCTTTCAACATTGCACTAGTACTTTGTACCTCGTTGATATCATGATTCTTGTGCTTATGGATCCCGGCAGTGTGAAATAAAAGGGGAACTTGTAAGATCATGGAGTTTGTATATGTGTTAGAGAAACGCCTGGGCCGGTAGCCTAAGCCATGCCTAATCATGGTGGAAACTTGTAGCATAACCATAATGAGCATTCTATGAAGCATCCTCAATAAAAACCTATGCAAATAGAAAATAAAAAGATCACTGAGATGCTCATTGTCTGCTTGCCTTGTCATTTTGATTATGGGATAGCTCCTGTATCATGTGCAAGAGGTACCCCATTGGCGGTTCTCTATGATACATATGTACTTACAATGACAAGACTTTACTTGTGACTAAAGTTGAGTAGCATGAGGTCCGGTACTCATAAGTAAGGGGCACGAGATTTCAACTTATAACTTGTCAAGCATATCCTATTAGTTGTGTCACTTTAACCTTAGCCATTTAAAGATGCTTAAGATAGGGGCAATGAGAGCTCAAAGCTAATGAGTACCATACTTTCAGCATTTGGAAGTCTTTCAAACTTTTCAAAAACCTTTTTCATTTCCTTGTTGAGTCTCCACCTATTCTATGAGCACTTTCTTGAGAGCATAGTTGTCATTCTTAGTATAATGTGCTTGTCTCAAAACTGGATTAATTGTGTTATGACTTTGATGCTTGTATCTTTGATATCTTTACTTCTAGTCTTCACTTGAACTTCAGAGGTGCCTTGGCATTTATGTTTGCTCTACAATCAAAGGCAAGCGAGATACCACTCTATCATACCTTGTTATGAGCATTGCAATGTTGCTTATGTTAATGCTTGATGCTACTTACTATTTTTGAGTTGGAATCTCTTCATAGTTTGCAATGACTATTAAGTAAACTTAGTTGCATAATCTTTATTATGAATTGCCTGAGTAGTTGATCATATGCTGAGAATATATACATCTTATGAAGCAAATGTGTTCGTGAAAGTTTCTTTTATCGCACTCAGTTTTCAACTGAATTGCTTGAGGACAAGCAATAAGCTAAGCTTGGGGGGAGTTGATACGTCCAAAACATATCTACTTTCCCGAACACTTTTGCTATTGTTTTTCCTCTAAACTTGTGTGATTTGGATACAACTAAAATGGACTGACGCTGTTTTCAGCAGAATTACCCTTGTGTCTAGTTTTTGTGCAGAAAATCAACTATCGGGAAAAATCCCGGAAAATATGCCAAAACTCCTATTTCACCAGAAGATTCACGAAGCCAGAAGCCACGCCTAGGGGTGGTGTGGCCGCCTTGGCTGCCCCCTCGGCCTCCCTCTTCGCCTATAAGTCACCTCTTGACCTAAAAACCAAGGGGGGTCGATGTTTTTCCAAAAAGAGTTCCGATGCGCCGCCACCACCAGATTCCGCGATTCGGAACCAGAAACTCCGTTCTGGCACCCTGTCGGGACGGGGAATTGGAGGAGATCATCTCCATCATCATCACCATCGCTTCTCCATCGACCATCCGTATTTCCCCCCATCTATGAGTGAGTAATCCCCCACTGTAGGGTATGGGATGGTAGGGATTGGATGAGATCGTTCATGTAATGGCATCAAATTGTTAGGGCATGGTGCCTAGTATCTATTATTAGTGCTTTTCGACTTTGTTGCAATTTGTTATGCTTAATGCTTGTCACTAGAGCCCGAGTGCCATGATTTCAGATCTGAACATGTTATTGATTCATTATGATAGTATTGTTTATGGTCTAACCTGCAAGTTGTATACACATGTCGTTGTCCGGAACCAAAGGCCCCGAAGTGATAGAAATCGGGATAACCGGCGGGAATGGCTTTGATGTGAGGATGACATGTGTTCAGGGAGTGTTAATGCTTTGCTCTAGTGCTCTATTAAAAGGAGCACCTTAATTTCCAGTAGTTCCCTTGAGGCCCCGCTGTAAACGGCTAGCAGGACAAAAGATGTTGTGCAAGTTCTCATTGCGAGCACGTATGGCTATATATGGAAGACATGCCTAGGATTATTTAGTACTTGGATGCTTTATCTTATTTATCTGCAAATGCCCTATGTTCTGATTGCTATATGAATTGTCTTGTCCATGCAACGCTCGCCCATCCATCCCTATGCCTACCGCGCCTTAATCCTACTGTTTACTGCAATTAGTACTACTGTCTTTACTTTTACTACTGCTATTACTTTACTATTCCTACTACAAAACTGTTGCTACTGATAAACTGTTGTGAGCAATATTGTTTCCAGGTGCAGCTGAATTGACAACTCAGTTGTTAAGGCTTATAAATATTCTTTGGCTCCCCTTGTGTCGAATCAATAAATTGGGTTTCACTCCCCTCGAAAATACTACGATACACCCCCTATACTTGTGGGTCATCACCTCTCATAAGGCAAGTCCTGACTTGAGCTTGGTAGCTTGGTGGCAGCGACCACAGCACAACGCCATTTGCATAAGATCCTTTCATCCAGCTATCCAGGAAGTATGCAGGTCTCATGTACGCATCATGCATGCGCTCCAAGTGGTCGTCAAGTGATGAGTTCTCCTCCATCTTAATGGAGAGGAAGTCTCCCATCAGCTCATGCTCCCATATGCGTGCTTGTTCCACGAAATGTTTCCTAAGCTATAGTATTACCATACGAGGGTTGACATTACCCACGACAGGCCACAGCTCATCCACCATTCCTAAACGCATTGTAACTGAAATGAAGGAGTCCATCTCCCGATGGTGATAGCGGTCTTCCCGCTGCTCTAGGGTCTCTAGGTCAATGGGCTGATCCAAATCCATCTCGTCGAGTATGTAGTCGACCATGTCATTCTCGCTAAGGAGAACGTGGAGACGCGTAACCCACATAGAGAAGTTTGATCTGTCTAGCCTGAGCTTCTCTCCTTCTAACCAATCAATTGTCAACAGGAAAGGTGGCATCAGGGAGAACCTTTTCTACATTTATAATTGCAAAAGGAATTTAGACTAAGTTTATAATTAAGAGTTAATAATAACTCCACTTAGAAACACCTATCCCATGAAGGGTTCCTAGTGATAACACGACCCCTTTTACCCACATATCCCCGGATTGTCACGGCCATCAATGTGGGTTCTAGGGTGGATGCTAAACGTCGGTCACATCATTCATGCGACTCATGCTCGATCTTTTGACCATCCGTGTTCCGAGGCCATGTCTACACATGTTAGGCTTGCCAACTCAACCTTAGTGTATTCGCTGTGCAACATGGCTTACACCCACTGTATGCGAACGTAGATATGTCCGACACCCGCTCACCGCGGGTCGCCTCATACCGAAGAACTTTCTTGGTGGTGCACACTAAGGGGGAACACAATAATTGGTAATTTTAACAGGGATCATCTTATTAGGCTACCGTCGAGTATCTAATACTAGCACACAATAAGATATACAAACAATAACATTGAATGTAAATGCGATGTAATATGGTCCTTCATGTTGTGATTTCCATCCGTCGTCACCGGATTCCGACGCCAGAGTTTCGGCGCCGTGGACACCAGGGTACCGGTGTCTTTCCGGCGTGGTAGTTCGTCACCTCCGTGACTATCTACTACTATGTAACATAAGGTAATCACTTCACCTTTGCCACAACCATATCACAATGCAATGCCCCCTGCAAAACAAAGTTAGATGCCTCTACTTTATCTTTGCAAGTTTTACGTGGCTGAATGGGCTTTCGCACAAGAACCGTTCTTACCTACAAACTTTCAGCACAACGTTGATCAAGTAGTTGTCTCTACTACACCCCTTTCAGGGCCCTCCGTTGCAAATGGCATGCCAACTAATGCGAGAGAGACAGACACCCCCTAAGCCACTTTATACGGTACAAGCCGTATGCCAAGCATGGACCAGTCTCACGAATAAACGCGTAAAGTTAGTTGGGGGTCGCTTCATCAAGTATTACTGCGGTATACACAAGTACATGTGGGAGGGTAACAACTAAAAGATCAACGCCCACATGCTAAATCTCGTGTGTTCTACTCATACTAGCATTACTACGCATAGATCTAGCTCTACTACCACTTTAGGGGTTCCGCGCATGAAAACAATAAATCTTTACCCTACGCCCCTGCACCCCTGCTGTTGCCAGGACATATCTATTAGTAATAAAGTAACGACAGGGGATTTTCGCGATCTTACCCTTGAAGACCGAAAAGCGTTGTCGCTCAGGAGAGCGTGGTTGATGTAGATGAGCCGAAGCCGACCTCAAGGTCGTGATGAAGTCCTTGCGCTCCTGCAGCTCCAACGACTTGAGTGCCTCAGGTGTGACACCTCGCGAGGAGTTACACACGTCCGGTGCCTGACGATGACTCCCGCTTGCCTGATCCAGCAGCAGTTCTGGAAGTAGAGCTTCTGGATCCGAATCCCGCAACACGATGGTGCTCCACGGTGAAGATGTCTCTCGTTCGCGTAGTCCAAACTTGGGACCACGGTCACGAGAGAGAGAGAGAGAGAGAGAGAGAGAGAGAGAGAGAGAGAATATCAATTGGAGGTATCCCCAAAAGTTAGGAAACCTTTATTGAATATTGTGTGTATTTATCTAGCCAAATACCCTACTATATATAGGGGGAGGGGAGGTACTACCTCCCTCAAAGTTCCGGGGTGGGACTAAAGGAGAGGAGAGGGGGAGGGGCAGCGCCACCGGCCACCCCCATGGGCCCCACGTGAGGGGCTATCCCACTAGGGCGCTGACCACCCCCTCTGACCCTTCTCCCTCTTGCCTTCCCCTAATGGGCCCTCTTCCCTCCGGAATTGGCCCATTAAGCCTTTTGACCTTTAAATTGATTTTCTCTTTTATTAAATAATTATGAATAAATGATTAAATCAACATTTAACATTCATTCATATATTATTCAATCTCCGTGGCTATGGAACACCTTCCATCTCCACTCCGGACATCCTCTAGACTTACCAAAACCCTTCCGGTTTTCTCTCTACTATTCTTGGCGATTCTTCTGATCCTATAAACACTATCTAAGCACCATAAAACCCTTAAGCGTGATACCCTATGGCTCGGGAACGCTCCAGACATGGCCGGGACACTCCTAGACCAATGATCGACAGAGGGGCCTGGATGGCCATGTGACCCCTGTGTGTTCCACGAAGATCTTTCATCGTTTGAACCGGGGAGGTCGTGTCTTATTCCTGTTATCTCTCGATACTTGCATTGCCCGAGATCTGATCAATGACATCACCATGTCTTGTTCGATCTTGTTACCGAACAATGCTACTTGACTCGTTCTGACAAGTGATATCCTTGTGATCAAATCACACGATGTGCAGCTATTGGATATAACTTCTCCGAGTGGGCCCTTGAGTATCTTTCCGTCATGTGGACGGACAAATCCTGCTCTTGACATATATTTCCTCTACGGTTTCCTCCGAATACCTGAACACACCTTTATAACCACTATATTACCAAGTGGCGCTTGATGCTATCTAAGCACTCTCGGGAGGCAGTGATTGATATAGCCTCACGGTAGGAATAGTTTACGAGGATCCATTTCTAATCATCGTAACTTGAACTTCGTGACATGATCGGGTCACGATGTTTAGGTTGGGTATTGGTTCATCATCTCATTCTCAGAATGAGTTGACTCCATGTCCAACTGGCATAAATGCCACATGATCAGGAAACTTGATCATCTATTGACCAATGAACCAGTGACTAGAGTTTCACTGGGAACCCCTGGTTGTTTATGTTGGGTCCGCAGCATAGAAAACAAAAAAATTCCTACGGTGTGAACTACACGCCAAGATCTATCTACTAGGTACAAAGCAAATGGGTGGACATACATCCATAGAGAACTTACCCTCGAAGACAACGAGCTTTGTTAACGAGTAGGAACTCGTGGTTGATGTAGTCGTACACTTGCCGATCTCAAGATCGTGAGGAAGTCTGAGCGCCGCAACTCAGCAGCACATCCGCACTCGCACACACGTTCAAGCCACCGGACAACCTCCACCTCCTCGCTCCAGCGATCCAGCGGAAGCAGCAACTCCTTCCAGACGAAGTGCCACCGGGAACATGTATCTCGCTAATCCGAGACCATGGGGGAATAATTCTAGAGGGGGAGAGAGATCCTTCACAAGGAGGTGTGTGGATGAAGGAGGTAATGGGTGGCCTTTTATAGGAGGAGGGGGGGTGCCCCCTCTCTCCATGGCCGGCGCATGGGGGGGTGACCCCTCACCTCCCCCATTCATGTGGTGGTAACTCCTCCACATTAAAATGCCTCTTCGCATTCCCTTTTAAAGTCTCCACTTTAAATGCATTAAGTTTCTCCAAATTTAATGCTCTCTCATTTAATAAAACTCTTTTATTAAATTTATTCAGAATTTTGTTAATTACTTTAATTAACAAACATTCACATATAGCCCCTTGCAATATTTCAATATCACATGCAGAACCACCTTCTGCAATTTCACCCAAAACAATTTCTGGTTTCTATTGAAACAATTCCTGCGCTTTGCAATTCTTTCGTCTGAAACATATGTGCTCCAAAATGGTGTCCGTTAACTCTTAAGTGTGCCACCCTACGGTTCGCGAATAATGCAGACATGATCGAGACCCTTCTCCGATCAATAATCAACAGCGGGACCTGGAGATCCGTACTGACTCCTACACATTCAACGATGACTCCTGTGATCGTGAGAACCTTTAACGTTTGTAACTAAATCCCTTTGTCTCTCGATATATTACTTGTCCGAGATTCGATCATCGGTATCTCCATATCTAGTTTGATCTCGTTACCGACATGCACTCTTTTCTCGTTCCCGTGATATAACATTCTAGTGATCACATCACTTGCTTGCAAGCTATCCTAATGTGATATCACCGAGAGGGCCCAGAGTATATCTATCCGTCATCTGGATTGACAAATTCCACTCTTGATCCATGAGCCTCAAAATAACACCTTCGTAGCAC
Organism: Avena sativa; assembly: GCA_916181665.1. Taxonomy (NCBI): domain Eukaryota; kingdom Viridiplantae; phylum Streptophyta; class Magnoliopsida; order Poales; family Poaceae; genus Avena; species Avena sativa. Next base: position 154,899,475 of record OV702289.1, on the reverse strand, counting down.
TGAACCCATCTTTATAGTCACCATGTTACGGTGTGATGTTTGATGTTATCAAGATACTCTTCCGGTGTTAGCAATTAACATGATCTCATGGTCTAAGGATAAAGATTACTTCGTATGATGTTATAACAATATAAACACAATGACTTGATCGTAATTCTATACTTCGGATGAATGTTCATCACATCATTCCACCAATGGTGTGACCTTGTTATTAACAACATCCAATGTCCATGATCAGGAAACCTTGATCATCCTGTTAAACAACAAGCTAGTCTATAAGAGAGGCATGACTAGGAACCCTTTTTGTTTATTAAACACACATGTATTGATGTTTCCTATCAATACAATTATAGCATGCAAAATAAACATCTATCATATACAAGGAATACATAATAACAACTTTATTATTGCCTCTCAGGGCATATTTCCTTCAGTCTCCCACTTGCACTAGAGACAATAATCTAGTTCACATAGTGATAAATCTAACACCCATGGAGTTCTGGTGTTGATCATGTTTTGCCCTAGGGAGTACTTTAGTCAACGGATCTGCTACATTCAGGTCCGTGTGCACTTTACAAATCTTTATATCTCCATCCTTGACATGCTCCATTGTGAGACCTTGGTTCCTTTGCATTGGCTATGGCTCCATTGTTGTCACAATAGATCACCATCGGGTCCAACACACTGGGAACCACACCCAGTTCCGTTATGCACTCCTTCATCCAAACCGCTTCCTGCGCTGCTTCTGAAGCAGCAACATATTCCACCTCCGTTGTTGATCCAGCCACCACAAGTTGTTTGGAGCTCCTCCAACTAACTGCTGCTCCGTTCAAGAGAAATACGTATCAGGATTGAGACTTAGAGTCATCCGGATCAGTGTCAAAGCTAGCATCAACATAACACTTAGTGACTAGATCTTCTTCACCTCCGTATATAAGAAACATATCCTTAGTTCTTCTCAAGTACTTAAGGATATTCTTGACTGCTATCCAGTGTTCCGAACCTGGATCATATTGGTACCTACTAGTCAAACTAATAGCATGTGCCACATCCGGTCTTGTACATAGCATGGCATACATTATAGAGCCTATGGCTGAGGCATAGGGGATCTTATCCATTATCTCTCTTTCTTCCGCCGTAGCCGGACTTTGAGTCTTACTCAATGTCTTGCCTTGCAACATAGGTAAGAACCCCTTCTTACTTCCGTCCATATTAAACTTCTTTAGTATCTTATCAAGGTATGTACTCTACGATAGCCCAATTAGGCGTCTTGATCTATATCTATAGATTTTAATGCCTAATATATATGAAGCTTCACCAAGGTCCTTCATCGAAAATTTGCTGTTTAGATAACTTTTAACACTGTTTAAAAGATCTAAATCATTTCCAATCAATAATATGTCATCCACATATAATATCAGAAATGCCACATTGCTCCCACTCACTTTCTTGTAAATACAAGCCTCTCCATAAGTTTGGACAAATCCAAACTCTTTGATTACCTCATCAAAGCGGAGATTCCAACTTCGTGATGCTTGCTTCAGTCCATAGATGGATCGCTGAAGTTTGCACACCTTATTAGCATCCTTAGGATCGACAAAACCCTTAGGTTGTATCATATACAACTCTTCTTGAATATTACCATTGAGGAACGCAGTTTTGACATCCATCTGCCATATTTCATAATCGAAATATGTAGCAATTGCTAACATAATCCTAACCGACTTAAGCATCGCTACGGGAGAGAATGTCTCATCGTAGTCAACTCCTTGAATTTGTCGAAACCCCTTTGCGACAAGTCGAGCCTTATAGATGGTCACATTACCATCAGCATCAGTTTTCCTTTTGAAAATCCATTTATTCTCAATGGCCTTTCGGTCATGAGGTAAGTCCACCAAGGTCCAAACCTGGTTTTCGTACATGGATTCCATCTCGGATTTCATGGCTTCTAGCCATTTGTTGGAATCCGGGCTCATCATCGCTTCTTCATACGTCGCAGGGTCATCCATTTCATCAACCATGAAATTCACAACAGGATTGCCGTACAGTTCAGGAGCTGCACGTGCCCTGCTTGACCTGCGAGGTTCGGTAGTGTCCTCTTTCGGAGTTTCATGATCAATATCATTAGCTCTCTCTTCATTAGGTGAAGTCAACTCTGAAACAACTTCCGGTGCTGCGCCACTCGCCATTCCATGAAGAGAAGGTTCAATAACCTCTTCGAGTTCTACCTTCCGACTACTCACACCTTTCGCGAGAAACTCCTTCTCAAGAAAGGATCCATTCTTGGCAACAAAAACCTTGCCCTCGGATATGTGATATAAGGTATACCCAATCGTTTCCTTAGGGTATCCTATGAATACGCATTTTTCTGCTTTGGGTTCGAGTTTATCCGGTTGAAGTTTCTTCACATAAACATCACATCCCCAAACTTTGAGAAATGACAGCTTAGGTTTGTTTCCAAACCATAATTCATACGATGTCTTTTCAACGGATTTAGATGGTGCCCGATTTAAAGTGAATGCATCTATTTCCAGTGCATAACCCCAAAATGACAGTGGCAAGTCAGTCAGAGACATCATAGATCGAACCATATCCAATAAAGTACGATTACGACGTTCTGACACACCATTACGTTGTGGTGTTCTGGCAGGCGTGAGTTGTGAAACTATTCCACAGTCTTTCATATGTGTGCTAAACTCGTAACTAAGATACTCTCCTCCACGGTCGGACCGTAGAAATTTGATCTTTTTGTTATGATGATTTTCCACTTCATTTTGAAATTATTTAAACTTTTCAAAAGTTTCAGACTTGTGTTTCATCAAATAGATATACCTATATCTACTCAAATCATCCGTGAAAGTAACAAAATAACGATATCCACCTCGCGCCGACACACTCATTCAGTATGTATGATTTCCAATAGATCTGTCGCCCGTTCCATTGAACCGGAAAACAGCGTTCTAGTCATCTTGCCCATAAGGCATGGCTCACATGTATCAAATGCTTCAAAATCAAGTGATTCCAAAAGTCCATCAGAATGGAGTTTCTTCATGCGTTTAACGCCAATATGACCTAGACGGTAGTGCCACATATATGTAGATATATCATTATCAAGTTTAATCCTTTTAGCATCAACATTATGAATATGCGTAATACTACTATCGAGATCCAACAGAAACAAACCATTCAACATAGGTGCATGACCATAAAAGATATTATTCATATAAATCGAACAACCATTGTTTTCAGACTTAAATGAATAACCACTTTGCATCAAACACGATCCGGATACAATGTTCATGCTCAGTGCAGGCACCAAATAACAATTATTTAGGTTTATAACTAATCCCGATGGCATATGGAGAGGCAACGTTCCGACGGCAATCACATCAACTCTTGATCCATTGCCTACCCACATCGTGACCTCATCCCTTGATAGTTGTTGCTTGTTCCGCAGCCCCTAAACCGAGTTACATATATTAGCAACCGATCCCGTATCAAAAACCCAGGTGCTACTGCGAGTACTAGTCAAGTACACATCAATAACATGTATATCACATATACCTTTGTTTGCCTTGCCGGACTTCTTGTCCGCCAAATACTTGGGGCAGTTGCGCTTCCAATAGCCAGTCCCCTTGCAATAGTAGCACTCGGTGTCAGACTTAGGGCCAGCTCGGGGTTTCTTTTTAGGGGTGGCAACAGACTTGCCACCCTTCTTTCCCTTGTGCTTGCCTTTCTTGTCCTTCTTGAAACTGGTGGTCCTATTGATCATCAACACTTGATGTTCTTTCCTAATCTCTACTTCTGCAGTCTTAAGCATTGACAGAACCTCGGGAAGAGACTTCTTCATGCCCTGCATATTATAGTTCATCACGAAGCTCTTATAGCTAGGTGGTAGAGATTGGAGAACACGATGTATGCCTAAGTCAATGGGAATCGTTATTCCCAAGGACACAAGCTTATCGGCGTACCCAGACATTCTGAGTACGTTCTCACTAACGGAGCTGTTTTCCTCCATCATGCAGCTAAAGAACTTTTCTGTAGCATTATAACTCTCTACGGCAGCATGGGTATCGAAAATCATTTTCAATTCTCCCATGGTATCAAAGGCATTGCCATTTTCGAAACGCTTTCGAAGTTCTGGCTCTAGCCCATACAGTATGCCGCAATGAACTAAGTTGTGGTCCTCCTGACGAGTTATATAGACGTTCTTTTCCTCGTCAGGGGCATCAGGAGCTGGTGGGGGGCCTAGCGGCGCATCTAGCACATATTGCTTTTGTGCAGCAGTGAGGAGAATCCTCAAATTCATAGCCCAGTTGGTGAAGTTGCTACCATTCGCATCAAGTTTCTCTTTCTCCATAACACATTGAAATTAAAAGCAGGTGGTGCCATCTACAACAGAATTTGTAAAGTATATTTAGACTAAGTTTATGATAGATTGAGTTCAACTAATCCAAATTACTAATGAACTCCCACTCAAAAACGACATCCCTCGTGTCCTTTTGGTGATTACATGAACCAAATCCACTACACCAAGTCCGATCATCACGTGAGTCGGTGTAGCTTCAAAGGCGAGCATCTATATGGGCATCATATCAACTATATGACTCATGCTTAACCTTTTGGTCCGTGTTCCGAGGCCATGTCTGTACATGCTAGGCTCGTCAAGTAAGAACCTTAGTATTTGCGTGTGTAAAACTGTCTTACACCCGTTGTATGAAAGCGTAGAGTTGAGAACACCCGATCATCACGTGATGCCTCAAAACACGATCCACAAAACGGTGCATACTTAAGGAAGAACACATTTTATCTTGATATCTAAATGAGGGATCATCTTATAATGCTACCAAACACGCCAAACTAGCAGTATAAGATGCTAACATCTAATGTGTGAAGTGAGGTGATATGGTCCATGCATTTGATCTCTATCATTTGCATCGTGGTATGATCTCTATCATTCCTTTGTGTGTAAGGCCAAGGTCTATGGAACTTACACGTTAAGTGAGTTGTAAGAGTATCTATCATACATCTACTTACAACAATACCATATCAAAACACTAGCCCAGCAACGATCTAAACTAGACGCCTCTAATTTATCAAATGCAAGTTTTACGTGGCTTAGGGCTTTCGGAGATAGAACCTGTCTAACCTACGAACATGAACCACAACGAGGATAACCAAGTTATTAGCAACTCGTTGTAAATCAGATATTGACTATAGTAGGAGAGACAGACACCCACCAGCCACTTATGCAAAACAAGTTGCATGTCAGTCGTGGAACTGGTCTCATGTACGATGACATGTAAGGTTGGTCCGGGCCGCTTCATCCCACTATGCCACCAATATCCAAAGTACATAGAAGATGCAATAACATGATCATCATCTCCCACATATAAACATATGTGTACTACCCGTGCAAAGCACCTACGCATAGATCAGGCTCTGATACCATTGTTGGGTCCGTAGCATAGAAAACAAAAAATTCCTACGGTGTGAACTACACGCCAAGATCTATCTACTAGGTACAAAGCAAACGGGTGGACATACATCCATAGAGAACTTACCCTCGAAGACAACGAGCTTTGTTAACGAGTAGGAACTCGTGGTTGATGTAGTCATACACTTGCTGATCTCAAGATCGTGAGGAAGTCCGAGCGCCGCAACTCAGCAGCACATCCGCACTCGCACACATGTTCAAGCCACCGGACAACCTCCACCTCCTCGCTCCAGCGATCCAGCGGAAGCAACAACTCCTTCCAGACGAAATGCCACCGGGAACATGTATCTCGCTAATCCGAGACCATGGGGGAATAATTCTAGAGGGGGAGAGAGATCCTTCACAAGGAGGTGTGTGGATGAAGGAGGGAATGGGTGGCCTTTTATAGGAGGAGGGGGGTGCCCCCTCTCTCCATGGCCGGCGCAAGGGGGTGACCCCTCACCTCCCCCATTCATGTGGTGGTAACTCCTCCACATTAAAATGCATCTTCACATTCCCTTTTAAAGTCTCCACTTTAAATGCATTAAGTTTCTCCAAATTTAATGCTCTCTCATTTAATAAAACTCTTTTATTAAATTTATTCAGAATTTTGTTAATTACTTTAATTAACAAACATTCACATATAGCCCCTTGCAATATTTCAATATCACATGCAGAACCACCTTCTGCAATTTCACCCGAAACAATTTCCGGTTTCTATTGAAACAATTCCTGCGCTTTGCAATTCTTTCGTCTGAAACATATGTGCTCCAAAATGGTGTCCGGTAACTCTTAAGTGTGCCACCCTACGGTTCGCGAATAATGCAGACATGATCGAGACACTTCTCCGATCAATAATCAGCAGCGGGACCTGGAGATCCGTACTGACTCCTACACATTCAACGATGACTCCTGTGATCGTGAGAACCTTTAACGTTTGTAACTAAATCCCTTTGTCTCTCAATATATTACATGTCCGAGATTCGATCATCGGTATCTCCATACCTAGTTTGATCTCGTTACTGACATGCACTCTTTTCTTGTTTCCGTGATATAACATTCTAGTGATCACATCACTTTCTTGCAAGCTATCCTAATGTGATATCACCGAGAGGGCCCAGAGTATATCTATCCGTCATCTGGATTGACAAATTCCACTCTTGATCCATGAGCCTCAACATAACACCTTCGTAGCACTGAACCCATCTTTATAGTCACCATGTTACGGTGTGACGTTTGATGTTATCAAGATACTCTTCTGGTGTTAGCAATTAACATGATCTCATGGTCTAAGGATAAAGATTACTTCGTATGATGTTATAGCAATATAAACACAATGAATTGATCGTAATGCTATACTTCGGATGAATGTTCATCACATCATTCCACCAATGGTGTGACCTTGTTATTAACAACATCCAATGTCCATGATCAGGAAACCTTGATCATCCTGTTAATCAACAAGCTAGTCTATAAGAGAGGCATGACTAGGAACCCTTTTTGTTTATTAAACACACATGTATTGATGTTTCCTATCAATACAATTATATCATTCAAAATAAACATCTATCATATACAAGGAATACATAATAACAACTTTATTATTGCCTCTCAGGGCATATTTCCTTCATTTTATATATCACACATGTATTGATGTTTCCTATCAATACAATTATAACATGATATAAAACTTAATCATAAACTTTATGAAATATGATAATAGTCATTATTACTATTTGTCTCTAGGGCATATTTCCAACATTTTTGTTGGTTATATTCTTGCTAATATCATGGGAACGGAGAAACCTTGTTGTTTATGATGAATTTCAGGTGTTGGGCACTTTTGGAAGGATATAAAGCCATTTATGAGTTTAATAAGGAAAATCAAGTAACTTATTAATTGGGATGATTTTCATAAGGGGCATTAGAAATCTTAACGATCATCGGTACGGCCGAGATCCGCCCATACGACACACCTGTATGGTGTGTCAACGCCTTTGCCCTGTCAAATAGATCAAATTTTGGCAAAGGGGAAGATGCAGAAGGAGAACACATCAACCACCATCAAGTCCAGAAAAGAGGAAGAAGAGATAAAGAGAGAGAGAAGGCTTCTCCCTTCAATATGCTCCAAGATCTTCAACCTCTAGTCCATACATTCATCCATTACACCCCTTGTATATGAGAGAGAGATCATCACACTTGTGATATTAGGGTTTACAAATCTATTCATATTGTGGATTGTATTTGATCCAATCTTCCTTTTTATTCTGGCTTGCTACGGTAATATTGATATGGACTCTATTTACATTATGATTATATCACTGTGTTCTTCCTCTCTCATGTTCGAGTAAATCCCCCTAGGCATGGGAGATCTAGGGGATTGGTGATATGTGATGTGCCTATCTTATATTCCATCTATTTGTGATTATGTCTATTATTAGAATGAAGGTTTATGTTATGTGTAATGCTTGTTATCTAATCTAAGGGCCCATGCAACATGATCCAGATAACTACATAGACAAGAACTTGTTTGCTAGTAAATCGGTGACCTCCGAGTGACACGACTGATATCAAAGAGGAACTAGTATAACTTGAGGAGTACGAGGAACCACAAAGTTTAAAGCCTTCTTTCGGTTTAAAGAACTTAAAAGATGCGTTGACCATGGCTAGTGGTAACACGCAAAAGAATCATGGGAGTCATATGAATCCACTCGGAGTAGTACTGACTAAGAATGGGTTGCTCGCGTATTTGCATATTTATATGAATAATTACTATTTACCTATCCCACTTTATCTCACTATCACAATGAAGAATCACAAATATACCCACACATTCAATCAATCCCGGAGGAAGCAAATAAAATGGCAATAAGGTATCACAACACGACTCTTTCAAGAACCAAAGAAAGTTTTAGGGGGCCATCCAACTATGCTACGCACTGAAGGGTTCGCAACATAGAAAACAAAAAAATTCCTATGATAAAAACACCTAACTACGCCTACATCTAATCTAGTAGATGCTAGTAATGAGTAAGGGGGTAACCATAATAACTTAAATGAAAGCCTTTTACAAAATTTGATTTTGTTATTGATGTAGTCGATCACTTGTCAATCTCAAGATCGAGTTGAAGAGCACCGCAAACCAGCAGCCCTCGGGCACACGTCCGGCTCCTGAAAACCTCCATGCCTCCACTCCAGCAGAGCAGCGGAAGGAGTAGATAAGTCTTACTCCGAGAATCCAATAGAATATGTACCTCCCTAATCCGAGGCCATGGGGAAATTCTAGAGGGGGAAGAGAACCTTCAGGAGGAGGTGGTCCATCTAGAGAGGAAGAGGAGGGATCCTTTTATAGGGGGAGGAGGGATGCCCATGGGGCTTGGGGGTGTGCCCCCACCTCTTCCCTCATTCATGTGAGTGGACATCTAGTCACATAAACACCTCCTTCACTCACATGCATTTATTACCCACTTGCATAAATGCATTTTTCTCTTTAAATAAAACTCTTTTATTCATTTTTATTCAGAATTTTGTTAATTATTTTAATTAACAAACATTCACATAAAACCCCTTGTATTGTTTCATATTACACCTGAAACCATTTTTAGTGGTTTGACCCGAAACAATTCTGGTGATTATCAAAACAATTTCAGCTCTAATAAATTTATTCTCGGATATGTTTTATCTACCACTTAGTGTCACCCTACGGTTCACGAATAATGCAGACATGATAGATACACCTCTCTTATCAATATTCCTAAGCGGGGCCTAGAGATCCATACTGACTCCTGCACAGTCAACAATGACTCTTATGATCGTGTGAACCAAGCATCAACGTCGTATCCAATTCCTTTTGTCTCGCGATACTTTACTTGTCCGAGATATGATCATAGGTATCAACCATACCCTAGTTCGATCTTGTTCTCAGGAAGTACTCTTTACTTGTTCTCTGATACAACATCCCTGTGATCTAGTCATGTGCTTGCAAGCGTTGTTGATGTGATATCACTGAGAGAGCCCAAAGTATATCTCTCTATCATTAGGATGGAAAAATCCCGCTCCTGATCCATGAGCCTATACTAACACTTTTGGAATACCTGAACCCACCTTTATAGTCACCCTATTACGGTGTGACATTTGATGTTATCAAAGCACTCTTCCAGTGTTAGTGATTGACATGATCTCATGGTCTAAGGACTAGGAATACTTCGTATATGTTTGATGTAGTAATGTAAACTTAATAACTAGATCGCATTGTTAAATGTACTTTGGGTGTATGTCGTGGGAATGACCACATCAGTCGCTACCAGGGGTAGCGATTGGAAGGTTTTGGGGCAAGAGCAGGCAACCATCTTTGTTGCGAGATGAGGGCGATGACACAGGGTTTACCCAGGTTCGGCCCCCTGGAGGGTAAAGACCTACTCATGATAGATTGTATTATCGAGTGAGTACAATGGTGGCGAGCTCGGTGGCTAGGTAGCGAGTCGATGGGGTGTATGATGGAATGTGTGTACAGAGATTACCCTAGGGAAGTTTATATAGGGGGTACCTCGCTAGGGTTTACAGATATACAACTGAGTCAGTTAAGGAGTCAGAGGATTTGACCTAATTCGACTGGGCTTCTGCTACGCTTCTGGGCCTCCAGCTTCTAGTCGCCAGGCTCCTTCTCGGTCACATTCCAGTCGTCGTCCTGCAGGCCCACTCACAGAGGCCTTGGCCCACTAGAAACGTCCTGCTAGGCATACCCCATTCGGCATATCCCCATCAGTAGTCCCCGAGGCCAATGTTGGTTCAGCGTAGGTGTTCATTTGGCAGTCGGAGTACGCAAGTCCAATTTGGATGCCCAGTCGAATCGACGATGGACTCCCTCAATGAAGGAGGAGGCCTCCCCATCAGGTATTCAGTTGCAGCATTGGCGAGTGGAGTTGCATTTGAATTGCCGCACCTCATCAAATGGACAAGGCGCACCACCAGGCGAGTCGAGTGAATGAAGTTGGACCATCAAGTTGGTCAAACTAGCCGTTGGGTAATCCAATGGTAACTTTGGCATAATTACGATGAGGTAACGGCTAGCCCGAGATTGGCGGGTAGTGTCCCCCTTATAAGAAGAATGGCAAAGGGAGAAACGAATATTCACATCTCTCCATCCATGTGCACTCCCAGTCTCCCGATCCGCTCCTGATCCAAAATCTCCAGACACAGCGACTTCCTTCCTCCACCCATGGCGCCTCCAAAAGATTTCTGGGACAAATCCAAATTCACCATAGCCGCCTTGAAGTACTTTCAAGACATGGGCATCCTCTGCAAGGAGAATTGGCGGATCCCCGCGCCCGGCGAGACAGAGCCGAAGCCTCGCCCGAGTGAATTCATCTACTTCTAGAGCCACTTAGAAAGAGGCCTAGGATTCCCGACATCACTCTTCTTCCGGCAATTCTGAACGTACTACGCGATCAAGCCGTCGCATCTAGTTCCACATAGCATGGAGAAGCTCATGACCTTCGTCGCCTTCTATGAAAGTTATTTGGGGTGCCGTCCCTACTTCCCCTTGTGGATGGAGTTGTTCCACATCCGTGTTGGTCTCGAAGGGACCGGCAGCCCCATCCTGGCGGCAGGCGGAGTTACATTTCAGCTGAAGCCCAAGGCCACCTTCATGAAGCTCCTGGTGTCGAAGAAAGCCGCCAGCGAGTGGAAGAAGAGATGGTTTTATGTGAAGGAGTCTACCCCCGATGGCAAGGTGGCACTCTCGATGTACACCGCCGAGAGGAGTGAACCGCGCCGATATTCGATGACCGTGCTCCCTGAAGACCAAAGGATGGTCATCGACGAAATGTTGATGCAGATCAAGGAGCTGAAGAAAGTGGTCCTGGAGTCCATCAATTTGTACAACTGTTGGCTCGGGCAGCGGCTAGTCCCGCTAGCCAACCGAGTCCACTAGATGTATGAATACACCGGTAAGGATGATGCCATGAAGGCAACCAAGGAGGTCTAGGAGGCCGACAATTATGTCGCCGCGCTGAAGAACATCACGGACATGGAGTACACCGACCCCAAGGCTAGGCTTGCTCCATATACCGCAACCGGGAAGCGTCAGGCCCCCACAGTAAGTCTTCCTTCCTATCCTTAATTTTGCAATCACCATTTCATAGTCGAAGTTTTTGTGCTTGTTTGATCACCTTTCTGTCTTTGTCAGCTATTTCAGGTGCTGGAAAATTGGCTCCCACCTCTTGACGAAGAGGTTCCTTCCGAGATCGAGGAAGGAGAAATGGAGTCCTCCGACGATGATGACGAAGTAGCGGAGGTCGCCGCGCCTATGCCCACAGCTTGTAAAACCCCCGGGCAGAAACAACACGAGATCGAGGCAAGTCGCAGCCTTGAGGAGCGTGATAGTGACGAAGGTATGGTGAAGGAGCACAGATCATGGCGTGTGGAAACGCCGGTGAAGCCCATGCTGAAGGCGAAGTCGACCACGAAGAAGCCGCTGATGAAGCAGACATCACCGCCTCGGTCGGTGGTGGCGTTCGAATCGTCAGACGAGGATTCTAACAACGAGAAGGGTGATCCCACGACCAAGAATCCGGAGGACTCCGCTCCGATGATGCAATCGGGGGCAGAAGATGTGATGTTGGAACAGGCAGTTCCACTTTCTTTGATCGCGCTGATAGCCTCGGTGGCCCCGGAGCCAAGGGCTGCTGAAGACACAGGGTCGATGTCCCCGCCACCAGAGGAGGCCCCCATGTCACCCGGGCCAGAGATCCCTGCATCCGCGAGCTCGACGTCAAAGAATCCCGCGGTGTCGTGGGCTGCAAATGTGTTTGAGAAGGGGCTCTCGTGCAAGTTGGGACCGGATCTGGAGAAGCCCACTCATATTAGCTCCGACTTGCGCACGCTCACGCCAAGTAAGTTTGACGCTTTCTTTCTCACGCTTTGATATTTCCTTCCATCATCAGTTTGCTGGCCATGGGGATTTCCTAGGTATGGTGTCAAGAAGATTGGTCGCCCTTCAGTGGCTGATGGCTCAGAATATATTCGAGCTCGTTGGGGAACCCTAAGAGGAAGGTATGATGAGCACAGCAGCAAGTTTTCCCTCAGTTATGAAACCAAGGTTATCGAACCAGTAGGAGCAAGGAAACACCTCCAAGGTGTTGTTTCCAACTTGTAATCCTGCACAACACAACCACAGAACTTTTCCCCCAACTTACAGTGAGGTTGTCAATCTCACCGGTTTTGCTGAAAACAAAGGATTAAACGTATTGTGTGGAAGATAGTAATTGCTTGCAGAAAGTAAACAAAAAATAGTAAATAGATTGTAGATTGATGGTAAAAGAAAGGACCGGGGTCCATAGTTCACTAGAGGTGATTCTCCTTAATATAGAGTTGGGTGAACAAATTATAGCGGGGCAATTGATAGACACCGAGAAAGCATACATGCATATACTAACCATCTTGACTCCTACGAGGTTTGATTGGGCATTACAACATTATACATAGACCGTAATCTAACTGCATCTATGACTAATAATCCACCTTCAGGTTATCATATGAACCCCCTCCAGTATTAAGTTGCAAGCAACAGATAATTGCATTAAGGAAAGTTTGTAAAGTAAACAATACAATTGTTCTATGAACAAAGGATTGTTGTTTTCTCCCTAGTAGCAACAGCACATCTAGTACCTTAGAGATTTCTGTCACTTCCCCAGATTCCTAGAGGCATGAACCCACTATCGAGCATAAATACTCCCTCTTGGAGTTGCTAGCATATACTCGGCCAAGATAGCTACTAACAACGGAAAACATGCAAGATGACAAATAACATAGACATGATAGAATCAATAATCAATCTGAAATAACATCTCAATATCCATAGGATCCACGCAAACACAACATGTATGATTACAAATAGATGATCTTGATCATGAACGGAGCTCACAAGGTCTAAACATGGTAGCATAGAGGAGAAGAACCAACCATCTAGCTACTACATGGACCCGTAGTCCAAGGATGAACTACTCACGCATCACACTGGAGGCAATCATGGTGATGAAGAAGGCCTCCAGGGTGATCTCTCCCCTCCGGCAGGGTGCCGGGAAGAGCTTCAGATCCCTCCCGATCTAGGGATCAAGATGGCGGTGGCTACAGACTCTTTCGTGGAATTTGATCGAGTACTTAGGGTTTTCTTCCCGGAGGCAATATATAGGCGAAGGGGCAAGGTTGTTGGAGTGCTAGGGGCCCACACCCCCTGGTGGCGCCACGAGGGCTGGTCGCGCCACCACTAGGTGTGGCCGGCATGGCTCCCATCTTCGTCTCCCCTCCGGACTCCGTGTTCCTTCTGGTGAAATATTGACTTGGGATTTTGTCCGGTCCAATTCTGAGAATATTTCCTTACTAGCTTTTTTGAAACCAAAAACAGCAGAAAACAGGCAACTGACACTGTGGCATCTTGGTAATAGGTTAGTTCCAGAAAATGTGTAAAAATACTCCAAAGTGTGGACAAAACATAAGAAAGTTAATATAGAACAAGCATGGGACATCAAAAATTATAGATACGTTTGCAATGTATCAACATCCCCAAGCTTAACTCCTGCTCGTCCTCGAGTAGGTAAGTGATAAAAAGAAAGAATAATTTTTGAGGTGACATGCACCATCATAATCTTGATCAAAGTATTTGTAGAACATTGATAGCTAGGATCATAGTACTTTAACATAGCATGAAAGATATAGTTCTAACAATAAGACATAGCAACTATGTTATAACATGAAAAGGTACAAACAAAAGATTCATTAATAATAATGTTTTGAGAGAGAACTACTCCCTCCTAATCATGGGAGTCAGCAACAACGATGGAGATGGATTCGGGGGCACTTCCCCATCCCGGCAGGGTGCCGGAATAGAGACTTCTGTCCCCCGAATCTCCTCTCGGTGGCTTCGGTGCTGCAGAACTTTTTGTGGAATTCTGATCTGATACTTAGGGTTTTCGTCCCGGGGGGAATATATAGGCGAAGAGGCGATGCTAGAGGTTGAACCAGGGGCCCACACCACCTGGTGGCGCGGCCAGGGGACCCACTCCACACTATGGTGTGGCCAACCCATGGCCCTCCTCCGTATCCCCTTTGGACTTCGTGTCGTGTCGGGAAAATAGGAACTTCAGCTTTTGTTTCGTCCAATTCCGAGAATATTTCTTTTCTGGCTTTTCTGAAACCAAAAACAGCAAAAAATAGGTAATTGGCATTGTGGCATCTTGTTAATAGGTTAGTTCTAGAAAATATATAAAAATACCTCAAAGTGTGGACTAAACATAAGAAAGTAGATACTAAACAAGCATGGAACATCAAAAATTATAGATATGTTTATGACGTACCACCTCTTATCTGCAAGGAAATCATTAATGCAAGCATATTCAGAAAAACTATTTGTAATATTTTCCTTGTCTTTAAAATTTTTAGTTGCTTCTCTCATTTTTATTATTAGATTCCAAGCCTCGTCATAGGTATAAGATAGAAAACTGCCATTAGAAGTAGTACCTAGATTCGTTGTATTTTCAATACTTAGCCCTCCATAAAAGGTATGGGTGATTAACCAATCAGGTAAACAATGATGGGGCAATTATCTAGGTAGATTTTATGCCTTAGATATCCTTCATATAATCCCTCACTAGGATTATTTTTGAAACTGATAATAATACCTCTCATCCTGTGAGTTTTGCTTTCAGAATAATATATTGATAGGAACTTGGTTGTCAATTCCTCCCAAGTCCTTAGTGCTTTTGCACAAAAAGATTTGTACTAGTCGCAAACAGTATTAGAGAGAGTTTGTCTAAACAACTAGGTTTTAACCATATCAAGATTACAGTCATCGAAAATAAAGGAACTAAGAATATCTTCAAAGAATTGTAAGTGTCCATATGGACTTTTTTCATTGGTTCTTGCAAATTTCTTAGAATGTAATAACTCAAATAACAGAGGATGGATCTCGACTTCACCCGGATTTATGCTTTTGTTGACAGTTATAAAAGCTTCCATGGGTGAACCCATTTTCCTTACTACCTCAAGATGATTTAAATGTTGAGTGTTGTCCATTGTTGCGGTCCTGCAACTCAAGTAAAAATTAGTACAACAAAAGTAAATAACTAAAAGTAAAGTGACTTATAGCACTAAGCTCCTCGGCAATGGCGCCAGAAAATAGCTTGATGACTGCAAGTAAACAGATCGTTTGTAGCTAGTTTCGAAATAAAGATATCGATCCCATAGGGAGCAATAGGCAAAAGACTAAAATGCCTTTAACTATAACTAAACAGAGTACTTAAGGAATAACTTTAAGATGCAATTAAAGTAGAGTTGTTTTGGGGTTTTTGGTTTGAACAAGGTGATTTAAAGTAAAGCAAAACTTAATGCAGAAAGTAAGAATCGCTTGTGTAATAGATTTTTGGAACTACAATAGGGAAAAGGCATTCTCAGGGATTAGTGGATCCACCTCTAGCAATTTAGACTAAGTAATCGAGAGTATTATAATGAATATTCTCATAATGTGTATGTATGTGGGAGGAGCTCCATATATGGACGAATAGCCAGCAATCGCTGCACACATCATCCTCATAACCACAACAGACAATACCCGACAACCATCGTGTTACTGCGCTATTAAGGGATTTCTCCCATGGCATGGACATGGCTTTGTGAGTTCTCCTTGATTCCCCAAGTTAGTACGTAAAGAATGACAATAGATTTATAGTCACAGTAAGTGCTATCATCCCTCCGTCTACCAACAAGTAATCACCTTCATCGAGTCCCTGTGAGAGGCAAATGTTAAGGAGGTACACAACTCCCAACATCAAGATGAAGACAATTAACACGTACACATAATGATGTATAATATAATAATCTCTATCTCATCTCAGTCATATGCTAGGGTTTCTACATCTCCCCAAGAACTAGAGATCTACTCAGACATGGAGGAAATCAACATCATAGCAATGGTAATGGAAACAATCATAAACGAATAGTACTTGTATAAATCCACGACGAGTATAGGAATTACAACAAGATCTAGACAAGATGTAGATCGGATGGATGGAGAGGGTGGTGATGCAGCGGTGGATGATGAAGATCGATGCCTTAGCCTCTCGGATCTATGCAGGGCAAAGATGGATCCCTTGTGGATGATTCAAATAATAATAATTAAAAACATGATGCAAATATGCACTCATCCGTTTACTTCTTAAGGATTCCTAAAGGTAGAATACAAGTAGCATTGCTTTTTATGGAATTGGTGTTTTCTTAGGGTTATACTTAATAAATACAAAATAGGCATTACTTAAATTACTTAAGAACTTTATTTAGATTTAAGTAGTTTTCTAGACTAGTAGAGGAATTAGTAAATATGAGCTTGATGATTTTATAAGTGATTAGAATCCTTTTGATAAACAATATACTATTGTTGTTGATTTTATAATTGATAAAATCTGTTTAGGAAAATTAAGATACACTTAATTTTATATGATAGTTTTAGTAAATACATCTTAAAATAGTTAGATCTGTTTTAACTCCACTTAAACATTAATGGAACATGTTATTCACTTTTAGACTTTGAACAATTAATGTTAAAGGTAAAGTAAAGATTTTTTGTATTTTTAATCCATTAAGATATTAGAAAATACTTTTAATCAAGACTTATTCAACTTTTACCTTTATTTGAATTCAAATGTGCAATAGGATATTTTTATTGTGTAGTTTTTATTTTTGTGATCATTTTGATATATTATAAGTATTTTTATGATTTTTAATTAATAAGATATGATTTTTATAAATTTTATCACTTTACAAATACTAAATAAATTATAAATACTTAGTTAAGTGACACAAAAATATATGAAACAAGTTTGTAAATGTGGATTTTGTTTTTCTAAGAATTTTGGTATATTATACTTATTTTTCTGAATTTTAAATAATAAAATATACATTTTAAAAGATTAACCCATAATAAGTTATTTACTAATAATAATTATCTTATTTAAGTTGGAAAATAAAATGTGATAATAGGTTTAGAATATAGAATTTATTTTTATGAACATTTTGATATATAATATATATTTTTCTGAATTATAAAATAAAAGATATTACATTTCTAAGATTTAGTCATTTTATAAATTCTTGGAAAATATTTATATATGAATTTATAATGTTTTATTCATTTTATAAACAGGTAAATACTTTTTGCACTAAGATCTAACCTAGCCAGGGTCACTGGCCAGTGGGGTTAGAGCCACGTCGACAGCCACCAAAGCACTGACTAAGTCAAAATTGTTGACTTGGTCGGAGGTGACGTGAGCACGACGTCATGATGACATCAGCGTGGCCTCCACCGCCAGATCGTGACCACCGGCGGTTAACTACTGAGTCCTAGCAAGCGTGCTTGTGTGCACGAGAAAGAGGAGACCGAGGCAGTCAAAGTAGTAGCGGCACCGCCCAATATTGGTCACTAGAGCTACTCCAGCGACCACCTTCTGCGGCGACCGATGACGGGCTACGGCGTGAGGGTGATTCAAAACAAAAGGGGAGTTAAGGAGGCTACTAGAAGACTCAATGGCTTACCAGGAACACGACGGTGCGGTCGGCGAAACGAATCATGGCCGAAATCGATGGGGATAGCGACAGCCGGACTTCGGGGAGGAGGTCACGATTAGACCCTCAGGGACTTCGCCGGCACGAGCTATCAGGGGCAATCAACCGAGAAGATCACGAGGAACACCGTGGTAGTTTCAGATGGTCTAGGGACGGTCGGAAGCGACGACTTCACCAGAGCTCAGACGAGCTAGGGTTCTAGGGCTCGCACAGAGAGGGGAAGAGAGAGCTACAGAGGGGAGAAATGGATGTGGATGAAGGAGAGCTGGCGTGCGGGGCTTCTTATCCTGCATGGTGATGTAGCCAGCTACACGAATCGCGATGTGAAGACGGAGAACGACGGAGCTCCGTCCAGCGAGCTGCTTCCAGTAGGTGAGGAAGACGACGACGCAGACTTTTTTGCAGAAACCCCCCTAACGTATTTTTTGTCTCAACCCGTGGTCCTTGGTTGTGTCCCACCTGTCAAACACGGAGGAAGACGAGTTGAGCTGGTGTTAGGCCGTGGCTAAGTGAGCGAGAAGTGACGACTGGCGCACGCGAGCGGCAGGTAGCGCGAAGGCTTGCTGGGCTGTGGTTCGGTTCTGTTAGCAGTCTATTTTTCTATTTTCTAATTTCACTAAATGTTTTCAAATATGGATTTCCAAAGGTTTTAAAATATCCAGAAATTTTGTAGGTGGCGAATATTGTTGTATAAAGCAATTATAACTATTTCCTCTGCATTTCTTACTGTGTATAAAAATATTCATAACTATATGAAGGGTTCTGTTCATTAGGGAATATTAATGTAATTAGGGTTTTAGGAATTTACTTCATGTATATAAAGGTCTTATAAAAATGTGATTATTTTCATCATGGTAAGTGTAATGGTTAAGATTTAAGATGGTTAATGTTATATATATAACTCCATTCATACTTAACCTCATAAAGGAACTATATATATTATAAGGTTCTAAATCTTTGTGGTTAATAATATGGTGATTTGAATTTTAAGGTTTAGAATTTCGTTTATTCCAATTCCATTACAATTTCTTCATAACCATTCTACTTATTTTCAAAGTAGGCATGGATCACTTCTTGAACTAGTTGTTTCACTACTTTCTTAAGTGTGGTTAATGTTTTGATAGAGGTTTATTATATAATGGTGAACAACCATTATCATTCATGTGGTACAAGTGATCTCAATGCCCAGCAACGTCTACTTAGGGTTTCTAATACCACACTCACTATCTACCCTATAGGATACACTACCCTCAAGTTTATTAGTGAATGTTGCTAGGGATCAAGATATAAGGATTGATCCAGAATTTATAATCTTGAATGACATCTCAACTTAGAGTGAGCTATAAAGATTACTTCTTAATGTGGCCTTGATGGTTCATGGGTCTAGGTTTATATTAAGGTTTAAGACAATAAAGTGGACAAGGCTTCCATCCATAAACACTCATCTGGTTCTCTAATTATCTCTTGGAAGCTTCATTTGTCCAAGAGATATTATTCAATGGTTATCTAGGAATAGGAAATGGTTCCACTATCAATTTGATTATATGATTTTGGACAAAGAGGTATACATAGGTCTTGTCCTGGTTGATATGATCTTGGTTAAGGCTTCTAAATAATTCCTATCCTCACACTTCACTAAGCTTGGATCATAGTTAAGGAATTCCTTTCCTAAATATACTCTATTTAAATCTCTCCTCTACTTCACTAGGATCTCTTTTGCCTAAATAAACTAGTTATCTGGTTCTACCATATCCATCACCATATGGTGACATGGTCATGCCACTTCAATAATATTCCTTCATTCTGCTCCTAATATATATATACAACTCCCATTTATAAACTACCCTTAAGGAAGTCATTCATCTAGTTAGTTATAACTTCATTGTTTCATTCTCCTAACACTCTTCCTTTACTACCTAACTTGCACTTCTTAACTACCATTGATGAATCCATCAATGTAGTTGTTTCTAACTCCATCCATAAACTCCTTTACAATAACCTTGCATCTACTTCTAACGCTTACAAGATTACACTTCTCTCTATATCACATGTGATATCAATCCTCTGGAATAGTATGGTACTACTCTCCATAATACAAGTTGTTCTTGTATCAACTTATTAAACTACTATGCCTCCAACTACTCCATACAACTCATATTATATACTTCATAAAACTCTAGATTGACTTCTCATGATCAAGCTAGATGATTCATCTTACTAGGGTTTTGCCTAACTTAGTGTACTCACAACACTACTTCAACACCTAATCATCTATTCTCATATGACTTGAGAATAATGACCACCATCATTTGATCATACTAAACTTAGGCTTCTATTTGTGTGATCAAGGTCTATCATCAACTAAGTAGTAAACTTGTACTAGTCTCTTTATAGGCTTATCTTGTTAAGGAATCTCACTCCATATTTGTATCTACTTGGCTTAGCAAGATTATTACTTGTTACTCTAACACTACTAGCTTTCTTATAACTGCTCAAGTATTAGTTAATTCTTAGGTTTAGATACTTCTTATAGTTAACTCATGAGTGAGTTAACTCCTCCAACATCCAATGATTTGATCATCACTAAGGATCACATTCCATTGATGATGGCACACTCTACTATAACTCGTTCCTCCTCCTTATTAATTTACTTAATGTCTTTGGAAGGTCAATATAATAGGTCAAAGGCTAAGAGTCAATAACTGCTAGGTCAAGAATTTATCACTCAACATTGATGATCAACTTGACACCAGGACTTGGTTAAATAGGAATGCCATCTACTAATATGGCAACAAAATATATAAGATGAATGGTCTTGGATTGACTTCCATTTCTATTCTATTTATAATAAGAGTTAATGTTTAAGAACTACCATGGTGCTCTGGTAGTAACAACTATGGCAAGCAAGTGTATCAAGATTTAGTTATAGAGTTTCTTTATTTAAGTTATATACTTAACATGGTATTTAGGGTTTACGGTATATAATACCTTGATATCATCTTTAGAAGATTAAATATTCATCCTTGAGTTGTTGTATGGAATTCCATGTAATGATCTCTAGAAGATCTAGTACTCCTTATTAAGTAGTGTGTTGTGACTTAGTTTTATTACATTTGATCTACCCTTACATAAAATTATATTACCCAAGGTAAAGTTTTAGCAAAGGTCATATTGAAACTTATCGAAATCAACTTGATGATCTACTTCAGTTCCACCAAGTTAAGAGAAGCTTCAATCACTTTGGCAAGTTTTATTTAAAAGCGTGAAAATTATCCAGATTTTCTATACATGAATGCAATGCACACACCTGATCTCAGCTTATTTATAAGCTCTAATGTTGGCATGTTACAACCGAGAACCAAATTTTCAGGCCGACCCAAACAGACCAAGTTGGATGATTTAAGTGTTCAGAATGTGTCGCGTGGAATCTCCAGCAGCACGATCAGACAAACCCTACGGATAGGAGGACGCCAAAAATGTGGCCTAGCGGGTGATGCAAACAGATCGACACGTGAGGCATGACCCATCTCTGATCCAAATTTGGGCTAGAAGTGCGACAACACATATGCCTCGTGGACCGCTAGTTGTCTATGCAGGGCCCGCAATTAAGTATCACAAACATTAGGATAGATATTTCTCACTCATTAAAGATAGCCATTACACTAAAGAAAGTCATTTTACATAGATAACTAAAATACGATGATGGTCGCATCTAATAGCTAGCCATCATGCGCCCTACGACAACGGCATCTACTCCCCATCGTCCTTGGCCTCAGTGTGGCCGGAGGGGATGGCCTTGTCGATACGCTCCTTCCCTAAGGCCAAGTACATTGATGTGATTGCCTCCTCCACCCAGGATTGGTCCCTCGCAGCACGGTGATGCTGGATCCTATTGTACGTCGAGCGGGCGCTTTCCCTATCTTCCTCCCTTTGGCACCCAAGGGGCGCCTCCATCTCGGTGTCCTAATGCTCCCTTACTGCCTACGCTAGCTCAAACACCTCCATCTCCAGACTCTTGTTGTCTAGGTCCTCCTGCTCTACGCTGCGTCGCCTCCGTTACCGCCTCGCGCGCTTGACGGTTGATGGCAACAACGCCGTGTGTACCAACACTTGTGATTATGGTTTGGATTCTAGGATTTTAAGTTTTTAGAATGTTTATATTCCAACACTTGTGATTTATGTGTATATATGTGTGATTTGAATTTGAATTCAACTTTGACTTAGGTCAAACCTCCATTTTGAATCCTTTTAATTCATTTAGTTAATTGTTGAATGTGGTTTCAATTTCTAGTGAGCATTTGCTTGCAAAGCAACCTCACTAAAACCAAATTCAAACAAGTTTCTGAAATTTTTAATTGAACCTTAATTTCTATATGCATGCTATGCAAAACGTCAAATTACACTTCTACCCTTTCTATTCTTTGAAATCTATCATTTCAGGATGCATACTCACGCGAGGGAGGAGAGGCGTTGGCGCCGAGCTCGCGCGTGGAGCGACCGGGAAGAAGTAGCTAGCAGATGAGACGCGTTTGGGAGAGAAATATAGAATAAGGTTTGGTGGGCGTCACTATAAGAAATATGGTGATACAAGACCCTCCATATTGGTCACTAAAAGGTCATAGGTTTTAATCTATGACCTTTCTGTGACCAAATACCGATGGCCAAAAGTTGAGAGTCACTAGTTAAACATCACGACCTTTTTTTGAACTGGTCACTAATTTTATGACCAATTTTATTGATCACAGACTGTCTGCCCTGTCCACGTTAGATCCTACGTGGCTGATTCTATGTGGAAAATCTATGACCAAATCAAATAGTCATAGATCAGATTCAGACCGGTCCAGTTCAATGCTTTATATGCGCCAAGCCCAATAATTTCAGCCTTTAGACGCGGTCTGCATGGCTATTTTCAGTCCATTTTTAATTATTTTTTTGAAATGCAGTCCACTTCTATTTAGGTATTGGCCTTTCCATGATCCATATCTTTTTGTGCTTTGGCCTTTATACGATCCATTTTTATATTATTTGGCCCGTGGCCCTTTTTATAGCCGCAAAAGGTTAATTTCCACCGGTTAGTATCGGACATATTTCAATTTGCACATTTTGAGACTAAATAAACAATAAAATCATCAAACATGCTATATTTGTATAATATTAAGTTCACTACATTTCCAAGATTACACAACACCTACTATCACTAGGAGAAGAACAAAAAATAGTTGCGATTACAAGATAGCATCTGGGTTAACAACCAAGATAGTAAGACATAAAAATATAAGTGCAAGTTACAACAAGCAGCGCACATATTGGAGTACAAGCTATAACACAAGTTACACACAAGCAAGAAGAGCACCGCGAGGCTGCATCGGCGGCTTGCGGTCCAGTTCTTCAGTGGCTCCTCTCGACAGCATGCCGCTGTTTGCTGCTACATGCTTCTTCAAAGGAAAAAGTGAGTCCAGCATACATGGACCTAACATGAAATTAGGTAAAATATTAGCCTTGTATAAATAGGAACATGCAAACAATGCTTATGGATAGAGTGTAAGCAACAGATAAAAATAGGAGTGTCGCAACAACAAAGTCATACACACTGTAGAAGTGATATTCACTTTAATATAGTATAGCACTTAACTATGTTGAATTCAACACCAAGAGCCCACTACTCTAAGTCTGCTAGGGAAGTATCAGCATGTAGTGATGGAGCATGTGCTTTTGAACCAACAACTAATTATCTGATTGTGCATATGCTCTAGTATGTCCAGATAAGCTTATGCACACTCCAGCATGGTCATATAAATTTTTATTTACTAACTAAACTACACAACGGAGATACTAGATAGATACAGAAATAAATGAAGAAACACAATTATAGAAAGAGGGAGATTATTTACCACTTGACATCATGATAAATCACACACGTGTACCTTGGGATGGCGAACAGTATTGTAGGAGGAAGTTTTCGTTTTCGCCGCACAGAAAAGCATTTTCTATTTTCTGAGTACCAAAACCGGGGCATTTTCTTTTTTTTTGCGGAAAAAGATCCGGATCTATTTCATGAGTTCATAATAAGTACAAAGTATCCTAAACATAATAAAAATTACATCGAGGTCTTTGGATGACCTAACGAATACAACTGCCGCCAGAGCGAGCCGCCGACGCGCCGTTGTCGCCGCTCCATTACCGGAGTCGGCATGCCATTGTTGATGATAGTCGGGAAGTCTTCGTGCATGTGCCCCTAAGGATCAGCGCCCCAGAGATGAAGTTGTCGCCATTGAACCCTTGAATTGATCTGAAACTTGTAACACCAAACATAAAACACACGTAGACTGGACGAGATCCAGAAGACACGTAGATTGGACGAAATCCACCACTCCATGGAAGCGGCGACCAGACGAATCCCCAGCCTCCTCAATGCCAGCAGCAGAATCGTCGCCGACGAGATGGAAGAGGAGGCGGGTATACCTTATTCTTGTCCCGCACAACATCGCCATAGCCACCATAACGACGATGCCGGATGACCAGACTCTAACTTTAGGGACTCTTCTACACCGCCGAGTGCAGGTCCGAGGTTCCCACCTCCTCCCGCCGCCGGAGCGGCAAGCAGAGGAGGCGGGGACCCGCCGATGCTCGGTCGTAGACGACGAGGACGAAGTAGATCGTGGCGGATGCTAGGGTTTTTACCCTAGCCGCCGCCTCTTTTTCTCACGGGAGGAGAGAACATAAAGAGGTTAGAAAAAACCGGTACAGCTTAACCGGGGCATTTTCTTAATCAACTACCAAGTGAAAGTTTCAAAATGGTACCATACTATTTTTTTAAACTACTAGACCATATTACATGGCCAATGTCCCAACTAGGGTATCTAAAATCTTTCCGTCCACCCTAGTGAAAAAGACAAATTCTTGCTGAATCGATAGAAAGTGGGTCCGATTTAAACTACTGTATATTATCTAATGCTTATGATTTTTGTAAAAATCATTTTTAGCTTCAAAATATATTGTTTTATCACAGATCCAATGCAAGTTTAGAGAGGCTCATCCCATAGCTAAGAATCTTCATGCCCGCCGTTTTGACCATAGTTTAAAACAGACATAAAAAAATTCAAAAATGATCCAAACAAGGTGAATCCTTCGAGTGATATTATATTATGTGATATAGTTGTAAGAAAAAATACCAAATTTAGTATATTGTAGATATCTCAAAAAACCTTCTCAGAAATGGCCCATCATATTCGAGGTTTCAAAGCTTTGAGGTCAAACGATCAATGTTATGGCCTGAATCGTAGCATAGTTTGTGATAATGTGCCCGTATTGTGTACACATACGTGTATCTTGGGATGGCGAACAATGCTGTAGGAGAAAGCTTTCGTTTTGGCCGCACAGAAAAGCAATTTTATAAAAACAACATGTCATATCGCTGATATGTTATATTTCGAATTTTATAAAAATAATTTAAGTCTCTTTATTTATCATGGACTCAAACATGTAAGAAGCCCAAATTCTTTATCTAAATCGATCTGCTAAAATTCCATAGGTTGTTGGAAATAATTGGAAAAAGACAAAGGCATTTTACCATCCGGCTCGGGCCTAGCCCAATAGGGATCGGTCTGTTTAAATAAATGTAGTGCGGGTTACTTACACAAGTGATAGACTGACTTGACGGTATGATAGAGGTTGTACAGTTGTAAACACTGTGGTCGTGTGTTTGTATGGCCTAGTGGTTAGATGGAGGTACTATGGTGGTGATTAGGTCTTAGGTTCAATTCCTCATAGTCTTGTTTTTTTCATATTATTTTCTAATATGAACAAATTTGCATGGCAGCCATGTGGATATGACATGCAAGCAAAAATTGATATGTGGACATGACACGTAAGAAAATTATTGAGGTGACAACGTGAATTAAAAGTCGTGACCAATTTAATTGGTGGTAATCTACTTAATATACAGAAGTAAATCAAACCAGTATTATCCATCTATGACATTTTCGTGTTAGTTAAATATGACCTTCTTAACAAAATTGGTTGTAATTTTCAAGGTTTTAACCCTCTCAAATGTCTTACGACCAGTTGGTTCAGAATGGTCACAGATCTATGACAAAAAGCCCAGAATTGTTAAGAAAAGGTCACTAGTGAGCACGTTTCTTGTAGTGCGTGTTCAATTTTTCTAGGTCAGGACACACACATTATTTCGCATAATGTGGCACGTATGCGTTTCATTTCTTTTCTTTCGAAATTCCACTGACATTACTAAAAGTAATAAAAATTATAAGTAGGTCGTTAAACTATTTAGCAACGACTATAAACACTAGCACTAGCCGAATGTGCTACGCCGTCCTCGCCTTTCATTACCGGAGTCAGTAAAGCTTGTCGTAGTAGAGTTTGTTGTAATAAACGGACGAGAAGTCGGTGTGGCGATTCATTTAGGCATGCTGCCACTTAGTCTGTTTTGTTTCTTCTTTGGCGCAAACAAATCAGTCAATTATTAATGGGACATCTTAATAATCGAGCGCCACCATTAATAACTTAGTAGTGGCGCTTCACTATGTTTGGACGCTACTGCTAGTTTTGTCCGGGTCCAGGTATAACTTAGTGGTGTGGTGGCGTTTAAAATTTCAGGAACGCCATCATTAGGATTTAGTCGTGGCGTTCCAAAATATTTAAACACAATTAGCATTTTTCCCTGGCAGTAGTGGCATGTTTTGCCACCAGCAAAATGACTGTTATAAGATTTTTTCTACCGTGGTGGAAACCTTATTTCAAAGCATCGTAGTCGTAATTTTCGTTTTTTGGGAAGCATATTCTCCATGCAAGCCATGGGGCCACTAAACATAAACCCTAAACTCTCTTGCCTTGACGGTTTCATTCCTAGAGAAATTATGGATAAGTGGAGCATGTTGTGGCTTTTCATATGTGAAATACGATAGCTAAAACTATTTCTTCTCGAAACGGTCTTTGATTCCGCTATATTAATATAACAACCACACACGGTAAAATTAGGAGTCCACTGCTCGGGCAAACAACACAAGCAAACAAAAAAAAAAGAAAAAATAATGCCGATGAAAACGAGGATAACTCGCAATCGTTGCGCCCTCCGGAATATTCCCACAACAATCCTAGCACCCCGAACCACCGCCTACCAAAATGATGACGCTACTGCCTGGACTTGTCCTAGGGTTTTACTCGGTACGCTATGTGGAGTGGGGAAGACGTACACCCGATGCCCTTCAGGAAGGCATGACACTCTCGCAAGCGTCACCACATCGGTACCGAGACGACAGAGATTTCTCCCGACCCCAAAAACAAAATCTCCGAACAATCCGTAGCGGTTCAACAATCTTGCCACCCACCCACATATGCCACCACGGTCTTGTATTCACCACCGTCGTCTCAACATGGCAAACACGGCAAGGTCGGTCAGACCGAAAAGAAACAACCGTAGACAAGGGTAGTAGTACAACAACTAGGCGGGAGGAAACAACCTCCACCGTGATAAACGTTGGCCGTACGTACGGGCTTGTTCGTCTGCGGTACCAAAGTTAGCAGGCCAGTGCATGGCAGTACCTAAGTTGCCTGAAATTACCGTGTTTCGAAAAGTTGGGCCGCCAACTACCTAGAGGGGCCATTTCGATGCAAACTCGTCTCACCCCTACCAAATCCAAACATGCCGTGAAACTGCCCCGTGAAGTAGACGGTCGGGACCCTCATATCAGTAATATTTCCGTGATGCGAGCGCCAACGCGGCAACCACGTAGGCGAAACGAGATACTAAAGGAGCATCGTGCGTTGACCAAATTCACAAATCCACTCCCTTCCTCCTTTCGCATGAACCCTAGCACCGGCGGCGTCGAAATCCCCTCTCCAACCAGAATGATCTCTTCGGGCATTTGACTTCCGGTGCCCAGTTGCTGCGCCTACTCGCTGCTA
Source organism: Avena sativa (assembly GCA_916181665.1). Classification (NCBI taxonomy): domain Eukaryota; kingdom Viridiplantae; phylum Streptophyta; class Magnoliopsida; order Poales; family Poaceae; genus Avena; species Avena sativa. The sequence goes on along the minus strand of OV702289.1, from coordinate 154,871,466 downwards.
CCAAGCTCTAATGCCGAATGTCGTGCCAGCCGTTGCGACGATCTAGCCCGCCTCTACCGCCGACGAGTTGAGCAGCGCGAAGGATGCCAGATCCATTTGCCGAGGAAGAAGTACTTCTGGCTAATTTCGGGTGAGCTACTCTTCTCTTTGCTATTCGCACTACCTATAACTGCTAGCTGGCTATTGGCATTACAGAGATATATCGAACATAGAATTGTTTGCTAGCACGACGCTGACAAACAATTCTTATCTTTTGTCTTCAATTTTCTGTCAACTAGGATCTCCGCTGAACCCAAATACACGGTTCTGGTGAGCATCTGTGGCTACCTCGTTAAATTAGCACATGGGAAGAGCACGTGGAAACAGGCTCAGAGTCTGAAGATGGAAGTAGCGCCTGTGCAGTTATGCACTGTCCCTGGTTTGGTTGCTGCTGTGCGTGAACTTGCTGAAATGAGGCCAAAGCAGACTGCACGGTTCAGCATCGTTGACGAATGAGGCTTCAGGGTTTCTATAGCGTGTGACAGTCAGCTAATTGGGTTGATGAAACAGCATGTTAGGCTTCGCGTGGTTACGCTGGTGTGTAACATAGTGGATGAGGAAGCTCCTTCTACTGGGAGTCGCCCAGCTATTATTGGACAGGGAGGTCTAACTCGAACCCCTGCTGTTGTTGAGCAAAATGTGGTTCCTCGTCCGCGACATGTTTCTGTCAGGCAACCTCCTCGTAGGAGTCCCCGTATTGCCGTTGTGGAAAACTCTGCTCTGGAATCTGCTGGTACTGGTCGTCCCTGTCCCCGTGCCCATGTTTCTGCGGCAGCTGCTCACCCAATCCATGCCGCTGTTGAGCAAACTAAGGCGTCTGGAGGCTGCCCCGCTGTTGTTGCCAAGACCGCCTCCTTGTGTGCTGCTCCTCCTCGAAGCCGTCCTCAAGTTGTGCGAACCCGTGCTTTGGAATCTGCTGGTACTGGTCGTCCTCGTGTTGTTGTTGATCTGGACGCTGTTGACCCAATCCCTACCGCTGTTGAGCAAACTAAGGCTTCCGGAGGCTGCCCCACTGTTGTTGCAAAGACTGATGCCTTCTCTCCTCCTCGAACCCGTGCTCAGGTTCAGCGAGCTGCTGGTCTGAAGCCAGCTCATGATCTAGACTCTGTTAGCACTCGAAACACTGATGTTGTGGGAACTGCTCCTGATCATCGAGGTGGCATGGCAGCAGCTGATCCTATTGTGGCTACTGTTAGAAGGGGCCCTGCCTGTCCACCATGTAATGTAGCTCCCGCTGCTAAGGGCCCTCGCCTTGCTCCTGGTCCTGGTACTTCCACCGAGGTTGATCCAGCTAACGATGACGCTAGTGATGGCGGCGGTGGCATTGGGGTTGGGTCTGATGGTGCCGCTCCATCTCTCGAACCTCTCGGAGGTTTCTATCCTGAAGAACCTGATGATGGCAAAGTAATCGTTCGTACCGGTGTCAAGATTATACTGCAAAATTAGATGATGGCACAGAAAAAATCTATGACGAGTTTGATGTAATCCTTGGTAGATACGACCTTGAAGTGGTAGAGTTATCTGACCTGATTGCATCGTTACGTGTGAAGGTGATGTGGGGGTCCTCCCAGGAAGCACGTTTGTTATAATATGGTTACAGGAGCAAAAAGGCTATCGAAGTGAAAGATACTAGGGATTTAGTCATACCATTTACAAGGAAACATTATAGAGGTGAAGTTTACTTCCACTTGGTAGTGCTCACTGTTGGAGAGGAATTGGAACTCGACAATAGAGATGATGGACTTTTAGAAGGCATGCATGACCTGATCCATGGCATCACTGGGGCTGGTGCGACTGAGGGTGGCTTCAAACAGAGGAGAGTCTTACAGAGGAGCGTCATAAAGAGGAGCAGGAAGAGCATCCCCAGAAAGGGCACCCCGAAGAAGAACGTCACCAAGGAGACCACGCCAGATAAGAGGACGCCCAAGAGTCGCACGACAAAAGGCACCATGCCGCAGAGTACACCCCTGAGATCCAGTCAAAATACCACACCGAACGGTAGCCGCAAAAACGCTAAGAGGGCTAGCACGGTGGTGAACACTCCCAAGAGTGGTAGCAAAGAGCAAAGATGGCCAGCACGGAGGCTACCACACCCCAGTGGGAGCAGAAAAAACACTTATTTGGAGCGGAACACGCCGCTGTAAGGGAATTATGCCAACACAAAGGAGAACACGCCCAATAGTAGTAGCAAAAGGGCTAATTTGGAGCGGAACACGCTGTTGAGGTCAGGCAATAATGCCAGCACGAAGGAGAAGACTCCCAATAATAGCAGCAAAAGGGCTAATTTGGAGCGGAACACGCCGCTGGGGTCAGGCAATAATGCCAGCACGAAGGAGAACACGCCCAATAGTAGTAGCAAAAGGGCTAATTCGAAGAAGAACACGCCGCAGAGGTCAGGCAATAATTCCAGCACCCTGGAGCCAACACCCGTGAGGGGAGGCAGTAAGGAGATCACACCCAAGAGCGGCAGCAAAAGGCTGAAGGAAATATGCCCTGAGAGGCAATAATAAAGTTGTTATTATGTATTCCTTGTATATGATAGATGTTTATTTTGCATGCTATAATTGTATTGATAGGAAACATCAATACATGTGTGTTTAATAAACAAAAAGGGTTCCTAGTCATGCCTCTCTTATAGACTAGCTTGTTGATTAACAGGATGATCAAGGTTTCCTGATCATGGACATTGGATGTTGTTAATAACAAGGTCACACCATTGGTCGAATGATGTGATGAACATTCATCCGAAGTATAGCATTACGATCAAGTCATTGTGTTTATATTGCTATAACATCATACGAAGTAATCTTTATCCTTAGACCATGAGATCATGTTAATTGCTAACACCAGAAGAGTATCTTGATAACATCAAACGTCACACCGTAACAGGGTGACTATAAAGATGGGTTCAGTGCTACGAAGGTGTTATGTTGAGGCTCATGGATCAAGAGTGGAATTTGTCAATCCAGATGACGGATAGATATACTCTGGGCCCTCTCGGTGATATCACATTAGGATAGCTTGCAAGCAAGTGATGTGATCACTAGAATGTTATATCACGGGAACGAGAAAAGAGTGCATGTCGGTAAGGAGATCAAACTAGGTATGGAGATACCGATGATCGAATCTCGGACATGTAATATATCGAGAGACAAAGAGATTTAGTTACAAGCGTTAAAGGTTCTCACGATCACAGGAGTCATCATTGAATGTGTAGGAGTCAGTACGGATCTCCAGGTCCCGCTGCTGATTATTGATCGGAGAAGGGTCTCGATCATGTCTGCATTATTCGCGAACCGTAGGGTGGCACACTCAAGAGTTACCGGACACCATTTTGGAGCACATATGTTTCAGACGAAAGAATTGCAAAGGCGCAGGAATTGTTTCAATAGAAACCGGAAATTGTTTCGGGTGAAATTGCAGAAGGTGGTTCTGCATGTGATATTGAAATATTGCAAGGGGCTATATGTGAATGTTTGTTAATTAAAGTAATTAACAAAATTCTGAATAAATTTAATAAAAGAGTTTTATTAAATGAGAGAGCATTAAATTTGGAGAAACTTAATGCATTTAAAGTGGAGACTTTAAAAGGGAATGTGAAAAGGCATTTTAATGTGGAGGAGTTACCACCACATGAATGGGGGAGGTGAGGGGTCACCCCCCATGCACCGGCCATGGAGAGAGGGGGCACCCCCCCTCCTCCTTAAAAGGCCACCCATTCCCTTCTTCATCCACACACCTCCTTGTGAAGGATCTCTCTCCTCCTCTAGAATTATTCCCCCATGGTCTCGGATTAGCGAGATACATGTTCCCGGTGGCATTTCGTCTGGAAGGAGTTGCTGCTTTCACTGGATCGCTGGAGCAAGGAGGTGGAGGTTGTCCGGTGGCTTGAACGTGTGTGCGAGTGCGGATGCAATGCTGAGTTGCGGCGCTCGGACTTCCTCACGATCTTGAGATCAGCAAGTGTACGACTACATCAACCACGAGTTCCTACTCGTTAACAAAGCTCGTTGTCTTCGAGGGTAAGTTCTCTATGGATGTATGTCCACCCGTTTGCTTTGTACCTAGTAGATAGATCTTGGCGTGTAGTTCACACCGTAGGAAATTTTTTGTTTTCTATGTTGCGGACCCAACAGTGGTATCAGAGCCTGATCTATGCGTAGGTGCTTTGCACGGGTAGTACACATATGTTTATATGTGGGCGATGATGATCATGTTATTGCATCTTCTATGTACTTTGGATATTGGTAACATAGTGGGATGAAGCGGCCCGGACCAACCTTACATGTCATCGTACATGAGACCGGTTCCACGACTGACATGCAACTTGTTTTGCATAAGTGGCTGGCGGGTGTCTGTCTCTCCTACTATAGTCAATATCTGATTTACAACGAGTTGCTAATAACTTAGTTATCCTCGTTGTGGTTCATGTTTGTAGGTTAGACAGGTTCTATCTCCGAAAGCCCTAAGCCACGTAAAACTTGCAATTGATAAATTAGAGGCGTCTAGTTTAGATCGTTGTTGGGCTAGTGTTTTGATATGGTATTGTTGTAAGTAGATGTATAATAGATACTCTTACAACTCACTTAACGTGTAAGTTCCATAGACCTTGGCCTTACACACAAAGGAATGATAGAGATCATACCACGATGCAAATGATAGAGATCAAATGCATGGACCATATCACCTCACTTCACACATTAGATGTTAGCATCTTATATTGCTAGTTTGGCGCGTTTGGTAGTATTATAAGATGATCCCTCATTTAGATATCAAGATAAAATGTGTTCTTCCTTAAGTATGCATCGTTTTGTGGATCGTGTTTTGAGGCATCATGTGATGATCGGGTGTTCTCAACTCTACGCTTTCATACAACGGGTGTAAGACAGTTTTACACACGCAAATACTAAGGTTCTTACTTGACAAGCCTAGCATGTACAGACATGGCCTCGGAACACGGAGCGAAAGGTTAAGCATGAGTCATATAGTTGATATGATGCCCATATAGATGCTCGCCTTTGAAGCTACACCGACTCACATGATGATCGGACTTGGTGTAGTGGATTTGGTTCATGTAATCACCAAAAGGACACGAGCGATGTCGTCTTTGAGTGGGAGTTCATTAGTAATTTGGATTAGTCGAACTCAATCTATCATAAACTTAGTCTAAATATACTTTACAAATTCTGTTGTAGATGGCACCACCTGCTTTTAATTTCAATGTGTTCATGGAGAAAGAGAAACTTGCTACGAATGGTAGCAACTTCAGCAACTGGGCTATGAATTTGAGGATTCTCCTCACTGCTACACAAAAGCAATATGTGCTAGATGCGCCGCTAGGACCCCACCAGCTCCTGATGCCCCTGACGAGGAAAAGAACGTCTATATAACTCGTCAGGAGGACCACAACTTAGTTCATTGCGGCATACTGTATGGGCTAGAGCCAGAACTTCGAAAACGTTTCGAAAACGGCAATGCCTTTGATACCATGGGAGAATTGAAAATGATTTTCGATACCCATGCTACCGTAGAGAGTTATAATGCTACAGAAAAGTTCTTTAGCTGCATGATGGAGGAAAACAGCTCCGTTAGTGAGCACGTACTCAAAATGTCTGGGTACGCCGATAAGCTTGTGTCCTTGGGAATAACGATTCCCATTGACTTAGGCATACATCGTGTTCTCCAATCTCTGCCACCTAGCTACAAGAGCTTCGTGATAAACTATAATATGCAGGGCATGAAGAAGTCTCTTCCCGAGCTTCTGTCAATGCTTAAGACTGCAGAAGTGGAGATTAGGAAAGAACATCAAGTGTTGATGATCAATAGGACCACCGGTTTCAAGAAGGACAAGAAAGGCAAGCACAAGGGAAAGAAGGGTGGCAAGTCTGTTTCCACGCCTGAAAAGAAACCCCGAGCTGGCCCTAAGTCTGACACCGAGTGCTACTATTGCAAGGGGACTGGCCATTGGAAGCGCAACTGCCCCAAGTATTTGGCGGACAAGAAGTCCGGCAAGGCAGAAAAAGGTATATGTGATATACATGTTATTGATGCGTACTTGACTAGTACTCGCAGTAGCACCTGGGTATTTGATACGGGATCGGTTGCTAATATATGTAACTCGGTTCAGGGGCTGCGGAACAAGCGACAACTAGCAAGGGATGAGGTCACGATGCGGGTCGGCAATGGATCAAGAGTTGATGTGATCGCCGTCGGAATGCTACCTCTCCATATGCCATCGGGATTAGTTATAAACCTAAATAATTGTTATTTGGTGCCTGCACTGAGCATGAACATTGTATCCGGATCGTGTTTGATGCAAAGTGGTTATTCATTTAAGTCTGAAAACAATGGTTGTTCGATTTATATGAATAATATCTTTTATGGTCATGCACCTATGTTGAATGGTTTGTTTCTGTTGGATCTCGATAGTAGTATTATGCATATTCATAATGTTGATGCTAAAAGGATTAAACTTGATAATGATATATCTACATACATGTGGCACTGCCGTCTAGGTCATATTGGCGTTAAACGCATGAAGAAACTCCATTCTGATGGACTTTTGGAATCACTTGATTTTGAACCATTTGATACATGTGAGCCATGCCTTATGGGCAAGATGACTAGAACGCTGTTTTCCGGTTCAATGGAACGGGCGACAGATCTATTAGAAATCATACATACTAATGTGTGTGGACCAATGAGTGTGTCGGCGCGAGGTGGATATCGTTATTTTGTTACTTTCACGGATGATTTGAGTAGATACGGGTATATCTATTTGATGAAACACAAGTCTGAAACTTTTGAAAAGTTCAAAGAATTTCAGAATGAAGTGGAAAATCATCGTAACAGAAAGATCAAATTTCTGCGGTCTGACCGTGGAGGAGAGTATCTTAGTTACGAGTTTAGCACACATATGAAAGACTGTGGAATAGTTTCACAACTCATGCCTGCCGGAACACCACAACGTAATGGTGTGTCAGAACGTCGTAATCGTACTTTATTGGATATGGTTCGATCTATGATGTCTCTGACTGACTTGCCACTGTCATTTTGGGGTTATGCACTGGAAACCGCTCCATTCACCTTAAATAGGGCACCATCTAAATCCGTTGAAAAGACATCGTATGAATTATGGTTTGGAAACAAACCTAAGCTGTCATTTCTTAAAGTTTGGGGATGCGATATTTATGTGAAGAAACTTCAACCGGATAAACTTGAACCCAAAGCGGAAAAATGTGTCGTCATAGGATACCACAAGGAAACAATTGGGTATACCTTCTATCACAGATCCGAGGGCAAGGTTTTTGTTGCCAAGAATGGATCCTTTCTTGAGAAGGAGTTTCTCGCGAAAGGTGTGAGTAGTCAGAAGGTAGAACTCGAAGAGGTTATTGACCTTCTCTTCATGAAATGGCGAGTAGCGCAGCTCTAGAAGTTGTTTCGGAGTTGACTTCACCTAATGAAGAGAGAGCTAATGATATTGATCATGAAACTCCGAAAGAGGACACTACCGAACCTCGCAGGTCAAGCAGGACACGTGCAGCTCCTGAACTGTACGGCAATCCTGTTATGAATTTCATGATTGATGAAATAGATGACCCTGTGACATATGAAGAAGCGATGATGAGCCCTGATTCCAACAAATGGCTAGAAGCCATGAAATCCGAGATGGAATCCATGTACGAGAACCAAGTTTGGAACTTGGTGGACTTACCTCACGACCGAAAGGCCGGTGAGAATAAATGGATTTTCAAAAGGAAAACTGATGCTGATGGTAATGTGACCATCTATAAGGCTCAACTTGTCACAAAGGGGTTTCGACAAATTCAAGGAGTTGACTACGATGAGACATTCTCTCCCGTAGCGATGCTTAAGTCGGTTAGGATTATGTTAGCAATTGCTGCATATTTCGATTATGAAATATGGCAGATGGATGTCAAAACTGCGTTCCTCAATGGTAATATTCAAGAAGAGTTGTATATGATACAACCTAAAGGTTTTGTCGATCCTAAGGATGCTAATAAGGTGTGCAAACTTCAGCGATCCATCTATGGACTGAAGCAAGCATCACAAAGTTGGAATCTCCGCTTTGATGAGGTGATCAAAGAGTTTGGATTTGTCCAAACTTATGGAGAGGCTTGTATTTACAAGAAAGTGAGTGGGAGCAATGTGGCATTTCTGATATTATATGTGGATGACATATTATTGATTGGAAAAGATTTAGATCTTTTAAACAGTGTTAAAAGTTATCTAAACAGCAAATTTTCGATGAAGGACCTTGGTGAAGCTTCATATATATTAGGCATTTAAATCTATTGAGATAGATCAAGACGCCTAATTGGGCTATCGTAGAGTACATACCTTGATAAGATATTAAAGAAGTTTAATATGGACAGAAGTAAGAAGGGGTTCTTACCTATGTTGCAAGGCAAGACATTGAGTAAGACTCAAAGTCCGTCTACGACGGAAGAAAGAGAGATAATGGATAAGATCCCCTATGCCTCAGCCATAGGCTCTATAATGTATGCCATGCTATGTACAAGATCGGATGTGGAACATGCTATTAGTTTGACTAGTAGGTACCAATCTGATCCAGGTTCGGAACACTGGATAGCGGTCCAGAATATCCTTAAGTACTTGAGAAGAACTAAGGATATGTTTCTTATATACGGAGGTGAAGAAAAGCTAGTCGCTAAGTGTTATGTCGATGCTAGCTTTGACACTGACCCGGATGACTCTAAGTCTCAATCCGGTTACGTATTTCTCTTGAACGGAGCAACAGTTAGTTGGAGGAGCTCCAAACAACTTGTGGTGGCTGGATCAACAACGAAGGCGGAATATGTTGCTGCTTCAGAAGCAGTGCAGGAAGCGGTTTGGATGAAGGAGTTCATAACGGAACTGGGTGTGGTTCCCAGTGCGTTGGACCCGATGGTGATCTATTGTGACAACAATGGAGCCATATCCAACGCAAAGGAACCAAGGTCTCACAATAATTCCAAGCATATTAAGCGCCGGTTTCACTCCATCCACGAGCATGTCAAGGATGGAGATATAAAGATTTGTTAAGTGCACACGGACCTGAATGTAGCAGATCCGTTGACTAAAGTACTCCCTAGGGCAAAACATGATCAACACCAGAACTCCATGGGTGTTAGATTTATCACTATGTGAACTAGATTATTGTCTCTAGTGCAAGTGGGAGACTGAAGGAAATATGCCCTGAGAGGCAATAATAAAGTTGTTATTATGTATTCCTTGTATATGATAGATTTTTATTTTGCATGCTATAATTGTATTGATAGGAAACATCAATACATGTGTGTTTAATAAACAAAAAGGGTTCCTAGTCATGCCTCTCTTATAGACTAGCTTGTTGATTAACAAGATGATCAAGGTTTCCTGATCATGGACATTGGATGTTGTTAATAACAAGGTCACACCATTGGTGGAATGATGTCATGAACATTCATCCAAAGTATAGCATTACGATCAAGTAATTGTGTTTATATTGCTATAACATCATACGAAGTAATCTTTATCCTTAGACCATGAGATCATGTTAATTGCTAACACCGGAAGAGTATCTTGATAACATCAAACGTCACACCATAACAGGGTGACTATAAAGATGGGTTCAGTGCTACGATGGTGTTATGTTGAGGCTCATGGATCAAGAGTGGAATTTGTCAATCCAGATGACGGATAGATATACTCTGGGCCCTCTCGGTGATATCACATTAGGATAGCTTGCAAGCAAGTGATGTGATCACTAGAATGTTATATCACGGGAACGAGAAAAGAGTGCATGTCGGTAACGAGATCAAACTAGGTATGGAGATACCGATGATCGAATCTCGGACATGTAATATATCGAGAGACAAAGGGATTTAGTTACAAGCGTTAAAGGTTCTCATGATCACAGGAGTCATCGTTGAATGTGTAGGAGTCAGTACGGATCTCCAGGTCCCGCTGCTGATTATTGATCGGAGAAGGGTCTCGATCATGTCTGCATTATTCGCGAACCGTAGGGTGGCACACTTAAGAGTTACCGGACACCATTTTGGAGCACATAGTTTTCAGACGAAAGAATTGCAAAGTGCAGGAATTGTTTCAATAGAAACCGGAAATTGTTTCGGGTGAAATTGCAGAAGGTGGTTCTGCATGTGATATTGAAATATTGCAAGGGGCTATATGTGAATGTTTGTTAATTAAAGTAATTAACAAAATTCTGAATAAATTTAATAAAAGAGTTTTATTAAATGAGAGAGCATTAAATTTGGAGAAACTTAATGCATTTAAAGTGGAGACTTTAAAAGGGAATGTGAAGAGGCATTTTAATGTGGAGGAGTTACCACCACATGAATGGGGGAGGTGAGGGGTCACCCCCCATGCGCCGGCCATGGAGAGAGGGGGAACGCCCCTCCTCCTATAAAAGGCCACCCATTCCCTCCTTCATCCACACACCTCCTTGTGAAGGATCTCTCTCCCCCTCTAGAATTATTCCCCCATGGTCTCGGATTAGCGAGATACATGTTCCCGGTGGCATTTCGTCTGGAAGGAGTTGCTGCTTCTGCTGGATCGCTGGAGCAAGGAGGTGGAGGTTGTCCGGTGGCTTGAACGTGTGTGCGAGTGCGGATGCGCTGCTGAGTTGCGGCGCTCGGACTTCCTCACGATCTTGAGATCGGCAAGTGTACGACTACATCAACCACGAGTTCCTACTCGTTAACAAAGCTCGTTGTCTTCGAGGGTAAGTTCTCTATGGATGTATGTCCACCCGTTTGCTTTGTACCTAGTAGATAGATCTTGGCGTGTAGTTCACACCGTAGGAAATTTTTTGTTTTCTATGCTGCGGACCCAACAAAGGCCTAGTTCGATGGGGAATGGAACGCGGATGTCAAGCCCTACTGATACCATCAGGAAGGAGGATGTACACAGGAAGAGCAAGAGGGTTCTGTACACTCAAGATGAAATTGATTCTGACTGTTGTTTGTCCACTGAAGTACCTGGGATGCGTGCAAACATAAGACCACCCCATGTGGTTGCAGCAGAACCAACCGAGTGGCTTGGAGAAAACAGAGTTGCCGGTGAGGTGGACTGGGGCAATGTTCCTGTCCATCCGGGTGGAGACGATGGTGCAGCCCCACCCATGGGAGTCAATATGATGTGTGCAGTACTAGGCATTAGAGACGATGGTGAAGATTCTGAATCAGATGAAGAAGCAGGCACTATAGAGGATCAAGAATCTGGTGATGATGAAATAGACGAGGAACTTAACAATGAGGCTGGTATTCTAGTCGATGATTTGGGTGTTAAAGTAGAAGAAATGAAACATGACCACGAGTATCCTATAATTTCGGTTGGCACCGAGTTTAGGAGTATGCATGAGTTCAGGATGTCGTTCCGGCATTTTTGTATCAAGGGGGAGTTCGACGTTTATCGACTAAAGAACTCTGCTGAGAGGTATGAGGCCATTTGCAAGTTAACGTGGATAAATGGACGGGTCGACATACATTGTCCATGGAGGATCACAACAAGATCCTTACCTGCGTCGACTGCAATTAGGGTATTGGGGCAATGAATGCAGCAAACCATTAGAACTCTCTCTCTCTTTTCACTCTATAACTACAATTGATGTGCGATATCTTTTTGGCAACTAGTCGACTCTGCTTATCTTTTAAATGAATCTATGTTGCAGGTGAACAGAATGGGCCCTCCACACATGTGTCTGACATGCAGCAAACTGAAATCCTCAATGGCTGATATGGAGTGGGTGGCTATGCAATCTATGTCCATACTAAAGGATAACCCTAAGGAGACCGCAAAGAATATTCAGACTAGCCTAGGTTCTAAATACAACATTGTCCTTCCGTATTACACGGTTTGGAAAGGTAAAGAGAAAGCTTTGGGGGTCTTGCACGGGGATTGGACCAATAGCTTCAGGATGCTGTACAACTTCAAGGTGGAGGTACAAGCTAGGTGTTCGGGGAGTGTTGTGGAGATTGACACCGAATCAGAAGGTGGTAAAATATATTTCAAAAGATTTTTCATGGTGCTTAAACCTTGCATCGATGGATTCAAGGGCGGCTATAGGCCGTGTCTGAGTGTAGACAGCACTGTCCTAACTGGCAAATGGAAAGGCTACCTGCCATCTGCCACGGCACTTGATGGTCACAACTGGATGTTCCCAGTGGCATTCGGGCTGTTTGATACAGAAACGGAGGAAAACTAGGTCTGGTTTATGAGGCAGCTCAGGAGATCAATATGCCACATGCATCCATTGGCTATATCCACGGATGCATGCAAAGGGCTGACGAATGCAGTGAAGGAGGTGTTCCCGTGAGTTGAAGGTAGAGAATGCCATGCCCATATGATGCTCAACTTGTACTCACACTACGCAGGTAGCGTATTTCGTTACATGTTTCCTGCTGCTACAGTTTACAAACCTAGTAGCAGCGATTATTTCATGAGCAAGATTTTTGCCGAAGCCCCTGAACTTCCCGAGTACTTAGCCATCCATCATTCGCAGCTATGGAAGAGGAGTCAATTCAACCCTGACATCAAAGTTGATTACATAAACAACAACCTTGCAGAATGCCTGAATAACTGGGTGAAGGACATAAAAGTGTGTCCTGTTCATATCTTGATGGACAGCATACGTGGTATGATCATGAAGCTGTTAAATATAAGGAGAGAGATCGGTAGGAGACTTAGAGGACATATGCTACCACCAGTTGTACAACAACTGCACAAGAGAAGCCGAGGACTTGCTCATCTTAAGGTTCTCCCGTCAACCAACAGAAGCTGTGAGGTGGTCGATATGTCCAAGAGTGGCAAAAGGGATGTTGTGAACATCCAGCTGCGATAATGCACCTTCTTAGAGTGCCAGCATACCGGGAAACCTTGCGACCACGCCTTGGCCTTCTTGGTGAAGAAAAGAACTCTACCACATTTGGATCAGTATTTGTCAGACTACTACTCTATGGAAAAGTTCAGAGCTGCGTACGCTGGATCCGTCGAGCCATGTACAGACCCATCTCAGTGGCCTCAAGTCCAACTGTCTTTCGAGCTTTGCCAGCCAGTTACAAAAAGGGGCAGAGGAATACCCTAGGTGAATAGGTTTAAGAATTTTCTCGAGAAGAACGGTTCGGCTTTCTGTGCTACAAAGAAGGGCAAAAACAAATGCAAGACCTGCCATCTTATAGGCCATAGAGCAGCTGGATGTCCCCTTAATGCTCCCAAACCTAGGTATGAGATGGTACATTCACACAAAAAAATTTTTATAGTCTGTAGATATAAGGTAGTAATCCATGTACTGTTTTTTTATAGGAAGCGCAAGGTAAGAAACAAGACAGCCGACTCGGTGATTTTGCTGCGGGAAGAAAACCAAAACGAGTGGAGTGATGATGCCGGACAAGATTCTGGTGCTGATTGGCCTGACTTTCCTCGGCCCGGAGATGCAAGGTACATGAAGGTAAGAAAATTGGCACCTAGGAAGAGGAAGAAGGCAGGAGATGAAGAAGCCAGTGGACATGAAGGAAAGAGGAAGAAAGTTGGAACCCAAGCAGAGAAAGAGGGCTAGCAGTGTAGCAGCCTAATGATGTATTGAACTTGAACCTATATATATAGTTCGGTTAAACTCTGGAGCTGTGTGCGTGGAACTTGTCGGGCGAAACAATCTGCCTCTCATACTTGGAGTAAAATGTATCGCGACTTTAGGATTTGATACGGCCGAGGACACTAGTTGAATCCAAAACTATGACTGTGCCACTACTATCTGAACAATCGCGATAGCTGAGCGGTTAAATCCTCTCCAAAATCGATGGGTGTTAGTGGCACAGACATGATTTATTTATAGGCGCTTAATAAATCCCTAATATTGGCATTACACTTATGATAAGTTTCTGGGCTGGAAAACAATTTCTTAAGCTGTCCACTACACTCCACGAAGCAGCAACTTATTTCAGCTGCTGGACAACGACATGGCAACATAAACTTCAAATGCAACAGATAATGCCAGATAGTGAGGAAATTGTGTCCACTATCTGGCCTAATCTTGAGCCCGTCTATCTCACCACCTCCCTGCCCCTGCCTCCCCTGCACCTGGCGAAGCTCCCGGATCTCTCGCTCCATCACACGAATCTCCTCTTTCTTGTCCCACACAACATCACGCAGATCCTGAACAAGCTCTCTGGGAAAACCTGTCAGTGGCTTTTCGATCCACACAAACTTGTCACAGCCAGTCCCCCTCCCTTTCTGCATAGTAGATCGAAGGAAACAAAAAAAACGAATTACATTACGCTTTTCGGATCCGGGTTACCATTGTACCTACAGTAGGAACTTACTGCTCTGATGCTGCAGTTGCTGAATTTTCCTGCAGTATTTTCGTTGGTCCACGAAATCCATCTCGGCATCTTCTCACCACACAAACACAGCATATCGGGGTAGTAATCGTAGGGCACCCTCCGGTACCTGATGGGGGCACCCGCCTGACGGCGTTGAGCCGACCCTGATTCCGCCCGAGACGAACTACACGAGCTACGAGCCATGAGCGAGGGGAGCGACCGCAGAGGAAAGAGGAGCCTTTGGAAAGAGGAAAGAGGAGCCTTTAGAAAGAGCGATCATAGTGGTGAAGCGTGATTTATCCCTACTTAATAACTCGAGCAGAATCCTACCGTCCACATTCGGCTGACAGGTGGGGGACCTAGCGTGTGGACTTGTCAAAAAAAACGCATGCCTTCGTGGTTCAAAAGCCCTGTCGTGCGCATTGGACGAAATTTTTTGGTACCTTGCCCGCGTACATATCACTAGGAGGTCTTTCTCAGGAACCAGACACGCCTGGCCCACAATCTTACTCCCTCCTAGGAACTTGTCATGGCTCGTGCCGGCAGATCCATCCGCTCCACCGCTTCCGGTAGGGCTCGCCGCGGCGGATCCACCCCAAGATCCTACCGTCGTAGTATCAAATGGCCATGGTTTCTTGAGAGGAGCGACGACGCTATGTATGCGAGCTCGGCCCCTCCTACCTGTAGAAGGACTGATGCGGCATCGAGCTCGAGCAGGAGCCGCCAGGCGCGACGGCGCTCGGTCCACGCCAACCCCGTCACCTTTGTCATTGTCGATTCTGATGTGGAGGGCGACGGGGACGAACCTGTGCAGAACGCCATTGTTGCCTCCTTGGCAAAGGGAAAGCCACGGGCGGGAGTGGATGTCGCCGGGAAGGGCACAACGGTGTCACCAATCGAGGTGGACTCTGACGACAGCTGTGTGATGTGGGTTTAGATGTTGTTTAGGATGGTTGCAATTTCGGTTGTGTTTAATGCGAGTACAATTATTGTAATGTGTTTGTCGAGCTATATTAAGAAATATGTGCAATAGCAGCCGGTGAGTGCTTCCACTTTAGAAATTGTGTCTGTGCCATTTGCATGTTGCATTATCAACGTAGATTACTTGTAAACAATTCAACGAAAATCATCAGATTACAACCATCAGACGGGAGTGGCAGGATGGAAGAGAAGTTGGGACAGTGGCTTCGAGGGGAAGGACACTTGCAGGTGGGCCCTCGGAACATGTGACACTGACATGCGGGAGCGGGAGCACACGGTATTGCCGGTCTGTCCAGAGCAAGCGGACTTTGCAACGTGACAACAGCAAGCTGATTGGACCAATATAATAACTCGTCGAAGTATTAAGGAGTACTGAAAACTACAAGTGGGGTACATTCGCACAATACGTATGCTCTAAGCACGTGAGAAGCATCGCTTAAGTCTAACAGTAACGACAGCACAAGTACTACATTTGTCTATCGGTCTTCTCGATACATACGTAGAAATGCATGTGCCTGTTCGGTCCAGCACTGACAAGGTACTGAGATGGCACGCAAAGGATCGACCTTAGGTCCACATACTCCACCTCCCGCGGTGTCGGGCAGCTCGGCGCCTCGGCTAGCACAAGAATGCTATCCGACGATGGCGGCTGGGCGTTCGCCCACATGCGCACCGTGTACACGGGCCAGGCGCACGAGACCGACCTGACGCATACGGCACCCACGACGGTGGGCCCGGCTCTGGTTCCTGGAACACCGGCGGTGATGGTCAGGACGAAAACAGAGCCGTCCCCCTGGAAAATTAGCAGGAGGCGTGCCTAGTCAGTGAACGACACCTGCTCTTGGAGAAGTTAGGCTTGCCTGTACGAGATCCTAATCACTTTGATCAAGTTCCCATCTGCAAGGTGGACGACGAGCTCTGCCGGTGGGCCGGTGTAGTTGCAGCCCGGCTCCGTGCAGGCGCACGTGCCGTGCAGGCACGCGAGCTCGTGGAGCAGGAGCTCGCGGTAGGAGTAACGGCGAAAGCATTCTGGGTGGGAGCACACGAGCGGGAACGCCGCTGCAAAGTTGCGCGCGAGGATCTCCAGATTCTTGGGCTCCCACATCTGCCACAACTGAAGTTCGTCGAGAAATCGGAAAAAAGATCAAAAGTTAGATTGGCGAATAGCAGGAATGTGTAGGATAAGTTCAAAAGCTTGTAAAATGATTTCTTACCATGAAGGTAGCGACCGGAGAATTGGCGGATGTCGCCGGCTTGCGGCTATGGCAGGATGGAAGTGAAGTGGGGAAAGTGGCTTCGAGGGGAAGGAAGAGAAGTATGGGGAGGAAGAGAAGTAACGGGGACGTGACACTGGGATATGGCCCACTGAAACCGTGAGTCGTAACACTCACAACATGCCAGTTTGTCCAGAGCAAGCGTGGCCAATCATGCCGCAGAACAGCCTACTCGAGGATCGCTCTCGCGAAGACCATCCCAATCATCCAAGCACCCCAATCGAACAGTATGTAACAATCATCAAGCAGAACAACTGTGTTATGGCGTTCCTTCTAGAAGACTCGGTCTAACGGTGGATCCATTGGGGGGCAGTGCTAGTTTTAGTATAAGAACAAGCATGAAATGACTCAAATGGATCCATGTGTGGTTTGTGGAAATAACACACATGCAATGACTCTAGTGGTTGATCCATGTGTGGTTTGTGGAAATAACACACATGCAATGACTGTAATGGATCCATAAGTGGTTTATGGAAAAGAACCCACATGCAATAACCACTGGTTGATCCATATGTGGTTTGTGGAAAGAACACGCATGCAATGACTCTAGTGGTTGATCCATGTGTGGTTTGTGGAAAGAACACACATGCAATGACAGTGGTGGATCCATGTGTGGTTTGTGGATAGAACACACATGCAATGACTCTAGTGCTAGTTTTAGTATGAGAACACACATGCAATGACTCTAGTGGGTCCACATGTGGTTTGTGAAAAGAACACACATGCAATGAGCACTGGTTGATCCATAAGTTGTTTGTGGAAAAGAACACACATGCAATGACTCTAGTGCTGGTTTGTGGTTTTAGTATAAGAACAAACATGCAATGAATCTAGTGGTTGATCCATGTGTGGTTTGTGGAAAGAACACACATGCAATGACTCTGGTTGATCCATATGTGGTTTGTGGAAAGAACTCACATGCAATGACCACTGGTGGATCCATGTGTAGTTTGTGGAAAAGAACACACATGCAATGACCACTGGTTGATCCATGTGTGGTTTGTGGAAAGAACACACATACAATGACTCTAGTGCTGGTTTTAGTATAAGAACACACATGCAATGCCTCTAGTGGTTGATCCATGTGTGGTTTGTGGAAAAGAACACACACATGCAATGACTCTAGTTGTCGATCCATGTGTGGTTTGTGAAAATAACACACATGCAATGACTCTACTGGTTGACCCATGTGTGGTTTGTGGAAATAACACACATGCAATGACTGTAATGGATCAATAAGTCGTTTATGGAACAGAACCCACATGCAATGACCACTGGTTGATCCATATGTGGTTTGTGGAAAGAACACACATGGAATGACTCTAGTGGTTGATCCATGTGTGGTTTGTGGAAATAACACACATGCAATGACTGTAATGGATCCATAAGTGGTTTATGGAAAAGAACCCACATGCAATGACCACTGGTTGATCCATATGTGGTTTGTGGAAAGAACACACATGCAATGACTCTAGTGGTTGATCCATGTGTTGTTTGTGGAAGGAACACACATGCAATGATAGTGGTGGATCCATGTGTGGTTTGTGGATAGAGCACACATGCAATGACTCTAGTGCTATTTTTAGTATAAGAACACACATGCAATGACTCTAGTGGGTCCACATGTGGTTTGTGAAAAGAACACACATGCAATGACCGCTGGTTGATCCATAAGTTGTTTGTGGAAAAGAACACACATGCAATGTGTCTAGTGGATCCATGTGTGGTTTGTGGAAAAGAACACACATGCAATGACTCTAGTGTTGGTTTGTGGTTTTAGTATAAGGACAAACATGTAATTACTCAAATGGATCCATGTGTGGTTTGTGGAAAGAACACACATGCAATGACTCGGGTTGATCCATATGTGGTTTGTGGAAAGAACACACATGCAATGACCACTGGTGGATCCATGTGTGGTTTGTGGAAAAGAACACACATGCAATGACCACTAGTTGATCCATGTGTGGTTTGTGGAAATAACACACATGCAATGACTGTAGTGTTGGTTTTAGTATAAGAACACACATGCAATGACTCTAGTGGTTGATCCATGTGTAGTTTGTGGAAAAGAACACACACATGGAATGACTCCAGTGGTCGATCCATGGGTGGTTTGTGGAAATAACACACATGCAATGACTCTAGTGGTTGATCCATGTGTGGTTTGTGGAAATAACACACATGCAATGACTGTAATGGATCCATAAGTGGTTTATGGAAAAGAACCCACATGCAATGACCACTGGTAGATCCATATGTGGTTTGTGGAAAGAACACACATGCAATGACTCTAGTGGTTGATCCATGTGTGGTTTGTGGAAATAACACACATGCAATGACTGTAATGGATCCATAAGTGGTTTATGGAAAAGAACCCACATGCAATGACCACTGGTTGATCCATATGTGGTTTGTGGAAAGAACACACATGCAATGACTCTAGTGGTTGATCCATGTGTTGTTTGTGGAAGGAACACACATGCAATGATAGTGGTGGATCCATGTGTGGTTTGTGGATAGAGCACACATGCAATGACTCTAGTGCTATTTTTAGTATAAGAACACACATGCAATGACTCTAGTGGGTCCACATGTGGTTTGTGAAAAGAACACACATGCAATGACCGCTGGTTGATCCATAAGTTGTTTGTGGAAAAGAACACACATGCAATGAGTCTAGTGGATCCATCTGTGGTTTGTGGAAAAGAACACACATGCAATGACTCTAGTGCTGGTTTGTGGTTTTAGTATAAGAACAAACATGCAATGAATCTAGTGGTTGATCCATGTGTGGTTTGTGGAAAGAACACACATGCAATGACTCTGGTTGATCCATATGTGGTTTGTGGAAAGAACTCACATGCAATGACCACTGGTGGATCCATGTGTAGTTTGTGGAAAAGAACACACATGCAATGACCACTGGTTGATCCATGTGTGGTTTGTGGAAAGAACACACATGCAATGATTCTAGTGTTGGTTTTAGTATAAGAACACACATGCAATGACTCTAGTGGTTGATCCATGTGTGGTTTGTGGAAATAACACACATATGCAATGACTCTAGTGGTTGATCCATGTGTGGTTTGTGGAAATAACACACATGCAATTACTCTAGTGGTTGATCCATGTGTGGTTTGTGGAAATAACACACATGCAATGAATCTAGTGGTTGATCCATGTGTGGTCTGTGGAAAGAACACACATGCAATGACTCTGGTTGATCCATATGTGGTTTGTGGAAAAAACCCACATGCAATGACCACTAGTGGATCCATGTGTGGTTTATGGAAAAGAACACACATGCAATGACTCTAGTGCTGGTTTGTGGATTTAGTATAAGAACAAACATGCAATGACTCTAGTGGTTGATCCATGTGTGGTTTGTGGAAAGAACACACATGCAATGACTCTGGTTGATCCATATGTGGTTTCTGGAAAGAACACACATGCAATGACCACTGGTGGATCCATGTGTGGTTTGTGGAAAAGAACACACATGCAATGACTCTAGTGGTTGATCCATGTGTGGTTTGTGGAAATAACACACATGCAATGACTCTAGCTGTTTATCCATGTGTGGTTTGTGAAACTAACACACATGCAATGACTGTAATGGATCCATAAGTGGTTTATGGAAAAGAACACACATGCAATGACGACTGGTTGATCCATATGTGGTTTGTGGAAAGAACACACATGCAATAACTCTAGTGGTTGATCCATGTGTGGTTTGTGGAAAGAACACACATGCAATGACAGTGGTGGATCCATGTGTGGTTTGTGGATAGAACACACATGCAATGACTCTAGTGCTAGTTTTAGTATAAGAACACACATGCAATGACTCTAGTGGGTCCACATGTGGTTTGTGAAAAGAACACACATGCAATGACCACTGGTTGATCCATAAGTTGTTTGTGGAAAAGAACACACATGCAATGAGTCTAGTGGATCCATGTGTGGTTTGTGGAAAATAACACACATGAAATGACTCTAGTGCTGGTTTGTGGTTTTAGTATAAGAACAAACATGCAATGACTCTAGTGGTTGATCCATGTGTGGTTTGTGGAAAGAACACACATGCAATGACTCTGGTTGATCCATATGTGGTTTGTGGAAAGAACACACATGCAATGACCACTGGTGGATCCATGTGTGGTTTGTGGAAATTACACACATGCAATGACTCTAGTGTTGGTTTTAGTATAAGAACACACATGCAACAACTCTTGTGGTGGATCCATGTGTGGTTTGTGGATAAGAACACACACATGCAATGACTCTAGTGGTTGATCCATGTGTGGTTTGTGGAAATAACATACATGTAATGACTCTAGTGTTGGTTTTAGTATAAGAACACACATGCAATGACTCTAGTGGTGGATCCATGTGTGGTTTGTGGGAAAAGAACACACACACATGCGATGACTCTAGTGGTTGATCCATGTGTGGTTTGTGGAAATAACACACATGCAATGACTCTAGTGGTTGATCCATGTGTGGTTTGTGGAAAGAGCACACATGCAATGACTCTAGTGGTTGATCCATGTGTGGTTTGTGGAAATAACACACATGCAATGACTCTGGTTGATCCATATGTGGTTTGTGGAAAGAACACACATGCAATGACCACCGGTGGATCCATGTGTGGTTTGTGGAAAAGAACACACATGCAATGACTCTAGTACTGGTTTGTGGTTTTAGTATAAGTACAAACATGTAATGACTCTAGTGGTTGATCCATGTGTGGTTTGTGGAAAGAACACCCATGCAATGACTCTGGTTGATCCATATGTGGTTTGTGGAAAGAACACATGATGAACCACAAGTATAGGGGGTGTATCGCAGTATTTTCGATAAGTAAGAGTGTCAAACCCAACGAGGAGCAGAAGGTGCTGGCTAGTGGTATGGATCAGGAATTCTCTGCAAATACTTAGCAAACTGATTTTTAGGGGTTTTTGATATAGCCAGTAAACAAAGTACGAGTAAATAAAAGACAGTAGGAATAAATGCAGCAAGTGGCCCAATCCTTTATGCAGCAAAGGACAAGCCGGTTGTATTACTTAAGATGACCAAACGTTCTCGAGGACACATGGGTACATTGTCAAGTGCTTTCGCTTCATATAGTTGATTAATCTTCTTTAGCTTGCTAAGTGTTGTGTGGGTGAACCTGTGCTAATGTACCACCCCATCCAAGACTAATACATACTTGTGATTATACCCCTTGCAAACATCTGTAAGTACAAGAAAGTTATTAAGGTAGAAACCTAACCACAGCTTTAAACTCTAAGACCCTTATGTCCCTTGTGCAATGGTTTCCTAACGGGGGTTCAGGTTTCTATCACCCCGGCAACCCCTACGATTAGTAGCCAAATACACAATGCATTCCCCTAGGCCCATATAGGTGAAGTGTCATGTAGTCGATGTTCACATGACACCACTAGAAGAAGTACACAACAACTTAAATAACAATCTATTGAAGCTTTCTCAATGCAACTCCACTACTAACAACAAGACTTCTCCCATGTCCTCAAGAAGAAAACGAACTACTCACAATACATCATATGGATCATGATCAGAGATGGAATAATGATGTATAAAAATCTGAACATAAACAATAATTCAATGGTTCACTCGATAGCATCAACTACAAAGAGTAATCAACACCGGGAAAGTTTCCCCTATGAACTAATGCAAGATTCAACGCAATTGTTACAACAATATGGAGATGGTGATGAGGGTGATGATGGTGATGATGGTGGTGATGGTGGTGATGATGATGATGATCCCGATGAAGTCCAGCTTGATGGTGGTGTTGATGGCGACGATCTCCCCTCTCCGGGAAGGAATTCCCTCGGCAGAAATCTGCCTGCCGGAGAGATATTTCTCTCTCGGTGTTTTCCTCCCCGCAGAGGCGGCGGAATCTTTCTGTGGTCGCTCCCTGAGTCTTAGGTTTCGGGGGGATGATTTATGCCAGAGGGGAGAGGCTGGAGTGGGCCAGGGTGGCCACACCACCTCCTGGCGCGGCCTAGGGCTGCCCGCGCCAGGGGGTGGTGTGGGCCCCTGTGGCCCATCTCCACTCCGTCTTCTGGCATCCTTAGTCTTCTGGAAAAATAGGATTTTCTGTATATTTTCCCGGATTTTCTGATCTTCACGAATTTTGCCTCTAAACAGCACCTTTTTCATCAGAATCCTGACTACAGCGGTCCATGCTCCAAAAGTCATCAACCATGCAAAAACAGATGAAATAACATGAGTATCTCCTCTCAATACGAAATATATCAATGAATAATAGTGAATTAAGACATAGATAGTGATGCAAAATGGACGTATCAACTCCCCCCAAGCTTAGACTTCGCTTGTCCCCAAGCGAAACTGAGCTCAATAAACATGGCCTCAGGTTTATGGAGTGAAGAGTCGATAAAAGAATACGGACAAGAAGCATCACATTCATCAAATATATAGATCATAATAGAAGACAACTCACTATTATATAACTCAACTTGTAATAAGTAAAGGAAACACAATAAAGATACATAAAGTGAATCAGAATTGGTAATGGCAAACTTAGCTCTTGGTCGAAGAATAGTTGATAATTTGCTGGAGTTCACAAATAGCTGGTTTTTTAATGATAGCTTTCAAAGTAGTAAAGATGAAGATAAGAGGAATGTGCAAAGCAAGGAACATAAGAAACATGAGTGAATAAATCATCATATGAATGAATGAAACACAACAACTCAAAATACTTGTTGAGATAGAAGGGAGTAGGTTTACTGACTCAACTACAAAGTAAAAGAAAGGCCCTTCAAAGAGGGAAGTAGGGATTATGATACTTACTAGCTTTCAGCTCTCATTGCCCCTATCATAGGCATCTTTAGGTGATTAAAGTTAAAGTGACACAACTAAGAGGATATGCTTGACAAGTTATAAGTTGAAATCTCATGCCCCTTACTTATGAGTAGCGATCCTCATGCTACTCAACTTCAGTCACGAGCAAGCTCTTGTCATTGTAAATACATGTGTATCATTGAGAACCGCCAACGGGGTACCCCTTGCACATGACACAGGAGCTATCCCATAATCAAAATGACAAGGCAAGCAGACAGTGAGCATCTCAGTGATCTTTTTATTTGCTATTTGCATAGGTTTTTATTGAGGATGCTTCATAGAATTCTCACTATAGTTAGGCTGCAAGTTTCCACCATGATTAAGCATGGCTTGGGCTAGTGGCCCAGGCGTTTCTCTAACACACATATAAACTCCATGATCTTACAAGTTCCACTTTTATTTCACACCCCCGGGATCCATAAGCAAAAGAACATGATCTCAACTAGGTACAAAGTACCAAATGAAGTGTTGAAAGCGGTCCCCATGATACATGGTTCGGCTAACTTCAACTCATAAAGCGCAAGCATATACGCAACAAAGAAGGACCCAATGGTTCAAGTTTATTAAATGCAAGAAAGTAAAGTGTGCCATCAAGTTCGTGAGAGCTTTAATCACTAATTTTCACATAAGAAGTTTAATTTGGGAGGTAGATAAAACAAGAATTTACTTGGAATAGCAATAATGCTACTAGGTGGGTATGGTGGACACAAATGGCAAAGGTTTTGGTTTAAAGGAGGTGGATGCACGAGAAGAATACCCTCTCAGTATAGGTTTTTGGCTAGCAAGGCTGGGTAGCAAGTATAAGAGTTGAAGGAAACAAACAAACATACAAGTGATAAAGACAAACATGCAATCTTCCTTGGAAGCACAAAATATCTTAACTAGAGAATACTAAACTTATTAGCAAATCAAGAAAGAAAGATGATGAAATTATTTTTCTTTAAAGGTACCTTTATCTTTTTCATTCAACTCTCAAAAATAGTGTTGCTACTGACCGAGCCAGGTTTGCCAAAACCAACTAAATTAACTCAATGATCCCAAAGTGATACCAATACTAACAACAAGATCAATCATATAACCACGAATTGAAAACTAATATAAGTTATGCAAAAGAGTGAATGATAGAACTTCTCATTAATATTCCATAACGGCAACTCACACCAAGGGATACATATCTAACGAGAGAGGGGACACTTCCATAATGCAAACCATACTACATAATAACTCCTCTATCCATGATATGACTCTACTAAAAAGGTAAAAAGATAGAAGATAGTGATGTGATACCGCGGCACTCCCCCAAGCTTGGAACAAACCAAGGGGATGCCAAACCTGATGACGAATTACTCCTTTGGTGGTGGTGGTATCCTCTCATCTTCGTCCATCTTCCAAGGTAAAGGGTTCCCATCAACAAAGGACATCGTGGTTTCCAACATCCTGAAACTTGCAGCAGCACTTATGAGTTTAAATCTAGCCTCATACTCACAGTTTTTATTTTGAACATCATAGAACTGCGCTTGCAGTTCGTTGGTTGTTTGGCGGAGTGAGAGGACTTCGTCTTTGAGTTCAGCAGTCTCCTTTTGGTGCTCGGTGATGAGTTCGGAACAAATCTTATGGATGATATCCACTTCGCGCTCCGCCATCTTCTTGTACCTAAATACTTCTTGTTCCAATGCTTCCATCCTGTCCTCCAGACTTCCTTCACCTTTAGGGCCTTGAACCTCTTTAATCCGAACCTCCCCACCTTCGAGCAATAACTCCTTGGGATGAATCTTCAATTCTCTCATGTATGGGTTGATGATATCTTCCAAGGAATCTCCCTTAACTGATCCAGTGGAAGACATTGAGGCTACAAATCTGAGATTTTACCTGGCAGAAACAGATCGAAACAAAAACACGACGAAAACACGATATACGGACCTCGAGGGATCCAGGGGTTATATATTACGAAGTTTCATATCAAAAGGAAGGTACTGGGTGAAAACGGATCGGAGGCGGAGTCTGGGGTGGCCTCACCACCTAGTGGCGCGACCAGGGGTGGGCCCGCACCACAGGGTGGTGTGGGCTACCCCGGCTCCGGTTCCGTCCCTTTTTTGCTTCTAACTTTCCTTATCGACTGAAAACTGCAAAAATATAGTTGTATTGTATTTTCGTGGAACTTTTCTTACCAGAACTGTTACCTATTTGAAAACAGACTCTGCAGGTCTCTGAATTTGGTCCTCGATGAATTTCTCCGGAGTTATAACTTGAAAGGCATCAACATCTTCATTGTAAGAATCTCCAACAATATAGTGTTTGAGTCGCTGTCCATTCACTACTTGTGTAGTATTATCTTTTAGAGAAGAAATTTTTATTGCTCCTGAACGGTATACTTCTTCAATGATGAAAGGTCCTTCCCATTTTGATAGTATCTTACCTGCAAAAAATCTAAGACGAGACCTATACAATAGAACTTTCTCACCAACATGAAATTCTCTCTTAAGTATTCGCTTGTCATGCCATCTTTTAACTTTTTCCTTAAAGAGCCTAGCATTCTCATAGGCTTCACTCCTCCATTCATCTAAAGAACTTAAGTCAAATAATCTTTTCTCACCAGCGAGCTTACAATCTCTATTTAGTTCTTTCACTGCCCAGTAAGCTTTGTGTTCTAATTCTAAGGGTAGGTGGCAAGCTTTCCCATAAACCATTTTATAAGGAGACATTCCCATAGTATTTTTGTAAGCAGTTCTATAAGCCCATAAAGAATCATTCAACTTCTTAGCCCAGTTTTTTCTAGACCTATTAACAGTCTTTTGCAAGATAGATTTAATTTCTCTATTTGATAACTCTACTTGCCCGCTAGTTTGGGGGTGATAAGCTGAAGAAATTCTATGATTAACATCATATTTAGCAAGGGTCTTCCTAAAACCACCATGAATGAAATGAGAACCCCATCAGTCATGAGATACCTAGGCACCCCAAACCTAGGAAAGATTGAAGGAAATATGCCCTGAGAGGCAATAATAAAGTTGTTATTATGTATTCCTTGTATATGATAGATGTTTATTTTGCATGCTATAATTGTATTGATAGGAAACATCAATACATGTGTGTTTAATAAACAAAAATGTTCCTAGTTATGCCTCTCTTATGGACTAGCTTGTTGATTAACAAGATGATCAAGGTTTCCTGATCATGGACATTGGATGTTGTTAATAACAAGGTCACAGCATTTGTGAAATGATGTGATGAACATTCATCCAAAGTATAGCATTACGATCAAGTCATTATGTTTATATTGCTATAACATCATACGAAGTAATCTTTATCCTTAGACCATGAGATCATGTTAATTGCTAACACCGGAAGAGTATCTTGATAACATCAAACGTCACACCGTAATAGGGTGACTATAAAGATGGGTTCAGTACTACGAAGGTGTTATGTTGAGGCTCATGGATCAAGAGTGGAATTTTTCAATCCAGATGATGGATAGATATACTCTGGGCCCTCTCGGTGATATCACATTAGGATAGCTTGCAAGCAAGTGATGTGATCACTAGAATGTTATATCACGGGAACGAGAAAAGAGTGCATGTCGGAAACAAGATCAAACTAGGTATGGAGATACCGATGATCGAATCTCGGACATGTAATATATCAAGAGACAAAGGGATTTAGTTACAAGCGTTAAAGGTTCTCACGATCACAGGAGTCATCGTTGAATGTGTAGGAGTCAGTACGGATCTCCAGGTCCCGCTGCTGATTATTGATCGGAGAAGGGTCTCGATCATGTCTGCATTATTCGCGAACCGTAGGGTGGCACACTTAAGAGTTACCAGACACCATTTTGGAGCATATATGTTTCATATGAAAGAATTGCAAAGCGCAGGAATTGTTTCAATAAAAACCGGAAATTGTTTCGGGTGAAATTGCAGAAGGTGGTTCTGCATGTGATATTGAAATATTGCAAGGGGCTATATGTGAATGTTTGTTAATTAAAGTAATTAACAAAATTCTGAATAAATTTAATAAAAATAGTTTTATTAATGAGAGAGCATTAAATTTGGAGAAATTTAATGCATTTTAAGTGGAGACTTTAAAAGGGAATGTGAAGAGGCATTTTAATGTGGAGGGGTTACCACCACATGAATGGGGGAGGTGAGGGGTCACCCCCCATGCGCCGGCCATGGAGAGAGGGGGCACCCCCCCTCATCCTATAAAAGGCCACCCATTCCCTCCTTCATCCTCACACCTCCTTGTGAAGGATCTCTCTCCCCCTCTAGAGTTATTCCTCCATGGTCTCGGATTAGCGAGATACATGTTCCCGGTGGCATTTCGTCTAGAAGGAGTTGCTGCTTCCGCTGGATCGCTGGATCGCTGGAGCGAGGAGGTGGAGGTTGCCCGGTGGCTTGAACGTGTGTGCGAGTGCGGATGCGCTGCTGAGTTGCGGCGCTCAGACTTCCTCACGATCTTGAGATTGGCAAGTGTACGAATACATCAACCACGAGTTCCTACTCGTTAACAAAGCTTGTTGTCTTCGAGGGTAAGTTCTCCATGGATGTATGTCCACCCGTTGCTCTGTATCTAGTAGATAGATCTTGGCGTGTAGTTCTCATCGTAGGAAATTTTTTGTTTTCTATGCTGCGGACCCAACAGTGGTATCAGAGCCTGATCTATGCGTAGGTGCTTTGCACGGGTAGTACACATATGTTTATATGTGGGCGATGATGATCATGTTATTGCATCTTCTATGTACTTTGGATATTGGTGGCATAGTGGGATGAAGCGGCCCGGACCAACCTTACATGTCATTCTACATGAGACCGGTTCCACGACTGACATGCAACTAGTTTTGCATAAGTGGCTAGCGGGTGTTTGTCTCTCCTACTATAGTCAATATCTGATTTACAACGAGTTGCTAATAACTTGTTTATCCTCGTTGTGGTTCATGTTCGTAGGTTAGACAGGTTCTATCTCCGAAAGCCCTAAGCCACGTAAAACTTGCAATTGATAAATTAGAGGCATCTAGTTTAGATCGTTGCTGGGCTAGTGTTTTGATATGGTATTGTTGTAAGTAGATGTATAATAGATACTCTTACAACTCACTTAACGCGTAAGTTCCATAGACCTTGGCCTTACACACAAAGGAATGATAGAGATCATACCACGATGCAAATGATAGAGATCACATGCATGGACCATATCACCTCACTTCACACATTAGATGCTAGCATCTTATATTGCTAGTTTGGTGCTTTTGGTAGCATTATAAGATGATCCCTCATTTAGATATCAAGATAAAATGTGTTCTTCCTTAAGTATGCCCCGTTTTGTGGATCGTGTTTTGAGGCATCACGTGATGATCGGGTGTTCTCAACTCTACGCTTTCATACAACGGGTGTAAGACAGTTTTACACACGCAAATACTAAGGTTCTTACTTGACGAGCCTAGCATGTATAGACATGGCCTCGGAACACGGACCGAAAGGTTAAGCATGAGTCATATAGTTGATATGATGCCCATATAGATGCTCGCCTTTGAATCTACACCGACTCACGTGATGATCGGACTTGGTGTAGTGGATTTGGTTCATGTAATCACCAAAAGGACACGAGGGATGTCATTTTTGAGTATGAGTTCATTAGTAATTTGGATTAGTTGAACTCAATCTATCATAAACTTAGTCTAAATATACTTCACAAATTATGTTGTAGATGGCACCACCTGCTTTTAATTTCAATGTGTTCATAAAGAAAGAGAAACTTGCTGCGAATGGTAGCAACTTCACCAACTGGCCTATGAATTTGAGGATTCTCCTCACTGCTGCACAAAAGCAATATATGCTAGATGCACTGCTAGGCCCCCCACCAGCTCATGATGCCCTTAACGAGGAAAAGAACGTCTATATAACTCGTTAGGAGGACCACAACTTAGTTCATTGCGGCATACTGTATGGGCTAGAGCCAGAACTTCGAAAGCGTTTCGAAAATGGCAATGCCTTTGATACCATGGGAGAATTGAAAATGATTTTCGATACCCATGCTGCCGTAGAGAGTTATAATGCTATAGAAAAGTTCTTTAGCTGCATGATGGAGGAAAAAAGCTCCGTTAGTGAGCACGTACTCAAAATGTCTGGGTACGCCGATAAGCTTGTGTCCTTGGGAATAACGATTCCCATTGACTTAGGCATACATCGTGTTCTCCAATCTCTGCCACCTAGCTACAAGAGCTTCGTGATGAACTATAATATGCAGGGCATGAAGAAGTCTCTTCCCGAGCTTCTGTCAATGCTTAAGACTGCAGAAGAGGAGATTAGGAAATAACATCAAGTGTTGATGATCAATAGGACCACCGGTTTCAAGAAGGACAAGAAAGGCAAGCACAAGGGAAAGAAGGGTGGCAAGTCTATTGCCACGCCTGAAAAGATACCCCGAGCTGGCCCTAAGTCTGACACCGAGTGCTACTATTGCAAGGGGACTGGCCATTGGAAGTGAAACTACCCCAAGTACTTGGCGGACAAGAAGGCCGGCAAGTTAAAGAAAGGTATTTGTGATATACATGTTATTGATGTGTACTTGACTAGTATTCGCAGTAGCACCTGGGTATTTGATACGGGATCGGTTGCTAATATATGTAACTCGGTTCAGGGGCTGTGGAACAAGCGACAACTAGCAAGGGATGAGGTCACGATGCGGGTCGGCAATGGATCAAGAGTTGATGTGATCGCCGTCGGAACGCTGCCTCTCCATATGCCGTCGAGATTAGTTATAAACCTGAATAATTGTTATTTGGTGCCTGCACTGAGCATGAACATTGTATCCGGATCGTGTTTGATGCAAAGTGGTTATTCGTTTAAGTCCGAAAACAATGGTTGTTCGATTTATATGAATAATATCTTTTATGGTCATGCACCTGTATTGAATGGTTTATTTCTGTTGGATCTCGATAGTAGTATTACGCATATTCATAATGTTGATGCTAAAAGGATTAAAATTGATAATGATATATCTACATATATGTGGCACTGCCGTCTTGGTCATATTGGCATTAAACGCATGAAGAAACTCCATTCTGATGGACTTTTGGAATCACTTGATTTTGAATCATTTGATACATGTGAGCCATGCCTTATGGGCAAGATGACTAGAACACCGTTTTCCGGTTCAATGGAACGGTTGACAGATTTATTGGAAATCATACATACTGATGTGTGTGGACCAATGAGTGTGTCGGCGCGAGGTGGATATCGTTATTTTGTTACTTTCACGGATGATTTGAGTAGATATGGGTATATCTATTTAATGAAACACAAGTCTGAAACTTTTGAAAAGTTCAAAGAATTTCAGAATGAAGTGGAAAATCATCATAACAGAAATATCAAATTTCTATGGTCCAACCGTGGAGGAGAGTATCTTAGTTACGAGTTTAGCACACATATGAAAGACTGTGGAATAGTTTCACAACTCACGCCTACCGGAACACCATAACGTAATGGTGTGTCAGAACGTCGTAATCGTACTTTATTGGATATGGTTCGATCTATGATGTCTCTGACTGACTTGCCACTGTCATTTTGGGGTTATGCACTGGAAACCGTTGCATTCACTTTAAATAGGGCACCATCTAAATCCGTTGAAAAGACACCATATGAATTATGGTTTGGAAACAAACCTAAGCTGTCATTTCTCAAAGTTTGGGGATGCGATGTTTATGTGAAGAAACTTCAACCGGATAAACTCGAACCCAAAGCGGAAAAATGCGTCTTCATAGGATACCCTAAGGAAACAATTGGGTATACCTTCTATCACAGATCCGAGGGTAAGGTCTTTGTTGCCAAGAATGGATCCTTTCTTGAGAAGGAGTTTCTCGCGAAAGGTGTGAGTAGTCAGAAGGTAGAACTCGAAGAGGTTATTGAACCTTCTCTTCATGAAATGGCGAGTAGCGCAGCTCCAGAAGTTGTTTCGGAGTTGACTTCACCTAATGAAGAGAGAGCTAATGATATTGATCATGAAACTCCGAAAGAGGACACTACCGAACCTCGCAGGTCAAGCAGGACACGTGCAGCTCCTGAACTATATGGCAATCCTGTTATGAATTTCATGATTGATGAAATAGATGACCCTGCGACGTATGAAGAAGCGATGATGAGCCCTGATTCCAAAAAATGTCTAGAAGCCATGAAATCCGAGATGGAATCCATGTACGAAAACAAGGTTTGGACCTTGGTGGACTTACCTCACGATCGAAAGGCCATTGAGAATAAATGGATTTTCAAAAGAAAAACTGATGCTGATGGTAATGTAACCATCTATAAGGCTCGACTTGTCGCAAAGGGGTTTCGATAAATTCAAGGAGTTGACTATGATGAGACATTCTCTCCCGTAGCGATGCTTAAGTCGGTTAGGATTATGTTAGCAATTGCTGCATATTTCGATATGGTAGATGGATGTCAAAACTGCGTTCCTCAATGGTAATATTGAAGAAGAGTTGTATATGATACAACCTAAGGGTTTTGTCGATCCTAAGGATGCTAATAAGGTGTGCAAACTTCAGCGATCCATCTATGGACTGAAGCAAGCATCACGAAGTTGGAATCTCCGCTTTGAGGAGGTGATCAAAGAGTTTGGATTTGTCCAAACTTATGGAGAGGCTTGTATTTACAAGAAAGTGAGTGGGAGCAATGTGGCATTTCTGATATTATATGTGGATGACATATTATTGATTGGAAATGATTTAGATCTTTTAAACAGTGTTAAAAGTTATCTAAACAGCAAATTTTCGATGAAGGACCTTGGTGAAGCTTCATATATATTAGGCATTAAAATCTATAGAGATAGATCAAGACGCCTAATCGGGCTATCGCAGAGTACATACCTTGATAAGATATTAAAGAAGTTTAATATGGACGGAAGTAAGAAGGGGTACTTACCTATGTTGCAAGGCAAGACATTGAGTAAGACTCAAAGTCCGGCTACGGCGGAAGAAAGAGAGATAATGGATAAGGTCCCCTATGCCTCAGCCATAGGCTCTAAAATGTATGCCATGCTATGTACAAGACCGGATGTGGCACATGCTATTAGTTTGACTAGTAGGTACCAATCTGATCCAGGTTCGGAACACTGGATAGCGGTCAAGAATATCCTTAAGTACTTGAGAAGAACTAAGGATATGTTTCTTGTATATGGAGGTGAAGAAGAGCTAGTCTCTAAGTGTTATGTCGATGCTAGCTTTGACACTGATCCGGATGACTCTAAGTCTCAATCCGGATACGTATTTCTCTTGAACGGAGCAACAGTTAGTTGGAGGAGCTCCAAACAACCTGTGGTGGCTGGATCAACGACGGAGGCAGAATATGTTGCTGCTTCAGAAGCAGCGCAGGAAGCGGTTTGGATGAAGGAGTTCATAACGGAACTGGGTGTGGTTCCTAGTGCGTTGGACCCAATGGTGATCTATTGTGACAATAATGGAGCCATAGCCAACGCCAAGGAACCAAGGTCTCACAAGAATTCCAAGCATATTAAGCGCCGGTTTCACTCCATCCGCGAGCATGTCAAGGATGGAGATATAAAGATTTGTAAAGTGCACACGGACCTGAATGTAGCAGATCCGTTGACTAAAGTACTCCCTAGGGCAAAACATGATCAACACCAGAACTCCATGGGTGTTAGATTTATCACTATATAAACTAGATTATTGTCTCTAGTGCAAGTGGGAGACTGAAGGAAATATGCCCTGAGAGGCAATAATAAAGTTGTTATTATGTATTCCTTGTATATGATAGATGTTTATTTTGCATGCTATAATTGTATTGATAGGAACATCAATACATGTGTGTTTAATAAACAAAAAGGGTTCCTAGTTATGCCTCTCTTATAGACTAGCTTGTTGATTAACAAGATGATCAAGGTTTCCTGATCATGGACATTGGATGTTGTTAATAACAAGGTCACAGCATTTGTGAAATGATGTGATGAACATTCATCCGAAGTATAGCATTACGATCAAGTCATTATGTTTATATT
This sequence comes from Avena sativa, assembly GCA_916181665.1. Lineage (NCBI taxonomy): Eukaryota > Viridiplantae > Streptophyta > Magnoliopsida > Poales > Poaceae > Avena > Avena sativa. Next base: position 154,837,931 of record OV702289.1, on the reverse strand, counting down.
GCTATAACATCATACGAAATAATCTTTATCCTTAGACCATGAGATCATGTTAATTGCTAACACCGGAAGAGTATCTTGATAACATCAAACGTCACACCGTAACAGGGTGACTATAAAGATGGGTTCAGTACTACGAAGGTGTTATGTTGAGGCTCATGGATCAAGAGTGGAATTTGTCAATCCAGATGACGGATAGATATACTCTGGGCCCTCTCGGTGATATCACATTAGGATAGCTTGCAAGCAAGTGATGTGATCACTAGAATGTTATATCACGGGAACGAGAAAAGAGTGCATGTCAGAAACGAGATCAAACTAGGTATGGAGATACCGATGATCGAATCTCGGACATGTAATATATCGAGAGACAAAGGGATTTAGTTACAAGCGTTAAAGGTTCTCACGATCACAGGAGTCATCGTTGAATGTGTAGGAGTCAGTATGGATCTCCAGGTCCCGCTGCTGATTATTGATCGGAGAAGGGTCTCGATCATGTCTGCATTATTCGCGAACCATAGGGTGGCACACTTAAGAGTTACCAGACACCATTTTGGAGCATATATGTTTCATACGAAAGAATTGCAAAGCGCAGGAATTGTTTCAATAAAAACCGGAAATTGTTTCGGGTGAAATTGCAGAAGGTGGTTCTGCATGTGATATTGAAATATTGCAAGGGGCTATATGTGAATGTTTGTTAATTAAAGTAATTAACAAAATTCTGAATAAATTTAATAAAAATAGTTTATTAAATGAGAGAGCATTAAATTTGGAGAAATTTAATGCATTTAAAGTGGAGACTTTAAAAGGGAATGTGAAGAGGCATTTTAATGTGGAGGGGTTACCACCACATGAATGGGGGAGGTGAGGGGTCACCCCCCCTCCCATGCGCCGGCCATGGAGAGAGGGGGCACCCCCCCTCCTCCTATAAAAGGCCACCCATTCCCTCCTTCATCCTCACACCTCCTTGTGAAGGATCTCTCTCCCCCTCTAGAGTTATTCCCCCATGGTCTCGGATTAGCGAGATACATGTTCCCAGTGGCATTTCGTCTAGAAGGAGTTGCTGCTTCCACTGGATCGCTGGAGCGAGGAGGTGGAGGTTGTCCGGTGGCTTGAACGTGTGTGCGAGTGCGGATGCGCTGCTGAGTTGCGACGCTCGGACTTCCTCATGATCTTGAGATCGGCAAGTGTATGACTACATCAACCACGAGTTCCTACTCGTTAACAAAGCTCGTTGTCTTCGAGGGTAAGTTCTCCATGGATGTATGTCCATCCATTGCTCTGTATCTAGTAGATAGATCTTGGCGTGTAGTTCTCATTGTAGGAAATTTTTTGTTTTCTATGCTCCGGACCCAACAAACATAATATCCTTAAGCATTTTTAGAGAAGTCTCCCCGTCAGCACTCTTTGTAGGAATGGCTTCTACCCACTTAGTAACATAATCAACGGCAACAAGAATATGAGTGTAGCCTTTCGAAGGAGGGAAAGGACCCATAAAGTCAAATCCCCAACGATCAAAAGGTTCAATAACTAGAGAGTAGTTCATAGGCATTTCATTGCGTCTAGAAATATTACCAACACGCTGACATTCATCACAAGATAAAACAAATTTTCTTGCATCTTTAAAAAGGGTAGGCCAGTAGAAACCTGATTGTAGTACCTTTTGTGTAGTTCTATCTCCTGCATGATGTCCTCCATACGCACTACCATGACATTTACGCAATATCTCCTTTTGTTCATATTCTGGAACACATCTTTGCATAATACCATCCACTCCTTCTTTGTATAAGTGTGGGTCATCCCAAAAATAATGCCTCAAATCATAGAAGAACTTTCTTCTTTTCTGAGCTGTAAAAGTTGGAGGCAAATACTTGGAGACAATAAAGTTAGCATAATCAGCATACCAAGGGCTTCCTCACGAGCTCACCCCTACTGCAGCTAATTGTTCATTTGGGAAACTATCATTAACAGGCATAGGGTCAAAAGAGATGTTTTCCAAACGAGATAAATTATCAGCTACAGGGTTTTCAGCACCCTTCCTATCTACTATATGTAGATCAAACTCTTGTAAAGTAGTACCCATCTAATAAGCCTAGGCTTAGTGTCCTTCTTCGTCATAAGATATTAAATAGCAGCATGATCAGTATGAATGGTTACTTTTGAGTCCACAATATAGGGCCTAAACTTATCACAGGCAAAAACAATAGCTAGAAATTCCTTTTCAGTGGTGGCATAATTCCTTTGAGCAGCGTCTAGAGTCTTACTATCATAATGGATAACGTTTAACTTTTTATCAATGCGTTGCCCAAGGACAGCCCCTACAGCAAAATCACTAGCATCACACATTATTTCAAAGGGTAAACTCCAATCAGGTGGTTGAACAATAGGGGTTGTAGTTAAAGCCTTCTTAAGAGTTTCAAAAGCTTCCCTACAATCATCATCAAAAACGAAGGGTACATCTTTTTGAAGAAGATTAGTGAGAGGTTTTGATATCCTAGAGAAGTCTTTAATAAACCTCCTATAGAAACCAGCATGACCAAGGATACTACGAATACCTTTGATGTCTCTTGGACATGGCATCTTCTCAATTGCCTCAACCTTAGCTCTATCAACTTCTATGCCTCTTTCAGAGACTTTATGCCCAAGAACAATCCCTTCATTAACCATGAAGTGGAATGTAACTACCTCGGTGAATTACGCTCCTAGTTACAAGCCTGGATGAACGGAAATGGTTGAAATAGTACGGTGGGGCCCAAATGCCACTCACAGGTAGACCTTTCGGTCGTCCCAACCATTTCCAAACATCGGGACAAGAACGGGCGGCGTAATCGGCAGGCGAAGGGATCAACTACATACACAAATGAGTATGTATGCAAGCCACCATACAAGAGTACATCAGAGCCATTCCATCTAAAAAGAAAGGAAATATAGCAACTCCATACGGCAAGATCCAAATATCCTAGATAGATATAATAGTTTAGGATATCTCCTCATACATCAAGCATCAGAGTATCAAGCGGAAGCGGAAGACAAAATCCGAGTACGGATAAGAAGCAAATCGGCATAAGATGCCCCACAAATAAGCACTTCCCGCCCACAGATCTCACGGATCCCCGTTCCCGGAATCTCTACACCGAATGATCGTTGCCCACATCGTCCGTCTCTTCCACCCAGTATCCGTCTTGCGAGGGTACCTGTTCATCTGAACCAATAATTTATCGTGTGAGACCCTAGGGGTACTCAGCAAGTCTTTATGCCTCTAAAGGGGACACAACCTGGGGTGACGCAATAGCAGCAAAAGATAAACCCTAGCAATTCTATAGATACTCGCTAACCATCCGCCTAACCAGAGATAGACGGATGTCCGTGAATTAATAACAACAGTGATAACAGTTATAACGGTAATCTTAACAGATCCATCCTCCTCCTCGCTTACCGACGAGGAAGCGGACGAACAACCCCCATCCGTTGGCAGTTTTATTATTCATTCCATGAGTGTTGCACTATTTACTAGTCAGGTACCTAGTCTAGTCAAGTTAAAAGCGGTACTTTAGTTATGCTTGTCTATGATCGAGAAACTGTGCTCCAATTCATCCATAACCGCGGACACGGCTTTCAGAAAGTTTTACCCTGCAGGGGTGCACAAATAGCAACACACACTCGATATGCCTTGGAAAAATCAAATCAAAACCCAACGAGGCAGTCACGACAAAGCGATCACAGGATTCAGAAATATTTCAGGGGGCCACCCCATTAAGCTACCCGCGACGAAGTTGGCCTACTCCGAGACGGACTCAAGGTTTGCGCCAATGGCTGTGAATGACTGGGAACCCTAAAATGTGACTGGGCTTGTCGACACCGCGAAAACACTCCGCTTTCCTAAACAGTACAGTGTGCAGTACCTCGCACAATTTAAATAAAGCAGTAAAGCATGGCATAAGTACAGGATAGTAAATAAAACCTCAAACTAGTTTGTGGCCCCAAGAAATAAGAATGAATCAAGCTCTGGCTCAGGGGGGTTCATAAGCCTCCCGGATGTGGATAGCGCGAATATTCAAGGAACAGGAATCAAGTACTCGGGGTCCTACGGGACACAAGTGAGCATAAAAACCAAATAACAGATATTGCTCACCGATGCCACTTTCATTAGTTATCCCATTACTACTCAGGTTAAGTTGTTTAGGTACCTCGTTATCCATCAGACACTCACATACCCTACACATGCTGTTCTACGACTCGCAAGGCTCAAACAACTCCTGTAGTAATGGCTCATGGGATGAAGGAACAAGCTTCGGTGGGGTTTAAAAGTAAAGGCTATGCAATACTTGGGATTCAATTTAATGCAATCGCGACTCAATGATGCAAGAATAAGAAAGAGGCAATAGGTACTATATGTATGCAAGCATGTGGTAGTGCTTGCCTGGCAGCTCAGTTGAAGCAAGGGATGGATCTGGGTAGTGCTCCTGGTTCTCTTGATATATCCCCTGCTCAGCGTCTATTCGAAGAAGAACCAAACAAACAAGGGCCAACATAAATAAAGTGCACAAGCATATGAATAAATGCGACAAGCAAACAATCATGCCATGATGAATGATGCACAATTTGCATGGCAATAAAGTAGCATGGCATGGGTGAGGTGTGGAATACAATAATAAAGCATTTTATTTAGTTTTGGCCCCATTTTATTCTCATATTAGTTGCTGTATACATTATATTTATATGATGCATGCTTCAAATCAAACCATGGAAGGCATAAACAGAAAGGTCTCGTCGAGCTAATCATTTTAGACATATTATTTATTAAATTTGGCCTTATAAATCAAAAGTTATTAATTTATTAAGTCAAAAGGGCAATTTATTGTAATTTAAATAAACTTGGAATTTTAAATGTTCAAAATATATTTTTAATGGCATATTTGAATTCCTCACATTTTTCTGATTTGAAAACATATATTATTTGTATTAATTGCATTCATATTTTAAAAGTTATATTAAAAAAGAAATAAAATTGAATTTGAAAATAATTTGAAAAGATTTGAATTTAAAAACAGAAAACAGACAATACTTTTGTTACTCAGCTAGCAGCTAGCCACAGCCACTGACAGATGGGTCCAAGCTGACCTGGCGAAACACACGCGCAGGAAACTTTTAACACCGCGAGCTGACCCAGCCCAAGGCGAATGACAGGTGGGCCATCGACCACGCGGGTCCACGCGGCAGAGGTGAGCGGGCCAGGCACTGACAGGTGGGACTAGGCTGGAGCGCGGGTTGATGAAACCAAAGGCTGGGGGGTTTTCTGCAAAGGCGCACAGCGGCTGGCAGGTGGGTCCTAAGGAGCGCGGGTTGATGCACAAAAGGATGCGGGGGGTTTACGCAAAACGGCCAAAGCCGTACTGTTCCTCTTCTCTGTCTCGATCGACATATCGGTGCGCGGCGCGGGCGGAGCGGGAACTCGAACCTGGGACGTGCGGCACGCGCTGGGGGGTGCGAGCCAGTGCGCTGGCCTGGGCTTGGTGTTAGGGTTGGTCGGCGCGGCCTAGATAGGGTTTCTGCGACCTGGGAGCGAGCAGTAACGAACGCGACGCCGGCGCACAGAGGCCGTTCGACGATTTGACCGGCGAGCACAGGCGACGGCAGCGGGGCGGACCGTGTCTAGGGGGTACAGGGACTCACCGAGAGTGTGTCGGCGTGGACGGATCGAGCAGAGGAGCAGTGGATCGGCGTCGAGGCAGACGTACTGGCGGCTAGGGTTTGCATCGGTGCAGCGTTGGTTCTGGTGTCTCCGGTCCGTCTCCTCCTCGTCGCCGGGCTCAGGGTGAAGCAGAGGAGCCTCCTGGTACTCCTCGACCACTCCCCGGACTGCCTGCGCGTCTGGATCGACGGGGTGCGGTGGAGGCCGACGGTGGTGTAGTCGGCGATGGTATGGCGGTGGTGAGGGACGGCAGGGAGAGGGGAGCGTCCTGGGGTGGATCTGGGGATGGTCTGGCGAGGCAGAGAGGTGCCGTGTGGTGGTAGATAGGGACGGGAGAGGGAGGTGGTACCGTGGGCGCGAGGTAGATGGGAAAAGGTGGCTCGGTGCCACCTTTCCTCCTCCTTGCTCACGTGCACGGCAGGGCCAGACCAGGGCAGGTGCATGGGGGCTTACAGGTGGGCCCAGGGGCGAGGCCAAGGAGGCAGGGGCAGGTTCGGGCTGGGGGGCCCTAGGGCAGAGAGAGAGAGCTAGGGAGATAGAGGTGAGGCTCGGGTTGGGGGGTTGTAGCCTCGGGCTAGGGTTGGTGTTAGGGTTGGGGGGGGGTAGCTAGGTGGGGTTTGGATGGTCAGGTGGAGCCAGCTAGGTAGGGAGAAGGGGGGGTCGAAAAAGAGGGGGAGGTGGTAGCTTAGGGTTTTGTACTAGGGGGTATGGGTAGATTAGAGTGGATGGAGAGGTAGGTTTAGGGTTAGCTTAGGGTTTAGAGAGAGAGGAGAGGTGAGGTGGTGGCAAACCTTTGCCAAGCTCAAGCATGAACAAGATCAAACCAAGCTAGGCCAAAAGAGAGAAGAGAAGGGAAGGTGGTGATGGTAAGGTTGGGTATGGTGATGAGGTTTAGGCAAGGTCAATATAGATCAAGCCCAAAGAGAAGGAGAGAGAGAGATCTAGAGATGATCCAATTAAAAAAAAATCAAATAAGATCCAAAAGTCAAGCCAAAAGGTGGTACTTGCATGGCCCATGCAAAGTATTTAATACCATGATTATCTTGTGGAAACAATTATATTAAACATGGCATTGTTCCTTTGCATTTCCAAAAGTGGAATAAAGCCAAGCCAAAGAAATGAAAGGATGCCCCATGTGGAATGGTTGGAGATGGCCATGTTTGAAACAAAATGGGACGTGCTAGTGTGTATATTCCACTAGATAATTAATAGTCCCAAAAATATTCCAACATGAGCATAATTCCATGATAATCCATATGGAAGCTAGGGAAAAAGGGATCCACTCACAAGGCATGCAAAGGTGGCCATGTGGCTCTCTTATATCAATAATGTGAAAACAACATGATGCCAAGATGAGATCATGTGGAAAAGAATTGGATCCCTCCCAACCCACATGAGCTAGAGGCAAACTCAAATAAAATGCAAAGCTCATATTTTAGTTGGATGGTGGAATTATAAGGTGGTGAAAGAAAGGTGGTGGAGTTAACAAAAGATATGCCCCCAACTCAACTTGGGCATTAAACAATATATCAAGAACCAAATACAATATCAAGAGGCAAATACAATTAACAATGCATATGAGAGAAGAACCAAAACAAAAAGGGTTTTATATGATGCTCAAATGCAAGGAGGCATGATGTCATGAGCATGATATAATGATGATGCAACAATTATATATTTGAAGTAGCCATTATATTACTAGACCAAGTAGCATTACAATTGTTAGACAATTGGGATACTACAACTCTCCCCCACTAAACAGGAATCTCGCCCCGAGATTCTAGGAAGAAGAAGACACAAAGAGGGTAGGATACTTGGCACGGAGGTCATCTTCACGTTCCCAAGTGGCTTCATCAACGGAATGGTGCGACCACTGCACCTTGCAGAACTTGATGGACTTGTTGCCAGTCCTTCTTTCTGCGATCTCTAGGATTTTTGTGGGGTGTTCTTGATAAGACAGGTCTTCTTGGAGATTGATAAGCTCATGGTCCACGGTCCTGTCGGGATCCTTGAAGCACTTCTTGAGTTGAGAGATGTGGAAAACATCATGGACCTTGAGTTTTTCCGGGAGCTCAAGAGCATAGGCAACTTCTCCTCTTCTTCCACGAACTTTGAAGGGACCGATGTATCTAGGAGCCAGCTTCCCTTTGATACCAAAACGGTGCGTGCCTCTCATGGGAGTGACACGAAGGTAAACGAGATCACCAGGGACATACTCCATGTCCGTGTGCTTCCTGTCATAGTTGCTCTTCTGGCGACTTTGAGCAATCCTCAGATTTTCCAGAATGATGTGAACCTTCTCCTCCGCTTGAGTCACAATGTCAGGGCCAAACAAGATTCTTTCACCTGCACCCGACCAACCAATCGGAGTTCTGCATTTGCGACCATAGAGCCTCAAATGGTGCCATCTTTAGACATTTCTGGAAGCTATTGTTGTACGAGAATTCAGCATACGGAAGACATTCTTCCCACTTCATGCCAAACGAGATGACGCAAGCACGAAGCATATCCTCCAGAATCTAATTGATCCTTTCCACTTGTCCTTGCGACTGAGGGTGGTACGCTGTGCTGAAGCTCAACTTTGTTCCCAAAGCATTTTGGAAACTTTCCCAGAACTTGGAAGTGAAGATGCTTCCACGGTCTGAACTGATCTCAAGCGGAACCCCATACAGAGAGACAATTCTGTTGATATAGAGCTCAGCCAACTGAATTGCAGAAATGGTTTCCTTGACGGGGAAGAAGTGAGCCACTTTAGAAAGCCTGTCAATGACAACAAAGATTGCATTGTTGCCCTTCTGCGACCTAGGAAAACCAGTGATGAAGTCCATCTCTACTTTCTCCCATTTCCATTCCGGGGGTTTCAATGGCTGTAGAAGACCGGAAGGTTTCTGATGGACAGCTTTCACTCTGCGGCAGACATCACACTCCGAGACATACTTGGCACAATACCTTTTCAAACCAGGCCACCAATATTGTGTTTTCAAGTCCATGTACATCTTTGTGCTGCCAGGGTGGATAGAAAGAATAGAATCGTGCGCCTCCTTGAGAACTTGCTCTCTCAAACCCGGGGAGTTCGGAACAAACATCCGGTGTTGAAAGAAGAGCGTGCCTTGATCATCGACATGGAAGGACTCATACTTCGGAAGCTGAATCCTGGAGATGATCTTTCTTGTGTACGGATCACCAAGCTGAGAAGAGCGAACCTTTTCTTCCAAGAGAGGTGTTGCTAGAAGGTTCAGGAGATACCCTTGTTCCACAATTTCAAGGTTGAGCTGACGGAATTCCTCGCACAAGAGAGGCTGTTGTTCTTCCATCATGAGGTTGTTGACATAAGCTTTGCGGCTGAGAGCATCTGCCATAACATTAGCTTTGCCCGGAGTGTAGTTGATGGTCAAATCGAAGTCATTGATTGCCTCAATCCATCTCCTTTGCCGAAGGTTGAGATCAGGCTGAGTAAATATATACTTCAGACTCTTGTGATCAGAAAAGATCTCACAACGGTTGCCAAGCAAGTAGTGCCTCCATACTTTCAAAGCAAAGACAACTGCTGCGAGCTCGAGGTCATGTGTAGGATAGTTGATCTCATGCGTCTTCAACTGTCGAGAGGCATAAGCAACAACTTGTTTTTCTTGCATGAGGACCGCACCCAATCCATGCAAAGATGCGTCACAGAAGATCTGGAACGGCTTGGATGTATCCGGAGGAACCAAGACTGGTGTGGAAGTGAGCTTCTCTTTGAGTGTCTCAAAGCTTGCTTGACATGCAGGAGTCCAAAGGTATTTCTTGCCTTTCTTGAGGAGATCGGTAAGAGGCTTCGCTATCTTTGAGAAGTTCTGAACGAAGCGACGGCAATAACTAGCCAAACCAAGGAAACTCCGCACTTCTTTGACATTAACAGGAGGAAGCCATTCAACAATTGTCTTCACAGTTTCCGGATTGACTGCAATGCCCTTGGCAGAGATGACGTGACCCAGATAGGTTACTTGAGGCAGCCAAAACTCACACTTGGAGAACTTTGCATACAAGCGGTTCTCACGAAGCTTGTTTAGGACACACCGAAGGTGTTCTTCATGCTCTTCTTGTGACTTAGAATAGACTAGGATGTCATCCAGATAGACCACAACGAACTTATCAAGATACTCCATGAAAACCGAGTTCATGAGCCTCGAGAAGGTGGCAGGTGCGTTGGTGAGACCGAAAGACATGACCGTGTACTCATACAGGCCATAGCGGGTGGTGAAAGCTGTCTTAGGAACATCTTCCTTGCGAATCCTGATTTGGTGATAACCACTTCTCAAGTCAAGCTTAGAGAATACCACAGCTCCAGCTAGCTGATCGAAGAGATCATTAATCCGCGGAAGGGGATATTTATTCTTGATGGTTTTAGCATTGAGAGCCCGATAGTCAACACAAAGTCTATCAGTCTGGTCTCGCTTCTTCACAAAGAGGGTTGGGCTACCCCAAGAAGAAGTACTATGCTGAATGAAACCCAACTTCTCTTGTTCATCAAGTTGACGTTTGAGTTCAGCCAACTCAGCAGGACCCATCTTATAAGGCCGCTTGGAGATAGGAGCGGTACCAGGTTCAAGCTCAATTACAAACTCAACCTCACGATCCGGAGGCATACCTGGCAACTCTTCAGGAAAGACATCTGGGAACTCACAGACCACCGGAACACTCTGAATAGCTTCCATAGCGTCAACATTCAGAGCCGCCAAAGAGAAAAGCTGGATAGCAGGAGTCAGACTTGGAGAATAGACTATATGGCCTTCAGGAATCTTCAGAGAAACCGAGCGTTCAGCACAATCAATCACAGCTGCATTTGCTGTCAACCAATCCATGCCCAAGATGACATCAATGTCAGAATTGCCCAGTATGATTAAGGAAGTCGAGAATGAAGAGCCACCAATCTCAATTTGATTGCCATGGCTGATTTTAGAAGCTGCCATTGTTGCTCCAGGAGAAAGGACCATTAACCGCTTAAGGAGAGGATCCATAGCTAACCCATTCTCGTCTGCAAACTTGGTTGACACAAAAGAATGCGATGCACCAGAATCAAACAAAACTCGTGCAGGGACTGAGTTAACGGATAGCATACCCATCACAACTCCAGGTGCATGCTCAGCTTGAGCGGCGTTGACACAGTTGGCACGAGCAACAGTAGACCCGGGCTTGGTGTTGATGTTGAGATCCCGAGGTGGTGGTGCACGAACCAAAGGAGAGCTTGCCGTAGATCTTGGAGGTGGTGGAGGAAGAGCCTTGTTCTTCATCGGACAGTTCCAGTATTGATGCCCAGTGTTTCCACACGTGTAACAAGCACCAGCTAGACGAGGACCGACGTAGCCAGGGACTCCGCCAGGCGCTCCAGGCTAGTGGTGGTTGTAGCCCCTGGGAGCCGCAGTGAGGGAGTTTGGTGGCCTTGGCGCGAAGCTTGAAGGTCTTGGTGAAGCCGGGAGCAACGGTGGAGTGTTAGGAACCCAGACACGACGCTTAGAAGGAGCTGACATAGCTGAAGAGCTTGCTGCATCACGGCTGTGTTTCTTTGACTCCTCAAACACTTGCCTACTTGTTTCTTCCTGCAGAGCTGTAAGCTGAAGTTCCAGAAAAGACGCCGGCCTTGCATGTGTGATTGCATACTTAATCGATGCGTTGAGCCCTTGCCTGAACCTCTTTTGCTTCTTCTTGTCATCAGAGATCTCATCGCCACCATAACGAGACAGGTTCATGAAGTTTCTGATGTAGGTGTTGACATTATCATTGCCCTGCTTGAGGTTGAGAAACACTTCCTTCATCCTCTCCATGACAATTTCTGACAGATACTGCTCCTTGAAAGCTCCAGTGAACTGTCCCCAAGTAGGCTGAAACCCAGTGCAGTTTGCCTTCAGGTAATTCTCCCACCAGAGAGCTGCATCTCCCTTCAGAAGGTGAGTAGCACACTTTACCCATTCTTGCTCAGGAACATCAGCAGTTGCCAGTAACCTTGACATCTCACGCAACCAATCATCAGCATCAAGTGGTTGATCAGAAACATCAAACTGACGAGGGTTGAACTTCAGGAAGCTTTTGATGTCTCCTCGCTTGGGAGGTGGAGGTAGCGGTACAAACTCATTCCTCCTGACACTTTCTTCGAAACGCTGCTGGTTCTGCTGCATTGCGGCCAAGGCATTGGCGATGCTTGACAACGCTGCCCCCAGTTCAGGTTGTATGTCCTCCTCAGAACGGCATGGTGGTGCCATCCTGTGATTGATATAAAACACAAGTCAGTACTATGATGGAGAATAATAATAATCCAAAATAGTACCAAGATGGAATTAACCAAGGTTAAAGGATACAATTTACTAAGATGATATTAAAATATCAACAAAGTTCAAAGCACCTAGAAGATATTAAGCATATCGCACACGACTGAAAAGGAGTGTGGTACACATATATATCAAAGAAAAAAAAATTCCACAAATTTCGGCATTAAAATACCAATAGATGCGCAAAATTACTTAAGGAATCAAGATTAGTGACTCTACCAACTCAATATACAAGAGCAATGATAAAAGTAGTGGTATGGTCGCGACTCCATCCCGCACTCAAATCATTACTCCGCACATGAATGGGCAAAACACATATCTCAACACCTTCTTCTGACGAGGAACCTAAAGATTAGCAAGTACGGAAACGAACACCACAAACAAGATGACGTCGGATAACAAAGAGTAAGACAGATCGCGTCGGTATACAACGAATCAGATAGATCGCGTCGGTTTACAAAAGCCTGTCGGTATGGAATGTACCAACAGTTGATAACCAAAAGGCCGATAAAGATAACAACTTGGATGCAACAGATAGACAAGGAATTACACACACACACACTCACACACACAGATATACAACCTATGGTACTACGGAAACCCAGAACACGTGAATCCTAGTTTGAATTTTAAGGAGAGAATTGAAAACGTTACACTTCCTTACCAGAAAAGAGTGGTGGTTGGGTAAGAAGAAAAGTGGAAGCAGTCCTACTCTCACGTTTTGTTTTTCCCTAGTATACATAACTACCAAAAATATTTGCTAGACAGACAACGACCATTTGGCTGAGACCCTGAAGGGCGGGATGGCTCTGATACCAATTGTAACTACCTCGGTGAATTACGCTCCTAGTTACAAGCCTGGATGAACGGAAATGGTTGAAATAGTACGGTGGGGCCCAAATGCCACTCACAGGTAGACCTTTCGGCCGTCCCAACCATTTCCAAACATCGGGACAAGAACGGGCGGCGTAATCGGCAGGCGAAGGGATCAACTACATACACAAATGAGTATGTATGCAAGCCACCATACAAGAGTACATCAGAGCCATTCCATCTAAAAAGAAAGGAAATATAGCAACGCCATATGGCAAGATCCAAATATCCTAGATAGATATAATAGTTTAGGATATCTCCTCATACATCAAGCATCAGAGTATCAAGCGGAAGCGGAAGACAAAATCCGAGTACGGATAAGAAGCAAATCGGCATAAGATGCCCCACAAATAAGCACTTCCCGCCCACAGATCTCACGGATCCCCGTTCCCGGAATCTCTACACCGAATGATCGTTGCCCACATCGTCCGTCTCTTCCACCCAGTATCCGTCTTGCGAGGGTACCTGTTCATCTGAACCAATAATTTATCATGTGAGACCCTAGGGGTACTCAGCAAGTCTTTATGCCTCTAAAGGGGACACAACTTGGGGTGGAGCAATAGCAGCAAAAGATAAACCCTAGCAATTCTATAGATACTCGCTAACCATCCGCCTAACCAGAGATAGACGGATGTCCGTGAATTAATAACAACAGTGATAACAGTTATAACGGTAATCTTAACAGATCCATCCTCCTCCTCGCTTACCAACGAGGAAGCGGACGAACAACCCCCATCCGTTGGCAGTTTTATTGTTCATTCCATGAGTGTTGCACTATTTACTAGTCAGGTATCTAGTCTAGTCAAGTTAAAAGCGGTACTTTAGTTATGCTTGTCTATGATCGAGAAACTGTGCTCCAAGTCGTCCATAACCGCGGACACGGCTTTCAGAAAGTTTTACCCTGCAGGGGTGCACAAATAGCAACAAACACTCGATATGCCTCGGAAAAACCAAATCAAAACCCAACGAGGCAGTCACGACAAAGCGATCACAGGATTCACAAATATTTCAGGGGGCCACCCCATTAAGCTACCTGCGACGAAGTTGGCCTACTCCGAGACGGACTCAAGGTTTGCGCCAATGGCTGTGAACGACTGGGAACCCGAAAATGTGACTGGGCTTGTCGACACCGCGAAAACACTCCGCTTTCCTAAACAGTACAGTGTGCAGTACCTCGCACAATTTAAATAAAGCAGTAAAGCATGGCATAAGTACAGGATAGTAAATAAAACCTCAAACTAGTTTGTGGCCCCAAGAAATAAGAATGAATCAAGCTCTGGCTCAGGGGGGTTCATAAGCCTCCCGAATGTGTATAGCGCGAATATTCAAGGAACAGGAATCAAGTACTCGGGGTCCTACGGGACACAAGTGAGCATAAAAAACAAATAACAGATATTGCTCACCGATGCCACTTTCATTAGTTATCCCATTACTACTCAGGTTAAGTTGTTTAGGTACCTCGTTATCCATCAGACACTCACATACCCTACACATGTTGTTCTACGACTCGCATGGCTCAAACAACTCCTGTAGTAATGGCTCATGGGATGAAGGAACAAGCTTCGGTGGGGTTTAAAAGTAAAGGCTATGCAATACTTGGGATTCAATTTAATGCAATCGCCACTCAATGATGCAAGAATAAGAAAGAGGCAATAGGTACTATATGTATGCAAGCATGTGGTAGTGCTTGCCTGGCAGCTCAGTTGAAGCAAGGGATGGATAGTGCTCCTGGTTCTCTTGATATATCCCCTGCTCAGCGTCTATTCGAAGAAGAACCAAACAAACAAGGGCCAACATAAATAAAGTGCACAAGCATATGAATAAATGCGACAAGCAAACAATCATGCCATGATGAATGATGCACAATTTGCATGGCAATAAAGTAGCATGGCATGGGTGAGGTGTGGAATACAATAATAAAGCATTTTATTTAGTTTTGGCCCCATTTTATTCTCATATTAGTTGCTGTATACATTATATTTATATTATGCATGCTTCAAATCAAACCATGGAAGGCATAAACAGAAAGGTCTCGTCGAGCTAATCATTTTAGACATATTATTTATTAAATTTGGCCTTATAAATCAAAAGTTATTAATTTATTAAGTCAAAAGGGCAATTTATTGTAATTTAAATAAACTTGGAATTTTAAATGTTCAAAATATATTTTGAATGGCATATTTGAATTCCTCACATTTTTCTGATTTGAAAACATATATTATTTGTATTAATGGGATTCATATTTTAAAAGTTATATTAAAACGGAAATAAAATTGAATTTGAAAATAATTTGAAAAGATTTGAATTTAAAAAAAGAAAACAGACAATACTTTTGTTACTCAGCTAGCAGCTAGCCACAGCCACTGACAGATGGGTCCAAGCTGACCTGGCGAAACACACGCGCAGGAAACTTTTAACACCGCGAGCTGACCCAGCCCAAGCGAATGACAGGTGGGCCATCGACCACGCGGGTCCACGCGGCAGAGGTGAGCGGGCCAGGCACTGACAGGTGGGACTAGGCTGGAGCGCGGGTTGATGAAACCAAAGGCTGGGGGTTTTCTGCAAAGGCGCACAGCGGCTGGCAGGTGGGTCCTAAGGAGCGCGGGTTGATGCACAAAAGGATGCGGGGGGGTTCACGCAAAACGGCCACAGCCGTACTGTTCCTCTTCTCTGTCTCGATCGACAGATCGGTGCGTGGCGCGGGCGGAGCGGGAACTCGAACCTGGGACGTGCGGCACGCGCTGGGGGGTGCGAGCCAGTGCGCTGGCTTGGGCTTGGTGTTAGGGTTGGTCGGCGCGGCCTAGATAGGGTTTCTGCGACCTGGGAGCGAGCAGTAACGAACGCGACGCCGGCGCACAGAGGCCATTTGACGATTTGACCGGCGAGCACAGGTGACGGCAGCGGGGCGGACCGTGTCTAGGGGGTACAGGGACTCACCGAGAGTGTGTCGGCGTGGACGGATCGAGCAGAGGAGCAGTGGATCGGCGTCGAGGCAGACGTACTGGCGGCTAGGGTTTGCGTCGGTGCGGCGCTGGTTCTGGTGGCTCCGGTCCGTCTCCTCCTCGTCGCCGGGCTCAGGGTGAAGCAGAGGAGCTTCCTGGTACTCCTCGACCACTCCCCGGACTGCCTGCGCGTCTGGATCGACGGGGTGCGGTGGAGGCCGAGGTGGTGTAGCCGGCGATGGTATGGCGGTGGTGAGGGACGGCAGGGAGAGGGGAGCATCCTGCGGTGGATCTGGGGATGGTCTGGCGAGGCAGAGAGGTGCCGTGTGGTGGTAGATAGGGACGGGAGAGGGAGGTGGTACCGTGGGCGCGGGGTAGATGGGAAAAGGTGGCTCGGTGCCACCTTTCCTCCTCCTTGCTCACGTGCACGGCAGGGCCAGACCAGGGCAGGTGCATGGGGGCTTACAGGTGGGCCCAGGGGCGAGGCCAAGGAGGCAGGGGCAGGTTCGGGCTGGGGGGCCCTAGGGCAGAGAGAGAGAGAGCTAGGGAGAGAGAGGTGAGGCTCGGGTTGGGGGGTGGTAGCCTCGGGCTAGGGTTGGTGTTAGGGTTGGGGGGGTAGCTAGGTGGGGTTTGGATGGTCAGGTGGAGCCAGCTAGGTAGGGAGAAGGGGGGCCGAAAAAGAGGGGGAGGTGGTAGCTTAGGGTTTGGTACTAGGGGGTATGGGTAGATTAGAGTGGATGGAGAGGTAGGTTTAGGGTTAGCTTAGGGTTTAGAGAGAGAGGAGAGGTGAGGTGGTGGCAAACCTTTGCCAAGCTCAAGCATGAACAAGATCAAACCAAGCTAGGCCAAAAGAGAGAAGAGAAGGGAAGGTGGTGATGGTAAGGTTGGGTATGGTGATGAGGTTTAGGCAAGGTCAATATAGATCAAGCCCAAAGAGAAGGAGAGAGAGAGAGATCTAGAGATGATCCAATTAAAAAAAATCAAATAAGATCCAAAAGCCAAGCCAAAAGGTGGTACTTGCATGGCCCATGCAAAGTATTTAATACCATGATTATCTTGTGGAAACAATTATATTAAACATGGCATTGTTCCTTTGCATTTCCAAAAGTGGAATAAATCCAAGCCAAAGAAATGAAAGGATGCCCCATGTGGAATGGTTGGAGATGGCCATGTTTGAAACAAAATGGGACGTGCTAGTGTGTATATTCCACTAGATAATTAATAGTCCCAAAAATATTCCAACATGAGCATAATTCCATGATAATCCATATGGAAGCTAGGGAAAAAGGGATCCACTCACAAGGCATGCAAAGGTGGCCATGTGGCTCTCTTATATCAATAATGTGAAAACAACATGATGCCAAGATGAGAGCATGTGGAAAAGAATTGGATCCATCCCAACCCACATGAGCTAGAGGCAAACTCAAATAAAATGCAAAGCTCATATTTTAGTTGGATGGTGGAATTATAAGGTGGTGAAAGAAAGGTGGTGGAGTTAACAAAAGATATGCCCCCAACTCAACTTGGGCATTAAACAATATATCAAGAACCAAATACAATATCAAGAGGCAAATACAATTAACAATGCATATGAGAGAAGAACCAAAACAAAAAGGGTTTTATATGATGCTCAAATGCAAGGAGGCATGATGTCATGAGCATGATATAATGATGATGCAACAATTATATATTTGAAGTAGCCATTATATTACTAGACCAAGTAGCATTACAATTGTTAGACAATTGGGATGCTACATGGAATTTCTCCCAATTAAGAACAAGATTAGTTTCTTCACACCTCTGCAAAACTTTATCAAGGTTGTGCAGACAATTATCAAAAGAAGTTCCATAGACAGAAAAGTCATTGATACATTGCAAATGTATCTATAATTTTTGATGCTCCATGCTTGGTTTTATCCACTTTCTTGTGCTTTGTCCACACTTTGGAGTACTTTTCATATGATTTCTTGGACTAACCTATTAACAAGAGCCACAGTGCCAGCTGCCTGTTTTCTGTTGTTTTTGGTTCCAGGAAAGTCAGAAAATGAATATTCTCGGAATTGGACGGGACAAAAGCCAAAGTGCCTATTTTTCTAGAAGACTCCAAGAGCCAGAATACGAGACGGAGGAGGGCCAGGGGCTGGCCACACACCCCCTAGGCGCGGCTGGGCCTGGCCGCGCCAGGGCATGGTGTGGTGGCCCCAGGCACCCCCTCGGTCTCCCTCTTCGCCTATAAGAAGCCTTCTAACCTAAAAACTTCGGGGGGGTCGACATTTTTCCAGAAGGAGTTCCGCTCCGCCGCCACCACCAGATTCCATGAAACAGCACCAGAAACTCCGTTCTGGCACCCTGCCGGGACGGGGAATTGGAGGAGATCATCGCCATCATCATCACCATCGCTTCTCCATCGACCATCCATGTTTCCCCCATCTATGACTGAGTAATCCCCCGCTGTAGGCTATGGGGATGGTAGGGATTGGATGAGATCGTTCATCTAATGGCATCAGATTGTTAGGGCATGGTGCCTAGTATCTTTTATTAGTGCTTTATGACTTTGTTGCGACTTGTTGTGCTTAATGCTTATCACTAGGGCCCGAGTGCCATGATTTCAGATCTGAACATGTTATTGATTCATTATGATAGTATTGTTTCTGGTCTTATCTACAAGTTGTATACACACGTTGTTGTCTGGAACCTATGGCCCCGAAGTGACAGAAATCGGGATAACCGGAAGGGAATGGCTTTGATGTGAGGATCACATGTGTTCATGGAGTGTTAATGCTTTGCTCCGGTGCTCTATTAAAAGGAGCACCTTAATTACCAGTAGTTCCCTAGAGGCCCCGCTACAAACGGGCTGGCAGACAAAAGATGTTGTGCAAGTTCTCATTGTGAGCACGTATGACTATATATGGAACACATGCCTAAGATTGTCTAGTACTTGGATGCTTTATCTTATTTATCTGCAATTGCCCTATGTTCTGATTGTTATGTGAATTGTCCTGTCCATGCAATGCCCATCCATCCATCCCTATGCTTACCGCACTCGAATCCCACCGTTTACTATTTTTGTTACTACTGTCTTTGTTTTACTACTGTTGTTACTTTACTATTCCTACTACAAAACTGTTGCTACTGATAAACTGCTGTGAGCAAGATTGTTTCCAGGTGCAGCTGAATTGACAACTCAGTTGTTAAGGCTTATAAATATTCTTTGGCTCCCCTTGTGTCGAATCAATAAATTGGGTTTCACTTCCCTCGAAAATACTGCGATACGCCCCCTATACTTGTGGGTCGTCAAGACTATTTTCTGGCGCCGTTGCCGGGGAGCATAGCTTTATTTATCAAGTTCACTTGGATTCTCTATTGTTCGCTACTATCCATCCATCATGGGTAAGTCTCGTGATGGCAAGGTTCCTATTTTACCATCCACTACAAGAAGAGGTACGGTTCTGAACACCTTTGTTGCTCTTGATTCACCGTCTGTTCTGAGTAAGTTCCTTACACCACCACATACACATGCTACACACACTGCTACTACTGCTGAATCTGAAACTTCTGATGCTTATAATGTTGCTTCTACTGTGCTTGATAAGAGTGGTTCATTAGGTCCTTTCCTAGATGCTACGATTGCTATAACTATAGCTAGAAATACCAAAACTCCTAATGAAGACACTACCACACCTGAGTCTAGTGAGAGTTATGATATTGAAGATGGTTATGTTGAGATGACCGATGAGTTTATTAAAGAATTTAAAAACACCCATGATAGGAGCGCTGCTAAGAGTCTCCTTGAGAGGCATACTATTAGACCCAAATTGTCTCCTGATGCTAAGTTTGCTGCTTCTCCCATAAACATTATAGATGAAGATTATGATTTCTCTCTCGATCTATCTTACATAGCTATTGTCGAGAAAGAACCTTTTTGTGGGACTAAGAATGAAAGTGCGGTAGCACATATGAATGAACTTTCTACCATGAGTGGCTTGTTTTCTGATGATATTAAGATGCATACTTACTTTGTTGCTAAGATTTTTCTCTTTTCACTGAAAGGAGAAGCTAAAACTTGGTTTAGTAATTTACCTCCTGGATCTATTGATAGCCCTGAGTGCTTGATTAGTACTTTCCTACAGAAATATTTTCCTCCCAGTGCTAGACATGCTATTTTGCAGGAACTTTTTGATTTTAAACAGGGAGAAAAAGAGGTATTGCCCGAATCTTGGGCAAGGTTTTGTGCTTTGATTCATGCACAAGCTGGAAGTCTATTACCTAAGAATGAGCTTCTTGATATATTTTATAATGGACTAACCGAAGAATCTAGGACATACCTAGATAGTTGTGCTGATTATGTTTTCAGGAATAGGACTCCTAAGGAAGCTGAGGAATTAATGGCTAAAATAAGCAAGAATTATGAAGATTGGGCTCCTCCTAAACAAGCTATACCTGAAGTAATTGTACCTGAACCATCTATTCCTGTGCCTATTCCAACATCAAAGAAGAGGGGAGTTATTGAATTAAATGATGAAGTGATGAGGGAAGCTAAGAAATGTCTTAAGGAGAAGGGAATTAAAGCTGTAGATGTCAAGAATTTACCTCCTATAGAAGAATTATGTAAGCCTATTCCCTACTCATCCACTATTGAGGTACACTCTCTCCAACACTTTGATGAAGGTGATATCCCTTACTCTAAACCTCCTGATCAACGCTTAGAAGAATTCGATATCTTTATTGTTAAGCAAGGTAACTTTAATAAAAGGGTGCGAAATCATCTAATGGAAAACACTAGAGCTATTGTTGAGTTGAAAGATATTGTGGAAAGAACCTCTAATGATGTTAAATTGATTGTTAAACACTTTCAAATGGTTCAAACTCAAATAGATCAACTCGTTAAAGTGCAAAACGACTTGCTAGTTAATGCTGCTAAAGAAAAACATGCTTATGAAATTAGAACTAGAAGTGGAACTGCTACCCAGGATCCTCTATATCCTGAGGGGCATCCCAAAAGAATCGAGCAAGATTCTCAACAAGCTGAAAATAGTGGTTCTACTCATAAGAAAAGGAAAAAGGAAAAAGAAACATAAAACCATTGTAGAACCCTCTGAACCTGCTATATATCCTAATAGTATATCTATCTCTGATGCTGAAACTGAAAGTGGTAATGAATAAAATGTTGTTCCTAATGAATAAAAAGTTGAAGAAGAACCTGAAAAGCACACTAAGAATACTAAATACACCAAAGAAGATTTTATTGCTAAGAAACATGGTAGTGAAAGAGAACCTTGGGTCCAAAAACCTATGCCTTTCCCTGGTAAGAAACACAAGTCAAAGGAAGATGAACACTATAATAAGTTTTGTGAGTGGATGAAGCCTTTATTCTTGCAAATTCCTTTGACTGATGCTATTAAATTGCCTCCTTACTCAAAGAATATGAAGGACATTGTCTCGAATAAAAGAAAGATCCCTAATGAAGAAATTTCTACTTTGCTTGCTAATTATTCCTTCAATGGTAAGGTTCCTAAGAAACTTGGAGACCCAGGGATTCCAACTATCCCTTGCTCTATTAAGAACAGTTATGTTAGAACTGCTTTGTGTGATTTGGGAGCTGGAGTTAGTGTTATGCCTTTCTCTCTCTATAAGAGGCTTCAACTTGAAAAATTAATACCAACTGATATATCTTTGCAAATGGCTGATAAATCTACCACTATTCCCGTGGTATATGTGAGGATGTACCTGTTCAGGTGGCTCACAATTGCTTGATATTGACTGATTTTCTTGTGCTTGAAATGCCTGAAGACTATAATATCTCTATTATTCTTGGGAGACCTTTTCTTAATACTGCAGGAGCTGTTATTAATTGTAATCAAGGAAAGGTGACCTTCAATGTTAATGACAAGGAACATACTATCTATTTCCCCAAGAAGATTGAAAGGACTTATGGTTTGAATTCAATTGAACATGTTGAAGGCATTCAAGTTGGAGAAATATATTGTCCCATACCAAGAGAAAAATTTGAAACTATTATGATTGGGACCATTCCTATCAAGGTTGAGGTAACATAATCATTAGTGGAATACAAAGTTTTGTCTCATATGAAATTGTTTTGGTAACAAGAACTGATCAACCTTGTTAACAAAAGGATTTCATTGAACAAAACAATGTTTTCACCATGATTATCTCCGCTTACTTCTATTCTATCCATTTCAGTTTTTCCTTATGCCTAACTTAAAGGCGTTAAAGAAAAGTACTTATTGGGAGATAATCCAAAAGTTTTAGATGAGGCTTGGAAGTTATTACTTCAGTAATAACCTCTCCTTATCCTTTTTATTTTTGCTTTTTGTGCCAAGAGTAACCTCTAATGAGAGAGAAGTAATGATTGGGAAAGTTGCTGTCCCGAAACAGATTTTTGTGCTTCACCGTAAAAATTCGTGAGAGAGATCTGTATGCCATATTGAGCTGTAATTTTTTGTGCTTTTGCCCCAGGTTGTTATATAACTTTCGTTAGTTTAACACTTTTTGATTTGAGCAACAGAAGGTCTTCAAAAAAATTTGTCTTTACCTGATGGTCTGTTTTGACAGATTTCTGCCATTTTCTGCATTTGCTTCTTGTTGGTTCCTTTCTGAGTTCTTTTGGGGAATTGAGCTTTTTGACGGAAGTGCTACGGTAGCTAGTGTTCTAATGGAAGTTTATTTGGTGTTAGAACTGAACCTTAAGACTTATTTATCTTGAGCGCACTAATGTTGCTAATAAAGATTGTGTGAAGTTTTGTATGAAGGAAAATTTTCAGGTGTATGGAAGGAATGAGTAATAAGATAAAGGATGGACGAAAGCTCAAGCTTGGGGATGCCACGCGTGTCACCCCAAGAAATATCCAAGAAGTACAAGCGTCAAAGCTTGGGGATTCCCAAGGCATCCCCTTCTTCATCAATAAAAGTCCCAGGTTTCTTCCAAACACTTTATTTTTATTGTTTCATGCACAGTTGTGTTGTTCTTGGAGCGTCCTCTTTTTCGTTTTCATTTTGGTTTTTAGTTTGCGTGGTTTGCTTAGTTTGCTGAATAAATTGGTTGGACCTCCTCTTTCATACATTGGTGTTCAAATAGTTTGGTTTGGAAAAGAGTAGGAAAGTTCATGCTTATGTGGTAAAAAGAGCTTGTTTTTGACTGTGGACTATGCTTTGTCATGCTATGCTTGATATTGTTTTGGCTTTATGCTTAGTATTCTTTTCTGTAGCATGAATTGTTATAAACAATTGATATTGCTTAATGTGCCTTGGATGAATCATGCGTTGTTTTAGCATATTAAAGCATAGTATAGTAGTATTCTCCTTTGATGCTTTATTTGGGTTGTCTTGACGCATGCTCACACCATGTTATGACTATCCAAAGTCACCGTAGCCTTTATGATCCTTTAGTTTTCAACTTGTAGTATCACTTTATGCTTTGATCACTGATGTTTTATCGCTCTGCATGATTATGGCCATTATTGCTCTCTCGTTTGTCGCTCCCTTACTATTTGCTAGCCTTCACTTTCACTGAGTATGTTGTACTCATGTTTCCAACTCCCTAAAACCAAATATTTCCAAAGTGTCCACCATTCCTACCCATTAGCATCATTTGCTACCTCCGTGCATATTCAATATGCCTTGTTTTCTTCTGAATAAAATGTTTGCTTGTTATGAGAAAGTTAGTTAGTAAAGCTCTCACGATCTTGATGGCACACTTTATTTTCTTGCACTTAATAAACCTGAACCATTGCGTCATTCTTTGTTGTGCATATGATTGCGCTTTATGAGTCGAAGTTAGCAGAACCATGTATCATGGGGACCGCTTTCAACGCTTCATAGGTATTTTGTACCTAGTTTATATCATGTTCTTTTGCTTATGGATCCCGACGGTGTGAAATAAAAGTGGAACTTGTAAGATCATGGAGTTTGTATGTATGTTAGAGAAACGCCTAGGCCGCTAGCCTAACCCATGCCTAATCATGGTGGAAACTTGCAGCATAACCATAATGAGCATTCTATGAAGCATCCTCAATCAAAATCTATGCACATAGTAAATAAAAAGATCGCCGAGATGCTCATTGTCTGCTTGCCTTGTATTTTGATTATGGGATAGCTCCCGTGTCATGTGCAAGGGGTACCCCGTTGACGGTTCTCTATGATACGTATATACTTACAATGACAAGAGCTTACTTGTGACTGAAGTTGAGTAGCATGAGGATCGGTCTTCGTAAGTAAGGGGCATGAGACTTTGATTTATAACTTGTCAAGCATATCCTCTTAGTTGTGTCACTTTCACCTTAACCACATTAAAGATGCTTATGATAGGGGCAATGAGAGCTCAAAGCTAATGAGTACCATACTTTCAGCATTTGGAAGCCTTTCAAACTTTTCAAAACCTGTTCATTTCCTTGTTGAGTCTCCACACATTCTATGAGCACTTTCTTGAGAGCATAGTGGCCATTCTTAGTTCTATGTGCATTGTCCCAAGACTTCTTGATTGATGCATACCTTGATATTGCTTGTTTTTAACTATTTGTATCTAGTCACTCTTGTAAATTTTGAAGGTGTCCTATGCATTTATGTTTGCTATTCTATGAGGGACAAGCTGAATGCCACTATGCTATGTTTTCTTTATGTGAAACAAACAAACGTCTTGCAAGGCATTGTTATTCATGAATCTTTTGTTTGTGCCTTTTCATGTTGCATCATAGTTTCTTTGTCTTATTGCTAGAACTTTGTCTTTCATGTTATGATTGAAGTACTATGATCCTAGCTTTGAATGTTTTACAAGTATTTTGATCAAGTTTATGATGGTGCATGTCACCTCAAAAATTATTCTTTCTTTTTATCACTTACCTACTCGAGGACGAGCAGGAGTTAAGCTTGGGGATGTTGATACATTGCAAATGTATCTATAATTTTTGATGCTCCATGTTTGGTTTTATCCACTTTCTTGTGTTTTGTCCACACTTTGGAGTACTTTTCATATGATTTCTTGGACTAACCTATTAACAAGAGCCACAGTGCCAGCTGCCTGTTTTCTGCTGTTTTTGGTTCCAGGAAAGTCAGAAAATGAATATTCTCGGAATTGGACGGGACAAAAGCCAAAGTGCCTATTTTTTCAGAAGACTCCAGGAGCAAGAATACGAGACGGAGGAGGGCCAGGGGCTGGCCACACCCCCTCCCCCCCAGGCACGGGCTGGGCCTGGCCGCACCAGGGCATGGTGTGGTGGCCCCAGGCACCCCCTCAGTCTCCCTCTTCGCCTATAAGAAGCCTTCTGACCTAAAAACTTCGGAGGGTTCGACGTTTTTCCAGAAGGAGTTCCGCTCCACCGCCACCACCTGATTCCATGAAACAGCACCAGAAACTCCGTTCTGGCACCCTGCCAGGACAGGGAATTGGAGGAGATCATCGCCATCATCATCACCATCGCTTCTCCATCGACCATCCATGTTTCCCCCATCTATGAGTGAGTAATCCCCCGTTGTAGGCTATGGGGATGGTAGGGATTGGATGAGATCGTTCATGTAATGGCATCAGATTGTTAGGGCATGGTGCCTAGTATCTTTTATTAGTGCTTTATGACTTTGTTGCGACTTGTTGTGCTTAATGCTTATCACTAGGGCCCGAGTGCCATGATTTCAGATCTGAACATGTTATTGATTCATTATGATAGTATTGTTTCTGGTCTTATCTACAAGTTGTATACACACGTTGTTGTCCGAAACCTATGGCCCCGAAGTGACAGAAATCGGGATAACCGGAAGGGAATGGCTTTGATGTGAGGATCACATGTGTTCACCGAGTGTTAATGCTTTGCTCCGGTGCTCTATTAAAAGGAGCACCTTAATTGCCAGTAGTTCCCTAGAGGCCCCGCTACAAACGGGCTGGCAGGACAAAAGATGTTGTGCAAGTTCTCATTGCGAGCACGTATGACTATATATGGAACACATGCCTAGGATTATCTAGTACTTCGATGCTTTATCTTATTTATCTGCAATTGCCCTATGTTCTGATTGTTATGTGAATTGTCTTGTCCATGAAACGCCCGTCCATCCATCCCTATGCCTACCGCACTCGAATCCCACTATTTACTGCTTTTGTTACTACTGCCTTTGCTTTACTACTGCTGTTACTTTACTATTCCTACTACAAAACTGTTGCTACTGATAAACTGTTGTGAGCAAGATTGTTTCTAGGTGCAGCTGAATTGACAACTCAGTTGTTAAGGCTTATAAATATTCTTTGGCTCCCCTTGTCTCGAATCAATAAATTGGGTTTCACTTCCCTCGAAAATACTGCGATACACCCCCTATACTTGTGGGTCATCAGTCATCCATGACACTTCTACAATTTCCTCACAAAAACCATGAAAGATAGCAGACATGCACCTTTGGAAAGTAGCAGGAGCATTACATAAACCAAAAGGCATACGTCTATAAGCATAAGTTCCATAAGGGCAAGTAAAAGTAGTTTTTTCTTGATCTTGTTGTTTAACAGCAATTTGAGAGAAACCAGAATAACCATCAAGAAAACAAAAATGGGTCTTTTTAGATAACCTTTCCACCATTTGATCAATTGTCGTGGTGGTGTCACGGCAGATGCCATGGATAGGCTAAAGGTGGGGACTAATACACGCTAGGGGAATCCAGGGAGGGATAGTGGAGTGATTCTCCACACAGAAGTTTGTATTGCTATATCTCCAAGATTACAAGTGCTCCTTGAGCTGTATCAGCGAGAGGAGGAAGAAGGAGCTCTCTTACTCTTGCCTACTATTTTTCCCTAGAACTCTAGATCGACTAGGCTAAAGGAACTTTCCGGCTATGATAGCGTCAGAGATTTTGCTGATATATGGCGGATCTGGACAGTGCCAGTTCTCTCGCTTCTTCCAGCAGATCAACATCATTTTGTCGGGCTTCTTGCACTTCGGCTTCTGTGTATTGGGTGACCCTAGGCGAATCATGCTCTATGTCGGCTGGTAATACAGCTTCTGCCCCATATACCAGAAAAAATGGCGTATAGCCTGTTGATCGATTCAGAGTTGTTCTTAAGCTCCATAGTACCGCTGGTAGTTCTTCTATCCAGCACCCCGCTGATCTTTGCAGCGGCTCAATGAGCCGGGGTTTTATCCCGGATAACACTAATCCGTTGGATCTTTCCACTTGTCTGTTCGATGCGGGGTGGGCTACCGAGGCGACATCGAGTCGGATCTTCTTACCTCGGCAGAAGCGCGCAAATGCTCCTTCCGCAAAATTTGTTCCATTATCGGTTATGATACTGTGTGGATAACCGTATCTCAAGATGATATCTTTGAGAAATGTCACGGCCGTAGCTCCATCACATTTTCTTATAGGTTTCACTTTAATCCATTTTGTAAACTTGTCCACCATGACCAAAATGTGTGTCATGTTTCCTCTCACCGGTTTGAATGGGCCAACCATATCCAAGCACCATACAGCAAATGGCCACGTAATTGGTATGGTCTTGAGTTCCGACATAGGCATATGTGTCTTGGTGGCGTACCTTTGACAACCATTGCATTTTCTCACCAGATCTTCTGCTTGTTCCAAGGCACTTGGCCAGTAGAATCCATGCCGAAACGCCTTTGCCACCAAGGCTCGGGATGAGGCATGATGCCCGCATTCTCCTTGGTGTATATCTCGGAGGAT
The DNA here is from genome assembly GCA_916181665.1 of Avena sativa. Classification (NCBI taxonomy): domain Eukaryota; kingdom Viridiplantae; phylum Streptophyta; class Magnoliopsida; order Poales; family Poaceae; genus Avena; species Avena sativa. The sequence continues at coordinate 154,810,455 of OV702289.1, read as the reverse complement.
GTCAAGCCCTTCTTCCGGGTCAACGCATCGTTGGAGGACATTGGTTACACTCCGTTTGTACAACGCGGAATTGATGATTGTGTATGCTTTTGCTCTCCTCTGAGTTTGCCTGGCTAACACCTCCTCAGCGGGTAACATTCCGTCTTTCAGGAATTGGAATATAGGCAGTGCCCAAGCTGGTACCGCTCGTGGAGGGAACATCTCCTCATCAATCTCCATCTGATCCACTGGCATAACTTCAGCCGGATCACGCTGTGCAGTCCTCGGGTCTAGCGAGGCAGTCCCCGGGTTTGCCGAGGTAGTGCCCGGGTCTAGCGTACTACCTCCCGTGTCAATGTCCATGGGCTCAGCTCCAGATTCCGTATTTTCCGGGACATAGATCGAGTCGGTTCCTAGGGACGGCCTGATAGATGGTTTTCTGAGGTGTTCCAATGCTACACCCGGTGGAATTGCCTTTCTGGTCGATCCGAGCTTTGACAACATGTCGGCAGCCTCGTTTTCCACTCGGGGTACATGGTGAAATTCACACCCCTCGAAGTAACCAGATATCTTCTGCACGTGAAATTTGTATAGTGCCATGTTTGGGTCCAGGGCGTCCCACACTCCGGACACCTGCTGCACCACCAGATCCGAGTCGCCAAAGCATATTATCCGACGTATGCCAATCTCCTTTGCCACTTTGAGCCCATGCACAAGAGCCTCATACTCAGCGACATTGTTCGATGCCGCGAAATGGATCTGCAATACATACTTTAGTTGGTCCTTCTGTGGCAAGGTAAGCACAACCCCAGCGCCTAGCCCAGTTTTGGTTTTCGACCCGTCAAAGTGCATCCTCCAGTAATTCGGATCTGGTGGCGGTGGTTCGTATTGAACCTCGGCCCAATCCACAAAAAAGTCTGCCACAGCCTGAGATTTGATCGCTTCTCTTCTGTCGTATTGGGGCGCATAAGGGGCTAACTCAATTGCCCATTTTGCAATTCTGCCACTCGCATCCTTGTTACCCATTATCTCGGATATGGGAGCTTCACATATTACTTTGATGGGGTGCTCCTCAAAGTAATGCTTTAACTTCTTTGCCGCCATATAGACACCATATGCCACCTTTTGAAAGTGCAGGTAGTTCTGTTTTGAGGCAGACAATACCTCGCTCAGGTAATATACTGGCCTCTGCACCGACTTACCCTCTTCATTGCGCTCCACTACAATTACTGCACTTACAACTCGGTTGGTTGCGGCTATGTAGAGCAACATTGGCTCCTTTGATAGTGGAGAGGCTAACACTGGCGCAGTGGCCAACATCTTCTTCAAGTGGGCAAAGGCTTCATCGGCCTGTGGCGTCCAAACGAATTTATCCGACTTTTTCATGAGTTGGTAGAGAGGCAGTGCCTTTTCTCCCAACCGACATACAAACCGACTCAACAATGCCAGGCATCCAGTGAACTTCTGGACATCGTTAAGACACTTCGGCAGCTCCATTCGTTCGATGGCTCGGATCTTAGTTGGATTAACTTTGATACCTTGGCTAGAGACAAGAAATCTGAGTAATTTTCTAGCCGGGACACCGAAGGTACATTTTTTCGGGTTAAGCTTCATCCGGAACCTTCTCAAGTTCGCGAATGTTTGCCTTATGTCGTCAAGAAGCGTTGCGCTTTCCTTGGTCTTGATAACCACATCATCCACATATACTTGTACGTTTTGACCTATTTGGTCGTGCAAACATTTTTGCATACATCTTTGGTACGTTGCACCTGCATTACGTAAACCGAACGACATAGTGTGATAGCAGTAAGCCCCGTACGGGGTAATAAATGCAGTCTTTATTTGATCATCCGGGTTCAGAGGTATCTGGTGGAAGCCAGAATATGCATCAATGAATGACAACAGTTCGCATCCCGCGGTCGAGTCTATGACCTGATCTATCCTCGGCAGTGGAAATGGATCTTTTGGACATGCCTTGTTCAGGTTCGTGTAATCGATACACATACGCCAAACCACTGCCACGTTCAGATCGTCCTTCTTCTTTTCTACCAGCACCGGGTTAGAGAGCCAATCCGGATATAGTACCTCCATGATAAATCCTGCTGCTAGTAACCGAGCTATCTCGTCTCCAATGACTTTTCTCCTATCCTCGGCGAAGCGGCGGAGAGGTTGCTTCACCGGCCTTGCTCGGGGTCTTACGTTCAAAGAGTGCTCGGCCAACTCCCTCGGAACACCTTGCAAGTCCTGTGTAGACCAAGCAAAAATATCCTGATTCTCATGGAGGAAGTTGACGAGCTCGCTTTCCTATTTGTCAGTTAACCCGGGACCAATTGTTACGGTGCGCTCCAGGAACATGCTATCAACTGGAACCTTCTTGGTGTCCTTTGCGGCTTGATATGAAACGCTGCCATGCGGGTTACTTAATGTCGGCATATATTGCTGCGCGGACTGAGCTAATGCCACCACCTCTTGGATTTTTCTTTTCTCTTGCGCAATCACGAGTGACTCGGCTAGGTTAGACCCGGCTGAAGCACACTCAATAGAACGTCAGAAATCTCCAGCAATGGTGATCACTCCATTTGGCCTGGGCAACTTCATCTTCAGATAACTGATGTGACAGCTTGCCATGAACTTGTTCAATGCTGGTCTTCCGAGTAACGCATGATATGCACTTTCCAAGTTCACCACTTCAAACTCCAAATTTTCAGTTCGGCAGTTATCCCTTGTGCCGAATAGCACGTCGACCCGGACTTTGCCTATGGGCTCACAAGAAATGTCTGGTACTATGCCATGGAAAGTTGTTCTCGTAGCCTGGAGCATGTTCTCCGAGATGCCCAACTTGCGCATCGTATCCACGTACATGATGTTAATGCTACTGCCATTATCAATCAAAACCTTAGAGAACCTCGCATTGATGTTTGGTCCAATGAATGTCGGATCCAGCACTAGCGCATACGAACCTGGACTCGGCATAAGTTTAGGATGATCTTTGATGTTCCAGGTGATTTCCTGGTCCGACCAAGGCATGTACCTCGTCACTGCTGGCATGACCGCATTGACCTCCATATGTCGGCGCTGCAAGCTCTTTCTATCTGTTTCCTCAGTCGTGAACACACATTCCTTCCCTCGTTCCTGGGGTACCTCTGATCCGGTTGTTGCTGATTTTCTACCTGATGCACTGCATCCCTTCTCTCATTGTTGTCGTACCTCGGCGGAGGGGGAGGCAACATTAGCTGCTGCGCGTTCGCCCCGGAAAGCAATTGCTGCCGGGGTAACTCCTGCCGAGGTTGATCATTTCGGGGTGCCTGAGCATTCCCTGAACCACCTTGCTCTATCTTACGCATCCACTCACATTGCCTCGTCGTGTGACCCGTCGGGCTATTCGGATTTGGCGTGTGAAACTTACACGGCTGGTCCAACATCGACTCATAGGTATACCTCGGACGGTCTTTCTTTTCCTGCCACTGTTTCTTTTGTTCTAGAGTCCATGTTTTCTTGCCGTCATTTCTTGGAGTCCATTTCCCTCCCGTTCTCTGGTGTTGGTTGCTCCCTGCTCCGGGTTGATCTTGATTCACAGCTGCAACTTGTTGCGAACCGTAGCGATGATCCGGTCTATCATCTCTTATTTTTCCTCTGTAATCGTTCCTCCGGGATGACCCAGCTCCATCCCTCTAATAGTATTCCTCGTTTGACTCGTTTGACGCGAGCCTAGGTTGAGTCGGATCGCCCAAAGCATACGAATCAGCGATCCGGATCATCTCTGCCAGCGTAATTGGCATTTTCCTTTGCAACTTCATCCACAGCTTGCTGCCATATCTGCACCCTTGCGCAAACCACGCTATAGCCTGTGACTCTATGACACCCTCACACGAGTTTCTCACGGTACACCACCGGGTCAAGAATTCCCGATCCGTCTCGTTAGGTCTTTGCTTGCACATTGCTAGGGTCTGCAGTCTATTCGGCCTCTGATATGTACTTGAGAAGTTGCTGATAAACATTTCTTCAAAGTCTATCCAGCAGTTGATGCTTCCAAATGGTAAATTATTCAGCCATACTCTGGCCGGGCCTTCCAACATCTAGGGTACGTAACGTACAGCCCATCTCAAGTTGCCAGTTGCAATTTTCACCGCCGTAGCATAGTTTATCAGCCAATCCTCCGGCTTCGTACTGCCGTCATACGTCTTCGTGCCTCTGGGTAACTGGAAGTTTGGTACCGGCGGTTCCTTCATGATCCGGGGTCCAAAGCACGCTGGACCCGGAGGACCTTGACATTCGATTTGTTCCGACCTATACAGGCGATCCAGTTTTAACCTGGCGTCATCCGGCATTAAATCCCTGCTTCCCAATCTCGACCCTATCACATGATAGTCTGGTCTGGGGTACCCTGCGTACACCATCTCCGAATCACTGTCGTTGTATCGGTTTTGCTCTTGTTGCACACCTTTCTGCTGCATACCTCGGCCGGCACTTTGCTCTTGCCTTGGTATATTCCGCTGCTACGGTTGTCCTGCTCCTGCGGAGTTGCACTGTCCGGCATTGCTTTTGGCAGCATTCCCTTGACCGGTATTGCCTTGGTCGTGATTAACTCGGCCAGCTTCACCTCGGCTCACACTCTGTCGATCATCATTTTTCCGCATCTATTTTTCTTTTCCCGCACGCGTCGGGTCGTACGGGACGATCTGTTTGTTCCGTCTGGCCGAGGTTACTACCTCTTCTCTCCTTGGACCACCATGAGGCGATGATGCGGCTCCAGCGGACTTCTCCGGGTTACCCATCACCGAATGGACAATTTTGGAAGCTCCAGCTCTCTCCGGGTTAGCTCTCAGTAGCTCCTCGTTCTGTCTGTTCGCGATCTGAACCAGCTCGTTAACCCTATCTTGCTGTCTTTGACGGGCCTCACCCGTCAGACCCTCTAGCTCGGACGCAGCCACATCTGCTGCTCTGAGGTTCTTCGCCGGGGTACTATACTTCGGCAACCCCACAGACAGATAGTTTTCCGACCCTTCTGCTCCATCATCACCTTCTCTGTTCATCTCGCTTATGAGATTTCTCCCTTTTCCTTTTACCGTATCAACTTTGTTTGCCTTTGCATACTCACGCAGCGTCATGTTCGGCGACTGCTGAGCCACGGCTATTTTCTTTGTGCCCTCCAGTATCGTTTGCCTAGTTTCCTCTAGCTCGGCATGTTCCTGAGCCGGATCTACCACTGCTGCTACCGGGTTAGCCAAGCTATCCATAGCTTCTCTCAGTACGTTCTCAGGCCTCTCTAGTGGAGGTCCTCCGGGTCTGGTGCCGCGTCCTTGCTTGCTCCTGCACCTGGCGCAGTCATCATCACCTCTGCATGGTCCGGGGAGCGAGCGATACGCGCCCCGCGAGCCACAGTGAAGGGTGGTTCCCTCGCATCGACGACACGACGCGGATGAACGCATGAGACGTCCACAACAACGTAGACCTTGTGTGCACCGAGCTTGACGAAGAGGCCGTTGCGCGGAAGTGGTCGCGTGCCGAAGCAGCCAGCGTTGTCGCTGACGAAATCCAGCGCTCCAAAGCGCTGAACGAGCCCGGAGACGACGCGTTCGCCGGTGCCGATGAGGTTTCCCGTCTGGATCTTCACTCCTGCTAGCACCGCTAGCCCCACGGTGGGCGCCAACTGTCGTGGTGGTGTCATGGCAGATGCCATGGATAGGCTAAAGGTGGGGACTAATACACGCTAGGGGAATCCAGGGAGGGATAGTGGAGTGATTCTCCACACAGAAGTTTGTATTGCTATCTCTCGAGATTACAAGTGCTCCTTGAGCTGTATTGGTGAGAGGAGGAAGAAGAAGCTCTCTTACTCTTGCCCACTATTTTTTCTTAGAACCCTAGACTAACTTGCCCTATGGGATCACCAAATCAACTAGAGCTCAACCAACCCCTTCTACCAGAGACCTACCCTCCCTTATATAGAGGAAGTTCGGTCCCTGCCTAGGGCATACGTGGAGGCATATTCCTAAGAATATGCCCCCTCCCAAAGTGGTAACCCGACCGGGGTGCTTTTCCCCCGCGTCACACATGCTTTAGCGACGTAAGCCTCTGCGGCGCCCGCGTCAGCCGACATGGGCGTCGTCACCCTTGTCGGCCACGACCCGGTGGTCCTGCCCTTGCTTTCTCCGCTCATGCAGTGCATATCGGACCTTCTTTTTGACCAGAGAGATTCCTTCCTTCTCCCAGAAGCTAAGCGAGGACCCGGATCATAGTAGATCCGGCCACACCTGTTCCTGCATATAAGTTAGACAAGCACTTCCGACTTACTCCTTAAGTAGGACGAGACAATGTCAGGCGACCCCCCTGGTCCGGGTTACTCCGTGATCCGGCCTGCCTTGAGGTGACCCGGCCAGCATCCGCTTTGACCTTGCCGAACCTCAGCTAACTCGGCCCTTATACCCCGGAGTGACCCTACCCGGGGGTATCCCCCCAACATCAATAAAAGGAAGCGGGTAGTGATCTTTCTTAGTAACTTTATTGACTTTCCTAAAATCGATGCACATCCTATAGCCTACCACTATTCTTTGAGGAATAAGCTCATCATTATCATTAGGGACAATGGTAATACCTCCCTTTTTAGGAACACAATGAACAGGACTAACCCATTCACTATTAGCAATAGGGTAAATAATACCAGCATCAAGGAGTTTCAATACCTCATTCCTTACCACTTCCTTCATCCTAGGATTTAAACGTCGTTGGTGCTCCACTACTGGCTTCGCATCTGGTTCTATGTTGATAGAATGCTGACATATAGTAGGTGAAATCCCTTTTAAATCATCCAGAGTATAGCCCATAGCTCCTCGATGTTTCCTCAAAACTTCCAATAACCTTTCTTCTTCCTTCCCTGAAAGTTTAGCTAACAATAACAGGATATATCTTTTTATCATCAATATAAGCATATTTAAGATCATCAGGGAGAGGTTTTAGATCGAAAACCGGATCCTTTTTAGGTGGCATCATGGTACCCAAGTCTTCTACAGGCAAGTCGTGCTTAAGCATCATAGGTTGATCATGGAGAATCCTGTCAATCTCATTCCTTTCTTCCATGAAGATTTCACTTTCATGATCTTCCATAAATTGCTGCAAAGCATTGTTAGGAGCAAGAGAAATAGAAGCAAGTTGTTCAACCCTAAAATCCTCATTATGGGTTTCCTCTTCGCAAGGTTCTTTAGCAAATTTCGAAAAATTAAACTCATAAGATTCCCCATCAAACTTAGTGAAGATTTTCTCCCTCTTGCAATCAATAATAGCTCCACAAGTACTCAAGAAAGGTCTACCAAAAATAATAGGGTAGGTTTTACTAGCAGTCGAACCAAGTATAATAAAATCAGCAGGGTACTTAATCTTACCACAAAGAACTTCCACGTCTCGTACAATACAAATTGGAGAGATGGTCTCTCTATTAGCAAGGTGAATAACCACATCCATCTCTTCCAACTCGCAAGGACTGATTTCATGCATAATTTCTCTGTAAAGCTCATAAGGAATAACACTAGAACTTGCACCAATATCACATAAACCATAATAGCAATGATCACCAATTCTAACAGAAAGCACAGGAACACTAGCCTTTTTAGTTCTATTGGGATGTGAAACAATATTAGAAGCATCCTCACAAAAGACTATGTGCCCATCTTCTACGCTTTTAGTGACAAGGTCTTTCACAGTTGCTACCACAGGTTCAATGTTTATTTGTTCATCAGGTTTTATAGTTCTTTTTTCACTTTTGGTGATTACATTAGTTATCATAGGATGGTCCTTTACCTTTTCGGGGAAGGGAATCTTCTCGATATAAGTTTCGGGTAAGATGGGGTCAATAATGCAATACTCAGCACTTCCAATAGGAGCATAGTCAACAATATCTTTGTAAGGTGCATGGTATTTGTTCCATCCCATTTTTGGAATTTCGATATAGGAAGCAAAAGCTCTAAAGCAATTCGTAATAACTTGCAAATCAAGACCATAAATATTACTAATATTTTGAAAGTCATCGGTTCCCATAAAAGATTCAATGCATTCATAATCATAATTTATACCTGACTTTCTACCTTTGTCATTCTCCCAAGCTTCAGCATTGTCTTGAATACAGTCTAGAAGATCCCATTTAGCTTCTTCTTTCATGCGAGTGAATGATCCAGCACAAGAAGCATCCAATAAATCTTTATCATGTAGAGGGAGCCTTGCATAAAAGTTATTGATAATAATATTGTTGGGGAGCTCATGAATGGGACATTTGAGCATTAGTAACTTCAATCTCCCCCAAGCTTGAGATGTACTCTCTCCATCAAGAGGCCAAAAGTTGTATATTTGATTCCGATCTTTATGAATCTCACTAGGAGGATAAAACTTTGAATAAAAGAGAGGCACTATTTCCTCCCATTCCAGAGCTTGACCATTCTTCAGCAGCTTATACCATTCCTCAGCTCTTCCTTTCAGTGATAATGAGAATAACTTCTTCTTAACTTGATCTGTAGTAATACCTGCACACTTGAACAACCCGCATAATTCGTGTATAAATAGTAAATGATCACCGGGATGGACAGTTCCATCCCCAACATAGTAGTTATCCATAACACGATCAATAATTCTTGTAGGTATTTTGAAAACATCATTCTCAGTAGGTGGTGGTTTATCTACTACCTTAGCAGTGGTAGTAGCATTACCAAATAAGAAACTCAGCGAATTATCCATAACGAAAATAAAGCAACTAACAGAAGTAAACAATACTCACGGTAGAAGTTTCCTTTACTAGTTCCACTCTCCAATAGCGCTTCACTCCCCTGCAACATCGCCAGAAAATAGTCTTGATGACCCACAAGTATAGGGGGTGTATCGCAGTATTTTCGATAAGTAAGAGTGTCGAACCCATCGAGGAGCAGAAGGTGCTGGCTAGTGGTATGGATCAGGAATTCTCTGCAAATACTTAGCAAACGGATTTTTAGGGGGTTTTGATATAGCAAGTAAACAAAGTATGAGTAAATAAAAGATAGTAGGAATAAATGCAGCAAGTGGCCCAATCCTTTATGCAACAAAGGACAAGCCGGTTGTATTACTTAAGATGACCAAATGTTCTCGAGGACACATGGGAAGACTGTCAAGTGCTTTCGCTTCATATAGTTGATTAATCTTCTTTAGCTTGCTAAGTGTAGTGTGGGTGAACCTGTGCTAATGTACCGCCCCATCCAAGACTAATACATACTTGTGATTATACCCCTTGCAAACATCCATAAGTACAAGAAAGTAATTAAGATAGAAACCTAACCACAACTTTAAACTCTAAGACCCTTACGTCCCTTGTGCAATGGTTTCTGATGGCTCAATGCACGGCGCCCAGAAAAATGCTTGATGGAAGTGTTGATGTAGAGCTCGTTGGGAACCCCAAGAGGAAGGTATGATGAGCACAGCAGCAAGTTTCCCTCAGTTATGAAACCAAGTTTTAATCGAACCAGTAGGAGCAAGGAAACACCTCAAAGGTATTACTAGCTAAGCTTTGGCAGGGCGCACTACCGGTGCTAGTAGCAACGTGGAGACCTGCACAACACAACCACAGAACTTTGTCCCCAACTTGCGATGAGGTTGTCAATCTCACCGTGTTTTGCGGAAAACAAAGGATTAAACGTATCGAATGGAAAGAAGTGAAAGTTTGCAGAAAGTAAACACAAAGCAGTAAAAGATTGTAGATTGTATGTAAAGTAAAGGACCGGGATCCATAGTTCACTAGAGGTGGTCTCCTTAGATAGATAACATGTTGGGTGAACAAATTACAGTGGGGCAATTGACAAACACCGAGAAAGCAATACATGCATATACTAATCATCTTGACTCCTTTGAGACTTGATTGGGCATTACAACATATTACATAGACCGCCATCCAACTGCATCTATGACTAATAATCCACCTTCAGGTTATCATCCGAACCCCCTCCAGTATTAAGTTGCAAGCAACAGATTATTGCTTTACGAACTGCATGTAAAGTAAACAATACAATTGTTCTATGAACAAAGGATCGTTGTTTTCTCCCTAGTAGCAACAACACATCTAGTACCTTAGAGATTCCTGTCAGTTCCCCAGATTACCAAAGGCATGAACCCACTATCAAGCATAAATACTAACTCTTGGAGTTGCTAGCATCTACTTGGCCAAGATAGCTACTAACAACGGAAAGCATGCAAGATCTCAAATAACAAAGACATGATAGAATCAATAATCAATCTGAAATAGCATCTCAATATCCATCGGATCCCCGCAAACACAACATGTATGAATTACAAATAGATGATCTTGATCATAAACGGAGCTCACAAGATCTAAACATGAAAGCACAAAGGAGGAGAAACCAGCCATCTAGCTACTACATGGATCCGTAGTCCAAGGATGAACTACTCACGCATCACACCGGAGGCTTGCATGGTGATGAAGAAGGCCTCCAGGGTGAATTCCCCTCTCTGGTAGGGTGCTGGGAAGAGCTTCAGATCCCTCCCGATCTAGGGATGGAGACGATGGCGGCTACAGACTCTTTCGTGGATTTTTGATCATGTACCAGGGTTTTCCTCCCGAGGGAAACTTATAGGCGGAAGGAGAGGCCGAGGGGGTGCTGGGGGCAGCCAGACCAACCGCTGGCGCGAGCCAGGCCTGGTCGCGCGGCCAGGTGGTGTGGCCGGCCCCCAGCCCTTCTCCGTCTCGTATTCTGGCACTTGATCCCTTCCGGAAAAATAGGCACTTTGGCTTTTGTCCCGTCCAATTCCGAGAATATTCATTTTCTGACTTTTCTGGAACCAAAAACAATAGAAAACAGGCAGCTGGCACCGTGGCTCTTGTTAATAGGTTAGTCCAAGAAATCATAATAAAAGTACTCCAAAGTTGGAACAAAACACAAGAGAGTGGATAAAACCAAGCATGGAACATCAAAAATTATAGATACATTTGCAATGTATCAGTTTCCTAACGGGGGTTCAGGTTTCTGTCACTCCGGCAACCCCTACGATTAGTAGCCAAATACACAATGCATTCCCCTAGGCCCATATAGGTGAAGTGTCATGTAGTCGACATTCACATGACACCACTAGAAGAAGTACACCACAACTTAAATAACAATCTATTGAATCTTTCTCAATGCAACTCCACTACTAACAACAAGACTTCTCCCATGTCCTCAAGAACAAAACGAACTACTCACAAGACATCATATGGATCATGATCAGAGATGGAATAATGATGTATATGTTGGAATTATGCCCTAGAGGCAAAAATAAAGATGTTATTATTATAATTCTTGTTCATGATAAAGTTTATATTCCATGCTAGAATTGTATTAAGCGGAAACATTAATACTTGTGTGGTTTGTGAACAACACCGTGTCCCTAGTACGCCTCTATGGACTAGCTCATTGATCAATGATGGTTAAGGTTTCCTAACCATAGACATGAGTTGTCAATTGATAATGAGATCATATCATTGGGAGAATGATATGGTGGACAGACCCAAACTAAGCAAAGCAATTAGATCGTTTCATCGTGTTCATCTTTGCGAAGCTTTTCCTATGTCAAATATTGTATTCCTTAGACCATGAGATAATGCAACTCCCTGGTACCGGAAGAAAGCTTTGAGGTCATCAAACGTCATCCTATGAGAGGGTGATCATAAAGGTGTCTCTCAGGTGATCGGAAAGTATCTGTTGGGTTGTATGTATCAAGATGGAATTTGTCCCTCCCAAGTCGGAGAGATATACTTCGGGCCCACTCGGTAATCGATATCAACACCGCTTGCAAGCATGTGGTTAAGGAGTTAATCACAAAGTGATATCGGATTACGGAACGAGTAAAGTACTTGCTGTGAACGAGATTGAACTAGGTATGACGATACCGACGATCGAATCTCGGGCAAGTAAAATATCGCGAGACGAAGGGAATATATATATGGGATTGATTGAATCCTGGCATCGTGGTTCATCCGATATGATCATCGATAAATGTGTGGGAGTCAATATGGGTGCCCAGACCCCGCTGTTGATTATTGATTTGAAGATCATGTCTGCATATTCTCGAACCCACAGGGTCACACACTTAACGTGTCTCGATGCTAGGATAGATTGGATAATTGGTTTATGAATTTTTGTTCGGAGTCTCGGATGGGATCCGGGATATCACGAGAGGTTCCGGAATGGTCCGGAGAATAAGATTCATATAAGGCAGTGCAGTTTTTGGAGTTCGGAATTGTTCCGGATTAATCGGTATTGTACCGGAAGCTTCTAGAACCTTCCGGAAGGGGGCCAACGTGGTCCCACCTTCCGGGAGGGGGCATGGGCCTATGAGGGAGTGTCCTGGCCGCATTGGGCCAGGGGCACAAGGCCCCATAGGGCCCAGCCGATCCTAGATAAGTTTAAACTCGTTTAAACTAGAGATAGGGTTTCTAGATAAGGGATAAGTTTAAAATCGTTTAAACTAGAGATAGGCTTGGAGGATGGGCAAGGGCTGGCCGCACCCTCCCCCCTCTATATATAGAGGGCTGGTGCGCCCCCTCCCCCCAACCACACACCTCCCTCCAAGCCCTAGTAGCCCTGCTGCCTTCCTCTCTCCCTCCCGACTGTTTGTAGGCGAAGCCCTGCGGCAAAAATTCTCCACCATATACACCACGCCGTCGTGTTGTAGATCCAATCCATCTCTCCACCATACTTGCTGGTCCAAGGAAGGAGGAGACGTCGAGGTGTTGCACGTGTGCATCTCACGGAGGCACCGCCACTTGTGGTGCTAGATCGGATCGGATCGCGAGGAGGAGAAGCGAGTACGACTACATCACCCACGTTCCGACGAACGTTCCACTGTGCGAATCTTCAAGGGTATGAAGATCTAATCCAATCTCTCTCGTTGTTTGCATCTCCTAGATTAGATCTTGGCTTTCCCTCTGTTCGCTTTCGTAGAAAATTTTGATTTACTATGCTGCGAAAACCCTTCAGTGGTATTAGAGCTAGATCTATGCGTAGATGTGATTCACGAGTAGAACGCAACATGGTTGTTGCGGGCGTTGATGTTTTCTGTTGCAAGCCTCTTGTTTGTGTTCTTCTTATGACGCGGGATAGTGAGATTGAAGCGGTCCAGGCCAACCTTACGCGACGTCGTTCGCGAGACCGGCTCCGCACTTGACGTGTGGCTTGTACCACACATGCGGCTGGTGGATGTCAGTTTCTCTCACTATAGTTGTCATGGGATTAACACCGGAGTTTGGCAACCATAATATCACCGTTGTGGCTTTCCGTAGGTAAGAATCGTTCTTAGCATCTACTCCCATAAGCCACGTAAAACATGTAACAACAAAGTAGAGGCGTCTAACTTGTTTTTGCAGGGAGTGTTTTCTGTGATATGGTATGGCCCAAGATGTGATGTGTATATTGTATGCGATGATCATGTTTTGTAATGTTTCACGACTTGCATGTCGATGAGTACACAACCGGCAGGAGCCATATGGTTGTCTTTATAATTATGTATGACCTGCGAGTCAACTTCTTATACGCCATGTAATAGCTTTACTTTATCGCTAAGTAGTTAGCAATAGTTGTAGTTGCTATTCGTGGTGGAGGCAATCATGGTGGAGTGATGGAGATCATGCCGGAACGCACAAGATGGAGATCATTGCGCGAAGATTGGCTATACCATGTCACATAAAGTTATATGCATGTGATGTTTATCCTTTTATGTATCTTATTATGCTTAGATCGCGACGGTAGCATTATAAGATGATTCCTCACTTAAAGATCAAGATAAAAGCTGTGTTCTCCCCAAGTATGCACCGTTGCGAAAGTTCGTCGTGTCCAAGCATCACGTGATGATCGGGTGCTATAGACTCTACGCTCACATACAACGGGTGCAAGCCAGTTTTGCACACGCGGAAATACTTGGGTCTAACTTGACGAGCCTAGCATGTACAGACATGGCCTCGGAACACAAGAACCGAAAGGTTAAGCATGAGTCATATGAATGATATGATCGACACTTCGTTGTCCACCATTGAAACCACATCTCTTCTCGTGAATATCGGATTAGGTGTGGTGAATTTGGATCGTGTTCACTAAACAACTTGAGGGATGTTGAATTTAGTGGGAGTTCATCTAGTAATTTGATTAAGTTGAACTATTCATCATGAACATAGTCTAAATTGTACTTGCAAATACTGTAGATCACATGGCCAAGTCCAACTTCAACTTCAACGTTTTTGCTGAGAAAGAAAATCTTAGAAACAATGGGTCTAACTTCACCAACTGGTTCCGCAATCTAAGAATCATTCTGTCTGGCGGACAAAAGGACCATGTCCTTGAGAAAGCGTTAGGTAACCCCCCTGCTGCAACTGCGCCGGCTGATGAGAAAGCTATCTATCAGTCGCGCAAAGATGATTATGGTGTGATTAAGAGCACCATGTTGTTTGCTATGGAACCGGAACTTCAAAATCATTTTGAAAACTATCCCGGGCCCTTTGAGATTCTCGAGGAGCTGAAAACCATGTTTCAGACTCAGGCCCGTTCTGAGAGATATGAGATCTCTGAGAAGTTCTTTAACTGCAAGATGGAGGAAGGGAGTTCCGTTAGTGAGCACGACATTAAGATGTCGGGCTACACTCAACGCCTTGAGCAACTGGACTGCAAGATTCCAAAGGAGCTCAAGATTGACAGGGTTCTGCAATCACTCCCTCCCAGCTACAAAAGTTTTGTAGTGACTCATAATCAGATTGGTTCCACTAATACGATCACCGAGCTCTTCGCAAAGCTGAAGGCTGCGGAGGTGGACATCAAGAAGGATAATCATGTGTTGATGGTCAACAAGCCCTCCTTTAAGAAAGGTAAGGGTGCAAAGAAGCCCTTCAAGAAAGGAGGCGGCAAACGCGTTGCCCCTGCTGAGAAGAAGCTCAAGTTTGGACCCAAGCCGGAAACTGAGTGCTTCTATTGCAAGGACAAGGGTCACTGGAAGCGCAACTGTCCGAAGTACTTAGCGGACAAGAAGGCTGGCACCATCAAAGGTATATTTGATATACATGTTGTTGATGTTTTCCTCACTAGCCCTCGTTGTAGTGCCTGGGTATTTGATACTGGTTCAGTTGCTAATATTTGTAACTCGAAACAGGAGCTACGGAATAGACGGCGGCTTGCGAGGGATGAGGTGACGATGCGCGTTGGCAACGGATCAAGAGTTGATGTGATGGCCGTCGGCACGCTCTCCTTAGTTTTACCTTCGGGATTAGTTTTAAACCTTAATAAATGTTATTATGTGCCTGCGTTGAGCATGAACATTATTTCTGGATCGTGTTTATTGCAAGACGGTTATTCATTTAAATCGGAGAATAATGGTTGTTCTATTTATATGAGTAACATCTTTTATGGTCATGCACCTCTTGTGAATGGTTTATTTCTAAATCTCGAAAGGGATGAAACACACATCCATAACATTGAGGCTAAGAGATGCAAAGTAGATAGTGATAATACTACTTATTTGTGGCATTGTCGTCTAGGTCATATTGGTGTAAAGCGCATGAAGAAACTCCATTCTGATGGACTTTTGCAGTCTCTTGATTTTGAATCATTTGAAACATGCGAACCATGCCTCATGGGCAAGATGATCAAAACCCCGTTCTCCGGTATGATGGAGCGAGCAACGGACTTGTTGGAAATCATACATACCGATGTATGCGGACCGATGAGTGTTTCGACGCGCGGTGGATATCGCTATTTTCTCACTTTTACCGATGACTTGAGTAGATATGGGTATATCTATTTAATGAAACATAAATCTGAAACGTTTGAAAAGTTCAAAGAATTTCAGAATGAAGTGGAGAACCATCGTAACAGAAAGCTTAAGTTTCTACGATCCGATCGTGGGGGCGAATATTTGAGTTATGATTTTCTCACGCATCTCAAAGCAAGTGGAATCGTTTCGCAACTCACGCCACCCGGAACACCACAGCGCAATGGTGTGTCTGAACGCCGGAATCGAACCCTATTAGATATGGTCCGATCGATGATGTCTCTTACTGATTTGCCGTTATCATTTTGGGGTTATGCATTAGAAACCGCTGCATTCACTTTAAATAGGGCTCCATCTAAATCCGTTGAGACGACACCGTATGAACTGTGGTTTGGTGTTAAACCTAAGTTGTCGTTTCTTAAAGTTTGGGGATGCGAAGCTTACGTCAAGAAGTTGATGCCGGACAAGCTCGAACCCAAAGCGGAGAAGTGCGTCTTCATAGGATACCCTAAGGAAACTGTTGGGTATACCTTCTATCACAGAACCGAAGGCAAAGTGTTTGTCGCAAAGAACGGTTCCTTTCTTGAGAAGGAGTTTCTCTCGAAAGAAGTGAGTGGGAGGAAAGTAGAGCTAGACGAGATTATTGAACCTTCTCTTGAATTGGAGAGTAGCGCAGCACCTGAAATTGTTCCAGTGCCGCCTGCACCAACGATAGAGGAAGCTAATGACAAGGATCATGAAGCTTCGAGCGATGCTGCTACTGAACGTCGCAGGTCGACAAGGTTGCGTGCCCCTCCTGAGTGGTACGGCAACCCTGTCTTGACTGTCTTGTTAGTAGAAGACAGTGAACCTACGAACTATGAGGAAGCTATGATGAGCCCAGACTCTGAGAAATGGCTAGAAGCCATGAAATCCGAATTGGGATCCATGAGTGAAAACCAAGTATGGACTTTGGTGGACCCTCCTAGCGACCGAAAGGCCGTTGAGTGCAAATGGATCTTCAAGAAGAAAACGGACGCGGATGGTAATGTTACCGTCTATAAAGCACGGCTTGTTGCGAAAGGTTTTCGACAAGTTCAAGGTGTTGACTACGATGAGACTTTCTCTCCCGTAGCGATGTTTAAGTCCATTCGGATTTTATTAGCAATTGCTGCGTTTCATGATTATGAAATATGGCAAATGGATGTCAAGACTGCTTTCCTCAATGGCAACATTGATGAAGAGTTGTATATGATGCAACCCGAAGGTTTTGTCGATCCTAAGGATGCTGATAAAGTATGCAAACTTCAGTGTTCCATTTATGGACTGAAGCAAGCGTCTCGGAGTTGTAACCTTCGTTTTGATCAAGTGATCAAGAGCTTTGGATTTGTTCCAAATTGCTACGAAGCTTGCATCTACAAGAAAGTGAGTGGGAGCTCGGTGACGTTTCTGGTACTATATGTGGATGACATATTGATTATTGGAAATGACATCGACATGCTTAACGATGTGAAGAGTTATTTGAATAAGTGTTTTTCAATGAAAGACCTAGGTGAAGCTGCTTATATATTGGGCATCAAAATCTATAGAGATAGACAAAGACGCCTGATAGCTTTAAGCCAGAGTACATACCTAGACAAAGTTCTGAAAAGGTTCAGAATGGATAAGGCATTGAAAGGTTCAGTGCCTATGTTGTCAGGTAAGATATTGAGCAAGGCTCAGTGTCCAGCTACGGTAAATGATAGGGAAGCTATGAGCAAAGTGCCTTATGCCTCGGCCATAGGTTCCATCATGTATGCCATGCTGTGTACTAGACCGGATGTGTCCAATGCTCTTAGTTTGACGAGCAGATATCAAAGTGATCCAGGAGTGGAACACTGGACAGCCGTGAAGAACATCCTAAGGTACCTAAATAGGACTAAAGAAATGTTCTTAGTCTATGGGGGTGATGAACAGCTCGTCGTAAAAGGTTACATCGATGCTAGTTTCGACACCGACAAGGATGATTGTAAATCTCAGACAGGATACGTGTATATTTTGAATGGAGGAGCTGTGAGCTGGAGAAGCTGCAAGCAAAGCGTGGTCGCGGGATCTACAGTAGAAGCGGAATACATGGCTGCTGCAGAAGCGTCAAGTGAAGGAGTTTGGATCAGAAACTTCATCACTGAGCTTGGCGTGGTTCCAAGTGCATTGGACCCACTGGAGATATTGTGTGACAACACTGGCGCCATAGCACTCGCTAAGGAACCAAGATATCATCCAAAGACCAAGCATATCAACCGCAAGTTTCATATAATCCGAGATTATATAGCTGATGGAGATCTGAAGATCAGCAAAGTACATACAGATCTGAATGTCGCAGATCCATTGACTAAACCTCTTCCACGTGTAAAACATGATCAGCACCTCAGTGCCATGGGTGTGAGATTGTTGCCAAATGTAAACTAGATTATTGACTCTAGTGCAAGTGGGAGACTGTTGGAATTATGCCCTAGAGGCAATAATAAAGATGTTATTATTATAATTCTTGTTCATGATAAAGTTTATATTCCATGCTAGAATTGTATTAAGCGGAACCATTAATACTTGTGTGGTTTGTGAACAACACCGTGTCCCTAGTACTCCTCTATGGACTAGCTCATTGATCAATGATGGTTAAGGTTTCCTAACCATAGACATGAGTTGTCAATTGATAATGAGATCATATCATTGGGAGAATGATATGGTGGACAGACCCAAACTAAGCAAAGCAATTAGATCGTTTCATCGTGTTCATCTTTGCGAAGCTTTTCCTATGTCAAATATTGTATTCCTTAGACCATGAGATAATGCAACTCCCTGGTACCGGAAGAAAGCTTTGAGGTCATCAAACGTCATCCTATGAGAGGGTGATCATAAAGGTGTCTCTCAGGTGATCGGAAAGTATCTGTTGGGTTGTATGTATCGAGATGGAATTTGTCCCTCCCAAGTCGGAGAGATATACTTCGGGCCCACTCGGTAATCGATATCAACACCGCTTGCAAGCATGTGGTTAAGGAGTTAATCACAAAGTGATATCGGATTACGGAACGAGTAAAGTACTTGCTGTGAACGAGATTGAACTAGGTATGACGATACCGACGATCGAATCTCGGGCAAGTAAAATATCGCGAGACGAAGGGAATATATATATGGGATTGATTGAATCCTGGCATCGTGGTTCATCCGATATGATCATCGATAAATGTGTGGGAGTCAATATGGGTGCCCAGACCCCGCTGTTGATTATTGATTTGAAGATCATGTATGCATATTCTCGAACCCACAGGGTCACACACTTAACGTGTCTCGATGCTAGGATAGATTGGATAATTGGTTTATGAATTTTTGTTCGGAGTCTCGGATGGGATCCGGGATATCACGAGAGGTTCCGGAGAATAAGATTCATATAAGGCAGTGCGGTTTTTGGAGTTCGGAATTGTTCCGGATTAATCGGTATTGTACCGGAAGCTTCCAGAACCTTCCGGAAGGGGGCCAACGTGGTCCCACCTTCCGGGAGGGGGCATGGGCCTATGAGGGAGTGTCCTGGCCGCATTGGGCCAGGGGCACAAGGCCCCATAGGGCCCAGCCGATCCTAGATAAGTTTAAACTCGTTTAAACTAGAGATAGGGTTTCTAGATAAGGAATAAGTTTAAAATCGTTTAAACTAGAGATAGGCTTGGAGGATGGGCAAGGGCTGGCCGCACCCCCCCCCCCTCTATATATAGAGGGCTGGTGCGCCCCCTCCCCCCAACCACACACCTCCCTCCAAGCCCTAGTAGCCCTGCTGCCTTCCTCTCTCCCTCCCGACTGTTTGTAGGCGAAGCCCTGCGGCAGAAATTCTCCACCATATACACCACGCCGTCGTGTTGTAGATCCAATCCATCTCTCCACCATACTTGCTGGTCCAAGGAAGGAGGAGACGTCGAGGTGCTGCACGTGTGCATCTCACGGAGGCACCGCCACTTGTGGTGCTAGATCGGATCGGATCGCGAGGAGGAGAAGCGAGTACGACTACATCACCCACGTTCCGACGAACGTTCCGCTGTGCGAATCTTCAAGGGTATGAAGATCTAATCCAATCTCTCTTGTTGTTTGCATCTCCTAGATTAGATCTTGGCTTTCCCTCTGTTCGCTTCCGTAGAAAATTTTGATTTACTATGCTGCGAAAACCCTTCAGTATAACAATCTGAACATAAACAATAATTCAATGGTTCACTCAATAGCATCAACTACAAAGAGTAATCAACACCGAGAAAGTTTCCCCTATGAACTAATGCAAGATTCAACGCAATTATTACAGCAATATGGAGATGGTGATGAGGGTGCTGATGGTGATGATGATGACGATGATCCCGATGAAGTCCAGCTTGATGGTGGTGTTGATGGCGACGATCTCCCCTCTCTGGGAAGGAATTCCCCTGGCAGAAATCTGTCTGCCGGAGAGATCTTTCTCTCTTGGTGTTTTCCGCCCCGCAGAGGCGGCGGGATCTTTCTATGGTCATTCCCCGAGTCTTAGGGTTTCGGGAGGATGATATACGCCAGAGGGGAGAGGCTGGAGTGGGCCAGGGTGGCCACTCCACATCCTGGCGCGGCCTAGGGCTGCCCGCGCCAGGGGGTGGTGTGGGCCCCCTGTGGCCCATCTCCACTCCGTCTTCTGGCATCCTTAGTCTTCTGGAAAAATAGGATTTTCCGTATATTTTCCCGGATTTTCTAATCTTTGCGAATTTTGCATCCAAATAGCACCTTTTCCATCAGAATCCTGACTGCAGCGGTCCATGCTCCAAAAGTCATCAACAATGCAAAAACAGATGAAATAACATGAGTATCACCTCTCAATACGAAATATATCAATGAATAATAGTGAATTAAGACATAGAATAGTGATGCAAAATGGACGTATCAACACACATGCAATGACCACTGGTGGATCCATGTGTGGTTTGTGGAAAAGAACACACATGCAATGACCACTGGTTGATCCATGTGTGGTTTGTGGAAATAACACACATGCAATTACTCTAGTGGTTGATCCATGTGTGGTTTGCGAAAAGAACACACATGCAATGACTCTATTGTTGGTTTTAGTATAAGAACACACATGCAATGACTCTAGTGGTTGATCCATGTGTGCTTTGTGGAAAGAACACACATGCAATGACTCTGGTTGATCCATATGTGGTTTGTGGAAAGAACACACATGCAATGACCACTGGTGGACTCATGTGTGGTTTGTGGAAAAGAACACACATGCAATGACTCTAGTGCTGGTTTGTGGTTTTAGTATAAGAACAAACATGCAATGACTCTAGTGGTTGATCCATGTGTGGTTTGTGGAAAGAACACACATGCAATGACTCTGGTTGATCCATATGTGGTTTGTGGAAAGAACACACATGCAATGAAAACTGGTGGATCCATGTGGTGTTTGTGGAAAAGAACACACATGCAATGACTCTAGTGCTGGTTTGTGGTTTTAGTATAAGAACAAACATGCAATGACTCTAGTGGTTGATCCATGTGTGGTTTGTGGAAACAACACACATGCAATGACTCTGGTTGATCCATAAGTTGTTTGTTGAAAAGAACACACATGCAATGAGTCTAGTGGATCCATGTGTGGTTTGTGGAAAAGAACACACATGCAATGACTCTAGTGCTGGTTTGTGGTTTTAGTATAAGAACAAACATGCAATGACTCTAGTGGTTGATCCATGTGTGGTTTGTGGAAAGAACACACATGCAATGACTCTGGTTGACCCATATGTGGTTTGTGGAAAGAACACACATGCAATGACCACTGGTGGATCCATGTGTGGTTTGTGGAAAAGAACACACATGCAATGACTCTAGTGTTGGTTTGCGGTTTTAGTATAAGAACAAACATGCAATGACTCTAGTGGTTGATCCATGTGTGGTTTGTGGAAAGAACACACATGCAATGACTCTGGTTGATCCATATGTGGTTTGTGGAAAGAACACACATGCAATGACTCTAGTGCTGGTTTGTGGTTTTAGTATAAGAATAAACATGCAATGACTCTAGTGGTTGATCCATGTGTGGTTTGTGGAAAGAACACACATGCAATGACTCTGGTTGATCCATATCTGGTTTGTGGAAAGAACACACATGCAATGACCACTGGTGGATCCATGTGTGGTTTGTGAAAAAGAACACACATGCAATGACCACGGGTTGATCCATGTGTGGTTTGTGGAAATAACACACATGCAATGACTCTAGTGGTTGATCCATGTGTGGTTTGTGAGAAAACCACACATGCAATGACTCTAGTGTTGGTTTTAGTTTAAGAACACACATGCAATGACTCTAGTGGTTGATCCATGTGTGGTTTGTGGAAATAACACACATGTTTTGAATCTAGTGGTTGATCCATGTGTGGTTTGTGGAAAGAACACACATGCAATGACTCGGGTTGATCCATATGTGGTTTGTGGAAATAACACACATGCAATGACCACTGGTGGATCCATGTGTGGTTTGTGGAAAAGAACACACATGCAATGACCACTGGTTGATCCATGTGTGGTTTGCAGAAATAACACACATGCAATGACTCTAGTGGTTGATCCATGTGTGGTTTGTGAAAAGAACACACATGCAATGACTCTAGTGTTGGTTTTAGTATAAGAACACACTTGCAATGACTCTAGTGTTTGATCCATCTGTGGTTTGTGGAAATACCACATATGCAATGAGTCTAGGGGTTGATCCATGTGTGGTTTGTGGAAATAACACACATGCAATGACTCTAGTAGTTGATCCATGTGTGGTTTGTGGAAAGAACACACATGCAATGACTCTAGTGGTTGATTCATGTGTGCTTTGTGGAAAGAACACACATGCAATGACTCTGGTTGATCCATATGTGGTTTGTGGAAAGAACACACATGCAATGACCACTGGTGGATCCATGTGTGGTTTGTGTAAAAGAACACACATGCAATGATTCTAGTGCTGGTTTGTGGTTTTAGTATAAGAATAAACATGCAATGACTGTAGTGGTTGATCCATGTGTGGTTTGTGGAAACAACACACATGCAATGACTCTAGTTGATCCATATGTCGTTTGTGGAAAGAACACACATGCAATGACCACTGGTGGATCCATGTGTGGTTTGTGGAAAAGAACACACATGTAATGACTCTAGTTCTGGTTTGTGGTTTTAGTATAAGAACAAACATGCAATGACTCTAGTGGTTGATCCATGTGTGGTTTGTGGAAAGAACACACATGCAATGACTCTGGTTGATCCATATGTGGTTTCTGGAAAGAACACACATGCAATGACCATTGGTGCATCCATGTGTGGTTTGTGGAAAAAATAGACATGCAATGACTCTAGTGCTGGTTTGTGGTTTTAGTATAAGAACAAACATGGAATGACTCTAGTGGTTGATCCATGTGTGGTTTGTGGAAAGAACACACATGCAATGACTCTGGTTGATCGATATGTGGTTTCTGGAAAGAACACACATGCAATGACCATTGGTGCATCCATGTGTGGTTTGTGGAAAAAATAGACATGCAATGACTCTAGTGCTGGTTTGTGGTTTTAGTATAAGAACAAACATGCAATGACTCTAGTGGTTGATCCATGTGTGGTTTGTGGAAAGAACACACATGCAATGACTCTAGTTGATCCATATGTGGTTTCTGGAAAGAACACACATGAAATGACCACTGGTGGATCCATGTGTGGTTTGTGGAAAAGAACACACATGCAATGACCACTGGTTGATCCATGTGTGGTTTGTGGAAATAGCACACATGCAATGACTCTAGTGGTTGATCCATGTATGGTTTGTGAAAAGAACACACATGCAATGACTCTAGTGTTGGTTTTAGTTGTCAGAACACACATGCAATGATTCTAGTGGTTAATCCATGTGTGGTTTGTGGAAATAACACATATGCAATGACTCTAGTGGTTGATCCATGTGTGGTTTGTGGAAATAACACACATGCAATGACTGTAATGGGTCCACATGTGGTTTGTGGAAAGAACACACATGTAATGACCACTGGTTGATCCATAAGTTGTTTGTGGAAAAGAACACACATGCAATGAGTCTAGTGGATCCATGTGTGGTTTGTGGAAAAGAACACACATGCAATGACTCTAGTGCTGGTTTGTGGTTTTAGTATAAGAACAAACATGCAATGACTCTAGTGGTTGATCCATGTGTGTTTTGTGGAAAGAACACACATGCAATGACTCTGGTTGATCCATATGTGGTTTGTGGAAAGAACACACATGCAATGACCACTGGTGGATCCATGTGTGGTTTGTGGAAAAGAACACACATGCAATGACTCTAGTGCTGGTTTGTGGTTTTAGTATAAGAACAAACATGCAATGACTCTAGTGGTTGATCCATGTGTGGTTTGTGGAAAGAACACACATGCAATGACTCTGATTGATCCATATGTGGTTTGTGGAAAGAACACGCATGCAATGACCACTGGTGGATCCATGTGTGGTTTGTGGAAAAGAACACACATGCAATGAATCTAGTGCTGGTTTGTGGTTTTAGTATAAGAACAAACATGCAATGACTCTAGTGGTTGATCCATGTGTGGTTTGTGGAAAGAACACACATGCAATGACTCTGGTTGATCCATATGTGGTTTGGGGAAAGAACACACATGCAATGACCACTGGTGGATCCATGTGTGGTTTGTGGAAAAGAACACACATGCAATGACCACTGGTTGATCCATGTGTGGTTTGTGGAAATAACACACATGCAATGACTCTAGTGGTTGATCCATGTGTGGTTGGTGAAAAGAACACACATGCAATGACTCTAGTGTTGGTTTTAGTATAAGGACACACATGCAATGACTCTAGTGGTTGATCCATCTGTGGTCTGTGGAAATAACACACATGTAATGAATCTAGTGGTTGATCCATGTGTGGTTTGTGGAAAGAACACACATGCAATGACTCGGGTTGATCCATATGTGGTTTGTGGAAATAACACACATGCAATGACCACTGGTGGATCCATGTGTGGTTTGTGGAAAAGAACACACATGCAATGAACACTGGTTGATCCATGTGTGGTTTGTGGAAATAACACACATGCAATGACTCTAGTGGTTGATCCATGTGTGGTTTGTGAAAAGAACACACATTCAATGACTCTAGTGTTGGTTTTAGTATAAAAACACACTTGCAATGACTCTAGTGTTTGATCCATGTGTGGTTTGTGGAAATAACACATATGCAATGACTCTAGTGGTTGATCCATGTGTGGTTTGTGGAAATAACACCCATGTAATGACTCTAGTGGTTGATCTATGTGTGGTTTGTGGAAAGAACACACATGCAATGACTCTAGTGGTTGATCCGTGTGTGGGTTGTGGAAAGAACACACATGGAATGACTCTGGTTGATCCATATGTGGTTTATGGAAAGAACACACATGCAATAACCACTGGTGGATCCATGTGTGGTTTGTGGAAAAGAACACACATGCAATGATTCTAGTGCTGGTTTGTGGCTTGAGTATAAGAATAAACATGCAATGACTCTAGTGGTTGATCCATGTGTGGTTTGTGGAAAGAACACACATGCAATGACTCTGGTTGAACCATATGTGGTTTGTGGAAAGAACACACATGCAATGACCACTGGTGGATCCATGTGTGGTTTGTGGAAAAGAACACACGTGCAATGACTCTAGTGTTGGTTTGTGGTTTTAGTATAAGAACAAACGTGCAATGACTCTAGTGGTTGATCCATGTGTGGTTTGTGGAAAGAACACACATGCAATGACTCTGGTTGATCCATAAGTTGTTTGTGGAAAAGAACACACATGCAATGAGTCTAGTGGATCCATGTATGGTTTGTGGAAAAGAACACACATGCAATGACTCTAGTGCTGGTTTGTGATTTTAGTATAAGAACAAACATGCAATGACTCCAGTGGTTGATACATGTGTGGTTTGTGGAAAGAACACACATGCAATGACTCTGGTTGATCCATATGTGGTTTGTGGAAAGAACACACATGCAATGTCCACTGGTGGACCCATGTGTGGTTTGTGGAAAAGAACACACATGCAATCACTCTAGTGCTGGTTTGTGGTTTTAGTATAAGAACAAACATGCAATGACTCTAGTGGTTGATCCATGTGTGGTTTGTGGAAAGAACACACATGCAATGACTCTGGTTGATCCATATGTGGTTCGTGGAAAGAACACACATGCAATGACCACTGGTAGATCCATGTGTGGTTTGTGGAAAAGAACACACATGCAATGACTCTAGTGCTGGTTTGTGGTTTTAGTATAAGAACAAACATGCAATGACTCTAGTGGTTGATCCATGTGTGGTTTGTGGAAAGAACACACATGCAATGACTCTGGTTGATCCATATGTGGTTTGTGGAAAGAACACACATGCAATGACCACTAGTGGATCCATGTGTGGTTTGTGGAAAAGAACACACATGCAATGACTCTAGTGCTGGTTTGTGGTTTTAGTATAAGAACAAACATGTAATGACTGTAGTGGTTGATCCATGTGTGGTTTGTGGAAAGAACACACATGCAATGACTCTGGTTGATCCATATGTGGTTTGTGGAAAGAACACACATGCAATGATTACTGGTGGATCCATGTGTGGTTTGTGGAAAAGAACACACATTCAATGACCACTGGTGGATCCATGTGTGGTTTGTGGAAAATAACACACATGCAATGACCACTGGTTGATCCATGTGTGCTTTGTGGAAATAACACACATGCAATGACTCTAGTGGTTGATCCATGTGTGGTTTGCGAAAAGAACACACATGCAATGACTCTAGTGCTGGTTTTAGTATAAGAACACACATGCAATGACTCTAGTGGTTGATCCATGTGTGGTTTGTGGAAAGAACACACATGCAATGACTCTGGTTGATCCATATGTGGTTTGTGGAAAGAACACACATGCAATGACCACTGGTGGATCCATGTGTGGTTTGTGGAAAAGAACACACATGCAATGACTCTAGTGCTGGTTTGTGGTTTTAGTATAAGAACAAACATGCAATGACTCTAGTGGTTGATCCATGTGTGGTTTGTGGAAAGAACACACATGCAATGACTCTGGTTGATCCATATGTGGTTTGTGGAAAGAACACACATGCAATGACCACTGGTGGACCCATGTGTGGTTTGTGGAAAAGAACACACATGCAATCACTCTAGTGCTGGTTTGTGGTTTTAGTATAAGAACAAACATGCAATGACTCTAGTGGTTGATCCATGTGTGGTTTGTGGAAAGAACACACATGCAATGACTCTGGTTGATCCATATGTGGTTTGTGGAAAGAACACACATGCAATGACCACTGGTGCATCCATGTGTGGTTTGTGGAAAAGAACACACATGCAATGACTCTAGTGCTGGTTTGTGGTTTTAGTATAAGAACAAACATGCAATGACTCTAGTGGTTGATCCATGTGTGGTTTGTGGAAAGAACACACATGCAATGACTCTGGTTGATCCATATGTGGTTTGTGGAAAGAACACACATGCAATGACCACTAGTGGATCCATGTGTGGTTTGTGGAAAACAACACACATGCAATGACTCTAGTGCTGGTTTGTGGTTTTAGTATAAGAACAAACATGTAATGACTGTAGTGGTTGATCCATGTGTGGTTTGTGGAAAGAACACACATGCAATGACTCTGGTTGATCCATATGTGGTTTGTGGAAAGAACACACATGCAATGACTACTGGTGGATCCATGTGTGGTTTGTGGAAAAGAACACACATGCAATGACCACTGGTGGATCCATGTGTGGTTTGTGGAAAATAACACACATGCAATGACCACTGGTTGATCCATGTGTGGTTTGTGGAAATAACACACATGCAATGACTCTAGTGGTTGATCCATGTGTGGTTTGCGAAAAGAACACACATGCAATGACTCTAGTGCTGGTTTTAGTATAAGAACACATATGCAATGACTCTAGTGGTTGATCCATGTGTGGTTTGTGGAAAGAACACACATGCAATGACTCTGGTTGATCCATATGTGGTTTGTGGAAAGAACACACATGCAATGACCACTGGTGGACTCATGTGTGGTTTGTGGAAAAGAACACACATGCAATGACTCTAGTGCTGGTTTGTGGTTTTAGTATAAGAACAAACATGCAATGACTCTAGTGGTTGATCCATGTGTGGTTTGTGGAAAGAACACACATGCAATGACTCTGGTTGATCCATATGTGGTTTGTGGAAAGAACACACATGCAATGAAAACTGGTGGATCCATGTGTGGTTTGTGGAAAAGAACACACATGCAATGACTCTAGTGCTGGTTTGTGGTTTTAGTATAAGAACAAACATGCAATGACTCTAGTGGTTGATCCATGTGTGGTTTGTGGAAAGAACACACATGCAATGACTCTGGTTGATCCATATGTGGTTTGGGGAAAGAACACACATGCAATGACCACTGGTGGATCCATGTGTGGTTTGTGGAAAAGAACACACATGCAATGACCACTGGTTGATCCATGTGTGGTTTGTGGAAATAACACACATGCAATGACTCTAGTGGTTGATCCATGTGTGGTTGGTGAAAAGAACACACATGCAATGACTCTAGTGTTGGTTTTAGTATAAGGACACACATGCAATGACTCTAGTGGTTGATCCATCTGTGGTCTGTGGAAATAACACACATGTAATGAATCTAGTGGTTGATCCATGTGTGGTTTGTGGAAAGAACACACATGCAATGACTCGGGTTGATCCATATGTGGTTTGTGGAAATAACACACATGCAATGACCACTGGTGGATCCATGTGTGGTTTGTGGAAAAGAACACACATGCAATGAACACTGGTTGATCCATGTGTGGTTTGTGGAAATAACACACATGCAATGACTCTAGTGGTTGATCCATGTGTGGTTTGTGAAAAGAACACACATTCAATGACTCTAGTGTTGGTTTTAGTATAAAAACACACTTGCAATGACTCTAGTGTTTGATCCATGTGTGGTTTGTGGAAATA
The DNA here is from genome assembly GCA_916181665.1 of Avena sativa. Classification (NCBI taxonomy): domain Eukaryota; kingdom Viridiplantae; phylum Streptophyta; class Magnoliopsida; order Poales; family Poaceae; genus Avena; species Avena sativa. The sequence continues at coordinate 154,781,667 of OV702289.1, read as the reverse complement.
ACACATATGCAATGACTCTAGTGGTTGATCCATGTGTGGTTTGTGGAAATAACACCCATGTAATGACTCTAGTGGTTGATCTATGTGTGGTTTGTGGAAAGAACACACATGCAATGACTCTAGTGGTTGATCCGTGTGTGGGTTGTGGAAAGAACACACATGGAATGACTCTGGTTGATCCATATGTGGTTTATGGAAAGAACACACATGCAATAACCACTGGTGGATCCATGTGTGGTTTGTGGAAAAGAACACAAATGCAATGATTCTAGTGCTGGTTTGTGGCTTGAGTATAAGAATAAACATGCAATGACTCTAGTGGTTGATCCATGTGTGGTTTGTGGAAAGAACACACATGCAATGACTCTGGTTGAACCATATGTGGTTTGTGGAAAGAACACACATGCAATGACCACTGGTGGATCCATGTGTGGTTTGTGGAAAAGAACACACGTGCAATGACTCTAGTGTTGGTTTGTGGTTTTAGTATAAGAACAAACGTGCAATGACTCTAGTGGTTGATCCATGTGTGGTTTGTGGAAAGAACACACATGCAATGACTCTGGTTGATCCATAAGTTGTTTGTGGAAAAGAACACACATGCAATGAGTCTAGTGGATCCATGTATGGTTTGTGGAAAAGAACACACATGCAATGACTCTAGTGCTGGTTTGTGATTTTAGTATAAGAACAAACATGCAATGACTCCAGTGGTTGATACATGTGTGGTTTGTGGAAAGAACACACATGCAATGACTCTGGTTGATCCATATGTGGTTTGTGGAAAGAACACACATGCAATGTCCACTGGTGGACCCATGTGTGGTTTGTGGAAAAGAACACACATGCAATCACTCTAGTGCTGGTTTGTGGTTTTAGTATAAGAACAAACATGCAATGACTCTAGTGGTTGATCCATGTGTGGTTTGTGGAAAGAACACACATGCAATGACTCTGGTTGATCCATATGTGGTTCGTGGAAAGAACACACATGCAATGACCACTGGTAGATCCATGTGTGGTTTGTGGAAAAGAACACACATGCAATGACTCTAGTGCTGGTTTGTGGTTTTAGTATAAGAACAAACATGCAATGACTCTAGTGGTTGATCCATGTGTGGTTTGTGGAAAGAACACACATGCAATGACTCTGGTTGATCCATATGTGGTTTGTGGAAAGAACACACATGCAATGACCACTAGTGGATCCATGTGTGGTTTGTGGAAAAGAACACACATGCAATGACTCTAGTGCTGGTTTGTGGTTTTAGTATAAGAACAAACATGTAATGACTGTAGTGGTTGATCCATGTGTGGTTTGTGGAAAGAACACACATGCAATGACTCTGGTTGATCCATATGTGGTTTGTGGAAAGAACACACATGCAATGATTACTGGTGGATCCATGTGTGGTTTGTGGAAAAGAACACACATTCAATGACCACTGGTGGATCCATGTGTGGTTTGTGGAAAATAACACACATGCAATGACCACTGGTTGATCCATGTGTGCTTTGTGGAAATAACACACATGCAATGACTCTAGTGGTTGATCCATGTGTGGTTTGCGAAAAGAACACACATGCAATGACTCTAGTGCTGGTTTTAGTATAAGAACACACATGCAATGACTCTAGTGGTTGATCCATGTGTGGTTTGTGGAAAGAACACACATGCAATGACTCTGGTTGATCCATATGTGGTTTGTGGAAAGAACACACATGCAATGACCACTGGTGGATCCATGTGTGGTTTGTGGAAAAGAACACACATGCAATGACTCTAGTGCTGGTTTGTGGTTTTAGTATAAGAACAAACATGCAATGACTCTAGTGGTTGATCCATGTGTGGTTTGTGGAAAGAACACACATGCAATGACTCTGGTTGATCCATATGTGGTTTGTGGAAAGAACACACATGCAATGACCACTGGTGGACCCATGTGTGGTTTGTGGAAAAGAACACACATGCAATCACTCTAGTGCTGGTTTGTGGTTTTAGTATAAGAACAAACATGCAATGACTCTAGTGGTTGATCCATGTGTGGTTTGTGGAAAGAACACACATGCAATGACTCTGGTTGATCCATATGTGGTTTGTGGAAAGAACACACATGCAATGACCACTGGTGCATCCATGTGTGGTTTGTGGAAAAGAACACACATGCAATGACTCTAGTGCTGGTTTGTGGTTTTAGTATAAGAACAAACATGCAATGACTCTAGTGGTTGATCCATGTGTGGTTTGTGGAAAGAACACACATGCAATGACTCTGGTTGATCCATATGTGGTTTGTGGAAAGAACACACATGCAATGACCACTAGTGGATCCATGTGTGGTTTGTGGAAAACAACACACATGCAATGACTCTAGTGCTGGTTTGTGGTTTTAGTATAAGAACAAACATGTAATGACTGTAGTGGTTGATCCATGTGTGGTTTGTGGAAAGAACACACATGCAATGACTCTGGTTGATCCATATGTGGTTTGTGGAAAGAACACACATGCAATGACTACTGGTGGATCCATGTGTGGTTTGTGGAAAAGAACACACATGCAATGACCACTGGTGGATCCATGTGTGGTTTGTGGAAAATAACACACATGCAATGACCACTGGTTGATCCATGTGTGGTTTGTGGAAATAACACACATGCAATGACTCTAGTGGTTGATCCATGTGTGGTTTGCGAAAAGAACACACATGCAATGACTCTAGTGCTGGTTTTAGTATAAGAACACATATGCAATGACTCTAGTGGTTGATCCATGTGTGGTTTGTGGAAAGAACACACATGCAATGACTCTGGTTGATCCATATGTGGTTTGTGGAAAGAACACACATGCAATGACCACTGGTGGACTCATGTGTGGTTTGTGGAAAAGAACACACATGCAATGACTCTAGTGCTGGTTTGTGGTTTTAGTATAAGAACAAACATGCAATGACTCTAGTGGTTGATCCATGTGTGGTTTGTGGAAAGAACACACATGCAATGACTCTGGTTGATCCATATGTGGTTTGTGGAAAGAACACACATGCAATGAAAACTGGTGGATCCAAGTGTGGTTTGTGGAAAAGAACACACATGCAATGACTCTAGTGCTGGTTTGTGGATTTAGTATAAGAACAAACATGCAATGACTCTAGTGGTTGATCCATGTGTGGTTTGTGGAAACAACACACATGCAATGACTCTGGTTGATCCATAAGTTGTTTGTGGAAAAGAACACACATGCAATGAGTCTAGTGGATCCATGTGTGGTTTGTGGAAAAGAACACACATGCAATGACTCTAGTGCTGGTTTGTGGTTTTAGTATAAGAACAAACATGCAATGACTCTAGTGGTTGATCCATGTGTGTTTTGTGGAAAGAACACACATGCAATGACTCTGGTTGACCCATATGTGGTTTGTGGAAAGAACACACATGCAATGACCACTGGTGTATCCATATGTGGTTTGTGGAAAAGAACACACATGCAATGACTCTAGTGCTGGTTTGTGGTTTTAGTATAAGAACAAACATGCAATGACTCTAGTGGTTGATCCATGTGTGGTTTGTGGAAAAAACACACATGCAATGACTCTGTTGATCCATATGTGGTTTGTGGAAAGAACACACATGCAATGACTCTAGTGCTGGTTTGTGGTTTTAGTATAAGAATAAACATGCAATGACTCTAGTGGTTGATCCATGTGTGGTTTGTGGAAAGAACACACATGCAATGACTCTGGTTGATCCATATCTGGTTTGTGGAAAGAACACACATGCAATGACCACTGGTGGATCCATGTGTGGTTTGTGAAAAAGAACACACATGCAATGGCCACGGGTTGATCCATGTGAGGTTTGTGGAAATAACACACATGCAATGACTCTAGTGGTTGATCCATGTGTGGTTTGTGAAAAAACCACACATGCAATGACTCTAGTGTTGGTTTTAGTTTAAGAACACACATGCAATGACTCTAGTGGTTGATCCATGTGTGGTTTGTGGAAATAACACACATGTAATGAATCTAGTGGTTGATCCATGTGTGTTTTGTGGAAAGAACACACATGCAATGACTCGGGCTGATCCATATGTGGTTTGTGGAAATTACACACATGCAATGACCACTGGTGGATCCATGTGTGGTTTGTGGAAAAGAACACACATGCAATGACCACTGGTTGATACATGTGTGGTTTGCGGAAATAACACACATGCAATGGCTCTAGTGGTTGATCCATGTGTGGTTTGTGAAAAGAACACACATGCAATGACTCTAGTGTTGGTTTTAGTATAAGAACACACTTGCAATGACTCTAGTGTTTGATCCATGTGTGGTTTGTGGAAATACCACATATGCAATGAGTCTAGTGGTTGATCCATGTGTGGTTTGTGGAAATAACACACATGCAATGACTCTAGTGGTTGATCCATGTGTGGTTTGTGGAAAGAACACACATGCAATGACTCTAGTGGTTGATTCATGTGTGCTTTGTGGAAAGAACACACATGCAATGACTCTGGTTGATCCATATGTGGTTTGTGGAAAGAACACACATGCAATGACCACTGGTGGACTCATGTGTGGTTTGTGGAAAAGAACACACATGCAATGACTCTAGTGCTGGTTTGTGGTTTTAGTATAAGAACAAACATGCAATGACTCTAGTATTTGATCCATGTGTGATTTGTGGAAAGAACACACATGCAATGACTCTGGTTGATCCATATGTGGTTTGTGGAAAGAACACACATGCAATGAAAACTGGTGGATCCATGTGTGGTTTGTGGAAAAGAACACACATGCAATGACTCTAGTGCTGGTTTGTGGTTTTAGTATAAGAACAAACATGCAATGACTCTAGTGGTTGATCCATGTGTGGTTTGTGGAAACAACACACATGCAATGACTCTGGTTGATCCATAAGTTGTTTGTGGAAAAGAACACACATGCAATGAGTCTAGTGGATCCATGTGTGGTTTGTGGAAAAGAACACACATGCAATGACTCTAGTGCTGGTTTGTGGTTTTAGTATAAGAACAAACATGCAATGACTCTAGTGGTTGATCCATGTGTGTTTTGTGGAAAGAACACACATGCAATGACTCTGGTTGACCCATATGTGGTTTGTGGAAAGAACACACATGCAATGACCACTGGTGGATCCATATGTGGTTTGTGGAAAAGAACACACATGCAATGACTCTAGTGCTGGTTTGTGGTTTTAGTATAAGAACAAACATGCAATGACTCTAGTGGTTGATCCATGTGTGGTTTGTGGAAAGAACACACATGCAATGACTCTGTTGATCCATATGTGGTTTGTGGAAACAACACACATGCAATGACTCTAGTGCTGGTTTGTGGTTTTAGTATAAGAATAAACATGCAATGACTCTAGTGGTTGATCCATGTGTGGTTTGTGGAAAGAACACACATGCAATGACTCTGGTTGATCCATATCTGGTTTGTGGAAAGAACACACATGCAATGACCACTGGTGGATCCATGTGTGGTTTGTGAAAAAGAACACACATGCAATGACCACGGGTTGATCCATGTGAGGTTTGTGGAAATAACACACATGCAATGACTCTAGTGGTTGATCCATGTGTGGTTTGTGAAAAAACCACACATGCAATGACTCTAGTGTTGGTTTTAGTTTAAGAACACACATGCAATGACTCTAGTGGTTGATCCATGTGTGGTTTGTGGAAATAACACACATGTAATGAATCTAGTGGTTGATCCATGTGTGTTTTGTGGAAAGAACACACCTGCAATGACTCGGGCTGATCCATATGTGGTTTGTGGAAATTACACACATGCAATGACCACTGGTGGATCCATGTGTGGTTTGTGGAAAAGAACACACATGCAATGACCACTGGTTGATCCATGTGTGGTTTGCGGAAATAATACACATGCAATGGCTCTAGTGGTTGATCCATGTGTGGTTTGTGAAAAGAACACACATGCAATGACTCTAGTGTTGGTTTTAGTATAAGAACACACTTGCAATGACTCTAGTGTTTGATCCATGTGTGGTTTGTGGAAATACCACATATGCAATGAGTCTAGTGGTTGATCCATGTGTGGTTTGTGGAAATAACACACATGCAATGACTCTAGTGGTGGATCCATTTGTGGTTTGTGGAAAGAACACACATGCAATGACTCTAGTGGTTGATTCATGTGTGCTTTGTGGAAAGAACACACATGCAATGACTCTGGTTGATCCATATGTGGTTTGTGGAAAGAACACACATGCAATGACCACTGGTGGATCCATGTGTGGTTTGTGTAAAAGAACACACATGCAATGACTCTAGTGCTGGTTTGTGGTTTTAGTATAAGAATAAACATGCAATGACTGTAGTGGTTGATCCATGTGTGGTTTGTGGAAAGAACACACATGCAATGACTCTAGTTGATCCATATATGGTTTGTGGAAAGAACACACATGCAATGACCACTGGTGGATCCATGTGTGGTTTGTGGAAAAGAACACACATGTAATGACTCTAGTTCTGGTTTGTGGTTTTAGTATAAGAACAAACATGCAATGACTCTAGTGGTTGATCCATGTGTGGTTTGTGGAAAGAACACACATGCAATGACTCCGGTTGATCCATATGTGGTTTCTGGAAAGAACACACATCCAATGACCATTGGTGGATCCATGTGTGGTTTGTGGAAAAAACAGACATGCAATGACTCTAGTGTTGGTTTGTGGTTTTAGTATAAGAACAAACATGGAATGACTCTAGTGGTTGATCCATGTATGGTTTGTGGAAAGAACACACATGCAATGACTCTGGTTGATCCATAAGTTGTTTGTGGAAAGAACACACATGCAATGACCACTGGTGGATCCATGTATGGTTTGTGGAAAAGAACACACATGCAATGACTCTAGTGCTAGTTTGTGGTTTTAGTATAAGAACAAACATGCAATGACTCTAGTGGTTGATCCATGTGTGGTTTGTGGAAAGAACACACATGCAATGACTCTGGTTGATCCATATGTGGTTTGTGGAAAGAACACACATGCAATGACCACTAGTGGATCCATGTGTGGTTTGTGGAAAAGAACACACATGCAATGACTCTAGTGCTGGTTTGTGGTTTTAGTATAAGAACAAACATGTAATGACTCTAGTGGTTGATCCATGTGTGGTTTGTGGAAAGAACACACATGCAATGACTCTGGTTGATCCATATGTGGTTTGTGGAAAGAACACACATGCAATGACTACTAGTGGATCCATGTGTGGTTTGTGGAAAAGAACACACATGCAATGACCACTAGTTGATCCATGTGTGGTTTGTGGAAATAACACACATGCAATGACTCTAGTGGTTGATGCATGTGTGGTTTGTGAAAAGAACACACATGCAATGACTCTAGTGTTGGTTTTAGTATAAGAACACACATGCAATGACTCTAGTGGTTGATCCATGTGTGGTTTGTGGAAATAACACACATGTAATGAATCTAGTGGTTGATCCATGTGTGGTTTGTGGAAAGAACACACATGCAATGACTCTGGTTGATCCAAATGTGGTTTGTGGAAAGAACACACATGCAATGACCACTGGTGGATCCATGTGTGGTTTGTGGAAAATAACACACATGCAATGACTCTAGTGCTGGTTTGTGGTTTTAGTATAAGAACAAACATGCAATGACTCTAGTGGTTGATCCATGTGTGGTTTGTGAAAAGAACACACATGCAATGACTCTAGTGTTGGTTTTAGTATAAGAACACACTTGTAATGACTCTAGTGTTTGATCCATGTGTGGTTTGTGGAAATAACACATATGAAATGACTCTAGTGTTGGTTTGTGGTTTTAGTATAAGAACAAACGTGCAATGACTCTAGTGGTTGATCCATGTGTGGTTTGTGGAAAGAACACAGATACAATGACTCTGGTTGATCTATAAGTTGTTTGTGGAAAAGAACACACATGCAATGACCACTGGTGGACCCATGTGTGGTTTGTGGAAAAGAACACACATGCAATGACTCTAGTGCCGGTCTGTGATTTTAGTATAAAAACAAACATGCAATGACTCCAGTGGTTGATCCATGTGTGGTTTGTGGAAAGAACACACATGCAATGACTCTGGTTGATCCATATGTGGTTTTTGGAAAGAACACACATGCAATGACCACTGGTGGACCCATGTGTGGTTTGTGGAAAATAACACACATGCAATGACTCTAGTGCTGGTTTGTGGTTTTAGTATAAGAACAAACATGCAATGACTCTAGTGGTTGATCCATGTGTGGTTTGTGGAAAGAACACACATGCAATGACTCTGGTTGATCCATATGTGGTTTGTGGAAAGAACACACATGCAATGACCACTGGTGGATCCATGTGTGGTTTGTGGAAAAGAACACACATGCAATGACTCTAGTGCTGGTTTGTGGTTTTAGTATAAGAACAAACATGCAATGACTCTAGTGGTTGATCCATGTGTGGTTTGTGGAAAGAACACACATGCAATTACTCTGGTTGATCCATATGTGGTTTGTGGAAAGAACACACATGCAATGACCACTAGTGGATCCATGTGTGGTTTGTGGAAAAGAACACACATGCAATGACTCTAGTGCTGGTTTGTGGTTTTAGTATAAGAACAAACATGTAATGACTCTAGTGGTTGATCCATGTCTGGTTTGTGGAAAGAACACACATGCAATGACTCTGGTTGATCCATATGTGGTTTGTGGAAAGAACACACATGCAATGACTACTGGTGGATCCATGTGTGGTTTGTGGAAAAGAACAGACATGCAATGACCACTGGTTGATCCATGTGTGGTTTGTGGAAATAACACACATGCAATGACTCTAGTGGTTGATGCATGTGTGGTTTGTGAAAAGAACACACATGCAATGACTCTAGTGTTGGTTTTAGTATAAGAACACACATGCAATGACTCTAGTGGTTGATCCATGTGTGGTTTGTGGAAATAACACACATGTAATGAATCTAGTGGTTGATCCATGTGTGGTTTGTGGAAAGAACACACATGCAATGACTCTGGTTGATCCATATGTGGTTTGTGGAAAGAACACACATGCAATGACCACTGGTGGATCCATGTGTGGTTTGTGGAAAAGAACACACATGCAATGACTCTAGTGCTGGTTTGTGGTTTTAGTATAAGAACAAACATGCAATGACTCTAGTGGTTGATCCATGTGTGGTTTGTGAAAAGAACACACATGCAATGACTCTAGTGTTGGTTTTAGTATAAGAACACACTTGCAATGACTCTAGTGTTTGATCCATGTGTGGTTTGTGGAAATAACACATATGCAATGACTCTAGTGTTGGTTTGTGGTTTTAGTATAAGAACAAACGTGCAATGACTCTAGTGGTTGATCCATGTGTGGTTTGTGGAAAGAACACACATTCAATGACTCTGGTTGATCCATAAGTTGTTTGTGGAAAAGAACACACATGCAATGAGTCTAGTGGATCCATGTGTGGTTTGTGGAAAAGAACATACATGCAATGACTCTAGTGTTGGTTTGTGGTTTTAGTATAAGAACAAACGTGCAATGACTCTAGTGGTTGATCCATGTGTGGTTATTGGAAAGAACACACATGCAATGACTCTGGTTGATCCATAAGTTGTTTGTGGAAAAGAACACACATGCAATGAGTCTAGTGGATCCATGTGTGGTTTGTGGAAAAGAACACACATGCAATAACCACTGGTGGATCCATTTGTGGTTTGTGGAAAAGAACACACATGCAATGATTCTAGTGCTGGTTTGTGGTTTTAGTATAAGAATAAACATGCAATGACTCTAGTGGTTGATCCATGTGTGGTTTGTGGAAAGAACACACATGCAATGACCACTGGTGGATCCATGTGTGGTTTGTGGAAAAGAACACACATGCAATGACTCTAGTGTTGGTTTGTGGTTTTAGTATAAGAACAAACGTGCAATGACTCTAGTGGTTGATCCGTGTGTGGTTTGTGGAAATAACACACATGTAATGACTCTGGTTGATCCATAAGTTGTTTGTGGAAAAGAACACACATGCAATGAGTCTAGTGGATCCATGTGTGGTTTGTGGAAAAGAACACACATGCAATGACTCTAGTGCCGGTTTGTGATTTTAGTATAAGAACAAACATGCAATGACTCCAGTGGTTGATCCATGTGTGGTTTGTGGAAACAACACACATGCAATGACTCTGGTTGATCCATATGTGGTTTGTGGAAAGAACACACATGCAATGACCACTGGTGGACCCATGTGTGGTTTTTGGAAAAGTACACACATGCAATGACTCTAGTGCTGGTTTGTGGTTTTAGTATAAGAACAAACATGCAATGACTCTAGTGGTTGATCCATGTGTGGTTTGTGGAAAGAACACACATGCAATGACTCTGGTTGATCCATATGTGGTTTGTGGAAAGAACACACATGCAATGACCACTGGTGGATCCATGTGTGGTTTGTGGAAAAGAACACACATGCAATGACTCTAGTGCTGGTTTGTGGTTCTAGTATAAGAACAAACATGCAATGACTCTAGTGGTTGATCCATGTGTGGTTTGTGGAAAGAACACACATGCAATGACTCTGGTTGATCCATATGTGGTTTGTGGAAAGAACACACATGCAATGACCACTAGTGGATCCATGTGTGGTTTGTGGAAAAGAACACACATGCAATGACTCTAGTGCTGGTTTGTGGTTTTAGTATAAGAACAAACATGTAATGACTCTAGTGGTTGATCCATGTGTGGTTTGTGGAAAGAACACACATGCAATGACTCTGGTTGATCCATATGTGGTTTGTGGAAAGAACACACATGCAATGACTACTGGTGGATCCATGTGTGGTTTGTGGAAAAGAACACACATGCAATGACCACTGGTTGATCTGTGTGTGGTTTGTGGAAATAACACACATGCAATGACTCTAGTGGTTGATGCATGTGTGGTTTGTGAAAAGAACACACATGCAATGACTCTAGTGTTGGTTTTAGTATAAGAACACACATGCAATGACTCTAGTGGTTGATCCATGTGTGGTTTGTGGAAATAACACACATGTAATGAATCTAGTGGTTGATCCATGTGTGGTTTGTGGAAAGAACACACATGTAATGACTCTGGTTGATCCATATGTGGTTTGTGGAAAGAACACACATGCAATGACCACTGGTGGATCCATGTGTGGTTTGTCCAAAAGAACACACATGCAATGACTCTAGTGCTGGTTTGTGGTTTTAGTATAAGAACAAACATGCAATGACTCTAGTGGTTGATCCATGTGTGGTTTGTGAAAAGAACACACATGCAGTGACTCTAGTGTTGGTTTTAGTATAAGAACACACTTGCAATGACTCTAGTGTTTGATCCATGTGTGGTTTGTGGAAATAACACATATGCAATGACTCTAGTGTTGGTTTGTGGTTTTAGTATAAGAACAAACGTGCAATGACTCTAGTGGTTGATCCATGTGTGGTTGGTGGAAAGAACACACATTCAATGACTCTGGTTGATCCATAAGTTGTTTGTGGAAAAGAACACACATGCAATGAGTCTAGTGGATCCATGTGTTGTTTGTGGAAAAGAACACACATGCAATGACTCTAGTGTTGGTTTGTGGTTTTAGTATAAGAACAAACGTGCAATGACTCTAGTGGTTGATCCATGTGTGGTTATTGGAAAGAACACACATGCAATGACTCTGGTTAATCCATAAGTTGTTTGTGGAAAAGAACACACATGCAATGAGTCTAGTGGATCCATGTGTGGTTTGTGGAAAAGAACACACATGAAATGACTCTAGTGCTGGTTTGTGATTTTAGTATAAGAACAAACATGCAATGACTCTAGTGGTTGATCCATGTGTGGTTTGTGGAAAGAACACACATGCAATGACTCTGGTTGATCCATATGTGGTTTTTGGAAAGAACACACATGCAATGACCACTGGTGGACCCATGTGTGGTTTTTGGAAAAGAACACACATGCAATGACTCTAGTGCTGGTTTGTGGTTTTAGTATAAGAACAAACATGCAATGACTCTAGTGGTTGATCCATGTGTGGTTTGTGGAAAGGACACACATGCAATGACTCTGGTTGATCCATATGTGGTTTGTGGAAAGAACACACATGCAATGACCACTGGTGGATCCATAAGAACACACATGCAATGACTCTAGTGCTGGTTTGTGGTTTTAGTATAAGAACAAACATGCAATGACTCTAGTGGTTGATCCATGTGTGGTTTGTGGAAAGACCACACATGCAATGACTCTGGTTGATCCATATGTGGTTTGTGGAAAGAACACACATGCAATGACCACTAGTGGATCCATGAGTGGTTTGTGGAAAAGAACACACATGCAATGACTCTAGTGCTGGTTTGTTGTTTTAGTATATGAACAAACATGTAATGACTCTAGTGGTTGATCCATGTGTGGTTTGTGGAAAGAACACACATGCAATGACTCTGGTTGATCCATATGTGGTTTGTGGAAAGAACACACATGCAATGACTACTGGTGGATCCATGTGTGGTTTGTGGAAAAGAACACACATGCAATGACCACTGGTTGATCCGTGTGTGGTTTGTGGAAATAACACACATGCAATGACTCTAGTGGTTGATGCATGTGTGGTTTGTGAAAAGAACACACATGCAATGACTCTAGTGTTGGTTTTAGTATAAGAACACACATGCAATGACTCTAGTGGTTGATCCATGTGTGGTTTGTGGAAATAACACACATGTAATGAATCTAGTGGTTGATCCATGTGTCGTTTGTGGAAAGAACACGCATGCAATGACTCTGGTTGATCCATATGTGGTTTGTGGAAAGAACACACATGCAATGACCACTGGTGGATCCATGTGTGGTTTGTGGAAAAGAACACACATGCAATGACCACTAGTTCATCCATGTGTGGTTTGTGGAAATAACACACATGCAATGACTCTAGTGGTTGATCCATGTGTGGTTTGTGAAAAGAACACACATGCAATGACTCTAGTGTTGGTTTTAGTATAAGAACACACATGCAATGACTCTAGTGGTTGATCCATGTGTGGTTTGTGGAAATAACACACATGCAATGACTCTAGTGGTTGATCCATGTGTGGGTTGTGGAAAGAACACACATGGAATGACTCTGGTTGATCCATATGTAGTTTGTGGAAAGAACTCACATGCAATGACCACTGGTGGATCCATGTGTGGTTTGTGGAAAAGAACACACATGCAATGACTCTAGTGTTGGTTTGTGGTTTTAGTATAAGAATAAACATGCAATGACTCTAGTGGTTGATCCATGTGTGGTTTGTGGAAAGAACACACATGCAATGACTCTGGTTGAACCATATGTGGTTTGTCGAAAGAACACACATGCAATGACCACTGGTGGATCCATGTGTGGTTTGTGGAAAAGAACACACATGCAATGATTCTAGTGTTGGTTTGTGGTTTTAGTATAAGAACAAACATGCAATGACTCCAGTGGTTGATCCATGTGTGGTTTGTGGAAAGAACACACATGCAATGACTCTGGTTGATCCATAAGTTGTTTGTGGAAAAGAACACACATGCAATGAGTCTAGTGGATCAATGTGTGGTTTGTGGAAAAGAACACACATGCAATGACTCTAGTGTTGGTTTGTGATTTTTGTATAAGAACAAACATGCAATGACTCCAGTGGTTGATCCATGTGTGGTTTGTGGAAAGAACACACATGCAATGACTCTGGTTGATCCATATGAGGTTTGTGGAAAGAACACACATGTAATGACCACTGGTGGACCCATGTGTGGTTTGTGGAAAAGAACACACATGCAATGACTCTAGTGTTGGTTTGTGGTTTTAGTATAAGAACAAACATGCAATGACTCTAGTGGTTGATCCATGTGTGGTTTGTGGAAAGAACACACATGCAATGACTCTGGTTGATCCATATGTGGTTTGTGGAAAGAACACACATGGAATGACCACTGGTGGATCCATGTGTGGTTTGTGGAAAAGGACACACATGCAATGAATCTAGTGCTGGTTTGTGGTTTTAGTATAAGAACAAACATGCAATGACTCTAGTGGTTGATCCATGTGTGGTTTGTGGAAAGAACACACATGCAATGACTCCGGTTGATCCATATGTGGTTTCTGGAAAGAACACACATGCAATGACCATTGGTGGATCCATGTGTGGTTTGTGGAAAAGAACACACATGCAATGACTCTAGTGCTGGTTTGTGGTTTTAGTATAAGAACAAACATGTAATGACTCTAGTGGTTGATCCATGTGTGGTTTGTGGAAAGAACACACATGCAATGACTCTGGTTGATCCATATGTGCTTTGTGGAAAGAACACACATGCAATGACTACTGGTGGATCCATGTGTGGTTTGTGGAAAAGAACACACATGCAATGACCACTGGTTGATCCATGTGTGGTTTGTGGAAATAACACACATGCAATGACTCTAGTGGTTGATGCATGTGTGGTTTGTGAAAATAACACACATGCAATGACTCTAGTGTTGGTTTTAGTATAAGAACACACATGCAATGACTCTAGTGGTTGATCCATGTGTGGTTTGTGGAAATAACACACATGTAATGAATCTAGTTGTTGATCCATGTCTGGTTTGTGGAAAGAACAAACATGCAATGACTCTGGTTGATCCATATGTGGTTTGTGGAAAGAACACACATGCAATGACCACTGGTGGATCCATGTGTGGTTTGTGGAAAAAACACACATGCAATGACTCTAGTGCTGGTTTGTGGTTTTAGTATAAGAACAAACATGCAATGACTCTAGTGGTTGATCCATGTGTGGTTTGTGAAAAGAACACACATGCAATGACTCTAGTGTTGGTTTTAGTATAAGAACACAGTTGCAATGACTCTAGTGTTTGATCCATGTGTGGTTTGTGGAAATAACACATATGCAATGACTCTAGTGTTGGTTTGTGGTTTTAGTATAAGAACAAACGTGCAATGACTCTAGTGGTTGATCCATGTGTGGTTGGTGGAAAGAACACACATTCAATGACTCTGGTTGATCCATAAGTTGTTTGTGGAAAAGAACACACATGCAATGAGTCTAGTGGATCCATGTGTGGTTTGTGGAAAAGAACACACATGCAATGACTCTAGTGTTGGTTTGTGGTTTTAGTATAAGAAACAAACGTGCAATGACTCTAGTGGTTGATCCATGTGTGGTTATTGGAAAGAACACACATGCAATGACTCTGGTTGATCCATAAGTTGTTTGTGGAAAAGAACACACATGCAATGAGTCTAGTGGATCCATGTGTGGTTTGTGGAAAAGAACACACATGCAATGACTCTAGTGCTGGTTTGTGATTTTAGTATAAGAACAAACATGCAATGACTCTAGTGGTTGATCCATGTGTGGTTTGTGGAAAGAACACACATGCAATGACTCTGGTTGATCCATATGTGGTTTGTGGAAAGAACACACATGCAATGACCACTGGTGGACCCATGTGTGGTTTTTGGAAAAGAACACACATGCAATGACTCTAGTGCTGGTTTGTGGTTTTAGTATAAGAACAAATATGCAATGACTCTAGTGGTTGATCCATGTGTGGTTTGTGGAAAGAACACACATGCAATGACTCTGGTTGATCCATATGTGGTTTGTGGAAAGAACACACATGCAATGACCACTGGTGGATCCATGTGTGGTTTGTGGAAAAGAACACACATGCAATGACTCTAGTGCTGGTTTGTGGTTTTAGTATAAGAACAAACATGCAATGACTCTAGTGGTTGATCCATGTGTGGTTTGTGAAAAGAACACACATGCAATAACTCTAGTGTTGGTTTTAGTATAAGAACACACTTGCAATGACTCTAGTGTTTGATCCATGTGTGGTTTGTGGAAATAACACATATGAAATGACTCTAGTGTTGGTTTGTGGTTTTAGTATAAGAACAAACGTGCAATGACTCTAGTGGTTGATCCATGTGTGGTTTGTGGAAAGAACACAGATGCAATGACTCTGGTTGATCTATAAGTTGTTTGTGGAAAAGAACACACATGCAATGAGTCTAGTGGATCCATGCGTGGTTTGTGGAAAAGAACACACATGCAATGACTCTAGTGCCGGTTTGTGATTTTAGTATAAGAACAAACATGCAATGACTCCAGTGGTTGATCCATGTGTGGTTTGTGGAAAGAACACACATGCAATGACTCTGGTTGATCCATATGTGGTTTTTGGAAAGAACACACATGCAATGACCACTGGTGGACCCATGTGTGGTTTGTGGAAAAGAACACACATGCAATGACTCTAGTGCTGGTTTGTGGTTTTAGTATAAGAACAAACATGCAATGACTCTAGTGGTTGATCCATGTGTGGTTTGTGGAAAGAACACACATGCAATGACTCTGGTTGATCCATATGTGGTTTGTGGAAAGAACACACATGCAATGACCACTGGTGGATCCATGTGTGGTTTGTGGAAAAGTACACACATGCAATGACTCTAGTGCTGGTTTGTGGTTTTAGTATAAGAACAAACATGCAATGACTCTAGTGGTTGATCCATGTGTGGTTTGTGGAAAGAACACACATGCAATGACTCTGGTTGATCCATATGTGGTTTGTGGAAAGAACACACATGCAATGACCACTAGTGGATCCATGTGTGGTTTGTGGAAAAGAACACACATGCAATGACTCTAGTGCTGGTTTGTGGTTTTAGTATAAGAACAAACATGTAATGACTCTAGTGGTTGATCCATGTCTGGTTTGTGGAAAGAACACACATGCAATGACTCTGGTTGATCCATATGTGGTTTGTGGAAAGAACACACATGCAATGACTACTGGTGGATCCATGTGTGGTTTGTGGAAAAGAACACACATGCAATGACCACTGGTTGATCCATGTGAGGTTTGTGGAAATAACACACATGCAATGACTCTAGTGGTTGATGCATGTGTGGTTTGTGAAAAGAACACACATGCAATGACTCTAGTGTTGGTTTTAGTATAAGAACACACATGCAATGACTCTAGTG
This sequence comes from Avena sativa, assembly GCA_916181665.1. Taxonomy (NCBI): domain Eukaryota; kingdom Viridiplantae; phylum Streptophyta; class Magnoliopsida; order Poales; family Poaceae; genus Avena; species Avena sativa. Next base: position 154,764,577 of record OV702289.1, on the reverse strand, counting down.
GTTGATCCATGTGTGGTTTGTGGAAATAACACACATGTAATGAATCTAGTGGTTGATCCATGTGTGGTTTGTGGAAAGAACACACATGCAATGACTCTGGTTGATCCATATGTGGTTTGTGGAAAGAACACACATGCAATGACCACTGGTGGATCCATGTGTGGTTTGTGGAAAAGAACACACATGCAATGACTCTAGTGCTGGTTTGTGGTTTTAGTATAAGAACAAACATGCATTGACTCTAGTGGTTGATCCATGTGTGGTTTGTGAAAAGAACACACATGCAATGACTCTAGTGTTGGTTTTAGTATAAGAACACACTTGCAATGACTCTAGTGTTTGATCCATGTGTGGTTTGTGGAAATAACACATATGCAATGACTCTAGTGTTGGTTTGTGGTTTTAGTATAAGAACAAACGTGCAATGACTCTAGTGGTTGATCCATGTGTGGTTTGTGGAAAGAACACACATTCAATGACTCTGGTTGATCCATAAGTTGTTTGTGGAAAAGAACACACATGCAATGAGTCTAGTGGATCCATGTGTGGTTTGTGGAAAAGAACATACATGCAATGACTCTAGTGTTGGTTTGTGGTTTTAGTATAAGAACAAACGTGCAATGACTCTAGTGGTTGATCCATGTGTGGTTATTGGAAAGAACACACATGCAATGACTCTGGTTGATCCATAAGTTGTTTGTGGAAAAGAACACACATGCAATGAGTCTAGTGGATCCATGTGTGGTTTGTGGAAAAGAACAAACATGCAATGATTCTAGTGCTGGTTTGTGGTTTTAGTATAAGAACAAACATGCAATGACTCTAGTGGTTGATACATGTGTGGCTTGTGGAAATAACACACATGCAATGACCACTGGTGGATCCATGTGTGGTTTGTGGAAAAGAACACACATGCAATGACTCTAGTGTTGGTTTGTGGTTTTAGTATAAGAACAAACGTGCAATGACTCTAGTGGTTGATCCGTGTGTGGTTTGTGGAAAGAACACACATGTAATGACTCTGGTTGATCCATAAGTTGTTTGTGGAAAAGAACACACATGCAATGAGTCTAGTGGATCCATGTGTGGTTTGTGGAAAAGAACACACATGCAATGACTCTAGTGCCGGTTTGTGATTTTAGTATAAGAACAAACATGCAATGACTCCAGTGATTGATCCATGTGTGGTTTGTGGAAAGAACACACATGCAATGACTCTGGTTGATCCATATGTGGTTTGTGGAAAGAACACACATGCAATGACCACTGGTGGACCCATGTGTGGTTTTTGGAAAAGAACACACATGCAATGACTCTAGTGCTGGTTTGTGGTTTTAGTATAAGAACAAACATGCAATGACTCTAGTGGTTGATCCATGTGTGGTTTGTGGAAAGAACACACATGCAATGACTCTGGTTGATCCATATGTGGTTTGTGGAAAGAACACACATGCAATGACCACTGGTGGATCCATGTGTGGTTTGTGGAAAAGAACACACATGCAATGACTCTAGTGCTGGTTTGTGGTTCTAGTATAAGAACAAACATGCAATGACTCTAGTGGTTGATCCATGTGTGGTTTGTGGAAAGAACACACATGCAATGACTCTGGTTGATCCATATGTGGTTTGTGGAAAGAACACACATGCAATGACTACTGGTGGATCCATGTGTGGTTTGTGGAAAAGAACACACATGCAATGACCACTGGTTGATCCGTGTGTGGTTTGTCGAAATAACACACATGCAATGACTCTAGTGGTTGATGCATGTGTGGTTTGTGAAAAGAACACACATGCAATGACTCTAGTGTTGGTTTTAGTATAAGAACACACATGCAATGACTCTAGTGGTTGATCCATGTGTGGTTTGTGGAAATAACACACATGTAATGAATCTAGTGGTTGATCCATGTGTGGTTTGTGGAAAGAACACGCGTGCAATGACTCTGGTTGATCCATATGTGGTTTGTGGAAAGAACACACATGCAATGACCACTGGTGGATCCATGTGTGGTTTGTGGAAAAGAACACACATGCAATGACCACTAGTTCATCCATGTGTGGTTTGTGGAAATAACACACATGCAATGACTCTAGTGGTTGATCCATGTGTGGTTTGTGAAAAGAACACACATGCAATGACTCTAGTGTTGGTTTTAGTATAAGAACACACTTGCAATGACTCTAGTGGTTGATCCATGTGTGGTTTGTGGAAATAACACACATGCAATGACTCTAGTGGTTGATCCATGTGTGGGTTGTGGAAAGAACACACATGGAATGACTCTGGTTGATCCATATGTGGTTTGTGGAAAGAACTCACATGCAATGACCACTGGTGGATCCATGTGTGGTTTGTGGAAAAGAACACACATGCAATGACTCTAGTGTTGGTTTGTGGTTTTAGTATAAGAATAAACATGCAATGACTCTAGTGGTTGATCCATGTGTGGTTTGTGGAAAGAACACACATGCAATGACTCTGGTTGAACCATATGTGGTTTGTCGAAAGAACACACATGCAATGACCACTGGTGGATCCATGTGTGGTTTGTGGAAAAGAACACACATGCAATGATTCTAGTGTTGGTTTGTGGTTTTAGTATAAGAACAAACATGCAATGACTCCAGTGGTTGATCCATGTGTGGTTTGTGGAAAGAACACACATGAATGACTCTGGTTGATCCATAAGTTGTTTGTGGAAAAGAACACACATGCAATGAGTCTAGTGGATCCATGTGTGGTTTGTGGAAAAGAACACACATGCAATGACTCTAGTGTTGGTTTGTGATTTTTGTATAAGAACAAACATGCAATGACTCCAGTGGTTGATCCATGTGTGGTTTGTGGAAAGAACACACATGCAATGACTCTGGTTGATCCATATGAGGTTTGTGGAAAGAACACACATGTAATGACCACTGGTGGACCCATGTGTGGTTTGTGGAAAAGAACACACATGCAATGACTCTAGTGCTGGTTTGTGGTTTTAGTATAAGAACAAACATGCAATGACTCTAGTGGTTGATCCATGTGTGGTTTGTGGAAAGAACACACATGCAATGACTCTGGTTGATCCATATGTGGTTTGTGGAAAGAACACACATGGAATGACCACTGGTGGATCCATGTGTGGTTTGTGGAAAAGGACACACATGCAATGACTCTAGTGCTGGTTTGTGGTTTTAGTATAAGAACAAACATGCAATGACTCTAGTGGTTGATCCATGTGTGGTTTGTGGAAAGAACACACATGCAATGACTCCGGTTGATCCATATGTGGTTTCTGGAAAGAACACACATGCAATGACCATTGGTGGATCCATGTGTGGTTTGTGGAAAAGAACACACATGCAATGACTCTAGTGCTGGTTTGTGGTTTTAGTATAAGAACAAACATGTAATGACTCTAATGGTTGATCCATGTGTGGTTTGTGGAAAGAACACACATGCAATGACTCTGGTTGATCCATATGTGGTTTGTGGAAAGAACACACATGCAATGACTACTGGTGGATCCATGTGTGGTTTGTGGAAAAGAACACACATGCAATGACCACTGGTTGATCCATGTGTGGTTTGTGGAAATAACACACATGCAATGACTCTAGTGGTTGATGCATGTGTGGTTTGTGAAAATAACACACATGCAATGACTCTAGTGTTGGTTTTAGTATAAGAACACACATGCAATGACTCTAGTGGTTGATCCATGTGTGGTTTGTGGAAATAACACACATGTAATGAATCTAGTGGTTGATCCATGTGTGGTTTGTGGAAAGAACAAACATGCAATGACTCTGGTTGATCCATATGTGGTTTGTGGAAAGAACACACATGCAATGACCACTGGTGGATCCATGTGTGGTTTGTGGAAAAGAACACACATGCAATGACTCTAGTGCTGGTTTGTGGTTTTAGTATAAGAACAAACATGCAATGACTCTAGTGGTTGATCCATGTGTGGTTTGTGAAAAGAACACACATGCAATGACTCTAGTGTTGGTTTTAGTATAAGAACACAGTTGCAATGACTCTAGTGTTTGATCCATGTGTGGTTTGTGGAAATAACACATATGCAATGACTCTAGTGTTGGTTTGTGGTTTTAGTATAAGAACAAACGTGCAATGACTCTAGTGGTTGATCCATGTGTGGTTGGTGGAAAGAACACACATTCAATGACTCTGGTTGATCCATATGTGGTTTGTGGAAAGAACACACATGGAATGACCACTGGTGGATCCATGTGTGGTTTGTGGAAAAGAACATACATGCAATGACTCTAGTGTTGGTTTGTGGTTTTAGTATAAGAACAAATGTGCAATGACTCTAGTGGTTGATCCATGTGTGGTTATTGGAAAGAACACACATGCAATGACTCTGGTTGATCCATAAGTTGTTTGTGGAAAAGAACACACATGCAATGAGTCTAGTGGATCCATGTGTGGTTTGTGGAAAAGAACACACATGCAATGATTCTAGTGCTGGTTTGTGGTTTTAGTATAAGAACAAACATGCAATGACTCTAGTGGTTGATACATGTGTGGCTTGTGGAAAGAACACACATGCAATGACCACTGGTGGATCCATGTGTGGTTTGTGGAAAAGAACACACATGCAATGACTCTAGTGTTGGTTTGTGGTTTTAGTATAAGAACAAACGTGCAATGACTCTAGTGGTTGATCCGTGTGTGGTTTGTGGAAAGAACACAAATGTAATGACTCTGGTTGATCCATAAGTTGTTTGTGGAAAAGAACACACATGCAATGAGTCTAGTGGATCCATGTGTGGTTTGTGGAAAAGAACACACATGCAATGACTCTAGTGCCGGTTTGTGATTTTAGTATAAGAACAAACATGCAATGACTCCAGTGGTTGATCCATGTGTGGTTTGTGGAAAGAACACACATGCAATGACTCTGGTTGATCCATATGTGGTTTGTGGAAAGAACACACATGCAATGACCACTGGTGGACCCATGTGTGGTTTTTGGAAAAGAACACACATGCAATGACTCTAGTGCTGGTTTGTGGTTTTAGTATAAGAACAAACATGCAATGACTCTAGTGGTTGATCCATGTGTGGTTTGTGGAAAGAACACACATGCAATGACTCTGGTTGATCCATATGTGGTTTGTGGAAAGAACACACATGCAATGACCACTGGTGGATCCATGTGTGGTTTGTGGAAAAGAACACACATGCAATGACTCTAGTGCTGGTTTGTGGTTTTAGTATAAGAACAAACATGCAATGACTCTAGTGGTTGATCCATGTGTGGTTTGTGGAAAGAACACACATGCAATGACTCTGGTTGATCCATATGTGGTTTGTGGAAAGAACACACATGCAATGACCACTAGTGGATCCATGTGTGGTTTGTGGAAAAGAACACACATGCAATGACTCTAGTGCTGGTTTGTGGTTTTAGTATAAGAACAAACATGTAATGACTCTAGTGGTTGATCCATGTCTGGTTTGTGGAAAGAACACACATGCAATGACTCTGGTTGATCCATATGTGGTTTGTGGAAAGAACACACATGCAATGACTACTGGTGGATCCATGTGTGGTTTGTGGAAAAGAACACACATGCAATGACCACTGGTTGATCCATGTGAGGTTTGTGGAAATAACACACATGCAATGACTCTAGTGGTTGATGCATGTGTGGTTTGTGAAAAGAACACACATGCAATGACTCTAGTGTTGGTTTTAGTATAAGAACACACATGCAATGACTCTAGTGGTTGATCCATGTGTGGTTTGTGGAAATAACACACATGTAATGAATCTAGTGGTTGATCCATGTGTGGTTTGTGGAAAGAACACACATGCAATGACTCTGGTTGATCCATATGTGGTTTGTGGAAAGAACACACATGCAATGACCACTGGTGGATCCATGTGTGGTTTGTGGAAAAGAACACGCATGCAATGACTCTAGTGCTGGTTTGTGGTTTTAGTATAAGAAAAAACATGCATTGACTCTAGTGGTTGATCCATGTGTGGTTTGTGAAAAGAACACACATGCAATGACTCTAGTGTTGGTTTTAGTATAAGAACACACTTGCAATGACTCTAGTGTTTGATCCATGTGTGGTTTGTGGAAATAACACATATGCAATGACTCTAGTGTTGGTTTGTGGTTTTAGTATAAGAACAAACGTGCAATGAATCTAGTGGTTGATCCATGTGTGGTTTGTGGAAAGAACACGCATGCAATGACTCTGGTTGATCCATATGTGGTTTGTGGAAAGAACACACATGCAATGACCACTGGTGGATCCATGTGTGGTTTGTGGAAAAGAACACACATGCAATGACCACTAGTTCATCCATGTGTGGTTTGTGGAAATAACACACATGCAATGACTCTAGTGGTTGATCCATGTGTGGTTTGTGAAAAGAACACACATGCAATGACTCTAGTGTTGGTTTTAGTATAAGAACACACTTGCAATGACTCTAGTGGTTGATCCATGTGTGGTTTGTGGAAATAACACACATGCAATGACTCTAGTGGTTGATCCATGTGTGGGTTGTGGAAAGAACACACATGGAATGACTCTGGTTGATCCATATGTGGTTTGTGGAAAGAACTCACATGCAATGACCACTGGTGGATCCATGTGTGGTTTGTGGAAAAGAACACACATGCAATGACTCTAGTGTTGGTTTGTGGTTTTAGTATAAGAATAAACATGCAATGACTCTAGTGGTTGATCCATGTGTGGTTTGTGGAAAGAACACACATGCAATGACTCTGGTTGAACCATATGTGGTTTGTCGAAAGAACACACATGCAATGACCACTGGTGGATCCATGTGTGGTTTGTGGAAAAGAACACACATGCAATGATTCTAGTGTTGGTTTGTGGTTTTAGTATAAGAACAAACATGCAATGACTCCAGTGGTTGATCCATGTGTGGTTTGTGGAAAGAACACACATGAATGACTCTGGTTGATCCATAAGTTGTTTGTGGAAAAGAACACACATGCAATGAGTCTAGTGGATCCATGTGTGGTTTGTGGAAAAGAACACACATGCAATGACTCTAGTGTTGGTTTGTGATTTTTGTATAAGAACAAACATGCAATGACTCCAGTGGTTGATCCATGTGTGGTTTGTGGAAAGAACACACATGCAATGACTCTGGTTGATCCATATGAGGTTTGTGGAAAGAACACACATGTAATGACCACTGGTGGACCCATGTGTGGTTTGTGGAAAAGAACACACATGCAATGACTCTAGTGCTGGTTTGTGGTTTTAGTATAAGAACAAACATGCAATGACTCTAGTGGTTGATCCATGTGTGGTTTGTGGAAAGAACACACATGCAATGACTCTGGTTGATCCATATGTGGTTTGTGGAAAGAACACACATGGAATGACCACTGGTCGATCCATGTGTGGTTTGTGGAAAAGGACACACATGCAATGACTCTAGTGCTGGTTTGTGGTTTTAGTATAAGAACAAACATGCAATGACTCTAGTGGTTGATCCATGTGTGGTTTGTGGAAAGAACACACATGCAATGACTCCGGTTGATCCATATGTGGTTTCTGGAAAGAACACACATGCAATGACCATTGGTGGATCCATGTGTGGTTTGTGGAAAAGAACACACATGCAATGACTCTAGTGCTGGTTTGTGGTTTTAGTATAAGAACAAACATGTAATGACTCTAGTGGTTGATCCATGTGTGGTTTGTGGAAAGAACACACATGCAATGACTCTGGTTGATCCATATGTGGTTTGTGGAAAGAACACACATGCAATGACTACTGGTGGATCCATGTGTGGTTTGTGGAAAAGAACACACATGCAATGACCACTGGTTGATCCATGTGTGGTTTGTGGAAATAACACACATGCAATGACTCTAGTGGTTGATGCATGTGTGGTTTGTGAAAATAACACACATGCAATGACTCTAGTGTTGGTTTTAGTATAAGAACACACATGCAATGACTCTAGTGGTTGATCCATGTGTGGTTTGTGGAAATAACACACATGTAATGAATCTAGTGGTTGATCCATGTGTGGTTTGTGGAAAGAACAAACATGCAATGACTCTGGTTGATCCATATGTGGTTTGTGGAAAGAACACACATGCAATGACCACTGGTGGATCCATGTGTGGTTTGTGGAAAAGAACACACATGCAATGACTCTAGTGCTGGTTTGTGGTTTTAGTATAAGAACAAACATGCAATGACTCTAGTGGTTGATCCATGTGTGGTTTGTGAAAAGAACACACATGCAATGACTCTAGTGTTGGTTTTAGTATAAGAACACAGTTGCAATGACTCTAGTGTTTGATCCATGTGTGGTTTGTGGAAATAACACATATGCAATGACTCTAGTGTTGGTTTGTGGTTTTAGTATAAGAACAAACGTGCAATGACTCTAGTGGTTGATCCATGTGTGGTTGGTGGAAAGAACGCACATTCAATGACTCTGGTTGATCCATATGTGGTTTGTGGAAAGAACACACATGGAATGACCACTGGTGGATCCATGTGTGGTTTGTGGAAAAGAACATACATGCAATGACTCTAGTGTTGGTTTGTGGTTTTAGTATAAGAACAAACGTGCAATGACTCTAGTGGTTGATCCATGTGTGGTTATTGGAAAGAACACACATGCAATGACTCTGGTTGATCCATAAGTTGTTTGTGGAAAAGAACACACATGCAATGAGTCTAGTGGATCCATGTGTGGTTTGTGGAAAAGAACACACATGCAATGATTCTAGTGCTGGTTTGTGGTTTTAGTATAAGAACAAACATGCAATGACTCTAGTGGTTGATACATGTGTGGCTTGTGGAAAGAACACACATGCAATGACCACTGGTGGATCCATGTGTGGTTTGTGGAAAAGAACACACATGCAATGACTCTAGTGTTGGTTTGTGGTTTTAGTATAAGAACAAACGTGCAATGACTCTAGTGGTTGATCCGTGTGTGGTTTGTGGAAAGAACACAAATGTAATGACTCTGGTTGATCCATAAGTTGTTTGTGGAAAAGAACACACATGCAATGAGTCTAGTGGATCCATGTGTGGTTTGTGGAAAAGAACACACATGCAATGACTCTAGTGCCGGTTTGTGATTTTAGTATAAGAACAAACATGCAATGACTCCAGTGGTTGATCCATGTGTGGTTTGTGGAAAGAACACACATGCAATGACTCTGGTTGATCCATATGTGGTTTGTGGAAAGAACACACATGCAATGACCACTGGTGGACCCATGTGTGGTTTTTGGAAAAGAACACACATGCAATGACTCTAGTGCTGGTTTGTGGTTTTAGTATAAGAACAAACATGCAATGACTCTAGTGGTTGATCCATGTGTGGTTTGTGGAAAGAACACACATGCAATGACTCTGGTTGATCCATATGTGGTTTGTGGAAAGAACACACATGCAATGACCACTGGTGGATCCATGTGTGGTTTGTGGAAAAGAACACACATGCAATGACTCTAGTGCTGGTTTGTGGTTTTAGTATAAGAACAAACATGCAATGACTCTAGTGGTTAATCCATGTGTGGTTTGTGGAAAGAACACACATGCAATGACTCTGGTTGATCCATATGTGGTTTGTGGAAATAACACACATGCAATGACCACTAGTGGATCCATGTGTGGTTTGTGGAAAAGAACACACATGCAATGACTCTAGTGCTGGTTTGTGGTTTTAGTATAAGAACAAACATGTAATGACTCTAGTGGTTGATCCATGTCTGGTTTGTGGAAAGAACACACATGCAATGACTCTGGTTGATCCATATGTGGTTTGTGGAAAGAACACACATGCAATGACTACTGGTGGATCCATGTGTGGTTTGTGGAAAAGAACACACATGCAATGACCACTGGTTGATCCATGTGAGGTTTGTGGAAATAACACACATGCAATGACTCTAGTGGTTGATGCATGTGTGGTTTGTGAAAAGAACACACATGCAATGACTCTAGTGTTGGTTTTAGTATAAGAACACACATGCAATGACTCTAGTGGTTGATCCATGTGTGGTTTGTGGAAATAACACACATGTAATGAATCTAGTGGTTGATCCATGTGTGGTTTGTGGAAAGAACACACATGCAATGACTCTGGTTGATCCATATGTGGTTTGTGGAAAGAACACACATGCAATGACCACTGGTGGATCCATGTGTGGTTTGTGGAAAAGAACACGCATGCAATGACTCTAGTGCTGGTTTGTGGTTTTAGTATAAGAACAAACATGCATTGACTCTAGTGGTTGATCCATGTGTGGTTTGTGAAAAGAACACACATGCAATGACTCTAGTGTTGGTTTTAGTATAAGAACACACTTGCAATGACTCTAGTGTTTGATCCATGTGTGGTTTGTGGAAATAACACATATGCAATGACTCTAGTGTTGGTTTGTGGTTTTAGTATAAGAACAAACGTGCAATGACTCTAGTGGTTGATCCATGTGTGGTTATTGGAAAGAACACACATGCAATGACTCTGGTTGATCCATAAGTTGTTTGTGGAAAAGAACACACATGCAATGAGTCTAGTGGATCCATGTGTGGTTTGTGGAAAAGAACACACATGCAATGATTCTAGTGCTGGTTTGTGGTTTTAGTATAAGAACAAACATGCAATGACTCTAGTGGTTGATACATGTGTGGCTTGTGGAAAGAACACACATGCAATGACCACTGGTGGATCCATGTGTGGTTTGTGGAAAATAACACACATGCAATGACTCTAGTGTTGGTTTGTGGTTTTAGTATAAGAACAAACGTGCAATGACTCTAGTGGTTGATCCGTGTGAGGTTTGTGGAAAGAACACACATGTAATGACTCTGGTTGATCCATAAGTTGTTTGTGGAAAAGAACACACATGCAATGAGTCTAGTGGATCCATGTGTGGTTTGTGGAAAAGAACACACATGCAATGACTCTAGTGCCGGTTTGTGATTTTAGTATAAGAACAACCATGCAATGACTCCAGTGGTTGATCCATGTGTGGTTTGTGGAAAGAACACACATGCAATGACTCTGGTTGATCCATATGTGGTTTGTGGAAAGAACACACATGCAATGACCACTGGTGGACCCATGTGTGGTTTTTGGAAAAGAACACACATGCAATGACTCTAGTGCTGGTTTGTGGTTTTAGTATAAGAACAAACATGCAATGACTCTAGTGGTTGATCCATGTGTGGTTTGTGGAAAGAACACACATGCAATGACTCTGGTTGATCCATATGTGGTTTGTGGAAAGAACACACATGCAATGACCACTGGTGGATCCATGTGTGGTTTGTGGAAAAGAACACACATGCAATGACTCTAGTGCTGGTTTGTGGTTCTAGTATAAGAACAAACATGGAATGACTCTAGTGGTTGATCCATGTGTGGTTTGTGGAAAGAACACACATGCAATGACTCTGGTTGATCCATATGTGGTTTGTGGAAAGAACACACATGCAATGACCACTAGTGGATCCATGTGTGGTTTGTGGAAAAGAACACACATGCAATGACTCTAGTGCTGGTTTGTGGTTTTAGTATAAGAACAAACATGTAATGACTCTAGTGGTTGATCCATGTGTGGTTTGTGGAAAGAACACACATGCAATGACTCTGGTTGATCCATATGTGGTTTGTGGAAAGAACACACATGCAATGACTACTGGTGGATCCATGTGTGGTTTGTGGAAAAGAACACACATGCAATGACCACTGGTTGATCCGTGTGTGGTTTGTGGAAATAACACACATGCAATGACTCTAGTGGTTGATGCATGTGTGGTTTGTGAAAAGAACACACATGCAATGACTCTAGTGTTGGTTTTAGTATAAGAACACACATGCAATGACTCTAGTGGTTGATCCATGTGTGGTTTGTGGAAATAACACACATGTAATGAATCTAGTGGTTGATCCATGTGTGGTTTGTGGAAAGAACACACATGCAATGACTCTGGTTGATCCATATGTGGTTTGTGGAAAGAACACACATGCAATGACCACTGGTGGATCCATGTGTGGTTTGTCCAAAAGAACACACATGCAATGACTCTAGTGCTGGTTTGTGGTTTTAGTATAAGAACAAACATGCAATGACTCTAGTGGTTGATCCATGTGTGGTTTGTGAAAAGAACACACATGCAATGACTCTAGTGTTGGTTTTAGTATAAGAACACACTTGCAATGACTCTAGTGTTTGATCCATGTGTGGTTTGTGGAAATAACACATATGCAATGACTCTAGTGTTGGTTTGTGGTTTTAGTATAAGAACAAACGTGCAATGACTCTAGTGGTTGATCCATGTGTGGTTGGTGGAAAGAACACACATTCAATGACTCTGGTTGATCCATAAGTTGTTTGTGGAAAAGAACACACATGCAATGAGTCTAGTGGATCCATGTGTGGTTTGTGGAAAAGAACACACATGCAATGACTCTAGTGTTGGTTTGTGGTTTTAGTATAAGAACAAACGTGCAATGACTCTAGTGGTTGATCCATGTGTGGTTATTGGAAAGAACACACATGCAATGACTCTGGTTGATCCATAAGTTGTTTGTGGAAAAGAACACACATGCAATGAGTCTAGTGGATCCATGTGTGGTTTGTGGAAAAGAACACACATGCAATGACTCTAGTGCTGGTTTGTGATTTTAGTATAAGAACAAACATGCAATGACTCTAGTGGTTGATCCATGTGTGGTTTGTGGAAAGAACACACATGCAATGACTCTGGTTGATCCATATGTGGTTTGTGGAAAGAACACACATGCAATGACCACTGGTGGACCCATGTGTGGTTTTTGGAAAAGAACACACATGCAATAACTCTAGTGCTGGTTTGTGGTTTTAGTATAAGAACAAACATGCAATGACTCTAGTGGTTGATCCATGTGTGGTTTGTGGAAAGAACACACATGCAATGACTCTGGTTGATCCATATGTGGTTTGTGGAAAGAACACACATGCAATGACCACTGGTGGATCCATGTGTGGTTTGTGGAAAAGAACACACATGCAATGACTCTAGTGCTGGTTTGTGGTTTTAGTATAAGAACAAACATGCAATGACTCTAGTGGTTGATCCATGTGTGGTTTGTGGAAAGACCACACATGCAATGACTCTGGTTGATCCATATGTCGTTTGTGGAAAGAACACACATGCAATGACCACTAGTGGATCCATGAGTGGTTTGTGGAAAAGAACACACATGCAATGACTCTAGTGCTGGTTTGTTGTTTTAGTATATGAACAAACATGTAATGACTCTAGTGGTTGATCCATGTGTGGTTTGTGGAAAGAACACACATGCAATGACTCTGGTTGATCCATATGTGGTTTGTGGAAAGAACACACATGCAATGACTACTGGTGGATCCATGTGTGGTTTGTGGAAAAGAACACACATGCAATGACCACTGGTTGATATGTGTGTGGTTTGTGGAAATAACACACATGCAATGACTATAGTGGTTGATGCATGTGTGGTTTGTGAAAAGAACACACATGCAATGACTCTAGTGTTGGTTTTAGTATAAGAACACACATGCAATGACTCTAGTGGTTGATCCATGTGTGGTTTGTGGAAATAACACACATGTAATGAATCTAGTGGTTGATCCATGTGTGGTTTGTGGAAAGAACACACATGCAATGACTCTGGTTGATCCATATGTGGTTTGTGGAAAGAACACACATGCAATGACCACTGGTGGATCCATGTGTGGTTTGTCCAAAAGAACACACATGCAATGACTCTAGTGCTGGTTTGTGGTTTTAGTATAAGAACAAACATGCAATGACTCTAGTGGTTGATCCATGTGTGGTTTGTGAAAAGAACACACATGCAATGACTCTAGTGTTGGTTTTAGTATAAGAACACACTTGCAATGACTCTAGTGTTTGATCCATGTGTGGTTTGTGGAAATAACACATATGCAATGACTCTAGTGTTGGTTTGTGGTTTTAGTATAAGAACAAACGTGCAATGACTCTAGTGGTTGATCCATGTGTGGTTGGTGGAAAGAACACACATTCAATGACTCTGGTTGATCCATAAGTTGTTTGTGGAAAAGAACACACATGCAATGAGTCTAGTGGATCCATGTGTGGTTTGTGGAAAAGAACACACATGCAATGACTCTAGTGTTGGTTTGTGGTTTTAGTATAAGAACAAACGTGCAATGACTCTAGTGGTTGATCCATGTGTGGTTATTGGAAAGAACACACATGCAATGACTCTGGTTGATCCATAAGTTGTTTGTGGAAAAGAACACACATGCAATGAGTCTAGTGGATCCATGTGTGGTTTGTGGAAAAGAACACACATGCAATGACTCTAGTGCTGGTTTGTGATTTTAGTATAAGAACAAACATGCAATGACTCTAGTGGTTGATCCATGTGTGGTTTGTGGAAAGAACACACATGCAATGACTCTGGTTGATCCATATGTGGTTTGTGGAAAGAACACACATGCAATGACCACTGGTGGACCCATGTGTGGTTTTTGGAAAAGAACACACATGCAATCACTCTAGTGCTGGTTTGTGGTTTTAGTATAAGAACAAACATGCAATGACTCTAGTGGTTGATCCATGTGTGGTTTGTGGAAAGAACACACATGCAATGACTCTGGTTGATCCATATGTGGTTTGTGGAAAGAACACACATGCAATGACCACTGGTGGATCCATGTGTGGTTTGTGGAAAAGAACACACATGCAATGACTCTAGTGCTGGTTTGTGGTTTTAGTATAAGAACAAACATGCAATGACTCTAGTGGTTGATCCATGTGTGGTTTGTGGAAAGACCACACATGCAATGACTCTGGTTGATCCATATGTCGTTTGTGGAAAGAACACACATGCAATGACCACTAGTGGATCCATGAGTGGTTTGTGGAAAAGAACACACATGCAATGACTCTAGTGCTGGTTTGTTGTTTTAGTATATGAACAAACATGTAATGACTCTAGTGGTTGATCCATGTGTGGTTTGTGGAAAGAACACACATGCAATGACTCTGGTTGATCCATATGTGGTTTGTGGAAAGAACACACATGCAATGACTACTGGTGGATCCATGTGTGGTTTGTGGAAAAGAACACACATGCAATGACCACTGGTTGATCTGTGTGTGGTTTGTGGAAATAACACACATGCAATGACTATAGTGGTTGATGCATGTGTGGTTTGTGAAAAGAACACACATGCAATGACTCTAGTGTTGGTTTTAGTATAAGAACACACATGCAATGACTCTAGTGGTTGATCCATGTGTGGTTTGTGGAAATAACACACATGTAATGAATCTAGTGGTTGATCCATGTGTGGTTTGTGGAAAGAACACGCATGCAATGACTCTGGTTGATCCATATGTGGTTTGTGGAAAGAACACACATGCAATGACCACTGGTGGATCCATGTGTGGTTTGTGGAAAAGAACACACATGCAATGACCACTAGTTCATCCATGTGTGATTTGTGGAAATAACACACATGCAATGACTCTAGTGGTTGATCCATGTGTGGTTTGTGAAAAGAACACACATGCAATGACTCTAGTGTTGGTTTTAGTATAAGAACACACTTGCAATGACTATAGTGGTTGATCCATGTGTGGTTTGTGGAAATAACACACATGCAATGACTCTAGTGGTTGATCCATGTGTGGGTTGTGGAAAGAACACACATGGAATGACTCTGGTTGATCCATATGTGGTTTGTGGAAAGAACACACATGCAATGACCACTGGTGGATCCATGTGTGGTTTGTGGAAAAGAACACACATGCAATGACTCTAGTGTTGGTTTGTGGTTTTAGTATAAGAATAAACATGCAATGACTCTAGTGGTTGATCCATGTGTGGTTTGTGGAAAGAACACACATGCAATGGCTCTGGTTGAACCATATGTGGTTTGTCGAAAGAACGCACATGCAATGACCACTGGTGGATCCATGTGTGCTTTGTGGAAAAGAACACACATGCAATGATTCTAGTGTTGGTTTGTGGTTTTAGTATAAGAACAAACATGCAATGACTCTAGTGGTTGATCCATGTGTGGTTTGTGGAAAGAACACACATGCAATGACTCTGGTTGATCCATAAGTTGTTTGTGGAAAAGAACACACATGCAATGAGTCTAGTGGATCCATGTGTGGTTTGTGGAAAAGAACACACATGCAATGACTCTAGTGTTGGTTTGTGATTTTTGTATAAGAACAAACATGCAATGACTCCAGTGGTTGATCCATGTGTGGTTTGTGGAAAGAACACACATGCAATGAGTCTGGTTGATCCATATGAGGTTTGTGGAAAGAACACACATGTAATGACCACTGGTGGACCCATGTGTGGTTTGTGGAAAAGAACACAAATGCAATGACTCTAGTGCTGGTTTGTGGTTTTAGTATAAGAACAAACATGCAATGACTCTAGTGGTTGATCCATGTGTGGTTTGTGGAAAGAACACACATGCAATGACTCTGGTTGATCCATATGTGGTTTGTGGAAAGAACACACATGCAATGACCACTGGTGGATCCATGTGTGGTTTGTGGAAAAGGACACACATGCAATGACTCTAGTGCTGGTTTGTGGTTTTAGTATAAGAACAAACATGCAATGACTCTAGTGGTTGATCCATGTGTGGTTTGTGGAAAGAACACACATGCAATGACTCCGGTTGATCCATATGTGGTTTCTGGAAAGAACACACATGCAATGACCATTGGTGGATCCATGTGTGGTTTGTGGAAAAGAACACACATGCAATGACTCTAGTGCTGGTTTGTGGTTTTAGTATAGAACAAACATGTAATGACTCTAGTGGTTGATCCATGTGTGGTTTGTGGAAAGAACACACATGCAATGACTCTGGTTGATCCATATGTGGTTTGTGGAAAGAACACACATGCAATGACTACTGGTGGATCCATGTCTGGTTTGTGGAAAAGAACACACATGCAATGACCACTGGTTGATCCATGTGTGGTTTGTGGAAATAACACACATGCAATGACGCTAGTGGTTGATGCATGTGTGGTTTGTGAAAAGAACACACATGCAATGACTCTAGTGTTGGTTTTAGTATAAGAACACACATGCAATGACTCTAGTGGTTGATCCATGTGTGGTTTGTGGAAATAACACACATGTAATGAATCTAGTGGTTGATCCATGTGTGGTTTGTGGAAAGAACACACATGCAATGACTCTGGTTGATCCATATGTGGTTTGTGGAAAGAACACACATGCAATGACCACTGGTGGATCCATGTGTGGTTTGTGGAAAAGAACACACATGCAATGACTCTAGTGCTGGTTTGTGGTTTTAGTATAAGAACAAACATGCAATGACTCTAGTGGTTGATCCATGTGTGGTTTGTGAAAAGAACACACATGCAATGACTCTAGTGTTGGTTTTAGTATAAGAACACAGTTGCAATGACTCTAGTGTTTCATCCATGTGTGGTTTGTGGAAATAACACATATGCAATGACTCTAGTGTTGGTTTGTGGTTTTAGTATAAGAATAAACGTGCAATGACTCTAGTGGTTGATCCATGTGTGGTTGGTGGAAAGAACACACATTCAATGACTCTGGTTGATCCATAAGTTGTTTGTGGAAAAGAACACACATGCAATGAGTCTAGTGGATCCATGTGTGGTTTGTGGAAAAGAACACACATGCAATGACTCTAGTGTTGGTTTGTGGTTTTAGTATAAGAACAAACGTGCAATGACTCTAGTGGTTGATCCATGTGTGGTTATTGGAAAGAACACACATGCAATGACTCTGGTTGATCCATAAGTTGTTTGTGGAAAAGAACACACATGCAATGAGTCTAGTGGATCCATGTGTGGTTTGTGGAAAAGAACACACATGCAATGACTCTAGTGCTGGTTTGTGATTTTAGTATAAGAACAAACATGCAATGACTCTAGTGGTTGATCCATGTGTGGTTTGTGGAAAGAACACACATGCAATGACTCTGGTTGATCCATATGTGGTTTGTGGAAAGAACACACATGCAATGACCACTGGTGGACCCATGTGTGGTTTTTGGAAAAGAACACACATGCAATGACTCTAGTGCTGGTTTGTGGTTTTAGTATAAGAACAAACATGCAATGACTCTAGTAGTTGATCCATGTGTGGTTTGTGGAAAGAACACACATGCAATGACTCTAGTTGATCCATATGTGGTTTGTGGAAAGAATACACATGCAATGACCACTGGTGGATCCATGTGTGGTTTGTGGAAAAGAACACACATGCAATGACTCTAGTGCTGGTTTGTGGTTTTAGTATAAGAACAAACATGCAATGACTCTAGTGGTTGATCCATGTGTGGTTTGTGGAAAGACCACACATGCAATGACTCTGGTTGATCCATATGTGGTTTGTGGAAAGAACACACATGCAATGACCACTAGTGGATCCATGAGTGGTTTGTGGAAAAGAACACACATGCAATGACTCTAGTGCTGCTTTGTTGTTTTAGTATATGAACAAACATGTAATGACTCTAGTGGTTGATCCATGTGTGGTTTGTGGAAAGAACACACATGCAACGACTCTGGTTGATCCATATGTGGTTTGTGGAAAGAACACACATGCAATGACTACTGGTGGATCCATGGGTGGTTTGTGGAAAAGAACACACATGCAATGACCACTGGTTGATCCGTGTGTGGTTTGTGGAAATAACACACATGCAATGACTCTAGTGGTTGATGCATGTGTGGTTTGTGAAAAGAACACACATGCAATGACTCTAGTGTTGGTTTTAGTATAAGAACACACATGCAATGACTCTAGTGGTTGATCCATGTGTGGTTTGTGGAAATAACACACATGTAATGAATCTAGTGGTTGATCCATGTGTGGTTTGTGGAAAGAACACGCATGCAATGAGTCTGGTTGATCCATATGTGGTTTGTGGAAAGAACACACATGCAATGACCACTGGTGGATCCATGTGTGGTTTGTGGAAAAGAACACACATGCAATGACCACTAGTTCATCCATGTGTGGTTTGAGGAAATAACACACATGCAATGACTCTAGTGGTTGATCCATGTGTGGTTTGTGAAAAGAACACACATGCAATGACTCTAGTGTTGGTTTTAGTATAAGAACACACTTGCAATGACTATAGTGGTTGATCCATGTGTGGTTTGTGGAAATAACACACATGCAATGACTCTAGTGGTTGATCCATGTGTGGGTTGTGAAAAGAACACACATGGAATGACTCTGGTTGATCCATATGTGGTTTGTGGAAAGAACACACATGCAATGACCACTGGTGGATCCATGTGTGGTTTGTGGAAAAGAACACACATGCAATGACTCTAGTGTTGGTTTGTGGTTTTAGTATAAGAATAAACATGCAATGACTCTAGTGGTTGATCCATGTGTGGTTTGTGGAAAGAACACACATGCAATGGCTCTGGTTGAACCATATGTGGTTTGTCGAAAGAACGCACATGCAATGACCACTGGTGGATCCATGTGTGGTTTGTGGAAAAGAACAAACATGCAATGATTCTAGTGTTGGTTTGTGGTTTTAGTATAAGAACAAACATGCAATGACTCCAGTGGTTGATCCATGTGTGGTTTGTGGAAAGAACACACATGCAATGACTCTGGTTGATCCATAAGTTGTTTGTGGAAAAGAACACACATGCAATGAGTCTAGTGGATCCATGTGTGGTTTGTGGAAAAGAACACACATGCAATGACTCTAGTGTTGGTTTGTGATTTTTGTATAAGAATAAACATGCAATGACTCCAGTGGTTGATCCATGTGTGGTTTGTGGAAAGAACACACATGCAATGACTCTGGTTGATCCATATGAGGTTTGTGGAAAGAACACACATGTAATGACCACTGGTGGACCCATGTGTGGTTTGTGGAAAAGAACACAAATGCAATGACTCTAGTGCTGGTTTGTGGTTTTAGTATAAGAACAAACATGCAATGACTCTAGTGATTGATCCATGTGTGGTTTGTGGAAAGAACACACATGCAATGACTCTGGTTGATCCATATGTGGTTTGTGGAAAGAACAGACATGCAATGACCACTGGTGGATCCATGTGTGGTTTGTGGAAAAGGACACACATGCAATGACTCTAGTGCTGGTTTGTGGTTTTAGTATAAGAACAAACATGCAATGACTCAAGTGGTTGATCCATGTGTGGTTTGTGGAAAGAACACACATGCAATGACTCCGGTTGATCCATATGTGGTTTCTGGAAAGAACACACATGCAATGACCATTGGTGGATCCATGTGTGGTTTGTGGAAAAGAACACACATGCAATGACTCTAGTGCTGGTTTGTGGTTTTAGTATAGAACAAACATGTAATGACTCTAGTGGTTGATCCATGTGTGGTTTGTGGAAAGAACACACATGCAATGACTCTGGTTGATCCATATGTGGTTTGTGGAAAGAACACACATGCAATGACTACTGGTGGATCCATGTGTGGTTTGTGGAAAAGAACACACATGCAATGACCACTGGTTGATCCATGTGTGGTTTGTGGAAATAGCACACATGCAATGACGCTAGTGGTTGATGCATGTGTGGTTTGTGAAAAGAACACACCTGCAATGACTCTAGTGTTGGTTTTAGTATAAGAACACACATGCAATGACTCTAGTGGTTGATCCATGTGTGGTTTGTGGAAATAACACACATGTAATGAATCTAGTGGTTGATCCATGTGTGGTTTGTGGAAAGAACACACATGCAATGACTCTGGTTGATCCATATGTGGTTTGTGGAAAGAACACACATGCAATGACCACTGGTGGATCCATGTGTGGTTTGTGGAAAAGAACACACATGCAATGACTCTAGTGCTGGTTTGTGGTTTTAGTATAAGAACAAACATGCAATGACTCTAGTGGTTGATCCATGTGTGGTTTGTGAAAAGAACACACATGCAATGACTCTAGTGTTGGTTTTAGTATAAGAACACAGTTGCAATGACTCTAGTGTTTGATCCATGTGTGGTTTGTGGAAATAACACATATGCAATGACTCTAGTGTTGGTTTGTGGTTTTAGTATAAGAATAAACGTGCAATGACTCAAGTGGTTGATCCATGTGTGGTTGGTGGAAAGAACACACATTCAATGACTCTAGTTGATCCATAAGTTGTTTGTGGAAAAGAACACACATGCAATGAGTCTAGTGGATCCATGTGTGGTTTGTGGAAAAGAACACACATGCAATGACTCTAGTGTTGGTTTGTGGTTTTAGTATAAGAACAAACGTGCAATGACTGTAGTGGTTGATCCATGTGTGGTTATTGGAAAGAACACACATGCAATGACTCTGGTTGATCCATAAGTTGTTTGTGGAAAAGAACACACATGCAATGAGTCTAGTGGATCCATGTGTGGTTTGTGGAAAAGAACACACATGCAATGACTCTAGTGCTGGTTTGTGATTTTAGTATAAGAACAAACATGCAATGACTCTAGTGGTTGATCCATGTGTGGTTTGTGGAAAGAACACACATGCAATGACTCTGGTTGATCCATATGTGGTTTGTGGAAAGAACACACATGCAATGACCACTGGTGGACCCATGTGTGGTTTTTGGAAAAGAACACACATGCAATGACTCTAGTGCTGGTTTGTGGTTTTAGTATAAGAACAAACATGCAATGACTCTAGTAGTTGATCCATGTGTGGTTTGTGGAAAGAACACACATGCAATGACTCTAGTTGATCCATATGTGGTTTGTGGAAAGAACACACATGCAATGACCACTGGTGGATCCATGTGTGGTTTGTGGAAAAGAACACACATGCAATGACTCTAGTGCTGGTTTGTGGTTTTAGTATAAGAACAAACATGCAATGACTCTAGTGGTTGATCCATGTGTGGTTTGTGGAAAGACCACACATGCAATGACTCTGGTTGATCCATATGTGGTTTGTGGAAAGAACACACATGCAATGACCACTAGTGGATCCATGAGTGGTTTGTGGAAAAGAACACACATGCAATGACTCTAGTGCTGCTTTGTTGTTTTAGTATATGAACAAACATGTAATGACTCTAGTGGTTGATCCATGTGTGGTTTGTGGAAAGAACACACATGCAACGACTCTGGTTGATCCATATGTGGTTTGTGGAAAGAACACACATGCAATGACTACTGGTGGATCCATGTGTGGTTTGTGGAAAAGAACACACATGCAATGACCACTGGTTGATCCGTGTGTGGTTTGTGGAAATAACACACATGCAATGACTCTAGTGGTTGATGCATGTGTGGTTTGTGAAAAGAACACACATGCAATGACTCTAGTGTTGGTTTTAGTATAAGAACACACATGCAATGACTCTAGTGGTTGATCCATGTGTGGTTTGTGGAAATAACACATATGTAATGAATCTAGTGGTTGATCCATGTGTGGTTTGTGGAAAGAACACGCATGCAATGACTCTGGTTGATCCATATGTGGTTTGTGGAAAGAACACACATGCAATGACCACTGGTGGATCCATGTGTGGTTTGTGGAAAAGAACACACATGCAATGACCACTAGTTCATCCATGTGTGGTTTGAGGAAATAACACACATGCAATGACTCTAGTGGTTGATCCATGTGTGGTTTGTGAAAAGAACACACATGCAATGACTCTAGTGTTGGTTTTAGTATAAGAACACACTTGCAATGACTCTAGTGGTTGATCCATGTGTGGTTTGTGGAAATAACACACATGCAATGACTCTAGTGGTTGATCCATGTGTGGGTTGTGGAAAGAACACACATGGAATGACTCTGGTTGATCCATATGTGGTTTGTGGAAAGAACTCACATGCAATGACCACTGGTGGATCCATGTGTAGTTTGTGGAAAAGAACACACATGCAATGACTCTAGTGTTGGTTTGTGGTTTTAGTATAAGAATAAACATGCAATGACTCTAGTGGTTGATCCATGTGTGGTTTGTGGAAAGAACACACATGCAATGACTCTGGTTGAACCATATGTGGTTTGTCGAAAGAACACACATGCAATGACCACTGGTGGATCCATGTGTGGTTTGTGGAAAAGAACACACATGCAATGATTCTAGTGTTGGTTTGTGGTTTTAGCATAAGAACAAACATGCAATGACTCCAGTGGTTGATCCATGTGTGGTTTGTGGAAAGAACACACATGCAATGACTCTGGTTGATCCATAAGTTGTTTGTGGAAAAGAACACACATGCAATGAGTCTAGTGGATCCATGTGTGGTTTGTGGAAAAGAACACACATACAATGACTCTAGTGTTGGTTTGTGATTTTTGTATAAGAACAAACATGCAATGACTCCAGTGGTTGATCCATGTGTGGTTTGTGGAAAGAACACACATGCAATGACTCTGGTTGATCCATATGAGGTTTGTGGAAAGAACACACATGTAATGACCACTGGTGGACCCATGTGTGGTTTGTGGAAAAGAACACACATGCAATGACTCTAGTGCTCGTTTGTGGTTTTAGTATAAGAACAAACATGCAATGACTCTAGTGGTTGATCCATGTGTGGTTTGTGGAAAGAACACACATGCAATGACTCTGGTTGATCCATATGTGGTTTGTGGAAAGAACACACATGCAATGACCACTGGTGGATCCATGTGTGGTTTGTGGAAAAGAACACACATGCAATGACTCTAGTGCTGGTTTGTGGTTTTAGTATAAGAACAAACATGCAATGACTCTAGTGGTTGGTCAATGTGTGTTTTGTGGAAAGAACACACATGCAATGACTCTGGTTGATCCATATGTGGTTTGTGGAAAGAACACACATGCAATGACCACTAGTGGATCAATGTGTGGTTTGTGGAAAAGAACACACACACAATGACTCTAGTGCTGGTTTGTGGTTTTAGTATAAAAACAAACATGTAATGACTCTAGTGGTTGATCCATGTGTGGTTTGTCGAAAGAACACACATGCAATGACTCTGGTTGATCCATATGTGGTTTGTGGAAAGAACACACATGCAATGACTACTGGTGGATCCATGTGTGGTTTGTGGAAAAGAACACACATGCAATGACCACTGGTTGATCCATGTGTGGTTTGTGGAAATAACACACATGCAATGACTCTAGTGGTTGATCCATGTGTGGTTTGTGAAAAGAACACACATGCAATGACTCTAGTGTTGGTTTTAGTATAAGAACACACATGCAATGACTCTAGTGGTTGATCCATGTGTGGTTTGTGGAAATAAAACACATGTAATGAATCTAGTGGTTGATCCATGTGTGGTTTGTGGAAAGAACACACATGCAATGACCACTGGTGGATCCATATGTGGTTTGTGGAAAGAACACACATGCAATGACCACTGGTGGATCCATGTGTGGTTTGTGGAAAAGAACACACATGCAATGAACACTGGTTGATCCATGTGTGGTTTGTGGAAATAACACACATGCAATGACTCTAGTGGTTGATCCATGTGTGGTTTGTGAAAAGAACACACATGCAATGACTCTAGTGTTGGTTTTAGTATAAGAACACACTTGCAATGACTCTAGTGTTTGATCCATGTGTGGTTTGTGGAAATAACACATATGCAATGACTCTAGTGGTTGATCCATGTGTGGTTTGTGGAAATAACACCCATGCAATGACTCTAGAGGTTGATCCATGTGTGGTTTGTGGAAAGAACACACATGCAATGACTCTAGTGGTTGATCCATGTGTGGGTTGTGGAAAGAACACACATGGAATGACTCTGGTTGATCCATATGTGGTTTGTGGAAAGAACTCACATGCAATGACCACTGGTGGATCCATGTGTAGTTTGTGGAAAAGAACACACATGCAATGACTCTAGTGTTGGTTTGTGGTTTTAGTATAAGAATAAACATGCAATGACTCTAGTGGTTGATCCATGTGTGGTTTGTGGAAAGAACACACATGCAATGACTCTGGTTGAACCATATGTGGTTTGTCGAAAGAACACACATGCAATGACCACTGGTGGATCCATGTGTGGTTTGTGGAAAAGAACACACATGCAATGATTCTAGTGTTGGTTTGTGGTTTTAGCATAAGAACAAACATGCAATGACTCCAGTGGTTGATCCATGTGTGGTTTGTGGAAAGAACACACATGCAATGACTCTGGTTGATCCATAAGTTGTTTGTGGAAAAGAACACACATGCAATGAGTCTAGTGGATCCATGTGTGGTTTGTGGAAAAGAACACACATACAATGACTCTAGTGTTGGTTTGTGATTTTTGTATAAGAACAAACATGCAATGACTCCAGTGGTTGATCCATGTGTGGTTTGTGGAAAGAACACACATGCAATGACTCTGGTTGATCCATATGAGGTTTGTGGAAAGAACACACATGTAATGACCACTGGTGGACCCATGTGTGGTTTGTGGAAAAGAACACACATGCAATGACTCTAGTGCTCGTTTGTGGTTTTAGTATAAGAACAAACATGCAATGACTCTAGTGGTTGATCCATGTGTGGTTTGTGGAAAGAACACACATGCAATGACTCTGGTTGATCCATATGTGGTTTGTGGAAAGAACACACATGCAATGACCACTGGTGGATCCATGTGTGGTTTGTGGAAAAGAACACACATGCAATGACTCTAGTGCTGGTTTGTGGTTTTAGTATAAGAACAAACATGCAATGACTCTAGTGGTTGGTCAATGTGTGGTTTGTGGAAAGAACACACATGCAATGACTCTGGTTGATCCATATGTGGTTTGTGGAAAGAACACACATGCAATGACCACTAGTGGATCAATGTGTGGTTTGTGGAAAAGAACACACACACAATGACTCTAGTGCTGGTTTGTGGTTTTAGTATAAAAACAAACATGTAATGACTCTAGTGGTTGATCCATGTGTGGTTTGTCGAAAGAACACACATGCAATGACTCTGGTTGATCCATATGTGGTTTGTGGAAAGAACACACATGCAATGACTACTGGTGGATCCATGTGTGGTTTGTGGAAAAGAACACACATGCAATGACCACTGGTTGATCCATGTGTGGTTTGTGGAAATAACACACATGCAATGACTCTAGTGGTTGATCCATGTGTGGTTTGTGAAAAGAACACACATGCAATGACTCTAGTGTTGGTTTTAGTATAAGAACACACATGCAATGACTCTAGTGGTTGATCCATGTGTGGTTTGTGGAAATAAAACACATGTAATGAATCTAGTGGTTGATCCATGTGTGGTTTGTGGAAAGAACACACATGCAATGACCACTGGTGGATCCATATGTGGTTTGTGGAAAGAACACACATGCAATGACCACTGGTGGATCCATGTGTGGTTTGTGGAAAAGAACACACATAAAATGAACACTGGTTGATCCATGTGTGGTTTGTGGAAATAACACACATGCAATGACTCTAGTGGTTGATCCATGTGTGGTTTGTGAAAAGAACACACATGCAATGACTCTAGTGTTGGTTTTAGTATAAGAACACACTTGCAATGACTCTAGTGTTTGATCCATGTGTGGTTTGTGGAAATAACACATATGCAATGACTCTAGTGGTTGATCCATGTGTGGTTTGTGGAAATAACACCCATGCAATGACTCTAGAGGTTGATCCATGTGTGGTTTGTGGAAAGAACACACATGCAATGACTCTAGTGGTTGATCCATGTGTGGGTTGTGGAAAGAACACACATGGAATGACTCTGGTTGATGCATGTGTGGTTTGTGAAAAGAACACACATGCAATGACTCTAGTGTTGGTTTTAGTATAAGAACACACATGCAATGACTCTAGTGGTTGATCCATGTGTGGTTTGTGGAAATAACACACATGTAATGAATCTAGTGGTTGATCCATGTGTGGTTTGTGGAAAGAACACACATGCAATGACTCTGGTTGATCCATATGTGGTTTGTGGAAAGAACACACATGCAATGACCACTGGTGGATCCATGTGTGGTTTGTGGAAAAGAGAACACATGCAATGACCACTGGTTGATCCATGTGTGGTTTGTGGAAATAACACACATGCATGACTCTAGTGGTTGATCCATGTGTGGTTTGTGAAAAGAACACACATGTAATGACTCTAGTGTTGGTTTTAGTTGTCAGAACACACATGCAATGACTCTAGTGGTTGATCCATGTGTGGTTTGTGGAAATAACACATATCCAATGACTCTAGTGGTTGATCCATGCGTGGTTTGTGGAAATAATACACATGCAATGACTGTAATGGGTCCACATGTGGTTTGTGGAAAGAACACACATGTAATGACCACTGGTTAATCCATAAGTTGTTTGTTGAAAATAACACACATGCAATGAGTCTAGTGGATCCATGTGTGGTTTGTGGAAAAGAACACACATGCAATGACTCTAGTGCTGGTTTGTGGTTTTAGTATAAGAACAAACATGCAATGACTCTAGTGGTTGATCCATGTGTGGTTTGTGGAAAGAACACACATGCAATGACTCTGGTTGATCCATATGTGGTTTGTGGAAAGAAAACACATGCAATGACCACTGGTGGATACATGTGTGGTTAGTGGAAAGAACACACATGCAATGACCACTGGTGGATCCATGTGTGGTTTGTGGAAAAGAACACACATGCAATGACCACTGGTTGATCCATGTGTCGTTTGTGGAAATAACACACATGCAATGACTCTAGTGGTTGATCCATGTGTGGTTTGTGAAAAGACACACATGCAATGACTCTAGTGTTGGTTTTAGTATAAGAACACACATGCAATGACTCTAGTGGTTGATCCATGTGTGGTTTGTGGAAATAACACATATGCAATGACTCTAGTGGTTGATCCAGGTGTGGTTTGTGGAAATAACACACATGGAATGACTCTAGTGGTTCATCCATGTGTGGTTTGTGTAAACAACACACATGCAATGACTCTAGTGGTTGATCCATGTGTGGTTTGTGGAAAGAACACACATGCAATGACTCTGGTTGAACCATATGTGGTTTGGGAAAAGAACACACATGCAATGACCACTAGTGGATCCATGTGTGGTTTGTGGAAAAGAACATACATGCAATGACTCTAGTGCTGGTTTGTGGTTTTAGTATAAGAACAAACATGCAATGACTCTAGTGGTTGATCCATGTGTGGTTTATGGAAAGAACACACATGCAATGACTCTGATTGATCCATATGTGGTTTGTGGAAAGAACACGCATGCAATGACTCTGGTTGATCCATATGTGGTCTGTGGAAAGAACACACATGCAATGACTCTAGTGCTGGTTTGTGGTTTTAGTATAAGAACAACCATGCAATGACTCTAGTGGTTGATCCATGTGTGGTTTGTGGAAAGAACACACATGCACTGACTCTGATTGATCCATATGTGGTTTGTGGAAAGAACACGCATGCAATGACTCTGGTTGATCCATATGTGGTTTGTGGAAAGAACACACATGCAATGACTCTAGTGCTGGTTTGTGGTTTTAGTATAAGAATAAACATGCAATGACTCTAGTGGTTGATCCATGTGTGGTTTGTGGAAAGAACACACATGCAATGACTCTGGTTGATCCATATGTGGTTTGTGGAAAGAACACACATGCAATGACCATTGGTGTATCCATGTGTGGATTGTGGAAAAGAACACACATGCAATGACTCTAGTGCTGGTTTGTGGTTTTAGTATAAGAACAAAGATGCAATGACTCTAGTGGTTGATCCATGTGTGGTTTGTGGAAAGAACACACATGCAATGACTCTGGTTGATCCATATGTGGTTTGTGGAAAGAACACACATGCAATGACCACTGGTGGATCCATGTGTGGTTTGTGGAAAAGAGCACACATGCAATGACCACTGGTTGATCCATGTGTGGTTTGTGGAAATAACACACATGCAATGACTCTAGTGGTTGATCCATGTGTGGTTTGTGAAAAGAACACACATGTAATGACTCTAGTGTTGGTTTTAGTTGTCAGAACACACATGCAATGACTCTAGTGGTTGATCCATGTGTGGTTTGTGGAAATAACACATATGCAATGACTCTAGTGGTTGATCCATGTGTGGTTTATGGAAATAATACACATGCAATGACTATAATGGGTCCACATGTGGTTTGTGGAAAGAACACACATGTAATGACCACTGGTTGATCCATAAGTTGTTTGTTGAAAATAACACACATGCAATGAGTCTAGTGGATCCATGTGTGGTTTGTGGAAAAGAACACACATGCAATGACTCTAGTGCTGGTTTGTGGTTTTAGTATAAGAACAAACATGCAATGACTCTAGTGGTTGATCCATGTGTGGTTTGTGGAAAGAACACACATGCAATGACTCTGGTTGATCCATCTGTGATTTGTGGAAAGAAAACACATGCAATGACCACTGGTGGATACATATGTGGTTTCTGGAAAGAACACACATGCAATTACCACTGGTGGATCCATGTGTGGTTTGTGGAAAAGAGCACACATGCAATGACCACTTGTTGATCCATGTGTGGTTTGTGGAAATAACACACATGCAATGACTCTAGTGGTTGATCCATGTGTGGTTTGTGAAAAGAACACACATGTAATGACTCTAGTGTTGGTTTTAGTTGTCAGAACACACATGCAATGACTCTAGTGGTTGATCCATGTGTGGTTTGTGGAAATAACACATATGCAATGACTCTAGTGGTTGATCCATGTGTGGTTTATGGAAATAATACACATGCAATGACTATAATGGGTCCACATGTGGTTTGTGGAAAGAACACACATGTAATGACCACTGGTTGATCCATAAGTTGTTTGTTGAAAATAACACACATGCAATGAGTCTAGTGGATCCATGTGTGGTTTGTGGAAAAGAACACACATGCAATGACTCTAGTGCTGGTTTGTGGTTTTAGTATAAGAAAAAACATGCAATGACTCTAGTGGTTGATCCATGTGTGGTTTGTGGAAAGAACACACATGCAATGACTCCGGTTGATCCATATGTGGTTTGTGGAAAGAAAACACATGCAATGACCACTGGTGGATACATGTGTGGTTTGTGGAAAAGAACACGCATGCAATGACCACTGGTTTATCCATGTGTCGTTTGTGGAAATAACACACATGCAATGACTCTAGTGGTTGATCCATGTGTGGTTTGTGAAAAGACACACATGCAATGACTCTAGTGTTGGTTTTAGTATAAGAACACACATGCAATGACTCTAGTGATTGATCCATGTGTGGTTTGTGGAAATAACACATATGCAATGACTCTAGTGGTTGATCCATGTGTGGTTTGTGGAAATAACACACATGGAATGACTATAGTGGTTCATCCATGTGTGGTTTGTGGAAATAACACACATGCAATGACTCTAGTGGTTGATCCATGTGTGGTTTGTGGAAAGAACACACATGCAATGACTCTGGTTGAACCATATGTGGTTTGTGAAAAGAACACACATGCAATGACCACTAGTGGATCCATGTGTGGTTTGTGGAAAAGAACACACATGCAATGACTCTAGTGCTGGTTTGTGGTTTTAGTATAAGAACAAACATGCAATGACTCTAGTGGTTGATCCATGTGTGGTTTGTGGAAAGAACACACACATGCAATGACTCTGGTTGATCCATAAGTTGTTTGTCGAAAAGAACACACATTCAATGAGTCTAGTGGATCCATGTGTGGTTTGTGGAAAAGAACACACATGCAATGACTCTAGTGCTGGTTTGTGGTTTTAGTATAAGAACAAACATGCAATGACTCCAGTGGTTGATCCATGTGTGGTTTGTGGAAAGAACACACATGCAATGACTCTAGTTGGTCCATATGTGGTTTGTGGAAAGAACATACATGCAATGACCACTAGTGGATCCATGTGTGGTTTGTGGAAAAGAACACACATGCAATGACTCTAGTACTGGTTTGTGGTTTTAGTATAAGAATAAACATGCAATGACTCTAGTGGTTGATCCATGTGTGGTTTGTGGAAAGAACACACATGTAATGACCACTGGTTGATCCATAAGTTGTTTGTTACAAAGAACACACATGCAATGAGTCTAGTGGATCCATGTTTGATTTGTGGAAAAGAACACGCATGCAATGACTCAAGTGCTGGTTTGTGGTTTTAGTATAAGAACAAACATGCAATGACTCTAGTGGTTGATCCATGTGTGGTTTGTGGAAAGAACACACATGCAATGACTCTGGTTGATCCATATGTGGTTTGTGGAAAGAAAACACATGCAATGACCACTGGTGGATCCATGTGTGGTTTGTGGAAAAGAACACACATGCAATGACCACTGGTTGATCCATGTGTGGTTTGTGGAAATAACACACATGCAATGACTCTAGTGGTTGATCCATGTGTGGTTTGTGAAAAGAACACACATCCAATGACTCTAGTGTTGGTTTTAGTTTTCAGAACACAGATGCAATGATTCTAGTGGTTGATCCATGTGTGGTTTATGGAAATAACACACAGGCAATGACCACTGGTGGATCCATGTGTGGTTTATGGAAAAGAACACACATGCAATGACTCTAGTGCTGGTTTGTAGTTTTAGTATAAGAATAAACATGCAATGACTCTAGTGGTTGATCCATGTGTGGTTTGTGGAAAGAACACACATGCAATGACTCTGGTTGAACCATATGTGGTTTGTGGAAAGAACACACATGCAATGACCACTGGTGGATCCATGTGTGGGTTGTGGAAAAGAACACACATGCAATGACTCTAGTGCTGGTTTGTGGTTTTAGTATAATAACAAACATGCAATGACTCCAGTGGTTGATCCATGTGTGGTTTGTGGAAAGAACACACATGCAATGACTCTGGTTGATCCATAAGTTGTTTGTGGAAAAGAACACACATGCAATGAGTCTAGTGGATCCATGTGTGGTTTGTGGAAAAGAACACACATGCAATGACTCTAGTGCTGGTTTGTGGTTTTAGTATAGGAACAAACATGCAATGACTCCAGTGGTTGATCCATGTGTAGTTTGTGGAAAGAACAGCCATGCAATCACTCTACTTGATCCATATGTGGTTTGTGGAAAGACACACATGCAATGACCACTGGTGGATCCATGTGTGGTTTGTGGAAAAGAACACACATGCAATGACTCTAGTTCTGGTTTATGGTTTTAGTATAAGAACAAACATGCAATGAATCTAGTGGTTGATCCATGTGTGGTTTGTGGAAAGAACACACATGCAATGACTCTGGTTGATCCATATGTGGTTTGTGGACAGAACACACATGCAATGACCATTGGTCGATCCATGTGTGGTTTGTGGAAAAGAACACACATGCAATGACTCTAGTGCTGGTTTGTGGTTTTAGTATAAGAACAAAGATGCAATGACTCTAGGGGTTGATCTATGTGTGGTTTGTGGAAAGAACACACATGCAATGACTCTGGTTGATCCATATGTGGTTTGTGGAAAGAACACACATGCAATGACGACTGGTGGATCCATGTGTGGTTTGTGGAAAAGAGCACACATGCAATGACCACTGGTTGATCCATGTGTGGTTTGTGGAAATAACACACATGCAATGACTCTAGTGGTTGATCCATGTGTGGTTTGTGAAAAGAACACACATGTAATGACTCTAGTGTTGGTTTTAGTTGTCAGAACACACATGCAATGACTCTAGTGGTTGATCCATGTGTGGTTTGTGGAAATAACACATATCCAATGACTCTAGTG
The DNA here is from genome assembly GCA_916181665.1 of Avena sativa. Taxonomy (NCBI): domain Eukaryota; kingdom Viridiplantae; phylum Streptophyta; class Magnoliopsida; order Poales; family Poaceae; genus Avena; species Avena sativa. The sequence goes on along the minus strand of OV702289.1, from coordinate 154,731,783 downwards.
GTTGATCCATGTGTGGTTTGTGGAAATAATACACATGCAATGACTGTAATGGGTCCACATGTGGTTTGTGGAAAGAACACACATGTAATGACCACTGGTTAATCCATAAGTTGTTTGTTGAAAATAACACACATGCAATGAATCTAGTGGATCCATGTGTGGTTTGTGGAAAAGAACACACATGCAATGACTCTAGTGCTGGTTTGTGGTTTTAGTATAAGAACAAACATGCAATGACTCTAGTGGTTGATCCATGTGTGGTTTGTGGAAAGAACACACATGCAATGACTCTGGTTGATCCATATGTGGTTTGTGGAAAGAAAACACATGCAATGACCACTGGTGGATACATGTGTGGTTTGTGGAAAAGAACACACATGCAATGACCACTGGTTGATCCATGTGTCGTTTGTGGAAATAACACACATGCAATGACTCTAGTGGTTGATCCATGTGTGGTTTGTGAAAAGACACACATGCAATGACTCTAGTGTTGGTTTTAGTATAAGAACACACATGCAATGACTCTAGTGGTTGATCCATGTGTGGTTTGTGGAAATAACACATATGCAATGACTCTAGTGGTTGATCCATGTGTGGTTTGTGGAAATAACACACATGGAATGACTCTAGTGGTTCATCCATGTGTGGTTTGTGGAAATAACACACATGCAATGACTCTAGTGGTTGATCCATGTGTGGTTTGTGGAAAGAACACACATGCAATGACTCTGGTTGAACCATATGTGGTTTGTCGAAAGAACACACATGCATTGACCACTGGTGGATCCATGTGTGGTTTGTGGAAAAAACACACATGCAATGATTCTAGTGTTGGTTTGTGGTTTTAGTATAAGAACAAACATGCAATGACTCCAGTGGTTGATCCATGTGTGGTTTGTGGAAAGAACACACATGCAATGACTCTGGTAGATCCATAAGTTGTTTGTGGAAAAGAACACACATGCAATGAGTCTAGTGGATCCATGTGTGGTTTGTGGAAAAGAACACACATGCAATGACTCTAGTGTTGGTTTGTGATTTTTGTATAAGAACAAACATGCAATGACTCTAGTGGTTGATCCATGTGTGGTTTGTGGAAAGAACACACATGTAATGACTCTGGTTGATCCATATGAGGTTTGTGGAAAGAACACACATGTAATGACCACTGGTGGACCCATGTGTGGTTTGTGGAAAAGAACACACATGCAATGACTCTAGTGCTCGTTTGTGGTTTTAGTATAAGAACAAACATGCAATGATTCTAGTGGTTGATCCATGTGTGGTTTGTGGAAAGAACACACATGCAATGACTCTGGTTGATCCATATGTGGTTTGTGGAAAGAACACACATGCAATGACCACTGGTGGATCCATGTGTGGTTTGTGGAAAAGAACACACATGCAATGACTCTAGTGCTGGTTTGTGGTTTTAGTATAAGAACAAACATGCAATGACTCTAGTGGTTGATCAATGTGTGGTTTGTGGAAAGAACACACATGCAATGACTCTGGTTGATCCATATGTGTTTTGTGGAAAGAACACACATGCAATGACCACTAGTGGATCAATGTGTGGTTTGTGGAAAAGAACACACACACAATGACTCTAGTGCTGGTTTGTGGTTTTAGTATAAAAACAAACATGTAATGACTCTAGTGGTTGATCCATGTGTGGTTTGTGGAAAGAACACACATGCAATGACTCTGGTTGATCCATATGTGGTTTGTGGAAAGAACACACATGCAATGACCATTGGTGGATCCATGTGTGGTTTGTGGAAAAGAACACACATGCAATGACTCTAGTGCTGGTTTGTGGTTTTAGTATAAGAACAAAGATGCAATGACTCTAGTGGTTGATCCATGTGTGCTTTGTGGAAAGAACACACATGCAATGACTCTGGTTGATCCATATGTGGTTTGTGGAAAGAACACACATGCAATGACCATTGGTGGATCCATGTGTGGTTTGTGGAAAAGAACACACATGCAATGACTCTAGTGCTGGTTTGTGGTTTTAGTATAAGAACAAAGATGCAATGACTCTAGTGGTTGATCCATGTGTGGTTTGTGGAAAGAACACACATGCAATGACTCTGGTTGATCCATATGTGGTTTGTGGAAAGAACACACATGCAATGACCACTGGTGGATCCATGTGTGGTTTGTGGAAAAGAACACACATGCAATGACCACTGGTTGATCCATGTGTGGTTTGTGGAAATAACACACATGCAATGACTCTAGTGGTTGATCCATGTGTGGTTTGTGAAAAGAACACACATGTAATGACTCTAGTGTTGGTTTTAGTTGTCAGAACACACATGCAATGACTCTAGTGGTTGATCCAATCGTGGTTTGTGGAAATAACACATATGCAATGACTCTAGTGGTTGATCCATGTGTGGCTTATGGAAATAATACACATGCAATGACTATAATGGGTCCACATGTGGTTTGTGGAAAGAACACACATGTAATGACCACTGGTTGATCCATAAGTTGTTTGTTGAAAAGAACACACATGCAATGAGTCTAGTGGATCCATGTGTGGTTTGTGGAAAAGAACACACATGCAATGACTCTAGTGCTGGTTTGTGGTTTTAGTATAAGAACAAACATGCAATGACTCTAGTGGTTGATCCATGTGTGGTTTGTGGAAAGAACACACATGCAATGACTCTGGTTGATCCATATGTGGTTTGTGGAAAGAAAACACATGCAATGACCACTGGTGGATACATGTGTGGTTTGTGGAAAAGAACACACATGCAATGACCACTGGTTGATCCATGTGTCGTTTGTGGAAATAACACACATGCAATGACTCTAGTGGTTGATCCATGTGTGGTTTGTGGAAATAACACATATGCAATGACTCTAGTGGTTGATCCATGTGTGGTTTGTGGAAAGAACACACATGCAATGACTCTGGTTGATCCATATGAGGTTTGTGGAAAGAACACACATGTAATGACCACTGGTGGACCCATGTGTGGTTTGTGGAAAAGAACACACATGCAATGACTCTAGTGCTCGTTTGTGGTTTTAGTATAAGAACAAACATGCAATGACTCTAGTGGTTGATCCATGTGTGGTTTGTGGAAAGAACACACATGCAATGACTCTGGTTGATCCATATGTGGTTTGTGGAAAGAACACACATGCAATGACCACTGGTGGATCCATGTGTGGTTTGTGGAAAAGAACACACATGCAATGACTCTAGTGCTGGTTTGTGGTTTTAGTATAAGAACAAACATGCAATGACTCTAGTGGTTGATCAATGTGTGGTTTGTGGAAAGAACACACATGCAATGACTCTGGTTGATCCATATGTGTTTTGTGGAAAGAACACACATGCAATGACCACTAGTGGATCAATGTGTGGTTTGTGGAAAAGAACACACACACAATGACTCTAGTGCTGGTTTGTGGTTTTAGTATAAAAACAAACATGTAATGACTCTAGTGGTTGATCCATGTGTGGTTTGTGGAAAGAACACACATGCAATGACTCTGGTTGATCCATATGTGGTTTGTGGAAAGAACACACATGCAATGACCATTGGTGGATCCATGTGTGGTTTGTGGAAAAGAACACACATGCAATGACTCTAGTGCTGGTTTGTGGTTTTAGTATAAGAACAAAGATGCAATGACTCTAGTGGTTGATCCATGTGTGCTTTGTGGAAAGAACACACATGCAATGACCATTGGTGGATCCATGTGTGGTTTGTGGAAAAGAACACACATGCAATGACCATTGGTGGATCCATGTGTGGTTTGTGGAAAAGAACACACATGCAATGACTCTAGTGCTGGTTTGTGGTTTTAGTATAAGAACAAAGATGCAATGACTCTAGTGGTTGATCCATGTGTGGTTTGTGGAAAGAACACACATGCAATGACTCTGGTTGATCCATATGTGGTTTGTGGAAAGAACACACATGCAATGACCACTGGTGGATCCATGTGTGGTTTGTGGAAAAGAACACACATGCAATGACCACTGGTTGATCCATGTGTGGTTTGTGGAAATAACACACATGCAATGACTCTAGTGGTTGATCCATGTGTGGTTTGTGAAAAGAACACACATGTAATGACTCTAGTGTTGGTTTTAGTTGTCAGAACACACATGCAATGACTCTAGTGGTTGATCCAATCGTGGTTTGTGGAAATAACACATATGCAATGACACTAGTGGTTGATCCATGTGTGGTTTATGGAAATAATACACATGCAATGACTATAATGGGTCCACATGTGGTTTGTGGAAAGAACACACATGTAATGACCACTGGTTGATCCATAAGTTGTTTGTTGAAAAGAACACACATGCAATGAGTCTAGTGGATCCATGTGTGGTTTGTGGAAAAGAACACACATGCAATGACTCTAGTGCTGGTTTGTGGTTTTAGTATAAGAACAAACATGCAATGACTCTAGTGGTTGATCCATGTGTGGTTTGTGGAAAGAACACACATGCAATGACTCTGGTTGATCCATATGTGGTTTGTGGAAAGAAAACACATGCAATGACCACTGGTGGATACATGTGTGGTTTGTGGAAAAGAACACACATGCAATGACCACTGGTTGATCCATGTGTCGTTTGTGGAAATAACACACATGCAATGACTCTAGTGGTTGATCCATGTGTGGTTTGTGGAAATAACACATATGCAATGACTCTAGTGGTTGATCCATGTGTGGTTTGTGGAAAGAACACACATGCAATGACTCTGGTTGATCCATATGAGGTTTGTGGAAAGAACACACATGTAATGACCACTGGTGGACCCATGTGTGGTTTGTGGAAAAGAACACACATGCAATGACTCTAGTGCTCGTTTGTGGTTTTAGTATAAGAACAAACATGCAATGACTCTAGTGGTTGATCCATGTGTGGTTTGTGGAAAGAACACACATGCAATGACTCTGGTTGATCCATATGTGGTTTGTGGAAAGAACACACATGCAATGACCACTGGTGGATCCATGTGTGGTTTGTAGAAAAGAACACACATGCAATGACTCTAGTGCTGGTTTGTGGTTTTAGTATAAGAACAAACATGCAATGACTCTAGTGGTTGATCAATGTGTGGTTTGTGGAAAGAACACACATGCAATGACTCTGGTTGATCCATATGTGTTTTGTGGAAAGAACACACATGCAATGACCACTAGTGGATCAATGTGTGGTTTGTGGAAAAGAACACACACACAATGACTCTAGTGCTGGTTTGTGGTTTTAGTATAAAAACAAACATGTAATGACTCTAGTGGTTGATCCATGTGTGGTTTGTGGAAAGAACACACATGCAATGACTCTGGTTGATCCATATGTGGTTTGTGGAAAGAACACACATGCAATGACCATTGGTGGATCCATGTGTGGTTTGTGGAAAAGAACACACATGCAATGACTCTAGTGCTGGTTTGTGGTTTTAGTATAAGAACAAAGATGCAATGACTCTAGTGGTTGATCCATGTGTGCTTTGTGGAAAGAACACACATGCAATGACCATTGGTGGATCCATGTGTGGTTTGTGGAAAAGAACACACATGCAATGACTCTAGTGTTGGTTTGTGGTTTTAGTATAAGAACAAAGATGCAACGACTCTAGTGGTTGATCCATGTGTGGTTTGTGGAAAGAACACACATGCAATGACTCTGGTTGATCCATATGTGGTTTGTGGAAAGAACACACATGCAATGACCACTGGTGGATCCATGTGTGGTTTGTGGAAAAGAACACACATGCAATGACCACTGGTTGATCCATGTGTGGTTTGTGGAAATAATACACATGCAATGACTCTAGTGGTTGATCCATGTGTGGTTTGTGAAAAGAACACACATGTAATGACTCTAGTGTTGGTTTTAGTTGTCAGAACACACATGCAATGACTCTAGTGGTTGATCCAATCGTGGTTTGTGGAAATAACACATATGCAATGACTCTAGTGGTTGATCCATGTGTGGTTTATGGAAATAATACACATGCAATGACTATAATGGGTCCACATGTGGTTTGTGGAAAGAACACACATGTAATGACCACTGGTTGATCCATAAGTTGTTTGTTGAAAAGAACACACATGCAATGAGTCTAGTGGATCCATGTGTGGTTTGTGGAAAAGAACACACATGCAATGACTCTAGTGCTGGTTTGTGGTTTTAGTATAAGAACAAACATGCAATGACTCTAGTGGTTGATCCATGTGTGGTTTGTGGAAAGAACACACATGCAATGACTCTGGTTGATCCATATGTGGTTTGTGGAAAGAAAACACATGCAATGACCACTGGTGGATACATGTGTGGTTTGTGGAAAAGAACACACATGCAATGACCACTGGTTGATCCATGTGTCGTTTGTGGAAATAACACACATGCAATGACTCTAGTGGTTGATCCATGTGTGGTTTGTGGAAATAACACATATGCAATGACTCTAGTGGTTGATCCATGTGTGGTTTGTGGAAAGAACACACATGTAATGACTCTAGTGTTGGTTTTAGTTGTCAGAACACACATGCAATGACTCTAGTGGTTGATCCATGTGTGGTTTGTGGAAATAACACACATGCAATGACTCTAGTGGTTGATCCATGTGTGGTTTGTGAAAAGAACACACATGTAATGACTCTAGTGTTGGTTTTAGTTGTCAGAACACACATGCAATGCCTCTAGTGGTTGATCCATGTGTGGTTTGTGGAAATAACACATATGCAATGACTCTAGTGGTTGATCCATGTGTGGTTTATGGAAATAATACACATGCAATGACTATAATGGGTCCACATGTGGTTTGTGGAAAGAACACACATGTAATGACCACTGGTTGATCCATAAGTTGTTTGTTGAAAATAACACACATGCAATGAGTCTAGTGGATCCATGTGTGGTTTGTGGAAAAGAACACACATGCAATGCCTCTAGTGCTGGTTTGTGGTTTTAGTATAAGAACAAACATGCAATGACTCTAGTGGTTGATCCATGTGCGCTTTGTGGAAAGAACACACATGCAATGACTCTGGTTGATCCATCTGTGGTTTGTGGAAAGAAAACACATGCAATGACCACTGGTGGATACATATGTGGTTTCTGGAAAGAACACACATGCAATGACCACTAGTGGATCCATGTGTGGTTTGTGGAAAAGAGCACACATGCAATGACCATTGGTTGATCCATGTGTGGTTTGTGGAAATAACACACATGCAATGACTCTAGTGGTTGATCCATGTGTGGTTTGTGAAAAGAACACACATGTAATGACTCTAGTGTTGGTTTTAGTTGTCAGAACACACATGCAATGACTCTAGTGGTTGATCCAATCGTGGTTTGTGGAAATAACACATATGCAATGACTCTAGTGGTTGATCCATGTGTTGTTTATGGAAATAATACACATGCAATGACTATAATGGGTCCACATGTGGTTTGTGGAAAGAACACACATGTAATGACCACTGGTTGATCCATAAGTTGTTTGTTGAAAAGAACACACATGCAATGAGTCTAGTGGATCCATGTGTGGTTTGTGGAAAAGAACACACATGCAATGACTCTAGTGGTGGTTTGTGGTTTTAGTATAAGAACAAACATGCAATGACTCTAGTGGTTGATCCATGTGTCGTTTGTGGAAAGAACACACATGCAATGACTCTGGTCGATCCATATGTGGTTTGTGGAAAGAAAACACATGCAATGACCACTGGTGGATACATGTGTGGTTTGTGGAAAAGAACACACATGCAATGACCACTGGTTTATCCATGTGTCGTTTGTGGAAATAACACACATGCAATGACTCTAGTGGTTGATCCATGTGTGGTTTGTGAAAAGACACACATGCAATGACTCTAGTGTTGGTTTTAGTATAAGAACACACATGCAATGACTCTAGTGGTTGATCCATGTGTGGTTTGTGGAAATAACACATATGCAATGACTCTAGTGGTTGATCCATGTGTGGTTTGTGGAAAGAACACACGTGCAATGACTCTGGTTGATCCATATGTGGTTTGTGGACAGAACACACATGCAATGACCATTGGTCGATCCATGTGTGGTTTGTGGAAAAGAACACACATGCAATGACTCTAGTGCTGGTTTGTGGTTTTAGTATAAGAACAAACATGCAATGACTCTAGTGGTTGATCCATGTGTGGTTTGTGGAAAGAACACACATGCAATGACTCTGGTTGATCCATATGTGGTTTGTGGAAAGAAAACACATGCAATGACTCTGGTTGATCCATATGTGGTTTGTGGAAAGAACACACATGCAATGACCACTGGTGGATCCATGTGTGGTTTGTGGAAAAGAGCACACATGCAATGACCACTGGTTGATCCATGTGTGGTTTGTGGAAATAACACACATGCAATGACTCTAGTGGTTGATCCATGTGTGGTTTGTGAAAACAACACACATGTAATGACTCTAGTGTTGGTTTTAGTTGTCAGAACACACATGCAATGACTCTAGTGGTTGATCCATGTGTGGTTTGTGGAAATAACACATATCCAATGACTCTAGTGGTTGATCCATGTTTGGTTTGTGGAAATAATACACATGCAATGACTGTAATGGGTCCACATGTGGTTTGTGGAAAGAACACACATGTAATGACCACTAGTTAATCCATAAGTTGTCTGTTGAAAATAACACACATGCAATGAATCTAGTGGATCCATGTGTGGTTTGTGGAAAAGAACACACATGCAATGACTCTAGTGCTGGTTTGTGGTTTTAGTATAAGAACAAACATGCAATGACTCTAGTGGTTGATCCATGTGTGGTTTGTGGAAAGAACACACATGCAATGACTCTGGTTGATCCATATGTGGTTTGTGGAAAGAAAACACATGCAATGACCACTGGTGGATTCATGTGTGGTTTGTGGAAAAGAACACACATGCAATGACCACTGGTTGATCCATGTGTTGTTTGTGGAAATAACACACATGCAATGACTCTAGTGGTTGATCCATGTGTGGTTTGTGAAAAGACACACATGCAATGACTCTAGTGTTGGTTTTAGTATAAGAACACAGATGCAATGACTCTAGTGGTTGATCCATGTGTGGTTTGTGGAAATAACACATATGCAATGACTCTAGTGGTTGATCCATGTGTGGTTTGTGGAAATAACACACATGGAATGACTCTAGTGGTTCATCCATGTGTGGTTTGTGGAAATAACACACATGCAATGACTCTAGTGGTTGATCCATGTGTGGTTTGTGGAAAGAACACACATGCAATGACTCTGGTTGAACCATATGTGGTTTGATAAAAGAACACACATGCAATGACCACTGGTGGATCCATGTGTGGTTTGTGGAAAAGAACATACATGCAATGACTCTAGTGCTGGTTTGTGGTTTTAGTATAAGAACAAACATGCAATGACTCTAGTGGTTGATCCATGTGTGGTTTATGGAAAGAACACACATGCAATGACTCTGATTGATCCATATGTGGTTTGTGGAAAGAACACGCATGCAATGACTCTGGTTGATCCATATGTGGTCTGTGGAAAGAACACACATGCAATGACTCTAGTGCTGGTTTGTGGTTTTAGTATAAGAACAAACATGCAATGACTCTAGTGGTTGATCCATGTGTGGTTTGTGGAAAGAACACACATGCAATGACTCTGATTGATCCATATGTGGTTTGTGGAAAGAACACGCATGCAATGACTCTGGTTGATCCATATGTGGTTTGTGGAAAGAACACACATGCAATGACCATTGGTGGATCCATGTGTGGTTTGTGGAAAAGAACACACATGCAATGACTCTAGTGCTGGTTTGTGGTTTTAGTATAAGAACAAAGATGCAATGACTCTAGTGGTTGATCCATGTGTGCTTTGTGGAAAGAACACACATGCAATGACTCTGGTTGATCCATATGTGGTTTGTGGAAAGAACACACATGCAATGACCATTGGTGGATCCATGTGTGGTTTGTGGAAAAGAACACACATGCAATGACTCTAGTGCTGGTTTGTGGTTTTAGTATAAGAACAAAGATGCAATGACTCTAGTGGTTGATCCATGTGTGGTTTGTGGAAAGAACACACATGCAATGACTCTGGTTGATCCATATGTGGTTTGTGGAAAGAACACACATGCAATGACCACTGGTGGACACATGTGTGGTTTGTGGAAAAGAACACACATGCAATGACCACTGGTTGATCCATGTGTGGTTTGTGGAAATAACACACATGCAATGACTCTAGTGGTTGATCCATGTGTGGTTTGTGAAAAGAACACACATGTAATGACTCTAGTGTTGGTTTTAGTTGTCAGAACACACATGCAATGACTCTAGTGGTTGATCCAATCGTGGTTTGTGGAAATAACACATATGCAATGACTCTAGTGGTTGATCCATGTGTGGTTTATGGAAATAATACACATGCAATGACTATAATGGGTCCACATGTGGTTTGTGGAAAGAACACACATGTAATGACCACTGGTTGATCCATAAGTTGTTTGTTGAAAAGAACACACATGCAATGAGTCTAGTGGATCCATGTGTGGTTTGTGGAAAAGAACACACATGCAATGACTCTAGTGCTGGTTTGTGGTTTTAGTATAAGAACAAACATGCAATGACTCTAGTGGTTGATCCATGTGTGGTTTGTGGAAAGAACACACATGCAATGACTCTGGTTGATCCATATGTGGTTTGTGGAAAGAAAACACATGCAATGACCACTGGTGGATACATGTGTGGTTTGTGGAAAAGAACACACATGCAATGACCACTGGTTGATCCATGTGTCGTTTGTGGAAATAACACACATGCAATGACTCTAGTGGTTGATCCATGTGTGGTTTGTGAAAAGACACACATGCAATGACTCTAGTGTTGGTTTTAGTATAAGAACACACATGCAATGACTCTAGTGGTAGATCCATGTGTGGTTTGTGGAAATAACACATATGCAATGACTCTAGTGGTTGATCCATGTGTGGTTTGTGGAAAGAACACACATGTAATGACTCTAGTGTTGGTTTTAGTTGTTAGAACACACATGCAATGACTCTAGTGGTTGATCCATGTGTGGTTTGTGGAAATAACACACATGCAATGACTCTAGTGGTTGATCCATGTGTGGTTTGTGAAAAGAACACACATGTAATGACTCTAGTGTTGGTTTTAGTTGTCAGAACACACATGCAATGATTCTAGTGGTTGATCCATGTGTGGTTTGTGGAAATAACACACATGTAATGAATCTAGTGGTTGATCCATGTGTGGTTTGTGGAAAGAACACACATGCAATGACTCGGGTTGATCCATATGTGGTTTGTGGAAATTACACACATGCAATGACCACTGGTGGATCCATGTGTGGTTTGTGGAAAAGAACACACATGCAATGACCACTGGTTGATCCATGTGTGGTTTGCGGAAATAACACACATGCAATGGCTCTAGTGGTTGATCCATGTGTGGTTTGTGGAAATAACACACATGTAATGAATCTAGTGGTTGATCCATGTGTGGTTTGTGGAAAGAACACACATGCAATGACTCGGGTTGATCCATATGTGGTTTGTGGAAATTACACACATGCAATGACCACTGGTGGATCCATGTGTGGTTTGTGGAAAAGAACACACATGCAATGACCACTGGTTGATCCATGTGTGGTTTGCGGAAATAACACACATGCAATGGCTCTAGTGGTTGATCCATGTGTGGTTTGTGGAAAGAAAACACATGCAATGACCACTGGTGGATACATGTGTGGTTTGTGGAAAAGAACACGCATGCAATGACCACTGGTTTATCCATGTGTCGTTTGTGGAAATAACACATATGCAATGACTCTAGTGGTTGATCCATGTGTGGTTTATGGAAATAATACACATGCAATGACTATAATGGGTCCACATGTGGTTTGTGGAAAGAACACACATGTAATGACCACTGGTTGATCCAAAAGTTGTTTGTTGAAAATAACACACATGCAATGAGTCTAGTGGATCCATGTGTGGTTTGTGGAAAAGAACACACATGCAATGACTCTAGTGCTGGTTTGTGGTTTTAGTATAAGAACAAACATGCAATGACTCTAGTGGTTGATCCATGTGTGGTTTGTGGAAAGAACACACATGCAATGACTCTGGTTGATCCATCTGTGGTTTGTGGAAAGAAAACACATGCATTGACCACTGGTGGATACATATGTGGTTTCTGGAAAGAACACACATGCAATGACCACTGGTGGATCCATGTGTGGTTTGTGGAAAAGAGCACACATGCAATGACCATTGGTTGATCCATGTGTGGTTTGTGGAAATAACACACATGCAATGACTCTAGTGGTTGATCCATGTGTGGTTTGTGAAAAGAACACACATGTAATGACTCTAGTGTTGGTTTTAGTTGTCAGAACACACATGCAATGACTCTAGTGGTTGATCCAATCGTGGTTTGTGGAAATAACACATATGCAATGACTCTAGTGGTTGATCCATGTGTTGTTTATGGAAATAATACACATGCAATGACTATAATGGGTCCACATGTGGTTTGTGGAAAGAACACACATGTAATGACCACTGGTTGATCCATAAGTTGTTTGTTGAAAAGAACACACATGCAATGAGTCTAGTGGATCCATGTGTGGTTTGTGGAAAAGAACACACATGCAATGACTCTAGTGCTGGTTTGTGGTTTTAGTATAAGAACAAACATGCAATGACTCTAGTGGTTGATCCATGTGTGGTTTGTGGAAAGAACACACATGCAATGACTCTGGTTGATCCATATGTGGTTTGTGGAAAGAAAACACATGCAATGACCACTGGTGGATACATGTGTGGTTTGTGGAAAAGAACACACATGCAATGACCACTGGTTTATCCATGTGTCGTTTGTGGAAATAACACACATGCAATGACTCTAGTGGTTGATCCATGTGTGATTTGTGAAAAGACACACATGCAATGACTCTAGTGTTGGTTTTAGTATAAGAACACACATGCAATGACTCTAGTGGTTGATCCATGTGTGGTTTGTGGAAATAACACATATGCAATGACTCTAGTGGTTGATCCATGTGTGGTTTGTGGAAATAACACACATGGAATGACTCTAGTGGTTCATCCATGTGTGGTTTGTGGAAATAACACACATGCAATGACTCTAGTGGTTGATCCATGTGTGGTTTGTGGAAAGAACACACATGCAATGACTCTGGTTGAACCATATGTGGTTTTTGAAAAGAACACACATGCAATGACCACTGGTGGATCCATGTGTGGTTTGTGGAAAAGAACACACATGCAATGACTCTAGTGCTGGTTTGTGGTTTTAGTATAAGAACAAACATGCAATGACTCTAGTGGTTGATCCATGTGTGGTTTGTGGAAAGAACACACACATGCAATGACTCTGGTTGATCCATAAGTTGTTTGTCGAAAAGAACACACATTCAATGAGTCTAGTGGATCCATGTGTGGTTTGTAGAAAGAACACACATGCAATGACTCTAGTGCTGGTTTGTGGTTTTAGTATAAGAACAAACATGCAATGACTCCAGTGGTTGATCCATGTGTGGTTTGTGGAAAGAACACACATGCAATGACTCTAGTTGGTCCATATGTGGTTTGTGGAAAGAACATACATGCAATGACCACTAGTGGATCCATGTGTGGTTTGTGGAAAAGAACACACATGCAATGACTCTAGTACTGGTTTGGGGTTTTAGTATAAGAACAAACATGCAATGACTCTAGTGGTTGATCCATGTGTGGTTTGTGGAAAGAACACACATGTAATGACCACTGGTTGATCCATAAGTTGTTTGTTGAAAAGAACACACATGCAATGAGTCTAGTGGATCCATGTGTGGTTTGTGGAAACGAACACACATGCAATGACCACTGGTGGATCCATGTGTGGTTTGTGGAAAAGGACACACATGCAATGACTCTAGTGCTGGTTTGTGGTTTTAGTATAAGAACAAACATGCAATGACTCTAGTGGTTGATCCATGTGTGGTTTGTGGAAAGAACACATATGCAATGACTCCGGTTGATCCATATGTGGTTTCTGGAAAGAACACACATGCAATGACCATTGGTGGATCCATGTGTGGTTTGTGGAAAAGAACACACATGCAATGACTCTAGTGCTGGTTTGTGGTTTTAGTATAAGAACAAACATGTAATGACTCTAGTGGTTGATCCATGTGTGGTTTGTGGAAAGAACACACATGCAATGACTCTGGTTGATCCATATGTAGTTTGTGGACAGAAAACACATGCAATGACCACTGGTGGATCCATGTGTGGTTTGTGGAAAAGAACACACATGCAATGACCACTGGTTGATCCATGTGTGGTTTGTGGAAATACCACACATGCAATGACTCTTGTGGTTGATCCATGTGTGGTTTGTGAAAAGAACACACATCCAATGACTCTAGTGTTGGTTTTAGTTGTCAGAACACAGATGCAATGAATCTAGTGGTTGATCCATGTGTGGTTTGTGGAAATAACACAGATGCAATGACTCTAGTTGTTGATCCATGTGTAGTTTGTGGAAATAACACACATGCAATGACTCTAGTGGTTCATCCATGTGTGGTTTGTGGAAATAACACACATGCAATGACTCTAGTGTTGGTTTTAGTATAAGAACACACATGCAATGACTCTAGTGGTTGATCCATGTGTGGTTTGTGGAAATAACACATATGCAATGACTCTAGTGGTTGATCCATGTGTGGTTTGTGGAAATAACACACATGGAATGACTCTAGTGGTTCATCCATGTGTGGTTTGTGGAAATAACACACATGCAATGACTCTAGTGGTTGATCCATGTGTGGTTTGTGGAAAGAACACACATGCAATGACTCTGGTTGAACCATATGTGGTTTGAGAAAAGAACACACATGCAATGACCACTGGTGGATCCATGTGTGGTTTGTGGAAAAGAACATACATGCAATGACTCTAGTGCTGGTTTGTGGTTTTAGTATAAGAACAAACATGCAATGACTCTAGTGGTTGATCCATGTGTGGTTTATGGAAAGAACACACATGCAATGACTCTGATTGATCCATATGTGGTTTGTGGAAAGAACACGCATGCAATGACTCTGGTTGATCCATATGTGGTCTGTGGAAAGAACACACATGCAATGACTCTAGTGCTGGTTTGTGGTTTTAGTATAAGAACAAACATGCAATGACTCTAGTGGTTGATCCATGTGTGGTTTGTGGAAAGAACACACATGCAATGACTCTGATTGATCCATATGTGGTTTGTGGAAAGAACACGCATGCAATGACTCTGGTTGATCCATATGTGGTTTGTGGAAAGAACACACATGCAATGACTCTAGTGCTGGTTTGTGGTTTTAGTATAAGAACAAACATGCAATGACTCTAGTGGTTGATCCATGTGTGGTTTGTGGAAAGAACACACATGCAATGACTCTGGTTGATCCATATGTGGTTTGTCGAAAGAACACACATGCAATGACCATTGGTGGATCCATGTGTGGTTTGTGGAAAAGAACACACATGCAATGACTCTAGTGCTGGTTTGTGGTTTTAGTATAAGAACAAAGATGCAATGACTCTAGTGGTTGATCCATGTGTGGTTTGTGGAAAGAACACACATGCAATGACTCTGGTTGATCCATATGTGGTTTGTGGAAAGAACACACATGCAATGACCACTGGTGGATCCATGTGTGGTTTGTGGAAAAGAGCACACATGCAATGACCACTGGTTGATCCATGTGTGGTTTGTGGAAATAACACACATGCAATGACTCTAGTGGTTGATCCATGTGTGGTTTGTGAAAAGAACACACATGTAATGACTCTAGTGTTGGTTTTAGTTGTCAGAACACACATGCAATGACTCTAGTGGTTGATCCATGTGTGGTTTGTTGAAATAACACATATGCAATGACTCTAGTGGTTGATCCATGTGTGGTTTCTGGAAATAATACACATGCAATGACTATAATGGGTCCACATGTGGTTTGTGGAAAGAACACACATGTAATGACCACTGGTTGATCCATAAGTTGTTTGTTGAAAAGAACACACATGCAATGAGTCTAGTGGATCCATGTGTGGTTTGTGGAAAAGAACACACATGTAATGACTCTAGTGCTGGTTTGTGGTTTTAGTATACGAACAAACATGCAATGACTCTAGTGGTTGATCCATGTGTGGTTTGTGGAAAGAACACACATGCAATGACTCTGGTTGATCCATATGTGGTTTGTGGAAAGAAAACACATGCAATGACCACTGGTGGATACATGTGTGGTTTGTGGAAAAGAACACACATGCAATGACCACTGGTTTATCCATGTGTCGTTTGTGGAAATAACACACATGCAATGACTCTAGTGGTTGATCCATGTGTGGTTTGTGAAAAGACACACATGCAATGACTCTAGTGTTGGTTTTAGTATAAGAACACACATGCAATGACTCTAGTGGTTTATCCATGTGTGGTTTGTGGAAATAACACATATGCAATGACTCTAGTGGTTGATCCATGTGTGGTTTGTGGAAATAACACACATGGAATGACTCTAGTGGTTCATCCATGTGTGGTTTGTGGAAATAACACACATGCAATGACTCTAGTGGTTGATCCATGAGTGGTTTGTGGAAAGAACACACATGCAATGACTCTGGTTGAACCATATGTGGTTTGTGAAAAGAACACACATGCAATGACCACTGGTGGATCCATGTGTGGTTTGTGGAAAAGAACACACATGCAATGACTCTAGTGCTGGTTTGTGGTTTTAGTATAAGAACAAACATGCAATGACTCTAGTGGTTGATCCATGTGTGGTTTGTGGAAAGAACACACACATGCAATGACTCTGGTTGATCCATAAGTTGTTTGTCGAAAAGAACACACATTCAATGAGTCTAGTGGATCCATGTGTGGTTTGTGGAAAAGAACACACATGCAATGACTCTAGTGCTGGTTTGTAGTTTTAGTATAAGAACAAACATGCAATGACTCCAGTGGTTGATCCATGTGTGGTTTGTGGAAAGAACACACATGCAATGACTCTAGTTGGTCCATATGTGGTTTGTGGAAAGAACATACATGCAATGACCACTAGTGGATCCATGTGTGGTTTGTGGAAAAGAACACACATGCAATGACTCTAGTACTGGTTTGTGGTTTTAGTATAAGAACAAACATGCAATGACTCTAGTGGTTGATCCATGTGTGGTTTGTGGAAAGAACACACATGTAATGACCACTGGTTGATCCATAAGTTGTTTGTTGAAAAGAACACACATGCAATGAGTCTAGTGGATCCATGTGTCGTTTGTGGAAAAGAACACACATGCAATGACTCAAGTGCTGGTTTGTGGTTTTAGTATAAGAACAAACATGCAATGACTCTAGTGGTTGATCCATGTGTGGTTTGTGGAAAGAACACACATGCAATGACTCTGGTTGATCCATATGTGGTTTGTGGAAAGAAAACACATGCAATGACCACTGGTGGATCCATGTGTGGTTTGTGGAAAAGAACACACATGCAATGACCACTGGTTGATGCATGTGTGGTTTGTGGAAATAACACACATGCAATGACTCTAGTGGTTGATCCATGTGTGGTTTGTGAAAAGAACACACATCCAATGACTCTAGTGTTGGTTTTAGTTGTCAGAACACAGATGCAATGACTCTAGTGGTTGATCCATGTGTGGTTTGTGGAAATAACACAGATGCAATGACTCTAGTTGTTGATCCATGTGTGGTTTGTGGAAATAACACACATGCAATGACTCTAGTGGTTCATCCATGTGTGGTTTGTGGAAATAACACACATGCAATCACCACTGGTTGATCCATAAGTTGTTTGTTGAAAAGAACACACATGCAATGACTCTAGTGGATCCATGTGTGGTTTGTGGAAAAGAACACACATGCAATGACTCTAGTGCTGGTTTGTGGTTTTAGTATAAGAACAAACATGCACTGACTCTAGTGGTTGATCTATGTGTGGTTTGTGGAAAGAACACACATGCAATGACTCTGGTTGATCCATATGTGGTTTGTGGAAAGAAAACACATGCAATGACCACTGGTGGATCCATGTGTGGTTTGTGGAAAAGAACACACATGCAATGACCACTGGTTGATCCATGTGTGGTTTGTGGAAATAACACACATGCAATGACTCTAGTGGTTGATCCATGTGTGGTTTGTGAAAAGAACACACATGTAATGACTCTAGTGTTGGTTTTAGTATAAGAACACACATGCAATGACTCTAGTGGTTGATCCATGTGTGGTTTGTGTAAATAACACATATGCAATGACTCTAGTGGTTGATCCATGTGTGGTTTGTGGAAATAACACACATGCAATGACTCTAGTGGTTCATCCATGTGTGGTTTGTGGAAATAACACACATGCAATGACTCTAGTGGTTGATCCATGTGTGGTTTGTGGAAATAACACACATGCAATGACTCTGGTTGATCCATATGTGGTTTGTGGAAAGAACACACATGCAATGACCACTGGTGGATCCATGTGTGGTTTGTGGAAAAGAACACACATGCAATGACTCTAGTGCTGGTTTGTGGTTTTAGTATAAGAACAAACATGCAATGACTCTAGTGGTTGATCCATGTGTGGTTTGTGGAAAGAACACACACATGCAATGACTCTGGTTGATCCATAAGTTGTTTGTGGAAATGAACACACATGCAATGAGTCTAGTGGATCCATGTGTGGTTTGTGGAAAAGAACACACATGCAATGACTGTAGTGCTGGTTTGTGGTTTTAGTATAAGAACAAACATGCAATGACTCCAGTGGTTGATCCATGTGTGGTTTGTGGAAAGAACACACATGCAATGACTCTAGTTGGTCCATATGTGGTTTGTGGAAAGAACATACATGCAATGACCACTGGTGGATCCATGTGTGGTTTGTGGAAAAGAACACACATCAATGACTCTTGTGCTAGTTTGTGGTTTTAGTATAAGAACAAACATGCAATGACTCTAGTGGTTGATCCATGTGTGGTTTGTGGAAAGAACACACATGCAATGACTCTGGTTGATCCATATGTGGTTTGTGGAAAGAACAGACATGCAATGACCACTGGTGGATCCATGTGTGGTTTGTGGAAAAGAACACACATGCAATGACTCTAGTGCTAGTTTGTGGTTTTAGTATAAGAACAAACATGCAGTGACTCTAGTGGTTGCTCCATGTGTGGTTTGTGGAAAGAACACGCATGCAATGACCACTGGTGGATCCATGTGTGGTTTGTGGAAAAGAACACACATGCAATGACTCTAGTGCTGGTTTGTGGTTTTAGTATAAGAACAAACATGCAATGACTCTAGTGGGTGATCCATGTGTGGTCTGTGGAAAGAACACACATGCAATGACTCTGGTTGATCCATATGTGGTTTGTGGAAATAACACACATGCAATGACCACTGGTGGATCCATGTGTGGTTTAAAGAACACACATGCAATGACTCTAGTACTGGTTTGTGGTTTTAGTATAAGAACACACATGCAATGACTCTAGTGGTTGATCCATGTGTGGTTTGTGGAAATAACACACATGCAATGACTCTAGTGGTTGATCCATGTGTGGTTTGTGGAAAGAACACACATGCAATGACCACTGGTGGATCCATGTTGGTTTTAGTATAAGAACAAACATCCTCTCTCTCTCTCGTAGAAGCCTAAACCTGTGCCCACTCTGTCTGCTACGCCCTGATTGGTTGTCACAGCTGTCACGCGGATCGTGCGCACCTACCATTGATCCTGTGTGATCCAACGAGGCTCGTTGCACATGTCGTGCCCTTCACAGGACAGCGCGAGATAGCACGGACGTCTCCCTCAATGAGACTTCTACAAGAAGGAACACGATGCCGTCCATGGAAAAAGTGGTCGAGTGGTCATGTCATGTTTAATCTAGTCTGCAAAGGCTACAAGTCTACTACACGGCAACTGGTCATCCACGGACCACCGGCTATACCATTTTTACTATGCAGCGTGCCTGCACTCTCACTTCCGTCAGGCCCCCACCACACAAACCTTCCACGCTGCAGCCGCAGCCGGAAGAGCTGTCAACCGGGGCCCTCGAGGAGGCCTAAACGTCCCCACATTAAAAACCCAGCCTATCGGGTCCTCCATTCGCACTCATCCACTACTCTCTTTCCCTATCCAGCAAAACACCACAATCTTGAACGTACTTGCACAAACCTTCTCCATGATACCAGTGCATGGGGGTGAGTGTCCAGGCATTGCCGCCGGGATGGTGCTTCACGCGGCAGATCTGGAGGAGCATCACGCAGCACAGGCCGAGGAGGACATGCAGTTCAACCCCTTGGGGGACCATGTGCACGCCGGTGCTGACAACTTCGGAGGTGCCGATGAGGGCGTGGAGTTCGACGAACACGCTCCGCTCGTGTACCCGGAGGTACATCTATTTCTACATGTTTCATATTTTCTGCTCGAGCTTAATCTATCCAGGCGTCATAAAAAAATCTAGTCCTAATGATTAGATGCAATGTACGAACCGGTATATGGAGAGATCTAGTCTGTTCTGAATGAATCCACATTATTTATTTATTTATTAATAAGTTACCAAGAATACAAACCACATTAATTTAGGACCGAGCTGGGGAGACGGCCGTAATGAACTACTGGACCTGTATAGACATGTTATTGCATCGAAAGTAACTTGGAATGGTGGAATGAATATATATTTATTATTTTCCTCATTTCGGTTTGTATTCCATACATTACAGGTCTATTCAAGTGAGATGGATTCTGACAAGGAGACCAGGGACAACAAGAGCCGCCATGTCATGAAGAAGCTCAAGAGCGGGATAATCCCTTTCCGCACTCGACTTGGGGAGCTCAGGTGCCCTTTCTGTAAGAAAGGAGTCAACCTGAGGATTGCCAGCTTGATTCCTCATGCGGTTGGCATTGGTAAAAGCCCGGCTAGTAAACACAAGTCGGCGACCAAGGCTAAGCACGCTGCTTATGGCAAGTTCCTGAGGGAGTATGTCAAGAACGGCCTAGTGTCCCCTTACTTAGGAATCAGCAACTCCAAGCCGACCAACCCCATCACTGTGTTGGCCTGGCCACTAATAATATTTAGTTCTCTTACCGTATCTAGACCCTTAAACTATGTGGATTTCTATTTTCGTACCCTTCAAAATATATTCAAGTTCATCTGTTTATGTTGTTAAAGTTCCGGTGGCATACTCGTTATTTTGCATGGATAGAGGGGTGCCCCCGATAGATATAAGGGTTATCATGTCCGCTAGATCACAGAGGATCAACGGTTGGTGGGCAAAACTGAGTACAACTGAATCGCCATGGTTAGACACGAGGGGAAAAACGTGACTCACGGTACGCGTGTGCGGTGCACGGGGCGGTAGCGGACACGTGTGGTCGTGCATGGTGCATTAGCCTACGCGGTGCACGGTAGTGCAACGAAATGCTGCTTCCCTTCTCCTTTAATAGAGGCCTCCCCACTCCCACTCCCACTCATCACGCACTCGCTCACTCAACCGTTTCCACTATCCCATCACCTTCTGCAAACGCCCAACAAAACCCCAACAACGCCGGCGATGGAGAAGATCGGCGCGGTGGCCATCGGCGCCTCCAAGGCAGCCGGCGAGGAGCCCCCCGTCCCCGCATCCGCCGTAGCCTCTGGCGAGGAGGCCCACCGCCGGTCTCAGACAGATCCCGCTCGGCTGGGACCCCTACGAGGAGGTTGTCTACATAAGGCCAGAGAACCCCTACGACACTAGCATCGCCGACCCGTGGTCTGAGGTAACCAAGGTTTTCTCCCCTTCCCTTGTTCTTCCCCCGTTCCCATCGTTGGATGCTAGATCGTATGTTATTAGGGATCGGCTGTTCGTATTTTTTACAGTAGCTAATCCTATTGTGTTAGATCTCGATTTTCGATGAATCCCCTTGTTCGTAGTTGGGATCAGTATTCGATTTGGTTTGAGATTTGGGGAATAATCGGGAGATCTCATTCGGTTAATTTATGCAAAAAATCAATCCCGATAATCAAAGTATCTCAATCATGTCCTTATTTCACTCTTCTGTTTTTTTCCAACAGGAGGATAGCAGCGACCTCCGCAGCGACGACGAGTCGCAGGACACCAAGACTCGTCATGTGCTAAGGAGGCTAAAGTCCGGTCAGTACAACAACTTCTTCGCCAGCGACGTGTACAGGTGCCCCTTCTGCCCCACCAGGAGGCTCCGCGGCACGGACTTTAACTCCCTCGTGAAGCATGCCAAGGACGTGAGGACCTGCGGCGAATCCATGAACGCCCACGGCTTCAGGGCCAAGCACCAGGCACTCGGTATTCACCTCCGCAACCTCCAGAAGGTGGCTATCAAGGAGGGTCGCATGCCCCCGATCAGACCCAAGGTGCCCAAGGTCAAGGGGTTAGGCAGCAAGAAGTGGATGAGGCGCCAGAGGGAGGAGGCGGATGCCCTCCTGGCAGAGGCCACGAGGGGCCACTGATCAGCTACTGCTGCTACTGCTGTAAAGCAGCTTCTTTTGTCTTGTCTGTGTTGAAGAAGTCCGCTGCTGCTGCTGAGCAACCTAATTGTCGAACCTCGTTAAGTACCATACTATATAACCTATATTAGCTGCTTTATCTACATCTGCTCTGTTTACTGAATTTATTTATGGTGCTGGTTTGTTTTGCTGCTCTAGATTTGCTACCAGATTGGGGTAACACGATCGCAAAAGGAACAATGAATGAAGAGAGAAGCTGCTCTAAATTCCCTACCTTTTTGGGCAAAAAAAACACAACTGTTAGAGAGAGAGGGGAAAAGGCGCTCTTTAAAAAGGCCACTTTAGGCGTCATGGCGCATGTAACGGCCAAGCCTTTGACCAGACGGCACCCCCCTCCGAGCGCATGTGAGGGCTTCGGAATATCGGGAGGGCAAAAGTGAGGACAAATGAGACACAATGTTGCTATAGCTAAATCTGACAAAAAGCTGAATTTGGCTTTACCATGCAATTTGGCTAGAGCTCCACAATGTAGCTATTCTAAATCCCTAAACTATGTGGTGCGTTGAAACCTAATGCTTTTCCACCGACACGTGTGTTGCAAAGTTGCTTGATCGTGCATGCTTACACAAGTGGCCTACAGAGAAACTTATAGAAGCATGGGCAAACGAGCTTCATTTTGGCAAATTCGGGACAAGCTTTGTGCAACCGGCAGGCCTGATCGGCTGGGCGGCTGCCCCGGGGTGCAGGGATGCTAGGTCCATGTCTATGCTTACACTTCTTAAACTTGTGAGGGATTAATAATAACTGTACACTTCCTTCTGTCCTGTCACGTTACGTCGTGTCAGCACCGCACACCCGCTGCGGATCGGCAACGGGACGGTGGTCTACGTGACCGGTCTCTGCCACGCCAAAGCCACGTCGCACACCCGTCCCATTGCCTACCGGGACGGACGCCGAATTTAATCGCTAGGATTGGAAACCATCGGTGCTTGCCCGGTCAAACCTGCTTCCGCATGGGTATGACCGGAGTATTGGTAAATGGAATTTAAGCATCGCCTTCTGTCTCCTCAGCACATCACTGTGCAAAAATCCCCAACTCATTCCTTCCGCCGGTGCTGCCACCGCAAGAACCATCGATGCTGTCGCAGGCACCGCCTCCGCCTGGCCATACCACCGCAACAGATCACTCCACCTCCACGCTCAGTCCCAGCCACCGCTACCGAAACTAGGCCACCGCCGCCGCATTAGCTGCTGCCATGGACGTAGAGTACGGCGTGTTCGGCAACGGGAGCAAATACACCGACGAGTACACTGTCACCGCCCATGGCACCACCAAGCTGACGGTCGTCCACACAAATGCGTCAGCGGAGGTGGCCAAGGTCATCACAATGTACAAGCGGTGGCTACAAGATCCGATGGACAGGTACAAGATCATCGGCCTTGACCTCGAGTATACCAGAGATAGGAACAGGACGGCGCTTTTGCAGCTGTCCATGCGCAACTGCCTACTATATCACGTATGTAGGGCCAAATCTGTATGCCCGGAGCTTCGCGAGTTCCTACACAGGAGGGAGATCTACTTCGCCAGCGTCGACATCAAGAACGACACTCCGAAGCTAGAACGGGATCTCCTCGTTCATGTTGTCAATCACGTCGATCTCCAACGTTTGTGGAGGTACCCGGATGGCGGTACGGGGAAAGCCGGCATGGCTAGACTCGCTTCCGACATCATCGACCGCGAGTACGCCGGCATGAAAATCGAGTTCCCGAAGCACCTGCACGAGCGATGGGAGTGGAGGCACCTGGATTATGATGCGATCAAGTACGTAGCCAGGGACGCGTATGTCTGCTACGAGATGCTCAACAGGATCTGGCGGGTGGGTGAGTGTGATGTTTACCGCTACTAGTTTTGCATTTCGTTCCTAGTTTTATCTCGCCTGTATTTTATCTCGCCTGTATTTTCAAAGCATTCTGTGTGTAAGAACCAAGCTCATATGATCCCTGTGCTATTAGCTACTTAACCTGTATGAATTACATTCCCCCTTTTGTATGCTCAACATTCATTCTTACAAATTCTGTCTGTGCCATTTGCATGCGGCAGAATCCAGGACTGACATGCATAAGGTGTGATACAGTCATAAGTCATAACCAAACCCAGATTATTACGAAGGATACAGTCATAAACCAGATTATAGTTTGACAAAGGTAATACACAGCAGTTCGTAATTTCTCACATAGTGTACTTATGAAATAACATGTTTTCATAAACATAACAATCATGCACTAATAGTCTACATCCTAGCCTGTTGGAGAAGGCAACCGATCCCAGGATGCCTTCGGTCGCTTGCCCTGGTTTGTAGATTCATCTATGATCCGGCATCTGGGACAAACAACCTGCCTTGGTGGTGGTTCAATGATGCAATGCCTGGAATGAGATTTTACAATCTGGCGGTACAGCTCATGGCTAACATACCCGTCAATTGCAGCGTACTTCAGATTAGGTTCAGAAAGTGGCTTATCCTCCCAGTAATCATGCCCTAAACGCCTCCACGAACATCTCGGCAATCTGTCCTTCATGTCAGCGTACCACGGGTCTATGAGTTCGGAGGCAAGAGCGACCATCCCAGTCTTGCTGCCCTTCGTCCCTGGGATCCAGTAAATTTCCTGGATGTCCACTCTGCACTCCTTTGGGATTCTAATGTTAACAGTCGGGCTTTCAAGCAGTTTACTGTCATTCGTGATGTCAACACTAGTAAATGTTATGTGCTGGTTCACGAGAAAGTCATGAAACAGATCCCTAATGCTTTCGCCCCACCTGCATGAAAATGAATTCAGACAAATAATATAGCAATAACTTTTGCAAACAGACGGTTCAGGAACAAAAGGACAACAAAGTCTACCAGATCCCGTCAGCCCCCTTCTCGCAAAAAGGCTGGTATACGAGGACGTGCCCCTTCATGGAGAGTTTCACCACGGCGATCCTACGGCAATCGCGGCTGTACTCGAGGTCGAGACCTACGAACCTGTTTTCTTCGAACTGCAGCCAACTCATGAAATTATTCAGAGTGTTCCTCACCGTCCGAGGGTCGGTGGTGTAGACGACATCGATCTTCTTCCCGCCATGTACTTCAATGTCGAAGTGCGCAGTTTCTTGCCTGCCGTCGTTTCGGACGTCCGGAGCGTCCATGACTACAGGCAAGAGGGAAATGATACGGAGGAAGAGGGTAATGCGGTGGTGGAGGAAATGGATGAGGCCATGGAGGAGAAAGATGATGAGGCCGTGGAGGAGGAAATGAGATGGAGAAGTGAAAGATTGGAACCGCCCTTACCAATATCTGGAATGGTGCACGACCGTTCGTAGTAGGGTGAAGGTGGCGAAAAACGGCGGTTTTACACGTCGACGCTAGCACTTCCTAAAATTTGTTCCGCGCCACTTGCATGCGGTGGAATCAATTCAAACGTAGGCACGTTTACGCGTGTCGACCTTCACTCACTGACAGGCGGGCCGCACATTTCCCTTTTACGATTTATTTTTTCACTTCCTCTAGACGGTTCTGGTGCCCGCCCTCAATAATTACGCCCCCCTTCTTTTCTTCCACGCGGACGAGAACCGGTGGCGGCGGCGACGGTTCCTTGCAGATTCGCTCCCCACTCGAACAACTGCCCCCATCCCTGATTCCACCCCCTCTCGAATCCATCCGCCTCCTTATCACAATGCCTCCATTAATCTACCGGATTCCAGACTCCATTTGCCGCTATGGGTAGAGCTTAGGGTAGCAGCAGGCTGAAGCGAAAGGCATGCGACGACGATGCGGATGGCCAGGGCGACCGCTACCGCGAGGATTGGGGATAGCCGAACCTCAGCGCCGCGAACATGCACAGGATCGCCTCGGAGTTGGACATCATCTCAGCCGGCCGCCTCGCTCGCTGCATCCCTGGCTACCGCGTGACGATGGGGAACATGGACGAACAACCGTTTGGCACGCCAGGCCTTCTTTACCCCGATAACAGCAAATGCCCAGACGGCTGCGATGGCCACGTAAGTTCTAGTATCTAGCTTATTCGTTCAGTCATATCATTGATTCATATGTGTTGAACTCTCATCGGAATCCTATGTTCCTTTCGTCGAACATGTTGTGTGCACGCGCGGTTTGAACAAATCGAACCATTTAAGACTATTCTGTACAGCGGAAGCTCTGCTCGTACCTGATATTCTAGTATTTTCATAGTGACACGGTCTTACTTTAGGTGATATACGAGTTGTCAATTTCGATTTTGCAATGGAATGCCTGCTAGGTGATATTCTGTTTCCTAAAATAAAAACAAACATATTAGACGATTTAAGGCTGTTATGCCCCGAGCTGTTTAATTATGATCATCGTCAGGAGTTTGTTCTAGGGGGGGGGGGTCTGCTCCTACTCCATATTGAGTATCTTCGTAGTGACACAGGCACAATTTAGGCGATATCTGAGGATACACTCGTATTTAGGCGATATTTTATGTACTTTAATCTAAAGGTCCAGTTGTCAAATTATATTTGCAATGGAATCCATGCTAGGTGATTGTACCAACTGACAACAAACTCTGCAGAATATTCATGCAAAACTAAGTGGTCGGAATCAGTAGTGGTGAATATCAAGGAAGAAGAAGAGACAGAAATGAGAGATGACCAGAACTGGGTGGGTGGCAACGGCGAGTGGCTGGTCCTTTTATCCCAGGATGGGAGTACTTGGACTCTAAAAAATTGCTACAGATCGAAGAGACTTGCAGTGCCATCTTTGAAGGGTGTCGGCATTACTGCATTCAACAGCGGGTGGTCGCCGCCCATTTCCGAATTCGCTTACAGGTTCAACATGGCAGAACTTGAGCTCGTGAAGGTACAACTCCAACATAGACCGCGGGAGGGGGCATGGAAGAACTAGGAGTACGACCTCTTAGCGGTGTTCGACAAGGCAATCACATTCATTAGATGCCCAGAAGACAAGGAATGGACAGTCTTGCGCGGCGACTTCCTAGGGCCAGAGAAGTATGTCGATGCCATCTTCACCTACGGCTACTCTTCGTACAGACTGCAACGCATTTATGCGGTCACTGAACCTAGCGGTGTCATGCGTGTTTGGCGTCCATTTGGGGTGAGTCATGGTGTCATATAGCATGTAAAATCCCATTCAAAATTCTGCTTACTGACTGTTAGTAACATGCAGGTACCCACGCAACCCCGCGCATAATTCCAGCTCCGGTCATCGAAGATGCAGTAGCAGATGCTGAACTTGGGACACGACACTGGTTCCTGGCACCTCTCGGAGACAACACGGAACTGCATGATGAACTCTTGTGGATTCATATCAGGGGAGCACTAAATAGCGTTGGTGATACAATAGAACATATGGGGACATAACTTTCTTCATACCCATCGCTGCGGTGTCACGTTTTCTCGAGGTCCGCATGCCCATCCGAAGACCCAATAGAGCAAGTTTGGAGCAGAGTCAACAATCTGAAGGGACAGTCTGTGTTTCTTGGGATCAACTACCCTTTCTTTGTCGGAGCCCCTGGAGCCGTTGAACCTGTAATTGCTCAGGCAGCCCTGGTCCCTGATGCTGCTGCTGGTGGTGGTGGTGGTGTTGGTAGTGGTGGAGCTGACGAAGAACTAGCTGCTGCTGCTCTTGGTGAAGCTGACGAAATACTTGGTGATGCTACTGCTGGTGAATCTGATGAAATACTTGCTAATGCTGCTGCTGGTGAAGCTGACAAAATACCTGCTGAGGCTGCTGCCGGAGTCCAGGAAGAACATGCTGATGTTGTTGCTGAGGTGCCAGCACTTCCAGTGTTGATAGCAGACTGTGTGTTTGCTGCACACTCACGTTCCTATCATGTTGACACTCTAGATCTCACCTAGAGCCGAATCCACGTCGGGGGGAGGGGGCCTACAATTGGCTCATCAGTGGGGTCGTACTATTTGAAGGAGAATGAAAGACGGCCAAACGTAGCATTCTGGTTCGTTCCGACGATACCACCAGCTCCAGGGACCTAGTGCTCATACTGGCAGATCTGATGAACCATTTGTCTTTATCTTTATCATTAGTTACGCTTATGTGTGTAAAGACTAAACTGTGCTTATTTGTGTAAGACTAAGTTAGGCCTAACTGCGTAATATTCAGTGAAGCCCAGCTTTTCTTTCCACGCCCATAACAACATAATTGCACTATAGAACATACAAATGTAATGTGCATACCACGCATTTTTGCTCAGGATAACAACCACTTCAAGCAAATGGTACATCGTGTACGCATTTGAATGCATCACTAGAATGT
Source organism: Avena sativa (assembly GCA_916181665.1). Classification (NCBI taxonomy): domain Eukaryota; kingdom Viridiplantae; phylum Streptophyta; class Magnoliopsida; order Poales; family Poaceae; genus Avena; species Avena sativa. The sequence goes on along the minus strand of OV702289.1, from coordinate 154,702,876 downwards.
GCCACCGATTGATGATTGATGACATGGATCTAGCTTTTCTGTGCTTATTTGCATTGAATCGCTCATTGATTTGTTAACATATTTTTTGGCAATGGCTGATGAACTCCACTCTCTTGGTAACTTGCTTCGTCAGCGAGCACTTGTTGATGCAACGCAAAGTACAGAACATGGTCGTCATCGTCATTCCATTTAGGTTCTCTATGTTTCGTCATCACGGAGCTACTAATTTCAAATGAAAATCTAGTAAACAATATATGTGTACATTGTTAAAGTATGCTACGGCCACGGTACATACATGTTTTCCTACAATCATAAGAAGAAAACTCGATGCATTTTCACCTTGTTGGCGTTGTGCCGAACTGGGTGGATGTGGCTTTGGGGTTTGGAGAGGAAGACGTCGTGGCTGGTGCGTGTGCGGCCACGGCGACGGCGAGCTCGGATTCTGGAGGAGACCAACAGGACCGAGCATGGTCGGCATGGGTACAGATCTCACCCGGAAATGAATTCCCGTCCCCGCACCGTGCCAATGGTGCGGTCATGGTGAGGGCGAGCTCCGATTCAGGATGGGGAGGAGAACGGACCGAGCAGGTTTGTCCAAGTCCTAGCTCCGCGCCATGGCCGCGACCACAGATTGCCGCCCCGGAGGAAGAAGCAGACGCGTAAAGGATGCATGCGCTAACGCTGCAAGCCTACATGGCAGCGACGACGGCAGCGACATAACGACGAAAGCTGACAGGGGGACCCAACTTGACGGCCGTTAGCCTGATTTTTTGTATTGAAATGTAAAGTTGAATTCGGGACGAAAAGGACCCCCTGAGTATTTGGCACGCCAACTATAGTCATCGCGGATGATATCAGGGAATTCGGGTACCGCGTTGCCTGGCCACCCCAACTTTCGGGCCGCAAAATGATATTCTCCGTACGGACGTAGCGGCAAAAGCACATTAGGCCACCATTGGAGCTGGAGGGCGGCGGCGGCACAGCCGCTTGGAGGACGTACTGCACCACCATCAGCGGGTGACAACTAGACCCAGCAGTAGTGACACACCAGACCGAGCAGGCCTGATCGGTCCCGTAAAGTCCCTGCCACCACGCTGCTACACATAGGCCACAACCGCGCTACCCTCTCTTTTGACACCATAGTCCCGAATGGACCTAGAATGGCCCACGAAGCTCCCGCCACCATGTTGCAGTAGGTGTGACGTCGTCACCGCCACCCCCTTCATGAATCGCTCATCAGTCTAACTAGAGACGCGAGGCCGAGCCTGATCCAGCCCATCCTAACCCAGATCGGGCCCAAAGCCTAGATTTGGGCCTGCACGACACCTCTGGCTGAGCTCAAGTCTAGCTACTGTCACCACCAACTAGCGGCGCCATCGTGACACAGACCCCCGCGCAGAACCATTCACCTTGCTACCGCTTGGGAACACCACTCGGAGCCACGCCACCCCACATGAGGACGCCTCCGAGAGGGGAAAAGCAGGGGCTGCCGGCACCGTCCAGGCCATGCCCAGCGACGCACACCGGTGACGGCGGGAGGAGGAGGTGGGGAGACTTTGGAAAAGGCAACCAGTCAACCCAAAAATATATATGGTGCCAAAACTTTTGCTAGGCAAGTTTGTAGGCATATTGGACATCTTGCTCCGTGCATTTCTATTGACTTACTAAGCTAATGTCAGTTTGCTTTAAAAAAAGCTGATTTAATTATTATTTTACTTGGTTGGATAATGTGTTCCCACAGCTAGCTCAATGGCTTTTAACTGCTAGTGTGTGCCAAGAGAGTGCCACTCCGAAATCGACGACTCATGAAGTCTTCAGTTTACCCCGGTGATTAGCTCTTTTTAGACTTAGATTAGAGCAGAAAGGTACTGCTGTCAAGGCTGGTTTGAGACATTGAGCCGGAGGTATGCGCTCCATTTCCTTTGACCTCCCTTCGTCGATTCTCTCTTTCTTCTTGCGCCGCTGTCCATTTCCTTCTGATCTTTCTCTGTCTGCGTTCCTCGGGCCATCCCAAATCTTGCCCCGACCTGCGGATTTACGGCATATACTAAGTTTTTGAATTTTCCCTGCTGTAGCTTCCATGCACACCACCTGTTCGACGAAACGCCTCTGAGCTCTAACCCCATGGCGGAGGCGTCGGACAACCAGAGAATGGCCCCTGCGCGTGTTCACCGTGCAGTAGACAGGATCGGCGCCCTCCCCGACGACGTCCTCCGCCGTGTCCTGTCCCAACTGAGCTCACGTGAAGCCGTGCACACATGCTTGCTGGCGCAGCGCTGGCGCGACCTCTGGCGGTCGGTGCCCATCATCAACGTGTCTTTCGGGGAGTTTGAAGACAGTGATGATGATGCTGAAGACACATTTGAGCGTGAGGCGATGTTCAAGAAGTTTGTCAACCGTTTCCTGATGCTCCGTAACCCCGTTGGCCTGGACGAGTTCCGGCTCGACTACAGCTCGAGCACTGGCGATCGTCCCGGCGACGACGCAAACCTGTGGATCTCCCATGTGTTGCAGTGTAATGCTTGGGCTGTCAAGATTGTCAATCGGGGTGAACCATTGGAGCTCGTCCCTGGGGTATTCAGTTCAAGCTTCTTGAAAAGGCTTCATATTTCCAGTGCTATATTGGTCCCAGATTTCTTTAATCAGCTCCAAATGGGCTGCCCAGCATTGGAATATCTGTTCCTGTCTGACTGCGCCATCAGGGACCTTGAGATTTTCTCCAAGACGCTGGAGGTTTTGATCCTCTCTGAAGAAGTTTCATTCGATGACCAGGCGTCTATTTCGGCTCCAAGTCTCGTTACTCTGTCCATTGAGGGTGATCTTTGTTTCGGCAGGCTACCTATACTAAAGAACATGACATCTCTAAAGACTGCATCAGTCTTGCTTTCGGGAGATCTCGCAGATTGTGATGCTGATGCTATCAGGCAGCTTCTCGAGAGCCTCTCTGATGTTAGAAGTTTGGACTTCTGTTATGCGGATCGGAAGGTATGCTTCTTTATTTGACATTACTATCCGTGATGCCTCCTCTTTCTAGTACATCCTCGTATGCCACTGAACTTCAGACATCTATCCATAACAAAGGTTGCACCCTAAGAACTTTTTTTGCCCATGACCCTTCAAAATTATACTAGATGAGTCATTACATACCATAAGTGCCAACCACACCTCTTGACAGGATGACCAATGCTGTTTATGTCTCCACTCAATATATTCCATGTCATATGATCATTTTGTAGATTCATCAAATTAATGACCAAAATATCTTAGTTGGAGGGTCGATTTCATATAAAAGTTGAGCATTTCCTATCCATTCTTAGTGCAATAACTGTGTTAACATCATGGGAAGCAGTTATGGCGATTTAATAACGTAATGTCCATATTAGTGATTCTCTCTAGGAAAATGATGAGTCGTTGCTCAATATGTGGTATATTTGCTTAACGTGATTTTTGGTCTGCGCTGCCATTTATTCATATCCAATATGTCTGAAGATATAGCTCTAAGCTTTTCAGTGTGCTCTCAATCAGACACAGTAGTTATGCTCTGTTACCTCCCACCTGATATTTTGGCAAGTTCAGAATATGGCATGGGTTTTATGTTGTGTCTTAATTCTTTGAATGATGTGCAGCTGATGATGGAAAAGAATTTCCGATGGTGTCCGACATTCAGCAATCTTATAAACCTGACTCTTCATACTTGGTGTGTCCATGCGGAGTTCTATGGATTGATAGTCTTCCTTCAGAACTCACCTAGTCTGAAGAAGCTCACTGTCAAACTAAAACAGGTATATGGTCTACGCTGCATTATGGATCCTTAAGTCAAATGTTGATGAATGTACCATAAAGATAAAACCTGTTTTCTCTTACTTGCTAGGAGGGTATGTCTGCAATTACTGGCGAGCTGGAAGACAGATCATTTACATGTGAGCAGCTTGAGATTGTTGAAATCATATGTTTGGAGACAAGTGAGCTGCTACCCAGGGTGACCCGGTTTTTGCGTGATAGTGGCATAAGGCTTGATCAGATGCGTATCGTCACTGGAACTAAGTCCGATGTATCAGTCACCAAAAATAAGTCCGATGTTTCAGGTCCCACTGCAGGTGAATGACATGGGATTACTCATTCATCTGTCATCGCAGCCAAACATGATCTCCTCTTGGATCTACATTGGTCCGCTCTACTTTAGTCTGAAGGAACATGGCATGCATGTTTGCTGCCCTTGTTTTGCTTGTCCCACAATAGATTTGACATGATAAATTTGAAGGATCTTCTATCCGGTGGTAAATTAAAAAAAAACTTCCGGGGGGAACGTTACCTTGAATAAGATTGATTGCCCGTTTTTCTTGAAACTATTCTGCTACTAGATCATTTGGATTTTAACTTCTGTATGGATGTATGACGTTATTGTTGTGAGATGCGTGTCCACGCCGCTGCAGAAAACATGCCGTTGCCTTTTGTTTTTGTTTTTGTTTTTGTGACAACACTGTTATCTGCTGAATTTTCCATTCGATCTTTATATCTTTTATTATGATGCTGAACCTTGTATGATATCCATGTTAATCATGTAATGTTAAATTGCACTTCTCGTGTAAATGTAATATTCCCTTTGATTATCTACATCCTTGTACTACAAAGTTTTGCGCATTCAAATATAATAAAGGCAACTGTGATATCCCCAATTCGGGGTAGATTGCAACAAGTTTGCAAGAAATACAGGGAAGTACAAGTCTCCCCAATTCAGTTCACACAAAACATTAATGCCTTGGATTTTCTATATTTCCAATCCATGCAATAGTTCCTAGAAAGTTACATAGGAGACTAGTAGTGCACAGCATGACGACTTGAGGTACAGTACAGACTTAACAACCTAATACAAAAATTACGTAGTATGGTATCCACGTAGTACAAAAATTACAGTTGTCATTAGCAGATTCTACTTTGGGAGGGCATTGCAATTGCAACATCGTATTGTATTCCCAACGTGATCTGACCTCTCAAAACCAAAAAAATGTCGTTAAATAACTTGAATCCCACACGGTTCGTCGCGGTACTTCTCCGTATTGGCGCCAAGCTTCTGCTTCAATGTCTCCAAGGCCAGAAGCGCCAGCATGCTACCTCTACCCGCAGGCTTAGACCACGTGGCAGCACCACGGCGAGCTGCTTCGCAATGTGAACCAGCGAACCGACGCAGCTCCTGTCGTGCTCCCTCGCCAGCCGCTTCACGTCGTACACGGACGGCGACCCGAAAAGCTTTCGCACCATGCTCATGAAGGCGTCGACGTCGTCCGGCAGCGTCTCGCCGAACATCATGCTCACGAAGTAGGCGACATGGTAGGCGCCGGGGAACGTCGCCCACGACGCCCAGGTTCTGAACAGGCCAGAGTCTCGCAGCAGCCAGCGGAGCCTGAACCCGTCGATGCCGGCCTACGGACGGAACATTACGGAAATCACTTACGGAAGGACGTGGAGGGATTCAGTTGGATTAGAGTCCTCAAATCACGGGAGGTAAAAATATTAGCACCAACCGACTGTTTACACGTAATCCCGTAGGTTAATTTTCGTAAGAAACTTTCCGTACGTTTAGCATTATTGGAAATATATATGGGTGTGCAGAGCCTTCTCGATGTCGGATTCGGAATTACTACTACCTTTTTTCCTATCCCGACTTCATGATTTGATGAGGAGCTGTGAAGGACGTGAACGTGTCCGGCGGTCCGTTGTCTCCTTGCCTTGTGTCGTCGACGCCGAGTCTGTACCGTCCAAGTTTTCGATTCGAACACTAACCAGCGTGTGTCAAAGAAACTGTTCCTCCAGTCTATGTCATCAAGTAAAAAACATTTACTGAAAATATGGACAAGATTACACAGATTGCATTGCACGAGCGGCAACTTGCAGATGTAATTATTTTTTGCACGAATATCAACAAGATGTGCTCCTTTCCGACAACGCCACGGACATGACCATAAGAGCACCGCCCGTGAAATTTGTCGAACTGCAAAATAACTTTCATTTTGCGGTTTCGCGCAGAAAAAAACACACACGTGCAGATCCACAAATTACCGACCCGTATTTTTTTTGCGAGAAACAGCATACCCCCTCCCAAACCCGCATATACGCGGTAATGGGGGCTGGATTTCTGTTTTGCCGCATTGTCGCGTAGATCTTGGCGGGAAGGATATTTCACTAACCCTAGTTCTCGCCCGCGCACCGCCGCAACTGGCGATCTCCTCAGCCTGCCCCCCTCGCTGTTTCCTCACCTCGCCCGCGCCGCCAATGACCTTGAGCTAAGTCTTTGTAACATCCCAAAACTTTTCAAATTTTGGAATGTTAAAATAGCATAGAATTATTTAATGAGTTTGCTAAAATTTACCTTTTCCCTTAATTGAATTTTCAAAAGAAAACAAACTTTTCAAAGTTTATGAAAATAAAGCAAATCCTATTTCTACAAAAAAAGATTTTGAAACAAATGGATAGAAAAAAAACCATTTTAAAATTCTTTAAAGATTATTTTGTTCTTGGGAAAACAAAGGCTTTTAAAATTGATTTTATAAACCTAAAACCTTTTGTCAAAATAGATTATCTACAAAACATATTTACAAAATCATATTTATAATATTTAATAATTTTTAGTTTTGAAAATAACTTTCCTAAAACCCTATTTTTTTTGCAAACCTCCATATTAGCCATAGGGCATTAAATGCTTAATGGCATTATGTAAATTTTCCTTAGATTAAAATTTTATTTTGTAAAGCTTATGTAGTGTGTTTTGATTTTAAAAAATTATAGAAATTAGAATTACTCAATTTGGAGTTATAAAACTGAAGTTACAAAAGATTTGTGAAATAAAAAAAACAAATAGCTAAAAAAAACCCAACCAGCCCAACTGGGCCAGCCCAGCGACCCAGCCAGGCCACAGCCCACTCCCCAGCCCCGCAGCATCTGCATGTTAGCCGTCACCCGCGCAGCACCGCGAGGCCCAGCCCCGGCCCAACTACCTCCCCCCTTTCACACCGACAAGCGGGCCCCACCCCGTCTCCTTCAACCGCCCAGGCGCACGACCCCGACGACGAGGTCGCCGCCCTCACCTCCATTCCCCCCACGTTCATCCACTCGCCCTGCCTCTCCTGAGACTGCCCTTTAAAGCTCCTGTCCCCCTCTTCATTTTCCTCCTCCTCACACTCTCTCTCGCGCCCCCAGGCTGCAGAAATTGCTCGCCGGAGCTCCGCCGCCCGCCACCGAGATCGAACCATCACCGGTGAATCAGTGAGCCAGCGCCGCCCCTCTTTAGTCCTCTACCTCCCTCTCTACCTGGTTCTCCTCCTAACCCCTTCTAACCCTCTCTCTCGCAGAACAGCAGCCCCACGACGAGCTCCCAAGGACCGCCGCCGCGCGCTCCCCTCCGTCCTCGTGCCGACGCTGCTCCAGGAAGCAAGAGATGCCGCCTCTGCCACCTTCGGCCTCCTATGGTCGCCCTTCTCCTCGTCGTCCCCTCCACGGAGCTCCGGGACCACCGCCGCCTCGGAAACGAGTGCACCTGCACCGTCCACCGCCGCCTCCACCGTCGCCGGCGAGCCTAGACGCTAGGTGAGCTTCCTCCCCTTCCTCTCTGCCGCCCGATCCCCCTTGGACGGTCACGATTGATACGACCGATCCGTGCAGTCATCTTAGCTACGAGCCGATTACGATCCAAGCCACGAGCCGCGCTAGATCTGGCCGCCCGTTTTATGATGATCCAACGGCCAACATCTGTCCCCCTGACGAAGGGGTATAGCCCATTAGGATTCAGCCACGTGGCTGGATCTTTTCTGTTACTTTACTTTTTTTCTTTAAAATGGACAGAAAAGTATCCTAACTTGCAAAATTCATATTAAATTGTATACTGGTCATACAAGTGCATATGATATATTCCTGGATTCATAATAATGTGTAGAATATTATAGTGATTCACAATCTGAACTTTGCCAAGCAAAAGTATTTTAAATGTTTAAACTCTATTATAGGGTAATTAAGTTATAGTAAATATTCTATATACCCAAAAATTGCAAATAATACCTTTATGTAATCCTTGTGAAATATACTACTCCATCCACTGTTAGTTTTCAAACTTGGACTATTTAAATTGAACAATATTTTAGAAATGTCATTTAGCCATTATAGGCATAACTTTAATTCTAAAAAGTATTTTTGAATAAATCTTTTTGTAAAGTGCTCATATTTTAATCCTCTATCCATTAGGACCACAGGGTAAAATTATATTAAAGGTTTACACTGAGGTTATTTAAATTATAAAGCCTTACCTCCTTCAAATACTATTTTGGACATTATTAAATTAAGAAAATGGTTTTAAAATAAAAACCTTTTTGCAAAATGTTCAGAAAAGATTTATTTGTCCAGTAGGGATGAATGAAACTATTTTCCAGTCATACTACAACAAATTATTTGAATATGACCTAGTGCTACTATAAGCACTATGTGGTCAAAAGCAACCATAGTAAATCAAATATTTGAAACCTAGGACTAGTAAAGTATTTTGTGAACCTAGTCTTGGTTTAATAAAACATGTGTGACCAAACAAAACCTTTGGACTTACTCTTCTTGATTTACTTGTATTGCCTTGATCGGTGTCTGCTGGGTTTGTTTATTCGTTGTAATGTTTGTGAACCGTGTAGATTGACTAGAGAGTAATCGTTGTCTTGTGAAGAGAGTGATTCCGACATCTTTAACAAGAGGCAAGTTCACTACATAAATGTCCTACTATTTTTCCTATGCACTTAGCTGTTTTCCAAAGATTATTTTAGTAGGACTGCATAGTACTATGCTATAATATGCAACCCCAGATAGGATAGCCACATGTAACCCGACTGTTGAGTAGCAAACGACGTAGGAGTCGAGTGCTTAGCCATGCTGTAGATCTCGTGGGTGGATTCATATTAAGTTATGTGTTGTTGAGAGTAAAAAACTCTTTTTGTTTAATGAAAACAACATAACTTAATGAACCACCTGGGTGAATGGGATTGATATTTTTTTGTTTGAGTGCCAAGTTCAGGTGTCATTCACATGAGACCCTGTTAATGGTCGCACCTCCCTATTAATGAACAACAACACTTTATTTGTTTCTGATGAGCATCATCCCATATTCTCTTCCTAGTTGCTTAGGTCATTGCAGTTCATTAATTGTGTTGTCTTGTATGACACTTCACACCAACCAATCCGGTATATAATACCCAATAACCATATTGTTTAACAAGCAAAGAATACACCCACAACATGTATATCATCTATATACCTAAACTACACATTTCCAGTCTTTTCTTTTATGCCAGGTATTTTCCAGATTCTCTTTCAACATTTCCGTTTTCTTTTAGAAGAATTTTTCAACATCAATAGTGGTGCCATACACATGAAACATAGTCCAAAGTGTGTTAATCAAATACTAATATCTTTGAATTTACACTTTAAAGTGGATCACCATCATCAAATGTTTGGTGTTCTTCCAAAAATTCATTCTTTAGTAAACTTTTAGTGTAGTAAACATTTCACCTACATCTTTTATTAATCCTATCATGACAATTTTCACGATCAAACTACTATAGCCTATAAGGACAAATTGCAACTATAATGTTAGTTCCCAAAACCTTTTGGGAGAATAGGACGCTTATCGTCTCTAACCTTCATAAATTCTCATACAATATGAGAACATATGTATCTTACTAAAATTATATTCTATCATATTATAACCAAGCATTGTTTTCAGATATCACAATATCTTTCGCACATGATGATTTCTAAAACAATTCTTTTAACTCCTAGATAACCTTGATATTGAAACAACTTTTGAATATCAAGGATCATGGAGGCAAGTATGATATTTAGATACTAATGTTAGAACTGTTGCTCTTGATTTAATACTAGTTATTAAACTTTATGGAGTAAGTGGAGTTTGCTGAAAGTTTGCTATATGATTTTTAAACTTTTGATTGACACTCAAAATAATACGATACTAGTTCGTAAAGTAAATATCTAGAATTCTATAGTTCTATTATCTTTACTATTAAAAGAAAATTTGCGGCGGTGTGTGGTGTCACACTTCATGATAATTACAGGTCAAATGCCATCTCACACCCAACAGAATAACCAAACGTATCGTGTCCCACAAATTTTGCTAACACATCCTAACATATCTCAACAAATCTTATCTCATCTCCTCTCCTTACTGATAGGATCCGTTTTCTCTTGCAGCTCAAACCTCCCTCGTGGCCTCGCTCCTGACTCTTGTAGCGCCTCTCATCACGATTTCGATGGTGCCCTCTTTGTTCCTCGATCTCCTCTCCTCTCCCATAGCACAATTTGCTACAAGCCCGCATGGCCCTATTCCTTCCAAAAGGGCTGCTTTTACCTTCCCTCGCAGCAGCGTGACCCCCGATGATAGCCAGGACGCAGCCCGCAGTGTGCAGCGTAGGACGTATACATGAGGAGCTCAACGAGGCTGAGCCGAGCATGGAACTATACGATCCCTTCATGGAAGTCCACGCCAATCAGGAACCCAAGGATGAGAGGGTGCGCGTCGAGGAGCCATGCCTTGATCGGGTGCACGTGCACAGTCCACCACTCCGCCATCGATAATTCGGTGCCCAGCCGCGGCACATGTGGAGCATTCACGCGCACATGCACCCTTTGGTGTTGGTCCTCATTCCCATCTCGCATGCAGAGTTGAGTGCACGTTCTATCTCTTGCTCTCGATCTATGGTGAGGCTAGTAGGTAGCTGTAATCTGAACTGATGGCACAAGATAATAGTGAAGGAGCCGGAAAGGATAAACTAAGGTGGCCAAGGTGATGCTACCGGGCGACAATAGTGATATGAACCGCCACGATAGTGGATATGCATGACTTGATGAGCGAGCTCATGTCATCGTGCAACAGGTAATATATTTATTTCCAGCCTTCTAAACATTGAATTGATTTGCTGACACTTACATACCTTAACATTATGTGTATTATGTGAGTGCCATGTGTTTGATAAATGTGCACGTGTAAGGCTGTTGAGCAAGCTCCTAGATCCATCGATGTAATATGGTTTCATATGCATTTCATCTGATTTCTTGTGAATTAATTAAGTGCATTATGTATTGTCTTTCTACATATCGTAAAGAAGGTACACACATCTTGTCTGAGAGGAGTCTAGGAGCAACTGTGTTATTGGTAACTTCAGTACATGTACTTTATGCTGACCAACTCTTCCATTTGGTCCACATTTGACTGTCATAGATATCCTTCAATTTCATTGTTCTTGTAGGCGACATTCCACGACAAGAGGTATTTTTCCCGCTTGTGGGAACTTGTTCCAAACTGTGGTGATTTTCGTCTACTCAGTATTCATTAGTGCTATCTATCGAATTAAAAATTTGAGGATTATTTTTTCAGATAAAAAAGATTGTGTGAGAAACCTGTTGTGATATTTACCAATTCAACTATGTTGATTATTTCTGCAACCCATAGAATTCTTGACTAGGTTTCATATTCTCACTTTGGTAAACTTTCCTTAACCGAGGAGATGAAAACTACCTTCTCTGGAATTCCAAAGATCTAATATTAAATTGGCAAAAACTATATCAGAGTTCATTTTCAATATTGAAATCTAAAAGGTAGAGCTTTTACCTCATGCTCTCTATCATCCCATTGTCAATAAGAATATTATTATCGATTATTTACAGATTTCTCCATGAATAGCCTAGACATATATTTGCTATATCTTATAAAATGGAACTATATTTATTTTTCTACTTCAATTTGCATGTTCTAGCGGGAGAGCCATTGACCATTCATGTATATGTGCATTCATGGTTCAGATGTATCCATGCTTCTGCATAAACTTGTCAAGCTTTTATAAAAAAGGAGATGCATTGGGAATCCTGGATGGTATGCAGAGATTTCATTGGTGCTTTCATCACACGGATGCCATGGTAACACAAGTGCTCCATTGTGGGAGTAATTCATCTAGGAAGTGGACGCAGCGGTCGGAGCCGGAGGCAGTGCCAACACAGGTGGTGAAGCCGTTTGGCAACCCTGAACGTCGATGGAGCTCCCATTGTAGTGGAATGAATGCCCCCGTTGTCATATGCTTCTCCTCCCATTGCATTTTGTTTATTAGCATATTTATTCAGCTTTGGTGGGTTATTGCCAATCTTTGGTATTCAGGAGTTGTAGACTTCTAGGTATTCGGAATGGAGCTTACACAAACTTCGGTTAGTGTATGGGTCCCTATATACATGTATCCTCTTATACTGATATTTTGGAAAGAACTAATGCTGAATTTTTTGTGAACCTATGGACCATGTGCATGTAGGATCAGCTTCGACAAGGGAACAAAGATCTGCATGGGTAAATAGTTGTCATCATTCTCTACTCTTTTATTGTATGCTGAATCTTTTCTCCATGTTCACATGTGCTCAGTAGCAGATGTCTGCAAACAAGATGGATAAGTTTCCCATAATTGTTTTGCACTATGTGGTCGCGGAAGACAGCTAACCATCCCATCCAATATGTTCTAATTTAGTACACCTTAGATCATTTTGGCTACACTTATGTCTGCCTTATAGTGGGCTATGACCAGGTACATTATATGTTTTTACTTATGTCATGATAAATCATTTGCTTCAAATATTAGTATATCATGATTCTCAAGAATAAATAAATATTAGTTTGTGTACTGTTCCTCAAATTGTTGAAAAGTATTATTCATCCATCTAAATTTAATGTACCTATTTTTTGTTTGACCAGTGTTGAAGCCACAACAAGAAATAGGTAGACAAAGAACCGATGTTTGATGATCTTGTCTTGTATCACTGAAATGTTTTAATATTTTAGATTCCAAATGTGAAATTTGTTACACCCTTGTATTCCCTCGCCAAGGTTTGAAGTGACATATTGTGCATATCCCAATGTGTGAGCATCATGATACGGCCTTTGTGTTTTACAAAAAAACATATTTTTTAGAGGATCTCATCTTGCGTAACTGTTGTTGATTCATCAGATTCCTTGCTTGCTAGGCACTAATCCCCGAACCGTTTTTCTAGGTTTAGCTGGGAGAGGCAGCGCGCGGGCGATTTTTCCAATCTCCGTTGCGATCGGGAGCTGCTCGTCGGCTAAAGCTGCTTCTGTGCTTCATCAACCATGGCTGATGATGGCACGGAGGGTGCTACGAGGGGTGCTGCGGGAAGCACTCAGAAGGCGGGGGAAGAAACCATGTCTGCGTTGATGAGGAAACTAAACCTCACCGATGTGGAGAAGCGGGTGGTGGTGATGGATGATCGTGAGCTGGTGGTTGAAGCATCACAGATTGCGATTGCGGGGAAGGTACTGTCTGTTAATGAATTCCATATCCAAACCATTACCAGTGCCCTTCGCCCGCAATGGGGGAAACCCTAGGGGTTTGAAGTTCCAAGCCATGTGGGACAATATTTTTGTAGCGACCATGGATTCTGAGAAGGACAGAAATCGTATATGAGATGGATCGCCATGGATGATCAACAAGCATGCAGTAGTTCTTGGAAATTATGATTGGAGCATGCGGCCTGATGAGGTCAATTTTGATAAACTGCCTATATGGATTAGATCTCATAATTTCCCTTTCAACTGGCTGAACCACAGGAGGTGTGAATTTGTTGCTAGCCAGATTGGGGAGTTTATAAAGTTGGACCAGTCAGGAAATAGGCGTGGCTAGGGACAGAGTTTACATGCAAAAGTATGGATTAATGTTAAGGAACCACTACGGCGAGTGATCTTACTGCATTCAATGCTGAGAAATTCAGTTGATGAGTATGAAGTGCAATATGAGAGGTTACCCTACTTCTGTTTTGCTTGTGGTAAAATCGGACATCCAGATATCTACTGTCTGGATCCGTTACCACGCAAGGATGATGGTAGTTGGGGATATGATGCTAGTGTCAGGTTTCCTGACACAAAGAAATTTGTACCTGCAGGGCCAAATAAGCAAAAATTTGGTATACCTAATAAAGAGAAGAGTACAGGCCCTGATGTGCCACCAAATATACCGAAAGGTAATCTGGGTGGAAGAAGGGAGGTGTGACAGAGGTCTAACCCTCCTAAATGTGATAACGCTAGCCCCCAACAGCAGATTTTTCAGTTCAATGCTAAACCGCTTGTGCAATATGTGGAGAAACCGAGAAATTCAAGTGCTGAAAATGTTGGAGGTATGGAAATTGTTGGTGCCCAGGGTGGGGAGTTGTCTGATGACCACCAAGGAACAAAGCGTAATGCGGTACTTAATTCGCCTAGTAAGATTGGAGCGAGTCCGCCTGATCCGAAGAAACAGAGAGCAGGTTCTGATGGGAAAGATGATATGTTGGCGGAGGCTGTGTCCCAGCCCCGCCTAGAACAATGAGTTGCTTATCAGTGAACTGTCGCGGGCTTGGGAACCAGGTGACAGTTTGAGAACTTCACAATATTGTGAAGGAAGAAGGTCCCATACTTCTCTTTGTGATGGAAACAAAGATAAGTGCAAAAGGAGCTGAAAAGCTTAAGACTGCTTTGGGTTTTCATGACAGTTTTGGGGAGGATATCATTGTCTTAAGTGGAGGCATTTGTCTTTTTTGGAAGAATGATGCTGTGGTTGATTTGAAGAGTTTTGGCTCCAATCATATTGATGTGGTAGTGAGCATGTCGGATGGTACTACTCCGTTCTGGTTCACGGGTTTCTATGGTGAATCTAGAAGGGAACAAAGACATCTTAGTTGGACTTTGCTGCACAGATTGTCGCATGCGATGACGTACCCATGTATTTGTATGGGTGACTTCAATGAGACTCTCTACGGTTCAGAACATTTTAGTGGAACCGATCGACCAGAACCGCAAATGAGATTGTTTAGAGAGTGTGTGGAGGATTGTGGCTTGACAGACATTGGGTATGAAGGGGTGCCATATACATGGGATAATAGGCAGGATAACCCAACAAATGTTAAAGAAAGGATTGATAGAGGCTTTGGTAATGATCAGTTGTTCGATCTTTTTGATGTACCGAAGGCTTGCCACATTAATATGATTCAGACTGATCACTGTGGAGTTTATGTGCGCTTGAGGAAAAAGGTTCAGGTGCCAAGACAAAATAGGAGCAGAAACTTCAGATATGAGAATGTATGGCAGACCTTAGAGGATTATGATGAGGTTATTGCCAATATTTGGAGAGATAAAAACAGTGAAGGTGGTTTATCGGGTCTGGCTTGTACCCTAAAAAATATGCAGTCCACGTTGGAGAGCTGGGGGGCTGCAAAACTCGGAAATTTTAAGCAGAAGCTGTCAACGCTGAGGAAAAAGCTAGACAAGATTCGTAGAGCATCAATGGGCCGAGGCCCATCGGACGAGGAGAAATCGTTAATGTCCCAGATTAATGTGACATTGCACTAGGAGGAAATCTAGATTAAACAGAGGTCAAGAATACAATGGCTCAAAGCCGGGGATTGATACATTGCAAATGTATCTATAATTTTTGATGTTCCATGCTTGGTTTTATCCACTTTCTTGTGTTTTGTTCCAACTTTGGAGTACTTTTCATATGATTTCTTGGACTAACCTATTAACAAGAGCCACAGTGCCAGCTGCTTGTTTTCTACTGTTTTTGGTTCTAGGAAAGTCAGAAAATGAATATTCTCGGAATTTGACGGGACAAAAGCCAAAGTGCCTATTTTTCCGGAATGGATCAAGTGCCAGAATACGAGACGGAGAGGGGCCAGGGGCCGGCCACACCACCTGGCCGCGTGGCCAGGCCTGGCCCGCGCGGCCAGGCCTGGCCCACGCCAGGGGGTGGTGTGGTGGCTCCCGGCACCCCCTCGGCCTCTCCTTCCGCCTATAAGTTGCCCTCGGGACGAAAACCCTAAGTACCCGATCAAAAATCCACGAAAGAGTCTGTAGCCGCTGTCATCTCCATCCCTAGATCAGGAGGGATCTGAAGCTCTTCCCGGCACCCTGCCGGAGAGGGGAATTCACCCTAGAGGCCTTCTTCATCACCATGTGTAGCACCCCGAGAAAACCACTACTAGAAAAACGCGTGTTAAAAATACTTGTGCATCATCATAACATCAACATGCATCTATTTGATTAAAACTATTTTGCTAAAAGACCTATTTTGTTTTCTATATTAATATCATCCCCTCTTTGTTCAAACACAAAACCCGGGTCTCCGGAACATTTTGCTTTGTCTACCAACGGTTTTCAAAAGCCCCATTTTAAATATTAAAATATTTATTTTATTTTTTAGGGGCAGCCGTACCGGGCCGATCCGACCCAGTCGGCCACCCCAGTACAAAAACCAGCCTACCCAAAATCTTTTCCTACCCAACCCTAACCTACCCAGTCCCCAGCCACATCACCCCGTCCTATCCCCTCTCGCCACCTCATCTCTCCTCCCTCCATCCCCCAACCGCCATCTGCCACCTCATCTACCACTCACCCCGCTGGCCCAACTCCCCAACCTTCCTCTCCCTTCCACCCGGGTCCCACCGACCCCACCAACCCAACACACACACGACACACGCACGCCCGCGCCTGGCCCCACCACCGCCCGACACGCCCACCTGCCCCGCCTCGGGATCCTGCCCCGCGCGGACCCCACCTCCTGGGGCGGACAGACGCACCCCGGCGCCTTCCTCTCTGCCCCTCCTCTGGCCCCCGCCTCCCCTCCGTCTCTGCCTCCACCCGCCGTCGCCTGGCCGCTCCTCTCTCTCTCCACCCCCGATCTCTCCGTCGGCCTCCTCGCCGCCCCTCGCCGGCCGCCCTCCTCGTCGCGACCGCGAGCGCCGCTCCCCTCGCCGGCCCGCGTCTCCGCGCCGACCCGGTCCCCGCGCCCTTCTCTGGCCGCCGCCGCGACGCCTCGTCCGCCACCGTCGGCCTTCCTCCGCCACGCCTCTTTCGGCCCCACCATCCCCCCTTCTCCTCTCTCCGCTCGACCCGCGCCCCGCCATCACCTCCCTCTGCCCGTACCAGGCGCCGTCGCCACCCGAGGCCGCACCCCTCTGCCCTCGGTCGCGTCCGCCGCCAGGACCCCTTCATGCGGCCCTCCGTCGTCTGTGCCGGCCCGAGCTCCTCCGGTTGTCGCTGGAGGCCACGCGGCCTGCGCCCGACCCTCTCCCTCGCCTTCCTCTGCCCTCCTCTGCGGTAGCCGATGTTTGTCGTCGGCTCGTCCTCTGTGCCAAGGAGCCACCCCATCGTCCTCGTCCTGCGCGCTGTTGGTGCCTAGCACGTGTGTGCTTGCTGTGTTGAGAAGCTGTTGCAGCGAGGTGGTGTGTCGATGATGTGAAGAAAACCTTCAGGGAGGTGACAAGGAATGTTACTGTAGTTCGGGTGATGCTTGTGTTGTGGAGGTGTTGTCTTGGTGGACGTGTCCTATGGAAACACGGAGACCATCGCCAAGCTCTATCGAAGTGGAATCGACGCCAAGGACGACAAGATCATCTCGTCGGAAAGACCTATCCGAGGCCGCAATCCCGATGATCATGCCGACAAGGACAACATGGGGGTATCTCGCCAAGATCGACCTCGACCCGATAAATTTGATGACCACCGTCAAGATCGTCCCAACCCGCCAAGTTCGCCTACCCGGACACCATGCGACAAGATCTACAATGGGACGCCATGACTGAGACCCCGGACCCGAAGACCACATGTGTGACAAGTACTACTTCCCGGATGCGATGCTCGAGAACCCGGACGGTAAGGACACCGAAGCAGAACGCCAAGTTCTTCTTCCCGAACGTCAAGACCGACCCGATACGAGGACCCGACAAGATCTTCGTGACGACAAGATCGACACCGACCAGGGCGGATCTGATGTGACCCCGACGCCAACCAAGTTCTTCTTCTCGGATGCGACAAGGTCGACTTCCGTTGTCCGAGACCGATCTCGTCGAGCCGTTCTCCCGTCGAACCCTGAGACTGACCCCGAACCCCTCGGAGCCCAAGTTCGCCGAACCCTAATGTGATTCCCTATCCGAGACCCCTTTATTTTTATAATACGACATTATCAACTGATGCATATTAATTGTTCATGCATGCATACTTGTCTGTGGTTTGGGGGCATTATGCCAATTCATCTCGTAGTTAAACATGGAGTCTATATGCGGGATATCTTTGTCTTATTCCGGACTCCATTTAAATTGGCATAGCGAACCGAAGACATGTTCTGTCTTGCTAATCCAACATTTAATTTGCGGGGTAGATAAATAACTTGAACCGTTTAATTAAATGTCGGGACCCCGGTTCCGCTTAATATTGCCTAGTTGCATCACATCTGTGCCATGCCATGCATCATATCATAAGCATGCCGGATCTTCCGCCGTCGTATTAAATAGTGCATCCGATGTTTCTTCTAGTGTTTTGCTTCTTCGCGGATAAGATCGATGAGTTGATGTGAGCTTCGCCCCGATCTTCGGATGAAACTTCGGCAATGTTTTTCAGGCGAGCATCTTCCCCTTTCTACCTATCTTACTTTTATAGTATTTATTCCCTCCTGTTGATCTATTGCTATCTGTGTTGCGATGCTCTAGTTTTCGTACCCATGATATCCCTTGCAGCCTTATATTGCCTTGGACACATCCTATTACCTGTTGATTGGTAGATAGTTGGACTTGCGCGTCATAGTCGCTTGCTCAAGTGTTGTTGCGTGTCGACCAGTACCACAGTTGTTGGAGTATTGCCGTGTGCTTAATGTTGGAGATGATCATGGCTATAATTACCGTTTAATAACTAAAAATTGAAGTAGGTAAATGCAGAGGCACAGGTGGGCAATAGATGTTATTTGGTTGTTAACCGTCCACTTGTGTCCCGTAGGACCCCGAGTTCTTGACACCTGTTCCGAGATCGAGCGCGCTAACCACAGGTGGGGTGTATGGGCACCCCCATCGATTAGTACCTGATTTCAAAGTACTGTACTGGGGGCCACAACTAGTTTGAGGATTTATTTACTATCCTGTACTTATGCCATGCTTTACTGCTTTATTTAAATTGTGCGAGGTACTGCACCTGTACTGTTTAGGACCGTGACCCATTTTCGCTATATCGACAAGCCCAGTCACACTTTCGGGTTCCCAGTCGTTTACAGCCGGCTACACAAACCCTGAGTCCGTCTCGGAGACCGGCCGACTTCGTTGCGGGTAGCTTAGTGGGGTGGCCCCCATGTACTTGCTTTGGGTCTGGGAAACGTCATGACTTAGGCCCCGCCGACATACCGATGGGTGTATGTTAACTGATCTGGCAAAAAGGATCGAAGTGCGTGTGGATACTTTGGTGCACCCTTGCAGGGTTAAATCTTTTCGAAAAGCCGTGTCCGCGGTTATGGACGACTTGGAGCACAGTTCTCGATCATAGACAACCATAACTAAAGTTTACTGTTATAAATTGACTTGTATCCGATATAACTAGTAATTAGCTCCACTACAACGGAATGGCTAAATAAAAGTACCAACAACTGCTGGGTTTGGGATACCTCATGCTAATTGTATCTGACTAGTAAGTGTTGCAACTACAACGGAATGGTTAACTAAAAGTGCCCACTGCTTATTATATCAGGATGACTACCTGTACCTGACTAGTAATTGCTGCAACGATAACTGAATGAATAAAACTGCCAACTGTGTGAGTTCCTCGGTTGACTTCCTCGTTTGGCCTCGAGGGGTAAATACCAGGATGGGTATGTTTGGTGGTAGAATCAGGTTGGTTCCGAATAGGTCTTTCATATCCCTCTCTGATAGCCGACAGTTACCTCGAGTCTCTATAGGTTGTTTAGTGCATGCCGCGCTGCCACTTCAGTCCACCATACCTATGTAGGCGAGGACCGCCGAATTCTAGTCTCGCCGTGTACTGGCCTCAGTACTGACCGCTCTCTTTTTCCTTTGCCCTTTGTCGGCACCCCTTTTGTTTAAGCAGGTTTTGAGATCGACGTCGTTAGCAGGGTTACCCTTCCGGCTTGGCCTGGGCAGGGTTATGGACGCCATTGGTTATTCTTCAAGGCTCTTAGCTCAATTTGCATCTTGTCCGTACTTGGACGCCGTATCGTTTTCAAGGTGATTTGGATCTTTGTACTATATATCTGTATTCTTGACTCATGGAGTCGTTGTTGTATATATATATATATGTTCTATGGGTTCCATCGTGGACTATTGTGTAATGATATTACTTTGTTTTCCACCCGCACGCAAGTGCCTGGTGGGCACCTTTGAATCGTTTCTATGCGGGTTTGGCGGGATTCGCTAAAACTTGCATAGGGCCGATTCTGAGGGTGTTACACCATGCAAGCCTCCGATGTGATGCGTGAGTAGTTCATCCTTGGACTACGGATCCATGTAGTAGCTAGATGGCTGGTTTCTCCTCCTTTGTGCTTTCATGTTTAGATCTTGTGAGATCCGTTCATGATCAAGATCATCTATTTGTAATTCATACATGTTGTGTTTGCGGGGATCCGATGGATATTGAGATGCTATTTCAGATTGATTATTGATTCTATCATGTCTTTGTTATTTGAGATCTTGCATGCTTTCCATTGTTAGTAGCTATCTTGGCCAAGTAGATGCTAGCAACTCCAAGAGTTAGTATTTATGCTCGATAGTGGGTTCATGCCTCTGTTAATCTGGGGAAGTGACAGAAATCTCTAAGGTACTAGATGTGCTGTTGCTACTAGGGAGAAAACAACAATCCTTTGTTCATAGAACAATCGTATTGTTTACTTTACACGCAGTTCGTAAAGCAATAATCTGTTGTTTGCAACTTAATACTGGAGGGGGTTCGGATGATAACCTGAAGGTGGATTATTTGTCATAGATGCAGTTGGATGACGGTCTATGTATTATGTTGTAATGCCCAATCAAGTCTCAAAGGAGTCAAGATGATTAGTATATGCATATATTGCTTTCTCGGTGTTTGTCAATTGCCCCGTTGTAATTTGTTTAGCCAACATGTTATCTATCTAAGGAGAGCCACCTCTAGTGAACTATGAATCCCGGTCCTTTTTCTTTACATACAATCTATAAACTGTTTCTGCTTTGTATTTACTTTCTGCAAACTTTTACTTCTTTACATTCGATACATTTAATCCTTTGTTTTCCGCAAAACACGCTGAGATTGACAACCTCATCGCAAGTTGGGGACAAAGTTCTGTGGTTGTGTTGTGCAGGTCTCCACGTTGCTACTAGCACCGGTAGTGCGCCCTGCCAAAGCTCAGCTAGTAACACCTTTGGGGTGTTTCCTTGCTCCTACTGGTTCGATTAAACCTTGGTTTCATAACTGAGGGAAAACTTACTGCTGTGCTCATCATACCTTCCTTTTGGAGTTCCCAACAAGCTCTACGTTGAAAGTCGAGCGCATCAAGATTTTTCTGGCGCCGTTGCCGGGGATCGAAGAAGAAGAAGAAACTCCCACGTCAACTACATGCCATCAAAAAAGATCTTTTCTGGCGCCGTTGCCAGGGAGTCAAGGACATCTTCACAAGGGGAGTCCCTTATAACCAATCTCTTTACTTTGTTGTTTTTGTTTTGCTTAGTTTCTTTTGCTTTGTTTGCTTGTTTTGTTCTTCAAAAAACACAAAAAAATTAGTTTTACTAGTTTGCATTCTTATTTCAAAAACACAAAAAAAAAATTAGTTCCTATCTTGAGTTACCACTATGTCTAGCCTTGCTCCAATCACTATGTCATCCGAGGAAATGATTTTCACTTTTAAACAAGGAATTGAGGAAAGTTTTAAGGAAGCTTGGTCTAGAATCTCTGATCTACATGAAAAAACTGAGCCTAAAATGACTCAAAGCTTGTTCCTTAGCAGTTTTTACCTTGGGATTGCTCTTTGCTATAGATATGCTTTAGATGCTATTGTGGGAAGAGATTTCCTCCAATGTAATGAGGATGATGCCAGTAATGCTATAAAGAAATTGATCCTCACTTACACTATGCCTAGCCAAACTGATATTTCTTTCGCAAAAATATTTGCTAGGTTGAACACTCTTGAGGCTAGAACTAAGAGCTTAGAAAGTTGCTATAATATGCTTAGGGAGCATCACAATTATGTTCCAATAAATTCTGAACCATCAAAGTGGCTCCCTACAGTAAAGATTGAGATAAACACTGAAACTTTCCAAGCCTGATGCGATATCATGTCTGAATTTTGTCTTATGCCCAAAGATATTTATGAATCTTTGAATCTTTGGGGGCTTACTGAAGGAGGAAAAGGAATATCTCTTGCTAATAATGCTACCTTATTTCCTATTGGAATAGCTGAAGGAGTGTTTACAAAGATCATTGGGAAAATGATTTCTACTGATTATCTTGTTATTGAATGTGCAGGAAAATGACAAATTACACTTGGAAGGTCCCCATTAGAACTCCTTGGAGCAATAATAGATGTGGGAAAGGGGACCATGCACCTTTCTTCTCCACCAAACAATCACATTTTCCCAAAGGTTAAGAATAAAAATAAGAGAGGTAAGGGCAAGAAAGTTGGTTTTAATGCTTCTTCATTTGAGAACACTTGATTCTTTCTTTGCTTCTTATGCCTAAGTTAAAGGCGTTAAAGAAAAGTACTTGTTGGGAGATAACCCAAGAGTTTTAGTTGAGTTTTGGAAGTTATTACTTCAGTAATAACCTCTCCTTATCCTTTTCATTTGCTTTTTGTGCCAAGAGTAACCTCTAATGAGAGTGAAGTAATGATTGGGAAAGTTGCTGTTCCGAAACAGATTTTTGTGCTTCACCGTAAAAATTCCTGAGAGAGATATGTACGTCGCTTTGAGCTTTAATATTTTGTGCTTCTGCCCCAGATTGTTATCTAACTTTCTTTAGTTCAACACTTTTTGATTTGAGCAACAGAAGGTCTTCGAAAAAATTCGTCTTTACCTGCTGGTCTGTTTTGACAGATTTCTGGCATTTTCTGCATTTGCTTCTTGTTAGTTCCTCCTTGAGTTCCTTTGGGGAATTGAGCTTTTAGAGGGAAGTGCTGCAGTAGATAGTGTTCTAATGGAAGTTTATTTGGTGTTAGAACTGAACCTTGAGACTTATTTATCTTAAGTGCACTAATGTTGCTAATGAGATTGTGTAAAGTTTTATATGAAGGAAAAATTTTAGGTGTATGGAAGGAATGAGTAATGAGATGAAGGATGGACTAAAGCTCAAGCTTGGGGATGCCACGCGTGTCACTCCAAGAAATATCCAAGAAGTACAAGCGTCAAAGCTTGGGGATGCCCAAGGCATCCCCTTCTTCATCAATAAAAATTCCAGGTTTCTTCCAAACGCTTTATTTTTATTGTTTCATGCACATTTGTGTTTTTCTTGGAGAGTCTTCCTTTTCATTTTCGTTTTGGTTTTTAGTTTGCTTGGTTTGCTTAGTTTTCTGAATAAGTTGGTTGGACCCCCTCTTTCATACATTGGTTTGCAAATAGTTTGGTTTGGTTTGGAAAAGAGTAGGAAAGTTCATGCTTATGTGATAAAAAGAGCTCGTTCTGGACTGTGGCTATGCTTTGTCATGCCATGCTTGATATTGTTTTGGCTTTATGCTTAGTATTCTTTGCTGTAGCATGACTTGTTATAAACAATTGAGATTGCTTAATGTGCCTTGGATGAATCATGCGTTGTTTTAGCATATTAAAGCATAGTATAGTGGTATTCTCCTTTGATGCTTTATTTGGGTTGACTTGGCACATGCTCACACCATGTTATGACTGTCACAAGTCACCATAACCTTTATGATCCTTTAGTTTTCAACTTGTAGTATCACTTTATGCTTTGATCAATGATGTTTTGTCGCTCTGCATGATTATGGCCATTATTGCTCTCTTAGTTTGTCGCTCCCAGTCTTTTGCTAGCCTCCACAACAAGGTATGAGTTCCACTCATGCATCCAACTCCCTAAACCAAGTTATTCCAAAGAGTCCACCATACCTACCTACTATCTTATGCTATTCCAAGTATATTCATGCTTTTGTTTACCTTCCACTTGTTATGAGAAAACTAGTGATTAAAGCTCTCACGAACTTGAAGGCACACTTTACATTTTGCCTCTAATAAACTTGAACCATTGGGTCTTCTTTTTTGCGTATATACTTGCACTTTATAAGTTGAAATTAGCAGAACCATGTACCATGGGGAACGCTTTCAACATTGCACTTGTACTTTGTACCCCGTTGATATCATGTTCTTTTGCTTACGGATCCCGGCGGTGTGAAATAAAAGTGGAACTTGTAAGATCATGGAGTTTGTATGTGTGTTAGAGAAACGCCTGGGCCGCTAGCCTAAGCCATGCCTAATCATGGTGGAAACTTGCAGCATCACCATAATGAGCACTCTATGAAGCATCCTCAATAAAAACCTATGCAAATAGCAAATAAAAAGATCGCTGAGATGCTCATTGTCTGCTTGCCTTGTCATTTTGATTATGGGAAAGCTCCCGTATCATGTGCAAGGGGTACCCCGTTGGTGGTTCTTAATGATACACATATACTTACAATGACAAGAGCTTACTCGTGACTGAAGTTGAGTAGCATGAGGATCGGTCTTCGTAAGTAAGGGGCATGAGATTTCGGTTTATAACTTGTCAAGCATATCCTCTTAGCCGTGTCACTTTAACCTTAATCACCTTAAAGATGCTTATGATAGGGGCAATGAGAGATGAAAGCTATAAGTACCATAATTTTTGGAAGCTCTTTATGGGACTTGAATCCCTACTTCCTTTTACAAAAGGCCTTTCTTCCGCCATTATATTGAGTCTCCACCTTCTATCTTTATGCACCTACTTTGAGAGCATAGTGGCCATTCTTAGTTCTATGTGCATTGTCCCAAGACTAATTGATTGATGCATAACTTGTTATTGCTTGTTTGAAACTATTGTATCTAGTCACTCTTATGAACTTTGAAGGTGTCCTATGCATTTATATTTGCTACTCTATTGAGGGACAAACTGAATACTATTATGCTATGTTTTCTTTATGTGAAACAAACAAACGTCTTGCAAAGCATTGTTATTCATGAATCTTTTGTTTGTGCCTTTTCAAGTTGCGTCATAGTTTCTTTGCTTATTGCTAGAAATTTGTCTTTCATGTTATGATTGAAGTACTATGATCCCAGCTTTGAATGTTTTGCAAATACTTTGATCAAGTCTGATGGTGCATGTCACCTCAAAAATTATTCTTTCTTTTTATCACTTACCTACTCGAGGACGAGCAGGAGTTAAGCTTGGGGATGTTGATACATTGCAAATGTATCTATAATTTTTGATGTTCCATGCTTGGTTTTATCCACTTTCTTGTGTTTTGTTCTAACTTTGGAGTACTTTTCATATGATTTCTTGGACTAACCTATTAACAAGAGCTACAATGCCAGCTGCCTGTTTTCTGCTGTTTTTGGTTCCAGGAAAGTCAGAAAATAAATATTCTCGGAATTGGAAGGGACAAAAGCCAAAGTGCCTATTTTTCCGAAAGGGATCAAGTGCCAGAATACGAGACGGAGAGGGGCCAGGGGCCGGCCACACCACCTGGCCACGCGGCCAGGCCTGGCCCGTGCCAGGGGGTGGTGTGGTGGCTCCCGGCACCCCCTCGGCCTCTCCTTCCGCCTATAAGTTGCCCTCGGGACGAAAACCCTAAGTACCCAATCAAAAATCCATGAAAGAGTCTGTAGCCGCCGTCATCTCCATCCCTAGATCGGTAGGGATCTGAAGCTCTTCCCGGCACCCTGCCGGAGAGGGGAATTCACCCTGGAGGCCTTCTTCATCACCATGCAAGCCTCCGGTGTGATGCGTGAGTAGTTCATCCTTGGACTACAGATCCATGTAGTAGCTAGATGGCTAGTTTCTCCTCCTTTGTGCTTTCATGTTTAGATCTTGTGAGCTCCGTTCATGATCAAGATCATCTATTTGTAATTCATACATGTTGTGTTTGCGGGGATCTGATGGATATTGAGATGCTATTTTAGATTGATTATTGATTCTATCATGTCTTTGTTATTTGAGATCTTGCATGCTTTCCATTGTTAGTAGCTGCCTTGGCCAAGTAGATGCTAGCAACTCCAAGAGTTAGTATTTATGCTCGATAGTGGGTTCATGCCTCTGGTAATCTGGGGAAGTGACAGAAATCTCTAAGGTACTATATGTGATGTTGCTACTAGGGAGAAAACAACAATCCTTTGTTCATAAAACAATCGTATTGTTTACTTTACATGCAGTTCGTAAAGCAATAATCTGTTGCTTGCAACTTAATACTGGAGGGGGTTCGGATGATAACCTGAAGGTGGATTATTAGTCATAGATGCAGTTGGATGGCGGTCTATGTATTATGTTGTAATTCCCAATCAAGTCTCAAAGGAGTCAAGATGATTAGTATATGCATGTATTGCTTTCTCGGTGTTTGTCAATTGCCCCGCTGTAATTTGTTTACCTAGCATGTTATCTATCTAAGGAGAGCCACCTCTAGTGAACTATGGATCCCGGTCCTTTTTCTTTACATACAATCTATAAACTGTTTCTGCTTTGTGTTCACTTTCTGCAAACTTTTACTTCTTTCCATTTGATACGTTTAATCCTTTGTTTTCCGCAAAACACGGTGAGATTGACAACCTCATCGCAAGTTGGGGACAAAGTTCTGTGGTTGTGTTGTGCAGGTCTCCATGTTGCTACTAGCACCGGTAGTGCGCCCTGCCAAAGCTCAGCTAGTAACACATTTGGGGTGTTTCCTTGCTCCTACTGGTTCGATTAAACCTTGGTTTCATAACTGAGGGAAAACTTACTGCTATGCTCATCGTACCTTCCTCTTGGGGTTCCCAATGAGCTCTACGTTGAAAGTCGAGTGCATCAGGGATCGGAACTCTGCATATTTCCATGCCCATGTTAAGTAGAGGAAAATAATTAACCGAGTCTCCACATTACAAAGGCCTGATGGTTCATGGTGTGTGGAGGAACAGGAGGTCGAGGAAGAGATTCAAGGTTTTTATCAAAAACTTTACGAGTCTCAAGGGGAGCCAAATATGGGAGCACTTCTGCACTTTGTTCAGGAGCGTGTCTTAGAGCCGATGCGGGAGACAATAGATGCACCGTATACATAGGAGGAGGTGCATTACGCGTTGTTCCAAATGAAGCCTTCGAAGGCACCGGGTATAGATGGTTATACAGCTAGTTTCTTCCAGCTACATTGGAGTTTAGTGAAGGAGACTTTGGTACCATATATTCTAATTTTCTGAATGGAGGAGTTCTTCCCCCTGAGCTTAATGAAACGGCCATTGTTCTCATCCCAAAGGTACAGAACCCACAATCAATTACACAATTCCGACCTATTTCTTTATGCTTGGTTATCTATAAGATCTGTACAAAGATGATGTCAATTAGAATTCGACTGATGCTAGAGGAAGTGATTAGTCCGGAACAAAGTGCCTTTGTTCCTAGACGGTTAATAACTGACAATGTGTTAGTGACCTTTGAGTGCATCCATAGTATGAAGAGGAGGAAAAAGGCAAAAAAAATTTACTTGTGCGGTGAAACTGGATATGATGAAAGCATACGATCAGGTGGAGTGGCCGTTCTCGAAGGCAATTAAGCTCAAGCTCGGTTTTTTGGATGCATTTGTGGCACTGGTTATGAAATGCGTGACATCGGTTCAGTTCTCAGTCAAGGTGAATGGCGAGCTGCTTCCATAATTCATTCCTTCTAGAGGGCTTCGTCAAGGTGACCCAATCTCGCCATATTTGTTCCTGATGTGTGGTGAAGGTTTATCAGCTAGTTAAATCATTTCACAATGGGTTATGTTGATAGAGCTATTAGGGTGTGTTGTCGAGCACCCTGGATTACTCATCTGTTGTTCGCAGATGATAGCCTGATCTTCATAGAAGCTACTGCACAAGGAGCGGCTCGGCTCAATGTGATCTTACATATGTATAATGAAGCATCGGGACAGTTAGTCAATCGGGCCAAAAGTTCAGTATTTTTCAGCCCTGGGATTCCCGAGAATCAACAAACTATGGTAAAGCAGGAGCTGAATATTAACGTGGAAGCTTTCAGTGAGAAGTATTTGGGCTTACCGATAGCTGTTGGGAAGTTAACTAGTGATTCTTTTGACTATATTGAGGAGGGGGAGATGAGTAAGTTGAATGGATGGGCAGAGAAACATCTATCATATGGAGCTAAGGAGACACTGATAAGTTCAGTTATTCAGGCAATGTCTATTTTCAGCATGATTTGTTTTATTTTGTCAAAGGGGACATGCAAGAAGCTTGTGTCATTGGCAGCAAGTTTCTGGTGGGCAGGCTCAATTGACAAGCGGTCACTACATTGGTTGGCTGGAAAGATTTAACAAAACCAAAATGTTGGGGTGGTATGGGTTTTAGAGATCTTGAACTCTTTAACTTAGCTATGTTGGGCAAACAAGGTTGGAGGCTTCTCACAAACCCAAATTCGTTATGTGCTCAAGTTTTGAGAGGGAGGTATTTCCCAAATGGGGATTTTATGAATGCGGTGGCACCGAAAACAGCTTCTAAAACATGGCGGGCTATTTTAGCCGGAAGGAAAGCATTGGAAACTGGTTTGATTAGGAGAATAGGAGGTGGTGATATAGTTTCCATATGGGAGGACATATGGATCCCTGGTCTCTTTTCGATGAGGCCAATGGGTCGACTAAATGATGCCAATCTGCATTTTGTCAATGAGTTGATTTTGCAGAATCCACAACTGTGGAATGAACCAAAGGTGAGAACTACCTTTCTTGCACCAGATGCTGATCAAATTCTACAAATTCCTCTTCGTCAATCAACAAGTGAAGATTGGTTAGCATGAGAACATGAGAAATCAGGCATTTATTTAGTAAAATCGGCATACAAGGCGCTGGTTTGCTCACAGGAAAGACAAGATAGTGCGGCTAGAAATGTGGCAACACATTCTTCTATGCTTGATGATGAGAAGTGGAGGAGATTATGGAAGCTTGATGTTCTACCGAGGGTACGTGTATTTTGATGGCGAGTTCTCAAAGGTATTATACCTGATTACGCAACTCTCACCAGGCGGCATGTTAGAGTTTTAAGTACTTGTCCAGTGTGTAAATCAACTTCTGAAAATTTGCTACACGCTCTTGTTGAGTGCTCTCATGCGCAGCTGTTCTAGAAAGCTGCAAGGGATTATCTCAACATCAAACTGCCAATTCTACATCATAATACGTGGGCAGATGATATTTTGTGTTCGGATATCTTTGAGAAGACGGACAAAACCAAAATTATCTCTATAATGTCGGCGATCTGGGACTCGAGGAATAAATGGAGTCATGATGATTAGGGCTATAATCCAACAAAGGCAGTGGAGAATGTGGCAGAAACATTATTAATGCTGGATAGCCTAAAGAAGAAGGTGCAGAAAGCCCCGGCGATTTGTACTTGGCATGCCCCAGAGGAGGGTTTTATCAAACTCAATTCTGATGGTGCAATTAGGGAGGAAGATGGCGTGGCATCCTCGGGTGGTGTGGCTCGAAACCCACGGGGATTCATGGGTGCGTGGTGCAAATTATATAGAGGCATAACTGAACCTCTAGTGATTGAATCCCTGGCACTTCGGGATGCAGTTCTTTTTGCTAAAGAGAATCAATTTAGCAAGATCATTTTGGAGACTGATTGTTCAGAAGCGGTGCGTCTATGGAAGGAAAGGCACAGTCAGCGGGCTGTGATTGCCCCAATTCTGCAGGAGATTGATGAACTTAGTAGGTGTTTTACTAGTTTTTCCATTAAGTTCATTCGTAGATCTGCCAATTCAGTAGCTCACGAGTGTGCTTGGTATGGATGTGTACACTCCACCTCCATGTGTTGGCTAGGTATTAGTCCTTAGTTCCTTAAGCATTGTATTCAGGCTGACAGTCATTCGGCTGTTTTAAGTTAATAAAGCTAGCAGGTTTCCCTAAAAAAACGTTGTTGATTCATGTCAAGGGGGCTGAAAAATTTACATTGTGGGCCTAAGCATGATGGAGCAAATTGTGGTGTCATAGTCAAGCTCGCCTCGTCTTCGCCATTGTCGACAAATACAAAGAGGTGGAACTTGCAAGTGAGGCATGCCATGTTTGATATTAGGTGAAGGGTCTAATTTTCTGCAATTTCTTACCTATGGGGAAGGATAGTAACATTAATATTATCGCGTAAGGAAACACCCATTGATACAGTGGTGTCAAAGCAATGATGGACGCAGTAGACAAAGGTGAGGGGCAGATGGGCTTAAAGAATGCAAAGGCACTTGGCACAATAATAGAGAATAAGAGGAGGACATATGAAGTCTTTATGATCTTCCTTATTGATATGGAGACGTGTGATAGAGATAAAGAGAATGAGGGATGCATGGTGGCCACCGACGAGGGGCCAGGTTTTGTTTGTTGCAACATAATTGAAACTTTACACACACGACCAAAAGTGTGCTTACAAAATATGGCAAATTTCTAATCAATGTGCACTTCTATATATCCTTTTATCTTGCACCATAGCAACACACATGTATTCAAGTAGTCTCAATAAAAACTAAGAGAAAGGTAGTAAACTAATGCCAATGACTACGATAATACTATGCAAATTCAAGTTGATTTAGTTTATGATAAAAAAAGTTCAACTATAATCATAATACTACGTGAACTCCCACTCAAAAACAACACCCCTTGAGTCGTTTTGGTGATTATATGAACAAAATTCACTACACCAAGACCGACCATCACGTGAATTGGTGTAGATGCAAATACGAACATCGATATGATCATCATATCAACTATATGACTCATGCTTTACCTTTCAGTTCGTGTTCCGAGGCCATGTATGTACATGCTAGGCTCATCAAGTAGAACCTTAGTATTCACATGTGTAAATCTATCTTACACCCTTTGTTTGCGAACATAGATTCTATCACAACCAATCGTCACGTGGTGCTTCGAAACAACGAACGTCCTTAATGGTGTATACTAATCTAGACATAAGCATAAATAAGATGCATAAAAGGGATAAACATCACATGCATAAATAATGTGATATGTTATGGTCCATTCTTGCATTTGATCTCCATCTTGTGCTCCCTGGCATGATCACCATCATTTCACCAGCATGGCTCCAAGGTCCATGATGCAACCATCTTGATTGTTCCCTACTAATTTAAATTACATGGATTTTCATTTCCAGCACGTAGGCCATACAATAATAAAACAACCATATGGTTTCAGCCACTTGTCATAACTTATAAATAATATCATTGCATACATAATATTTATAACATTTGACCATATCACATCACATTGCTTGCAAAAACAAGTTAGACGCCTGTAATTATTTTTGCATATTTTACGTGGCCTTGGGCTGAAGAAGAATCATTCATCCTACGAACTTCAAATCACAACGGTGATAAACAAATTATTAACAACTCGTTGTAAACTAGATCATACCTATAGTAGGAGAGACAGACACCCACTAGACACTTATGCAATATGAGTTGCATGTCAAGCATGGAACAAGTTTCATGTGTGAGGACATGTAAACTTAGTCCGGGCCACTTCATCCCACTATGCAACTAAGATCCAATATACACAAAAATTTACAATAACATGATCATCAATTCCCACAACCATATGTGTTCTACTTGTACAGAACATCTACGCATAGATATGACTCTAATACCACTGAACGGTTCGCAACATAGAAAACAAATTTTTCTAAGGAAGAACACCTAACTACACGAAGATTTAATCTAGTAGATGTTGGAAATATGCCCAAGAGACAAATAATAATATGGATTATTATCATATTTCATAAAGTTTATGATTAAGTTTTATATCGTGCTATAAATGTATTGATAGGAAATGTCAATGCACATGTGATATATAAACAACCAGAAGTTTCGGGTGAAGCTCTAGTCACTGGCTCATTGGTCAACCGATGATCAAGGTTTCCTGATCATGTGGCTGAAGGAAATGTGCCCTAAGAGGCAATAATAAAGTTGTTATTATGTATTCCTTGTATATGATAGATGTTTATTTTGCATGCTATAATTGTATTGATAAGAAACATCAATACATGTGTGTTTAATAAACAAAAAGGGTTCCTAGTTATGCCTCTCTTATAGACTAGCTTGTTGATTAACAAGATGATCAAGGTTTCCTGATCATGGACATTGGATGTTGTTAATAACAAGGTCACAGTATTTGTGAAATGATGTGATGAACATTCATCCGAAGTATAGCATTACGATCAAGTCATTATGTTTATATTGCTATAACATCATACGAAGTAATCTTTATCCTTAGACCATGAGATCATGTTAATTGCTAACACCGGAAGAGTATCTTGATAACATCAAACGTCACACCATAACAGGGTGACTATAAAGATGGGTTCAGTACTACGAAGGTGTTATGTTGAGGCTCATGGATCAAGAGTGGAATTTGTCAATCCAGGTGACGGATAGATATACTCTGGGCCCTCTCGGTGATATCACATTAGGATAGCTTGCAAGCAAGTGATGTGATCACTAGAATGTTATATCACGGGAACGAGAAAAGAGTACATGTCGGTAACGAGATCAAACTAGGTATGGAGATACCGATGATCGAATCTCGGACATGTAATATATCGAGAGACAAAGGGATTTAGTTACAAGCGTTAAAGGTTCTCACGTTCACAGGAGTCATCGTTGAATGTGTAGGAGTCAGTACGGATCTCTAGGTCCCGCTACTGATTATTGATCGGAGAAGGGTCTCGATCATGTCTGCATTATTCGCGAACCGTAGGGTGGCACACTTAAGAGTTACCGGACACCATTTTGGAGCACATATGTTTTAGACGAAAGAATTGCAAAGCACAGGAATTGTTTCAATAGAAACCGGAAATTGTTTCGGGTGAAATTGCAGAAGGTGGTTCTGCATGTGATATTGAAATATTGCAAGGGGCTATATGTGAATGTTTGTTAATTAAAGTAATTAACAAAATTCTGAATAAATTTAATAAAAAGAGTTTTATTAAATGAGAGAGCATTAAATTTGGAGAAATTTAATGCATTTAAAGTGGAGACTTTAAAAGGGAATGTGTAGAGGCATTTTAATGTGGAGGGGTTACCACCACATGAATGGGGGAGGTGAGGGGTAACCCCCCATGCGCCGGCCATGGAGAGAGGGGGCACCCTCCCTCCTCCTATAAAAGGCCACCCATTCCCTCCTTCATCCACACACCTCCTTGTGAAGGATCTCTCTCCCCCTCTAGAATTATTCCCCCATGGTCTCGGATTAGCGAGATACATGTTCCCGGTGGCATTTCGTCTGGAAGGAGTTGCTGCTTCCGCTGGATCGCTGGAGCGAGGAGGTGGAGGTTGTCCGGTGGCTTGAGCGTGTGTGCGAGGACGGATGCGCTGCTGATTTGCGGCGCTCGGACTTCCACACGATCTTGAGATCGGCAAGCGTACGACTACATCAACCACGAGTTCCTACTCGTTAACAAAACTCGTTGTCTTTGAGGGAAAGTTCTCCATGGATGTATGTCCACCCGTTGCTCTGTATCTAGTAGATAGATCTTGGCGTATAGTTCTCATCATAGGAAATTTTTTGTTTTCTATGCCGTGGACCCAACAGTGGTATCAGAGCCTGATCTATGCGTAGGTGCTTTGCACGGGTAGTACACATATGTTTATATGTGGGCGATGATGATCATGTTATTGCATCTTCTATGTACTTTGGATATTGGTGGCATAGTGGGATGAAGCGGCCCGGACCAACCTTACATGTCATAGTACATGAGACCGGTTCCACGACTGACATGCAACTAGTTTTGCATAAGTGGCTAGCGGGTGTCTGTCTCTCCTACTATAGTCAATATCTGATTTACAACGAGTTGCTAATAACTTGGTTATCCTCGTTGTGGTTCATGTTCGTAGGTAAGACTGGTTCTATCTCCGAAAGCCCTAATCCACGTAAAACTTGCAATTGCTAAATTAGAGGTGTCTAGTTTAGATCGTTGCTAGGCTAGTGTATTGATATGGTATTGTTGTAAGTAGATGTTTGATAGATACCCTTACAACTCACTTAACGTGTAAGTTGCATAGACCTTGGCCTTACACACAAAGGAATGATAGAGATCATACCACGATGCAAATGATAGAGATCAAATGCATGGACCATATCACCTCACTTCACACATTAGCATCTTATATTGCTAGTTTGGCGCTTTTGGTAACATTATAAGATGATCCCTCATTTAGATATCAAGATAAAATGTGTTCTTCCTTAAGTATGCACCGTTTTGTGGACCGTGTATTGAGGCATCACGTGATGATCGGGTGTTCTCGACTCTACGCTTTCATACAACGGGTGTAAGACAGTTTTACACACGCAAATACTAAGGTTCTTACTTGACGAGCCTAGCATGTACAGACATGGCCTTGGAACACGGACCGAAAGGTTAAGCATGAGTCATATAGTTGATATGATGCCCATATAGATGCTCGCCTTTGAAGCTACACCGACTCACGTGATGATCGGACTTGGTGTAGTGGATTTGGTTCATGTAATCACCAAAAGGACACGAGGGATGTCGTTTTTGAGTTGGAGTTCATTAGTAATTTGGATTAGTTGAACTCAATCTATCATAAACTTAATCTAAATATATTTTACAAATTCTGTTGTAGATGGCACCACCTGCTTTTAATTTCAATGTGTTCATGGAGAAAGAGAAGCTTGCTACGAATGGTAGCAACTTCACCAACTGGGCTATGAATTTGAGGATTCTCCTCACTACTGGACAAAAGCAATATGTGCTAGAGGCGCCGCTAGGCCCCCCCACCAGCTCCTGATGCCCCTGACGAGGAAAAGAATGTCTATATAACTCGTCAGGAGGACCACAACTTAGTTCATTGCGGCATACTGTATGGGCTAGAGCCAGAACTTCAAAAACGTTTCGAAAATGGCAATGCCTTTGATACCATGGGAGAATTGAAAATGATTTTCGATACCCATGCTGCCATAGAGAGTTATAATGCTTCTGAAAAGTTCTTTAGATGCATGATGGAAGAGAACAACTCCGTTAGTGAGCACGTACTCAAAATGTCTGGGTACGCCAATAAGATTGTGTCCTTGGGAATAACGATTCCCATTGACTTAGGCATACATCGTGTTCTCCAATCTCTGCCACCTAGCTACAAGAGCTTCATGATGAACTATAATATGCAGGGCATGAAGAAGTCTCTTCCCGAGCTTCTGTCAATGCTTAAGACTGCAGAAGTGGAGATTAGGAAAGAACATCAAGTGTTGATGATCAATAAGACCACCGGTTTCAAGGAGGACAAGAAAGGCAAGCAGAAGGGAAAGAAGGGCGGCAAATCTGTTGCCGCGCCTGAAAAGAAACCCCGAGCTGGCCCTAAGTCTGACACCGAGTGCTACTATTGCAAGGGGACTGGCCATTGGAAGCGCAACTACCCCAAGTATTTAGCGGACAAGAAGGCCGGCAAGGCAAACAAAGGTATATGTGATATACATGTTATTGATGTGTACTTGACTAGTACTCGCAGTAGCACCTGGGTATTTGATACGGGATCGGTTGCTAATATATGTAACTCGGTTCAGGGGCTGCGGAACAAGCGACAACTAGCAAGAGATGAGGTCACGATACGGGTCGACAATGGATCAAGAGTTGATGTGATCGTCGTCAGAACGCTGCCTCTCCATATGCCGTCGGGATTAGTTATAAACCTGAATAATTGTTATTTGGTGCCTGCACTGAGCATGAACATTGTATCCGGATCGTGTTTGATGCAAAGTGGTTATTCGTTTAAGTCTGAAAACAATGGTTATTCGATTTATATGAATAATATCTTTTATGGTCATACACCTGTGTTGAATGGTTTATTTCTGTTGGATCTCGATAGTAGTATTACGCATATTCATAATATTGACGCTAAAAGGATTAAACTTGATAATGATATATCTACATATATGTGGCACTGCCGTCTAGGTCATATTGGCGTTAAACGCATGAAGAAACTCCATTCTGATGGACTTTTGGAATCACTTGATTTTGAATCATTTGATACATGTGAGCCATGCCTTATGGGCAAGATGACTAGAACGCCGTTTTCCGGTTCAATGGAACGGGCGACAGATTTATTGGAAATCATACATACTGATGTGTGTGGACCAATGAGTGTGTCGGCGCGAGGTGGATATCGTTATTTTGTTACTTTCACGGATGATTTGAGTAGATAAGGGTATATCTATTTGATGAAACATAAGTCTGAAACCTTTGAAAGGTTCAAAGAATTTCAGAATGAAGTGGAAAATCATCATAACAGAAAGATCAAATTTCTACGGTCCGACCGTGGAGGAGAGTATCTTAGTTACAAGTTTAGCACACATATGAAAGACTGTGGAATAGTTTCACAACTCACGCCTTCCGGAACACCACAACGTAATGGTGTGTCAGAACGTCGTAATCGTACTTTATTGGATATGGTTCGATCTATGATGTCTCTGACTGACTTGCCACTATCATTTTGGGGTTATGCACTAGAAACTGCTGCATTCACTTTAAATAGGGCACCATCTAAATCCGTTGAAAAGACACCGTATGAATTATGGTTTGGAAACAAACCTAAGCTGTCATTTCTTAAAGTTTGGGGATGCGATGTTTATGTGAAGAAACTTCAACCGGATAAACTCGAACCCAAAGCGGAAAATTACGTCTTCATAGGATACCCTAAGGAAACGATTGGGTATACCTTCTATCACAGATCCGAGGGCAAGGTCTTTGTTGCCAAGAATGGATCCTTTCTTGAGAAGGAGTTTCTCGCGAAAGGTGTGAGTAGTCGGAAGGTAGAACTCGAAGAGGTTATTGAACCTTCTCTTCATGAAATGGCGAGTAACGCAGCTCCAGAAGTTGTTTCGGAGTTGACTTCACCTAATGAAGAGAGAGCTAATGATATTGATCATGAAACTTTGAAAGAGGACACTACCGAACCTCGCAGGTCAAGCAGGACACATGCAGCTCCTGAACTGTACGACAATCCTGTTATGAATTTCATGATTGATGAAATAGATGACCCTACGACGTATGAAGAAGCGATGATGAGCCCTGATTCCAACAAATGGCTAGAATCCATGAAATCCGAGATGGAATCCATGTACGAAAACTAGGTTTGGACCTTGGTGGACTTACCTCACGATCGAAAGGCCGTTGAGAAGAAATGGATTTTCAAAAGAAAAACTGATGCTGATGGTAATGTAACCATCTATAAGGCTCGACTTGTCACAAAGGGGTTTCGACAAATTCAAGGAGTTGACTACGATGAGACATTCTCTCCTGTAGCGATGCTTAAGTCGGTTAGGATTATGTTAGCAATTGATGCATATTTTGATTATGAAATATGGCAGATGGATGTCAAAACTGCGTTCCTCAATGGTAATATTGAAGAAGAGTTGTATATGATACAACCTAAGGGTTTTGTCGATCCTAAGGATGCTGATAAGGTGTGCAAACTTCAGCGATCCATCTAGGACTGAAGCAAGCATCCCGGAGTTGGAATCTCCGCTTTGATGAGGTGATCAAAGAGTTTGGATTTGTCCAAACTTATGGAGAGGCTTGTATTTACAAGAAAGTGAGTGGGAGCAATGTGGCATTTCTGATATTATATGTGGATGACATATTATTGATTGGAAATGATATAGATCTTTTAAACAGTGTTAAAAGTTATCTAAACAGCAAATTTTCGATGAAGGACCTTGGTGAAGCTTCATATATATTAGGCATTAAAATCTATAGAGATAGATCAAGACGCCTAATTGGGCTATCGCAGAGTACATACCTTGATAAGATATTAAAGAAGTTTAATGTGGACGGAAGTAAGAAGGGGTACTTACCTATGTTCCAAGGCAAGACATTGAGTAAGACTCAAAGTCCGGCTACGGCGGAAGAAAGAGAGATAATGGATAAGATCCCCTATGCCTCAGCCATAGGCTCTATAATGTATGCCATGCTATGTACAAGACCGGATGTGGCACATGCTATTAGTTTGACTAGTAGGTACCAATCTGATCCAGGTTCGGAACACTGGATAGTGGTCAAGAATATCCTTAAGTACTTGAGAAGAACTAAGGATATGTTTCTTGTATACGGAGGTGAAGAAGAGCTAGTCGCTAAGTGTTATGTCGATGCTAGCTTTGACACTGATCCGGATGACTCTAAGTCTCAATCCGGATACGTATTTCTCTTGAACGGAGCGGAAGTTAGTTGGAGGAGCTCCAAACAACCTGTGGTGGCTGGATCAAGGACGGAGGCGG
The DNA here is from genome assembly GCA_916181665.1 of Avena sativa. Lineage (NCBI taxonomy): Eukaryota > Viridiplantae > Streptophyta > Magnoliopsida > Poales > Poaceae > Avena > Avena sativa. The sequence continues at coordinate 154,664,600 of OV702289.1, read as the reverse complement.
AATATGTTGATGCTTCAGAAGCAGCACAGGAAGCGGTTTGGCCCAATGGTGTGGTTCCTTGTGCGTTGGACCCAATGGTTATCTATTGTGACAATAATGGGGCCATAGCCAACGCTAAGGAACCAAGGTCTCACAAGAATTCCAAGCATATTAAGCCCCGGTTTCACTCCATCCGTGAGCATGTCAAGGATGGAGATATAAAGATTTGTAAAGTGCACACGGACCTGAATGTAGCAGATCCGTTGACTAAAGTACTCCCTAGGGCAAAACATGATCAACACCAGAACTCCATGGGTGTTAGATTTATCACTATATAAACTAGATTATTGTCTCTAGTGCAAGTGGGAGACTGAAGGAAATATGCCCTAAGAGGCAATAATAAAGTTGTTATTATGTATTCCTTGTATATGATAGATGTTTATTTTGCATGCTATAATTGTATTGATAGGAAACATCAATACATGTGTGTTTAATAAACAAAAAGGGTTCCTAGCTATGCTTCTCTTATAGACTAGCTTGTTGATTAACAAGATGATCAAGGTTTCCTGATCATGGACATTGGATGTTGTTAATAACAAGGTCACAACATTTGTGAAATGATGTGATGAACATTCATCGGAAGTATAGCATTACGATCAAGTCATTATGTTTATATTGCTATAACATCATACGAAGTAATCTTTATCCTTAGACCATGAGATCATGTTAATTGCTAACACCGGAAGAGTATCTTGATAACATCAAACGTCACACCATAACAGGGTGACTATAAAGATGGGTTCAGTACTACGAAGGTGTTATGTTGAGGCTCATGGATCAAGAGTAGAATTTGTCAATCCAGATGACGGATAGATATACTCTGGGCCCTCTCGGTGATATCACATTAGGATAGCTTGCAAGCAAGTGATGTGATCACTAGAATGTTATATCATAGGAACAAGAAAAGAGTGCATGTCGTTAACGAGATCAAACTAGGTATGGAGATACCGATGATCGAATCTCGGACATGTAATATATCGAGAGACAAAGGGATTTAGTTATAAGCGTTAAAGGTTCTCACGATCACATGAGTCATCGTTGAATGTGTAGGAGTCAATACGGATCTCTAGGTCTCGCTGCTGATTATTAATCGGAGAAGGGTCTCGATCATGTCTGCATTATTCACGAACCGTAGGGTGGCACACTTAAGAGTTACCAGACACCATTTTGGAGCACATATGTTTCAGACGAAAGAATTGCAAAGCGCAGGAATTGTTTCAATAGAAACCGAAAATTGTTTCGGGTGAAATTGCAGAAGGTGGTTCTGCATGTGATATTGAAATATTGCAAGGGGCTATATGTGAATGTTTGTTAATTAAAGTAATTAACAAAATTCTGAATAAATTTAATAAAAAGAGTTTTATTAAATGAGAGAGCATTAAATTTGGAGAAATTTAATGCATTTAAAGTGGAGACTTTAAAAGGGAATGTGAAGAGGCATTTTAATGTGGAGGGGTTACCACCACATGAATGGGGAGGTGAGGGGTCACCCCCCCATGCGCCGGCCATGGAGAGAGGGGGCACCCCCTCCTCCTATAAAAGGCCACCCATTCCCTCCTTCATCCACACACCTCCTTGTGAAGGATCTCTCTCCCTCTTTAGAATTATTCCCCCATGCTCTCGGATTAGCGAGATACATGTTCCCGGTGGCATTTCGTCTGGAAGGAGTTGCTGCTTCCGTTGGATCGCTGGAGCGAGGAGGTGGAGGTTGTCCGGTGGCTTGAACGTGTGTGCGAGGACGGATGCGCTGCTGATTTGCGGCACTCGGACTTCCACACGATCTTGAGATCAGCAAGCGTACGACTAGATCAACCACGAGTTCCTACTCGTTAACAAAACTCGTTGTGTTCGAGGGTAAGTTCTCCATGGATGTATGTCCACCCGTTGCTCTGTATCTAGTAGATAGATCTTGGCGTATAGTTCTCATCGTAGGAATTTTTTTGTTTTCTATGCTGCGGACCCAACGGTGGCATTTATGCCAGTTGACAATGGAGTCACGTCATTGCGAGTATGAGATGATGAGCTATACCCAACGTAAGCATCGTGACCCGATCATGTCACAAAGTTCAAGTTATGATGATTATAATAGACCTAGTGTCCTATTTCTTAGACCGTGAGACCATATCAATCACTGTTACCCTAGGATATTATGATAGCATCAAATCTCATATGGTGACACGGTGATTATAAAGGTGTCTTCTAGTATTCGGAGGAACAATTGAGGTAATATGTGTCAAGAGCGGGATTTGTCCATCCACGTGACGGAAAAGATACTCGAGGGCCCACTCGAAGAATTGGTATCCAATTGCTACGTAGAGTGTGATTTGATAACAGGGATATTACTTGTCAGAATGAGTCAAATAACATTTGTTGATAACGAGATTGAACATGACATGGTGATGTCATTGATCAGATCCCGGACAATGCAAGTATCGAGAGACAAAAGGAATAAGACATCTCGTTCATGGTTCAACGACGAAAGATTTCGTCGAATGCACATGGATCAACATGGCCATCCAGGTCCCTTTGATGATCATTGGTACGGGAGGTTCCCGGACATGGCTGGAGTGTTCCTGAACCATGTGGTATCACGCTTAAGGGCTTGATTATTCTCAGAGAGTGTTTTGGTGTCGGTAGAATCATCGAAGAAAAGAGAGAGAGAGAGAGAAAACAGGAAGGGTTTCGGTAAGTCCGGAGGATGTATGGAATGTGATGGACAGAGTTCCACATCAACGGGGATTGAATAATATGTAAGTGAATGTTGAATATTGATTTAATCATTCATTTATATTTATTCAATAAAATAAAAAAGAATTAAAAAAGGTCAAATACCTAATTTGGCCAAAATCTGGAGGGAAAAGGGCCCATGAGGGAAAGACCAAAGGAAGGAAGGAGGAGAGGGTGGCTGGCTGGGCCTTGGGCACCCCGCGCAGGGCCCACTAGGGCCTTGGCCGGCCGGCCAAGTGAAAGAACATTTCATGTTTTCCTATGTTTTGTGTGTTAGATAACAATACTATGGAGACTTTTCATGTGTGCTAAGTGTGTAGGAAGTTTTGAGGGGGGCCGGATAATCCGCCCCTCCAAGGGCGGGATAATCCGGCCTACCTCATCTCTCAAGAAGCCAAGGTGCGTCGCTCTGTGTCCAGTCGGATTTTCTCCCGGAAAATCCGAACTGGGGCGGTTTTTCCTCCCCAGGCCGGATAATCCGGGTTTCGCAAGGGCCGGATAATCCAGCCCCCAGTTTTCGAGCAAAAGGAGCCAAGGCGCGTCGCTCGGTATCCGGTCAGATTTTCTACCGGAAAATCCGAACTGGGGCGGTTTTTCTTCCCCAGGACAGATAATCCGTCCTTCGCATAGGGCCGGATAATCTGGCCCCTAGAAGTTGATCAAGGGCAAGCTCGACGCGACACTCAGAGAGGGGGCGGATTTTCTGACGGATATTCCAGTCTGGGGCGGAGTTTCCCCACACTGGATAATCCGGCCCTCACTTGGGGCGGATAATCCGGCCCCCAAAGTGTGCAACGGCTGGTTTTTGGAAGGGGGTATAAGTACCCCTTCTTCCCCAACGTCCAGAACTCTTGATTCATTTGAATTCGACCAGACCCTGTGCAAGAGCTCTAAATCTCGATCTCCCACTTCAACCACCCTAAGGTCTTGATCTTTGGTGGAATTGAAGGAGGAGATGTTCATCATCAACATCAAGAATCAAGCGCTTCAACTCCTCTCCATTCACTTGGAGAAATCCCTGATCTAGTATTCTCGTTAATACCTAGATCGTGTTATTGTATTAGACAACTTTGTTCTTGTGGCAGCTTGTTGTCATTTCGGGAGCCTCCAAGTTGTTGTGGAGTTGTTGCCCCGCTAGTTGTGTAAAGGCGCCGGTGCCCGCCTCGAAGGGTACCTATAGTGGAAGGTGGATCAGGCCTGTTGTGGCGAGATCCATCGGAGAACAGGGTGAGGCCTTTTGTGGCGTGGTGGTCTTAGTACCGCCCACCCCTCCAACGCAGACGTACTTCCCTTAACAAGGAAGGAACTGCGGTCAAACAAATCCTTTGTCTCCGCGTGCTTCACTTCGGTTCACTCGTTCCTCTTCCACTCGCTCCTTACTCGCTAGTAGATAGGTTTGCATATAGGGAAATTCCACACATTAGTTTATCTAGAGAATTTACCTTTGTGCTAAGCCTAAAATTGAAAAAGAATTAAAAAATTGGTGTAGCACCTATTCACCCCCCTCTAGGTGCCCATACGATCCATTTCAATTGGTATCAGAGCCCCGGATCTTAATTCGGGCTTAACCGCCTAAGAGTAGTATGGGTACCAGGGATGATGGAAATGAGGCTATGGATAAGGTCACAATGGATGATCTTAAGTCGTTGGAAACAACCTTGTTGAAATCCTTTGAGGCCAAGATGGAGGAGATGAATCAAATGATTGCTCGCCTTACATCATCCATAGCCCCATCTCCATCCTCCTCCGAGGCTCCCTCACCATCATCTAAGTAAAAGGGTAACACCGGATCTAAGGATGATGATGTGGAAGGTGAAAAACTAAATGGTTCCACCTCCAAAAAGGGAAGTGGTAAGGACTAATATAGTGAGGTTTGCCACGTATATTCCCCCGACCCACCTATCCCTCATCCTCATATAAACAATAGGGGTGATCCACCCAAGCTCACTGCATCTTCTTTTAACCAATGGCAATTTCTAATGAAATCTCATGTTTGCAGCTCCTCTATTGAATTGTGGAGGATCATTGAAGAAGGTCTTCATGTTGGAGATCAAACCAATCTAACAAGAAGGGAAGTTGTGGATAGCCAGTTGAATGCCACTGCTCTCCACATGATACAGCTGGGTGTGGGTCCCAAGGACATGCCACACATTGAACATCTCAACACGGCTAAAGAGGCGTGGGATGCTCTTACAGACCTTTTTGTTGGAAATGAAAGCATGAGAAGAAACCGGTATGATGCCCTTAGTAACGAAGCTGAGGGATTCTACATGTTGGATGGTGAAAACCATGAGGACATGTATAGAAGACTCAAGAGCATCGCAACAACATTTCGGAAGCATGGGGCCACTCACATTGATGGTGCATGGATAAAAAGAAAGTATGTGAGTGCCTTAATTCCTTTCGAACCGACGGATTTGAAGAGCTTGCAAGGTAGACACAACTATCATCAAATGACATCCAATGAAGTCATGCAATAAATGGCGTCATTCAAAGTGGCGGCAAAGAATGCTGAAGATGCCCGTGCTCGGGCCATTGGAATGCAAAAGGGTGTCAATATGGCTCTCAAAGCCAATGTTGTTGAGGAAGAGGATGATGAAGGAGCATTTGAGAGGGGATCCATGGACTGCCCCGATGAGGTCAAACGTGCTCATGGTGAGTACATGGCATTCTATGCAAGGAACTTTTGGAAGGACCCTGCCAAAGCCAAGTCTGAAATTGAGCACAAGAACGGGTCAAATGGAAGAAGAGAAAGTGTCCCAAGATTGAGAACTTGCTTCAACTGTGGAGATAGACTGCACTTTGTAGCCGAGTGTCCTTATGAAAATAGAGAAGACAATGGTGGCAGGCTCATTCTCAAAGAGAAATCCAAAGTTCCTAAGAAGAAGCCATTTGCTAAGAAGAATGGCCCTTTCAAGAAGCAACACAAGATGGTCCTTGTAGCTCAAGAGGAATACTCCTCCGCAAGTGAAGATGAAGAGGATGATGATAGTTCCTACGAAGTGGCTGCTATAGCCACCACATCGACTCCCTCCTCTCTCTTCGACTCGCCGAACGAGAACGCCATCAACAACAATGCCACTTGCCTAATGGCAAGAGGATCTGAGGTATCGACTTCTAACTCCTCATTTTCTAAGACTAACATAATTTTGGATATGGATGATCATGAAAGTCTTGAAATGAAAGAAGAAGTTATTGCCTTGGATACTTTTTTCACTAACCTACAAGGTGAGCACAAACTCCATTTTGATACTCTTATGAGTCAACTTGCTCGAGCCGAAGATCTCCTTGAAGAAAAGGGCAGAACTGAAAGAGAAGATGCCTTGGAGATAGCCTCTTTGAAGAATGCCTTGGAAGAGGAAGAGGAAACTCGAGTTTCTTTGGAAGAAAGACTCGAATCCCTAGAGGAGTCACAAGAAGAAGCTGTAGCTCAGCTCATTAAAGAACGTGACCATGCCCTTGCCAAGGTAAAGAAACTAAAGAAAGAAAAGATTGATTTTGGGGCTGTTCATGGTAGACTTTTGGAGAAGTTTGATGATCTTGAAAGTGCTCACAAGGCATTGAAGAGTGATCATTCTACTCTAAATGAGTCTCATGACTAGCTCCAAACTCAATTGAAACGGTATAATATACCACGTACCTCATCTCCATCCTTTGGAAAAGAAGATCTTGCAAGGAGTTCTCAACACAAAGGTAAAGGGGTTATTGATGAGATACTGAGCAGGCAAAGGACAAACAATAGTAAAGAAGGTCTTGGTTACATAACCAAGATAAAGAGCAAGAAAAACAACAAGAAGAACAAGAACAAGACTGCTCAATCAAAGACTAGCAACATTTCCAATGACAAGACTAATTATGATGGTTTTGCAGGGATCAACAATCCTAACTTCGAACTATATTGTGATGCTTATGGTGATGCTTATGCTAGTTAGGTAGGGCCTTATGATTGTTACATTCCTTGGTCTATTTGGGTTCCCAAGACCCTTGTTACTAACATGAGAGGACCCATTGAAAAATGGGTACCTAAAACCAAGAAGTAATTTTCTTGCAGGGCTATGCTTCCGGTGGTTCTAAATGGGTACTCGATAGCGGTTGTACGAGTCATATGACCGGAAGCAAGGATATCATCACGGAGATGCGGCCAAACCTTGAACACATTGCCGTCTCCTATGGTGACAAGTCAAAATCTGAGGTATTGGGTCTCGGCAAAGTTGTGGTGGCTCACGATATCTCCCTCGTGGACGTCATGCTTGTTGAGACCCTCGGGTATAACTTACTTTTAGTTCGTGCCCTTGGTAAGATGGGCTTTGAAGTTTACATTGATGCTGATTTGGTGGTACTCTTGTGGAGCAAGTCTCTAAAAGTCGCTTTCGTGGGATATGTCGAAAACGACCTGTACGTGGTAGACTTTTCGGGGAAACCACTACAGGTCCGATGTGTATTTTCGGAAAGGCTGACGCGGGTTGGCTATGGCATCACCGACTAGCCCACGTCAATATGAGAACTTTGCAAAGTCTCCACAAGGGTGGCCACATTCTTGGACTAAAAGAAAATGTCTCTTTTGCCAAAGATCGTGTCTACAGGGCGTGTGTTGAAGGGAAAATGCATGATTCTCCTCATCGAAGGAAAACTATTATCTCTTCAAAAAGGATCTTGGAGCTTCTTCATGTGGATCTTTTCGGACCTCCATCTCATGCAAGCCTCGGTGGGAAGAAGTATTGTCTACTGATTGTTGATGATTACTCAAGATACATTTGGGTTTATTTCTTCAAGTTGAAGAGTGAAACTCAACAAACTGTCATCGACTTCGCAAATGAGGTTCAACGTCAACACAACGTCCCCATTCTGGCTATAAGGAGTGATAACGGCTCGGAGTTCAAGAACTACACCTTAAATGAGTTCCTAAGTGAAGAGGGGATAAGACATCAATATTCCGCTACGTACACCCCTCAACAAAATGGTGTAGCCGAGAGGAAGAATCAAACTCTAGTGGACATGGCAAGATCAATGTTGGCCGAATTCAAATCTCCATATAACTTCTAGGCTGAAGCAATCTCTACTGCTTGTCATTCATCCAATCGTTTATACCTCCGCAATATTTTGGACAAGACTCTATATGAAATACTTACCGGTAACAAGCCAAACATCTCATACTTTCGGGTATTCGGGTGTAAGTGTTTCTTTCTTATTAAAGTTCGTTTATCTAAGTTTGAATCTAAGGCTCTATAAGGTATTTTTGTTGGTTATGGTGCCGAATCCCACACTTATAGAGTCTACAGTAAGCTCTCCGGAACTGTTGTAGAATCTTGTAGTGTGGTGTTCGAGGAAAATGACGGTTCCCGTGCGAAGCAAGTTGGTGTTTGTGATGCAGATGTTGAAATACCCCAAGATGCCATAAGAAGAATGGGTGTGGGATTCTTCCGCCCCATCGAGGAACCACTTGTGGCGGACCAGGAAGGACAATGCTCTACTCATGTAGAGCCCTCATCTACACATACGCAACATGCTCCAACCACGGGGGCAACTTCTACACCATCTCCATCAACTGCTGAAGGTCAAGTTGCTCTAGAAAGCTCCATGCCGTATTTTCCGGTGGATACCGGATTATCCGGCCACCCCGCTCCAGCTGTCCATGCAGCTCCTGGTGGTGAAGATATCAACACAAGCTCCAGGCCGGATTTTCCGGCTGACCCTGGATTATCCGGCTTCTCGCCAGTTCAAGCGAGTCCTAGGCTTCCTGAAGATGCTGCTGCAAGTCCTCCTAGGCCGGATTATCCGGCCTCTTCATCGGCCAGATTATCCGGCGCTGACTCTCTAGTTCTGCAGCCTCCTGTTATGGCTACGGACTCACCTCAAGGGCATGCATCTCCACCACCTACTACTGATGTTCCAGCTACTGATCAAGGCAGAGAAAATGCCTCCAATGAAGACTCAAGTGATGAATCTCCTCAACCAAGAGACAACAAACTTATTGAACTTCGTCGCAAGGCTCGGGCTGATCGTAACCTTGAGTTGAGGGGTCACACTCTCGACAAGGTTGTTGGTGATCTTCGACGAAGGGTGTCTACTAGAAGAGAATTGGCCAGTTTTGGTGAGCATCAAGCTCATATCTCCATGGTGGAACCTAAGAAGGTCTTTGAATCTCTTGAAGACCCAGACTGGGTTGTTGCTATGCATGAAGAATTGAACAATTTCGAGCGCAACAAAGTCTGGAAACTAGTGGAGAAACCCAAAGAGTGCCGCAATGTTATCAGCACCAAGTGGATTTTCAAGAACAAGCAAGATGAGAATGGCATTGTTGTGAGGAACAAGGCAAGACTTGTGGCACAAGGTTACTCCCAAGTTGAGGGCATCGACTTCGGCAAGACCTATGCTCCTGTGGCTCGTCTTGAGTCCATCCGTATCCTACTTGCTTATGCTGCTCATAACAATTTTAAGTTGCAGCAAATGGACGTCAAGAGTGCCTTCCTTAACGGTCCTCTACATGAGTTGGTATACGTAAAGCAACCCCGGGGTTTGAGGATTCTAACTTCCCGAACCATGTCTATAAACTCGATAAGGCACTCTATGGCCTTAAACAAGCCCCACGTGCGTGGTATGAGCACCTTAAAGAGCTTTTGTTAGATCGTGGCTTCGAAGTTGGGCAAATCGACCCACTCTTTTTACTAAGAAGGTTAAGGGGGATCTCTTCGTATGCCAACTATATGTAGACGATATCATTTTTGGTTCTACTAACAAAGCTTTTAACGATGAATTTTCAAAGCTTATGACTGACAGGTTTGAGATGTCTATGATGGGGGAATTACGGTTCTTTCTTGGATTCGAGATCAAGCAACTAAGATAAGGAACCTTTATTAATCAAGCAAAGTACATCCAAGACATGCTCAAGAGATTCAAGATGACGGATCTAAATGGTGTCGCTACTCCGATGCAAACAAAGTGTCATCTCGAACTCAACCCTCATGGTAAAGATGTGGACCAAAAGGTATACCGGTCCATGATCGGCTCTCTTCTTTACCTCTACGCATCTAGACCCGATATTGTGTTGAGTGTGGGAGTGTGTGCAAGGTATCAAGCAGCTCCTAAAGAAAGCCACTTAGTGGCGGTCAAGAGGATCTTTCGATATTTAGTTCATTCCCCCAACTTTGGTCTCTGGTATCCCAAGGGCTCCAATTTCTCTTTATGTGGTTATACTGACTTAGATTGGGCTGGTGATAAGGATGATCGGAAGTCAACTTCTGGAGCTTGTCAATTCTTGGGAAGATCTCTTGTATATTGGTCCTCCAAAAAGCAGAATTGTATATCTCTCTCCACTGCCGAAGCTGAATATGTTGCTGCTGCCAGTGCTTGTACTCAATTATTGTGGATGAGGCAAACTTTAAAGGAATACGGTGTCAATTGTGACAAAGTGCCTCTTTTATGTGATAATGAAAGTGATATCAAAATTGCGTACAATCCAGTTCAGCACACAAGGACGAAGCATATTGAGATTCGGAATCATTTTATTCGTGACCATGTTGCTCGAGGTGATATTGATCTATCTTTTGTGAGCACGAAGAACCAACTGGCGGATATTTTTACAAAGCCACTTGATGAAGCAAGATTCTGCTATTTGAGGAATGAGCTAAATATCATTGATTCCGGGAGCTTGTCTTGATTACCCATGCACCCACTCGTACATCTCAATCCTTGTTTGGTCTAGGTGTGGGCATGGATATAGGGGGAGTGTGGTCCTAACTTATTGGGCTAACCCTCCCCCCATAATGCCAATAGCAAGTTATATCATTTCTCTTAATATCATGTTGTGATCTGTGAGCTTATTGATGAGTATTGGTCATGAACCCAAGATATATCTTCGCGGTGTCACACCATACACTCGAACAAGGTGGCTTCGGCCACCGTCCTCTCCTTTGTGGAGAATTGGATCTTTTTGTATGTTATTTGCTCTCTCTTGTTCTTATGGGAATCACACTCAATCTTGGCTTTTATTTGATTTGTTTTTTTGTAATTTTGAGTGTCTAGTACCATCCCAGTTTGGCTCTCTTAATCCTAAGCCTTCCCTACCTGTAAGCCATCTATTCTTGCACACAAGTCCCTTATACACCTTGCGGGGGTGTTGTTTGGGGACGCGCGGGCCTGGTTCTGTGTATAACAGAATCCCAGATTTTAGGCCAGATAATCCGGCCCAAGTATTGGTCGGATAATCCGGCCCTGGCGGATTCGATCTTAAAGGGCAGGGCTCGGGGAGAAGGGCTCATAACGAGCAGCACTTCCCCTAGCCCTCTCCTTCTCCCCAGCTACCGCCTGCCGCCCCTCACCCTCCCCGGAGCCTCTCCGGCCACGGGATTTTCCGGGCCTCCCCGGATCTTCTTCTCCGCGCCTCCAGGTACCTTCTCCTCCGTGTTCTTCCTCCAATGAGTGAGGGTAACTCCCTCTCTCCCCATATTTGGCTAGATGTGTATCTTGTTGGATGGAACATTGTCTAGAAGGATGTGTTTTTGCATAGAAATCGTAGTCTTATAGTTTCTAGGCCCGATCTACTTTTTTGCATGCATTCTTGGTGAAATCAAAAATTTCTGCCAGGGCCGGATTATCCGCCCCTGGCCAGGCCGGATAATCCGGCTTGACAGATTCAAGTCTGCTTCAGTTTCACTATGGTGTATGTATTGAGTAGTTTTGACCTATGAAATTTTTGCCTACTTGTTCCATGCTCTCTCCTGGACTTGTGTGTATGCTTATCCCCTTGCTATCGGCCTTATTCTCCTCACAGGTGGTTCCGGTGTTCCCAAGATCTACAAGCGCCATCCTCGCGCCAAGTACTTTCGGGACGACGGTCAAGGTAACCTAGTGGACGAAGTTGAATTGCGGAGAAGGAAGAACGAAGAAAGGCGCATGGCTGAACAATCCAAGAGGACTAGGAACGGTGTGTCCAAGAGGAAGGGCAAGGAGTCCAAGATCAACTACAGAGCTCTGGATGCGGTCTCCTTCTCTGCCATTCGTCACCGTGACTTGTTTGCTGAGCTGCCTCGTGATGATGAGCTGGGGGATACCCGGTTTTGGTGTGCAGAACAGAAAGGGATTTATGAAGACATCTATGCCAGGCTAAACATTAGGCCTATGCACCCTCTGGTACTTGCTGATGCTTTGGAGAAGGCGCATCTTGTGGATGCGATGTATGTGGATGAGAGGATGGGGCTGCACCGTCTCATGTCCCTCCAGTGCTCCTTTGACTCTGAAGTGGTGAAGCAATTCTTCTCCACTCTAGTGATTTGTGGTGATGAGCGTCGCACTATGAAGTGGATGACTCATGACAGCCCCATGACTGCTGATTTTCACGTGTTTGCTAAGGTTTTGGGGTACTCCTTCCGCAGCAGGGATAGAGCCAGTGGCCACCGCATCATCACTCAGTTGAAGCCCAACAAGGATGCTGCTCTCTCTCCGTGCACTATGGACAATGGAATTGTCGGTACTGTGGCTGGTCTTGCTCCCATCTATGCTGCATTGGTGGGTCTCTTCCGTGACTCTATTACACCGAGTGGGGGCAACAATGACAGCATCCGTGGTCACCTTGTTCAGCTACTTCAATTTTCTCATGAGGTTGCCTCCTGCGAGGACGAGTCAGTGCAGTACAGGCTGGATGTCATGGACTTCATCTACCATGAGCTGTGTGATGCTATGTTCAACCGTCTGTCCATTCCCTATGCGCCCTACATTATGTTGCTCATCCGCCACCTGCTTCCTGCCGAGGAGTTCCACATTGACTCGGTGCACAAGGCCAAGAAGATTGACAACAAGGTTCGGAAGACTGCTCACCCCTCCTCTGCTCCCGAGGGCCTCATGAGGGATGCTCGTCGGCCCCCAGTGCCTCCCGTGGCCCGCGAGATCAAGCAGCTAAACTGGTTCCAGCGTCACATCCTCTGCATGGGCGTGGACACACGCAAGGGTCAATATGAGGCCTACAGGCAGTGCCATGCGTTGGCTCACTCCCAGCAGCTCATTCTCCACCACGTGTCTGGCACTTTGGGTGCTCCTCTGGCTCCTACACCTCCCACTCCATATGCTCGGTGGAACTCTTCCTCTGGGCTGAACTATGGTGAGCTGGAGCGTCACTTGTTCCCCTCTGCGCCTGCTGCTGATGCTGATGATGAGGAAGGTGACACTAAGGAGCTTGAAGATGAGGATGAGGAACAGCATGAGGACGAGGACGAGGACGAGGACTATGATGAGTGATCCCATGGGACGCTAGCATCGCTCTTCTCCCTTTTTGGTGTCTCGGTGCCAAAGGGGGAGAAGTAGTTCTATTAGGTTGTCCGTGGATTTACATGGGTCGGGCATAAGCACTTGCACTTTTTATTCGTTATTTCTTTCTTATGCCCATTTAGCGTTGAACTTTTATACTCGTGGTTTGTGATTTGTGGTTGAGACTTTATGTGGTTGTCTGGATGATACCTATGGACTTCATATCATGGATTATGCTCATGGTTATCTCTATTCATATCCTATTGCTGGTGGTTTATCACGGAAGGCGCGCGCTCATAATGGTTATCCAATAATAATTGTGATTTATGTCAAGGATGCCTATTCTTTACTTCGGTGGTATGTGTTTTTGCCCTTTTGTCTATGGAATAGATTCAACTATTTGTGTGCATTTGTATTCCAATGCAAAACTCTATTATGCACACATTGAGGGGGAGTCCCTTCCATAGTTATCTCTGTTTGTCTTGTGTCTTTCTCTTGCAAATCCTGGTATTGTCATCTAACACCAAAAAGGGGGAGATTGAAAGAACATTTCATGTTTTCCTATGTTTTGCGTGTTAGATAACAATACTATGGAGACTTTTCATGTGTGCTAAGTGTGCAGGAAGTTTTGAGGGGGGCCGGATAATCCGCCCCTCCAAGGGCTGGATAATCAGGCCTACCTCATCTCTCAAGGAAGCCAAGGCGCGTCGCCCTGTGTCCAGTCGGATTTTCTCCCGGAAAATCCGAACTGGGGCGGTTTTTCCTTCCCAGGCCGGATAATCCGGGTTTCGCAAGGGCCGGATAATCCGGCCCCCAGTTTTCGAGCAAAAGGAGCCAAGGCGCGTCGCTCGGTATCCGGTCGGATTTTCTACCGAAAATCCGAACTGGGGCGGTTTTTCTTCCCTAGGCCGGATAATCCGGCCTTCGCATAGGGCCGGATAATCCGGCCCCCAGAAGTTGATCAAGGGCAAGCTCGGCGCGACGCTCAGAGAGGGGGCGGATTTTCTGTCGGATATTCCGAGTCTAGGGCGGAGTTTCCCTAGACCAGATAATCCGGCCCTCACTTGGGCCGGATAATCCAGCCCCCAAAATGTGCAACGGCTGGTTTTTGGAAGGGGGTATAAGTACCCCTTCTTCCCCAACATCCAGAACTCTTGATTCATTTGAATTCGACCAGACCCTATGCAAGAGCTCTAAATCTCGATCTCCCACTTCAACCACCCTAAGGTCTTGATCTTTGGTCGAATTGAAGGAGGAGAAGTTCATCATCAACATCAAGAATCAAGCGCTTCAACTCCTCTCCATTCACTTGGAGAAATCCCTGATCTAGTATTCTCGTTAATACCTAGATCGTGTTATTGTATTAGACAACTTTGTTCTTGTGGCAGCTTGTTGTCATTTCGGGAGCCTCCAAGTTGTTGTGGAGTTGTTGCCCCGCTAGTTGTGTAAAGGCGCCGGTGCCCGCCTTGAAGGGTACCTATAGTGGAAGGTGGATCAGGCCTGTTGTGGCGAGATTCATCGGAGAACAGGGTGAGGCCTTTTGTGGCGTGGTGGTCTTAGTACCGCCCACCCCTCCAACGCAGACGTACTTCCCTTAACAAGGAAGGAACTGCGGTCAAACAAATCCTGTGTCTCCGCGTGCTTCACTTCGGTCACTCGTTCCTCTTCCACTCGCTCCTTACTCGCTAGTAGATAGGTTTGCATATAGGGAAATTCCACACATTAGTTTATCTAGAGAATTTACCTTTGTGCTAAGCCTAAAATTGAAAAAGAATTAAAAAATTGGTGTAACACCTATTCACCCCCCTCTAGGTGCCCATACGATCCATTTCACCAAGCCCCCCTCTCCCCTCTCCTTTGTTTAGTCCCACATGGCAAAGGCAATTGCCTATGTGGGGGTTTTCCCCTATATAAAGAGAGGTATTTTGACAAATTAAATACACAATAATCAATAAAAGGTTCCCTCTCTTTTGGGGAGACCTCCAGTTGATTCTCTCTCTCCCATGACAGTGGTCCCAAGTCTAGATCGCGAAAGCAGGAGTCTTCATCACCGTGGAGCACCGTCGCGTTGCGGGATTTGGATTCAGAAGCTCTACTTCCGCAACTGCTGCTGGATCAGAGAAGTAGGAGTCATCGTTAGGCACCAGACGTGTGTGACTCCCTGCGAGGTGCAACACTTGGGGCACTAGGAGTCATTGGAGCCGCAGGAGCTATCGAGACTTCAACATGACCTCGAGGTCGGCTTCGGTTCGTCTACATCAACCACGCTCTCCCGAGCATTGACAACACTTTTCGGTCTTCAAGAGTAAGTTCACGAAAAGCCCCTCCCATTACTGCATTACTAATAGATAGGTCCTGGCATTAGGGTTATTGGCGTAGGGAAAATTTATTGTTTTCATGCGCGAACCCCTACAGTGGTATCAAAGCTAGATCTATGCGTAGTATTGCTAGTACGGGTAGAACACACGAGTTGTAGCATGTGCGCATTGATCTTTTAGTTGTTACCCTCCCACGTGTACTTGTGTATACCGTGGTAATACTTGATGAAGCGGCCCCCAACCGACTTCACGCATTCATTCGCTAGACTAGTCCACGCTTTACATACTGCTTGTACTGTTTAAAGTGGCTTTGGGGGTGTCTGTCTCTCTCGCATTAGTTAGTATACCATTTGCAAAGGAGGGCCCCGAAAGAGGTGTAGTATAGACAACTACTTGATCAGTGTTATGGTGGAAGTTGGTAGGTAAAAATGTTTCTTGTACGAAAGCCCTATCATCCACGTAAAACATGCAAAGATAAAGTAAAGACGTCTAACTTTGTTTTACAGGGGAATTGTGATGTGATATGGTAGTAGCCAATGTAAAGTAATTTAATTTATGTTTCTAATTAGTAGTAATGATCATGGAGATGATGGACTACCATGCCGGAGGCACCGGTACCCTGGTGCCTACGGCGTTGGAACCCTGGCACCGTAATCTGGAGGCGCGGGATGGAGATCACAGCGTGAAGGACCATATCACATCGCACATACATTCAATGTTTATTATTTGTGCATCTTATTGTGTGATAGTATTAGATAGTCGACGGTAGCCTAATAAGATGATCCCTAATCAAAATACCAATGAAAGTGTTCTTCCTTAGTGTGCACCACCAAGAGAGTTACCGTTATGAGGCAGGCCGTGACTATCTGCGTTTGCATACGGTGGGTGTAAGCCATGTTGAACAAAGGATACACTAAGGTTGAGTTGGAGAGCCTATCATGTGTAGACATGACCTCAGAACACGGATGGTCGAAAGATCGAGCACGAGTCGCATAAATGATGTGATCAATGTTTCAGCGTCCACCTTTGCAACTATATCACCGGCCGTGATGATGGGGGCGGTGTAGTGAATAGGGATCTTTTAATCACTAAAATCCTTCCAAGGATAGGAGTTTTTAGTGGAGTTCTTGTTTTAACTCACATAATTATAAACTTAGTCTAAATTCCTTTTTGCAATTATAAACGTAGAAAATGGTTCTCCCTGATGCTACCTTCCTTGTTGACGATTGGTTGGATGGAGAGAAGCTCAAACTAGATGGATCAAACTTTTCTATGTGGGTTGCACACCTCCATGTTCTCCTTAGTGAGAATGATGTGGTCGACTATATACTTCACGAGATGGATTTGGAGCAGCCCTATTTCTATGAGACCCAAGTGCAGCGGGAAGAACGCAATTACCGTCGTGATATGTCCACCTTCATATCAGTGACGATGCGCTTCGGAATGGTTGATGAGCTATGGCCAATTGTGGGTAATCTTGACCCTCATACGATAATGGTACAGCTTAGATCACATTTCGTGAACAAGTGCGCATATGGGATCATGAGCTGATGGGAGATTTCCTCTCCATAAAGATGGATGAGAACTCTTCACTAGAGAGCCACTTGGAGCAGATACATGATGCGTATATGAGGCTTGCTTACTTCTTGGATAACTAGTTGACGAGCTCTTTTGCAATAGTCGTGGTGCTACGGTCGCTGTCACCAATCTACCATGCACACACCATGACTTGCATCATGAGAGGTGACGGGGAAACACAGGATTTCCATGAGTTCATAACACATTTTAGGAACGTGAAGGTTGAACCCATTGTTGGAGAGGTCATCGATGACAAAGGTATATATTTGATATAAAGTTTTATAAATGTTATAATCTTGCAAACACTTGTTGCAGTGTTAAAGCATTTGATACTTGTTCTGTTTTGGTGACAACAAATCCTTCTACATGAGAGCTGCTTGCTGGAGAGGACGTGACGTTGCGTGTTGATGGCAATAATGATGATGATGGCCAACGACACTGTCCCTTGACATTTATCATTTAGTTTATCATTTTTGGATGGTTATTGTAATCGATGGATTGTGAACTTCTTTAGTGTGTCTCACACTTCGTGTGGCAGTTATTCATATGAGTTTGTAACAAACAATTGTTCTGCTTCTATGAATGATTTCTATTTGTGTTCATATGTTGTTCGATTATGTGTAAACTATCCTTGTTGTGAAACTAATTGATAATGCATGAACATTTGTAAAATATTGAAAATGCCCAAACTTAATGATATATTCATTTTGAATGAAACCATTGTTTAAATTCGAAGTTATGTTGATAATATGTGAAATATATTTGATTTCTTGTCACATATGAATCATGCCCAAGTTCGGCAAGATAACTCAAACACCGTGTATTGCATGAATGCAAAGTGTTTGATGAATTATTGAAAGAGAATACATACTTGATGTATCATATTTCAACGAAGTGGTGATTATCATTTTGTGATTGTTTGAGTTTTGTAAAAAGGTTTAACAAAGGAAACATGAGCATGAAACTATTTTGATATGATCAAAGTCTTTCAGCGTGAAGGGGTATTAAAGATAAAAGAGAATCTAATTACTACGATTTGATCAATAGTAATGAAATTCGACATTATAAGATTGGCATAAGAAAATTGTGAAATGCGATGCATTTGATACGTCAAAGTGCAAAGCATCACAATGTGATACCAATTATCAAGTGGGTGAATAGATGGTGTCGAATAAACTATTGTAGTGTAAATGTAAAGACCATTAGTTAGAAATTGTAAACACACGATTAGAATATATAGTGAACCGCCGGAATTCATGAGATCGGCACCATATCTTCTATGGATCATCATGAAAGTTTTGGAGTTATTCGATATCACCAAAACAATAGCGAATAAGTCCTTGTAGAGTATTCATTGGAAACTTTGAATATGAAATCCATGGCTAGAACTAAAATAAAGGAAAAACTAGTGTTGCTTAAATTTTGGTGCATTCTCGAGAAAGTTTATGTTCTTGACTATGAAGCTTATGGGAGATAGTGAAAAACACGATAAGGATTCAAAACCCTACATTAGAATGTTGACAAGCGCAACAGAAAGCTTTCCTGAACGATTCTCTTCATAAAGGAAAGGATCAATGATAATGATCATTGTGTTTTCCCCACTAGTGTTTTCACTACATGAAGTAGAATTCAAAAATGTACCCCACGTCTTTTATGGAGACATTTGTGAATCACTTGTCATAATACTAGAATATGGCATACCTATTAACTACGAAGGAAAGTAATGGTAAACTAAAGTTATGAAAAATCCTAGAGGCAAAATTAACTTAATATTAGAAAGAAATTCATTGCTGAATCTTACAAAGTAAAGGGTTACTTGAATTTTCCAAGCGAATGCAAAGTCATGATGGAATAGGTGAATAAAAAGGCACGATTTGTCATGAACAATGTATTGGACAAATTCAAAAGAATTTGATTCAGAAGTGCTAAAAATCTGGTGGATTTGATACTAGTAAGGAACTAGTGTCTCATGATAAAACTCTCAGTTTGATAATTGATCAAAGGATTTTGAAGGTATTCAAAATAGTGAGAGGATATGCAATTTACATAAAATTGAGTCGGAGCTGTAAAAGTCTTCCTAAAACAATATGTGAATGGCATGTTTTTGAGGGGGAGCGATATAAGTCTTAGACTTAAATATGTTGGGAACATATTTTGAGTGGGAGCTTAATGATAGATTCTTAAGTGTGTACAACACATTAAGAATAAAAGCGCAAGTATCGATAAATAATGATTTATAGGGATTGGAAGTTGAAGTAAGTATGTTACGATATTATGTTGTATTCGTAAAAGAGATTCTGAAAAAATTAGTTTCAGAATTGGAATTGATTAAGGACTGGTCCTTGGTCACTCAAATTAGGAATAGCATTAAGTTAAACATCAATGGTTGAAAGAAAGAAACGGATGATCATCATTCACTATGTTGAGACATAGGTTCTGTCATGGAAACCATGATGATAACTTAACATAATATATGATCCAAGAAGGAACATTTGAAAAGTGATTAAGTATGAATCACGGAACTTTGAGGTAAATTTGTCCATAGTGTCTGTATGAGAACTGTAGACATGTTTTTAAACCTATGAAGGATGACATATCCTAAAACATAAAGGGTTATGTTATAAGGGCATGTGTTAACCTTAGAAGGTTGGAAATTCCTGCATCGATAATACTGACTGAAGTCAAGTAGGAAGCGAGGTGGTAAAACATCGAAAGTTGCACATGGTGCACTAGTGTTTTGATGATTACATTTATAATAAAATATAAGGGTACAATCTAACATAATGCATATTGTTATGGAGGGACTAATTCGTATTTATGCAAAATGTGTGTCCTAGGGCACAGTGCCCATGAGAAAGCTCGTTGTGGCTGATCTAATGTCACTGTTGGCTCCTGGAAACCGACCTCATTCTGCTACCATGACTACGATGCATACACAAAGATGTTATAATGTGATGATAAAGTATTAATGTCAATCAAGGTGACATTAGTAAGTTGCAAAGGATTTGGGGCTGGAAAATCCAGACCCGAGACTCAACCTCTTCCACGAGTCAGCATGATCAAAGGTGCCGGGATACCTGGTGCCAATGATTAGGAACAAATGCAGCTAGTTTATTTGTACTCTAGTGCAAGTGGGAGACTGTTAGAAATATGCCCTAGAGACAAATAATAATATGGATTATTATCATATTTCATAATGTTTATGATTAAGTTTTATATCATGCTATAACTGTATTGATAGGAAACGTCAATGCACGTGTTATATATAAACAACTAGAAGTTTCCGATGAAGCTCTAGTCACTGGTTCATTGGTGAACAGATGATCAAGGTTTCCTGATCATGTGTTATTTATGCCAGTTGACAATGGAGTCACCTCATTGCGAGAATGAGATGATGAGCTATGCCCAACCTAAGAATCGTGACCCGATCATGTCACGAAGTTCAAGTTATGATGATTAGAATAGACCTAGTGTCCTATTTCTGAGACCGTGAGACCATAACAATCACTGTTACCCGAGGATATTATGATAGCATCAAACGTCATCTGGTGACACGGTGATTATAAACGTGTGTTCTAGTATTTGGAGAAACAGTTGAGGCAATGTACGTCAAGAGCGAGATTTATACATCCGCGTGATGGAAAATATACTCGAGGGACCACTCGAAGAAGTTGTATCCAATAGTTGCGCAACGTGTGATTTGATCACCGGGATATCACTTGTCAGAACGAGTCAAATAACATTTGTTGATAACGAGATTGAACATGACATGGTGATGTCATTGATAAAATCTCATACAATGCAAGTATCGAGAGACAAAAGGAATACGACACGACGTTCATGGTTCAACGACAAAAGATTTCGTGGAATGCATAGGGATCAACATGGCCATCCAGGTCTCTCTAATGATCATTGGTACGGGAGGGTCCCGACCATGTCTGAAGTGTTCCTAAACCATGGGGTATCATGCTTAAGGTCTTGATGATGCTCATAGAGTGTTTTGGTATCGACAAAATCACCGAAGAAAAGAGAGAGAGAAAATCGGAAGGGTTTTGGTAAGTCCGGAGGATGTCCGGAATGGAGTGGAAGGAGTTCCACATCAACAGAGATTGAATAATATGTAAGTGAATGTTGAATATTCATTTAATCATTCATGTATATTTATTCAATAAAAGAAAAAAGAATTTAAAAAGGTCAAATACCTAATTGGGCCAAAATCTAGAGGGAAAAGGGCCCATGAGGGAAAGACCAAAGGAAGGATGGAGGAGGGGGTGGCTGGCTGGGCCTCTAGCACCCTGCACGGGGCCCACTAGGGCCTTGGCCGGCCGGCCAAGCCCCCTCTCCCCTCTCTTTGGTTTAGTCCCGCATGGCTAAGGCAATTGCCTATGTGGGAGTTTTCTCCCATATAAAGAGAGGTATTTTGACAAATTAAATACAAAATAATCAATAAAAGGTTCCCTCTCTTTTGGGGAGACCTGTAGTTGATTCTCTCTCTCTCCCGTGACTGTGGTCCCAAGTCCGGATCACGCGAGCAGTAGTCTTCATCACCGTGGAGTGTTGTCGTGCCGTGGGATTCGGATCCAGAAGCTCTACTTCCGCAACTGCTGCTGGATCGGAGAAGCGGGAGTCATCGTCAGGCATCGGACATGTGTAACTCCCTGCGAGGTGCAACACTTGGGGCATTAGGAGTCATTGGAGCCACAGGAGCCGTCGGGACTTCAGCACGACCTCAAGGTCGGCTTCAGTTCTTCTACATCAACCAAGCTCTCCCGAGCGTTGACAACGCTTTTCGGTCTTCAAGGGCATGTCCGCGAAAAACCCCTCCTGTTACTACATTACTAATAGATAGGTCCTGGCATTAGAGTTATGGGCATAGGGAAAATTTATTGTTTTCATGCGTGAAGCCCTATAGTAGATGCTAGTAACGAGTAAGGGGGTAACCAGAATAACTTACCCTCAAAGATCGACAGCCTTTTATGAAAACTGATTTCATTATTGATGTAGTTAATCACTTGCCGATCTCAAGATCGAGTCAAAGAGCACCGCAAACCAGCAGCGTATCCGTCCTCGGACACACGTCCGGCTCCCGACAACCTCCACGCCTCCACTCCATCAGTGTAGCAAAAGGATTAGATAAATCTTACTCCGAGAATCCAACAGAACATGTACCTCCCTAATCCGAGGCCATGGGGAAATGCTAGAGGGGGAAGAGAACCTTCACGAGGAGGTGGTGCATTTAGAGAGGAGGAGGAGTCTTCCCATGGGGCTTGGCCTCTGGCCATGGGTGTGCCCCCACCTATTCCCTCATTCATGTGAGTGGACATCCCACTCACATAAATACCTCCGCCACTCACATGCATTTATTACCCACTTGCATAAATGCATTTTTATATTTAAATAGAACTCTTTTATACATTTTATTCAGAATTTTGTTAATTACTTTAATTAAAAAACATTCACATAAAACCCCTCGCATTGTTTCGATATTACACCTGAAACCATTTTCAGCGATTTGACCAGAAACAATTCCGATGATCATCGAAAAACATTCAGCTCTAACAAATTCATTCTCGTAAATTTTTTGATCTAACACTTAGTGTTAGATAACCTTAAGTGTGTCACCCTACAATTCGTGAATAATGAAGACATGATAGAGGCACCTCTCTTATCAATAATCAGAAGTGGGACCTAGAGATCCGTACTGACTCCTACATATTCAACTATGACTCTTGTGATCGTGTGAACTATCAACGTTGTATCCAATTCCTTTTGTCTTGCAATACTTTACTTGTCCGAGATCCGATCATAGGTATCAACCATATCCTAGTTTGATCTCGTTCCTGACAAGTACTCTTTACTCGTTCTCTGATACAACATACATATGACCTAGTCACGTGCTTACAAGCGGTGTTGATGTGATATCATCGAGAGGGCCCAGAGTATATCTCTCCGTCATTAGGATGGACAAATCCCACTCTTGATACATGAACCTCTACATAAAACTTTTGGAATAACTGAACCCACCTTTATAGTCACCTTGTTACGGTATAACGTTTAATGTTATCAAAGCACTCTTCCGGTGTTAGTGATTGATATGATCTCATAGTCTAAGGACTAGGAATACTTCGTATGTGTTGATGTAGAAATGTGAACTTAATGATTAGATCAAATTGCTAAATATACTTCAGGTGTATGTTCGTCATATCATTATTCTAATGATATAATCCCTTTATCAACAACATCCAATGTTCATGATCAGGAAACCTTGATAATTTGTTAATCAACAAGCTAGTATATATATGAGAGGCATTACTAGGGAATTTGGTTTGTTTATTAAACACACATGTATTAATGTTTTCTACTAATACAATTCTAGCATGAGAAATAAACATTTATCATAAACAAGAAATAAGAAAATAACCATTTTATTACTGTCTCGGTCTTATTCCCTTCACCCGCAACGAAGTTGGCCGATCTCCGAAGACGCACACAGAAGTTTGTGGCGACGAATGAAAACGATCAGAGACCCGAAGTTGTGACTGGCCATCTCTAAACAGCATAAACGTAGTGCACCTAAACATCATAGAATAATAAACCCTGCTCGAGCAAGAGCATGTAAATGAATTGACAACATGACATAAGTACAAAATAGTAAATAAAGCCTGAATTAATTGTGGCCCCAGAAACAGACTTTAGAAAAGGTCGACTAGAGGGAGCCTAAGATAACCCCCATGTAGCGCGATCAGTCATAGAACAGGAATCAAGAACTTGGGGCCTTAGTTAGACACAAGTGGGTGGGATAAACCAAATCCCAACTATTTCCTACCGACGCTACTTTATTAATTTAACTACTCCAATTCATTTAACTACTCCCAACATTTTAATTATTTAGTTGCAACTGGAACCATGATTATCTCGAACATAAGGTATGTGATAACTCCCCAATGACTTTGGAACTCTCCAACTCAAACAAACACCTGAGAAAGCAACAACGACTCGTAAGGACAACTAGGTACCAAACAACATGTAATAGGAAGTAACCAAGGAAATATTAGCTACAAAGAGTATTAATGGTACGGACACTAAATCATCACAAAAAAGGGTAACAATACAGAGAGAAGCAAAGCGGTAAAATAAAATAGGTAGCAAAAGATAAGTGCTCGTTTATGAAACATTGCTGAAGGTACACATCCAAAGAATTTGGCATAGCTCGCATCAACTCAATGTAGCAAACGACTACAAGAACAATAGATGCAACAATTACAAGTACCGCAAAACATCTGGCATGATGCATGACACTTTAAATGGTACGTGTCATGATGGATAGATGCCCAATTCAAAGGTTATTGAGGGTATGACATTTGTGAGGCATTGCAAATATTAAATAATAATGTCCCAATTTTATTCGTCAAGTTTTATTTGGAAAACCTTGCAGTATACTATTTAAAATAGATGATGCGTAATACAATTGATGATGTAGATATCATATTTGGGTTCCTCGTATTTTCTGATCGTTTTAGGCATATGATATATCCAATTTGGAATTAGGAATCAAAAGTTATGATTTATTCCATTTTTAAATGGAAAAGGGCAAATATTTAATAGTTTAGCTATTTAGGATACTTATTATTGAAAAAAAAGTATATGCTATTAACGGATATTTACTTCGGCTCGTAGGTGCAAATGCACCCGTTGTGACAAAACATATTTCAAAATGTCAAAAAACTCAAAAAAATTCTCATATATATTAGAACATTTTATGTTGGTTCACAAGTTTTCGGCATGAAAGAACATTTTATATATCATGTATAAAAAAGACAAAATGTGTCACAGGACTACAACTATTCACATGACATTTTTTGTATTTTTATACACAACACATAAAATGTTCTTTCATCCCGAAAACCTGTGAACCAACATAAAATATTCGAATGTATATGTAGAATTCTTTTCATATTTTTGACGCTTCAAAATATGTTTTCTAACAATGGGTGCATTTGCACCTATGAGCTGAATTGCCACCTCCATGTTATTAATGCTTAGAAGATTTGAATCACTTTTCATTTTGGAAAAATTAACAAATTAAACTTTTTTTGGGAGATAAGCATGGGTCAAAGTTGAAGTAAAATTTGAATTATTTTGAAAATATCCAGTGACCAAAATTTGAGAAATGGCTCCAGGGTAATTTTCGAAACTTGAAAAGCACCGTAGGTTCACAACAGAATTCTCCGGGGGTTTTTGGGAAAAGCTTCAGATACCGGGATCCGTGATTTCAGAATAAGAAGTCGATGGGCCTTTTATAAAATGTTCTAGCATGTTAAAGTTAATCTTGTGAAACTCTGAATTTTTTGAACCTGAACCATTCGATAGTTTATGTAGAGAAGAAATCAGAGGCAAAACGAAGGTGTCGGGAGGGGATTCAAACCTACAACGAGCCGATCGGAGATGTAGGGGTCTACCAAACGATTTACTCCGAAGTTATAGTCCACAAGGAGGAGCTTGGCCAGATGAGATGGACGAACGTGTTGGCCTAGCTCCCGGTGACCATGGTAGATAGGCCGGTTGAGGAGGTTCTAGCGATGCAGGGCGAACTGGGACACGGGAGTGGGCGCCCAAGATGCGGCTTGACACGGTGAACTAGATATTGAATTGTTGCCCTAGCAAATTATTCCAAAAGTCTGAACTAATAGAAATATGATAGATAACATATTTATATTATCAACAATCCCCCTCACGTCTAGGTCGGTGTTCTTTTTTTCTTCATGGTCCTAGGACGTGGATTCAGGTGTTCACATATATTTATTTTAATATTGTGTTGGCCAGGATTTGAACTCAAGACCTCTAGCTCTGATACCATATTGAATTGCTGCCCTAGCCAATTATTCCAAAAGATCGAACTGATGGAAATACGATAGACAACATATTTATATTCTCAACACTCCCTTAGCCAGAGTTGAGTGGGGCACCCAGGTGTTGGGTTGCGCAGCAAAAAACAAAAAATTCTAAATACGCGAACACAATAACCAAGATCTATACTACGTAGACATAAGTAACGGAGAGGGAAACGATATTCATATCCTTGAAGACTGAGGTACGCCTTACGCAGGTAGGCGTATGTCGATGGAGATGAACATCTCTAAGCGCCCCAAGTGTGGCGCCTCCGAAGTTCTACACATGTCCGGTGTAGGCGACGTCTCTCGGGCTCCGATCCAACCGAGCAGCGGAAGAAGAAATATAGTGGATCGAACAACGCACAATGTTAGTCCGAAGGTGGAGAACTCTCATGAAAATGAGAGATAGAGAAGAGAGAATGGGCTGCCTTCCAAGGGGAGGGGTGCCCCTTTATTTCTAGGAGGAAGGAGGGCCAACACCCAAGGGACAAGCGGTGTGGGACTAAAGTCCCACACCCGCCGGCCACCAAGGGAGCCGCCATCTCCAGGTGGGCCCCTGGCGGGGATCCCACTAGGGCTAGGCCGGCTAGCCCCTCATACCCATGCGCCTTGCCCTCTTGGGCCTCCCCTCCGGGTGAGGCCCATTAGGCATGGGTTGCCCTTTTAAATAAAATAAAAATATATGTTTTATTATTAATTCAACTAATTAATATAAAACACATATATTATATATCTTACACTTCGGAACTCCTTTCGGACCCCTCCAATCAACATCGAGTGCTACAAGAAACTTTTCTGGTTTCTCTCTCTCATTTCTCCTGCGGTGCCGAATCAATCCTCTATGTCCCCACCCTTAAGCGTGCCACCCTTTGGTTCAGAAACACTCTGGACATGACCATGACCCTCTTGTATCAGTGATCATCGGCGGGACCCAGATGCCCATAATGACCCCCATGCATTGCACGAATCTCATCGCTTGAACCTTCAACGTCTTGGCCCACTTCCTTTGCCACTTGATACCTAGTTCATCCAAGATTTGATCTTAGGTATATCTGTACCTAGTTTGATCTCGTTACGATGAACTCGTTTACTTGTTCCCGTGTGTTGCATTCCATGACATAGTCATACGCTTCGTTAATGCAACGTCACTGAGTTGGCCACGTGTATCTACCCATTACTTGGATTGGAAAATCCTGGTCTTGATACATACTCCTCTACTCGTCCCTTCGGGAAACCTGAGTGATATCTTTTTGATCATCCTTTCACAGCTTGATACTTGATACCATCAAAGATCCCTCCAGTAACGGTGATTATGAATTATCTCAGGGTCAAAGGATTAGAGCAACTCCAACAACCACACTAAAACCCGGTGCTATAAAAATAACCGCCGATATAGCGCCTGCGCGGCATTTTTCGCTCATCCAGCAGGCACGTGATAATCGTGCGCACTGTAAAAAAATCTGGCGCGCGTCAATTTGCCCCCGCGCACGCCCTAAATTTGGTGCCCGGTCGCCAGCGCGCGCTAACTCTCCCGCTCGTGTGCGAACGCCCAACCGCCACGAAAACGTCCCCCCACGCAGCGATTCCCCTCCTCGCCTGCACGCACGTCAGCGAATTTCCGGCGATGGATCCGTCCTCCGCGTCGCCACAGTACTTGGTACACGGAGATGGCGTCGTCGCGGGAGCTCTAGCAGCAGCGAACCCTAACCCTGCCACTGGCGCAGCCGCCAGCGCTGCCGCGAGCTCCGGCGCTCGCCAACTCTTCAACTTCGCGCCGCCGCGCGCGACCACGAATACCGCCGCCGCTACGCCTCCACCTCCAAAAGGAAGGGCCAACACGGGCAAACGCCTGGCCGCGGCCGCGGCAGCCAACGCCAACAAGCCGGCCAAACAGGTTACCTCGCACCGCCCTCCTACAACCGCGCGTGCACAGGCACCTGCGCCAGCTCCCCGCCAGCCACCACTACCACCACAGCCACCGGCGCCGGCTCCACAAATGAGCGTGCGCCAACTGCTTGGTACATTGACAACAAGGTAAAACCTCATCTTTTCAGTGTGGTAGATGCATGTGCCATGGATTCTAGCTTTGGCATATTCAAATGTGGTCATTTTACATTGTAGTGTTGACAATGAGACATTCATGGCACACGTGGATGTTGGCTCATCTTTCGCTGCCGATCATGGAAATGGCGAAGAAGAAGAAGAGTATGTGGTGGATGAGCATGGTGAAGGTTTAATTGAGCCGCCGGTTGGTAGTACGTTCAACTACACTGTTGAGGAGGATAGGTTGCTATGCTGAGCATGGTTGGCGGTTTCCATGGACCTGGTGGTTGGCATCGATCAATCAAGAGGCACCTATTGGGTGAGGACGAAGGAGTTCTTCGATGCATGCAACACAAGTGGCAATGAGCGCACCAATCGTTCTTTTCGGTCTCGGTGGTCGATCATAAACACCGATTGTCAAAAATGGGCCAATGCTTTGGCTAGTGTCAACATAATCAATCCAAGTGGCACGGCTTTGGATGATAGGGTAAGTTTTTCATTGGGTGATCCTATATCATGTTTATGCGATATGTTTGTTCATATCCATGACTCATTCTTCTCTTATGTTCACCACGTAGAACACCATTACCCAAAATTTGTTCAAGGATCAAGGGAGGAAAGACAAGAATGGGAAGAAGATTATTGGCAAGTCATTTGTGCTCCACCATTGCTATGACGAGCTGGGGAACGAGGAGATGTGGAAAAGCCGTGATGGATTGGATGTGGACAAATTAGGGATGAATTCCACCAAAGAAAAAGCCACCACAATCATAGATGATGATGAATCAAGTGATAAAAACAAGAAGAGAAGCTCCACTCCTCACTCGGTTGCATTCATGAAGAGGCCCGTGCTTGGAAGGAAGGCCACCAAGGAGTTGATGAGGGGGAAGAAGGCCGATGATGATGGCATAGCAAAAGATATGGATAGGATGGCCAGTGCAAGGTTGGAGAAAAACGAAGATAAAAAGTTGGCAAGGACTATGGAGGCCGAGGCCGAGGCGCGTAGGGTGGCTTTGGAGGAGAGGATTGCGGCCACCGAGGAGAGGAAGTTGGCTTTGAGGAGAAGAAGGTGGCCGCCGCCGAGCAAGCGCGCCTATTGGAGGAAGAGAGGAACCTCTTTACCATTGACACATCCAACATGGATGAAAGGAAAAAGGAGTACACAAACCTTGCTCATGATGAAGTTTTGGCTAAGAAAAGAATGACAACAAACCACTTGAAGGCCCAAAGTAAAGGAATGAATGCATTTGGAGGTATGGGTGGATTTGGAGCCTTTGGAGGCATGGGAGCAACACCGGGGGCTTTTGGAGGCTATGGTGCCATGGGTGGCATGGGGCTAGGAAGGATGGGAGGCTTCGGTGGCATGGGAATTGGAGTCATGGGAGCAACATCAGGGGGATTCATGGCCTCCATGATGAATCCATCACCTAGGACCAATGTTGATGGCTATGGCATGGCCTCCATGGTGAATCCATCACCTTCTATCAATGCTGATGGATATGGAGATTCATCACATGCCAACACCACCAACACCACCGTCCAAGACTCACAAGGAGAAGAAGCACAATATGGAAGTGGCAATGGCAATGGCTATGATGATGTTGACAAATGATGTGTCAACATATTAAATTAGTGTTGAACTTGGTTGTGTGACATTATCATTTTCATTTGAACTATGTCCTAAATTTGTGTTGAACTTGGTTGTGTGAGACAAGCATTTGGTGATTGTTGAGAGTCATTTGTTGTTCTATTTATTTTGTTTTGTTTGATCTTGTTGATGCATTGTGAGCTTGAGAAATCTATTTGTGCCGGCGCGCGCGCTGCATTTTAGCGCGTCTGGTGGGGGCATAGTTTGCTCTATTTTAGCACGCCAGGTTTATGTTGGGGTTCCGCGTATGAAAACAATAAATTTTACCCTACGCCCTGAACCCCTGAAGCTGCCAGGACCTATCTATTAGTAATACAGTAACGGGAGGGGCTTTTCGCGAACTTACCCTTGAATACCGAAAAGCGTTGTCAACGCTCAGGAGAGCGTGGTTGATGTAGGCGAGCCGAAGCCGACCTCAAGGTCGTGATGAAGTCCTTGCGCTCCTTTGGCTCCAACGACATGAGTGCCTCAAGTGTGACACCTCGCGAGGAGTTACACATGTCCGGTGCCTGACGATGACTCCCGCTTCCCCGATCTAGCAGCAGTTGCGGAAGTAGAGCTCCTAGATCCGAATCCTGCAGCTCGACGATGCTCCGCGGTGAAGATGTCTCTCGTTCGCGCAGTCCAGACTTGGGACCACGGTCACGAGAGAGAGGGCAAGAGAGAAAATATCAATTAGAGGTCCTGCAAAAAGTGAGAAGACCTTTATTGATTATTGGTGTATTTTATTTGGCTAAATACCCCCACTATATATATAGGGGGAGGGGAGGTACTATCTCCTTCAAAGTCCCGGGGTGGGACTAAAGGAGAGGAGGGGAGGCCGCCGGCCACCTAGTGGGCCCTGCGTAGGGGGGGCTAGGCCTAGCCGGCCACCCCCTTGGCCCCTTCTCCCTCTCTCCTTTCCCTAATGGGCCCTCTCCCCTCCGGGAATTGGCCCATTAAGCCTTTGACCATTTGAATTGATTTTTCTCTTTATTAAATATTTATGAATAAATGATTAAATCAATATTTAACATTCATTCACATATTGTTCAACCTCCATGGCTGTGGAACACTTCCACCTCCACTCCGGACATCCTCCGGACTTACCGAAACCCTTCTGGTTTTCTCTCTACAAATCTTCGGCGATTGTACCGATCCTATAAACACTCTCTAAGCATCATCAAGCCCTTAAGCGTGATAACCCACGGTTCGGGAACACTCTAGAAATGGTCGCGACACTCCCGTACCAATGATCGACAGAGGGACCTGGATGGCCATGTGACCCCTGTGCGTTCCACGAAGATCTTTTGTCGTTTGAACCGGGACAGTCGTGTCTTATTCCCTTTGTCTCTCAATACTTGCATTGCCCGAGATCTGATCAATGACATCACCATGTCGTGTTCAATCTCGTTACCGAACAACGCTACTTGACTCGTTCCGACAAGTGATATCCCTGTGATCAAATCACACGCTGCGCAGCTATTGGATATAACTTCTCCGAGTGGGCCCTTTGAGTATCTTCCCGTCACATGGACGGACAAATCCCGCTCTTGACATATATTGCCTCTACGGTTTCCTCTGAGTACCTAACACACCTTTATAACCACTGTATTACCTAGTGGCGCTTGATGTTATCTAAGCACTCTACGAGGATCCATTACTAATCATCATAACTGGAACTTCGTGACATGATCGGGTCACGATGTTTAGGTTGGGTATTGGTTCATCATCTCATTCTCGGAATGACATGACTCCATTTCCAACTGGCATAAATGCCACATGATCAGGAAACATGATCATCTGTTGACCAATGAACCAGTGACTAGAGTTTCACCGGGAACCCCTGGTTGTTTGTATATCACACGTGTATTGTTGTTTCCACTCAATACAGTTATAGCATGATATAAAACTTAATCATAAACTATATGAAATATGATAATAGTCCTTATAACTATTTGTCTCTAGGGCATATTTCCAACAATTTAGCGCCTCCGCCGGAGGAGAAATAGGTGCCGCATGCTAAACACGAATCGCGCGCACTGCAAAGCAATTATAGCGCGTTGGGTTTTAGCGCGGCCATTGGAGTTGCTCTTAGGTTACGAGGCTTCTTTGTTATCATCAATGATGAACGTTTGTAATTGGATCTCATTATCATATAACTTTGGGTGTTTTTCTATCACATCATTCAACCAATGATATGACCTCATTATCAATTGGAATAAATGCCCATGATCTCGAAACCCTAGATCATCCGTTTGACCAATGAATTAGTTCGCTAGAGGTAACTAGAGACACAGTTTGTTTACATACCACACGTGTATTAACGTTTCGTATTAACACAGTTATAGGACGGCATGAAACCTATTATGAACATGCAAGAGATACATCAACCTCTAGGGCATATCTTCTTCCCTAGGTGCCCGTGGCAATGACCATGGTGGTGGGTGGGGAGAACCAAAGGGAGAGATAGGGCGGCGACGCGGCGCCTGGTGTGGAGGAAGGAGTTCGGGTTGATGGGACGTCTCCTCGGCCACTTATATCAGCCTTGGGAGGCGTGCTCCATAGTCGGATGGTGCTCGGCATCGAGGTGGAGGCAGGAATGGGCCGTCATATGCGAGGAAGAAGGCAACAAAAAACCTGATTCCATCAAACCAGTATGGGCCAGGGAGGAGAAGGCTTGTTCCAACCCGAGAATGAAAGAGGAAGAAAAGGGGAGGCTCCGAGTGGACTACTGGCTTCGGCTGGGCTGCCTCCTGTAGTGGGCTTCAGCCAGGTGACGTTCGGTTGCTGTAGGTTTGTTCTCTCCCTTTATTCTTTTATTCTGTTTTTATTTATTTGTTTTGTTCAAAACCAAACAAGCTTTGAATTCAAATCCTTTTAAACTTTGCAAATAATTTTTGAACAGAGGAAGGTGGAACTAAAATGAAGACAAGGGGGGGACAAGAATAAAGGGAGAAGGTGATGCCCCCATATAGCTCAATTTGGGCATAATACAAGATAGGGATTAGGGTTTAGCAAAATGGAACAAAACCATTTGGAAAAAATAGTGGACCCTAAAATGTATAAACCAAAATAGAGAGAGGCAAAATAGAGAGGAAGGTGGAATACGGTGATAGAAAGATCAAACAGAAGACATAAACCAATGCAATGCAAAAGACAATGCAACAAAAGGATGATCCATGCAAGGTGGCATGATGTTCATGATGATGTACATGATGTCATGATGATCTATAAAATAAACTAACAAGCAATTTCTAATTGGTGATTTTCCGGGATGCCACACCAGCGACCTCAACCAGCGGCGGCTAGGAGGGGTGAGAGGAGGGAGAAGCCCCATTGGGTCGGAGGGGGTGCCACAGGCCTAGATCTGGACACTGCACCTTAGTCGAGCGCGGCCAGTGGCCGGCTGCCGCCTCCAAAGCGCCACGCACGCCGCGCGCAGTCGCTTCTCGACCTCCCTGCGCAGGTAGAAACCCACAGCACCACCACGCGCTCCTGCCACGCCGAGATCCAGCGCGCCGACCATCCAAACTTGGTCCCTGCTCTCGCCATCCACCGGTGAGGGCTTTGCCCGCCAACATCATCCGACAATGGCAAGCGGGGAGGGCTCTTGGCACGCGGCTAGGGTTTCGCCACCGAGTCGCCCCTTCTCGACGCAGGGGCCCGGGGGAGGGACTTCTAGTGGGGTTATTTTGTACTTGGCCCCTGACCAACAACACTATTACATGTCATGCCATGCCATCTCGCGCTCTGTTGAATTTGATATTCTATATTTATATGTTTTGTTTATTATTGATGCTCAACCTTGTACCGTGTTAACCATGCAACGTTAACTTGCACTTCACTTATAAATTTGTAAATGTAGTATTCCCTTTGCTTATAGTATATATCTTCGTACAAAAAGTTTGTGCATTTCACATATAATAAAGTCAACTGTACATGATATCCCTAAACAAGGTCACCCGTACAAGTTTACGAGGAATACGTACAGTGATCGGTTCACACAAAACATTAATGACATGTATTTTCTGTATTTTGAATTGATGCAGTAGTTCCTACACAGTACATATGAGTATATGTTTAGGGTGCACAGCTTGCCGACATGAAGTACATACTTAACCAAAGTGCAGTTACACTCTAAGTAAAAAAAAGATAGTTTTGCTTGGTAACATGGCGCTTAAAAATAGTCATTTTGCTAGCGTACGTGCAGATTATACATTGTGAAGGCCGCACAGCTCGTCGCTGTACTTCTCCGTGTTGGCGCCAAGCTTCTGCTTCAACGTCTCGAATGCCATAAGCGCCAGCATGCTACCTCTGCCCGCAGGCTTGGACCTCGAGTCCTCTTCATTGGGCAGCACAACGGCGAGCAGCTTCGCGATCTGAACCAGCGCACCAACGCAGCTCCTGTCGTGCTCCCTCGCCAGCCGCTTCACGTCGTACACGGACGACGAACCAAAAAGCTTGCGCACCATCCCCATGAAGGTGTCGACGCCGTCCGGCAGCTTCTCGCCGGACATCAAGCTCACAAAGTAGGCGACGTGGTAGGCACCGGTGAACGTCGCCCACGATTCCCGTGCTCTGAACAGGCCGGACTCTCGCAGCAGCCAGCGGAGCCTGAACCCGTCGACGCCGGCCCAGCGAAGCCGGTTGAAGTCGACGCCGCAGCCGGTGAGGTAGGAGATGGACTTGGGGTCTCCCGCTTCATAGGGAGAGGCGAAGTCGAAGCCGTGCAGGTTGAACTCCCACGCGAAGCGCTGGCCGTCGTCGGTGCGGATGGCAATGCCGACCTGGAGCGGCTTCAGCAGGGTGACGTTGGCCCGGATGACCTGGTACCGCTCCTCGACGGTGAGCTTGTAGTGGTTCCGGCCGTCGCCGCGGACCACGCAGCCGGGGTACTGCACGTTTAGGGCGACGTGCGTTGCTTGTGGTGCCACTTGGCGAAAGATCTGTGATTCGGCGTTGAAGTTGTCGGCCCACACAGAACGGACGGCGCCGTCCATGCTGCTCGACGGCAACGGGGGTTTGCCGTGTGGCGGCGTCCTTTTCTCCGAGTACGAGCCGTGCGACACGGTTGGCTGCCCTACGAGATTGATTTGGAGCGAGGGGGTCTGCTTGACGTTCTGCTGGAGCGAGAAGCATCGGGAGACCAGGTTTCTGTTGAAATATATGGGCGTGCAGAGCTGTGGGTAATGCCTTCTCGAATTCCGATTCGGACTTGGCTTCGTTTCAGTTGAAATATATGGGCGTGCAGAGAGTGTCCGGTCCGCTGTCTCCTTGCCTGGTGTCTGGACGCCGAGTCGATATGTAGTCTGTACAGTCATAGTTTTCGAATCGAACACTAACCAGCCTGTCAAAGAAATTGTTCCTCCAGTTTAAGTCGTCAATTAAAAAACCTACCGGAAACCAAAACATTTACTCGAAATATCTGCAGCCAATTCAACCAAAACAGTACACAGATTGCATTACACGAGCAGCAACTTGATTCCAAGCAGATGTAATTATTTTTTCCCACCAATATTAACAAGATGTGCTCCTTTTCATGACGTCACGGACACAATCTCAGGCACCCCCTCCTGCACGCCCCTCCTCTCCGCCGCCGCCGGTTCCGTCGCCGGACAAAGCTCCAGCGGCACGGCGGCGGCACGACCCTAGCCCTCGCGTCCGTCACTTCCATGGCAGCGGCTCGAGATCCAGGCATCGGTGGCGGTGCTCCAGTGGATCTCCTGCAATGATGGCGGGTGGGCGGCGGCCAGTGAGCTCTGACGGCAGCGGTCCCTGAGCGGCGGGGCGTCGGATGGTGTCGAGATCCTCTACGTCGGCCGGTGTCGTCCGGAGGTATTCTGCGGCCTACTTAGCATCATGAGGGCGCCCGGGGTGGAGGCCCTGGGTTTGGTGGAGGTGGACATCTTCTTCGTCGAAGGTGGCCGGCCTGCGGCTGGATTGGCAGATCTCGCGATCCGTCTTCCAGTCCCAGCAGCGAGGCGGGGAGATCTAGGTGCCGGTGAAAACCGAGCCATTGGCAGGCAATGGCGGTGTTACGACGCCGTTACCTTCATGAAGGCATCGCCATGCACCTTGTGTCGACCATAATCGTGCTACTCCGGGGAAACCCTAAGATCTTCGGGTCGGGCGATGGTGGTGCTGCGGTGTCGGTATCGCATTCTCTCCTAGGAGCATCGCCAGTGGAGTAGCGTTGGATGGAAGTGGCAGGAGAGGTGGAACGGTTAGCGCGCGGGGGGTGGTGTTGCTTGGCACCGTGGTGGTGTCGGTGGCTGTTGTGGCAAGAGTCAGCACATCGATCTACACGCTAAAGATAGTATATGTTGATGCTACTGCCACCGTCCATGAGGGTCTTGGAGAATCCATAGCCGTCGATCAGTGGATTGATGATCAGAGCGTACTTTTCTTGCCTATGTGGTTTAAGCAGATGATCGCTTTGGTCAAAGGTGATTGTTACTTCCGACTAGTCTAGAAATTGGGGGACAGCTGGAACAGTTGCGTTGAGCTTGTGCATTACTGCCTTTTTTACCTTAACTGGTTCGGATCCAAGGAAGCAGACATAAGTATCTTTCTTGGTTGGGAAGGTCTTCTTTCCATCCGACTTGGGATTTGAGGCATCTGCCTCCTCCATGTCGGAATCTTCCTTGGACTCCTTCTGTTTGTCAGAATTTTTCTTTCCTTTTAATCGCTTGGCCCTATAGCCAGCGGATTCGCCTTTCTTGATGTCTTCATTGAAATGACACTCAACATTTTTGTGGGATGAGCCCCAGTTGCCATCCGGGTGATGCACGAATGTTGGGGGATACCCCTAGGTAGGGTAACACCAGGGTATAAGGGCCGAGTTAGCCGAGGTATGACAAGGTCAAAGCGAAAGCTGGCCGGGTCACCTTAAGGCAGACCGACTTACGGAGTAACCCGGATCGGAGGATGTCCTCCTGACTGTGTCCCGACCGACTTATGTCGTATGCCGGTGGGCTATTTGTAATTTATATGTAGGTACCCACGGGGCCAGATTAACCAGGCATGATCCGGGTTATATCAGGCTTGCAAGAGAAGGAAGGTATCTTGCTGGTCAAAAGGTGATCTCTGTGTGCTGGAGCGTGAAAGAAGCGAACAGAGGGAGGGACCAGCGAGGCGTCATAGCCTCTGCATCGATTACGACGGCAAAAGGTGACCCAGTCGGTTTGCTATTTTGGAAGAGGCATATTCCCAGGAATATGCCTACATGTATGCCCTAACTGGAGACCTAGCCTCCCCTTTATAAGGGGCACTAGGGCCTCTGTAGTTGGGGCTGGTTGGTTGGCGCGTGAGTACTTGGTTCGTAGAGAGACAAGTAGTGGTGAGAGTAAGAGAGCTTCTTCTTCCTCCTCTCCCCAATACAGCTCAAGGAGCATCTGTAAACCTTGTGCACTTGGAGAATACAAAGCATCTGTGTGTGGAATCAACACACCATCCCTCCCTGGATACCTCTAGTGCATATTGGCCCCACCTTTAGCCTATCCATGGCATCTGCCGTGACACCACCACGATAGTTGGCGCCCACCGTGGGGCTAGCGGCGCTAGCAAGAGTGAAGATCCGGACGGGAAGCATCATCGGCAACGGCGAGTGCATCGTCTCTAGGCTCGTTCAGCACTGAACTACGTCAGCGACAATGCTGGTTGCTTCGGTAAGCGACCTCCACCGCGC
The DNA here is from genome assembly GCA_916181665.1 of Avena sativa. Lineage (NCBI taxonomy): Eukaryota > Viridiplantae > Streptophyta > Magnoliopsida > Poales > Poaceae > Avena > Avena sativa. Next base: position 154,627,448 of record OV702289.1, on the reverse strand, counting down.
AATGGCCTCTTCGTCAAGCTTGGCGCCCACATGATCTACGTCGGTGTTGATGTGTCCTGCGTTCAGCCGCAGCACGTCGTCGAGGGAGGCGAGCCACCCCTTAGCGCGGCTCATGGTGCGCGTATCACTCGCTCCCCTGACCGTGCTGAGGTGATGATGACATCACCTGACGCTAGTGCGAGCAAAGACCCGGCACCAGATCCGAAGGTAACACCCAAGGCGCCCAGGAAAAGTAGAGGTCCTCCACTAGAGAGGCCAGAAAACCTGCTGCAGCAGGCGATAGATAGCTTGGAAAGCCCCATAGCACCTGTGGTAGATCCGGCTTAAGCACATGCCAAGTTAGAGGAAACTAGGCAGAAAATACTAGAGGGTGCGAAAAAGATAGCCGCGGCTCAGCAGTCGTTGAACATGACGCTGCGCGAGTACGCAAGAGCAAATAAGGTAGATGCTGTGAAAGTAAAAGGGAGTCTATATATATGCTACCTTCCTACATATAATTGTTGCATCGTAATTATATCATGCTCATGTCATCATGCCACATTGCATTTGAGCATCATATAAAACCCTTTTCCATTTGGTTCTTATCTCATATGCATTATTTGGAGTTGCCTCTTGATATAATGTATTTGCTTCTTGATATAATGACTAAATGCCCAAGTTGAGTTAGGGCATATCTTTTAAATTCTTTCTATCTTCTAACATGGCAACTTCCTTGCTATCCCATCCTACTTCTACCATATATATGAGTGTGGCCATCTTATTGTTGTCTTGGCTTTTAATTCAAGCCACCCATATAAATAGGGCTCCCAAATTCTATTCATACACATGCATGCATATGGGTTGATCCAAACCTAGATTTTATGCCATGTATCATGTCCTTCTCAATTCTGGTATTATTGCAAATCTTGTATTGCCACCCTTACCTCACATACATGCATATACATTTTTGTTTTCACAAAAATGCCACATGCACGTACTCCTTTATTGCATGCAATAATAAGCCACTCTAGTCACATAAAATGATATGCCCCTATGTGGCTTTCTCTCTTGTTTTAAAAGCCTTTTGAATTCTTGCTTAATTTTAAAATGTGTTCTAATCCTAGTCTCTCATCTATGTTTAAAACCTCTCTTGTGCACATGTTACACCCCAGCCCCACAAAGCCACACCTACACCAATACCACATGAGCTCTCTCTTTGTCTATTTCCCTAACCCTAGGCTAACTAAGACCCCAAGTCACCGTGTACCCTTCCCCCTTGCTCGACCCAGCCGTAGACATCACCCGCCACGCTCTGTTTCTCTTCCTCCCTCTGCATCACGTGCACGCACACCTGCCCATGCTTTCCTTCTTGGCCACACAAAATCAGTAGTAGAGCTGTCCTTCCCCTCCCCAAGCACTTCCCTATCTCCCTCCCAGATCCAATCCATCGCCCTTCTTCCCCAAGTCCGAGGCAAAACCCTAGCCCCGCCATGCCACCATCCTCCTTGTACCGCCGTTGATATCCTAGCCTCAAGGCCAAGCGTCCGTGTGCTGGAGCTGCACCGGATGCCGTAGAACTTGTGCGGCCACCTGGACACGAAGGAGAACTCGCAGGACCTCGACACCCTTGCCGTGTACCTCGCCGCCGCCCTATCCCGCAGGTCACCGACCGTCCTCGTCAAGCCACCGCTCCCGACTCCATCTAGCTCGGCTAGCAGCGTGAGTCCTCGGTGAGAATCTCCTCCCTCCCTTCCTCTTGTCGCCAACTTTCGCTTGCCTCACGCCCTTGCGCGAAGTGCACCGCGTAGCAGCAGCAGAAGACCCACGACAACCCTTTGTTCCCTCATGAATTCCGGCGCACTTGTTCCTTCTCCGGCGAAACCTTCAGAACAAACATTGTAGCCCTTTCTACCCTGTCCCCAACGAGTCGCTGCACGCCTAGATCGGTACATCCTCGCGCTTGCAATCAACCCTGTAAGCCCGCACAATCTCACTGTTGGTCGACGTTTGGATTCAGTACAGCAGCAGCACGTACATCTCCCAGGCTACTTTTCCTCGATTTTTTCCGGCCTCCTTGTTACTCTTTTGCGAGAACCCTATGAATAGAACTTGTAGACATAACTTCCATCTACCTTCAGAAACAAACGTCTCTCGATTTGGATCTCTACAGTCGAAGAAAACATCTGCTGAAATCGGGGAGAATAATCTGTTTTCTGTTTTTCTGTCCAAAACCTGAACCTTCTCTCTTCGTCACATGTTTCTGGTGCATAAGTTGATCTTTTGGAGAAACTTCCTTCTGCAAAGTTATAGATATTTGCGAGATCTACAACTTTCATTTTCAGCAAAACTTCTAATTCCTCACCGATTCGTCATCATCATCAACCGAAGTCGGCTCATTTTTTTCTGCCAGCGGATGTCAGCTCGTCTGATACTTCTCTGAAGGTTTTGCAAAAGGGCCACTGGAGTTTTTGATCTCTCACCCCGCACTCCCTTGGCTGTCCCACGTGTCATCACATAGCTGGCCACGCGCCAACTGGACCTGCGCAGCGTGCGATCCTACTTGTCTGCTTCTGTGGATAGATCTAGCCTGACTAACAAAAGTTTCAGAAATCTTTTTCTAATAACAAAAATTCCAGAAATATGTCTAATATGTTTAAATCCAGAAATTTATATCTTTTATTTGAAAATTCCAAATAATACAAATAATATATTTTTTGAATCAGAAAAATGTGAGGAATTCAAATATGCCATTCAAAATAATGTTTGTCTATTTTAAATTTTCGAAATTGTTTAATTGAAATAAAAATGGCTTTTCTCAATTAATTAATAACTTTAATTATATAACTCCAAATTTGACAAACAATATGTCTAAATCGATCAGCGCGATGAGTCCGTTCGGATTATGCATTCCATGATATGAATTGAAGCATGCATCATGTCATTATTAAAAATCAGAACTGTTTATGGCAATAAAACTTGACCAAATAATTAATAAAATGATTTATTCTTGTCCCCACACCTCACCCTTGCCATGCTACATTATTGCCATGTAATTTGTGCATCATTCATCATGGCATGCTTGTTCGCTTATCACATTTTATTTATATGTTTGTGCACTTTATTTATGTTGGCCCTTGTTTGTTTGGTTCTTCTTTCGAATAGACGCCGAGCAGGGGAAATATCAGAAATCCTAGGAGTACTACCCAGATCCATCTCTCGCTTCAACTGAGCTGCCAGGAAAGCACTACCACATGCTTGCATACATATAGTACCTATTGCTTCTATCTTATTCTTGCATCATTGAGTCGCGGTTGCATTAAGTTGAATCCCAAGTACTGCATAGCCTTTACTTTAAACCCCACCGAGCTTGTTCCTCCATCCCATGAGCCATTACTACAGGAGTTGTTTGAGCCATGCGAGTCGTAGAACAACATGTGTAGGGTATGTGAGAGTCTGATGGATAACGAGGTACTTAAACAACTTAACCTGAGTAGTTTGGGATAACTAATGAAAGAGGCACCGGTGGGCAATATCTGCTATTTGGTTTTTCATGCTCACTTGTGTTCCGTAGGACCCCGAGTACTTGATTCCTGTTCCTTGACTATTCACACTATCCACATCCGGGAGGCCTTATGGACCCCCCTGATCCAGAGCTTGATTCATTTCTATTTCTTAGGGCCACAAACATAGTTTAGGGTTTTATTTACTATCCTGAACTTATGCCATGCTTTACCGCTTTATTTAAGATTGTGCGTGGAGCACCTGTATTCTTTAGGAATTGCGGAGTGTTTTCGCGGTATCGACAAGCCCAGTCACACTTTCGGGTTCCTAGTCGTTTACAGCCATTGGCGCAAACCTTGGGTCCATCTCGGAGCCGGCCAACTTCGTTGCGGGTAGCTTAATGGGGTACCCCCTGAAATATTTTATGAATCCTGTGATCGCTTTGTCGTGAATGCCTCGTTGGGTTTTGAGTTGGTTTTTCCGAGGTTGATCGAGTGTGTGTTGCTATTTGTGCACCCCTGCAGGGTAAATCTTTCTGAAAGCCGTGTCCGCGGTTATGGACGACTTGGAGCACAGTTTCTCGATCATAGACAAGTATAACTAAAGTACCGTCCTTAATTTGACTAAATATCTGACTAGTAAATAGTGCAATATTTATGGAATGAGTAATAAAACTGCAAACAGATGGGTTGTTTGTCTGCTTTCTCGTTGGTAAGCGAGAAGGAGGATGGATCTGTTACTTTATACTGTTATAACTATTGTTTCTAATTAACGGACATCCGTCTATCATTGGTTAGGCGGATGGTTAGCGAGTATCTATAGACTTGTTAATTATTATATTTTGCTACAATTGCGTCACCCCAGGTATATGTCCCCTTTAGAGGCATAAAGACTTGCTGAGTACCCCTAGGGTCTCACCCGATAAATTGTTTGATTCAAATGAACAGGTGTATTCGCAAGATGGATACTGGGTGGATGAGACAGATGATGTTGGCAACGATCACTCGATGTAGAGATTCCGGGGATGGGGATCCGTGAGATCTGTGGGCGGGACGTGCTTATTTATGTGGCATCTTATGCCGATTTGCTTCTTATCCGTACTCGGATCTTTTTTCCCGCTTCCGCTTGATACTCTGTTGAATGATGTATGAGGAGCTATCCTATACTACTATCTCTATCTAGGATATTTGGATCCTGTCGTATGGCGTTGCAATATTTATATTTCTTTTAGATGGTGTGGCTCTGAAAACTGTTGTAAGGTAGCTTGCATACATACTCACTTGTGTATGTATTTGATCTCTTCGCCTGTTGCCTACGCCGCTCGCTCTTGTCCCGATGTTCTTGGAAGTGGTTAGGGCGACCGACGGGCCTACACGTGGGTGGCCCTGAGCCCCCGCTATACTACTTTGACCACTTTTGGTTCATCCAAGCTTGAACTTAGAGCGTAGGGTCCGAGGTTGTTACAGGGAGAAACCTCATAAGTGAGATGAACAAAGAGGGTGACACTAGAGTTCAGGAATCAGAGAACCCTTTGTCCATTGGGATGCCGAAGTACAGTAACCCGGCAAAGAACCTCAGAGCAGCGGATGCAGCTGCATCCGAGTTAGAAGGTTTGACGGGTGAAGCCCGGCAAATACAGGAGGAGAGGGTCAACGAGTTAGTTCGGATCGCTAACAGACAGAATGAGGAGTTGCTCAGGGCTAACCCCACAAGACCTGAGGTTTCCAAGGTCGTTTATTCGGCAGCGGGTAACCCGGATAAATCTACTGGAGCTGCATCATCCCCTCATGATGGCCCTAGAAGAGAGGAAGTGGTAACCTCGGCAAGGAGAAACAAACATATAGTCCCATATGACCCGGAAAGGGTAGGGAAAGGAAAGGCAGTGCAAGGAAATGAGGATCGACAAAGTGTCAGCCGAGGTGAAGCTGGCCGAGGTAACCGTGACCAAGGCAATGTCAGTCAGAGAAACGCTGGAAACGGCAATGCCGGACAGCGGAATTCGGCGGGTGCAGGGCAAAACCTACGTCGGCGACAGCAGCAGCGGAGTGTACCTCGGCAAGAGCAGAATGCCGTCCAGGGTATGCAGCAAAATTGTGCTCAACAAGAGCAAGACAGATACAACAATGGTGATTCAGAAATTGTGAATGCAGGATACCCTAGGCCGGATTATCATGTGATAGGGTCAAGGTTGGGAAGCAGGAACTTGCTCCCAGATGACACTAGGCTGAAGCTGGATCGGCTCTATAGGTCGGAGCAAATTGAGGGGCAAGGTCCTCCGGGTCCAGCGTGCTTTGGGCCCCGGATCATGAAAGAGCCTCCAGTACCTAACTTCCAGTTACCCAGAGGCACGAAAACATATGACGGCAGCACCAAGCTGGAGGATTGGTTAATCAACTATGCAATGGTAGTGAAAATTGCGACAGGCAATTTGAGATGGGCAGTGAGATACGTACCCCAGATGCTGGAGGGGCCAGCGAGGGTATGGTTAAACAATTTACCACCCGGTAGTATCAACTGCTGGATTGATTTTGAGGAAATGTTCGTCAGTAACTTCTCGAGCACGTATCAGAGGCCGAATAGGCCACAGACTTTAGCAATGTGCAAGCAGAGACCAAATGAAACAGACCGAGAGTTCCTAACTCGCTGGTGCAACGTGAGAAACTCATGTGAAGGCGTGATCGAGTCTCAAGCCATAGCTTGGTTTGCACAAGGGTGTAGATATGCAAGCATGTTGTGGCAGAGGTTACAAAGGGATATGCCAACTACACTGGCAGAGACAATCCGGATTGCTGATTCATATGCTTTGGGTGATCCGACTCAACCCCGGCTTATGTCAAATGAGTCAAAGGAGGAGTACTACCAGCGAGATGGAGCTAGATCATCCCGACGAAATGATTACCGGGGTAAGAGAAGAGATGATAGACCGGATTATAGGTACAGTTCGCAACAAGTTGCTGCTGTAAATCAAGATCAACCCGGTGCAAGGAGCAATCAGCGTCAGAAAACTAGAGGGCAACAGTGGACTCCAAAAAATGATGGAAAGAAAACTTGGACACCCGAGCAAAAGAAATAGTGGCAAGAAAAGAAAGAACGGTCGAGGTATACGTATGAGGCAATGCTGGATCAGCTGTGCAAATTTCACACGCCCGAGTAACCCGGCGGGTCATACAACCCGGCAATGTGAATGGATGAGGAAGATAGAACAAAGTGGCTCGGGGAATGCTCAGGCACCTCGGAACGATCAACCTCGACAGGAGTTACCTCGGCAACAGTTGCTCTTCGGAGCAAACACGCAACAGTTAATGTTACCACCACCCCCGCCGAGGTATGAGAATCATGAGAGAAGGGATGCAGTGCATCAGGTGGAAAACCAGAATCAGCCAGATCAAAGGTACCCCGTCAACGATGGGAGAAATGAGTATAGAGAGAATCACTGGAGTTACTGTGTGTTTACCACGGAGGGAACAGATAGAAAGAGCTTGCAACATCGACATATGGAGGTGAATGCGGTTATGCCGGCAGTGACGAGGTACATGCCTTGGTCGGATCAGGAAATTACCTGGAGTATCAAGGACCATCCCAAGCTTATGCCGAGTCCTAGTTTGTATGCATTAGTGCTGGACCCAACATTCATCAGGCCGAATATCAATGTGAGGTTCTCTAAGGTGCTGATTGACAATGGCAGTAGCATCAATATTATGTATGTGGATACAATGCACAAGTTGGGAATCTCGGAGAACATGCTCCAAGCTACAAGGACAACTTTCCATGGCATTGTGCCTGGTATCTCCTGTGAACCCATTGGCAAACTCCGGGTTGATGTGTTATTCGGTACAAGAGATAATTGCCGAACTGAGAATTTGGAGTTTGAGGTTGTGAACTTAGAAAGCGCATATCACGCGTTACTCGGTAGGCCAGCCCTGAACAAATTCATGGCAAACACTCACATCAGTTACCTAAAGATGAAGTTGCCTGGGCCAAATGGAGTAATTACCATAGCCGGGGATTTCCGACGTTCCATTGAGTGCGTGTCAGCCGTGTCTAACCTAGCCGAATCACTCATGATTGCACAAGAAAAGAGAAGGATCCAGGAAGTAGTGGCATTGGCTCAGTCCACACAGCAGTATATGCCGACGCTGAGTAACCCGCATGGAAGTGTCTCATTTCAAGCGACAAAGGATACAAAGAAAGTACCTGTTGATGATCTATTCCCAGAGCGCACCGTAACAATTGGTGTCGGGTTAACTGACAAATAGGAAAGCGAGCTCGTCAACTTCCTCCGTGAGAATCGGGATATCTTTGCTTGGTCCACACAGGACCTGCAAGGTGTTCCGAGGGAGTTGGCCGAGCACTCTTTGAATGTGAGACCCGGATCAAAGCCAGTGAAGCAACCTCTCCGCCGCTTCGCCGAAGACAAGAGAAAAGTCATTGGAGATGAGATAGCTCGGCTCCTCGCAGCCGGGTTCATCATGGAAGTGCATTATCCGGATTGGTTATCTAATCCGGTGCTTGTGGAGAAGAAGAAAGATGATCCGAATGTGGCAGTGGTATGGCGTATGTGCATCGATTACACGAACCTGAATAAGGCGTGCCCAAAAGATCCATTCCCACTGCCAAGGATAGATCAGGTCATAGATTCTACTGCTAGGTGTGAACTATTGTCATTCATAGACGCATATTCTGGTTTCCACCAGAGACATCTGAACCAGAATGATCAAATAAAGACTGCATTTATTACCCCGTACGGGGCTTATTGCTATCGCACCATGCCTTTCGGTTTACGTAATGCAGGGGCAACGTACCAAAGATGTATGCAAAAATGTTTACATGACCAAATTGGCCAAAATGTGCAAGTGTATGTGGATGTTGTGGTTATAAAAACCAAGGAAAGCAAAACACTCCTTGATGATATCAGGCAAACATTCGCGAACCTAAGGAGGTTCCGAATGAAGCTTAACCCGGAGAAGTGTACCTTCGGTGTCCCGGCTGGAAAATTACTCGGATTTCTTGTCTCTAGCTGAGGTATCGAAGCTAACCCAACTAAAATCTGAGCCATAGAGCGAATGGAATTGCCGAAGTGTCTTAACGATGTCCAGAAGTTCACTGGTTGCCTGTCATCCTTAAGTCGGTTTGTATGTCGGTTGGGAGAAAAGGCATTACCTCTCTATCAACTAATGAAAAAGTCGGACAAGTTTGTATGGACGCCGCAGGCCAATGAAGCCTTCATCCAGTTAAAGAAAATGTTAGCCACTGCACCAGTATTAGCCTCTCCACTATCAAAAGAGCCAATGTTGCTCTACATAGCCGCAACCAACCGAGTTGTAAGTGCAGTAATAGTGGTAGAGCACGACGAAGAGGGTAAGTTGGTGCAAATGCCAGTCTATTACCTGAGTGAGGTATTATCAGTGTCAAAACAAAACTATCCTCACTATCAGAAGATGGCATATGATGTGTATATGGCAGCAAAGAAGCTGAAGAACTATTTTGAAGAGCACCCCATCAAAGTGATATGTCACTACTAGGAAACAACCCATCTGTGGCGCATATCCTAGTCGCCACTGTTACCTCGCCATTGATAACTACTTCCTGTGGCGCATATGGATATGCGCCACAGAAGTCCCAGACTTCTGTGGCGCATTTCTTCATATGCGCATAGGAAGAACTTCTGTGGCGCATTTACATATATGCACCATGGAAAGCCCATGCGCCACTGACTATATAATTATATGCGCCACTGATTGCGTAACACGTATTCGAAGTAAAATACTTTCCTGGTGTATAATCAGGTATTTATATAGGATTTATACAGTATTTATCCATATGAGTATAAAATGCATTGCACAAGTAGTAGATGCATGAAAACCGACATATATATACTATAAACAGTTAGAGCCCGATCGAGATACATATATAGTGTCAAGTGCCAAATTTTTACACAAGCGCCGAATACAAAGTTCATATCATCTCACATTACAAATATGAAGTGGCCACCGCCGCCTACACTAGGAGCAAATAGAATACAACGGTGATAATGGTGAGCAAGAGCATTAGCCCGACCAATATCTTCATCCGGTTCTTCTTCCACAAGTGGTTCCTCTACTTGGCTATCGCCTCCTCTCTAGTCGCGTATCCTTTGTAGATGTTGCCGCTGAACTTGTTCACTTGTTTGTGACAATCCTCCCACTCCTCGTAGACTCCTGGAACCCTACCCATGTACACCACATACCACCTCGTCGCCATCTCTATAGACGACAAGGCATATTAGTAAAAATACAACGAAAAGAATGAATAAAGGGTTCACATCCATATATATATATATATATGTTCACAGAATATAAAACAAAGGATCCATAAACCTAAAAGATAGATCATCATAGAAGCAATAAGTTCAACGACAACACGACCACAAGGTAGTTTAAGTCTAACAACAATGACCATTTCGACCACGAGATAGTAAAGTTTATGACACACACACACTAATACAGCAGGCGTCCATCAAGAATATACACACACTGGATCATGCTAGAGGCACACATCGATCATGATGAAGACTTCCTCTTCTCGCTGGGCTTCGGAAACAGTAGATAACCCTCTTTCGTGATCCACGTCCTTGTGTCACCCTGCTTACGGAGGCGTTCTTCGATCTCCCTCTTACTCAAACCTTTGCCTTGTTGTAGGGAACCCCCCTTGTGTTAACATCTTCAATGATGATTTGCGACAACTTCATCTGAATGCGATGGAAGTCTTCTCTAAGATCAGCATCGTCGATTTTCGCCAAAGTTTTGGCCCATCCTCGGAGACTAGATGGCAGCGTTAGGTTCTGGCAATCCCGTACATAGCCTTTAAGGTGATGGAGGACGTAGAAGGCCTCCTTGGCACCAGTAGTCGACTGCTTGATGTAGGGGAACTCGAGCACGTGCTTGAACACGTGTTTGCCATCCTTGATACATTCCCCCTATCTATGAAGGTGCATCCCTTCTTGGTGTAGCCCTCGAGAGCCTCATTGAGAACACCCCTTATTCTGGTGTAGTCTTTCTTCTTCGTCAAACTCCCCGGGTCGAAATACGTGGCTAGCGAATACCTCGGGGCAAGGACGATGAGTGTGCAGTATTTGTCTCTGCGCAACACAATTGGAACGGAATGTTGGAAAAAGAGCAAAGGAAGCAATATATAAGAAATGCATAAGTTACGGTGGCGATGAGCGAGTGTGTGTACTTACTCAGGAAAGAAAGGCAAAAGAAGTGTGTCCTTCCTCTTGTTGTCCACCATGAACTTCTCGAGGTACGCCGTCGCCTTGGTCTGTGTCTCTGATCCTTCGACCAACTGGCTGTCCCGCATGTAGTAGGGATACACTATCACGATTTCCGGGGTACTTTCTCTCTTGATCGTGATCGCTAGATTGAGCGCGTATAGGCGGACCAAGTTATAGTCTAGCCGTTTCGTGAGAAACAGCTTGAATATGTCCTCGAACATATATCCGCGGGGGGTTCATCAATGAAGCCCACGTCCAATGGCACCTTGGTCGTGAAAACCGGGTAATTTGGATCTTCGTCTTTAAGAAGGAGGCCCTCTAGTGTCTTGACACCCTCGTGCAAAGTTAACATGGCTCCAACCGCAATGTGGATCATATCCGGAGTCAATATCGGATCACCAGCTACATGCACTCGGGGCAAGCCATATTGTGTGGATGGTACGACGACGGCGTCCTGATCCCAGATCCTCTTCGGAAGAGGCTGGCTAGCACCCTTCTTATTATTATGACCTCTCTTCCTGTAGTGCTTATTCTTCACAACAGTGTCAGCCACTGCCATCTGCTCATCAGTCGCCTTTCTGAGTGTGTTGGGGCTGAAAACCAATCCCGGTTTTTCTTGTGGTGGATCGGCGGCCGGAGGCGTCTCTTGAGAAAGACCATGGAAGACCAGGCGCTGCGTGCATGTATTGGGCCGACCAGCTTGATGGTCGTCGCGAGCTGTGAAGGGTTCTTCATCCACAGAAGGCATATACAATCCTTTGGCGGCACCGGTGGCGACGATGGCGGCTACTGGCTTCCGAGGTAGTGGCCGGGCGATCGGTCGAGAGCTGGCGCCGGTGCTCCCCCCGCAAGTTGAATCTGGGTCTTCGGCCATGTCAAGGGCCAGTTGTATCATTCCCCAAGGGTCTTGTGTTCGTCGGCTCCCTGAGGTTGAAAGGGGGGGTCCATGTCATCGCACCCTGGCAACACCCGAGCCAACCTGACCCTCATCACGTCATCATCCATTGGATTGTTGTGCATCGTGTGGCTCGTCGGTTGTATAAGAGTGCCCTTGGCAACATCCTTCAACTCACCGCCGACATCTTTAAGCAGGAGTACGCAAGAAGTGTCTTGAGGAAAAAACATGTTGTTGGGCGTCATGAGAGGGCATTAGTCCTGCATCAAAGGCATAAAGGAGATGACGTGCACTAACTAATTAGTTACCTTGGTGATGGCGTGGATCTCGGCTAATGTAGAGACACGACCGATGCCGGCGGCCGGCCTATCATCATCTGCAATCTCCCGCTCGGGTGCCTCACGAAGCACCACCGCCGTCGGCTGCGCCTTATTAGTATCTTTGGCGGGAGGGGGCGTCGGTGTGACCAAAACGAGCGGCTGCGTCCCGACGTTGACGGCCGGCGGGGTCACCAGGTCCAGCGACACGGTAACATTGATGCCAGAGTTGCTGCCGCTTAAGCTAGGCAGATGTATCGGCCACTGTCGACCTCCCACATTCCAAGCAGTAAGCCCCTCGAAAAACTCAGGGGGATCATCGAGCGGAGCTTCTCTTCCACTAACTTGTCCACCGTTTTCTCGTCCACCGCCTTCTCCTCCAGTGTCTGCACCTTCGTCTTCAGCTCTGCAACAACGGCTTTATCCTGGTTCTTCCTCTCCCTTCTTTTCTTGGCGTCCTCTTTGTAGTACTCCTTGAACTTCATGCTCGTACCGAAGCCGGACACACGGCCAACTGAGGACGGTGGCAACCCCTTGTCCCTTTTCTTGTAAGCATTGGTCGCCCTATTGAAAACCGTGTCCCACGGCTCCATCGAATCCTGGGACGACTCTATGGCAGTAGCGTTCAGTTCCTCCTCCTGTAGAGACAAGGAAAGGTGAACCCATTTAGATTCTTGGCTTCATTATTTTAATTAGAACGCAATAGACTTGAGATCAGTGATAAATTCCTTACCAGATTCTTCTCGAAGTCCTTCACCTCCGGATCGTCGGTGATGAACTCCCCTATTTCCTTGTCCAGGTAGTAGCGGGCCCAAACAAATTGCCTAAGCTGCAAGTCCGTGATTTTAAGCCAAGGGTTGTCTTTACCAAGGCGTTCAAGCTCGGCGTCCTCCTTGTCCCAATTGGCTGTTTCCCCCTGTAACCGTCGCTTCCAAGGCGGTGGTTACCTATGTTCTGTTCCCACATACTCCTTTCCCATTTAGTCCATTTTATAGCGTCAGCGGTAGCTATATCCGCCTTGAATATCTTAAACTCCTCTTTGTCGAGCATCAGATTTTTCTTACTAATAACCTCCCAGCTTTCACCTTTGCTAATGCTAGTCTTCACCCGGGTTTTCCAGCTGCTCAAGGCGTTGCTCATCTTCGTGAGGGCTAGTTTGTTCACCGGGTTCTTTCTCTCGAGGTTTCTAAACCGCTCTGGGAATCTGTATCGCCTGTGAAGCTTCTTAAGGAGGTTATTGACCAAAGACGCATTGTCAGCATGTATGATGTACTTCGTGTTGATCGACATGCTTTCCCGGACAATGCACCCGAGTTGCAGGCCATACCCTTTATCAATCGCCTCTGGCGCAATGGGTAGGCCACTTTTTGTGACCTCAGTGAACTCATCAAAGATGGTGGCGAGCACTGGCACCTTCCGCTCCTTCTGTTCCTTCTTCTTCTGCGAAGCGGCCGGGTTGCCGCTACCGCCATCCGTGCACTCGCCACCATCGGTGCGGGCACCGCCATCGGTGGTTTCATCCTCTTCGCCGCCGCCTTCACTAGTTCCATCGTAGTCGTCTTCGTCCCCCTCGTAATCAGGATCTCCGCCCTCATTGGCCCCAGCAGCTCTGGCGACGGTCGCTTCCTCCTCCGGTGGTGGTGTCATCCTCATCGCCTCCTCCTCCTCCTCCTATTGGGACCCCCGCCAAAATGACTGGTTGGCCTGTCTAGCTTGTTCTTCGACGCTGATCATGTGCTTAGAAGGGCCGAACTCGTTGTTTCCCGACATGTTGGCACTACTCTATTAAAAAGAGGCAAAAAGTTAGGACAAATCTCGGCCAAAAAATTCGGCATGACCTTTGCTAATTTTTTGACCTAGGAGTGCCCATTTCTCAACCGAAACGGAAGTGAATCGACACTTCGGGAGAAATGGGCAACTCAATTGAAGAAATATATCCCTACAAGACAAAAGACCCCATCCCTGTATTGACAGCCCCATACATTGAACCCAGTATCCATCATCGATCATCCACAGTACATTTCAACAGCAGGTACCATCATCCCCATACATGTATAACATATATATATATATATATATATAACGAGCTCTAATTCTGGCATAACAGCTATATAACAGATATGTATAACAGATATATATATATATATAACAGATATGTATAACACACACTCCTCAGTCTATAGAGCCTTGACCTAAAAACTAGTATTTACTTGACTGTCAGACCAGCAAAACAGTTCCAGGATGTCTTGATACTTGATAAGTAACAGGTTTGTTTATTACTTGATACTTGACTGTCAGACCAGCAAAACAGTTCCAGGATGTCTAAACTAAATAGGCATGGAACAAGATCAATCAAAAGCTGCTGAACCCATTCATATAACACACAAAGAACAGTAGTACTCCATTACTACCGGATAGCCATCAGGAACATAATCGCAACACAAAAAGAATCTGCCCAAAGAATGGACAGAAAAAACATAGTTCCATGATGTATATGTCCGCAGCAACATCTCACGAGGAGGCAAAAGGATCAGCCTTCACATGCAAAGCACACACCAAATTCCACATACCACATGAACATGTTGTGAAAGAATTCAGAATCCACACAGATACCACCGTCTATTTAACATTCATCACCAGAATCATATAACAATCCGCGTCCTGATCCCAACCAAAACATCACTGCAGAAGGACCAGCAACACGGATAACACTAACAGGTTACTGAATCTACCATGGACACCACTGTTTCATCTTCAAAAACACGCTATCAGCTCACTATATACAGATAACACCTTGAATGAAACAGTGTCAGTTATGCATGCTCACAGCCTAACTAAAACTCTCCAAATATGGAATAGCCAAAGCATCCAAGGTGATTCTTCATTTCTTCCTGGACCATTGTTCAACAACAAATGCAACAACAGTTGAAGCATCCACTGAAACTACCAAAACATGGATGAAAACAAGGTTCAACATCGATATTTCCAATTCTAGAGAATACCATCATACATCCATCAAGGACATAAAACCCACCACTAACATTCCAAAAGAAGGGACACAGAAACACAAAACTCCTACTGTATGACCATAGCACTATCTCACGAGGAGGCAAAAAGGATCACCTTTGACATGTAAGACAGGCACAAAATTCTAAAATTCCACATGACAAATCACGAATCCAGAGAGATAGATATCAATCACATCACCCATTCATTCACCATCGAAATGACACAATGATCCAGGTTCTAATCCCCACCAAAACATCAGTGCAGAAGTACCAGCAGAACAGATAATACTAACAAGTTACTGAATTAATCTACCACGAAACTCTCCAATTGTGGAACACCAAGAGACACCCTACCTGAACAATCTCGAAAACAGATGTTCTTGCCCAGGAAAATAAGCAACTAGGGTTCAGAGGGAGGGTGGGGGAGTGAGGGGGACGAACCATACGTGTGCGCTGCGGTGGTCATCGATGACGAGGGTGGAGGCGGTGCTCTTGCTACGGTCAAGGCAGCGGCGGGCCTATTCCTCCACGGGTTCTAGCGCGGTGGTGGCAGGCCTCCTCCTCCACGGGCTTCAGCGCGGCGGCAGCGGGCCTCCTCCTCCACGGGCTTCAACGTGGCGGTGGCGGCTCCTGCAGCGAGGGCTAGCGCGGCGGTGGTGGCTCTGGCAACGAGGGCTAGCTAGGGTTTGTGCACGGCGATCGAGGGAGACAAAATCGAATGGGGAGACGAAGGGGAATGAAAGGCCTAACCGTTTATTTGGCTAAGTCCACAGGTTCTATGGCGCATTTTGGCAATATGCGTCACAGAAGTTGGAACATCTGTGGCGCATATTGCCAAAATGCGCCAAAGAACATGTGGACTTAGTACAAAAATGGCGCCTGCGACAAGGAGAATATGAGTTTTTGATCTTCCGTAGAAGGCGTTTGTGGAGGATTGTCCAGTTGCCTTTTCTTGAACCAACCCGTGAAGCTAGAGTTGTGCTCTCTGGTTACGTCTCCCTTCTTCCTCGGCCGGCCCTGGTCGACGTACTCCTGCTCGATTAAGCTTCTGTGCTCTTCGACCCAAGGGCCGACCACTTCAATGTGTTGTAGCGCGACTCGGTGTGCCCTTTCAAAATCATTGCATCGACCATCAATGCCCACATGAAGTGAGCGGTAGCCCTCGCGGTGACCATATCCACCGAGCCTGCCGAGGTGCTTCTTTGTGGGTATTCCAACATCCTCATTCTCGGTGGTTAGATAGTTCTGGCAGAAGGAGATGCACTCGTAGATCAGAAAGCCCTTGGCTATGCTTCCATCTAGATGAGACCTGTTGCGAATGAATCCTTTGATGACACTGCTTAGCCTTTCAAACGGCATCATGTTGTGCAGGAATGTCGGCCCGAGCTAGATGATGTCGTCCACGACATGTACAAGCAGATGCACCATGATGTCGAAGAATGCGGGCGGGAAGTAAATATCAAGCTCGCATAGTATCATCACGATCTCTTCCTGTAGCCTGTCGAGCTGCTTCACACCGATCGACTTCCTAGATATGACGTTGAAAAAGTTACAGAGGCCAAACAACGTCTCACGGACATGCTCGTCCATTATCCCACGGATCGCAACAGGGAGTATCTGCGTTATTAGCACGTGACAGTCGTGAGACTTCATACCGCTGAACCTCTTCTTCGCCACGTCCAGATATCTGCTTATCTTCCCTGAGTAACCGTGAGGAACTTTCACTCCTAAGAGGCACCTCAAAAACTGCTCGAGCTCCTCAAGACTCAGAGTGAAGCAGGCAGCACGAAGCACCACCTCATTCTTCTTAAATCTTTTGCGGCGACCTTAAGTCCCTTCCGTCTGATCATCATTATCATGATCATCATCATCATCATCACTATAAGGGTACTGAAGATCTTTCTTGATGCCAAGAAATTTAAGGTCCTTTCTTGCTTTCGGCCCATCCTTGGTCCTCTCCGGCATGTTCAGTAGAGTGCCAAGAAGACTATCGGTAATGTTCTTCGTGATGTGCATTACATCGAGGCTATGGGGAGTGTGAAGGACCTTCCAATACAGCAGGTCCCAGAAAATAGACCTTGCTTTCCATACACCCAGCAGCGGCTTTGTCCTCGGTCATTTTTTCCAGGCGTAGGGCAATCTACCCAATTATTCAAAAGCTCCTTGATTTCTTCGCCGCTCCTCGGACGCGGGGCTCTTTCGAGCTCATCCTTCCATTGAACAGGTCACCACGTTTTCTCCACGGGTGATCCATGCGGATCCACTTTCGAGTACCTTGGAACACGGTTTTCGAAGACCCGGGATCCCTTGGTAGCTGGAGATGCGGTGTCTCATCCATGCACTTGACGCATGCATTGTGTCTGTAGTTCACCTGGGCTGATACATATGCATAACCAGGATAGTCCTGCACGGTCGTGAGCAACGCGGCTCTCAGATGCAAATATTCTTTAGTGTAGGCGTCCCATGCACGGGCCGGCGTCTCCCACAAGCTGGCTAACTCCTCTCTCAATAGCCCGAGATACAGATGCATATCGATACCTGGTTGTTTCCGCCCCTGAATAATAATGCTCATGTGTACATACTTTTGCTTCGTGCATAGCCACAGGGGGAGGTTGTACGGCCATACAAACACGGGCCAGGTGCTATGCGTGCTACTCTGGTTTCCAAAAGGATTGAGTCCATCGGTGCTCATACCCAGCCTGACGTTCCTTGCATCGCCCCCGAACTCTTTGAACTCGATGTCTAATGCATTCCATTGGTTAGTGTCTGAAGGGTGTGTTAGGATCTTGCCCTTCTCTGGATCATCTTCGGGTTTCTCTCTTTCCACGTGCCATCGCATGAGCTTTGCTTCCTTAGGATCTACGAAATATCGCTGCAGACGGGGGTGCTAGGAAAGTACCATACCACTTTTCGAGGAACTTTCTTGTTCCCTCTCTTGTACCGTCCTTGGCCACACACCGAACATGTGGTTCTATCCGCATACTCGTTCCGATAAAGTGCGCAATCATTGATGCATGCGTGGTATTTAATGTGTGGTAGGTCGAGAGGGCACATGATTTTCTTGGCCTCCTCGATACTTGTTGGCAATGTGTTCCCCTTAGGAAGTCGGTCGTGCCAGTATTCCATGTTCGCGTTGAAGCTCACATCGGTCCATTTGTGTTCGGCCTTCATCTCCAGAGCCTTGAGCGTTACACTCAAACGTGTATCCTCAGGGCGACACCCAGGATACAATGAAGTCATCCCGTCTACCTCCATTTGAGCCAGCTTGGCTTTCTCTCTGGCTGCAGCTTTGTCATTGCTCGTCTCCTTGAGGAGCAGTTCTTGAACATGAGGGTCCTACAAGACCGAAGTTAGCAACGTCTGTGTGTTCGCGTCTTCTCCTTCTTCATGATCATGATCATGCCCGTCACCATCTCCTTCTCCATGCTGATCATGCCCGCCGGCATCTCCTACATCATGATGATCATGCTCGCTGGCATCTCCTTCGTCATGATGATCATACCTGGTAGACTCTTCGTCTTCTCGCCCGCCCACGTCTTCGTGACCACCACCATGTCCTGCCGGCGCCTCATTGAGGTCACGCATGAAACCGCGCCTGAGCAGGTGACCCTCCAATTGTCCAGATTCAGGGTCGATCCAGTGCTGCAGTTTGTATGTCCGACATGGAATCATGGTCTTGTTGTTCAGAATCATGTCCTCCTTCATGCCTTTCTTGTACCTAGCAATTCGACCTTCACTCATCGTGAGGACCATGGTTGCCTGAGTGGTCAAAACAAAGAGTATAGGTGAGAACCACACCATATGAACACACACATGCATGAATTCTAGCCGGAAAATATTCGGCATGACCTTTCCTAAAATTAGGACATATGGGTAGTGCAAAAATTTGCCGAAATGGAAATGAATCAACATTTTGGCAAACATCCATGCAACCAAACCGGCCGGAACAACAACAAGCAAGCAACAAAAAACTTCCTCCCATTGCAAACATTCATGCACCACACAATTAAGCATCGTCTCGCCATGGATCGCACACACACTGCCCGCGCGACAAGCTTCACCTACATGTTCATGGCCAAGTACTCACCTAGTAGACACAATAATAGCGAGACGAGGCCGCGCGATGAGAGAGTGTGGACAAATAGATCCACAAGTTGGTGGAGAGGAAATTAGTAAACAAATAGAGATGTGAGAGAGAAAAGTAAGGAACTTTTAGATCTAGAAGTTGGAGCGAAGCTTCCAGTTACCAATCTATGGATTAAAGTAGGTTTAGTTACAAGAAAATGGAGAAACTATGGGCAAGATGGGGTGTGAGGGAGGAGGAAGACGAGTTGGGAGGAGGTAGAGATGTGAAATGGGTGGTGGTGGATAGATAAGAGCAAGCTTTTGTCACCTTTTTAACATGGATCTGGACGCCCTCATCTGTGGCGCATATGGAGGAAATGTGCCATAGAAGATGAATCTTCTATGGCGCATAAGTCCATATGCGCCACAGAAGTGGGTGAATTAGATTCCCTGTGTGGGCCCCACCTCCAAGTTCGGTGGCGCATGTTGGGATATGCGCCACAGAAGTGAAACACATCTGTGGCGCATATCCCAACATGCGCCACCAAACTTGGGTGAATTAGATTCCGTGGTGGGGCCCCCCTCCATGTTCTGTGGCGCATAAGAAATTATGCGCCACAGAAGAGGCAACTTTTGTGGCGCATATCTCAGAATGCGCCACAGAACTTGGATTAACCCACCTTGGCTGGCGGGTCCCACCAATCTTCTGTGGCGCATACTATGGAGAATGCGCCACAGAACTTCCAATCATCTATGACACATGTGTTCTGGTGTGCCACTGATATTTTTTTGTGGCACATGGTTTCGCATATGCGCCACTGAATATCTTGTCTATCTATAGGTTGTTTCCTAGTAGTGTGTGAAGCCCCAATTTCTGAGATAATGAGCAACAAGGATGCAAGCGGTCGGATCATGAAATGGGCAATTGAGCTAGCCCCTTATGCTCCACAATTTGATAGGAGAGATGCGATCAAATCTCAGGTTGTGGCCGACTTTTTAGGGGATTGGGGCCGAGATGCAGTATGAGCCACCATTTCCAGATCCAAACTACTGGAGAATGCATTTTGACGGATCAAAAACGAAACCGGGTTAGGCGCCGAAGTTCTGCTTACCTCTCCCAAGAAAGACCAGCTGAAGTATGTGCTGCAGATCCACTTCGCAGCATCAAATAATGTTGCAGAGTATGAAGCACTTGTGCATGGGCTCAAAGTGGCAAAAGAAATTGGGATACGTCGGATCCAGTGCTTTGGTGACTCGGATCTGGTAGTTTAGCAAGTCTCAGGGCAGTGTGATGCTTTGGATGCAAACATGACATTGTGCAGATTTCATGTGCAGAGGATATCAGGATACTTCGAGGGATGCAAATTTCACCATGTACCTCGGCTGGAAAACGAGCCTGCCGATGTACTATCCAAACTCGGATCAACCTGACAAGCGATTCCACCGGGTGTAGCACTAGAGCACCTCAGAAAGCCATCTATCAGGCCATCCCCAGAATCCGAGTCAATCTATATCCTGGCAAATCAGGAGTCGGAAGTTGCGCCCATGGACATTGATGTGGGAAGTGGTTCAGGAAACCCGGGGACTGCGCAGCTTGACCCGACGGAGGTTATGTCGGTGGATCAGATGGAAATTGACAAGGATGTGTTTCCAGTGCAAGCTATACTAGCTTGGGCACTGCCAATATTCCAGTTCTTGAAGGATGAAACTTTACCCAGTGAAGAGGTGCCTTCGAGGTAAATTCAGAGGTGAGCAAAGGCATACACGATTATCAATGCTGAGCTATACAAGAGGAGTGTCACGAATGTCCTGCAATGGTGTGTTGACCCGAAAGAAGGGCTTGACATTCTCCGAGACATACATCAAGGGGAATGTGGTCATCACGCCTCATCCAGGGCCTTAGTGGCAAAAGCTTTGCGACATGGATTCTACTGGCCAAGTGCCTTGGAACAAGCAGAAGATCTAGTAAGAAAATGCAATGGTTGTCAGAGGTATGCTACCAAGACACACATGCCAATGTCGTAACTCAAGACCACACCAATTACATGGCCATTTGATGTATGGTGTTTGGATATGGTTGGTCCATTTAAGCCGGTGAGAGGAAATATGACCCATATCTTGGTTATGGTTGACAAGTTTACAAAATGGATTGAAGTGAAGCCGATAAAAAAATGTGATGGAGCTATAGCCGTGACATTACTCAAAGATATCATTCTGAGATATGGCTACCCTCACAGTATCATAACAGATAACGACACTAATTTTGCTCAAGGAGCATTTGCGCGATTCTGCCGAGATAAGAAGATCTAGCTGGACGTCGCTTCAGTAGCCCACCCTGCATCGAACGGACAAGTGGAAAGATCCAACGGATTAGTTTTATCTGGGATAAAACGCTGGCTCATTGAGCCACTGCAAAGTTCAGCGGGGTGCTAGATAGAAGAACTACCAGCGGTACTGTGGAGTTTAAGAACAACTCTGAATCGATCAACAGGCTATACACCATTTTTTGGTATATGGGGCAGAAACTGTGTTACCAGCCGACATAGAGCATGATTCTCCTAGGGTCACCCAATACACAGAAGCCAAAGTGCGAGAAGCTCGACAAAATGATGTTGATCTGCTGGAAGAAGCGAGAGAATTGGCATTGTCCAGATCCGCCATATATCAGCAAAATCTCCGACGCTATCATAGCCGGAAAGTAAACCCCCGAGTCTTCCGGGAAGGTGATCTGGTACTCCGGCTGGTACAGCGTACTGCTGGCATGCATAAGTTATCCCCCCATGGGAAGGGCCATTCATCATGAGCAAAGCATTGCACAATGACTCTTATTATCTCATTGATGCAAAACCACAGGAGAAGAACAAGATGGACAGGTCCGGCGAGGAATCTAAGCGTCCATGGAATGTAGCTCTACTTCGTCCGTTCTACACTTAACAAAGAAGTGTGTGTATCCGAGTCTCTCATATGTCGGTATGTATGCCGACAATGAGTTTATCAATGAAATCTTGGCACCTCGAGCAGTAACTCGGGGACTGCCTTAGTAATAATTGTCATTTTATTCATTAACTATTTTATTTTTTATGTCTGCTGGCTTAAGTTCCTTCGGCCTAAGCCGGATTAGTAGTAGTGTAAGTACCAAAACCTCAACTCTTCGACTTGCTGCTGTCCAACAAGATTTGGCTTCATGGCAAGCAAGAGAACAAGTTTGGAATTGCGTAGCACACGAAAAACGACTAAGGAAAAGAACGTAATCGAGCCGACATTTTTTATTCGGGCTAAACTTATGTTTACCTTATTTTTGTTGTGCTGGATTACTTTGAGCTAATCCTCAAGTTTCCAAGTATTGTTAAGTCAATTTTTGAAACTCGGACTCGTAAGTCACAAAACCGAATCATGGTAGACGCGAGCCGAGCCATGAAATTGGAGAAACAAGAAAATGAAACTCGGGGACTATGCCCAAATTAATCCGATGAGAACAACTTAGTAGCAAAACATAATCAATATGCTTAATACATCTGCACCCGGCATACCAGGGATCTGATAAATTTCAAAGTGTTTTTTGGTGCTCAAGGAGCAGCGGCAAGAGGGGGTAACTTGGCGCCAGCAGGGGGAACTCCGGCCTCAGCCTCATCATCATCTTCATTCTCTTCGAGATCTGAGGCTTCGTCCTCTTCCTCCTCATCCGAACCATCTTTGACGTATTCATTGTCAACAGCGCCAAGGAAGCTTGGTCCCTCATTCCATTGATGGACAGGGGCAAACTGGATGAGGTTGTGGGCACAAGCCTTGCGCCGAGCTACCCAATCCAGATCATTCGACCACTTTGACCCGGTGTGCAAGCGCTCGAGAATCTTCAGATCTAGTTTTTCATACCACGTGAGCACAAAGTGGAGGACAGTATCAGCTCCAGCATGAGCGGCGGATTCCCTCCAGAGGTCGAGCTGCGTCTCGCAGTCCATCAGCTTGTTGATCAGAGCATTGGATCCCTCCGGAACATCATCACCAGGCCAAAGGGCATGGAAGATCCGGACGGCTGAATCCAGGATACCGAACCATAGTTCTTCATAATTTCAATTCGGGAGGATAGGCTGACTATGAGATCCTCCATGTCAAGAGGAATGGGTTCAGAGCTAGGATCAGTGGGGGTACCCCTTTGCCGGTGGAACTTGGCAATGTCAGTAGACGCACCGGCATCGCCCTCTGGAAATTTTCCTGAAGACAAAGCAAGTGAAATAAGTAAGAGAGTTTAACCCGGAGAAATACATGTCGGCTGAAGGAAAGGAGTTTACGGGAGATATGACTATGGATCTGAGTCAGCTCTTTGGTGCAATTATCACGCCTCTTCCGGAGCTTCTCAAGTGCAACATTAGCCGAGTCAAGCTTAATGTCAGCCTCCTTTAGCAACTCTTGATCTTTTGAAAGTTGGAGGCTAAGATGTTCTCGCTCTTCGGTGAAGTCTTGGCCAGCCTTGTCCATCTCAGCCTTGTGGAGCTCTTTGAGTTTTTTCATCTCAGCCTTTAGCTTGGCAACTTCATCATCCTTGGCTTGGAGTTTGGAAAGTTCGTCATCCTTCTTCTTGAGCTCGGCCTGATGTTGCCCTGCTTGTTCGAGAAAATGTGTTATCATATCAGGCACGGGCACACTATCTTCAAGGGATGCTACAATGGTTTGTTGACCCGGCAGAGCTGAGGTATGAATATCTGCCGAGCTCAGGAGAAAGGAGAGAGAGCATGGAAATTGAGTGATCAAAGCGAATTACCTTTTATCTCGGCCATGTTTTTTCTCATAATTGTGTTTTCGGCCTCCACTCCGGCTGAACAATCTGAATAACAGATCAGTTCGGTGGGAAAAGACAAAGAAAGATGGGGGAAAAGTCAAAGAGAAAACTTACCCTTTTTCTCGCACTCAGCAAGAAGCGCAACATGTTTCGAGCGAGATTATCACTTTGCGGCCCGAAAGTTGGGGTGTACAGGCAACACGGTACCCAAGTTCCCTGAAATCAGCCGGGATGACTACAATTGGTGTGCCAAATACTCAGAGGGTCTTTTTCGGCATGAATTCAACTTTACGTTTCAATACAAAAAATCAAGCTAACGGGCGTCAAGTTGGCCCCCTGTCAGTTCGCCGTTATGTCGCTCCCGTCGCTTAGGCGGGGTGGCTGTCACGTAGGCTTGCAGCGTTGGCACAGTGGATATGACAACGCCCCCTACCCAGTGTATTGACGTGACAAAACAGGGCCCATGTATCGGCGTTATAATTATTTTTTGTTTACTCAGAAGCTGGAACGGCCACCGCCACGCGTCTCTCCTTGGACTTCCGTCCCAATCGTTAACCCCTACCATAAAAGCGCATTGACGGTTCCACTGTTCCCCTGCCTTGCAGAAACCACTCTTCTTCCTGTCATCTACTATCTTCTTTCTGTCTTCTCCTTGCCGCCATGGAAGATATACGCACTCTAGAGACAAGCTTCACTACCCATGACAACAAGAAGATAGACGTTGTCTACACCAATGAGGAGGAGACAGTGGTGCGTGTCCTGAGGATGTACGAGGGTTGGCTAGGGATAGACGAGGACAAGTTTGTGGGATTGGACCTCGAGTACACCCCGAAGCGCCCATATGAAGTGAATGACGTCGCCGTCGTTCAACTTGCCATGCGGAAACACGTCCTCGTCTACCACCTCTCCTGGTTTGTAGATCTGCTCTCTGTAGCTAACCACTTTTAGGGTTTTCTCCTCTTGTTCTTTATCCACTTGCTCATCTTGCAACTACTGGATTTTAGTTAGGACCAAATAAATTAGGGTTTGCCTAGTCTCAATCGACTGAGATTTTCTTTAGTCTCAATCACCTAAGAAAAGTGCAACCGTAGTTAAAATAAATGTGCAACTCGTTCAGTCGACTGAGAAATAGCAAAACCGAATAAATTATGACAATACAATGTTGAGAGTCTTGATCTTGCATTTACTAAACTTTTCAAAATTATATTGAGATGATGATCTTGCATTGACAAAATATTTGTAGTTACAAAGTTTGGTGATGACAAACTACATACTTTCAGGACTGACAGGAAATGTCCGGCGCTGCGCCAGTTCCTTGAAAAAAAGGGAATTGTTTTATGCATTGTCGACACAACAACTGATTTTTCTGAAATTGTATCAAGAGGAAATTATAATTCCTGCGCACAACTGGATCGATATTCAGCGTCTTGTCAAGATCCTAGGGGGCAGGAAGAAGGATGGAATGGCATCACTAGTAACTAGAATCCTCGATGATTCGTACGTCACAATGAAGGAAGATTTCCCTACGGATAGGCACAATTTCTAGGACGAGTGGCTGTTGTCTAATATAAACCTGAAGTATGCAGCCATAGATGCTTACGTGACCTACTAGCTGTACAAGAAGATCCATTTTTTTCTACGTTACCTCGTGTTTTGCCCTATTTGCAAGAGGGAAGACGAGTTTAGGGGAGCCCTTTGTAGAAAATGCGGAATAGCTGAGTTTGAAGTTGAATATGCAAAGAAATCGGCTGCATCTGAAGCAGCTGACAGAGAGGCTGCAGAAGCAGCTGAAAGAGAGCTTGCAGCTGATGAAGCAGCTGGCAGAGAGGCTGCAGCTGACGCGGCAAACAGAGAGGCAGCATCTTCTAGCGGCAATAATCAGGCCTGTGATGCACCGCTAATTATGCCACAGGACACTGTAGATAGGAAAGCCAAGTCAGATGCCAATTGGGACAAAGCAGTTCGTGAGATGTGGAGTACCTGGAATGGTCGCAGTTCGTCGCCTAGGAACGATGGCAAGCGTGTCAAGTGGTCTGATGAGGAGTGAATTAAATTTTACTTGTCAGTGTTATGTTTCTGTTTTGTGGAACTCAGTTAGCTTGCCAAGATGTCTAGCGCATCAAGTGATACTAGTAAAATAAATTTAACCCTTGTTGTGTTATGTTTATGTATGTGTCTTGTAGCTTGTCAAGATGGTAGCTTCTTAACTGGCAGTTTGAAACAGTGCCCTTTTCCTCTCTCGTTAAACATATATGTTTCATTTTTCCCAAATTGGTAGCAAATCTAGATAAGATTCTCACTTTGATATTTCGTTCCCTTTTGGACCTCTTTTTGCCTCCGAACAGGTAGCAAATCTAGAGCAGCAAATGACAGCAGGCCGAATACATTCATTCAGAAAACAAAACAAATGTAGATATAGTTGTGCGCAACTAAATAGGATATAGCGATAGAAAGTAGGTTGCTTAACGAGGTTCGATGCATTCAGCCAGAAATAGGATGCAAGCAAAATATAGAAAATCAAAAGAAGCTGCTTAGCAGCAGCAGCCGTGGCAGATTCAGATACATTCAAGGAGACATCCAACCCGTTCATTCGCCAGCGCCTCCATCTCCCTCTGGCGCCTCCGCCACTTCTTGCTGCCCAGTTTCTTGGACTTGGGGGCCTTGGGCCTGATTGGAGGCATGCGATCCTCTTTGATGGCCACCCGCTGGAGGTTTCGGAGGTGAATGCCGAGAGAACGATGTTCAGCGATGTAGGCGTTGAAGTTCACGGGCTCGGGCTTGCCGCTTTTGTGGATGCGGGAGCCCGTGGCCTCTGCATGCTTCAGTAAGGTGTTCAAGACGGTGCCTCCGGCGGCACGACTCGTCAAGCAGTAGACGCCCCCTTGCGGAAGGGGTAGCTGTAGTACGGGGTCGTGAGGAAGCCGTCGTACTTGCCGGCCCACAGCCTCCTCAGCACCTGACGAGCCTTGGTGTGAATGGACTCATCATCGCTGCAGACGTCGCTGCCGGAAACATATTGGAAGAAAGGGAAAATGGGGGAGTAGATGGTGTAAGAAGATCGAGCAATCGAAATGCGAACAAGCGAATCCTAATAAACCAAGATCTAGCATCCAACGATGGGAACGGTGTTGGATAATTAGGCACGATTTCCATGATTAATTCCAAAATATTAAACATGACAATACCAGCTAAATTTTAAATAGATTAGCCCATTATTTCTAACAAACGGTAGAAGAACCAGGGGAGGGGAGCAAACCCTAGTTACCTCCGACCATAGGTCGTCGATGCCAGTGTCGTAGGGGTTCAGCGGAGTGATGTACTTATCTGGATCGTAGGTGCCCAAGAAGTGCGTGATCTGCTTGTGACTGGCGGGGGCCTCCTCACCGGCGGGGGCTCCTCTTTGGCGGATCCGTCGGTAGCTGGGACAGGGGCCTGGACGGGAACGGTGTCTGCCATCGATGCCTCCACTGGGGCCTGGATAGGGACAGTGGCTGCTATCAACGCGTCGAGGGGGATTGGCGAGGAGACAGGGGCCTCCTCGCCGGCAGCCACGGAGGCGACGATGGCCACCTTATCCTCATCGGCCATCGTCAGCGCGGACGGGGTATTCTCGGGAGTTTGCGGATGCTGGTGGGACAGTGGAGAGGGTTGTGTCGGGACAGTGAGCGAGAGTGGGTGTGCGGAGAGGGGCTCTATAGCTAAGGTGGATAGAAGCAAGGCACGTTTCGTTGCACCACCATGCAACGCGCCGCGCAGTCGACTGCACCGTGCACCGTGACACGTGCACGGTACGTCACGTTTTTTCCTTGGCCATGCATGGCAGTTCTGTATTGAGTCGCATGAAAAGGACGCACACACAATTTCTATGTACGAAGTTTGACATGGCCCTAAAATTGGCGATTGAGAGCCGCTGCGTAAGAAATGGGATATGTCTTATTAAAATCAAGTGGCAATAAATTGCAACTGTCCATCGACGACCGTGCACTCGATGACGCATGCGTTGTGGCATAGTAGTAGCAGTAGTAGGCTTTTTAGACTTGATTAAACATTACATGTCCGCTCGACGACTTTTTCCATGGACGGCATCGTGTTCCTTCTTATGGAAGTCTCACTGAGGGAGACGTCCGTGCTGTCTCGTGCTGTACTGTGAAGGGCACGACGTGTGCAACGATCATCGTTGGATCGCAAAGAATCAACGGTTGGTGCGCACGATCCGCGTGACAACTGTAAGAACCAATCAGGGAGTAGCAGACAGCGTGAGCACAGATTTGTGCTTCTACGAAAGATAGAGAGGTGGGGGGCAAAACTAAGTAGTACCACATAAATCCAAGGGCGATACTGAGTAGTATAAAAATGGAAAGTGAGTGTCTTGCACAATGAAATACATCAGGGCATACATCAAATTATGCCAAGATAGATCTACAAGAGTTCATTGGATGTGTGTTCTTCTCATAAACCGCTCATAAACCATGTAAGGATCCACTAGAGTCATTGGATGTGTGTTCTTCTCACAAACAACATATCACCAGTGCCATTGCATGTGTGTTCTTCCCACAGACCGCACATGGATCCACCGGTGTCATTGCATGTGTGTTCTTCTCACAAACCACACATGGATCCACCAGCGTCATCGCATGTCTGCTCTTTTCATAAACCACGGCTAGAGTCATTGCATGCGTGTTCTTCCCACAGACCACACATGGATCCACCCGTGTCATTGCATGTGTGTTCTTCTCACAAACCATATCATGAACCACACCTAGTGTCATTGCATGTGTGTTCTTCCCAAAGACCACACATGGATCCACCAGTGTCATTGCATGTGTGTTCTTCTCACAAACGATATCATGAACCACACCCAGTGTCATTGCATGTGTGTTCTTCTCACAGACCACACTTGGATCCACCAATGTCATTGCATGTGTGTTCTTCGCACAGACCATATCATGAACCACACCCAGTGTCATTGTATGTGTGTTCTTCCCATGAACCACACATGGATCCACCAGTGTCATTGCATGTGTGTTCTTCCCACAGACCACACATGGATCCACCGGTGTCGTTGCATGTGTGTTCTTCCTATGAACCACACATGGATCCACCAGTGTCATTGCATGTCTGCTCTTTTCATGAACCACATCTAGAGTCATTGGATGTGTGTTCTTCTCACAGACCACATATCACCAGTGTCATTGCATGTGTGTTCTTCCCAAAGATCACACATGGATCCACCAGTGTCATTGCATGTGTGTTCTTCTCACAAACCATATCATGAACCACACCAGTGTCATTGCATGTGTGTTCTTCTCACAGACCACACATGGATCCACCGGTGTCATTGCATGTCTGCTCTTCTCATTAACCACAGCTAGAGTCATTGCATGTCTGTTCTTTTCACAAACCACATATCACTAGAGTCATTGCATGTGTGTTCTTCCCATGAACCACACATGGATTCACCGGTGTCATTACATGTCTGCTCTTCTCATGAATCACACTTGGATCCATCCAGTGTCATCGCATGTGTGTTCTTCCCATGAACCACACATGGATCCACCAGTGTCATTGCATGTGTGCTCTTTTCACAAACCACGGCTAGAGTCATTGGGTGTGTGTTCTTCTCACAAAACACATATCACCAGTGTCATTGCATGTGTGTTCTTCCCAAAGACCACACATGGATCCACCAGTGTCGTTGCATGTTTGTTCTTCTCACAAACCATATCACGAACCTCACCCGGTGTCATTGCATGTGTGTTCTTCTCACAGACCACACATGGATCCACCAGTGTCATTGCATGTGTGTTCTTCTCACAAACCATATCATGAACCACACCCAGTGTCATTGCATGTGTGTTCTTCCCATGAACCACACATGGATCCACTAGTGTCATTGCATGTGTGTTCTTCCCACAGACCACACATGGATCCAACAGTGTCAGTGCATGTGTGTTCTTCCCATGAACCACACATGGATCCACCAGTGTCATTGCATGTCTGCTCTTTTCATGAACCACAGCTAGAGTCATTAGACGTGTGTTCTTCTCACAGACCATATATCACCAGTGTCATTGCATGTGTGTTCTTCCCAAAGACCACACATGGATCCACCAGTGTCGTTGCATGTTTGTTCTTCCCATGAACCACACATGGATCCACCGGTGTCATTGCATGTCTGCTCTTCTCATGAACCACAGCTAGAGTCATTGCATGTGTGTTCTTCTCACAAACCACATATCACCAGAGTCATTGCATGTGTGTTCTTCCCACAAACCACATATCACCGGTGTCATTGCATGTCTACTCTTCTCATTAACCACAGCTAGATCCACCCATGTCATTGGATGCATGTTCTCTTTATAAACCGCATATGGATACTAATTAACCTTAGGAGAGTCCTAACCTTAGTGTTAGACCGAGTCTTCTAGAAGGCACGCCCTAACATAGTTGTTCTGCTTGTCGATTGTTACATAACGTCCGATCGGGGCGCTTGGACGATTGGGATGGTTTTCGCGAGATTGATCCGTGAGTAGTCTGTTCTGCGGCATGATTGGCCATGCTTGCTCTGGACAAACTGGCAACAGCAGGGGCTCCCCTGTTGCGAGTGTCGCGACTCACGAGTTGAGCGGGCCATATCCCAGTGTCACGTCCCCATTACTTCTCTTCCTCCCTGTACTTCTATTCCTTCCCCTCGAAGCCACATTCCCCACTTCACTCCCATCCTGCCGTAGCCGCAAGCCGACGGGGCCGCCATCCCAATCCCCTCTCCGGCAGCCACCCCCCTCCCCTCTCGCCATGGGTTCAAGGGGAGACGACGAGGAAACGCGTCGTGACGACAGGGATGGTGATTTCGATGTGAGTCGTCTCATCTCTATCTCTATCATACGTGGCCAGTTATCTATTTTTTGAGCCAGATCTACTCCATTTACTCATGCGCGTATGATGTGTTAGGCCAACCAGATGATGTATGACGCCGACTATCACGGTTTAGCGGATGAAGACAGTCCTCTGCTATGTAAACATGGATATGTGCCCGCTAAATTTGTAGCGTTCGAAGGACGAAATGCAGGCAAGAGGTTTCTACGGTGTCAAGGACATCGTGCAATGATGCTAGGCGGAAGTTGCGGTGTTGTCAAATGGGTAGATCCAGAGTGGCCCAAATCGATGCAGAAAACGCTGGACAAACTATGGGAAATGACTGTTGAGTTGAAAGAATCCGCATTCAGCTCACTTTTTGACAGTGTTGAGATGAAGCTATGGGAACCAGTTGACACGACCAAGCATAAGCGAGATCTCATGGGGGTGGAAGACAAGGTTTGCAAAGTCGAGAAGGAGAGGGACGCGGCGTTGGCCCTGAAGGCTAAAGCAGAGCAAGAACTGACTCAAGCAAGGAAGGATCTTCACCAGGCCAAAGTCCTACAGTTCACAACTATGAGTATTGACACGTGCATGAGGAAAGATGCAGAGAAATAATTGAAGCTGTGCAAGGAAGATGCTAAAAGGAAGGAGCAGATGATTCGATCCTTGCTCTCGCAAGAAGATGCGCATAGGGCTAAGATTAGGAAGATCAAGGAGATGTGTGTTAACTAGTTCTATTTAGCTTAAGCCCCGTGCCTTTTTTAAGTTGTAATAGTTGTACTTGTTGACCTAGCGGTCTGAACTATTGGCCCCGGAGTCCTGGGAGTAAAAAAATTGGTCGCCCGTTAATCTGTCTTAACGCTGCATTACTTCCTTTTGTCTGACCAATGCCCCTTGGATATTCCACCCGTCGCTTCGTCGTCCTCGTGTACAAATAGGAGGCGCCACAGCTCGTCGCTTCGTCACCCATCCCCTCGCCCTCTCCAATCTCCACCACACTGTCCACCCCCTCGCTCCCTCTCCAATCTCCACCGTGCCGCCATGGAGATGCCCTCGCTGAACTTCTATGAGGCGGTGATGTTCTCGCACTTCGACATCCTCGCGCCGCCAGCCCTGATGGTGCCCCACGGATGGCGCATCAGCTATGCGGGGGTGCCGGTGGCTCTGCTTCTCTTCCCTGGCAGAGCCGTGATGGAGAGCGAAATCGCGGCGCGCCGCCTCTAGATGCCCGCATGGAAGAGGGCGCTGCCCCGGTACGCGGTGGCCAGCCCGTACTGGCCGGCGCTGTTCAAGAAGGAGCGGAAGGCCAAGATTGGCAACCGCATCGTTTACGGGCGCGTGGTGCACCGGGATCTCCGCAACCGAGAAGGGCGGGAGAGGTTCTGGTCCGTCCCTCGACGGACCAAGTTCACCGTCATCGCCGCCGCTCACCGCGAAGAGGTGCTCCGTCTCGCGTACAATGCAGAAATCGTGGAGGTTCCGTCTGACGAAGACAAGGAAGCCGGCGGCTCGGAGGACAGCGGCAGCAGAAGTGAAATTGTTGACTAGTTGGTTGAATTAATGTAGGATGTGAAATCACATCTTTGTTTAGAAGAATTTGTGGTTGAATTAATGAAATGCCTCGATTTAGATCTCTCTCTCGATTAATTTGTGGAAGAATTTGTGATTTAGATCAATTTCTGCCTCGATTTAGATCTCTGTCCCGGATTGGGAACGTAACCGTGGACCAAAGACACCTTTTCTACTAGTATATTCTGACACTGGTGGTTTGTTTAAACGTAATCTACGTGGATTGTGCCGCATGCAAATGACACAACCACAATTTATAAAGTGGAAGCACGTACATCCGGTTACTGGAGATCCGGGAGCTTCGCCAGATGCAGGGGATGCAGGAGCAGAGAGGCGGTGAGATATACGGGCTCAAGATTAGGCCAGAAAGTGGTACCCATTTCCTCCTCATCTGGGCATTATCGGTGAGAACATTGTTGTTTATGTTGCCACATCGTTATGCAGCATCTGAAATAAGTTGCTGCTTCGTGGAGTGTGGCAGCTTAAATAATTTATTTATGTGCCACTTACATTCCGTCGTATTTGGAGACCTCCTGCCCCTCAGCAA
This sequence comes from Avena sativa, assembly GCA_916181665.1. NCBI lineage: Eukaryota > Viridiplantae > Streptophyta > Magnoliopsida > Poales > Poaceae > Avena > Avena sativa. Next base: position 154,594,680 of record OV702289.1, on the reverse strand, counting down.
TCATGGAACCGGTGGATCATTGTTTTTAGATAGCAGTGGCACAATCACAATTTCGGATTCAACTACTGACTCGGACGTTTCCAAACCCTAAGTCGCGGTACATTTTACTCAGAGAACGTGGGTAGATTGTTTCGCCCAGCAACGTGCCACACACAGAGCGATCAGAATTTAACAGAATTACATATATAGGTTCAAGTTCAACACATTACTATGCATCTTCATTGCCAGCAGCCTTCTTTCGCAGCCTGGGTGCCAAGCCTTCATGTCCAATGCCTTCTTCATTTCCTGCCTTCTTCCTCTTCCTCGGTGCCAATTTTCTTAGCTTCACGTACTCTGCATCGCTGGGACAATGGGAACCAGAATCGTATCCAGCATCATCTTTCCACTCGTTTTTAATTTCTTCGGGCAGCAAAATGACTGACCCGGCATTCATGTTTCTAACCTTGCGACACTTCCTGTGAAAGAAACAAGACTATTGCATAACTGCCTAATATCTACAGAGTAAATAAAACAAAAATTACAATTCAGCACAAACATGCGAACCCCAAGCGACCTTTGCTTAGCAGGAGCTAACTGGGTTCGAGCAACCATCCTGTCCAAGAATAGAAGGGCGACTCCTAGTTGCAGCAGCTTCCACATCCAGTACATCACAATTCAGCTCAAACATGCAATCCGAAGCATACCTTTTCATCAACCCAATTAGCTGACTGTCACACAATATAGGAACATGGATGCCACGTTCATCCATGAAGCTGAACTTTGCAGTCTGCTTCGGCCATACTTCAACATGATTACACAGAGCAGCAACCATACCAGATATAGTGCAGATCTGTGCAGGCGCTTCTTCCATCGTGAAACAATGGCTTCCATACCACTTGCCTTGGAGTCGTACCTGTAGAGGACTACCGTAACCAGGTAAGGAGGGTACGCGCAGATCCCACTTGACAGAAAACTGTGGACAAAATATGTTTGTCAGTGTTGGGCTAACGAACAATTTGAGGTTCAGTAGCCAGCTAGCAGTTGTAATTAGTACGAATAGCAAAGACAAGGGTAGCTCACCCGCTTGTAGGAAGAACGTCTTCTTCCTTGATAGTAGGATCTGCCATCCTCCGAACTGCTCGGCTCGTCGGCGGTGAAGGCGGGGTAGAGCCTCGCAACGGCGGCTTGCGCCATTGGAGCTCGGTATTAGCGACTAGGCATAGCAACTGGGCGCAGCAACTTGGCCCTAGAAGTCAAATGTCCGAAGGGATCGTCCTGCCTGGAGGGTGGATTCCGACGCCACTGGTGCTAGGGGAAAGCTGGGAATGGATTTGTGAAATTGGTCAATGTATCCAACCCACTTAGCTGCTCGATTTTCCTAAGAGGTTGCCGCGTTGGCGCCCGCGTCACGGACAGATAACCAACATGTGTGTCCCGACCGTCTACATACTTCACGGGGCGGTTTAACGAAATGGTTGTATTTGGCAGGGGTGAGATGAGTTTGCCTCGAAATGGCCCCTCTCAGTAGTTGGCGGCCCAACTTTTTGAAACGCGGTAATTTCAGGCAACTTAGGTACCGCCATGCGCTGGCCTGCCAACTTTGGTACCGCAGACGAACAAGCCCTTTTCGAGCGCAGCACCTTGTGGGAGTCCAAGAGGCGCTGAAACTCAGCACTCCGATGGTTGGTGGTGACCTGCAAAGAGCAACTTTGGCTCAGTTGTATGCATATTCGAAGTGTACAAAATCCGGGCCAAGTGGAACTTAAGCCGGCTCTAGGTGTGTGCATGTTTGAAGTGTACAAAATCCGGGCCAAGTGGAACTTAACCCAGCTCTAGGTGTGTGCATATTCGAAGTATACAAAATCCGGGCCAAGTGGAACTTAACCCGGCTCTAGGTGTGTGCATATTCGAAGTGTACAAAATCCGAGTCAAGTGGAACTTAACTCGGCTCTAGGTGTGTGCATATTCGAAGTATACAAAATCCAGGCCAAGTGGAACTTAACCCGGCTCTAGGTGTGTGCATATTCGAAGTGTACAAAATTCGGGCCAAGTGGAACTTAACCCGGCTCTAGGTGTGGGCATATTCTAAACTACTAAGGAGCTACGCTAGTCCTCTAAGGAGCATCCGGCCGAGTAACAAGTTACTCCCCCGGAGGCTCGGGGACTAATGGATATGTCTCTAAGCACTTATGCGTATTAAGTAAAGGACAAAGTAGCGTACCTCCATCATCCGGCCAACAATGTTGATAGCCTTGGCTGCTGTGTTCATTTGTGCACTGAATTTGGCGGGCCCAAACTTCTCCGAGAGATTGTTGTTGGGATTGACGAACTCTGCTCTGTTCCAATTATTGACATATTCGATCAGAGCCGGAGGATAGCCCTCTCCACTGAGCATGTGGGGCGTGACCAAGCCTTTGGCGTGGGCCTCCTTCCTTGCAACTTGGGCGGCAGTAGGGCTGGTATGCAGTGCAAGTTTCTTGCCGCTAGCTGACACGGAGGAGGCATCTTTCTTCGGCAGCATAGACGCAAGCGTGCGCTGTCCAGCCTCGATGGATGTTGCCTTGGTGGCACCCGAACCTTTCTTAGCCTTGGGTTACTGTTGGGAGGCTGAGGCTTGAGCTGTTGATTTGGACTTGGGCGCAGCCTTGGTGCTAGCGGGGTCTTCTCGCCGAGTCTTGGAAGACTTGGACGAGGCAGAAGGAGTTGGTGCTAGTACTGGTGCTTGTGTTGCTGGTGCTGGTGTTGATGCTAGCGCTGGTGATTGTGCTGGTGCTGGTGTTGGCAGTGGTGTTGCTACTGCTGGTACCTCGGAGGTGGTAGGTTGCGGCTGAGCCGAGGAAGAGCTGGGAGCATCATCTACCTCGGCCGTGCCACTTCCCCCTGCTCCAAGATTGCCCCCCTCTGGACGAGGTGGACTAAGATCCGGTGTAGCCACCGAGCCTTCCTGGATTGGGCTCAGTGGGTGCGTGTCATCATCGCGAGGGGGAGATGGGGTACGCCGGAGAGGCGTAGTGATGCTAGAGCCACTCTGGGGAACCTCCACGGCAGCCCTATCAAATTAAGCAACGAATAACGAATTATATAACAAAGAGAGAGGTGTGAAGACAAAGAAACTTGAAGCAGAAAATGGTACAAGGAAAAAGAAGCTCACTCATTGGAGGTCGGAGGATCCTTGGGCTTGCGAGCTCTCTGAACTATGGCCTTAGTCGGAGGCTTGCTGGCGACCATGTCAGCGGACTTTTTCCGCCTTTTGGTTGTCTTGGGAGGCCCGAAAGAAGCAGCTGAGGTGGCAGCCCGTTTCTTAGACGCGGCTAGGGCCGGCTCACTCGAAGCGAGAGGGGGATCTTCATGGATCTGCCCAGCAGGGTTAGCTGAAGCCGAGAATGCGTAAGAAATGGGTACAGCGTCAAATACCTCCACCACCTCAATGTCGGAATCATCTTCATCGTCAAGCCAATTCCTTAAATAAGAGAAGTTACCAGAGGGTCGCTTGGTTGCGTCCGGGGTAGGCAGGAACATTTCCTGATCCGGCTCCTCCTCGTCTGAGACAAGTCGATCCTTCCCCCATTTGAGGGAAGGCTTGGTGCCATCTTCAAGGGTTTGGTGAAGAAACAACTAAAAGGAAAATGCAAAGGGATCAAATAAACAACACGCTCCGACATATGATATAACTCGGAGAAGGGGTAGGTAATGAGATTTACCGCAGGAGGAGGCTTGTCCCGGCAGTAATGCTCCAACCCCCACTCCCAATCAGCGGAGAAGTCCTTATCGGTCGTGAAGATGGCCTTGATCCGGCGGAAGATCTCAGTGTTGTTCAACTTGAAGCAGGAGGCCCGGTTGGGGTCAAGTCGCCAACTCAGGTGGCAGAGCTTGTGTGTACGCTTCTGTAGGGGGAAATCCGGTTGCGGATGAATGTGATCATCACGTCCTCGTTGTGCAGCCCCAGATCCTTCAGCTCCTGGAACCGCTTATTGACCTGATTCGCCAAGGCAGTTGGTGTCTTGGAAACCCGGTCCCACAGAGCTAGATTAGGAGGACCCATCGCGAAGGGGCGTAGCCGGAGCAGATCCTCATCCGAACCATTCCTCACGTAAAAGAAGGTCCGGGCCCAGCCCTTGCAGGAATCCAGCCCCGTGACATAGGGGAAGACAGATTGTTTCCAGGGTGAGATGGAGGCCACACCACATTGGGTCAGGTGCTTGTCCTCCGGGGCACGCAGCTTATCAGGAACAACTTTTCTCCGCAGACCAAAGAACCGGATCCAGAGCTCCTTGGTAGGCCACAGGCCGACGTACCCTTCTATGGCAGATGCGAAGGAGGAAAGGGAAGTGATGGCGTTCGCCGGGAGATGATGAGGCTGGAGTTCATAGACGTTGATAAAATCGTGGAAGAAATCACTCACTAGCAGGCCGAAGCCGCGCTAGAAGTGAGAAAGGAAGACGACGAACTCACCCGGATTGGCTGAGGGAGCGAGCTCCTCGGAGGCAAGGCGAGAAATCACGCCCTCGGGATGCGGCGGGTGCGGTAGAGCCAATTCAGGTCATCTTGGCACACCCAAGGACCGGCCCAGGCACCGCGCTCCATGGTTTCACCCCCTCCTCCATCTCTTCTTCAACGGCGGCGAGCTCCTCCTCGGTCATCTCCGGGTCACTGTCCTCACCGGCCCGATCGGCGGTGGAGGGCAGAGGCTTGGATTGGCACGGACCCGTGATGATGAAGCAGCACGGGAGCGGCAGCGAGGCTAATGCAAAGAAGGACGGCATGGCGGCGGCGCTACAGAGCAGATAGGGCGGCGGCGGCGCTGTCGCAAGGAAGAAGAAGAGGCAGAGGGGCACGAGAAGGGAAAAATAGCCAAGGGGTGCACCACTCCCCTATTTAACCACGCCCTAGCGGTGGGTAGTGGGATCGCGCTATGCATCGAGGCCACATGGTGTGGCCGTGTATCAGCTGGATCAGCCAATCAGAGGCAAGCCAGGGGAAGGGCCATAGGAAACAGAGGATCCCATGATGCGACGTGGTGATGCAGTTAACGAGGAGGCAGCTATGACGCGACGTTTGCAGCAGTAACCCCTGACAATAAGTGCAGTAACTGGCGCATGCCCTTAAAATGAGGCAAGATAATGATTACCCTCCACGTGGGACGTGGGGCAGCGTATGAGAGAAGGAAGGATAACCCGGAAAACTTAAGGGTAGCCTGGCTAGCGAGAGATGACTTGGAATGTGCCAAGGAAATGCTACGCCACGGGATCCGAGCTACAGAGTAACTCAGAAAAGGGAGCAAAAAGATTGAACCTGCCGTGGCCTTAGCAGCTAAAGTTGCTAAGACCGCACCAGCCTCGGGGACTAATGTTGGGGGATACCCCCGGGTAGGGTAACACCGGGGTATAAGGGCCGAGTTAGCCGAGGGATGACAAGGTCAAAGCGAAAGCTGGTCAGGTCACCTCAAGGCAGGACGACTTACAGAGTAACCCGGACCGGAGGATGTCCACCTGACTGTGTCCCGGCCGACTTATGTCGTATGCCGGCGGGCTATTTGTTATTTATATGCAGGTACCCACGGGGCCGGATTAACCAGGCATGATCCGGGTTATATCAGGCTTGCAAGAGAAGGAAGGTATCTCGCTGGTCAAAAGGTGATCTCTGTGTGCTGGAGCGTGAGTGAAGCGAACAGAGGGAGGGACCAGCGAGGCGTGGCCGACAAAGGTGACGCAGCCTATGTCGGATGACGCTGGCGCCGCAGAGGCTTAGGTAGCCTCTGCATGGCTTACGACGGCAAAAGGTGACCCGGTCGGTTTGCTATTTTGGGAGAGGCATATTCCCAGGAATATGCCTCCACGTATGCCCTAACTGGAGACCTAGCCTCCCCTTTATAAGGGGAACTAGGGTCTCTGTAGTTGGGGCTGGCTGGTTGGCGCGTGAGTAGTTGGTTCGTAGAGAGACAAGTAGTGTTGAGAGTAAGAGAGCTTCTTCTTCCTCCTCTCCCCAATACAGCTCAAGGAGCATGTGTAAACCTTGTGCACTTGGAGAATACACAGCATATGTGTGTAGAATCAGCACACCATCCCTCCCTGGATACCTCTAGCGCATATTGGCCCCACCTTTAGCCTATCCATGGCATCTGCCGTGACACCATCACGACAACAAATGGATTATTGGCGATGTCGGCTCAAGAGTAGGTTTTACCAGGTTGTCGGTCTCCTCTACCTTGGACTGGGGAAGTTCCACGACCTCGTCCCCGACCGCCTCCGCGTCCTCCTTGTCCTCCAGACCTGAAAGTTGTGTTGACATTCGCGGTTTCCAGATTAGGTTTCTCTTTCGAGGTGTTCTTGAGTTTCTGGGCCTACAGCTGCTTCGGCTGCTTATCCGACTATGGTACAACCAGTACGTACAACAGTCCCTCTGAATCCTCGTCGGCATCTGCATATTTGCTTACCGTTTCTATCAACTCTCCCAAATCAGTGACTTTGTCGCACTTTATTCGGGGCTTGTTCGTCTGTGGTACCAAAGTTGGCAGGCCAGCGCATGGAGGTACCTAAGTTGCCTGAAATTACCGCGTTTCGAAAAGTTGGGCTGCCAACTACTGAGAGGGGACATTTCGAGGCAAACTCATCTCACCCTGCCAAATTCAAACATTTTGTTAAACTGCCCCATGAAGTAGACGGTCGGGACCCTCATGTCGGTCATATGTCCGTGATGCAGGCGCCAACGCGGCAACCTCTTAGGCAAATCAAGCAGCTAAGTGGATTGGATGCGTTGACCAATTTCACAAATCCATTCCTAGATTTCCCCTAGCACCGATAGCGTCGGAATCCACCCTCTAGGCAGGATGATCCCTTTGGACATTTGACTTCTGGCGCCAAGTTGTTGCGCCTAGTTGCTGCGCCTAGTCGCTGATCCCGAGCTCTAATGGCGCATGCCGTAGCCGCTGTTGCGAGGCTCTAGCCCGCCTCGACTACCGATGAGCCGATCAGCTTGGTGGATGGCAGATCCTACTATCAAGAAAGAAGAAGTTATGTCTACAAGCGGGTGGTCTACCCTTCTCTTTGCTATTCGCACTAGTTACAACTGCTAGCTGGCTACTGAACCTCAAATTGTTTGTTAGCCCAACGCTGACAAACATATTTTGTCCACAGTTTTCTGTCAAGTGGGATATGCACGGACCCTCCTTACCTGGTTATGGTAGTCCTCTATAGGTACGACTCTAAGGGCAAGAGGTATGAACACCATTGTTTCACGATGGAAGAAGCGCCTGCTCAGATCTGCACTATATCTGGTATGGTTGCTGCTCTGCGTAATCATGTTGAATTATGGCTGAAGCAGACTGCAAAATTCAGCTTTATGGATGAACGTGGCATCATGGTTCCTATAACGTGTGACAGTCAGCTAATTGGGTTGATGAAAAGGTATGCTTCGACTGCCATGTTTGAGCTGAAATGTGATGTACTGGATGTGAAAGCTGCTGCAACTGGGAGTCACCCTACTATTCTTGGACAGGGTGGTTACTCGAACCCAATTAGCTCCTGGTAAGCAAAGATCTCTTGGGGTTCGCATGTTTGTGCTGAATTGTAATTTTTGTTTTATTTACTCTGTAGATATTGGGCAGTTATGCAACAGTCTTATTTCTTTGATAGGAAGCGCGCAAGGTTAGAAACATGACCGCAGGGTCAGTCATTTTGCTGCCCGAAGAAATTAAAAACGAGTGGAAAGATGTCATTTTGTTGTCCGAAGAAATTAAAAACGAGTGGAAATATGATGCTGGACACGATTCGGGTTCCCATTGTCCCGGCGATGCAGAGTACGTGAAGCTAAGAAAATTGGCACCGAGGAAGAGGAAGAAGGCAGGAAATGAAGAAGCCATTGCACGTGAAGGCTTGGCACCCAGACTGCGGAAGAACGCTGCTGGCAATGAAGATGCATAGTAATGTGTTGAACCTGAACCTATATATGTAATTCTGTTAAATTCTGATCGCTCTGTGTGTGGCATGTTGCTGGGCGAAACAATCTACCCATGTTCTCTAAGTAAAATGTACCGCAACTTAGGGTTTGCAAACGCCCGAGTCAGTAGTTGAATCCGAAATTGTGATTGTGCCACTGCTATCTGAAAACAAGGATCCACCGGTTCCAGGATTGCTGAGGGGCAGGAGGTCTCCAAATACGACAGAATGCAAGTGGAACAGAAATAAATTATTTAAGCTGCCACACTCCACGAAGCAACAACTTATTTCAGATGCTGCACAACAACGTGGCAACATAAACATCAATGCTTTCACCGATAATGCCCAGATGAGGAGGAAATGGGTACCGCTTTCTGGCCTAATCTTGAGCCCGTCTATCTCACCGCCTCTCTGCTCCTGCATCCCCTGCTTCTGGCGAAGCTCCCGGATCTCCAGTAACCGGGTGTACGTGCTTCCACTTTATAAATTGTGGTTGTGCCATTTGCATGCGGCACAATCCATGTAGATTACGTTTAAACAAACCACCAATGTCAGAATACACTAGTAGAAAAGGTGTCTTTGGTCCACGGTCACATTCCCAATTCGGGACAGAGATCTAAATCGAGGCAGAAATTGATCTAAATCACAAATTCTTCCACAAATTAATCGAGATAGAGATCTAAATCGAGGCATTTCATTACTTCAACCACAAATTCTTCTAAACAAAGGTGCGATTTCACATCCTACATTAGTTCAACCACTAGTCAACAATTTCACTTCCGCTGCCACTGTCCTCCAAGCCGCCGGCTTCCTCATCGCTGTCGGACGGAACCTCCACGATGTCCGCATTGTTCGCGAGACGGAGCACCTCTTCGCGTCGAGTGGCGGCGATGATGGTGTACTTGGTCCGTACAGGGACGAACCAGAACGTCTCCCGCCCTTCTCGGTTGCGGAGATCCCGGTGCACCACGCGCCCGTCAACGATGCGGTTGCCAATCTTGGTCTTCCGCTCCTTCTTGAATAGCGTCGGCCAGTACGGGCTGGCCGCCGTGTACCGGGGAAGCGCCCTCTTCCATGCGGGTGTCTGGCCGCGGCGTGCCGCGATTTTGCTCTCCATCTCGGCTCAGCCAGGTAGCGGAGCCACCGGCACCCCCGCAGAGCTGATGCGCCATCCGTGGGGCACCTTCGCGGCTGGCGGCGCGAGGATGTCGAAGTTGGCGAACATCACCGCCTCGTACAAGTTCATATCGGGCATCTCCATGGCGGCGCGGTGGAGATTGGAGAGGACGAGGGGATGGACGACGAAGCGACGCGCTGTGGCGCCTCCTATTTGTACACAAGGACGACGAAGCGACGGTCAGACAAAAGAAGTAATGTGGGGTCAGACAAAAGAAGTAATGCAGGGTCAGAGCAATTTTTTCCTCCCTGGAATACGGGACCAATAGTTCAGACCGCTAGGTCAACAAGTACAAATATTACAACTTAAAAAGGCATGGAGCTTAAGCTAAATAGAACTAGTTATCACACATCTCCTTGATCTTCCTAATCTTAGCCCGATGCGCATCTTCCTGCGAGAGCAAGGATTGATTTGTCTGCTCCTTCCTTTTAGCATCTTCCTTGCACAACTTCAATTGTTTCTCTGCATTTTTCCTCATGCACTTGTCAATACTCGTAGTTGTGTACTGCGGGACTTTGGCCTGGTGGAGATCATTCCTTGCTTGAGTCAGTTCTTGCTCTGCTTTAGCCTTCAGGGCCAACGTCGCGTCCCTCTCCTTCTCGACTTTGATAACCTTGTCTTGCACCCACCTGAGATCTCGCGTATGCTTGGTCGTGTCAACTGGTTCCCATAGCTTCGTCTCAACACTGTCAAGAAGTGAGCTGAATACGGATTCTTTCAACTCAATAGTCATTTCCCATAGTTTGTCCAGCGTTTTCTGCATCGATTTGGGCCACTTGAGATCTACCTATTTGACAACACCGCAACTTCCGCCTTGCATCATTCCACGATGTCCTTGACACCGTAGAAACCTCCTGCCTGCGTTTCGTCCTTCGAACGCTACAAATTTAGCGGACACATATCCATGTTTACATACCAGAGGACTGTCTTCATCCTCTAAACCGTCATAGTCGGAGTCATACATCGTCTGGTTGGCCTAACACATCATACGCGCATGAGTAAACAGATTAGATCTAGCTCAAAAAATAGATAACTGGCCACAGATGATAGAAATAGAGATGAGACGACTCACATTGAAATCACCGTCCCTGTCATCACGACGCGATTCCTCGCCGTCTCCCCTTGAACCCATGGTGAGAGGGGAGGGGGGTGGCTGCCGGAGAGGGGATTGGGATGGAGGCGTCGTCGGCTTGCGGCTATGGCAGGATGGGGGTGAAGTGGGGAAAGTGGCTTCGAGGGTAAGGAAGAGAAGTACGGGGAGGAAGAGAAGTAATGGGGACGGGACACTAGGATGTGGCCCACTGAACTCGTGAGACGTGACACTCGCAACAGGGGAGCACCCAGTGTTGCCAGTTTGTCCAGAGCAAGCGTGGCCAATCATGCCGCAGAACAGCCTACTCGCGGATCGCTCCCACGAAGACCATCCCAATCGTCCAAGCGCCCCAATCGAACGGTATGTAACAATCGTCAAGTATAACAACTGTGTTAGGGCATGCCTTCTAGAAGACTCGGTTTAATGGCTACCCATGCAACGACACTAGTGTATCCATGTGTGGTTTGTGAAAAGAACAGACATGCAATCACACTAGGTGGATCCACATGTGGTTTATGGAAGTAACAGACATGCAATGACTCTAGCTGTGATTCATGAAAAGAACAAACATGCAATGACACTGGTGGATCCATGTGTGGTTCATGGGAAGAACACACATCCAATGACACTGGTAGACTCTTGTTGTGGTTCATGAAAAGAACATACATGCAATGACACTAGTGGATCCATATGTGGTTTGTCAGGAGAACACACATGCAATGACACTTGGTGTGGTTCATGAAAAGAACATACATGCAATGACACTGGTGGATCCTTATGTGGTTTGTGAGAAGAACAGACATGCAATGACAGTGGTGGATCCTTATGTGGTTCATGAAAAGAACTAACATGCAATGACACTGGGTGTGGTTCATGAAAAGAAATGACATGCAATGACACTAGGTGTGGTTCATGAAAAGAATAGACATGCAATGACACCGGTGGATCCATGTGTGGTTTATGGAAGTAACATACATACAATGACTCTAGCTATGGTTCATGAAAAGAACATACATGCAATGACACCGGTGGATCCACGTGTGGTTCATGAGAAGAACACACATCCAATGACACTGGTAGATCCTTATGTGGTTCAAGAAAAGAAGTGACATGCAGTGACACTGGGTGTGGTTCATGAAAAGAACAGACATGCAATGACACTGGTGGATCCTTATGTGGTTTGTTTAGAAGAACACACATGCAATGACACTAGGTGTGGTTCATGAAAAGAATAGACATGCAATGACACTGGTGGATCCGTATGTGGTTCATGAAAAAAACAGACATGCAATGACACTGGTGGATCCTTATGTGGTTCATGAAAAAAACAGACATGCAATGACACTGGTGGATCCTTATGTGGTTTGTTTAGAAGAACACATATTCAATGACACTGGGTGTGGTTGATGAAAAGACCAGACATGCAATGACACTGGTGGATCCTTATGTGGTTTGTTTAGAGGAATAGACATGCAATGACACCGGTGGATCCATGTGTGGTTCATGAGAAGAACACACATCCAATGACACTAGTAGATCCTTATGTGGTTCATGAAAAGAACAGACATGCAGTGACACCAGGTGTGGTTCATGAAAAGAACAGACATGCAATGACACTGTGTGTGGTTCATGAAAAGAACAGACATGCAATGACTCTAGCTGTGGTTCATGAACAGAACACACATGCAAGGACACTAGGTGTGGTTCATGAAAAGACATACATACAATGACACTGGTGGATCCTTATGTGTGGTTCATGAAAAGAACAGACATGCAATGACACTGGTGGATCCTTATGTGGTTTGTTTAGAAGAACACACATGCAATGACACTGGGTGTGGTTGATGAAAAGAACAGACATGCAATGACACTAGTGGATCCTTATGTGGTTTGTTTAGAAGAACACACATGCAATGACACCGGTGGATCCACGTGTGGTTCATGAGAAGAACACACATCCAATGGCACTGGTAGATCCTTATGTGGTTCATGAAAATAACAGACATGCAGTGACACCGGGTGTGGTTCATGAAAAGAACAGACATGCAATGACATCGGTGGATCCATGTGTGGTTTATGGAAGTAACAGACATGCAATGACTCTAGCTGTGGTTCATGAAAAGAACACGCATGCAATGACACTGGGTGTGGTTCATGAAAAGAACGGACATGCAATGACACTGGTGGACCCTTATGTGGTTTGTTTAGAGGATCATACATGCAATGACACTGGTGGATCCATGTGTGGTTCATGAGAAGAACACACATCCAATGACACTGGTGGATCCTTATGTGGTTTGTTTAGAGGAACAGACATGCAATGACACCGGTGGATCCTTATGTGGTCTGTCTAGAGGAACACAATGCAATGACACCGGGTGTGGTCCATGAAAAGAAAAGACATGCAATGACTTATGTGGTTTGTTTAGAAGAACACACATGCAATGACACTGGGTGTGGTTCATTAAAAGAACATACACGCAATGACATTGGTGGATCCTTATGTGGTTTGTTTAGAGGAACATACATGCAATCACACAGGTGGATCCATGTGTGGTTTATGAGAAGGACACACATCCAATGAAATCTAGTGGATCTATCTTGGCATAATTTGATGTATTCCACGATGTATTTCATTGTACAAGACACTTTCCATTTTTATACTACTCAGTTTTGCCCTTGGTTTTATGTGGTACTACTTAGTTTTGCCCCCCCTCTCTGTCTTTCGTAGAAGCCCAAACCTGTGCTCACCCTGTTTGCTACTCCCTGATTGGTTGTCATAGTTGTCACGCGGATCGTGCGCACCAACCGTTGATTCTATGCGATCCAGCGATGATCGTTGCACACGTCGTGCCCTTCACATTACAGCGTGAGACAGCACGGACGTCTCCCTCCGCGAAACTTCTACAGGAAGGAACACGATGCCATCCATGGAAAAAGTCGTCGAGCGGTCATGTCAAGTTTAATCAAGTCTGAAAAGCCTACTACTGCTACTACAACTCATGCACAAGGCAACGGGGTCATCGAGTGCACGGTTATCGACGGGGCGCTACAATTTATTGCCACTTGATTTTAATCAGACATATCCCATTTTTACGCAGCGCTCTCGATCTCACTTCCAACTGGGCCCTACTGCTAGTAAATTCCATTAGTCAAGGGCCCCCCTCGAGTAGATCTAACGTTTCTAGAAATTAGTTCCGGGCCACTTGCATGCAGTGGAATCGAGGTCTGCCTTGAGCGTGTTTTCAATGCAGCTCTAAAGTGGAGATCGTGGCTATTTCAAAAAAAGGGAACCGAAAAAAAGGGTGGAGATCGTGGTAGCCCCCTCCCACCACACGTGTCCACTCGAGGACTACGAACGGTCCAGTGTTTATAACCCTCCTCGACCTTCTTCTTCCATGAGCTCCTGTCATTTCCCTCCAGCATGTCTAGTCCCAAGACCCCAATCTACACCTGCCACGCACTGAAGCTCCCTCGTTTGCACTACCTCCTTCCCTTGGTGCGCCATGAAGCGTACGCATGGAGACGATCCGGAGGTGAAGCCAGTTGAAGGCGCAGCAGCAGATGGCTCGGTCGTCGCCAAGCAGGCGGAGGCGTCTTCTCCGGGCACGAACGCCGCTCATCGCCGCGTCGTCAAGGGTGCGAGCTCATCCGTCCAGCCAGTAGCCATCGTCGCCGAGCAGCAGGTGGTAGCCATCACCGCCGACCAGCAGGTGGTAGCCATCGCCGCCGAGAAGTAGGTGGTAGCCATCGCCGCCAAGTAGCAGGTAGTAGCCATCACCGCCGAGCAGCAGGTGGCCGACAACATCATGGTGCCAGCGGCAGATCTATATGGGGGGCAGGCAGCAGGCGGAGGCAATCCGGTGATCTACATCGATGACCCCATCACCGTTCAAGAAATCTTCGATGCAATCGTGGAGAATGATGAGTTCGAGGAGGAGGTCCCTGATGAGGAGTCCGGTACTACATTGCTAGCTTCTCTAGTCGCAGCCGTAGTTTTCACTGTTCATACATAGGATTTGCTCAATCGTTAACAGATTCTTTTGCTCTTGAAGTAGGGTAGTATATATATGATTCGATCGGTTGATTGATGCATCTGCCATCTAGTCACAAAACCCCAATCCGTCTAGTCACAAAACCCCAATCTTCTCATCTGCCATCTAGTTGAGTTTGCTAGTTGAGTGTTCGATACACAGCAGGCCTATAACATTACATTTCTATTCCTTACTGAGCCCAATGAGTCAATTTTCCCCCAAAATAGTGCAAGGGCATCTGATGGTGTAGTTTTCTTAGGGATGGTTAGTGAACCTGAGGCAGCAATGCACATAAACAATATAGGTTGTGCTGTTGGTATTTTGGTTCTCCGACTCCATCACTGAAAAAATGAGGCCCTAATTTTTCTCTCATATGGAACCTAAATATATAATATTTGTATTGTTTCTGATCTATGAATGCATTGTATGATGCATTTCTATATCCCTGAATATTGTTTTGTACGATTACATTTCAATTTCTTATTGTGGCCAATGATTCAAATTTGCCCCAAAGAGAGGCAGACACATTGGTGTCAAATTTTTTCAGGGATGAGTGTGCGAACCTGGGGCCATGTACAAGATCAATATAAGCTATGCAATTGTTACTTGGTTCTCTTACGCCATCTCTGTAGAAACTTATGAGGCTGCAATCTTTATTCTACATTCATAGAACTATGATATTTGAATTATCCATTCCATGCATATAGTGTATAAGAATTATATATTAGTTTGTCACTGAGGCCGATGATTGAAATTTTCCCCAAAAGAGTTCAAGGGGAGACACGTATGATGGTGTGGTGTTTTAAGGATGGGTTGGTGAACCTGAGGCAGCAATGCACACAAACAATATAGGTTGTGCTGTTGGTACTTTGGTTCTCCAACTCCATCTCTGAAACAAATTATGAGGCCCTTGATTTATTCTCATATGGAACTACATATATAATCCTCGAATTGTTTCTGATCTTTTAATGATTGGTATGTGATACATTGCAAATGTATCTATAATTTTTGATGTATATATAATCTGTTGCTTGCAACTTAATACTGGAGGGGGTTCGGATGATAACCTGAAGGTGGATTATTAGTCATAGATGCAGTTGGATGGCGGTCTATGTATTATGTTGTATTACCCAATCAAGTCTCAAAGGAGTCAAGATGATTAGTATATGCATGTATTGCTTTCTCGGTGTTTGTCAATTGCCCCGCTGTAATTTGTTCACCCAGCATGTTATCTATCTAAGGAGAGCCACCTCTAGTGAACTATGGATCCCGGTCCTTGTCTTTTACATACAATCTACAATTTGTTTCTGCTTTGTGTTTACTTTCTGCAAACTTTTACTTCTTTCCATTCGATACGTTTAATCCTTTGTTTTCCGTAAAACACGGTGAGATTGACAACCTCATCGCAAGTTGGGGACAAAGTTCTGTGGTTGTGTTGTGTAGGTCCCCACGTTGCTACTAGCACCGGTAGTGCGCCCTGCCAAAGGTCAGCTAGTAACACCTTTGGGGTGTTTCCTTGCTCCTACTAGTTCGATTAAACCTTGGTTTCATAACTGAGGGAAAACTTACTGCTGTGCTCATCATACCTTCCTCTTGGGGTTCCCAACGAGCTCTACGTTGAAAGTCGATTGCATCAAGATCTTTTCTGGCGCCATCGTCGGGGAGTCAAGGACATCTTCACAAGGGGAGTCCCGCATAACCAATCTCTTTACTTTGTTGTTTTTGATTTGCTTGGTTTCTTTTTGCTTTGTTTGCTTGTTTTGTTTAAAAAAACACAAAAAAATTAGTTTTACTAGTTTGCTTTCTTATTTGAAAATCCAAAAAAAATGACTACCCTTGAAAACACTAAGTTGTGTGACTTCACTAGCACCAACAACAATGATTTTATGAGCACTCCAATTGCTCCACCTGTGGCTGAAAATACTTTCTTTGAGATAAATCCTGCTTTGCTCAATCTTGTTATGAGAGAACAATTTTCTAGTATTGGTAATGAAGATGCTGCTTCCCATCTAAATAACTTTGTTGAACTTTCTGAGATGCAAAAGCATAGGGATATAGATGGTGATATTATTAAACTGAAATTATTTCCTTTCTCTTTGAGAGGAAAAGCTAAAGAATGGTTGAATTCCTTAACTAGGAATAGTATTGATTCTTGGACTAAGTGCAAAGATGCTTTTATTGGAAAATACTACCTCCTGCTAAGATTATATCCATGAGAAGTGAAATAATGAAGTTTAAACAACTTGATAATGAGCATGTTGCTCAAGCTTGGGAAAGAATGAAATCTTTGGTAAAGAATTGTCCCACTCATGGACTGACTGCTTGGATGATCATCCAAACTTTTTATGCAGGATTGAACTATTCTTCAAGGAACCTATTGGATTCAGCTGCTGGAGGTACCTTTATGACCATCACTTTGGGTGCTGCAACAAAATTATTGGATAATATGATGGTTAATTATTCTGAATGGCATACTGAGAGAGCTCCACAAGGTAAGAAGGTAAATTCTGTTGAAGAAACCTCCTCCTTGAGTGATAAGATTGATATTATTATGTCTATGCTTGTTAATGGGAAAGCCCATATTGATCCAAATAATGTTTTTTTAGCCTCTTTGGTTGCTCAAGAAGAGCAAGTTGATGTGAACTTCATAAGAAATAACAACTTTAGCAACAATGCTTATGGTAATAATGCTTATAGGAACAATTTTGGTAACAACAGTTATAAACCTTATCCTCCCAACAATGGTAATGCTTATGGAAATTCTTACAACAATAATAAGAGTGCTCCTTCTGAACTTGAAGTTATGCTTAAAGATTTTATTAGTAAACAAACTGCTTTCAATAAAACTATTGAGGAAAAACTCTCTAATGCTAAAAGAAATATAGCATCTTTGGCTGAAGCTCGATCTTCTTTGAATAAAATGGCTGCTAAACCTGAAACTAATGAGAATCCCTTTGCAGCTACTAATGCCATACAAGTAAGAATTGATGAAAATGTTAGACTATTAGCTGAATTACATGCTAAGTGGGAAAGAGAAGATGAAATTGCTAGAAACATTAGTGTTTCTGCTATCACCACCACTAGTGTTGAGGCTAGTAATAGTTCTACTACTTTAGATGATAAAGTTGATTTTGATCTTGATGGTTGCAATATCTCTGAAGTTATTAAGTTCCTACAAAAGCTTGCTAAAAGTCCTAATGCTAGTGCTATGAACATGGCCTTTACAAAACACATTACCGATGCTCTCATAAAGATTAAGGAAGAAAAGATGAAACACAAAGCTTCTATTCCTATAAAACAAGAGGATGGTTGGGAACCCATCATTAATATGAAAGTGAATGACTTTGATTTCAAAGCTTTGTGTGATCTTGATAGTAGTGTTTCTATTATGCCTAGAAGGATCTATGATATGCTTGATTTGCCTCCTCTTGAAGATTGCTATTTGAATGTCTCACTTGATGATAATGGTAAAAAGAAACTCATGGGGAGTCTTAATGATGTTCTTATTATGGTTAATGATTCCTATGTCCCCGTTGATTTCTATGTTTTGGATGTTGAATACAATGCTTCTTGTCCTATTACTTTGGGAAGACCTTTTCTTAGAACTGTTGGTGCCATCATTGATATGAAAGAAGGCACCATTAAAAATCAAATCCCACTCAAGGAAGGTATACAACACTTCCCTAAAAAGAGAGAAAAGATTTCTTTTGCTTCTCCTATGAAAACAAAATTTGGTCTTAATGCTTCTTCATTTGAGAACACTTGATTCTTTCTTTGCTTCTTATGCCTAACTTAAAGGCGTTAAAGAAAAGTACTTGTTGGGAGATAACCCAAGAGTTTTAGATGAGTCTTGGAAGTTATTACCTCTGTAATAACCTCTCCTTATCCTTTTTATTTGCTTTTTGTGCCAAGAGTAACCTCTAATGAGAGTGAAGTAATGATTGGGAAAGTTGCTGTCCCGAAACAGATTTTTCTGCTTCACCGTAAAAATTCCTGAGTGAGTTCTGTACGTCGGATTGATCTGTAATTGTTTGTGCTTCTTCCCCAGGTTGTTATCTAACTTTCGTTAGTTCAACACTTTTTGATTTGAGCAACAGAAGGTCTTAGAAAAAATTCGTCTTTACCTGCTGGTCTGTTTTGACAGATTTCTGCCATTTTCTGCATTTGCTTCTTGTTAGTTCCTTCTTGAGTTCCTTTGGGGAATTGAGATTTTTGAAGGAAGTGCTACAGTAGCTAGTGTTCTAATGGAAGTTTATTTGGTGTTAGAACTGAACCTTGAGACTTATTTATCTTAAGTGCACTAATGTTGCTAATGAGATTGTGTGAAGTTTTGTATGAAGGAAAATTTTCAGGTGTATGGAAGGAATGAGTAATGAGATGAAGGATGGACTAAAGCTCAAGCTTGGGGATGCCACGCGTGTCACCCCAAGAAATATCCAAGAAGTGCAAGCGTCAAAGCTTGGGGATGCCCAAGGCCTCCCCTTCTTCATCAATAAAATTTTTAGGTTTCTTCCAAATGCTTCATTTTTATTGTTTCATGCACAGTTGTGTTTTTCTTGGAGCGTCTTCCTTTTCGTTTTCGTTTTGGTTTTTAGTTTGCTTGGTTTGCTTAGTTTTCTGAATAAGTTGGTTGGACCCCCTCTTTCATACATTGGTTTGCAAATAGTTTGGTTTGGTTTGGAAAAGAGTAGGAAAGTTCATACTTATGTGGTAAAAAGAGCTTGTTTTTGACTGTGGCTATGCTTTGTCATGCCATGTTTGATAATGTTCTGGCTTTATGCTTAGTATTCTTTGCTGTAGCATGACTTGTTATAAACAATTGAGATTGCTTAATGTGTCTTGGATGAATCATGCGTTGTTTTAGCATATTAAAGCATAGTATAGTGGTATTCTCCTTTGATGCTTTATTTGGGTTGACTTGGTGCATGCTCACACCATGTTATGACTTTCACAAATCACCATATCCTTTATGATCCTTTAGTTTTCAACTTGTAGTATCACTTTATGCTTTGATCAATGATGTTTTGTCGCTCTGCATGATTATGGCCATTATTGCTCTCTTAGTTTGTCGCTCCCAGTCTTTTGCTAGCCTCCAAAACAAGGTATGAGTTCCACTCATGCATCCAACTCCCTAAACCATGTTTTTCCAAAGAGTCCACCATACCTAACTACTAGCTTATGCTACTCCAAGTATATTCATGCTTTTGTCTACCTTTCACTTGTTATGAGAAAACTAGTGATTAAAGCTCTCACGAACTTGATGGCACACTTTACTTTATTGCCTCTAATAAACTTGAACCATTGGGTCCTTCTTTGTTGCGTATATGCTTGCGCTTTATAAGTTGAAGTTAGCAGAACCATGTTTCATGGGGAACGCTTTCAACATTGCACTTGTACTTTGTACCAAGTTGATATTATGTTCTTTTGCTTACAGATCCCGGTGGTGTGAAATAAAAGTGGAACTTGTAAGATCATGGAGTCTGTATGTGTGTTAGAGAAACGCCTCGGCCACTAGCGTAAGCCATGCCTAATCATGGTGGAAACTTGCAGCATCACCATAATGAGCACTCTATGAAGCATCCTCAATAAAAACCTATGCAAATAGCAAATAAAAAGATCGCTGAGATGCTCATTGTCTGCTTGCCTTGTCATTTTGATTATGGGAAAGCTCCCGTATCATGTGCAAGGGGTACCCCGTTGGCGGTTCTTAATGATACACATATACTTACAATGACAAGAGCTTACTCGTGACTAAAGTTGAGTAGCATGAGGATCGGTCTTCGTAAGTAAGGGGCATGAGATTTCGGTTTATAACTTGTCAAGCATATCCTCTTAGTTGTGTCACTTTAACCTTAATCACCTTCAAGATGCGTATGATAGGGGCAATGAGAGCTGAAAGCTATAAGTACCATAATTTTTGGAAGCTCTTTATGGGACTTGAATCCCTACTTCCTTTTATAAAAGGCCTTTCTTCCACCATTATATTGAGTCTCCACCTTCTACCTTTATGCACCTACTTTGAGAGCATAGTGGTCATTCTTAGTTCTATGTGCATTGTCCCAAGACTAGTTGATTGATGCATAACTTGTTATTGCTTGTTTGAAACTATTGTATCTAGTCACTCTTATGAACTTTGAAGGTGTCCTATGCATTTATATTTGCTACTCTATTGAGGGACAAGCTAAATACTATTATGCTATGTTTTCTTTATGTGAAACAAACAAACGTCTTGCAAAGCATGTTATTCATGAATCTTTTGTTTGTGCCTTTTCATGTTGCATCATAGTTTCTTTGCTTATTGCTAGAACTTTGTCTTTCATGTTATGATTGAAGTACTTTGATCCCAGCTTTGATGTTTTGCAAATACTTTGATCAAGTCTTTGATGGTGCATGTCACCTTAAAAATTATTTATTTTTATCACTTACCTACTCGAGGACGAGCAGGAGTTAAGCTTGGGGATGTTGATACATTGCAAATGTATCTATAATTTTTGATGTTCCACGCTTGGTTTTATCCACTTTCTTGTGTTTTGTTCCAACTTTGGAGTACTTTTCATATGATTTCTTGGACTAACCTATTAACAAGAGCCACAGTGCCAGCTGCCTGTTTTCTGCTGTTTTTGGTTCCAGGAAAGTCAGAAAATGAATATTCTCGGAATTGGACGGGACAAAAGCCAAAGTGCCTATTTTCCCGAAAGGGATCAAGTGCCAGAATACGAGACAGAGAGGAGCCAAGGGCCGGCCACACCACCTGGCCGCGCAGCCAGGATTGGCCTGCGCCAGGGGGTGGTCTGGCCGACCCCAACACCCCCTCGGCCTCTCCTTCCGCCTATAAGTTGCCCTCAGGACGAAAACCCTAGGTACCCGATCAAAAATCCACGAAAGAGTCTGTAGCCGCCGTCATCTCCATCCCTAGATCGGGAGGGATCTGAAGCTCTTCCCGGCACCCTGCCGGAGAGGGGAATTCACCCTGGAGGCCTTCTTCATCACCATGCAAGCCTCCGGTATGATGCGTGAGTAGTTCATCCTTGGACTACGGATCCATGTAGTAGCTAGATGGCTGGTTTCTCCTCCTTTGTGCTTTCATGTTTAGATCTTGTGAGCTCCGTTCATGATCAAGATCATCTATTTATAATTCATACATGTTGTTTTTGCGGGGATCCGATGGATATTGAGATGCTATTTCAGATTGATTATTGATTCTATCATGTCTTTGTTATTTGAGATCTTGCATGCTTTTCGTTGTTAGTAGCTATCTTGGCCAAGTAGATGCTAGCAACTCCAAGAGATAGTATTTATGCTCGATAGTGGGTTCATGCCTCAGGTAATCTGGGGAAGTGACAGAAATCTCTAAGGTACTAGATGTGCTGTTGCTACTAGGGAGAAAACAACAATCCTTTGTTCATAGAACAATTGTATTGTTTACCTTACACGCAGTTCGTAAAGCAATAATCTGTTGCTTGCAACTTAATACTGGAGGGGGTTCGGATGATAACCTAAAGGTGGATTATTAGTCATAAATGCAGTTGGATGGCGGTCTATGTATTATGTTGTATTGCCCAATCAAGTCTCAAAGGAGTCAAGATGATTAGTATATGCATGTATTGCTTTCTCGATGTTTGTCAATTGCCCCGCTGTAATTTGTTCACCCAGCATGTTATCTATCTAAGGAGAGCCACCTCTAGTGAACTATGGATCCCGGTCCTTGTCTTTTACATACAATCTACAATCTGTTTCTGCTTTGTGTTTACTTTTTGCAAACTTTTACTTCTTTCCATTCGATACGTTTAATCCTTTGTTCTCCGCAAAACACGGTGAGATTGACAACCTCATCGCAAGTTGGGGACAAAGTTCTGTGGTTGTGTTGTGCAGGTCTCCACATTGCTACTAGCACCGGTAGTGCGCCCTGCCAAAGCTCAGCTAGCAACACCTTTGGGGTGTTTCCTTGCTCCTACTAGTTCGATTAAACCTTGGTTTCATAACTGAGGGAAAACTTACTGATGTGCTCATCATACCTTCCTCTTGGGGTTCCCAACGAGCTCTACGTTGAAAGTCGAGTGCATCAGTATGATGCATATGTATATGAATGGTTTCGATCATAAGTATTTTTAACATGTACCTAAAGATTAATTGTTTGGTTTTTTATTTATAATTACAATATTTAGGCTTGTTTTTGTACCTGACTATGTATATCCCTAAATATTGTTTTGTACGATTACATTTCAATTTCTTATTGTGGCCAATGATTCAAATTTGCCCCAAAGAGAGGCAGACACATTGGTGTCAGATTTTTTCAGGGATGAGTGAGCGAACCTGGGACCATGTACAAGAACAATATAAGCTGTGCAATTGTTACTTGGTTCGCTCACGCCATCCCTGAATAAATGTATGAGGCTGCAATCTTTATTCTACACTCATATAACTATGATATTCGAATTATCTATTCCATGTATTCATAGTGTATAAGAATTACATTTTAGTTTATCACCGAGACCGATCATTGAAATTTGCCCCAAAAGAGTTCAAGGGGAGACACGTATGGTGGTGTCGTGTTTTAGGGATGGGTTGGTGAACCTGAGGCAGCAATGCACACAAACAATATAGGTTGTGTTGTTGGTACTTTTGTTCTCCAACTCCATCTCTGAAACAAATTATGAGGACCTTGATTTATTCTCATATGGAACTACATATATGATCCTTGAATTTTTCCTGATCTTTTAATGATTGGTATGATGCATATGTATATGAATGGTTTTAATCATAAGTATTTTTAACATGTACCTGAATATTAATTATTTGGTTTTTTATTTATAATTACAATATTTAGGCTTGTTTTTGTACCTGACTATGTATATCCCTAAATAATGTTTTGTATGATTACATTTCAATTTCTTATTGTGGCCAATGATTCAAATTTTCCCTAAAAGAGAGGCAGACACATTGGTGTCAGATTTTTTCAGGGACGAGTTAGTGAACCTGGGGCGATGTACAAGAACAATATAGGCTGTGCAATTGTCACTTGGTTCACTTACGCCATCCCTGTAGAAACTTATGAGGCCTTAATCTTTATTCTACATTCATAGAACTATGATATTCGAATTACCTATTCCATGCATTCAGTGTATAAGAATTACATTTTAGTTTGTCACCGAGGCCGATGATTGAAATTTGCCCCAAAAGAGTTCAAGGGGAGACACATATGACGGTGTCGTGTTTTAGGGATGGGTCGGTGAACCTGAGGCAGCAATGCACACAAACAATATAGGTTGTGCTGTTGGTACTTTTGTTCTCCAACTCCATCTCTGAAACAAATTATGAGGACCTTGATTTATTCTCATATGGAACTACATATATGATCCTTGAATTTTTCCTGATCTTTTAATGATTGGTATGATGCATATGTATATAAATGGTTTTAATCATAAGTATTTTTAACATGTACCTGAATATTAATTATTTGGTTTTTTATTTCTAATTACAATATTTAGGCTTGTTTTTATACCTGACTATGTATATCCCTAAATAATGTTTTGTATGATTACATTTCAATTTCTTATTGTGGCCAATGATTCAAATTTTCCCCAAAAGAGAGGCAGACACATTGGTGCTAGATTTTTTTAGGGTTGAGTTAGTGAACCTAGGGCGATGTACAACAACATTACAGGTTGTGCAATTATTACTTGGTTCGCTGACTCCATCCCTAAAGAAACTTATGAGGCCCCTAGATCTATCCTACATTCACTCTGATGCAATTATTTGTCATTGTGTTGAGATGAAATGATATATGAACCGATCAAACTATTGCTGAGATGCTTTATCTTTGATATCCATGGATATATTGTCTTACATATACATGTTGTCAATTCTTGAGTTGTAATACAATTCAATCATATGTATGAGTTCTAAGTTATGTTCTTAAAAATCAATAGAGAATGATGATGAAGTGAACGATAGCAAGGTATCCAGGGACAACAAGAGCCGCTACGTGCTGAGGCGGTTACGGTGTGGGCTAATCCGTTTCCACCGTAGGGGTAGACTATTTTGCCCATTCTATGGCAGAGCAATCAACGTGGACCTCAACAGCATGATCCAGCACGCGGATGGCGTTGGCAGAGGAGGAGGAAGAAGGCATAGACCGATTACCTTGGCGCAACACGCAGCCTACGGCAAATTCCCCAGGAGTATGTCAGGACTGGCCTGTATCCCATCGACTAGGCTGTCGCTGCCTCTTGCTGATAAACCCCTGCCCTGCTAGGCGTCTCCGTGTCTCGGCCTCCTGCTGCAGCCCCTGCTTTTATTTTGTTCTAGTTAACTATTACATGTGTGTGGCATGTAAGACAATATATTTGTGGTGTCTCTGGTGAACCTTCTATATTAATCTACTCCTTTATATGGAATGCCTTAAAGTTTCTAGTGTTCAATTATATTTACTGATCATGCTCATGCACACTACAAAATATTTCTAGTGCTCGATTATATTATAATTGTCAAGAAATACATCAACAAGTTAAATTGGTCGAAATTTTGTATTGAAGTAACTAAATGTATCACACACATAATAAACTAGAAACTAAAATCTAGTTCAAACACATAATGTATCACCACCACTTATTATCGTCCTTGACTTGCTTCCCCTTCAGCTGCTTGATGTCGCCACCGTCCCAAGATGCCTGCTCGTCCTGAAACCGCTTTCTGTCATCCTCGCGCTTCTTCTCCTGAGCTAGCTTGCAACCAGGGCATAGATCTCTCGCGAAAAACCCCGCCTTAACCATCCCATCTTTCATGGTAATGAGCTTAGTGTACAACTCGTATGCCATGTAGGCGTCTCTGGCTGCATACTCGAGGTGCACCTGGCTCATCGGCTTCCACTCCCAGTAGTCATGATCGAGTCGCTTCAATTTCTTCAGTTTTTCATAGGATTTATCGATGATTTCTGCTGCCAGATCACCCATGCCATCCTTCGCTGGGTATGATTTGATCTTGTACAGATTTTGGATGTCGATGTGGTGCCCCTCTGGGATTTTTATCAACGCACGAGAAAGCATAATTGTGTCATTTGTGATATCCACGCTAGTGAAAGTTATCCCTTTCCTACACAAGAACTCGATCAGAGCCGGACAACGCATCTCAGGTGGTTTACTCCTATAGTTAGATGGTTCTAGGGATGTAAGGGAACAAGGGATGCAGAAGTGGTGATCTCAAATTTAAATTTCACATACCTGCAGAAGTGGTAAACGAGGACCTCCTCATGTATGGCGATTTGCACGACAGCGATCTCTTGTGGAGGATTTTTTCACTTATTTGCATGGGTGTACTCCAAGTCTATCCCCACAAACTTGTGCTTCTCTTTCTCAAGCAATTGCTCAAACCTGGTGAGAGTTGTCTCCACAATCGCTTCATCATTTCTGTACACCACTGTCAAAGTCGTGGTGCCATGGGCAGGGACCAAGTGGGTCTCTGTTGTGCGTTTCCCATCGTCCATGCCTGCAAGGAAATGGGTGAAAGGAAATGCCTGCAAGGAACTGCCAGTGAGAGGAAGAAGAAGATGAACCGACGGTTCTAGAACAGAGGAAGAAGAAGCGCCCAGGAAAAACTACAGAGGAATGACTGAGGAAGAGGAATGATTGCAGAAGAAACATGGTAACTGCAACTTTCGGTTCGAGAACTGACCGTGGTTACGTGGAGATCGTGGCAGTGCTGCCGATTCAACAAGTGGGGCCAGTTCCTGCGAGAATATGAAATTAGCTGTGCAATTTTCTATGCGGGAAATTGAGAGAAGTCATTTATATTTTGTCTTTCATAATTAAACACAATAAAAGTTGGTACAACCCAAGAGATTTGAACAAAAGATATTTGCTAGTTTAACAAACAACAACACTTACAGGCCCAACATGGCAGAACTTGGAGAGCCCTGGAACTTGAGCTACCACAGAGACATCGGCAGAGGTGGCAGAATTGGTGCGGGTGCAACCACGGTGACGGCGAGCTCGGATTCTAGAGGAGGAAAACAGAACCGAGCATGGTCGACAAGGTGATAGATCTCATCGGGAACCAATTCTCGTCCCCGACCGTGCCATGGGTGCATCCATGGTGAGGACGAGCTCCGACTTGGGATGGGGAGGAGAGCGGGGTCGAGCAGCTTCGTCACTTCCCAGCTCTGCACCATGGCCACGTCCATAGATTGCCGCTCCGGGAAAGAAGACGCGTAATGGATGCAGGCGCCAACGCTGCAAGCCTACAGGGATGAGAGCTGGGCCGAGAAGGTTCGTCCATGTCCCAGCTCCGCGCCATGGCTGCGACGCCCCACAGATTGGTGCACCGAGGAAGAAGAAGACGCGTAATGGATGCAGGCGCCAACGCTGCAATCCTAATTGACACCTAAGCGACGGGAGCGACAGGAGCGACATAACGGCGAGAACTGACAGGAGGGGCCCAACTTGACGGCCGTTAGCCTGATTTTTTGTATTGAAACGTAAAGTTGAATTCGTGCCAAAAAAGACCCTTTGAGTATTTGGCACACCAACTGTAGTCATCGCGGATGATTTTAGGGAACTTGGGTACCGCGTTGCCTGGACACCCCAACTTTCGGGCCGCAAAATGATATTCTCCTTTATTCGGTGACATAGTAATCCGATTGGGAGCCCTACGATGAAAGCTTCAATCGTCTTCTAGTCGTTTACTCCCTCACAAGAGTTCTTTGTGTCTATCCATTGTCTGAGGTAATCTCGGCAAGTTTCTCCGGGTTTCTAGGTGCACCGCTACAGATCTCTGACCATGCAGGGTCTCCTGTATGTACCTTCAAAATTCTAAAAGAACGCACTTTGCATGTCATACCAGTTTTGAATTGTGTTTTCTGGGAGTTTATTGAGCCACGATCGAGCCGTCTTCCTTAGCATAAGAGAGAGATATCTAACTGCAACCAAGCTTTTTCTTCCTTTGGTGATGCTACAGGCCTGGAAGAAATCCTGAAGCCAGTTGTCTAGCCGGGCCACACCATCGTCGTAGGGTTGAATATGCCTTAAGATAGCAAATCCTTCCGGAAATCTGTTTGTCATACGCGTGGCCTGAAAATTTTTGGGCCCACGTATATATTATCTGACTCGTAGCGCCACACTTCTATGTTTGAATTGATCAAGTGCCTAGCGTCACTTGGTGATAGAAAGCGCTGTCTCGGATGTTCGATGCAGCTACGGTGTCGTGGAGCCGGATTTTTGTTTCCTCCACCATCGCCTCCGCCTCAGTGCCCTACCTAGCCTCCATGGGAGCTGTTAAGGGCGTTGTTTGGTGGAGAGGGTGGGTTGTTTCCTCCACCCGGGGCTTCGTGGCGATCACCACCATGTCGACTTGATCCAATACGGCGTTCATCATTCTTTCGTCTATCGTTGCCCTCCTTGTGGCGAGGCTCATCCAGACGGCTTGTGTGTCTGGGAGGTGGCATTCTTTGCTAGTCCTGCTCCTGTTGTCGTGCTTCTTCTTCTTCCCTACAATTATCTGATTGCCGCCGGGGAGATTGTTGTCGAACCATTGCTGCAACGGTGTCTCGCTCCGCGGCTGGGGTGACGTTGCTCCAACTAAGTGCGGTTTTGTGCCGCTGTCCTATAGAGCCGGTTCTTGAATAATTGTTGTCCTAAAGGTCGAAACGGTAGCGTCGACCTGGTTCCTGCTGGGGCCCTTTATCTTGCTATTGACCGGTGTCTGTGCGGTATTGGTTGGATTTGGAGACCATCTTTCTGCCACCAGACGTGGCGACCTTCTATTGCTCCAGGCCCTTGGTGAGTAGTTTCACACTTAGGTGTACCTATTCTGGGTTTGGATTATTCACCAGGATCTCTCGGGCCACAGCAATGCTTTCTACCGGCGTGTTATACACCTGGTTTCCTTGTTGTCGATCCAAGGCTTTCCCATGGCTATGTCTTTGTTTTTCCCTCAAAAAGGGTCTTGTGAACTTCGAGATTCCTATTTGCCAGCTCATGGCCGTTCTGGTTCTTCTGATGCTGAAGGGAGTTGTACTATCCTGCTTATGCAATGCACTGCTTCTCCTCGAAGAGGTTAGTGGCTTCGTCTAAGAGTCTCTGACGACACACCTCTTGAGCCATGGCTCTTTCCTCCAACTCGCCTGGATTAAGATCCGTCGCGTTTGGGATTGGCGTTGTAAGTGCTTCTCCGAGGAATTAACGGGAACCTGGTGTAACCACATGTCCATCCACCAGAGATTTTCTCGGGTCTGAGGGTATCAGAGCACCATCTGAGTCCTCTCATATTCCTCGGCAATTACTTCTTTCGCTAGAAGATCCTTGGATGGGATCTTCTTCTTCTTAATCTTTGCCTTGTTAGCCTTATTAGCACTCGTGGCAAAGACGCCTTGGGTCTGATTCCTGGAGTCAATCTTATATCAGTACTCTTAGACATGTGGATGTTAGGATTTCCTCCGAGATCCATATCATCGTGCAGTTTGGGAGAGTATTCGTTGTATCTTTCATCCATACTATTGTAGGGGCTTTGATCCATAGTTTCTTCTTCTTCCGCAACCTTGCAGTTGATTTCCTCTTCAAGTTCTGCTTCGAACGCCTGGAATTCTGCCGACATCATGGAATCCTCAGGGGAAGCCGGTATATCAGCGTTTGTTCCGGTTGCATCTAGCACCGAGTCACTGTCGTATCCAGCATCGGCAGAGCCGGATCCGGAGCTAACATATCCGATGAAGTGCGATGCGTGTGCTCTGAGGTAATTGCAGCTTTCCTTGTTAGCTTCCTCGAAGCTCTTGATGTTCTTGAGGATAGTGTCCATCCTGGCGTTGCCTCACAACATCATCCGCCTTACAGTCTGCCTCAGAAGCGATTGTCCTGCTTCAACATCGGCAGAGCCGGATCCGCAGTTGTTGCTGCTTTGATCTTCCTGAGATTCAACCTCCTAGGGGAGATCTTCTTAAGATCCGATCTTCTCCACTATCTCCGCTTCATGTGCGGGCTGGGTGGGATTAGGATTTTTTGAGACCCGGAACTCTGCCTCCTCGGCGGACAAAGTGGATCCAGAAGTTTCTTCTGCCTCTATCATCACTGTTAGGGTGGGTTCGGCAGGTTAGCGAAACCGAGGTAAACATCGATCTCGCCAAAAGACATGATTGTGTAGCTAGTCACGGGTTCCCTAGCCAGAATCCAAGTCTCGTCGAGAAGGACAAGAGGGACATCACTGGTGTAGCGGACCCGACTGACGGCAATTGTCTCGGCGATTCCGATTCACGTAGATTCCGCCTAGAACGTAGCTCTGAAAATCACCTGCCCCACGGTGGGTGCCAACTGTCATCGAATTGATGACAAGTACGCCATGAGGGGGTCCTCAAGGCATCGGGAAGTATGCGGTGTGAGACGTACAATTGTCCGGTACGGTGAGCACACAAGCTTTACCAGGTTCGAATCCGCCTGCGGTGGACGAATCCTACTCCTGCTAGCAATCTAGTAATAGTGTAGAGCCAGAAGTACAGATTACAAGAGAGGTTCTCCTGCGCGAGTTGAGCTTGTGATTGTCGATGCCCTAAAGGCCTATCCCTAGGATGGCTTATATAGTCATCCGGTCCTAGGGTTACAAGAAAGTCCTATCCGGCTACGATACAGAGTTGGTTACATAGTACATCTTGGACTACAAGTAACACTACATGCCTAAGTCGGTAAGTCTTCTTGGCCTGCCCATAGCCGGACGGGCTTCCAACTTCTCTCCCTGACTGGGCTGCCCGTGAAGCGTAGCTCTAACCCGAAGTGGGCCACCCTGGTCAGTGAGTCACAGTGGGTATACCCGGAAAGTATATCCCCAACACAGTACCCAAGGGGGAAGAGGTGTGGGACTAGAGTCCCACACCCATGGGCCACCAAGGGAGCCGTTGTCCCCAGGTGGGCCCTAGGAGGGGAGCCCACTAGGGCTAGGCCGGTTGGCCCCTCCTCCTCATGCGCCTTGCCCTCTTGGGACTCCCCTCCGGGTGAGGCCCATTAGGCATGGACTGCCCTTTTAAAATAAAATAAAATAAGAATATATGTTTTATTATTAATTCAACTAATTAATATGAAACACATATATTATTATATCTTACACTTCGGAACTCCTTCCGGACCCCTCCAATCAACAACGGGTGCTACACGTAACTTCTCTAGTTTCTCTCTCTCATTTCACCTATGGTGCCGAATCAACCCCTATGCATCCCTACCCTTAAGCATGACACCCTTCTGTTCGGAAACACTCCAGACATGACCGAGATCCCTCTCATATCAATGATCATTGGAGGGACCTGGATTCCAATAATGACCCCTGTGTATTTTACAAATCTCATCGCTTGAACCTTCAACATCGCGGCCAACTCCCCTTGCCACTTGATACCTAGTTCATCCGAGATTTGTTCTTCGGTATCTCCATACCTAGTTTAATCTCGTTACCAATGAAATCGTTTACTCGTTCCCATGCCGTTGCATTCCATGACCTAGTCATACGCTTCCAAGCTTCGTTAATGCAATGCTACTGAGTTAGCCACGTGTATATATCCGTTACATGGATTGGCAAATCCTGGTATTGATACATACTCCTCTACTCATCCCTTCAGGAAACCTGAGTGGTACCTTTTTGATCACCCTTTCACAGCTTGATACTTGATACCATCAAAGCTCCCTCTAGTAACGGTGATTATGCATTATCTCATAGTCAAAGGATTAGGTTGCGATGTTTCTTTGTTATCATCAATGATGAATGTTTGTAACTAGATCTCATTATGATATAACTTTGGGTGTTTGTATATCACATCATTCAACCAATGATATGACCTCAATGTCAATTAGCATAAATGCCCATGATCTCGAAACCCTAGATCATCCGTTTGACTAATGAGGTAGTTCACTAGAGGTAACTAGAGACACGGTTTGTTTACATACCACACGTATATTAACGTTTCGTATTAACACAGTTATAGTATGTCATGAAACGTATTATGAACATACAAGAGATACATCAAATAAAACACTTTATTATGTGCCTCTAGGATATATCTCCTTCACCGGTGCCCGTGGCAATGACCATGGTGCTGGGTGGAGAGAAACAGAGGGAGAGATAGGGTGATGGCGCAGTGCTTGGTGTAGGAAGGAGTTAGGGTTGATGGGACATCTCCTCAGACACTTATATAAGCCTTGGGAGGCGTGCTCCACGGTCAGATGGTGCTCGGCGTCGAGGTGGAGGCAGGAATGGGCAATCGTACGCGAGGAAGAAGGCGACAAAAATCCTGACACCATCAAACCAGTATTGGCCGGGGAGGATAAGGTTTGTTACAAACCGAGAAGGAAAGAGGAAGAAAAGGGGAGGCTCCGGGTGGACTACTAGCTTCGGCTAAGCTGTCTCTTGTAGTGGGCTTCGGACAGGTGTGGTTCGGCTGCTGTAGGTTTGCTCTCTCACTTTATTATTTTATTCTGTTTTTATTTATTTGTTTTGTTCAAAACCAACAAGCTTTGAATTCAAATCCTTTTAAACTTTGCAGATAATTTTTGAATAGAGGAAGGTGAAACCAAAATGAAGACAAGGGGGAACAAGAATAAAGGGAGAACGTCATGCCCCACATATAGCTCAATTTGGGCATAATACAAGATAGGGATTACGGTTTAGCAAAATGGAACAAAACCATTTGGAAAAAAATAGTGGACAGTAAAATGTATAAACCAAAATAGAGATGGAAGGTGGAATACGATAATAGAAAGATCAAACAGAAGACATAAACCAATGCAATGCAAAAGACAATGCAACAAAAGGATGATCCATGCAAGGTGGCATGATGTTCATGGTGATGATGTACATGATGTCATGATGATCCAGAAAATAAAATAACAAGCAATTTCTAATTGGTGATTTTCCAAGGATGCCACACCAGTGACCTCAACCACGGGCGGCTGGGAGGGGTGAGAGGAGGGAGAAGTCCCATTGGGTCAGAGGGGGTGCCACAGGCCTAGATCTGGACACTGCACCTCGGTCGAGCGCCGCCAGTGGCCGGCTGCCGCCTCCACAGCGCCACGCACGCTGCGCGCAGTCGCTTCTCGACCTCCATGTGCAGGCAGGAACCCGCAGCAGCACCACGCACTCCCGCCACGCAGAGATCCAGCGCGCCGACCATCCAAACTTGGTTCCTGCTTTCACCATTCGCCGGTGAGGGCTTCGCCCGTCAGCATCATCCGACAATGGCAAGGGGAGAGGGGCTTGGCGCGCGGCTAGGGTTTCGCCACCAAGTCTCCCATGCTCGACGCGGGGTCCTGGGGGAGGAACTTCTAGTGGGGTTATTTTGTACTTGGCCCCTGACCAACAACACTATTACATGTCATGTCATGTCATCTCTGTTGAATTTGATATTCTATCTTTATATACTCCCTCCGACCCATATTAGTTGACTTGAATTTGTCTAGATTCGGATGTATCTAGACATCTTTTAGTGCTAGATACATCCGAATCTAGACAAATTTGAATCAAGTAATATGGGCCGGAGGGAGTATTTTGTTTATTATTTATGATGCTCAACCTTGTACCGTGTTAACCAAGCAACGTTAACTTGCACTTAACTTGCAAATTTGTAAATGTAGTATTCCGCTTCTCGACCTCCGTGTTAACCATGCAACGTTAACTTGCACTTCACTTGTAAGTTTGTGCATTTCACATATAATAAAGTCAACCGTACATGATATCCCTAAACAAGATCACCCGTACAAGTTTATGAGTAATACAGTGATCGGTTCACACAAAACATTAATGACATGTATTTTCTGTATTTTGAATTGATGCAGTAGTTCCTAGACAGTACATATGAGTATATGTTTAAGGTGCACAGCATGACGACACGAAGTACATACTTAACCAAAAACGCTTATAAATAGCCATTTTCTAGCGTACGTGCAGATTATACTTTGGGAAGCTAGCCGATGTACCCGCAAACGCGCGTGATCTGGCTACTCAGATTACACTTTGTGAAGGCCGCACAGCTCGTCGCTGTACTTTTCCGTGTTGGCGCCAAGCTTCTGCTTCAACGTCTCGAATGCCATAAGCGCCAGCATGCTACCTCTGCCCGCAGGCTTGGACCTCGAGTCCTCTTCATTGGGCAGCACAACGGCAAGCAGCTTCGCGATCTGAACCAGCGCACCAACGCAGCTCCTGTCGTGCTCCCTCGCCAGCCGCTTCACGTCGTACACGGACGACGAACCAAAAAGCTTGCGCGCCATCCCCACGAAGGTGTCGACGCCGTCCGGCAGCTTCTCGCCGGACATCAAGCTCACAAAGTAGGTGACGTGGTAGGCACCGGTGAACGTCGCCCACGATGCCCGTGCTCTGAACAGGCCGGAGTCTCGCAGCAGCCAGCGGAACCTGAACCCGTCGATGCCGGCCCAGCGAAGCCGGATGAAGTCGACGCCGCAGCCGGCGAGGTAGGAGATAGACTTGGGGTCTCTCTTTTCGTGCGGAGAGGCGATGTCGAAGCCGTGCAGGTTGAACTCCCACGCGAAGCGCTGGCCGTCGTCGGTGCGGATGGCAATGCCGACCTGGAGCGACTTCAGTAGGGCGACGTTGGACCGGATGACCTGGTACCGCTCCTCGGCGGTGAGCTTGTAGTGGTTCCGGCCGTCGCCGCGGACCACGCAGCCCGGGTACTGGACATTTAGGGCAACGTGCGTTGCTTGTGGTGCCACTTGGCGAAAGATCTGTGATTCGGCTTTGAAGTTGTCGACCCACACCGAGCGGACCGCGCCGTCCATGCTGCTCGACGGCGACAGGGGGTTTGCTGTGTGGCGGAGTCCTTTTTTCCGAGTACGAGCGGTGCGACACGGTTGGCTGCCCTAGGAGATTGATTTGGAGTAAGGGGGTCTGCTTGACGTTCTGCTGGAGCGAGAGGCATCGGGACCCCAGGTTTCTGTTGAAATATATGGGCGTGCAGAGCTGTGGGTAATGCCTTCTCGAATTCCGATTCGGATTTGGCTTCGTTTCTGTTAAAATATATGGGCGTGCAGAGTGTGTCCGGTCCGCTGTCTCCTTGCCTGCTGTCCTGGACGCCGAGTCTCGATATGTAGTCTGTACAGTCATAGTTTTCGAATCGAACACTAACCAGCCTGTCAAAGAAATTGTTCCTCCAGTTTAAGTCGTCAATTAAAAAACCAACAATGCTACACGTACGGACGGTTTGTTACTGCCGTGGCTGGGACCGGGACTAATGGTCCGAACCAGACGCCCGAGGAGGCCGAGGCACTTTGTCCCGGTCCGTAAGGAATCATTAGTTCTGGTTTGAGATACAAACCGGGACAAATGGGTCTGGGCCGGCGCGCGTGCTCCTGGCAGAATCTTTAGTTCCGGTTTGTATCTCAAACCGGGACTAATGGCCTGGCCCTATATATATGCACTCAGTCCTCCACTCTCTCCTGTTTTTTTCTTATGTGAGAGGTGGGTATAACTTTGTGCTAACTTTTTTCTTCATATGCACTAGAGGTGTTCGGTGAAATGTCTGTTAGAGCGATGTCACTTGAGTTCACACAAGACAAAATATGATATGAGGTGTCAGAGCGACACTTAAGGTTTCTCCTCTTTGTTTTGAAGTGTCCTAAAAGGTTAGCAACTATTTTCTCGTTTTGACTGCACGGTACTAATTTAAGCATCGTGATTGCATTTGATATATATGCATGATTGTATGATGCAGATGAGCCACCCATGGATGTACGGTGACCGACGCTCTGACGCTTACAGAGAAGGCGTGCGTTCTTTTCGCCTTGTGGCCGAGGCGAACAAGTGGCCGGATGGTTTTATGTGTTGTCCATGTGTTGAATGTCGGAATGAGCAGGCTCACACTTCCTCAAGAGTCATTCAGAGCCACCTGCTTCGATCCGGTTTCATGTCCGGCTATAATGTTTGGACCAAGCACGGAGAAAGAGGGGTTATGATGGAAGACAGCGATGAAGAAGAGAACGATGATGACAACTACCGATCTATGTTCCCTGAATACGATGATACCGCAGTTGAAGATAATGAAGAAGAAGAGGGTGAAGAACGGGAACCAGATGAGCCCGTTGATGATTTTGGTCGGGTCATTAGTGATGCAAGGCGAGACTGCGACACAGAAAAGGAGAGGTTGCAGTTCAAGCAGATGTTACAGGACCACAACACATTGCTGTATCCAACTTGTGAAGATGGCCAAAAGAAGCTGGGTAGCAAACTGGAATTGTTGAAGTGGAAGGCAGAGACCGGTATGACTGACTCGGGATTTGAAAAGTTGCTGGTAATAATGAAGAAGCTGCTTCCAAGAAATAACCAATTGCCCTCCAGTATGTACGAAGCAAAGAAACTTGTCTGCCCTCTAGGATTAGACGTGCAGAAGATACATGCATGCCCTAATGACTGCATCCTCTACCGCGGTGAGAAGTACGAGAATATGGATAAATGCCCGGTATGCACTGCATTGCGGTATAAGATCAGAAAAGATGACCCTGGTGATGTTGAGGGCGAGCAACCCAGGAAGAGGGTTCCTGCCAAGGTGATGTGGTATGCTCCTATAATACCACAGTTGAAACGTTTATTCAGAAATAAAGAGCATGCCAAGTTGTTGCGATGGCACATGGAAGACCATAAGAAAGACGGGATGTTGAGGCACCCTGCTGATGGTCGGCAGTGGAGAAAAATCGAGAGAGACTTCCCGGACTTTGCTGGTGACGTAAGGAACTTATGGTTTGGTCTAAGTACCGATGGCATGAATCCTTTTGGGAAGCAGAACTGCAGTCACAACACCTGGCCCGTGACTCTATGTATCTACAACCTTCCTCCTTGGTTGTGCATGAAGCGGAAGTTCATTATGACGCCAGTGCTCATCCAAGGCCCGAAGCAACCCGACAACGACATTGATGTGTACCTAAGGCCATTAGTTGATGAACTTCTACAGTTGTGGGCCAAACCAGGTGTATGTGTGTGGGATGAGCACAAACAGCAGGAATTTGACCTACAAGCGTTGCTGTTCGTAACCATCAATGATTGGCCTACTCTTAGTAACATTTCAGGACAGACGAACAAAGGATACAATGCATGCACGCACTGTTTAGATGAGACTGAAAGTATATATCTTGATAAATGTAGAAAGAATGTGTACCCGTACAATCTTTGTTTTCTTCCGCCCAGTCATCCCTTAAAGAAGAAAGGCAAGCATTTCAATGGCAAGGCAGAAACCCGGACGAAGCCTGTCCCCCGTAGTGGTGCTGATGTATTTGGTATGGTCAAGGATTTGGATGTAATCTTTGGAAAGGGTCCTAGAGGACAACCTGTTCCGAAAGACCCCATTACCGGACACGCACCCATGTGGAGGAAGAAATCTATATTTTGGGAGCTACCCTATTGGAAAGTGCATGAGGTCTGCTCTGCAATCGACGTGATGCACCTGACGAATAATCTTTGCGTGAATATTCTAGGCTTCCTGGGCTTGTATGGGAAGTCAAAAGATACCCCGACAACACGGGAGGACCAGCAACATCATAAAGGACGAGACGACAAGCATCCAGGGCAGTTTCAAGGGCTTGCCAGCTACACTCTTACCAAAGAAGAGAAGGAAATCTTTTTTTGAAGTCCTTTTTAGTATCAAGGTCCCGTCTGGCTTCTCGTCGAATATAAAGGGAATAGTAAATATGAAAGAGAAATTTTTTCAAAATCTAAAGTCTCATGACTGCCATGTGCTTATGACGCAATTGCTTCCGGTTGCATTGAGGGGAATTCTACCAGAAAATGTTCGACTAGCCATTGTGAAGGTATGTGCATTCCTCAATGCAATTTCTCATAAGGTAATCAATCGAGAAAGTCTATCAGGGTTACAGATTGATGTGGTCCAATGTCTGGTCAGCTTCGAGTTGTTGTTCCCGCCATCCTTCTTTAATATTATGACGCACCTCCTAGTTCACCTAGTCGAAGAGATTAGAATTCCCGGTCCTGTGTTTCTACACAATATGTTCCCCTTCGAGAGGTTCATGGGAGTCTTAAAGAAATATGTTCATAACTGTGCTAGGCCAGAAGGAAGCATCTCTAAGGTCTATGGAACAGAGGAGGTCATTGAGTTTTGTGTTGACTTTCTTCATGACCTTAAGCCGATTGGTGTTCCTGAATCTCGGTATGAGGGAAGGATGACTAGAAAAGGCACACTAGGAAGGAAATCAATGGTATGTAGGGACGGGCATTCTTTCACTCAAGCACACTACACAGTTCTACATAATTCCACCGTGGTGGCTCTGTATATCGAGAAACACAAGAATATTCTACGCTCCGAAAACCCGGGAAGCCTGAAACCTTGATTAAAGGGGAACACGATAAGAATTTTGGAAATTGGTTGCAGACACATCTCATGAATAACACCACTGTTGGAGATGAGTTGTACTCATCGGCCAGGTTACCATCTTCGACTATATGTACTTTCCAAGGGTACGAGATAAATGGGAATTTATTTTACACGATCGCCCAAGATAAAAAGAGCACCAACCAAAACAGTGGT
This sequence comes from Avena sativa, assembly GCA_916181665.1. Taxonomy (NCBI): domain Eukaryota; kingdom Viridiplantae; phylum Streptophyta; class Magnoliopsida; order Poales; family Poaceae; genus Avena; species Avena sativa. Next base: position 154,556,957 of record OV702289.1, on the reverse strand, counting down.
GTCCGCTTTGATGCAACAGATGACAATGGGCAGATTGACACATATTATGGGTACATAGAGGAGATATGGGAACTTGACTATGGACCTACTTTTAAGGTCCCTTTGTTTCGGTGCAAATGGGTCAAGCTGACAGGAGGCAGGGTACATGTAGACGAAAAGTACGGCATGACAACAGTGGATCTCAACAATCTTGCGTACATGGATGAACCATCCGTCCTAGCCAACGATGTGGCTCAGGTTTTCTATGTGAAGTACATGTCTACCAAACCGAGAAAAAGGAAAGATAAGCAAAAGAGTACAGAATATGATGAGCCAAAGCGCCACATAGTTCTTTCAGGGAAAAGAAACATCGTGGGAGTGGATGACAAGACAGACATGTCAGAAGATTACAATAAGTTTCATGAAATTCCGCCCTTCAAAGTGAAAACTGACCCAAGCATCCTGTTAAATGATGAAGATTCTCCATGGCTACGGTGCACAAGTAAACCACAACACTAGATGTTGGTGATGTGTAATAATGTATTAAACCTTTTATTTGGGACATAAATCTATATAATTAAACCTTTTATTTGAGACATAAATCTATGTAATGTATTAAACCTTTTATTTGAGACATAAAGGTCCCCTTTCATGTAATACATCTTGCTCAATCAAACTAGACGTTGACGACCGGGTTCTGAGCCGCGGTAGGTGATCACACAAAGAGAAGGAACCATCACAAGAGAAGTAACCCACAAACACTAAGGATACATAGCACAACTGAAAATTAAGATACATAGCACAACTGAAAATTAAGAAACATGCCTAATGGTTGGAGTGATTCAGTCATGCTCCTGCCTAGCCCTGTAATACGCGCCACTGTAGTCGTCGTAGTCGTCGTCGCTATTGTCGCTGTCGTCATCGGGGTCGCCGTAGTCGAACCTTGAAGGTTAGGCACGCGTGGGATGGATTTGAGGGTATCGCAGGCGGGGGTTATTGCCGGTCGTGTTGTAGGCCATGACACTGTGGAGAGTCCGGTCGCGCCACCACAGCCGACGGCCGGCCTCGTTGAAGTTCTAAGGAGGTGGGCCGTCCTCCTCGTGCCTGGCGAGCGCCCTCTCACGCTAATTGATGAAGAAGGCTTCCCAAGTCGGGAAATAGTCGGGATGCCGGTTGGGATTCCTCCGCTGCTCTGGCGTGAGCTCGAGGTAGTAGTGGTTCGTGATGGCCATTTGGCGCTCCACACCTAGAGGGACAGGAGGGACCAGCATGCCTCCGGCACTCAGCATCCAGCCGGTGGGGACGCGGTAGCCCGGTGGGCAGGGGTAGTTCGAGGCGCAAAGCGCCTCCGCCTCCCGGTTGGTTAGAGATACGATGGAAGCCATGGGAAGAGAATGATAAGTCTAGATGTTATATGTAAATGGAGGCCAAGCGTACATATATATACTGAAAAAATGGCGGGAAGACAGAGGTAGGAACCGGTGGAAAGCGCGGGAATGCAGTGGCACGGGAAACTTTCATCCCGGGTGGGGGCTCAAACCGGGACAAAAGATGGGGGGCCTTATCTGGGGGAGGCTTATCTGGGAGGGCCTTATCTGGGGGGTGGCTAACCTTTAGTACCGGATAGTGGGTGCAACCGAGACTAAAGGTGGTTTTTGTGTCATCTAACAAAACTGTCGGTGGGATAAGGACGCGTGGGTAACCTTTAGTATCGTGTGGGGGCTCAAACCGGGACTAAAGCTGTCGGTAGGATAAGGACGCGTGGGTGGACGCACTGCTCGATGAGATAAAGCATGTAGCGCATGACGCCCTGTCGGAGGAAGAAGACAAAGTAGAAGCGGCGCCATGCCTATAAAAGGAGCATCGATACGCCATGGCAAGCAACTCAACAAGCCAACATGGATGGAGAGTTTCATCCCCATGGATGGAGGAAAGGGTTGGGAAATCTCCTATGACGGAACTTCTCGAAGATGCCCTTGGTGCACACGCCCTATGGCATCTTCGGAAGTTCCGCCTCAGAAAATATTTTCCAGCTAGCCCGTGAAAGACTCCATCTCCGCCTCCCTGGGGTTAGGTATGGTGGAAGCCATGGGATAGAGTGGAGAGAGGCGGCAGATATGAGTCTAGACGTGCTATGGCAACGACCAAGCCAACATGGATGGAGAGTTTCATCCCCATGGATGGAGGAAAGGGTTGGGAAATCTCACGTGGCGGAACTTCTTGAAGATGCCCTTGGTGCACACGCCCTATGGCATCTTCGGATGTTCCGCCTCGGAAAATATTTTTCTGCTAGCTCGTGAAAGACTCCATCTCCGCCTCCCTGGGGTTAGAGGTATGGCGGGAAGTCAGAGGAGGGAACCATAAACCATAAACCATAAACCCTAAACCCTAAACCCTAAACCCTAAACCCTAAACCCTAGGCAATGACCAAGCCTACATATATATAGTGAGAAATGGTGAGAAGTCAGAGGAGGGAACCCTAAACCCTAAACCCTAAACCCTAAACCCTAAATCCTAAACCCTAAACCAAAAACCCTAAACCCTAAACCCTAAACTAAAAACCCTAAACCCTAAACCCTAAAGGGGCTACGATCCGGAAGAGAACAGGCGGGAAGAAAACATGCGGGAAAAAATAAGGCGGGGTAGACGATCCGGGGCCCCCGGTCTAGGGTTTCGCTGGAGGAAGACCACCGGAGCGTCAGAATCACATGAAAATGGCAAAATGGTTAATAGTTTGACTAGTTAGAATAATTATTTTATAAAATAGAAAATTGATTTGAATCACTTATTCAAAAATATGCAAAATATAATAGTTAATGCATTTTTAAATTGAAAATGGCAAAATGGTTATTAGTTTCACTAGTTAGAATAATTATTTTATAAAACAGAAAATAGATTTGGATTACTTATTCAAATTCAAGAACTTTTCATGTTGAAATTTTTCTCAAATTCATAAGTATGCAAAAACTGTAAAATTCAAATGTTTAAAACAGAAAATTGAATTTTTTTTAAACAGGCGCGCCCCTGGGGTGAAAATTTTGAAAAAAAGGACCTTTAGTCCCGATGCGTGCTACACACTAGGACTAAAGGTGTGGCGTTGGCGCGCGCGCTTTGAGCGGTGCCAAAAACCTTTAGTCTCGGTGCATGGCACGCACCAGGACTAGAGGGGGGGACCTTTAGTCCCGGTCCGTATAACGCACCGGGACTAATGACCCTTTAGTCCCGGTTCGTTATACGGACCGGGACTAAAGGTCCCCCACCTATATATCTTCTCCCCACACGCCCCTTCTTCTCCCCACGCAGAGTACACCCACGCGCGCGAGGATGACGAATCGATGCCGGCAGGCTGCCCGACTCGCTCTCTGGCCGCCACCACCCCAACCACCGCCGCCGCCACTCACTCCAGCCACCACCGCCGCCGCCACTGCAGCCGCCTCGCGCGCACCCCCAGCCAGCAGAGGTACACCGGCTCGCCTCCCCTTCGCTCCCCCGTTCGGCCGGCTACGCGGCGACGCGGCGCTGCTGGCCACTGTGGGCGAGCAGGCCGGGCTGGCGACAACCATGCACGCCGGCGGCGGTGCGGGCGATGCGGCCGGGGCGGCGCCCCCGGCCAAAGTTCTATTTTTTTATTTTGTAGTAGTTAATTGTAATAGTATTTTGTAATATTTAGTAGTTAATTGTAGTAGTTGTTTGTAGTAATTGTAATAGTTAATTGTAGTATTATTTTGTGGTAGTATTTTGTAGTAGTATTTTGTAGTAGTATATGTAATAGTTAATTGTAGTAGTATTTTGTAGTAGTATTTTGTAGTAGTAATTGTAATAGTTAATTGTAGTAGCATTTTGTAGTAGTAATTGTAATAGTTAATTGTAGTAGTTAATTGTAGTAGTATTTTATAGTACTTAATTGTAGTAGTTGTAATATTTAGTTGTAATAGTATTTTGTAGTATATAGTTAATTTTATTTTGTAGTGTAATATTATTTAATTTTGTGTGTAATATTATTTAGTAGTGTAATAATAGTGTTAATTGTAATATTATTTAGTAGTTGTAATATTATTTAGTAGCTAGTGGTCGTGGGCCCCCGAACTTAATGTTAGAGTGGTGGTGCTCGCGGCCCCCGGACTTAGGGTTAGGGTGGTGGTGCTCGCGGGCCCCCGGACTTAGGGTTAGGGTGGTAGTGGTCGCGGGCCCTCGGACTTAGGGGTAGGGTGGTGGTGCTCGCGGGCCCCCGGACTTAGGGTTAGAGTGGTGGTGCTCGCGGGCCCCCGGACTTAGGGTTAGGGTGGTAGTGGTCGCGGGCCCCCGAACTTAGGGTTAGGGTGGTGGTGCTCGCGGGCCCCCGGACTTAGGGTTAGGGTGGTGGTGCTCGCGGGCCCCCGAACTTAGGGTTAGCGTGGTGGTGCTCGCGGGCCCCCAGACTTAGGGTTAGGGTGGTAGTGGTCGCGGGCCCCCGGACTTAGGGTTAGGGTGGTGGTGCTCGCGGGCCCCCGGAGATAGGGTTAGGGTGGTGGTGCTCACGGGCCCCCGGACTTAGGGTTAGAGTGGTTGTGCTCGCGGGCCCCGGACTTAGGGTTAGGGTGGTAATGCTCGCGGGCCCCCAGACTTAGGGTTAGGGTGGTGGTAGTGCTCGCGGGCAGCCGGGTGGTGGTGCTCGCGGGCCCTCGAAGATAGGGTTAGGGTGGTGGTGCTCGCGGGCCCCCGGAGTTAGGGTTAGGGTTAGGGCATCATTAGAATTTTGCTATTGTTTAGTATTATTGTAGCAAATTGCGTGTTCATATTATTGTTTAGTATTATTTTATGCAGCAATATTGAATGAAAAATGTTATTGTGTGCATTTTGTAGAAAACTATGGATCCAATCCAGAGAGACCTAGCACAGGAAGAAATTCTCGAGGATATGATCAACGACACCCCCCATGTTGATCCACCCGAATCTCCGTCGATTTATCTGAACCCCTCCGGTGAGGGAGAGGAGGTCGACTGAAATGATCAAGGAGAAGCCGACGGCTCCGGTGGTGGAGAAGCCGACAGCTCCGGTGGTGGAGAAGCTGACGGCTCCGATGGTGGAGAAGCCGACGGCGAGGTATATATATGAAGTCTGGTGATCAGTAGATGCATTAACTGAGTTGTATATATATATATAAATTGACGAATGTTTCTTCTCTTAGGCCTCCACATCGAGCAAAAAATATTCCAAACGAGGCCCGGCCAAAAAGTTGGACGCATCTACGCGTTATACAATTACGCGGGTATCACCACGGGGTGAACCGGTGGAACCCGAAAAGGCTAAAATTGTATTTAAACAACAATGCAGAGTTATGGTTAGGGATCGCATCCTGATCACCGTTCGAGAGTGGAATAAGACCAAAGGGGCGAAAGAGGGTGAGTATGTCGCCGACAGGTGCAAAGAGGGTCTTTGGAATGACCTCATGACACATTTCACCCTGCCAGAATGTGAGGATGATGCCGACACAGCTGCATTGAGGAAGAAAGTCAAGCAGTGGACTCTTACGAAGATGGCCGAACTATTCAAGAACTGGAAGAAAGCATTATGGCAAAAGTATCAGAAGACGAAGAAGACTCCTAAATTTGAATGCTATCTGACGAAGCAACAGGCTAACTGGGATGCATTTGTGAAGTACAAGGAGTCACAACCTGCTATGGAAATGTCGGAAAAAAACAAGAAAAATGCCGCGATGAAGAAATATCACCATCACCTAGGGCCAGGGGGCTACGCGGCTGCCATGCCAAAGTGGGATGCTAAAGAGAATGAGCTGCTTGCTAAAGGGATCACTCCAGAACCAATACGTGAAGAATGGGATCTGAGGGCAAGGAATTGGTTCCTTGGGCATGGGAGTGAGTATGACAAAAGTACAGGGGACCTTATTTGCAGTGACGGGATTAGGATACCCTGGGATACATGGCAGAAAGTGGTGAAGAAGATTAAAGCGGGGACAACAAAGTTCCGTCCCGATAGAGAGAAAGACTTGCTGACAAAGGTCCTCGGGAATGACGAACGCGGAGGACGTGTTCGAGGCCTTGGACCTAGTTATACGTGGGAGATGGGGTTTCCCAAAGACAGAGATACTTATAGGAGTCGAGAGAGCAAAGAGGCGACGGCAGGAGGAGGAGGGAGACAGGTTCACCGAGTTGCTAGGAACACTTCGAATGCATCAGCAACAGATTGACGAACTTCGAGGAGCAGCGCGCCTGCAAGATCCTGTACTCGATATTACCGCCATCCCATCTCAGCGGAAAAGCAGCGTGGCTGAATCGGAGGTCCCTTCTGATGATGCACGTATGGTAGATGGCGGTCCCGGCTACCCCGTCGATGGAATCAAGGAGCATGCATCTTGTGAGCTCCATCAGAAGGTGAAGAACCTATCCATCAAGGTGGCGGTCGGATGTGCTTTACCTTGTCCACCTGGCGCACGCTGGCATGGCCGTGAGATTCCAGCTGGCTATGCTAAAGTTGGTGTGGATGAAATCGCAATGGGGTGGGACTCAATGGAGCTTGACATCCCTGGACCTGAAGGTGAGAGGACACTCGGAGAAGTACTGGGTGGTATCATTCTATGGGACAAGAACAACATCAAGCTTCCAGGCTGGACACCAAAGCCAACACTACCTCCAAGTGGTCGCATGTCACCTTCACCTCCATCACCTCCAAGAAGCCCACCCCATGACTACGACCACCACAGCCCGAGTCCATCTCGATCTCCGCCGCAGCCTCCGATTAGTACTAAACGACGCAGGAGCCCAAAAAGACAAATGTCGCCCCTCCCAAGAGTACCTCATAAGAATCTTCCTATCAGACCTTACGATCGTTCTGACGAGGAAACCGACATGATCGTAAAGGCCGAATGTGTTGCGCAACTCCAAAAGAAGAAACCCGAGCCCGCCCCGGTATACACCGAGAAGCAAAAAAGCGTATGCACTTTCTTTTCTGAACACAAAATCGCAATATGACTTGCACCATAAGCCAGATGACTATCGACGCACACTTCAGAAGGAAGTGAAGAAGAGCAAATCAAGTAGAAGTGCAAGCGGGAGCAAATCATCAAGTCAAAGTGCAACCGGGAAAAGAAAGGACGTCCCCCAGCTCGGGGAACAGGCCAAAAAATCGATCCCACCCCTCAAGGTGGTATCCCATGACATTCCCCAGTAGAATATGGAAGAAGTTGCGAAGCTTGCGACCTCTATGAATGTGACTATTGATGAATTGCTAGGTTCCTAGGACGACAAGTTACCCAAGGCTCAGGTAGTCCCTACATATGTCCCAGGGAAGCCTCTGGTCAGCTTTAAGCAGTTCCAACAACTGCCAACACAAATGCGGAGTTTACATAAATGGTACTTGAAAGCCGTAAAGGAGGAGAGAATAATGATCGTGGCGAAAGTCCCACATGACTACTACTTCCGAGAAGAAGAGGTCCATGTTGAGTTTCCAGAACTCTTCCAGTTATACATTTTCGACGCCCTCGACAAAAGTCTCATGAGTTGCTATTGTCTGTAAGTTGTTGAATTCATTATCTATATATAAGCTGTTCATTATTTTCAGTTGTTCAGTTCATTGCATGTAATTATCCTAATTATATCCTTTTGTACTCTATTATTATGCAGAATAAAGATCATGGAATGTAAAAGAAGGTCAATCTTCAGTGTTGGGTTCATTGACCCAGATAAAATACATTGTCAGACGCTAAAGGATAAACCCGAGGACACATAGGAAAACCTTCAAAGGTTTCTAACGGAGCAAAATTTATGTGACCACATACTATTTCCTTACAATTTCGCGTGAATGTCTTACTCTATTGTACACATTCTCTTTTGCTTACTCGATGTTAAGTGTAATTGATGAGTTACTGATGTATATATAAACTTTTACAGTTTCCACTGGATTCTCATGGGCATTCAACTTGATAAGGGAAGAGTTGAAGTCATGGACCCATTAAAGAGACCCCTTGAACAGTTTAGTGACATGCAGGACATGCTCTAGAGGTAATTTTCGTGCTACAGCGGTCTCTTTCGTTGATTTCCTGAGATATCACGTAATAAATAACTCATTCATTTTCTTTACCGGGTAGGGTTTGGAACCAGTTCAAGAGTGCGGTTACGGGTGACTTTAGTGAGAAGCTGACGTTTAAGCCGGTCTCGGTAAGTAGTATGCACACCTCTTTACTTCTAGTTTCAATACAATTATGATGCTGGATTATTATTTTGATTGAATTCTATTCTCGTAAAGTGCGCGAGGCAGCCACCGAAGACGAATCTATGTGGATTCTACGTTTGCGAGTTCATTCGCACGTTTACCAGTGAGATGAATGATTATAGAGTCGATGTAAGCAATACATTCATAACATTATTTTTATTACCGTCACTTTTTGTTATCATGATTGATATTCATATTGATCTTCTTTTCTTATATAGTTCGAGAAAATGCGGGATCAGCTCCTACCACAGCAACGCGTAGTAGCAATTGCTAAAGAACTGGCAGGATTCTTGATGAACGAGATGATAGATGACGCCGGATAATTTAATGTGAATAGGCACCGATGATCCCCGACCGTGTAATTAAATAGATGGGCTCTAGTCCCGATAATTGTGATCTCCATGTGTAACTATCATGTATATATTTGTATGCTCGATCTTAAGTATCTTATGTATGAACGAACATGTACGGTATGTGGTAGCGTAGAAAACTATTTTAAAATAAAAAAAAGATACAAATTCAATTCTTTGCCGCGGCAGAGAAAGTGCCCAAAATTCTGCCGCGGCAGAGAACCATTTGTCCCGGTTCGTAATACGAACCGGGACAAATGGGGGGCACCCAGCGCCCGCAGAGACAGTCACGTGGATGCCCATTGGTCTCGGCTGGTAAAAGGGCCGGGACTAATGGGTGGGCCTTTAGTCCCGCCCCTCCAGTCCCGGTTACCAGGACCGGGACTAAAGCCCCTTACGGCAGGGACTGGAGGCCCGTTATCCACTAGTGGGAAACCATCATACGGAATTAGGTGGAGACGTGAGGACCAATCACTTGCCTGAAATCAAGGGAGGTGGAAAAAACTGCACCAATTAATCGCTGGCAGATCGTCCCGTAAGTTTATTCCATAAAGATATTTTTGTAAGTCTAGCATTATTGTTAAAAACCCTACCGGAAACCAAAACATTTACTCGAAATATCTGCAGCCAATTCAACCAAAACAGTACACAGATTGCATTACACGAGCAGCAACTTGATTCCAAGCAGATGTAATTATTTTTTCCCACCAATATTAACAAGATGTGCTCCTTTCCATGACGTCACGGACACAATCTCAGGCACCCCCTCCTGCACGCCCCTCCTCTCCGCCGCCGCCCGTTCCGTCACCGGACAAAGCTCCAGCGGCGCGGCGGCGGCGTGACCCTAGCCCTCGCGTGCGTCGCTTCCATGGCGGCGGCTCGAGATCCAGGCATCAGTGGCGGTGCTCCAGTGGATCTCCTGCAATGATGGCGGGTGGGCGGCGGCCAGTGAGCTCTGACGGCAGTGGTCCCTGGGTGACGAGGCGTCGGATGGTGTCGAGATCCTCTACGTCGGCCGGTGTCGTCCGGAGGTATTCTGCGGCCTACTTTGCATCATTAGGGCGCCCGGGGTGGAGGCCCTGAGTTTGGTGGAGGTGGACATCTTCTCCGTCGAAGGTGGCCGGCCTGCGGCTAGATTGGCAGATCTCGCGATCCGTCTTCCAGTCCCAGCAGCGAGGCCAGGAGATCTAGGTGCCGGTGAAAACCGAGCCATTGGCTGGCAATGGTGGCGTTACCACGTTGTTACCTTCGTGAAGGCATCGTCATGCAGCTTGTGTCGACCACAATCATCGTGCTACTCTGGGGGAACCCTAAGATCTTCTGATCGGGCGATGGTGGTGCTACGGTGTCGGTATCGCATTCTCTCCTAGGAGCATCACCAGTGGAGCAGCGTTGGATGGAAGTGACAGGAGAGGTGGAGCGGCTAGTGCACGGGAGGTGGTGTTTCTTGGCACCGCGGTGGTGTCGGTGGCTATTGTGGCAAGAGTCGGCACATCGATCTACACGTTGAAGATGGTTGGTGGAAGATAGTGAAGGCGGCGACATCCGGAGCGTGTGCGTGGGCGCCGCTCCATGGATATGCTGTGCGATTCTAGGGCTCATTTTGCTTGAGTTCGAGCCACCACGCCAAGGCACTCCAGCTTCTCTTAGCGAGTGCCAATAGTGTGAGTGACCATTGAGCGGGGTCGAAACAGGTAGATAGGTGTTTGATAGATCTCGTTGGGGAGCTGGCGATACGGTTATCGTTTTTGCTTGGTGTTTTGTTTCGGCGGTTCTGGTTTATATGATCTTTGTAATGGCCTTATCCAATCATTGTGATTCTAATAATAAATAAAGGCTGTGTGCATTGCTCGATGCAGAGGCCAGGCTTCGTTTCCCATTTTGAAAAAAAAGCTAAGTAAGAGTAATTCTAGCGGATCTAGCAAAACTCATCGACTTGTACCCGTTTTGCGGTTTCGCACAAACAAAAGTGGCAAGTGTGTAGATCTAGCAAATGTTTTGCGGGAAACCGCATACCTTCTCCCAAACCTGGATATACTGGGCTATTCCCGCATCGTCGTGTAGATCTTCGTGGAATGGACATTACACTGACCCCAGTTCCCGCGCGCGCACCGCTTCCACAGGCATTCTCCTCACCCCTCGCAACAGCCGTCGTTCCCTCCCCTTGCTCGTGCAACCAAGGACCCCTGAGCTATCTCTTGTGGGTTTTCCCATGCTCGCCGCCCCCAATTCGTGCTTCCTATGACCGGCGTGCCAGTCGCCAGCTATGTCGTCGCGCCTATTGTTGCGCCGGCCGTAGGGCCACTGAACAAGGCGAGTCTAGCTAGTCTCACCACCATAGGCCCCCTCTGGCCTCACCACCATGGAAGGATCCGACATTCCCCCCTCTGGCGTTGTCACCAGCTCAACGATAGAAGGACGCTACGAAGAAAAAGCTGTCGACGCGCACATGTCACCGATCGCCCAGACCTCCAACGAAAGGTACAATTTTTGTTGACCTCCAGTGCCGGCCTCGATAACACACATGTAACCGATCACCCAGACCTCCAACGAAAGGTACAATTTCGCCGACCTCCCCCCTCGACTTGCCTATTTTGCCCTATGTTTGGCTGTGAACTTTGTCCACATGTTTCTTTCGAACAAAACTTCTCTGTTAATTTGGTTATGTCATGTTATATTTGGATTTTGTCAACACACTCATCTTTGAATCTCAAAAACCTTGAAAATTTATTTTTGCGCTTTTGGCCAGCCGTATAGATCAGATCCTACAAACTCATACTACAAACCCGAATATTTCAATTTGCGGTATAACTATGTGGGTCTGTGCCGCGTGACCACTTTTCTGAGCAAAACACAGTTTTGCGGTTTCGCGGATACGTGTTTTGCGGGTCAAAGATATACGGGATCAGATATGCTAGGAGTGCTCGAAGGACATCTCCAACGACACGACCAAACAAACCACGCAGACAGGAGGATGCTAAAAACACGGCCTAGCGGGGCGACACAAACGAATTGACACGTGAGGACCGGTCCATTTCTGGCCCAATGTTGGGATGGAAATGCGCCAGCACTAACGCCTTTCGGACAGCTGGTGAGAAATATCTATCTCAATTTTTGTGTCACTTAATTGCGATCCCAGCATGGATAACCTTTACTTAATTAATAAATGAATAAAATAATTTATAAGTAATTAAACACCTTTTTCATATAAAAATAAAGGACTAAGTTATCTAGGTCACGTGCCCCAAATTAGCATTCCGTGGGCATATCTTTAATATGGCAATTCAGGCATGCATGCACGTGCTCCGCTCCACCTGCCACGCTAGATTCTTTTTCATTTTTAAATTTCAAAATGTTTTATCTCTTGAACCGTAATTCGAAATTCAGACCTATTTTTGCGGTTGACTTTGTTACGATAAGATCTTCGAAAGTAGATCTCATGTTAATAGGTTTTGACTATATTTTTTCGCCTCCTAGTTGCCAGATTATGATCACTTTGTTACCAGGTAAAGTGAAGCTGGTTACCAGGTTAAAATCAACTGGTTACCAGATGTTTCTGAACTTTCTTTTTCAACAATATAATACTTATACGATGGTAATACAGTATTTTATGTGTTTAGAATGGATCAAATGCCTAATTTCTATATATACAAATTATTGTTATCATTATAAACATAAAAACTATCTGATAACTGTGTATTATTTAGCTGGTAACTGTTAACTATTATTCTAGTAGCCATAGTATAGTAATCTGGCAACTGGCGATAGAAAAAATATATCGTCAAAACGTATCAAGATAAGATCTTGTTTTGAAGTACTCGTTGAGACGAATCCAACGGTAAAGACAGATCATCAATCAGATTAACAGTTTAGAAGATAAATCATTTTGAATTTTCGGATGGAAAAGATTTCCTGCATGCAATACATCGTCAGCTCTTGCTCCCTTATAGGCTGAGATGCTAATGTCAGCTCTTGCTCCCTTATAGGCTGAGATGCTAATAACATGCGGCCGGACGGGAACTGTTCATGGGGCATGCCCCTTTATTAGAATAATCAATAAATAAATTATAAATTAGTTTTGAAAAACTAAATAAAATTTATTATGATTTATTATAATTCATTACGTATAAAGAAATTCTTTTCTTTTCATTTTATGGAGTTTTGGATCTAAATAATCCATTTTATAACTTCAAATTTTAATAATTCTTATTTAACTTAGAATTTCATAATTACTAATCTTTGAGGATAGAGGTTTTTTATACACAAAAATGATATTTATTTATTTTTAAGATTTTTCTGTATTTTAGGGTCTTTTAAATATTATAGAATATTTCTTGTATTTTTTATTTTATTATTATTATATCTTTCTTTCTTTTTATACTTAGGCTTGGCCCACTTGACTGCCTGGCCCACTAGGTTGGGCTCAACCCAGTCCTCACTGGCCTAGGTCACTCAGATCAACCCACTCCCTCTCGCTCTCGCTTGGCCCTCTCTTCCTCTCCCCCTCTAGGGATCTATGGTGCAGACGCCATCGCCACTCGATTCCGGTGAGATCCGGCTGCCCTGGCTGCCACCTTTGGTCATAATCAATCCACCTTAGTCTACTCCATCGACTGATCTAGCTCGATTCGCTTAGCTCCCCCTCTCCTAGATGTGATGATCCCAACTAAGGGCTAGGGTTTCAGTGTCCCGGTGTCGCCGTGTGCCGTTGTTGTCCGTGAGCTTCTCCAGGCATTGTTATGGTGCCATGGATCATTGTTGATGTTGTCGATCACGGCTTTGTGTCGTTGTAACACTTGTGGTGCTCCCAGTGTCGTCGTGCAATGGCTTCTACCGCCTCTGCATTGACACCTCCTATGCTTCGTCTTCGACATGCCTGATACATTGCAAATGTATCTATAATTTTTGATGTTCCATGCTTGGTTTTATCTACTTTCTTATATTTTGTCCACACTTTGGAGTACTTTTCATATGATTTCTTGGACTAACCTATTAACAAGAGCCACAGTGCCAGCTGCCTGTTTTCTGCTGTTTTTGGTTCCAGGAAGTCAGAAAATGAATATTCTCGAAATTGGACGGGACAAAAGCTAAAGTTATTATTTTACCGGGGGACACTTGGAGCCAGAATACGAGACGGATAAGGGCCAGAGGGTGGCCACACCACCTGGTGGCGTGGGCCAGGCCAGGCCACGCCAGGGGGTGGTGTGGGCCCCTGCGGCACCCCCTCGGTCTCCCCTCTCGCCTATAAGAGCCTCCCGATGCATAAACCCTAAATCATCAAGCCTCCAGCCACGAAAAGTTTCGCAGCGCCACTGCCACCGAAGGGGAGATTCGGGGGACAGAAAGTCTCTGTTCCGTTGATATATTGCAAATGTATCTATAATTTTTGATGTTGCATGCTTGGTTTTATCCACTTTCTTGTGTTTTGTCCACACTTTGGAGTACTTTTCATATGATTGCTTGGACTAACCTATTAACAAGAGCCACAGTGCCAGCTGCCTGTTTTCTGCTGTTTTTGGTTCCAGGAAAGTTAGAAAATGAATATTCTCGGAATTGGACGGGACAAAAGCCAAAATGCCTATTTTTCCTGAAGACTCACGGAGCGAGAATACGAGACGGAGGAGGGCCAGGGGCTAGCCACACCCCCCCAGGCGCGGGCTGGGCCTGGCAACGCCAGGGCATGGTGTGGGCCCCCAGGCACCCCCTCGGTCTCCCTCCTCGCCTATAAGAAGCCTTCTGACCTAAAAACTCCAGGGGGGTCGACGTTTTTCCAGAAGGAGTTCCGCTCCGCCGCCACCACCAGATTCCACGAAACAGCACCAGAAACTCCGTTCTGGCACCCAGCCAGGACGAGGAATTGGAGGAGATCATCGCCATCATCATCACCATCACTTCTCCATCGACCATCCATGTTTCCCCCATCTATGAGTGAGTAATCCCCCGCTGTAGGCTATGGGGATAGTAGGGATTGGATGAGATCGTTCATGTAAGGGCATAAGATTGTTAGGGCATGGTGCCTAGTATCTTTTATTAGTGCTTTATGACTTTGTTGCGACTTGTTGTGCTTAATGCTTATCACTAGGGCCCGAGTGCCATGATTTCATATCTTAACATGTTATTGATTCATTATGATAGTATTGTTTAAGGTCTTATCTGCAAGTTGTATACACATGTTGTTGTCCGGAACCAATGTCCCCGAAGTGATAGAAATCGGGATAACCGGAGGGAATGGCTTTGATGTGAGGATCACATGTGTTCATGGAGTGTTAATGCTTTGCGCTGGTGATCTATTAAAAGGAGCACCTTAATTGCCAGTAGTTCCCTTGAGGCCCCGTTGCAAACGGGCTGGCAGGACAAAAGATGTTGTGCAAGTTCTCACTGCGAGCACATATGACTATATATGGAACACATGCCTAGGATTATCTAATACTTGGATGCTTTATCTATTTATCTGCAATTGCCCTATGCTCTGATTGCTATGTGAATTGTCTTGTCCATGTATCGCCCGTCCATCCATCCCTATGCCTACCGCACTCAAATCCCACTATTTACTGCTATTGTTACTGCTGTCTTTACTTTACTACTGCTGTTACTTTGCTATTCCTACTACAAAACTGTTGCTACTGATAAACTGATGTGAGCAAGATTGTTTCTAGGTGCAGCTGAATTGACAACTCAGTTGTTCAGGCTTATAAATATTCTTTGGCTCCTCTTGTGTCGAATCAATAAATTGGGTTTCACTTCCCTCGAAAATACTGCGATACACCCCCTATACTTGTGGGTCATCAAGACTATTGTCTGGCGCCGTTGTCGGGGAGCATAGCTTTATTTATCAAGTCCACTTGGAATCACTATTGTTCAAGCTAAGTTTATTTTCGCCTTGTTTTCTTGTTTCTTTATCAAAAATACAAAAAAATTTAGTTCCTACTCTAGTTGTTATTTTTGTTGGTTTGATATTGTCTTGCTTTATCATGCTTGATGTCAATGGTTGGTTTCTTTGAAACTGAAGCTTATTGGCAAGGTGGGTTCACGGAAGATCAAAAATATTATTATAAGGAACACCGCTTGTCACAAAAAGGGAAACACTTATGGGAACAAATTGATAGATTGTATACCATTGCTAGAAACGTGTGCTCTTCTTATAATGTTACTTATTGCTGCGATAAATCTTGTTGCAGAAAGAGGTATAAACACCTCCCTTTTCAATGTGAGTATAATGATAATGATACCGTATCTTCTTATGCTAAAGGAATTTATGACTTTTATGATGCGGAACAAATTGAAGAATTTATTGCTTGGAAGGGTGCTTTTGAACTTGCTAGTTTGCTTGAAAATATTGATGATTCACCTTACAAATATGAGGTTTATGGTATACTTAAATTTTGCTTTGATAATTACAAGGATGAAAATGGCTATATTCTTGAATATTTTAATAGATGCTTTCCACAAATGGAAGAGACTAATGCCTTGCAGGATCCTATGGAAGAAGAAATTGATGAACCTGAAATCTCATTAGATGAAAAGGAGGAGGAGAGTGATGAACAAAAGGAGGAAGAATGGATTAGCTACCCCATGCCTACCTTCTAATGAGAGTAACTCTTTATCACCTACATTATTTGATTGTCCTCCATGCTTACTAAAGGAGGATGAATGTTATGTTCCTGAGGATTATTTTGAAAATGTTTATAATAAAGCTCTAGTGCTTGTAGATCATGAAAAGCATGCTTTATGTGATAGTTATATTGTTGAGTTTATTCATGAGGCTACTGAAAATTATTATGAGAGAGAAAAATATGGTTGTAGAAGTTTTCATGGTATTGAAACACCTCTCTATGTGCTGAAAGTTTTGAAGTTACTCTTGTTTTATCTTCCTATGCCTGTCACTTTGTTCTTTACGAATTTATCTGTATACACGATTCCTATGCATAGGAAGTGGGTTAGACTTAAATGTGTTTTGAATTTGCTTCTTGATGCTCTCTTTTGCTTCAACTCTTATTTCTTATGTGACCATCCTCTCAAACTATTATGCCTGAAGATGATAATTTGTCTATTATTCTTGGGAGACCTTTTCTTAAATACTGCAGGAGCTGTTATTAATTGTAATCAAGGAAAGGTGACTTTCAATGTGAATGACAAGGAACATACTGTCTATTTCCCCAAGAAGATTGAAATGACTTATGGTTTGAATTCAATTTAACATGTTGAGGGCATTCAAGTTGGAGAAATATATTGTCCCATACCAAGAGAAAAATTTGAAACTATTATGATTGGGACCATTGCTATCAAGGTTGAGGTAACATAATCATTAGTGGAATACAAAGTTTTGTCTGATATGAATTTTTTTTGGTAACAAGACCTAATCATCCTTGTTAACAAAAGAATTTCATTGAACAAAACAATGTTTTCACCGTGATTATCCCCGCTTACTTCTATTCTATCCATTTTAGTTGTTGCTTATGTCTAACTTAAAGGCGTTAAAGAAAGGTACTTGAGATAACCCAAAAGTTTTAGATTAGTCTTGGAAGTTATTACCTGAGTAATAACCGCTCCTTATCCTTTTTATTTGCTTTTTGTGCCAAGAATAACCTCTAATGAGAGAGAAGTAATGATTGGGAAAGTTGCTGTCCCGAAACAGATTTCTGTGCTTCACCGTAAAAATTCGTGTAAAATCTTTGAACGCTTTTTGAGGCGTGAATTTTTGTGCTTCTTCCCCAGGTTGTTATCTAACTTTAGTTAGTTCAACACTTTTTGATTTGAGCAACATAATGTCTTGTAAAAAATTCGTCTTTACCTGCTGGTCTGTTTTGACAGATTTCTGCCATTTTCTGCATTTGCTTCTTGTTGGTTCCTTTTTGAGTTCTTTTGGGGAATTGAGCTTTCTGAGGGGAGTGCTTCAGTAGCTAGTGTTCTAATGGAAGTTTTTGGTGTTAGAACTGAACCTTAAGACTTATTGTCTTGAATGCACTAATGTTGCTAATAAAGATTGTGTGAAGTTTTGTATGAAGAAAAATTTCAGGTGTATGGAAGGAATGAGTAATGAGATGAAGGATGGACTAAAGCTCAAGCTTGAGGATTCCACACGTGTCACACCAAGAAATATCCAAGAAGTACAAGCATCAAAGCTTGGGGATGCCCAGGGCATCCCCTTCTTCATCAATAAAAAATTCCAGGTTTCTTCCAAACACTTCATTTTTATTGTTTCATGCACAGTTGTGTTATTCTTGGAGCGTCTTCTTTTTCGTTTTTGTTTTGGTTTTTCATTTGCTTTGTTTTCTTAGTTTTCTGAATAAATTGGTTGGATCTCCTCTTTCATGCATTGGTTTTCAAATAGTTTGGTTTGGATTGGAAAAGAGGAGGAAAGCTCATGCTTAAGTGGTAAAGAGAGTTTGTTTTTTCTGTGGCCTATGCTTTGTCATGCCATGCTTGATATTGTTTTGGCTTTATGCTTAGTATTCTTTGCTGTAGCATGACTTGTTATAAACAATTGAGATTGCTTAATGTGCCTTGGATGAATCATGCGTTGTTTTAGCATATTAAAGCATAGTATTGTGGTATTCTCCTTTGATGCTTTATTTGGGTTGACTTGGCGCATGCTCACACCATGTTATGACTATCCAAAGTCACCATAAGCCTTTATGATTCTTTAGTTTTCAACTTGTAGTATCACTTTATGCTTTGATCAATGATGTTTTGTCGCTCTGCATGATTATGGCCATTATTGCTCTCCTAGTTTGTCGCTCCCAGTCTTTTGCTAGCCTCCACAACCAAGTATGAGTTCCACTCATGCATCCAACTCCCTAAACCAAGTTATTCCAAAGAGTCCACCATACCTACCTATTAGCTTATGCTATTCCAAGTATATTCATGCTTTTGTTTACCTTCCAAATTAAACTTTTTATGAGAAAAGTAGTGATTAAAGCTCTCATGAACTTGATGGCACACTTTACTTTTCTTGCCCTTAATAAACTTGAACCATTGTGTCGTCTATGTTGTATATGCTTGCACTTATTTGTTGGGGATTACCAGAACCATGCTTTCATGGGGAACGCTTTCAACATTGCACTTGGTACTTGTACCTAGTTGATATCATGCTCTTTTGTATATGGATGTCGTCGGTGTGAAATGAAAGGGGAGCTTGTAAGTCCATGGAGTTATGTATATGTGTTAGAGAAACGCCTGCGCCGCTAGTCTAATCCATGCTGACGTGGTGGAAACCTGAAGCGTAACCATAATGAGTTGTCTATGAAGCATTCTTCTTATAAAAAAAGAGTCCTATATTGAGAAAAAAGAGAAAAGAAAAAAAAGAGATTATGAAAAGAGGAAGGAGAGAAAAAAGCACCATATTCCCATGGTAAATAAGAAGATTGCTGAGATGCTCGTTGTCTGCTTGCCTTGTCATTTTGATCTGGGGATTCTTCCGTACCATCGGGCAAGGGGTACCCCGTTGGCGGTTCTCTATGATACACATGTACTTACAATGACAAGAACTTACCGGTGACTAAACTTGAGTAGCATGAAGAGCGGCCCTCGTATACAAGGGACATGAGATTTCTAACTTATACTTTGTCAAGCATGTACACCATAGTTTGTTCACTTTAACCTTAATCACTTCAAGATTCTTATGGTAGGGGCAATGAGAGCTGAAAGCTATAAGTACCATAATTTTTGGAAGCTCTTTATGAAACTTGAGTCTCTACTTTGTTCTATGAAGGCCTTTCTTCCACTATATATATTGAGTCTCCACCTTCTATCTTTATGCACTTACTTTGAGAGCATAGTGGCCATTCTTAGTTCTATGTGCATTGTCCCAAGACTTGTTGACTGATGCATAACCTTGATATTGCTTGTTTTAAACTATTTGTATCTAGTCACTCTTATGAACTTTGAAGGTGTCCTATGCATTTATACTTGCTACTCTATGAGGGACAAGTTGAATGCCATTATGCTATGTTTTCTTTATGTGAAACAAACAAACGTCTTGCAAAGCATTGTTATTCATGAATCTTTTGTTTGTGCCTTTTCATGTTGCATCATAGTTTCTTTGTCTTATTGCTAGAACTTTGTCTTTCATGTTATGATTGAAGTACTATGATCCCAGCTTTGAATGTTTTACAAATATTTTGATCAAGTTTATGATGGTGCATTTCACCTCAAAAATTATTCTTTCTTTTTATCACTTACCTACTCGAGGACGAGCAGGAGTTAAGCTTGGGGATGTTGATACATTGCAAATGTATCTATAATTTTTGATGTTCCATGCTTGGTTTTATCCACTTTCTTGTGTTTTTTCCACACTTTGGAGTACTTTTCATATGATTTCTTGGACTAACCTATTAACAAGAGCCACAGTGCCACCTGCCCGCTTTCTGCTGTTTTTGGTTCCAGGAAAGTCAGAAAATGAATATTCTGGGAATTGGACGGGACAAAATCCAAAGTGCCTATTTTTCCTAAAGATTCATGGAGCCAGAATACGAGACGGAGGAGGGCCAGGGGCTGGCCACACCCCCCAGGCGCAGGCTGGGCCTGGCCGCGCCAGGGCATGGTGTGGGCCCTCCAGGCACCCCCTCGGTCTCCCTCCTCACCTATAAGAAGCCTTCTGACCTAAAAACTTTGGGGGGTTCGACGTTTTTTTAGAAGGATTTCCGCTCCGCCGCCACCACCAGATTCCACGAAACAGCACCAGAAACTCCGTTCTGGCACCCTACCGGGACGGAGAATTGGAGGAGATCATCGCCATCATCATCACCATCGCTTCTCCATCGACCATCCATGTTTCCCCATCTATGAGTGAGTAATCCCCCGCTGTAGGCTATGGGGATGGTAGGGATTGGATGAGATCGTTCATGTAATGGCATCAGATTGTTAGGGCATGGTGCCTAGTATCTTTTATTAGTGCTTTATGACTTTGTTGTGACTTGTTGTGCTTAATGCTTCTCACTAGGGCCCAAGTGCCATGATTTCAGATCTGAACATGTTATTGATTCATTATGATAGTATTGTTTAAGGTCTTATCTTCAAGTTGTATACACACGTTGTTGTCCAGAACCAATGGACCTGAAGTGACAGAAATCGGGATAACCGGAGGGAATGGCTTTGATGTGAGGATCACATGTGTTCACGGAGTGTTAATGCTTTCCTCGGGTGCTCTATTAAAAGGAGCACCTTAATTGCCAGTAGTTCCCTTGAGGCCCCGCTGCAAATGGGCTGGCAGGACAAAAGATGTTGTGCAAGTTCTCATTGCGAGCACGTATGACAATATATGGAACACATGCCTAGGATTATCTAATACTTGGATGCTTTATCTTATTTATCTGCAATTTCCCTATGTTCTGATTGCTATGTGAATTGTCTTGTCCATGCAACGCCCGTCCATCCATCCCTATGCCTACCGCACTCGAATCCCGCTGTTTACTGCTATTGTTACTGTTGTCTTTACTTTACTACTGTTGTTACTTTGCTATTCCTACTACAAAACTGTTGCTACTGATAAAATGTTGTGAGCAAGATTGTTTCCAGGTGCAGCTGAATTGACAACTCAGTTTTTAAGGCTTATTAATATTCTTTGGCTCCCCTTGTGTCGAATCAATAAATTGGGTTTCACTTCCCTCGAAAATACTGTGATACACCCCCTATACTTGTGGGTCATCATCCATCACCCTGCCGGGACGAGGAAGTGCCCTCGGAGCCATCTCCTTCGATCTCCACCACCATCTCCATCACCGTTGCTGATTCCCATGACGATGAGGGAGTAGTTCTCTCTTGAGGTTAAGGGTTGTACCGGTAGCTATGTGTTCATCTCTCTCTGTGCATGATCTTATTGAGATCATGAGCTTGTAATCTATAGATCTACCTTTCTACTCAAGTGCTTTAATAGATCTCTGCTCTCCCCATGTGTGTGAAGTTGACAGTGTGCACACCATGGTGGCACTTAGCCTAGAGATTACAAATACTTGTTATGAGTTATATTTGGAGTTGGATGTCTTTATGAAATTGTGGTGTTTGTTTGAACCATCTAGTACTCGAGGTGATAGTGTAGGGTTATCTAGATGGGAAAGATGAACTTTGAGGTGTGATATTATACCCCTACCATAGAGTGTCCAACCAGAGAGTAGTTCAGCGTAGTATCATAAAGAAGAATATATTTATATGAGAGTGTTTACTAGTGAAAGTATGATCCCTAGGCCTTGTTTCTAAGCACTGAAACATCGTTTTCTATTAGATCTATTATATGTTTGCTTGCTTCTATCTTTATTTCAGTTTGCCTTTAGTCTCTTCCACGCCAGCTGACGAGGGTTTAACTCATCAATGCCCATTGTTATGGACTTGGGTTTTGGAGAAGGAGGGAGCGCTGGAGACATCTATCGGCTAGCAAACAAGCACACAGGGGACAAAAATTTACCCAGGTTCAGGCCTCGTAGAGGTCCCTACTCCTGCTTGTATGCTCGTGGAATTATCAAAGGAATCGAAGATTACAGTGGTGCGCAGATGCAATCTGGCAAGGGTTGTGAAACTAGGGTTGCGTGTGTTCTCCTCGCCGCCCCCTCCTAGCCTTTATATAGGTAGGCTAGGTCTCGGGTAGCAGGTCGAGTCGGTTACAAGTTAGGGTTTTCCCCTTCAAACTTTCTATCTTTAGCTTCTTCTTGTTCTTCAAGCAATCGAGAGTCCGTAGGTTACTCGAGTCCTTCATTTGGGCCTTGGCGACACCGTGGATCTTTACGTATTTAGACCGTATATACCAAGCTCGAGTACATGTAGGGTATACTCATGTCAGTAACCCCCGAGTGTCCAGTGGAATCGCAGATTCGACTGGGGACTTTTTGAAGTCTTTCGAATGCATGAATGAGTATATTTTTGACTGCTTTGTTTGTGTCATAGGGATTGTTGATGTGCGTGCCTGATATAACCGAAGTATCGGTATCAGTTAACCACCTTAGGGTGAAACAACGCAATCTACTCGAACTCGAGTCCCCGGACTCGAATCCGGAAAAGTGCTGGTGTAATTCGAATCAAGCCGCGGAGGTCTTATAGGAGTTGAATTCCAGTTATATGGGTGTGAGCACTCGACGTGCCCGTTAAGGCATATTCATCGTACCTGTAGGCATGGATACATTTCTGGTAGTGCGCAGCTAATGTGTTGCCAGGCCTTATTCATTTCTTACCTTCACACTGTAAGCGCGGCATCCGAATTTTATCATCGCAGAGATGATTCGGGTGACCCAGGAGACGCAGTCTCTTTGTAGGGAAATGAGGCGGTGTCGCCATAAACTTCGAGTGTGGATGTTATCAACACACAATACTTAGTACAAAGGGTGCACGACCAGCGCTCCCTATGGGAGTAGCCCCCGAGTGCCTGGTTGAGTCGAAGACTCAGGCAAGGACTAAAGAACTTTTCCGACTACTGTCATCTTTTGTTTGCTTATTTCAGTCGAATTTATTTCCGGAGCTCCCTATGGGAGTAACCCATGTCCATAGTCGAACTGTATTTCGAGTGGTTGGGTTTGCCTGCGATTGTCCATGTTCCTGCAAAAAGAAGACAAAAATCATAGGGTGCGCGACCAGCGCTCCCTATGGGAGTAGCCCCCGAGTGCTTGGTGGAGTCAAAGACTCGAGCAAGGACTAAAGTAGTCGAAGTCCTCTGCTACGTAGCTTTGATGACGTCAGTGCTGACGATTTCATGACCTCATTTGCCCGCGTGAGCGAGTTTGACGGGACGTGACGAGCAGTGGGTCCCACTCTCTGACTTTGATTTGACTGGGCGTGCGTAATCTTTTATTTTAACTGCACCTCCTCGATTTCCGCGCGTAATGGGAGTAGTGGAGGGATGGTTCGCGCTTCCACTCCTCCACGTGTCCAGTACGATTTTTGCCACGCGTTCAGTAGGGTTTTTCTGAGCCGTTGGATTGCATCTTCCAGGGGTTAAGTAGCGGCGCTGCGATGGTAATTTCTCATCTGCTCTCATTCATCCTTTGCTTTCATCGCCATTGCCACTGCTCCTCTGCGCTCGTCTTGTCCACGACGCTGGACCAGCTCTGCTCGTTTCCAAGCTACTTCGTTCGGTCGCATCGCCGCCGCGCAATGGGGAAGAAGAAGGGAGGTGTTGCGGCCGATTCCGCGGCCACCGCTGCTACGGTGAAGAAGAAAGGCGGCTCCACCGCTGCGGGCACCAGCACCACCGCCGGCGGGAAGAAGAAGGGCACAGGCACTCGCGTCACGAATGGCGCGTGGCGTCCCTCCGTCATCAAGTCATCGGATCTCCGTCTTCTTTGCCAAGACGGAGTGTTGTCCGACTCAGTCACCGACGCGCGCGTCCCCGGCGTTGAGATAATTCCTGTTCCTCCCGCTAGTTTTCGAGTGATGTTTTTGGCATTCATCATTCGTGGTCTCTCCTTGCCCCTTCACCCCTTTTTAGGGGCCTCCTTTGTTTCTACGGGCTTCAACTCCATCAGCTATCCCCGAACTCTATCCTCCATATCTCTTGCTTCATTACCCTCTGCGAGTGCTAGCTCGGAATCGAGCCACACTTTGGCCTCTTCAAACGCCTCTTCAAGCTGAAGCACCAATCTGCTTCTGGCTCCTTAGTGTATGATGTAGGTGGTTACGGGATCCACGTCAACCCATCCGCCACCTATTTCGACATTAAGTTCACAGCGTTCGTCCAAGGGTGGAGGGACAGGTGGTTCTACATCCGCGATGAGAAGGCTGACGGGGAGCACTTCGGACTCGCGCCTTCCAATCCGGTGACGCCGTGCATGAGGAGGCGCTCCTAGAAAAATGTAGTCATGCCTGGCGAGTCCACAGAGACAAACGTGTTGTACGAGCGTGTCTGTGACCTCGAGAATCGCATCGGCAAAGAAGAGGGAGGCTACGCCCTCATTCGCACCTGGCTACACCGTCGCGTCCAGCCCCTGCAGGCCAGAGTCCACCCCATGTTTTAGTGGACTGGCGCTGACGATGCCACTCGCGTGTCTGCCGATGGCATGTCCGCGAGTGAGGTGGACAAAAGGGTTCGGCTGGTCACCAAGTACACTGTCAAGGATGTGCTCCCTAGTGAGCCAATTGTTCCTCCATTTGATGCTACTAATCCTCCTCCCGAGGTATAGTTGTGCTACACAGTAGCTTAGTTTGTCGATTGCTTCTCTGCTGTTTTCTTGTCTTTGTGCTAATTTTGTTGTCTGTATGCAGGATTGAGCGGTGTCACCTTGTATGCTTCCTCTTCCTAAGGGGATTATCCCTCGCGAAGCCTTGGAAGAGGACGAGTCAAAGTCGACCGTCCCCTCTGATGTGGAGGAGGAGGCCCCCGAGTCCGGTAGTCCGGATACTCGCAAGCGTTCGCGCAGCGAGGATTCCAATGCATCGTCTCCTTCGACTCCGGAAGGTGCAGGTGTTGGTGCGGAGTCGCCAATCCCTGCCGTTCCTGTGAGCGCCGTGGCACCATCCTCTCGCAAGAAGATGCGATTGCCCAAGGAGTCCTCGTCAGAGTCGAAGGAGGCCACTTTTGACTTTGACAAGTTTGATTTGTAAGTTTTCTAGTTTACTTGTTCTTCTCTGTTTTTGCCCTTTTTGGTTCTTCTCTGGATTTTTGTCTTGTTCTTGATGTTGATTTTGTCTTTGCAGTCAAGAGGCGTCGTCATCTTCTGGCGACGTCCAATTTTTGAAAGAAGTAGGAGTCGCGACCTCAAGGGCCAAGAAAGAGGTTGAGCGCGATCCTTCCCCTCCATTGGTGGCCCACTCCGGGCACAACTCTTCCAGTTCTCCTGATGCAGGGGAGCATCGAATGGTTGCCCGGATGATGGTATAGCAGACATCTTCAGAGTCATTGGAGGATCATGTAAGTGTAGATTATCTTCTTTTGCGTGTTGTAGTCGATGTTATCTATTGCTTCTGCTGATTCTATGTTGTGCGATAGCTCCTTGTGAATGAAGTCGCGCACTTGGCGGAGCAAGTGCTTGCGATGGGCCGCCAGCATGCGATGCTGGAGACGTGTCATCGCGTGGTTGAGAGTGAGTGTCCTGCACTTTGTTGTGTGATAGCTTCTTCTTGTTCTTCTCCTTTGATATAGTCGACTGATAGTCAAACGTTTTTGCTGCGTAGCTGAACATAATGCCCTCCTCTGCGACGCTGCTACCATGGAGAAAGCTCTCGCCGCGGCTGTGAAGGGTCGCGATGAAGCAATCACGACACGTGACGAGGCGCAAAGGCGCGAAGAGGATCTTCGTGCTTCCATGGCATCCAGGGAGAAGTTGTTCGAAGAACAGCTTTTCTCGATTGCCAAAGCCCTCTCAGGTACCTTGTCCGGATATCATTGTTGTTCGCTGTTTGTTGTTTTGCCTGTTGGCGTTGATGTTTGATATTCATGTGTTGGTTTGTGTGCAGATGCTAGCGGTTTGAGCTTCAATCCTCAGGCCCTCCGTCGTGACGACTCTTTGGCGGGTGCGCTTTCGGCAGTCGAGGACCGCAGCATCGTCGTTCAAGATACGCTCTCCAAGGCCAAGGGCGTTCTCAGTCGCCTCCGGGAGGAGCTGATGCCCAAGGCTGAGCTAATCGAGAACATGGGCGAGCTACTGGAGTCTTTTGCAGGGGTTGTTCCCTCCAGCTTCAAGAACTCACTCCGCTCTGCTGGCGCGTCCATGTCGCTTGCCATGGTGCAGGCCCACGGAGTCGAGATTGATCCTGCCGCGGTGTCGAAGGAGATGCCTGTTAGCGCGGATGGCCAGCAGGTAGTCTTCGCTCCTTTCGCGACTGCCTGTGGTAAATATGGGCCACAGCTGATAAACACGGTCGCGAAGTATTCTAAGGAGCTGCAGCACGCCAAGAAGGCGGCAAAGGCGGCGACATCAGGGGCTGGCAGAAAGTAAGTGGCATCTGACACTGCCACGGACTCGATGAAGCCCCCGAAGCCGTCGAAGTCGAAGAAGCCAATCGCTCCTTAGTAGTTTTTGTAATAGTTAACTAGTTTATGTCCTTTGTTAAGAACATGCCTGCTGGCGAGTGTACCTGCTGATACTTTTTGATAGTCTTGAATGCACTTGAATCTTTTGTCTTTGTGTTGATTTGGTTGTCTTATTTGCTTCTATCTTGGCTTGTGGTAGGGTACATCGAGTGATCCTTTGAGGGAAACTCAGGACTCGCTGCCTCTTGATGATACTTTGGCACCACCACGCTCCAGGGTAGATGAGCTGTCGCTGCTTTCGTGACTGCGTGACTGCGTGAAGCAGCTAGAGCGTGAGTTGCCCGTGCTCCGCGGGAACGCAGATGTATGGAAGTCAAAGGCAGAAAAAGCCGCCGCCCGAGAGCAGTATCTTCTTGGCGAGGTGACGCAGCTGGGCGACCAATTCAAGTGTTAGTTTTGCTTGCTCTTATCTTTCCCTTGTAGTCACTCACGATTGTGCGATGTACTTATGCTGTTGTTTGCTGCTTCGTGTAGTTGTCAGCGTGCGTCATCCGCAGGATGAGAAGGATAGAATTGCCATTCGTATGCATGATCTTACCCAGGAGCAACTTCAAGAGAGTGGATACTTCTGGGTAGATCGTGATCGTGCGATTGCGCTGGCGACCCTGTAGGATCGCGCGTCGCGAGTGCTGTACTTTCTGAAGAAGTCACAGTCTTGTTTGAAGAACATTTATCGGACGATGTTTCTGCTAGATGTTACTCCGTCAAGCCTGCTGGCCCTCCTTGCCAAGTTTCAAGACCTGACCGCGGTTCGCAAGTGCGTGAGGCAACAGTTGGTGGCTGGTGCCAAGGCTGCTCTATCATTGGTGTGACTGCACATGCCTAACGTAGATGTTGCGGCAATTGCGGCTGGGCTGCATGCGCGACCAGCAGGGTCTTCCTGGAATATGGTGCCACACTACCAGGCTGTGGATCGCCCAGCAGAAGAGATCGTCGACTTCTTTGAGGAACAAACCAACGTTCTCTTGATGCAGTAGTAGCTTAGTTTGTATCCTGCATATAAGTGTACCCGTGTTGTAAAGTTCATATAAATGCTATATATAATTTATTGTCGGATATGTATAAAGATCTTTCTTAGCATGAAGTGCGTTGCACTATGCAAGTCCTTTTCGTTAGCCTAGCCATGATCTTATCTCAGTCCCTTGTCAACCTGTCAGGTGCGTTGCATCTGGGTTGATGTTGTGTCAAGGGTTTCGATTGATCTGCCAGCTACTCAGGATATCGTCTTTTGGTTCATAGAACAGATGTATATAGGGCGGCGCATCCCCCGAGTAGATAAATTGGAAAGATAAAAGAGAACACAAAGTTTTGGGGTACTTAGCTTTATTTATTCGAAGGACAGTGCGAGGTACAATGTGTGGCTGAGTAGCCTTGGCTGAGTAGCCTTATTTGCAATGTAAAAAGTAAAAAGCGACTAGGGGTAGAAGCGTCGCAGCTGTGCAACGTTCTAGGGGTTGGAGTATGCGACTCCTGTCTCTAAATCTTGAAGGCGATAGGCGCCACCTAGGATTACTTCTGTAATCACATACGGTCCTTCCCAGGGGGGACTCGAGCTTAAGATGCCCCTGCTGCTTCAGTCGCAGGACCAGGTCGCCTTCGACGAAGGATCTGGGGCGTAGCCTCCTATTGTGGTAGTTGTGCAGGTTCTGCTAGTAGATCGTTGATATTTCCGTGGCGATTTCTCGTGCCTCGTCAAGGAGGTCGATGGAGTCTTCGAGTGAGAGGGATGACTCTTGTTCGCTGTAAGCGACCACGCGCGGCGCCTTGTACCGTACCTCGGCGGGTAGCACTGCCTCGGCTCCGTGTACCATAAAGAATGGTGTGTAGCCCGTGGCACTGTTTGGAGTTGTGCGTAGGCTCCAAAGTACGGATTGTAGTTCGTCTGGCCATCAACCCGTGGCTTGTTCGAGTGGCCGGAGGAGTCGCTTCTTGATGCCGCCACAGACGAGCCCGTTTGCTTTTTCCACCTGACCGTTGGTCTGTGGATGCGCTACCGAGGCGTAGCTGATGTTGATCCCCAGGTTCTTGCAGAATTCCTGGAGTTCGTCCCATTGTCGGTGATGATGCTGTGTGGTACTCCGAAGCGGTAGACAATGGATTCGAAGAACTTGACTGCGCTATGTCCTGATTAGTTGGTCATTGGCATGGCCTCAATGCACTTGGTGAATTTGTCGACTACGACCAAGAGGTAGACGTAGCCTCCTCGTGAGGACCTTGGGAGTTTGTCAACCATGTCGAGTCCCCATTTTGCGAAGGGCCAGGCCAATGGAATTGGCCGGAGTTCTACGCCCGGTGCGTGCGGCTTGTCCACGAATCGTTGACAAGCGTTGCATTTTTGGACGATGTCCTTAGCATCGCGCATGGCTGTAGGCCAATAGAATCCAGCTCGTAGAGCTTTGGCGACGAGGGGACGACTGCCAGCGTGGTGCCCGCAGGTCCCCTCATGGATGTCAAGGAGAACAGCTCTTCCATCGGCCATGGAGACGCATCGCTGGAGTACTCCTGTGATGCTGCGTTTATACAGTTCGTCGTTGATAACAGCGAATGCCTTGGATCGCCGCGCGATGTGTCGTGCATCAGTCGGATCGTCCGGGAGCCTTTTGCTGAGGAGGTACATGATATACGTCTGCGTCTAGGGTTGCTCAATCATCATGACGCTCATTGGTCCCTCGAGTCCTGTGTCTAACTCCAAGTCGTTGAGTGCCATTGACTCATTGGGCGGCGTAGCCCCCGAGTCCGTTGATGTGCTTGTTTTCTTCTCTGCGGCCTTTGGCTTGATGGAGCGTTTGCAAATGCGTTCGAGAAATACCCCGGGTGGTATGGGGGCACAGGTAGAGCCTATGTTGGCGAGTGCGTCCGCCCCTTCGTTGCTTTCGCGACCTATGTGCTGCAGCTCGCAACCATCAAAGTCTCCTTCGAGTGTGTCGTAGAGGTCGCGGTACGCGATCATGTTGTCATTCAGTGCGTCGCACTCATGCATTGTTTGGTTGACAACCAACTTGGAGTTGCCGTATATGATGAGCCTCTTGGCACCGCAGGCTTTTGCCATCCTCATCCCGTGCAACAGGGCCTCGTATTCAACCTCATTGTTAGAGGCTGTGAACTGCATTCGCATGATATACTTCAGTTTGTCCCCTTGAGGTGATGTCAGTATGACACCTGCGCCTGCTCCGTCCTTCCGCTTGGACCCATCGAAGTGCATTGTCCAGAGGTAGGACATATCTAGTTTGTCTGGGAGCTGGTTCTCCATCCAGTGCACGAGGAAGTCAGGGAGGACTTGCGACTTGATTGCATCGCGCTTTTCGTATGTGATGTCTCGTGGAGACAATTCTATTCCCGAAAGCGCGACTCGTCCCGTGGCGTCGGGGTTATGGAGGATATGTCCCAACGGGGTGTCGTTGACCACCACGATTGGGTGTTCCTGGAAGTAATGGCGCAGTCGCCGGGCGGTCATGAAGACACCGTATGCCAGTTTCTGGTAGTGCGGGTACCGCTGTTTTGTTGGCGTGAGGACCTCGCTGAGGTAGTATACTAGGCGTTGTACCCCGTGGACCTTGTTTTCCTCGGCTCGCTCGACGATAAGCACTGTGCTGACCACCTGGTTGGTGGCGGAGATATATAGTAACAATGGTTCCCTTTCTCGTGGGGTCACCAGTACTGGCGAAGTGGATAGCAGGCGCTTGAGGTCTTCGAATGCTTCTTGCGCTTCATTGGTCCACTCGAATTTTTCAGCTTTGCGGAGGAGCTGGTAGAAGGGCAGCGCCTTTTCACCCATCCGACTGATGAATCGACTGAGGGCCGCGATGCGTCCAGCCAGCTGCTGAACGCCCCTTATGTTTTTCGGCTTCTCCATGGCCAGTATGGCTTTTATTTTCTTTAGGTTTGCCTCGATTGCCCTCGCGGAGATGAGGTACCCGAGTAGTTGCCCAGATGGCACGCCGAAGGCGCATTTGTCCGGATTGAGCTTGATCCGATAGCAGCCGAGATTGGCGAAGGTTTCGCGCAAATCGTTGATTAGGGAGGCTTCCTCCTTGGTCTTGATTACTATGTTGTCGACATAGACTTGAATGTTGAGACCCAGTTGTTCCTTGAGGCAAGCCTGCATGCACCGCTGGTAGGTGGCTCCCGCGTTTTTTAGCCCGAAGGGCATTGTGTTGTAGCAGAACACACCAAAGGGCGTTGTAAATGTTGTTTTATCTTGATTCTCCTCCTTCATTTGAATCTGATTATAGCCTGAGTAGGCGTCGAGGAAGCAGAGGCGCTCGCATCCCACGGTGGAATCGATGATCTGGTCGATGCGCGGCAACGGGAAGTGATCCTTTGGGAAGTGCTTATTCAGAGAGGTGAAGTCCACGCACATCCGCAGGATATCCGTGTCCTTTTTTGGTACTAGCACCATGTTGGTGAGCCAAGTGCTTTCCTTGATCTCGCGTATGAATTTAGCGTCAAGGAGTCTGTTGATCTCCATTCCAACTGCTTGCGCTCGTCGCTCAGACAATCGTCGAATTGTTTGCTTGACTGGCCTCGCGTCGGGGTTAACGTTGAGTGCGTGCTCAGCGAATTCCCTGGGAACTCCTGGCATGTCCGTAGGACACTAGAAGAAAATTTCCCAGTGCTCACGGAGGAATTCGACGAGCACGAGTTCCTATGCGGGACTCAAGTTGTTGACGATGAGGGTCGTCTTGGCGGGATCCGATGGGTGGACCTGCACTTTCTTTGTGTGCATCGATGAGTCGAAGGTAGGTCGGGTGAGCTTGGCCGGCTCAGGGGGGTAGACTGTTGTCTGTCGACTCTTTTAGCCTTGTGAGTTCTTCCTGCATGTCGAAGGACTAGGAAATTCTGTTGAATTCCCTATCGCAACTGTCGGATCTCTCGCACTCCTGTTGATCGTGATGACGCCATTGGGACCTGGCATTTTCATCTGCAGGTAGGCGTAGTGTGGCACTGCCATGAACCTAGCGAACACGACGCGCCCGAGGATGCAGTGGTACTGTGAGGGCCAGTCGACGAGCTCAAAGTCGATGCACTCGCGGCGGAAGTTCTTCGGCGTGCCGAAGATGACGTTGAGGTTGATTTTGCCCAGGGGGTATACGCCTTTCCCTGGGACGATGCCGTGGAATGTTGTGTCCGAGGCCTCCAGGAAAGTTAGAGGGATCCTCATTGCTCGCAATGTACTCGCGAATATAAGGTTAATGCCGCTCCCGCCATCCATGAAGACGTGGCTCATGTCGAAACCTCCGATTTGCGCCTCGAGTACGAGGGGGCAATGGCCTGGATGGGGTAGCTGAGGCGGATGGTCGCATTTGTCGAAGGTGATGCATGACTCGCTTCCACTGAGATACTTAGTGGTAGATGGTGGCGAGTGTGTGGCCAAGTTGACTTGGCGAGTGATGGCCTTCTGCACCCGATTGGAGGGGCGTCCCTTTTGGATCATCATGGTGCCCATGGCTCGTGGGTATGGTTCGCCTCCATGGTGCTGGTCCGGTGCAGCTGCATTCAGGGGTCGCCCAGGTGGTGGTGGCGGAGCGCCATGTGCCACGGCGCCTGGAGCGGCTCCGTAGCCTCTTTCGACTGCATTGCGGTTCATCCGAACCAATCCCTCGTGTAGCTTCAGGAACTCGCGCTAGTCCTTCAGGAGGTGGCTGGCCTTCTTCTTGCCATCATGCTTGTCAATGTAGAAGTGCACCGTACATGGCCCGGACAGTTTGTCCTCAATGGAGGTCACGGGTGCCTCGTCGTGAGTGCGACGTTGCCACACTTGCGTGGTTTCCTGGAGTCGTGGTATCCGCCGCTACGGTATCCGCCGTTGTGGTTATCGTCGCGTCTTTCGGCGTAGCTAGCCGCGACCATGTTGACGTTGTCGCGGTCATCGTAGAAGCGCATGCGACGCTTGCCTCAGCGATCGCGTCTGCGCTCGAGTTCCGCCTCTTCGTCGGAGTGAACGCGATTCTTCACCAAATCTTCTCCATCGGCCCACCGATTCGCGATCTCCATCAGGTGGTCGATGGTCTTGGGTATTGAGCGGCCCAGCTCCTCCCTGAGTTCTAGGCGGCGGACGCCACCATTGAACGCGTCAATCGCGCGATCCTCCAAGATGTTTTCTGCGGAGTTCTTGATGATCGACCATCTTTGGATGTAGGAGCGCAGAGATTCGCCAGATCTTTGCTGGCAGCATCTCAGCTCTTCGATTGATGCGGGCCCCTTGTATGTGCCCTTAAAGTTGCGCACAAAGCTGTAAACCAGCTCATCCCAACTGCGAATGGATCCGCGTGGGAGGTTGTTGAGCCATGCTCGGGCGACGCCTTGCAGCTGTAGCATTGCATGGCCGTGCTTTGACTGCCTCCGTGGAGCCTGACGGAAGAGATGTAGTCCTCCAGCCAGATTTTTGGGTCCTATAGGCCGTCGAACTTCGGGTTCTCCGACGGGAGTTTAAACCCCTTTGGCATTCGCTTCTGCCTGATGGACCTGCTGAAGCATCTGGCGCCGCAGAGCTCCACGTCTTCCTCTTCTGAGTCAGTCGACCGAGCATGTCGTGCCCTTGATTTGTCGATCTTGCGCTGCGTGATGTCATCACGCGCATCGTAGTCGTTGTCGTGTCGTCGTGAGCGGTGACATCGAGACAGGTCGTGACTGTCGTCACTGGATGAGGAGAAGGAGTAACGCTTTGCTAGCGCTTTGCCCTTTTTCGGCTCTGGTGTTGGCTCCTTGTCAAGGGCGGCGTCGATTAGTCC
The DNA here is from genome assembly GCA_916181665.1 of Avena sativa. Lineage (NCBI taxonomy): Eukaryota > Viridiplantae > Streptophyta > Magnoliopsida > Poales > Poaceae > Avena > Avena sativa. The sequence goes on along the minus strand of OV702289.1, from coordinate 154,523,739 downwards.
CAAGCCCGCGATCGTAGATCGGTGCATGGCGGCTCGGGGATCTCCAGCCGGCGGCTGGTTGTTAAGGAGGTACATGGTGGCTGCTGTCACCGCAGCCTGCGGCGTCTTGGAGACCACGTTGCCCCTGGTGTCGACTGTCATAGAGCCGAAGTCAAGGACCTTTGCGGCTTCTATGCGTTCTTGCTCGGTGAGATGGGCCATCCGAGATTGCCTCTTCTTGGCGAGGTGCTCGTTGCCCTTTGAGGAGGATCCTCCATAGGAGGAGAGCCCAGCACGACGAAGGCTCGACCCGTCTGCTGCCTTTTTGCGCGCCTCGAGTTGCGCGATTGTTTGTACTTGGCGCTTGATTTCTTTCTTCAGGAGCCAATGGTAGCCCATTAGCAGCTCTTGCAGAGATCCCAAGGGTAGAGGAGTGCCTCATAGGGCCTCGCGGCAGCGAGCCCATTCTTGCTCGTTGAGCCTGATCACAACGTGTTCGCCGGTTTGCTCGTTTATTATGGTTGGAGGTTCGACTGCTCCTCCGTTGTTGGCGTTGGTGCGATTGCCACCATTACCGCCATTGCCGCTGTTGCCGCCGTTAGGCGGGTCGGTTCCGTTGCCGCGATTGCCACCATTGTCATGGTTGGCAGAGGTATCGCCTGCGTTGATGACGCCGCACATGAAGTGATTGGGGAACCTGATGCTTCCACAACTCTCAGATCCGGAACCGTAGGTCCCATCTTCAGTGGCCAGACCGCTTAGATCGGAGTCGCGACTGCTATCGCTGACCGTGTTCTCGACTGTTGTCGGGGCGTTGAGCTCACTGAGGGTGCCGATCGATGGAGGGAACCATGATGCTGGGGCAATGGACGGTGCCGTCGGCTGATCAGGCATGCGAAGCGTGCCCATCTAACCGACTTGGAAGCGGAAGCTCCCTATCGCCAGGCTGATTTCGTCGCCCACGGACTCGAAGGCCGGGCGAGTGGCCGGCATGTGGACGGTGAAGTCGAACATGCCGAAGAGCTAGCGGATCTCCGATGTTGCGGAGTTGTAGATCACAGTTGATGGGGCCGAAGAAGCCGCAACATCAGCACTCCCAAACCCCACGGACGGCGCCGATTGACGAGGGTTTAACTCATCAATGCCCATTGTTATGGACTTGGGTTTTGGAGAATGAGGGAGCGCTGGAGACATCTATCGGCTAGCAAACAAGCACACATGGTACAAATATTTACCCAGGTTCAGGCCTCGTAGAGGTCCCTACTCCTGCTTGTCTGCTCGTGGAATTATCGAAGGAATCGAAGATTATAGTGGTGCGTAGATACAATCTGGCGAGGGTTGTGGAAACTAGGGTTGCGTGTATCCTCCTCGCCGCCCCCTCCTAACCTTTATATAGGTAGGCTAGGTCTCGGGTAGCAGGTCGAGTCGGTTACAAGTTAGGGTTTTCCCCTTCAAACTTTCTATCTTTAGCTTCTTCTTGTTCTTCAAGCAATCGAGAGTCCGTAGGTTACTCGAGTCCTTCATTTGGGCCTTGGAGACACCGTGGGTCTTTACGTATTTAGACCGTATATACCAAGCTTGAGTACCTGTAGGGTATACCCATGTCACCAGCAAGCTATTTTCTGGCACCGTTACCACTTATAATTATCCACACCACTTGTATTTCACTTTCTCTTTGCCGACTAGTGCACCTATACACCTGACAAGTGTATTGGGTGTGTTGGGGACACAAGAGACTTCTTGTATCTTGATTGCAGGGTTGCTTGAGAGGGGATACCTTTGACCATTTCCTCCCTGAGTTCGATAAACCTTGGGTGATCCACTTAAGAGAAATCTTGATGCTGTTCTACAAACCTCTACACTTGGAGGCCTAACAACTGTCTACAAGAATAGAAGTGCGTATACATCAAGCTATTTTCTGGCGCTGTTGCCGGGGAGGTAAGGTAAAAGGTACTCACATCCTCCGATGTGAGTGCTCGAAGTTATTTCCTTCAGATTCTGTAATTTTGTCTTTTTGTTTCATGTTTTCACTAGTTAGGCTTAATTGAAAACAACAAAAAAATTAGAGAGCTTTATAGTATTTATCTTTAGTTAGGACATGAAGTGTTTGAAGAGAAAATTAAAAAACCTATAGAACTTTATTTGCATGCTAATAGCAATATTATTAGTATGAATTCTTTGAACACCATTATTGCTAATGCTATGGAAAAGTCTAAACTTGGGGAGGCTGGTTTTGATGAGCATGATATTTTTAGTCCCCCAAGCATGGAGGAGAAAATTTACTTTGATGATACTATGCCTCCAATATATGATGATTACAATGATGAATATGATATTTTCAGTCCACCTACTATTGAGGAGAAAATTAATGATTACAGTATGCCTCCTCTATTTGATGATTATGGTGATGAGAATAATAATGATAACTATTTTGTTGAATTTGCTCCCACCACAATTAATAAGAATGACTATGCTTATGTGGAGAGTAATAATCATTTTATGCATGTGGCTCATGATAAGAATGTTTTATGTGATAGTTACATTATTAATTTTATTCATGATGCTACTGAAAGTTATTATGAGAGAGGGAAACATGGTTTTATGTGTCTCAACAATATTAAGTTTCCCCTCTTTATGTTGAATGTCTTAAAGTTGCACTTGTTTTTCTTTAATATGCTTGTTGCCTTGTGCTTTCATGACTTGTTTATTTACAAGATTCCTATGCATAGGAAGTAGGTTAGACTTAAATGTGTTTTGAATTTGCTTCTTGATGCTCTCTTTTACTTTAATTCATATTTCTTATGTGAGCATCTTCTCAAACTATCAAGCCTAACTTAAAGGCATTAAAGAAAAGTACTTATTGGGAGATAATCCAAAAGTTTTAGATGAGTCTTGGAAGTTATTACTTCAGTAATAACCGCTCCTTATCCTTTTTATTTGCTTTTTGTGCTAAGAGTAACCTCTAATGAGAGAGAAGTAATGATTGGGAAATTGCTGTCCCGAAACAGATTTCTATGCTTCACCATAAAAATTCGTGTAAAATCTCTGAACGTCCTTTTGAGGCATGAATTTTTGTGCGTCTGCCCCAGGTTGTTATCTAACTTTCGTTAGTTCAACACTTTTTGATCGGAGCAACAGAAGGTCTTCAAAAAAAACGTCTTTACCTGTTGGTCTGTTTTGACAGATTTCTGCCTTTATTTGCATTTGCTTCTTGTTGGTTCCTTTTTTAGTTATTTTGGGGAATTGAGCTTTTTAAGGGAAGTGTTACAGTATCTTGCGTTTTAATGGAAGTTTTATTGGTGTGAACACTGAACCCAAAGACTTATTATCTTGAGTGAACTAATGTTGCTAATAAAGTTTGTGTGAAGTTTTGTATGAAGGAAAAATTTTAGGTGTATGGAAGGAATGAGTAATGAGATGAAGAATGGACTAAATCTCAAGCTTGGGGATGCCATGCGTGTCACCCCAAGAAATATTCAAGAAGTACAAGCGTCAAAGCTTGGGGATGCCCAAGGCATCCCCCTCTTCATCAATAAAAATCCCAGGTTTCTTCCAAACGCTTCATTTTTATTGTTTCATGCACAGTTGTGTTGTTCTTAGAGCGTCTTCTTTTTTCGTTTTCATTTTGGTTTTTCGTTTTCTTTGTTTCCTTAGTTTTCTGAATAAATTGGTTGGACCCCCTCTTTCATACATTGGTTTTCAAATAGTTTGGTTTGGATTGGAAAAGAGTAGGAAAGCTCATGCTTAAGTGGTAAAGAGAGCTTGTTTTTGACTGTGGCCTATGCTTTGTCATGCCATGCTTGATATTGTTTTGGATTTATGCTTAGTATTCTTTGTTGTCGCATGACTTTTTATAAACAATTGAGATTGCTTAATGTGCCTTTGAAGAATCATGCGTTGTTTTAGCAAATTAAAGCATAGAATCGTGGTATTCTCCTTTGATGCTTTATTTGGGTTGACTTGGCACATGCTCACACCATGTTATGACTATCCCAAGTCACCATAGCCTTTATGATCCTTTAGTTTTCAACTTGTAGTATCACTTTATGCTTTCATCAATGATGTTTCGTCGCTCTGCATGATTATGGCCATTATTGCTCTCTTAGTTTGTCGCTCCCAGTCTTTTGCTAGCCTCCGCAACCAAGTATGAGTTCCACTCATGCATCCAACTCCCTAAACCAAGTTATTCCAAAGAGTCCACCATACCTACCTACTAGCATATGCTATTCCAAGTATATTCATGTTTTTATCTACCTTCCGAATTAAACTTGTTATGAGAAAGCTAGTGATTAAAGCTCTCACGAACTTGATGGCACACTTGGTTTTTATTGCCCTTAATAAACTTGAACCATTGTGTCGTCTGTGTTGTATATGCTTGCACTTATTTGTTGGGGATTAGCAGAACCATGCTGTCATGGGGAACGCTTTCAACATTGCACTGGTACTTTGTACCTAGTTGATATCATGCTCTTTTGTCTATGAATGTCGTCGGTGTGAAATGAAAGGGGAGCTTGTAAGTCCATGGAGTTATGTATATATGTGTTAGAGAAATGCCTAGGCCACTGGTCTAATCCATCTTGACATGGTGGAAACCTGCAGCGTAACCATAATGAGCTGTCTATGAATCATTCTTCTTATAAAAAAGAGTCCTATATTGAGAAAAAAAGATAAAAAAAGAGATTATGAAAAGAGGAAAGAGAGAAAAAAGCACCAGATTCCCATGGTAAATAAGAAGATTGCTGAGATGCTTGTTGTCTGCTTGCCTTGTCATTTTGATATGTGGATTCTTCTGTATCATCGGGCAAGGGGTACCCCGTTAGCGGTTCTCTATGATACACATGTACTTACAATGACAAGAACTTACCAGTGACTAAACTTGAGTAGCATGAGGAGCGTCCCTCGTATTCAAGGGACATGAGATTTCCAACTTATACTTTGTCAAGCATATACACCATAGTTTGTTCACTTTAACCTTAATCACTTCAAGATGCTTATGATAGGGGCAATGAGAGCTGAAAGCTAAAAGGTACCATAATTTTTGAAGCTCTTTATGAAACTTGAATCCCTACTTCCTTCTATGAAGGCCTTTCTTCCACCATTATATTGAGTCTCCACCTTCTACCTTTATGCACCTACTTTGAGAGCATAGTGGCCATTCTTAGTTCTATGTGCATTGTCCCAAGACTAGTTGATTGATGCATAACTTAATATTGCTTGTTTTAAACTATTTGTATCTAGTCACTCTTATGAACTTTGAAGGTGTCCTATGCATTTATATTTGCTACTCTATGAGGGACAAGCTGAATGCCATTATGCTATGTTTTCTTTATGTGAAACAAACAAACATCTTGCAAAGCATTGTTATTCATGAATCTTTTGTTTATGCCTTTTCATGTTGCAATATATTTTCTTTGTTTTATTTCTAGAACTTTCTCTTTCATGTTATGATTGAAGTACTATGATCCTAGCTTTGAATGTTTTACAAACACTTTGATCAAGTTTATGATGGTGCATGTCACCTCAAAAATTATTCTTTCTTTTTATCACTTACCTACTCGAGGACGAGCAGGAGTTAAGCTTGGGGATGTTGATACATTGCAAATGTATCTATAATTTTTGATGTTCCATGTTTAGTTTCATCTACTTTCTTATGTTTTGTCCACATTTTGGAGTACTTTTCATATGATTTCTTGGACTAACCTATTAACAAGAGCCACAGTGCCAACTGCCCGTTTTCTGCTGTTTTTGGTTCCAAGAAGTCAGAAAATGAATATTCTCGGAATTGGACGGGATAAAAGCCAAAGTGATTATTTTATCGGGGGACACTTGGAGCCAGAATACGAGACGGAGAAGGGCCAGAGGGTGGCCACACCACCTGGTGGCGCGGGCCAGGCCAAGCTGCGCCAGGGGGTGGTGTGGGCCCCTCCGACACCCCCTCGGTCTCCCCTCTCGCCTATAAGAACCTCCCGATGCATAAACCCTAAATCATCAAGCCTCCAGCCACGAAAAGTTCCGCAGCGCCGCTGCCACCAAAGGGGAGATTCGGGGGACAGAAAGTCTCTGTTCCGGCACCCTGCCGGGATAGGGAAGTGCCCCAGAGCCATCTCCATCGATCTCCACCACCATATCCATCGCCATTGCTGATTCCCATGATGAGGAGGGAGTAGTTCTCTCTTGAGGCTAAGGGTTCTACCGGTAGCTATGTGTTCATCTCTCTCTATGCATGATCTTATTGAGATCATGAGCTTGTAATCTATAGATCTACCTTGCTACTCAAGTGCTTTAATAGATCTCTGCTCTCCCCATGTGTGTGAAGTTGACAGTGTGCACACCATGGTGGCACTTAGCCTAGAGATTACAAATACTTGTTATGAGTTATATTTGGAGTTGGATGTCTTTATGAAATTGTGGTGTTTGTTTGAACCATCTAGTGCTCAAGGTGACAGTGTGGGGTTATCTAGATGGGAAAGATGAACTTTGAGGAGTGCTGTTATAGCCCTACCAACGATTAGAGTGTCCAACCGGAGAGTAGTTCAGCGTAGTATCATAAAGAAGAATATATTTATATGAGAGTGTTCATTAGTGAAAGTATGATCCCTAGGCCTTGTTTCCAAGCACTGAAACACCGTTTGCTATTAGATCTATTACATGTTTGCTTGCTTCTATCTTTATTTCAGTTTGCCTTTAGTCTCTTCCACGCCAGCAAGCTATTTTCTGGCACCGTTACCACTTATAATTATCCATACCACTTGTATTTCACTTTCTCTTCGCCGAACTAGTGCACCTATACACCTGACAAGTGTATTGGGTGTGTTGGGGACACAAGAGACTTCTTGTATCTTGATTGCAGGGTTGCTTGAGAGGGGATACCTTTGACCACTTCCTCCCTGAGTTCGATAAACCTTGGGTGATCCACTTAAGGGAAAACTTGTTGTTGTTCTACAAACCTCTGCACTTGGAGGCCCAACAACTGTCTACAAGAATAGAAGTGCGTAGACATCAATGCCCTAGTTCATTCCCTCCAGGTAGGTTCTCTCTTGGACTCACTCATGTCCTCTCTTTCTCCTCTATGCCCTAGTCTATATTGAAGTGCTACCCTCACCAGTGCTCTCTGATGGAGATATCTTGCTCAACTATTCTTCTAAGGTTCATGCTAGTGCTTGTTGATCTTGCTAAGTTGATAGCTTAGATAGTATCTTGGCTTGGAATGCTAATATTCATCTACTGGCTTTTTTTACTGAATATGTTCAGTTACCATGTTGTTCTGTGTTGATGTGTATGTGCGGTGGAATGGAAGTGTTGTGCTGCTAGTTGTTGTGTTGTGGCTGGTGCACCCCTTCTGGTTGGCTTCCTGATGCACTACTGATTGACATCACACGTGCTACATGTGTGTGTGTCTGTGTGAGCAGCTTGTAAGCTTCATGCTTACTTGGTTCAAGTTAACAATGCTTGTAACTCTTCTGTTGTGGATGAGATCATGTGAAATTGGATCTTTTCCTGGGTTTTGACTATTGCCTATTTACTTGACAAGGCGAAATTTGTCCCTCTTGCTAATGATGCTTGTTCTAAAGCTAATATCATGATAACTACATTTGCTATTTTACGCCTGATGACTTAAGCTCTATGGTGCATTAGTAATGCATTTCATTGCTTGGTTGAGAGCAAAATTAACACTAACCCCCTTATTCTACTTTTATTTTTTACCCTTTTATTGATGTTTTGCAGGAAATGAAGATTTGAAGATGATAAAGATAAAAGATTAGATATGAATTAGTTTTAGGATTTTCTTTTTATCCCTTTTGAAATTTTCTTTATTTTTAATTGGAAATACAATGTATTATGATTTATGTATTCATTTAATATTTTATTCTTTGATTCAACTTACTTTATTAATATTTCTTTATTATAATTTCATATTACATTACTTAGTAATTCAATTTTTTTTATAATTTTAACTTCTATTTTATACTAATTTCAAAGATACAATTTGAATATTCAAATTTTAATACTTCACTCAAAATCACATAGAATCTCTAAAGATCATGTCAAAACTCATAGAATCCACTGCAGATGAGCTAAACGCTAAGTCATGAGAGTGAAAGAAGTTCTAATCCTTCTAGGTTTTAGTTTTGCAAAAAAATCCCCTATTTTTCAGATGCATGCTGCAAATGCACATATTCTAATTTCTACCCTTCGTTTGGTCCTAAACGCTATGATATTACAACATAAAAGAACCAGTCCCCTAACCGTTTCACTAAACATCTCCCCACCCTTTTCGTATGATGATAGTTGATCATAGAGCTCAGAGAGGGTGGTGCTGGGAATGGCATTAGTCGAGGCTACAAGGAAGGTGTAGGAACCACAAAGGCCATTGAGAAGATACCCATTAAGTTCATCATCACCAATCGGTTTGCCTACAGCTACAAGCTGAAAGGCAAACGCATTGCTCGTAGCGATGTATTGAGCAACTGAGAGGTCATTCCTCTTTGTGCTATAGATACGCCAACACAAATTGGTGAACTTCGGAAGGCAATGCGAGAAGAACATGGTCTTGATCACAACCCAAACTCTGGCAGTGTGCTCTAGCCCAGGAAATTGAGCGAGGGATTGGCTACATGTTATATATGTTGTGGAAAAGCCCCACCCCACTATCAGAAAGACGACAGGTGCCGATGGCCTATTTCTACACCTACGGGAAAAGGTCGGGGCCGTCGGCAGAGGTTGATGGGCTCGGCAGCCAGGCGACAAGGCCGTCGGCCCAGCTTTTCCGTTGGCGTAGGGCAGCAAGCACCGACGGCCACTGTCGGTGTAGATTTGTCGTCGACGTAGGCCTATATCAGCCCGACGGTTGTTGTTGGCGTATCTTAAGCCGTTGGCATATACTTCCACGTGGCCTAGGTTTTCGGCCTGTCTGACGAGCGTGGGATGGCGTTAGGGCATGGGACTATGCCGGCGGCTTTGCCGTTGGCCTAGCTAGGGCACGGGGGCTACACCAACGACATTGCCGTCGGCCTAGCAACCTAGATTTTTCCCTTTTCCTTTTTTGTTCAACAAACCAAATTTGTATAGTTGATTTATTTATTTCCCACTATAATTTTAAGGTAGATATAGTTTACAAATAAATTGGAGATTGTACTTCCAAATTTCGGTATCCCGCCACCCACATAGAATAACAACGTGAATCATTCGGAACCTGATGCTAAAACATAAATATAAAATAAAAACAACAAAATACTCATATAATATACAACTACAACATAAATTAAAGTATATCTCAAATTTTATGGACCCCGAGGAACAGAAACCCCTCTTTTGGGGAAACCCTAGAAACCCCTCTTTTGGAGACCCTGAGGCATCAAAGCCCCTCTTTTGGGGAATCCCTGGACCGTGTGAAGCTTATCGCATGCACGCGTGTGAAGGCTATGTATGCAAGTGAGGTGGGTACTATCTCTCTCATCCTCCCACAACACCTACCTACATTTGCTAGGTCCTCATGCAAGTTTTCTAGGGACCCTGAGTCAATGAAGACCCTCTTTTGGGGAACCCTAGGACCCTGAGTCTGGGTGAGGACTACTTTCTGGGTGAGTTGCGTGATTGTGGCAGGCACGAAGCTCTCCTTGGGGTCCTCGAGCCAGATGAGTTTGTATTCAGCGACTCCGAGGCTGAAGAGGAGTGAATGTTGATGTCAGCTGGTAGTATGTATGGTTACATCATCATTATAGCGATGATGTTTATGTATATGGTTAATATGTTGAACTGGTTAACTAGGTAGAAGTGGTTGAGAACTATGTTCTTTTGGTACTTTGGTTAGAAGTGGTAACCTTCTGATGGTACGGTGAAGTTCCCGTAAGACTACTATGGTATTATGCTGCTAGTAAGATTATGGTTACATGCTGTCAATTGCTTGTTTTTTATTTATGTATCTGTGATGTGGCATGATAGCTGTGTTGTCAGTTAGTAATATATATTTCATTGTATCAATTCTAAATTGGAAGGTTTTGATAGGTGTAGCACATTGTAGTAGTATTTCAAAATTTGAAATGGTGAGAGTAATTAAAGTGCAGAGATAGTGTTATATATGTATTATCCTAGGTAAATTTGTATTAAAAACATATGAATTTATATTAAAATATAGGAGAAAAAAGTTCAAATAAAGCAAAAAAAAGGCCACCCACTGACAGGATATTCCTCAAGGGAATCATGGCCTGCATACGACTAGAAACCAAATGAACGGCAATGATATAGGCCCGTGACCTACTAGTAGGCCCAACAGGCCATAGTCGGATTCTTGACTACTTGCAAGAAACATAGAACAGAGAGGCTGTTGATAGCAGACGAACGCTCGGCTATTTAAGCTGGTCAGACTCCTCTCAAGTTGGCGAGGTGGGACTAAACTCCCAGCCGTCCGACCCGACTGACGCCGTGCGGCTGTGGGGACATAATGGGCTGAAAGAGGCCCAGTTCGGTCGTAGGTAGCTCGACCGGGCAGATGGCCTGACTAGGCTGCGTCCTTTTTTTTAAATTTGTTTTTTTTTAATATTACATGTAAGTTGTAATATCGCTTGTAATAAAGATTGGATAACTATATGTAAAATAATTTTCATATTTTTAATATATAAATATTTCAATATTTTCCTGTATGTAGTTATTTTATACTGTTTTTACCATGTTTAAAGTTTTTGCAGATTTCGAATAGTTTTGACAATTTATTGATAAAAATCCAGATTTAGATTTCAAGCGCTATGTTTTTCTAAATTGCATGATGTTTTAATCAATGTTTGAAGGACTATAGGGGCCACATTTTTCATATGTAGAGTTTGTCAGATTCAAAACTTAGTGCATGTAGGAATTTGAAAATTCAGTTAGCCATAACAAACAAGTAGTTTTGATAAAAAATTAAGAAAAATTCAGTTTTGGATTTCAGGAGCTGTATTTGTCTGAATTGCATGAGGTTTTCACCAATATTTGAAGGACTCTAGGGGCCACATTTTTAGTTTGTAGAGTTTTTTCAGATTCAAAACTTCGTGCATGTAGAAATTTGAAAATTCAGTTAGCTAGAAAAAACAAGTAGTTTTGACAAAAAAATTCAGAAAAAATCAGTTTTGGATTTCAGGAGATGTGTTTGTCTGAATTGCATGAGGTTCTCACCAATGTTTGAAGGACTCTAGGGGCCACATTTTTCATTTGAAGAGTTTTTTCAGATTCAAAACTTGGTGCATGTAGAAATTTGAAAATTCAGTTAGCTAGAAAAAAACAAGTAGTTTTGAAAAAAATATCAGAAAAATTTAGTTTTGGATTTCAGGAGTTGTGTTTGTCTGAATTGCATGAGGTTTTCACCATTGTTTTAAAAACTCTAGGGGCCACATTTTTCATATGTAGAGTTTTTTCAGATTTAAAACTTGGTGCATGTAGAAATTTGAAAATACTAAATCGTCTCCAAATCAAATTTGAATTTTGAGTAGGTTAACTTTTATATTTTGATACCATATTTTTATATGTTGTTAATATGGAGGTAGAGCATGTAGTTTGGACATTGGTAGAACTTTGAAAGAGAGCTTGCACATCTTTATGCATTTTATTTGTTCGACGCGATTTTGACCAAACTTTGATAGAGCACTAGAAATTAAAAAAAAGTAAAAGCTTAGACATGTGTCTTAGATTGTACCCTAGTTTGCACAAAAAATAATAAACCTTGAGTTTGTGGACTGAAAGTTGATGTTTCTCTCTCACACTTGGTTTCAAGTGTGAGTCTCATGGGTAAGTACCCAAAATACCTAGGAGATAGCCAACTCCATGGTATACTTTTTCAGAATGGGCTAAAATTTGGCAGCTAGGTGTATCTTGGCATAGCACACATTTGATCTTTTAGGGTCTTTGTCCAACTATAACTTCAAATACCATTTTCCATTTTAAGAATTCAAATTCAACTACATTTTGTGATGGTAGTAAAAAAATTTGAATACAAAATTTTCTTTCACTAACATGGTATGGTAGATGGGGTCATTGGGTTGGAAGATAACCAATTTATTTGTTGTGGAATGCTTGTTTGTTCAAATTTTACCTAAAGTCAAACTTTGGTCAATTTGGTCAAAACATTAAAATATTGAACGACATGTACACTATTGGAACCTCATTATTTTTGTCAAAAATCATTTTTAGGTCCACAAGATGTGGTTTAATCATGGATCTATTGCTAGGTCAGCTTGGTTCATCCATATGCCTCCTCTGCGTTCGACGCGATTTTGACCTAAAAATTCAGATTTGGATTTCAGGGGCTGTGTTTGTCTGAATTGCATGAGGTTTTCACCAATGTTTGAAGGACTCTAGGGGACACATTTTTCATATGTAGAGTTTTTTCATATTCAAAACTGGCTGCATGTAGGATTTTGAAAATTCTAAATCACCTTCAAATCAATTTTGAATTTTGAGCAAGTAAACTTTATAATTTTGATTCCATATTTTCATATGTTGTTGGCATGGATGTAGAGCTTCTAGTTTGGACATTGGTTCAACTTTGAAAGAGATCTTGCACATCATAATGCATTCTATTTGTTCGACGTGATTTTGATCTAACTTTGACCGGGGCACTAGAAATTCAAAAAAAATCAAAAAAATGTAAAACATTGGCCATGTGTCTTAGATTGTCCCCTACTTTGAATAAAAAATATTAAACCTTAAGTTTGTGGAATGAAAGTTGAAGTTGCTCCTACACACTTGGATTCAAGTGTGAGTCTTATGAGTAAGTACCCAAATTATCCATGAAATGGCCAAGTCCATGGCATACTTTCTCAGATTGGCCTCAAATTTGTCAGGTAGGTGTATCTTGGCATTGCACACATTTCATATTTAGGGGTCTTTGTCGAACTATGATTTCAAATACCATTTTCCATTTTAACAATTCAAATTTAACTTCATTTTGTGAAGGAAGTACAACATTTTGCAAAAAATGTTGTGTTTCACCAACATGGTAAGGTAGATGGGGTCATTGGGTGGGAATATAACCACTTTGTAGGAGTTGAATTGCTTGTTTGCTCAAATTTTACCTAAAGTCAAACTTTGGTCAATTTGGTCAAAACATTGAAATATTGAACTGCATGTACACTATTGGAACCTCATTATTTTGGCAAAAATAATTTTTAGGCAGAGTCGATTAGCTCTTCGAGATCATCGAAACGGATGTTGACGAGGACAGTCTGCATCTCATCATGCAGTCCGTTCAAGAATCTCTCCTTCTTCTTGGCCTCCGAGTTGATCTCATCGGGTGCATATCTGGCAAGTGACAGGAATTTGTCACGGTACTCTACCACCGTCATTCTTCCTTGCTTCAACTCACGGAATTCATCTCTCATCCTGTTGACAAGACCTTGCGGCACGTGGGTGCGGCTGAACTTGACCTTGAATGCTTCCCAGGTCATCACTTGACCTTGGTTCATAGTGCGGATGCTATTCCACCAAGCTCTTGCATCTCCTGCCAGATAGTGGGTGGCGAATAGAACTTTCTCATTTGCATCCACTCCTGCAACCTCTAAGTTGTTTTCTATGGTCTGCAACCAGTCATCAGCATCTAGTGGGTTCTCAGATTGGTTGAAGATTGGGGGATTTGTGTTCTGAAAGTTTTTGAGTTTGGATCCTTGGTGATCCTGATTTCCATGCCCTTGGTTGTTGAGAGCCATCTGGGCGATCTGCTGCAGTGTTGCTAAGTTGGCTTGACGTTCGGCCCTGCTTGCTTCACGATCCGCTATGATATTCTGTAAGATCTGCAGCATTGGGTCCTGCAACGAGCCGCTTACTCCTTGGTTTCCACGAGGCATCTGGAGATTTAGATAGATATAGGGGTAATAGGGAAATTCTAAGGTTCATGGTTTTGAGGTTTTCAAAGCTAAAACTTTGAGTTAGACTCAGGTTTCTCAACTAACTGCTTTTTCATTCATGCAAACAAGCACACGATACAACACACACCACAGCAATAAAAGGGAAAACAGATGGTTTGAAGAACCATTCTGCAAGCTACAATACAATGAGATGATACATCTCATGCTACGGCAGTGCTCTAGTGCATCTACTCATCATCGATGAAGTTGGAGTCTCCATCTTCAGTGTAGAATTCCACGGCATCCTCCTCCAGAAAGTCATCATGTTGCTGAGGTAAGAATCCATATCTCCTTGGATGTCTTCACCCTCATCTTCTTCTTCTTTTGCTACAAGCTGAGCTTCCTGCTCCTTGACGGTCTTCTCGAGGTCTGCCACCTTCTAGCGAAGATGGGCGATGGTGCGATCCTTCTTGGCACGCTGGCGACGAAGAGACTGGCGGTCTTGGACAAGCAGTGCGAAAGTCTGGGCCTTCTGGTCGGCAATGGCACGGTTCTGGTTGGCTAACTCTCGGGCATTGTCCAGTTCCTGCTGTCGGTCATGAAGCAAGAAGTCAAGGTTCTCCACTTGACGCCTCAACTCGGGGTGACCTGGCATCTCCATTGGCATTCCCATGAAGTCACGTCTCGCATAGTGGGCAAAACGGGTTCCTTGGGTCTTGTTGACGCTGAGGGCACATAGACGTGCGAGAGCTTCATGCATTGCCCTGGCTAATCCATCTAGCCAGTTGTTCTCTCTCATAGAGAACTGAATTCTCCCAGAAGTTGGTGCCTCGATGCTTCCTCGAAGGTCTGCGGTGACTAGCCACTGTAGGTCTCCTCCTGGGGGTCCTGGAAGTTGAGCTCCAAGAAACTCCGGGTGCGGGCGTCCCAGTAACTCTGACAGTGAATCGAGATCCCACTCGAAGATCAACTGACCTCCGTTTCCCAACTGGTAAAACTTGCTGAACTGAGTCTCCATCTACAAGAATTTAGGATGAGGAAGTTAGTGAAGTGATCAAGTGTGTCAAAATTTTAAGTAGTAGTGTAAGAATTTTGAGTAACATGAATTTTTTTGAGAGGAAGCAAATTCCAAAGGTAAGGGAGGAGATAGTTTTTCATAAATACTCACTTTGGTTTTGAAGCTAAGTATTTGGGTTTGACGTCCATTCTAACTAGGGTCTCCTATGGTCAGGATGGCTCTGATACCAACTTGTCAACACCCGGATTTTTAATCCCAGGTGCCCGTTATGCCATACCTCGCAATCCCAGGATTACCATTTTTGCGAGACATAACGGATTGGATATCATAGTACATCATCCATTACAAACCATACATAAGGTCTTACACAAATATGGATCTCATGATCCAGGTCTTAATACAACAAGCAGCGGAAATAAAAGATAGCGTAGCAGTGGGGTCCAGCTTCAGGGGCACAGGCAATGCTGACGAAGGCAGATAGTCCTAGTTATCATAGCCGTCCTGCTGACCATCATCCTGATAATCTCCTTCATAGTCTCGCCATGATAATAGCCAGGAACAAAAGCCATGAGTACTCTTTAAGTACTCGCAAACTACTACTAACAAGTAGTAATATCCTAAATTAAAATACTGAATCTAAGTTAACTATCAAGTTAAGTTTGAAGCCTAAGCTAA
Organism: Avena sativa; assembly: GCA_916181665.1. Classification (NCBI taxonomy): domain Eukaryota; kingdom Viridiplantae; phylum Streptophyta; class Magnoliopsida; order Poales; family Poaceae; genus Avena; species Avena sativa. The sequence goes on along the minus strand of OV702289.1, from coordinate 154,508,256 downwards.
GTTCAGAAGCGAAGAAAGATAAAATAAAATTCCAGAGTCACTTAAGTTGGGAAGCTATTATCATCAACACAACCCTGTTGTGGTCAAGTCAAAGATCATCATTCATTTCAAGTTATTTGGAAAACATCTGACAACGAAAACAGTATGGCCATTCCAACTATCCATAACCGCGGATGCGGCTATTCGAATAGTTTGACACTCTGTAGAGGTGGTACACTTTCACCACAAGATTCGATACATCTGTCAGGGATAACCCTGAATCATCATACTTAGTATGCAGATAATCAAACATAACCTTCCCTTTACACACCCTAGTATAAGCACCTCTCCTATGAGCATGGCCTCCCAACCATGACCATCAGTCATCTTGGGCATTGCATAGGTGGACAACATTAAGAGGTAACCTCAGCTCAAACCTCTCCCGTGAGGGAACTAATACTAATGCATATAAATTTCCAGCTAAACCTTACCCAATTCAGGTAATGTGGTTGTACGGTAAAATTTGGAATGGTATCGCATCCGAATCCAACCATCAGTTTTATAAAAGGGGTTAAGGCTCATGCCTTATCATTTTCCACATCATAAACCAGTTGTGTTTCGTAACACATGTCAAAACATCTCAATAGAATGACTCATCATTCCAAGGTATTCATAACTCATTTTCACCAAGTATTCCCATCTAAAGTGACTCAAGTTTTTGATCTACTCTAAACTACTAAGTTAAGAGTGTTCACTAAGGTGGAAAGATGGGATCAATCTCATGCCATAGAATGATATCTAAAGGTTTCTAAGTAGGTCAAGTTTTATACTTTTTATGCTACCTTCAATTTTAAGTAGAGAACTTTGTATAATCTAAGTTGGGGTAAAACTTGTCCATGAGACTTGGGGCATTAATAGTGAAAAGGGGTGTGATAAAAGCATGCTTAAGGCATCTTTGCTAAACCATCTAGTTTATTCTAGCTTGCTAAGGTAAGTTTGCAAGGGTTAGCTTGCCCTGCTAATAGTGGCTTGCCTTGGTTGGTGCAGTGGTTGAAGTTGTCTTCTTCTTCTTCCTGGTAGAACTCCTCCTCCTCGAGAGTTTGGTCGGTGCTATCGTCTAGAAATACATAGGGAGTGCACAATCACCAAACAATACTTAACTAGGCTAAGTAGCATTCTAAAGCACACAATTGATGATCTATTATCATCACAAACATTACAAGTTTTAATTCAATAGTTTTAATCTTTTTATTTTATAAAAGTAATTTCTACTCATTGAAATGTTAACTAAAATTTAATATTCACCGCCAAAATATGAGATCATGTGGACACATGTCCTCACCACATATTCCACAGGTGGGAATGAGATTTAAAGGTTGGATCAATATTACTTTAGTTTAAGTTTATTATTTAATGATTTAAAGTGACTAGAAATGCCTATATAGCATTATTTTGGTACTAGTCCAAAGTCACTGCATGTAAACCTTAATATTATTACATATTTGGATAGATATGATGAAAGGTGATTTTTGAGAGTTGGAATCAACTCAAAAGCTGACTTGGTTGATTATAAAAATGTTGCAAGTTGTACAAGCTTCTGTCTTCTCATTTTTATTAGGAGAGATCTATAAATCTAATTCAATTAAATCCAACGGGCTTGGATAGAGCATTTCAATACCTCTCAGACAAAATTAGTTTCATGCAATTTGGATTTGTCAAACTCACAGAATTGATTTTTGAAACACAGGACAGAAACTATATTCTAACTAAAAAGAAAAATCCTAATTTGAATTTCCAACGCGCGCGGGAACGAAATGGGCCGGCCCACTGCACTCCGCGCAGCGTCGCGGGCTGACTTAAGCGAGGACCCCACCCGTCAGTGGCACAGGGGGGTGCGAAGCGGTATGGGCGAACGGTGGCCGTGCGATCTGGTTCTAATCCAACGGCTGAGGGTCATCATCGACGTTGGGCAACACCGGCGAGACAGAACCCTAGCGCGGCCAGTGGGGGTCGTTGGGGGCTCACCGGGGTTCAGCCGAGGGTCGGCGAGGCGGGCGAACGACGAAGTCGACGACGGCGAAGCTCCTGGTACCAGCAGCTTCTCCTGGGGCGGCCTGGATCAACGCGCCCTTCTCCTCCCAAGGCGGCGGCTCCGGCTGCAATTCCGGCGCTCTGGTGCTCGAGCAGCTCCGGCTGGCGGTGGGGAGTGAGTGTGAGAGGTGGTGAGTGAGATGGTGTGCTCAAATCGGCTGGGGGTGGCCTCTATTTATAGTGGCGAGAGGGGACCGACGGGGTGCTTGGTGAGCTCGTCGTGGTCGATGGTACAGATGGCTATCGGCATGGGCGATGGTAGGGGGCGGTGCGGTGCTCCCTGGTGATGCTCAACGACACGGTGGCGAGACGTGGGGCGGTGCGGTTTGGTCTGGAACACGCGATGCTCTGCGCGGCAGAGGCGGCGTCTTCGATGACGAGCGGTGGCTGTGCGTCAGGGGGCGGCGAACGGGGATGTCTGGCGGTCTCCTGGGTCGGTGGCGATCATGTATGCAAGCGGCAAGGGCGGCGCGCGGTTTGTGGGCGTCGGTCGAGGGTGGCGCTCTAGCGCATGCTCGACATGGTTGCTGGCGGGCTGGGCGCGGTCCATGCGTGTTGTCCAGGGGTTGGAAAGGTTCGGGCGTTGGACAGGGAGTGGCGGTGGACGGTGGGCTGCCTCCTAGACAAGGTTGGCACGGCTAAATCTCCTCCTAGCTTGCTGTCTCCACTGGGGTGGCATGGTGAGCTTCGGCTGTTCACCATTGATGTCATTGCCCAGCTTACAGTGAGTCTAGTGCTTGGTTTAACTTGCTAGCTGATCTACTGAGATGGTTGTGAGCTAGAGAGGGAACAAGTTAGGCTTCAATCACTGCTCATAATAGTGTTTGGTTTTTGTTTGATTTGTGTCTGCCACCTTTCGATGAAATGGCCGCAAGAACTCAAGTTTTGAATTTTGAAAAGATTTTTGGTGGGTGTGCTAAGTTGGTGCTGGTGAGTCTGCAGATGCTTGGGTTTTGAAAGTTGATCTTGTTTGAGTGGTTTTTGAAAAAGTGGGATCTTCCCATATGATAAAGATTCAATTTTGAACTGTTATTTAAAATAGTTTACAGAAGGTTTTTAGAAGATCAAAAGGTGGGCCTTCGTACCTCATTATGTGTACTAGCAAGGGGTGCAAAGGTCAAGAATTGTTTCTGTTAATTTTTGAGTACTAGGAATAGCCAAAGTATACATGGGAGTTAATTTTGGCAAAATGACCATTTCTCCATTTTAAATCTTTTTGATTTGATTTTCTTTTGAAAAAGTTTGGGAATGATGTAGATGATGTTTAAATCACCTAAGAAACATTTTACAAGCATTGGATCACTTAATCATGGAAATTCAAACAACTCCTATTTAAATACACATAATATGAATGCTTTCATTTTAAAAATGGAAAAGTTTTTGTTAACCCTATTTTTAAAGGATTGGATCTTTGATAAACTTGGATTGAAGTTTTGGGATGTTACAAACCTTCCCCCCTTAAACAAAATCTCGTCCCGAGATTTACAAAGAAAACTAGGAACTAAAAAGATCTGGGAACTCTGTCCTAATGTAATCTTCGTGTTCCCAAGTGGCTTCCTCCTCGGTATGGTTGCTCCACTGAATCTTGAGAAACTTGATACTCCTGGTCCTGGTGGTCCTATAGGCCTCTTCTAAGATACGGATGGGCACTTCCTGATAGGTCAGGTCGTTGTTGATTTCCACAGCTCTGTGATCGATGTTCTTGAAAACTTCAGTCTTCTCCGGCACTTCTAGGCATTTGCGGAGTAACGAGATATGGAACACATTGTGGATGGCTGACATCTCTTCAGGCAATTCCAGCTGATACAATACTTCTCCTCGATGGTTCAGAATCTTGAAAGGTCCGATATATCTGGGAGCTAACTTTCCCTTCAGACTAAAGCGTTGAGTTCCCTTCAAGGGTGAAACCTTGAGATATACGAAATCTCCGACATTGAAAGTCAGTTCTCTCCTTCTCTTGTCAGCATAGCTCTTCTGTCAGGATTGGGCGGTCTTGTGGTGCTCACGAACTTTGTGAACTTTCTCTTCGGCTTCTCAGAGAATGTCGGGTCCAAAGATTTGCCTCTCTCCTACTTGCAACCAATTTAAGGGGGTACGACATTTTCTTCCGTATAGGAATTCAAATGGTGCCATCTGCAAACTAGCCTGATAATTGTTGTTATATGAGAACTCTGCGAATGGTAGGCAGTCTTCCCATTTTGATCCGTATTCCAACACACAGGCTCTAAGCATATCCTCAAGAATCTGGTTGACTCTCTCAGTCTGTCCATCTGTTTGCGGGTGATAGGCGGTACTGAAATTTAACTTGGTTCCTAAACCTTCCTGGACTTTCTGCCAAAATCTTGAAGTAAACTGGGTTCCTCGTTCTGATGCAATGGTCTTGGGGGTTCTATGCAGACTAACAATTCTAGCAATGTACAGCTCTGCTAGTTTTGCACTCTGGTAGGTTGTCTTGACTGGTATGAAGTGGGCTACCTTGGATAGTCTATCAACTATGACCCAGATTGAGTCATTTCCCCTACTAGAAGTAGGTAAACCTGTGATAAAGTCCATCCCGACGGAATCCCATTTCCATTCCGGAATCTGCAATGGTTGCAACAATCCTGCAGCTCTCTGATGCTCTGCTTTGACTCTTTGACAAATGTCACACTTGGCGATGTAGCTTCCGATCTCTCGCTTCATCTTGTGCCACCAAAATTGCTCCTTCAAATCTTGATACATCTTTGTTCCTCCGGGGTGGATAGAATAAAGGGTATCATGAGCTTCCTTCATGATAACTTCTTTCAGTTCTGAATCTGTTGGAACACAAATACGTCCTTTGTATCACATTACTCCTTCGTTTTTGGTGAATCCAGGTACTTTGCCTGTACCAATACGACGTTTGATCCCGTTGATACTCTCATTTCCCTTCTGGGCTTCCTTGATCTGGCTAAACAAAGTGGGTTGAAGTTCAATGCTAGCTAGGAATCCTTTGCTAACTACTTCAGTCCTGAACTGCTCCAGATCCTCATACAAACTTGGTTGCTTCTCTTTGATCATGGTGTTAAGCCTACACGGCAATCTGCTAAGAGCATCCGCTACCACATTGGCTTTGCCGGGGTGATAGTGAATGTCAAGGTCATAATCCTTGATTAACTCTATCCATCTTCTTTGCCTCATATTTAGCTCCTTCTGGGTGAAGATATACTTCAAGCTTTTATGATCTGAGTAAATCTCACAGCGATTACCCATCAAATAGTGACGCCATGTCTTCAATGCTAGAACCACGGCTGCTAGCTCAAGATCATGGGTCGGATAGTTCTGCTCATGCTGCTTCAGTTGTCGCGACAGATACGCGATGACTTTGCCTTCTTGCATCAATACACATCCTAGGCCAATCTTGGATGCGTCACAATACACATCAAATGGCTTCTTGATGTCTGGCATGATCAAAATTGGGGCTGATATCAATCTCTTCTTCAGCTCCCGGAAACTGGCTTCACACTTGTCCGTCCATTCAAACTTCTTGTCCTTCTTCAACAATTGGGTCATTGGTCGGGCTATGCTCGAGAATCCTTCTACAAACTTGCGATAATATCCCGCTAATCCAATGAATGAACGAACTTGGGTTTGATTGGTTGGGGCTTCCCATTCTTCTACATCTTTGATCTTGGTAGGATCAACAGAGACTCCTCCGGCAGACACAACATGACCTAGGAATCCTACTTCTTTCAGCCAAAACTCACACTTGCTGAACTTGGCATATAACTGATGCTCTCTCAGGGTTCCTAGGATGATTCTTAGATGTTGCTCATGCTCTTCTTCGGACTTGGAGTAGATAAGGGTGTCGTCGATAAACACAACTACAAACTTATCTAGGAAATTCATGAGATTCATGAAATAAGCAGGGGCATTGGTTAATCCAAAAGACATAACTGTATACTCGTATAAACCATAGCGAGTAGTAAAGGCGGTCTTCGGAATATCCGTTGCACGAATCTTAAGTTGGTGATAACCAGTCCAAAGATCAATCTTTGAGAATACCTGAGCTCCAGTCAACTAATCAAATAGATCCTCTATCTTTGGCAAGGGGTACTTGTTCTTGATGGTGACATCATTCAATTTTCGGTAATCTGTGCACAGACGGTTGCCTCTCTCTTTCTTGTCGATGAATAACACTGGTGATCTCCAAGGCGATGCGCTTGGCTGAATCAAGCCTGTTGCTAACATGGCATCCAACTGCTTCTTCAGTTCAACTAACTCTGAGGGGTTCATGGTATAAGGTCTCTGGGCTATAGGTCCGGTTCCAGGGATTAGTTCGATAATGAACTCAATATCCCTATCCGGGGGCATACCTGGCAATTCATCTGGGAATACGTCGGGGTATTCACAGACTACTCTGACTTGGTCAATGGTAGGCAGGGCTACACTCTTGTTGCACTTGAATTGACGTGGCAAGGTTTTAGAGATATGTTCTACTGTTACTCCAGAACTACTGGTCATGGTGATGGCTTTCTTAGCACAGTCTATCAGTCCTTGATGCCTTGACATCCAGTCCATGCCTAGTACTACTTCCAATCCTTTGGTTCCAAGTACAATTAGGTTGGCATAAAAATCTATCCCATGTATTCTGATAGGTACAGCTTTGCAATTTTTTCTAGCTTTGGTAGTTGAGCCGGGGATTTGAACTATCATGACATGCTTCAAGTTGGTTGGGCGAATCTTACTAGTGCATACAAATTCTTCGGTGACAAAGGAATGCGATGCTCCAGAATCAAACAATACTCTTGCTAAAACTGAGTTGACAGAAAACATACCCAGCACTACATCTGGCGCTTCTTGGGCTTCTTCTGCGTTCATGTGGAAGTGACGACCGTTGCGGTTGTGCGGGTTCCCTGGGGCAAACCTCCTTTCTGGCTGAACACGACGCTGCTGCTGAGCTGGGGCATTCACATTGGCATTGGCGGCAGCCTTCTTGGGACACTCATTGGAGTAGTGACCTTTCACTCCACACTCGAAACAGGTGATCCGGGACTTGTCTTTGGCTACGACCGGTATAGCATTGCTGCCAGTTCTGGGTGCAGTGTTGCTGTTGTTGTTGTTATTGCTCTTGGGAGGTGCACGGTTGAAATGATTGGCATTACCAGAGTTGTGATTGTTTCCTCCGGACTTCACATTGCCTCCGCTACGGTTGGGGTAGCTTGGGCGAGAATTCGAGGGTCGGTTGTTCCTTTGTGCATATCCTGGTGAAGGATTGGGACGGTACTTCTGGTGACTGTTGGATCCAGACTGCTGCATCATACGACGCTTGCGGTTGTCGTTTGCCTGGTTAATCTTCCCTTCCATCTGAATGGCAGAGTCGACTAGCTCTTCGAGATCATCGAAACGGATGTTGACGAGGACAGTCTGCATCTCATCATGCAGTCCGTTCAAGAATCTCTCCTTCTTCTTGGCCTCCGTGTTGATCTCATCGGGTGCATATCTGGCAAGTGACAGGAATTTGTCACGGTACTCTACCACCGTCATTCTTCCTTGCTTCAACTCAAGGAATTCATCTCTCATCCTGTTGACAAGACCTTGCGGCACGTGGGTGCGGCTGAACTTGACCTTGAATGCTTCCCAGGTCATCACTTGACCTTGGTTCATAGTGCGGATGCTATTCCACCAAGCTCTTGCATCTCCTGCCAGATAGTGGGTGGCGAATAGAACTTTATCATTTGCATCCACTCCTGCAACCTCTAAGTTGTTTTCTATGGTCTGCAACCAGTCATCAGCATCTAGTGGGTTCTCAGATTGGTTGAAGATTGGGGGATTTGTGTTCTGAAAGTTTTTGAGTTTGGATCCTTGGTGATCCTGATTTCCATGCCCTTGGTTGTTGAGAGCCATCTGGGCGATCTGCTGCAGTGTTGCTAAGTTGGATTGACGTTCGGCCTTGCTTGCTTCACGATCCGCTATGAGATTCTGCAAGATCTGCAGCATTGGGTCCTGCGACGAGCTGCTTCCTCCTTGGTTTCCACGAGGCATCTGGAGATTTGGATAGATATAGGGGTAAGAGGGAAATTCTAAGGTTCATGGTTTTGAGGTTTTCAAAGCTAAAACTTTGAGTTAGACTCAGGTTTCTCAACTAACTGCTTTTTCATTCATGCAAACAAGCACACGATAAAACACACACCACAGCAATAAAAGGGAAAACAGATGGTTTGAAGAACCATTCTGCATGCTACGATACAATGAGATGATACATCTCATGCTACGACAGTGCTCTAGTGCATCTACTCGTCATCGATGAAGTTGGAGTCTTCATCTTCAGTGTAGAAGTCCACGGCATCCTCCTCCAGAAAGTCATCATCGTTGCTGAAGTAAGAATCCATATCTCCTTGGATGTCTTCACCCTCATCTTCTTCTTCTTTTGCTACAAGCTGAGCTTCCTGCTCCTTGACGGTCTTCTCGAGGTCTGCCACCTTCTTGTGAAGACGGGCGATGGTGCGATCCTTCTTGGCACGCTGGCGACAAAGAGACTAGTGGTCTTGGACAAGCAGTGCGAAAGTCTGGGCCTTCTGGTCGGCAATGGCACGGTTCTGGTTGGCTAACTCTCGGGCATTGTCCAGCTCCTACTGTCGGTCATGAAGCAAGAAGTCAAGGTTCTCCACTTGACGCCTCAACTCGGGGTGACCTAGCATCTCCATTGGCATTCCCATGAAGTCTCGTCTCGCATAGTGGGCAAAACGGGTTCCTTGGGTCTTGTTGACACTAAGGGCACATAGACGTGCGAGAGCTTCATGCATTGCCCTGGCTAATCCATCTAGCCAGTTGTTCTCTCTCACAGAGAACTGAATTCTCCCGGAAGTTGGTGCCTCGATGCTTCCTCGAAGGTCTGCGGTGACTAGCCACTTTAGGTCTCCTCCTGGGGGTCCTGGAAGTTGAGCTCCAAGAAACTCCGGGTGCAGGTGTCCCAGTAACTCTGACAGTGAATCGAGATCCCTCTCGAAGATCAACTGACCTCCGTTTCCCAACTAGTAAAACTTGCTGAACTGAGTCTCCATCTACAAGAATTTAGGATGAGGAAGTTAGTGAAGTGATCAAGTGTGTCAAAATTTTAAGTAGTAGTGTAAGAATTTTGAGTAACATGAATTTTTTTGAGAGGAAGCAAATTCCAAAGGTAAGGGAGGAGATAGTTTTTCATAAATACTCACTTTGGTTTTGAAGCTAAGTTTTTGGGTTTGACGTCCATTCTAAATAGGGTCTCCTATGGTCAGGATGGCTTTGATACCAACTTGTCAACACCCGGATTTTTAATCCCAGGTGCCCGTTATGCCATACCTCGCAATCCAAGGATTACCATTTTGCGAGACATAACGGATTGGATATCATAGTACATCATCCATTACAAACCATACATAAGGTCTTACACAAATATGGATCTCATGATCCAGGTCTTAATACAACAAGCTGCGGAAGTAAAAGATAGCATAGCAGTGGGGTCCATCTTCAGGGGCACAGGCAATGCTGACGAAGGCAGATAGTCCTAGTTATCATAGCCGTCCTGCTGACCATCATCCTGATAATCTCCTTCATAGTCTGGCCATGATAATAGTCAGGAACAAAAGCCATGAGTACTCTTTAAGTACTCGCAAACTACTACTAACAAGTAGTAATATCCTAAATTAAAATACTGAATCTAAGTTAACTATCAAGTTAAGTTTGAAGCCTAAGCTAAGTTCAGAAGCGAAGAAAGATAAAATAAAATTCCAGAGTCACTTAAGTTGGGAAGCTATTATCATCAACACAACCCTGTTGTGGTCAAGTCAAAGATCATCATTCATTTCAAGTTATTTGGAAAACATCTGACAACGAAAACAGTATGGCCATTCCAACTGTCCATAACCGCGGACACGGCTATTCGAATGGTTTGACACTCTGCAGAGGTGGTACACTTTCACCACAAGATTCGATACATCTGTCAGGGATAACCCTGAATCATCATACTTAGTATGCAGATAATCAAACATAACCTTCCCTTTACACACCCTAGTATAAGCACCTCTCCTATGAGCATGGCCTCCCAACCACGACCATCAGTCATCTTGGGCACTGCATAGGTGGACAACATTAAGAGGTAGCCTCAGCTCAAACCTCTCCCGTGAGGGAACTAATACTAATGCATATAAATTTCCAGCTAAACCTTACCCAATTTAGGTAATGTGGTTGTACGGTAAAATTTGGAATGGCATCGCATCCGAATCCAACTATCAGTTTTATAAAAGGGGTTAAGGCTCATGCCTTATCATTTTCCACATCATAAACTAGTTGTGTTTCGTAACACATGTCAAAACATCTCAATAGAATGACTCATCTTTCCAAGGTTTTCATAACTCATTTTCACCAAGTATTCCCATCTAAAGTGACTCAAGTTTTTGATCTACTCTAAACTACTAAGTTAAGAGTGTTCACTAAGGTGGAAAGATGGGATCAATCTCATGCCATAGAATGATATCTAAAGGTTTCTAAGTAGGTCAAGTTTTATACTTTTTATGCTACCTTCAATTTTAAGTAGAGAACTTTGTATAATCTAAGGTGGGGTAAAACTTGTCCATGAGACTTGGGGCATTAATAGTGAAAAGGGGTGTGATTAAAGCATGCTTAAGGCATCTTTGCTAAACCATCTAGTTTATTCTAGCTTGCTAACCATATCTTGCTAAGGTAAGTTTGCAAGGGTTAGCTTGCCCTGCTAATAGTGGCTTGCCTTGGTTGGTGCAGTGGTTGAAGTTGTCTTCTTCTTCTTCCTGGTAGAACTCCTCCTCCTCGAGAGTTTGGTCGGTGCTATCGTCTAGAAATACATAGGGAGTGCACAATCACCAAACAATACTTAACTAGGCTAAGTAGCATTCTAAAGCACACAATTGATGATCTATTATCATCACAAACATTACAAGTTTTAATTCAATAGTTTTAATCTTTTTATTTTAGAAAAGTAATTTCTACTCATTGAAATGTTAACTAAAATTTAATATTCACCCCCAAAATATGAGATCATGTGGACACATGTCCTCACCACATATTCCACAGGTGGGAATGAGATTTAAAGGTTGGATCAATATTACTTTAGTTTAATTTTATTATTTAATGATTTAAAGTGACTAGAAATGCCTATATAGCATTATTTTGGTACTAGTCCAAAGTCACTGCGTGTAAACCTTAATATTATTACATATTTGGATATATATGATGAAAGGTGATTTTTGAGAGTTGGAATCAACTCAAAAGCTGACTTGGTTGATTTATAAAAATGTTGCAAGTTGTACAAGCTTCTGTCTTCTCATTTTTATTAGGAGACATCTATAAATCTAATTGAATTAAATCCAACTGCCTTGGATAGAGCATTTCAATACCTTTCAGACAAAATTAGTTTCATGCAATTTGGATTTGTCAAACTCACAGAATTGATTTTTGAAACACAGGACATAAACTATATTCTAACTAAAAAGAAAAATCCTAATTTGAATTTCCAACGCGCGCGGGAACGAAATGGGCCGGCCCACTGCACTCCACGCGGCGTCGCGGGCTGACTTAAGCGAGGACCCCACCCGTCAGTGGCACAGGGGGGTGCGAAGCGGTATGGGCGAACGGTGGCCGTGTGATCTGGTTCTAATCCAACGGCTGAGGGTCATCGTCGACGTTGGGCAACGCCGGTGAGACAGAACCCTAGTGCGGCCAGTGGGGGTCGTTGGGGGCTCACCGGGGTTCAGGCGAGGGTCGGCGAAGCGGGCGAACGACGAAGTCGACGACGGCGAACCTCCTGGTACCGGCAGCTTCTCCTGGGGCAGCCTGGATCAACGGCACCCTTCTCCTCCCGAGGCGGCGGCTCTGGCTGCAATTCCGGCGCTCTGGTGCTCGAGCGGCTCCGGCTGGCGGTGGGGAGTGAGTGTGAGAGGTGGTGAGTGAGATGGTGTCCTCAAATCAGCTAGGGGTGGCCTCTATTTATAGTGGCGAGAGGGGACCGACGGGGCGCACGGTGAGCTCGTCGTGGTCGATGGTACAGACGGCTATCGGCATGGGCGACGGTAGGGGGCGGTGCGGTGCTCCTTGGCGATGCTCAACGACACGGTGGCGAGACGTGGGGCGGTGCGGTTTGGTCTGGAACACGCGATGCTCTGCGCGGCAGAGGCGGCGTCTTCGACGACGAGCGGTGGTTGTGCGTCAGGGGGCGGCAAACGGGGGTGTCTGGCGGTCTCCTGGGTCGGTGGTGATCATGTATGCAAGCGGCGAGGGCGGCGCGCGGTCTGTGGGCGTCGGTCGAGGGTGGCGCTCTAGCGCATGCTCGGCATGGTTGCTGGCGGGTTGGGCGTGGTCCGTGCGTGTGGTCCAGGGGTTGGCAAGGTTCGGGCGCTGGACAGGGAGTGGCGGTGGATGGTGGGCTGCCTCCTAGACAAGGTTGGCACGGCTAAATCTCCTCCTAGCTTGCTGTCTCCACTGGGATGGCATGGTGAGCTTTGGCTGTTCACCATTGATGTCATTGCCCAGCTTACAGTGAGTCTAGTGCTTGGTTTAACTTGCTAGCTGATCTACTGAGATGGTTGTGAGCTAGAGAGGGAACAAGTTAGGCTTCAATCACTGCTCATAATAGTGTTTGGTTTTTGTTTGATTTGTGTCTACCACCTGTTCGATGAAATGGCCGCAAGAACTCAAGTTTTGAATTTTGAAAAGATTTTTGGTGGGTGTGCTAAGTTGGTGCTGGTGAGTCTGCAGATGCTTGGGTTTTGAAAGTTGAGCTTGTTTGAGTGGTTTTTGAAAAAGTGGGATCTTCCCATATGATAAAGATTCAATTTTGAACTGTTATTTAAAATAGTTTACAGAAGGTTTTTAGAAGATCAAAAGGTGGGCCTTGGTACCTCATTATGTGTACTAGCAAGGGGTGCAAAGGTCAAGAATTGTTTCTGTTAATTTTTGAGTACTAGGAATAGCCAAAGTAGACATGGGAGTTAATTTTGGCAAAATGACCATTTTTCCATTTTAAATCTTTTTGATTTGATTTTCTTTAGAATTTTTTTGGGAATGATGTAGATGATGTTTAAATCACCTAAGAAACATTTTACAAGCATTGGATCACTTAATCATGGCAATTCAAACAACTCCTATTTAAATGCACATAATATGAATGCTTTCATTTTAAAAATGGAAAAGTTTTTGTTAACCCTATTTTTAAAGGATTGGATCTTTGATAAACTTGGATTGAAGTTTTGGGATGTTACAGCCTCCCTCTTCGCCTATAAGATGCCTCCTGACCTAAAAACCTAGGGGGGGGGGTTGGCGTTTTTCCAGATAGAGTTTCGCTGCGCCGCCACCACCATATTCCGCGAATCAGAACCAGAAACTCCATTCTGGCACCCTGCCAGGACGGAGAAATTGGAGGAGATCATCGTCGTCATCATCACCATCGCTTCTCCATCAACCATCCATGATTCCCCCATCCATGAGTGAGTAATCCCCCGCTGTAGGCTATGGGGATGGTAGGGATTGGATGAGATCGTTCATGTAATGGCATCGGATTGTTAGGGCATGGTGCCTATTATCTATTATTAGTGCGTTTTGATTTTGTTGCAACTTGTTATGCTTAATGCTTGTCACTAGGGACCGAGTGCCATGATTTCAGATCTGAACATGTTATTGATGCATGATGATAGTATTGTTTATGATCTTACCTGCAAGTTGTATACACATATTGTTGTCCAGAACCAAAGGCCCCGAAGTGACCATAATTGGGATAACTGGAGGGAGTGGCTTTGATGTGAGGACCACATGTGTTCATGGAGTGTTAATGCTTTGCTCCGGTGCTCTATTAAAAGGAGCACCTTAATTACCAGTAGTTCCCTTGAGGCCCTGATACGTCCAAAACGTATCTACTTTCCCGAACACTTTTGTTATTATTTCTCCTCTAAACTTGTGTGATTTGGATACAACTAGCACGGACTGACACTGTTTTCAGCAGAATTACCTTGGTGTCTAGTTTTTGTGCAGAAAATCAACTCTCAGGAAAAATCCCGGAAAATACGCCAAAAATCCTATTTCACCAGAAGACTCACGGAGCCAGAAGACGAGACGGAGGAGGGCCACGAGGGGCCCACACCACGTGGCCGCACGGGCCAGGCCAGGCCGCGCCTGGGGGTGGTGTGGTTGTATACATACGTTGTTGTCTGGAACCAAAGGCCCCGAAGTGACAGCAATCAGGATAACCGGAGGGAATGGCTTTGATGTGAGGATCACATGTGTTCATGGAGTGTTAATGCTTTGCTCTAGTGCTCTATTAAAAGGAGCACCTTAATTGCCAGTAGTTCCCTTGAGGCCTCACTTCAAACGGGCTGGCAGGACAAAAGATGTTGTGCAAGTTCTCATTGCGAGCACGTATGACTATAAATGGAACACATGCATATGATCATTTAGTACTTAGATGTTTTATCTTATTTATCTGCAAATGCCCTATGTCTTGATTGCTATATGAATTGTCTTGTCCATGCAACGCCCGTCCATCCATGCCTATGCCTACCGCGCTTAAATCCTACAGTTTACTACAATTGTTACTACTGTCTTTACTTTTACTACTGCTATTACTTTACTATTTCTACTACAAAATGGTTGCTACAGATAAACTGCTGTGAGCAAGATTGTTTCCAGGTGCAGCTGAATTGACAACTCAGTTGTTAAGGCTTATAAATATTCTTTGCCTCCCCTTGTGTCGAATCAATAAATTGGGTTTCACTTCCCTCGAAAATACTGTGATACACCCCCTATACTTGTTGGTCATCAAGACTATTTTCTGGCGCCGTCGCCGGGGAGCATAACACTATTTGTCAAGTTCACTTGGAATCACTATTGTTCGCTGCCCTCCATTCATCATGGGTAAGTCTCGTGATGGAAAAGTTCCTATTTTACCATCCACTACAAGGAGAGGTACGGTTCTGAACACCTATGTTGCTCTTGATTCACCATCTTTTATGAGTAAGCTCCTTACACCACCACATACACATGCTACACACACTGCTACCACTGCTGAATCTGAAACTTCTGATACTTATGACGCTACTTCTACTGTGCTTGATAAGAGTGGTTCATTAGGTTCTTTCCTAGATGCTACGATTGCTAGAACTATAGCTAGAAATACTGAAACTCCTAATGAAGACACTACTACACCTGTCAATTCACCTGAGTCTAGAGAAAGATATGATATTGAGGACGGTTATTTAGAGATGACCGATGAATTTATTAAAGAATGTCAAGACACCCATGATTGGAGTGCTATTAAGAGTCTCCTTGAGAGGCGTACTATAAAACCCAAATTATCTCCTAATGCTAGGTTTGCTGCATCTCCCATAAACATTAAAGATAAGGATTATGATTTCTCTCTTGATCTATCTTACATTACTATTGTTGAGAAAGAACCTTTTTGTGGGACTAAGAATGAAAGTGCTATAGCACATATGATTGAGCTTTCTACCATGAGTGGCCTATTTTCTAATGGTATTAAGATGCGCACCTACTTTGTTGCTAAAATTTTCCCTTTTTCATTGAAAGGAGAAGCTAAAACTTGGTTTAATAGTTTACCTCCTGGATCTATTGATAGCCCTGATTGCTTGATTAGTACCTTCCTTCAGAAATATTTTCCTCCTAGTGCTAGAAATGCTATTTTGCAGGAACTTTTTGATTTTAAACAGGGAGAAAAAAGATATTGCATGAATCATGGGCAAGGTTTTGTGCTTTGATTCATGCACATGCTGGATCTCCATTACCTAAGAATGAGCTTCTTGACATATTTTATAATGGACTAACTCAAGAATCTAGGACATACCTGGATAGTTGTGCTGATTGTGTTTTCAGGAATAGGACTCCCAAGGAAGCTGAGGAATTGATGGCTAAAATAAGCAAGAATTATGAAGATTGGACTCCTCCTGAACCAGCTATACCTGAGAAAACTATACCTGAACCAACTATTCATGCGCCTATACCAACATCAAAGAAGAGGGCAGTTATTGAACTAAATGGTGAAGTGATGAAGGAAGCTAAGAAATGTCTTAAGGAGAAGGGAACTAAAGATGCAAACGTCAAGAATTTACCTCCTATAGAAGAATTACATAAGCCAATCTCCCACTCATCCACTATTGAGGTACACTCTCTCCAACATTTTGATGAAGGTGATATTCCTTACTCTAAACCTCCTGATAAATGCTTAGAAGAATTTGATGTTTTTATTGTTAAGCAAGATAATTTTAATAAAAGGGTGCAAAATCATTTAATGAAAAACTCTATAGCTATTGTTGAGTTAGAAGATATTGTGGAAAGAACCTCTAATGATGTTAAATTGCTTGTTAAACATTTTCGAATGGTTCAAACTCAAATTGATCAGCTTATTAAGGTAAAAAAGACTTGCTAGTTAATGCCGCTAAAGAAAAACATGCTTATGAAATTAGAACTAGAAGTGGTGCTACTACCTAGGATCCTCTATATCCTGAGGGGCATCCGAAAAGAATTGAGCAGGATTCTCAACAAGCTAAAGATAGTGGTACTACTCCTAAGAAAAGAAAAAAGAAACATAAAACTATTTTAGAACCTTCTGAACCTGCTAAAGATCCTAATAGCATATCTATCTTTGATGCTGAAACTGAAAGTGGCAATGAAGAAAATGATGCTCCTGATAAAGAAAAACTTGAAGAAGAGCCTGAAAGGCACACTAAGTATACTAAATACACTAAAGAAGATTTTGTTTCTAAGAAACATGGTAGTGAAAGAGAGCCTTGGGTCCAAAAACCTATGCCTTTCCCTTATAAGAAACACAAGTCAAAGGAAGATGAACACTATAACAAGTTTTGTGAGTGGATGAAACCTTTATTATTGCAAATTCCTTTGACTGATACTATTGAATTGCCTCCTTATTCAAAGTATATGAAGGATATTGTCTCGAATAAAAGGAAGATCCCTAATGAAGAAATTTCTACTTTGCTTGCTAATTATTCCTTTAATGGTTAAGTTCCAAAGAAACTTGGAGACCCAGGAATTCCAACTATTCCTTGCTCTATTAAAAATAGTTATGTTAGAACTGCTTTGTGTGATTTGGGAGCAGGAGTTAGTGTTATGCCTTTTTCTCTCTAAAAGAGACTTCAACTGGAAAAACTAATACTAACTGATATATCTTTGCAAATGGCTGATAAATCTACTACTATTCCTGTTGGTATATGTGAGGATGTACCTATTCAAGTGGCTCATAATTGCTTGATATTAACTGATTTTGATGTGCTTGAAATGCCTGAAGTTGATAATATGTTTATTATTCTTGGGAGACTTTTTCTTAATACTGCAGGAGCTGTTATTAATTGTAATCAAGGAAAGGTGACTTTTAATGTTAATGACAAGGAGCACACTGTCTATTTCCCCAAGAAGATTGATAGGACTTATGGCCTAAATTCAATTGACATTTTGAGGGCATTCAAGTTGGAGAAATATATTGTCCCATAAGAGAAAAATATGAAACTATTATGATTGGGACCATTGTTATCAAGGTTGAGGTAACATAATCATTAGTGGAATACAAAGTTTTGTTTCATATATTTTTTTTGGTAACAAGACCTAATCAACCTTATTAACAAAAGGATTTTAATGAACAAAACAATGTTTTCACCATGATTATCTTTGCTTACCTTTATTTTATCCATTTTAGTTTTTGTTTTCATTTAGTTTACTTTTCTATTGTTAGTTGCTTGCATATTAGAGTGTCTTAGAACTTTTGAAGTTTTAGCTTTGTTTTGCTGTTGCATCATTCCAAAAACATCTTTCTGTCAAAAAATCATTCATCTATACCTGAAAATTACTCAAAAATAAAGTGTCTCGAAAAATTCCAGAAAATTCATATTTAATTTTTACATGAAAAAAGGGGCAGAGAAGTGCCTAGAGAGTACCAAGGGGGCCCACCAGGCAGGCACACTACCTGGTGGCGCGGCCAGCCAAGGGGCGCGCCTGGCCATGGTGTGGGCCACCCCTGGCCCTCCACTCGCTCTCTCACTTCCCACTGCTCTCTCTCTCCCGAGAAAACACCAGTTCATTGCTCGAAATTGCGTTCTTGCTGTTCTTGTCCATGATTTTTCGATCTCCCTGCTCAGCCCATCTTTGCTGCTGAAATTTGGAGCATTTGTTCTTCGGTATGTGACTCCTCCGCTTGTCCAAGTAGATTTGTGTTTAGTGGTTTATATCTTGAGTATTTTGCTGCTATAGGTGATAGGTTATGAGAGCTTGTAAGCTTGTTCAATGCTTAGAGATATTGTTTTGATGCATGTTTATGCCTCTTACAAGTCCCTAAGAGTAGTTCCCTTCATTATGTATTCACTTTGCAATCACTTGTATAATGGATGTATAAATTTCAAAATAGAAGATGAATGAACACCATCTCAACCAACATGAACGGAGGGTGTCTCAGGTTATGAAGGTTCACCGAGAGGAGGAAGTTTTTCCTTCCATCTATCCATGCCCCGAATTCATGAGGGCTGCAGGAATTTCCCAGGACTTCCATACTTTAGTTGCTAATGCAGGATTGGAGCATTTTGTGGAGGATGAACCTTGTCAATTTGTGAAACTAACTATGTCTGTAGTGCAGGAATTTCAATTTAGGTGCTCTTTGCCTAACCCCATGGTTCACTACAAAATTTACAATATAGCTGTCGACCTTCCTCTTGATGACTTTTGTGTAGCAATTAAGGTACCTCAGTGGGGATCATGTGGAAGGATTAAAGAGCAACCTACACCACTCATGGACTCGTATGCGGAGATTTTCCAAGGGAGCAGCTTCTCAAAGGAGAGCGGGAAAATCCATAACATTCATCTCCTGTCTTTTCACTACTTTGCTTACTTTATTGCCAAGTGTGTTCTCGCTTGGAAAACTGCTAATAAGTTATCCTCATATGATCTAGCATTCATCTCAGCTGCTTTAAAACGAGATAGGACTTATAATTTGGGTGCCTTGATGGCTCTCTGTCTTGCTGCTAACCGCGAGAAAGGTGGAATTTGTGGAGGCCTCATCACCTCTCGTTTATTAGCTTTGCATGGTGTAGTGCCTCATCATCTAGACCTACAGTTTCCCATAGAGAGTCTTGACCTTAATTCCATGATACAACATAAATTTGTTTCTTCTTGGGCTAATTTGAGTGAGGCTTGACCATAGTGAGTGACTTTAGTAACGAATAACCTTTCTCAAGGCTGGCTGGAGAAGGAGTAAGTCCAAGCGAGTTGTTCTTTTGGCTGCACCTATTTTGTTTAACCTTGATACTAGGGTAGGATGGTCACTCACCGAGGAAGAACTTGATGCATACCTGGGGGAGCTCTCCCAACAGGAGTAGGATACTGGAAGGGAGATTACAGATGATTTGGTCCAGCCCTTGAATGAGGGGTAGTCTTCATATCAGCAGCCTACCTATGATTGGGGAGCTTCTTCTTCTTCCCAAGGGCCTAACCACGATCATTCTTACAATGACCTGCCTGCTTGGAACCCTTACCAGCGTTGGGGTGGATACCCACTTAGGCCAAAAGCCTAAGCTTGGGGGGAGGTACACCGACATCACACTCATCTCCATATCATGTTTAGTCGGTACTTTGTATATCCATGCTTCGTTCTCTTTTTACTTTTCGTTCTTTCTTTGCTTTTGCTTCCTAAAACACAAAAAGACCAAAAATATTTCTGTTGTTTCTCTTTGTTTGCTTCTTCTTCTTTTTGCCTTGGTTTGCTTTTTCCTTTTTGCTTTGTTTGAACTATTCAAAAAACCCAAAAAGATTTTGCTTTGCTTGTTTTTCCTTTTTGTTCTTGCCTTTAAAAATCAAAAACACCAAAAATATTTGTTCTTCTTCTTTGGTTTTGTGAAGTTTGTTGCAGGGTTCAGCAGTCCTCAGTGGAATCTGGTTTCATGTTATTATTCAAGCTACACAAGTGAAGGGCAATAATGAGGATTAATGACAATATGAGGTGTGGTAAGAGGCTGGTAACAAACTCTATTTGTTTTCTTTTTTCTACATATACTCATCATTGTGGGCATGCTTAGTCTATTCATGTAGGGTGTGTGTTATTTATGGATGCTTAGTAGTTCTTGCTTTCTGATGATTAGCTCCAGCTTGCTAATAGTTTGTAGCATGTCATATGATTGTTTGCTTGCATTGCTCTATTCATAACTTGGTATGACACTGTGGTATCCTCCTATGAATGTTTCACTTGAATTAACTTGGCACATGCTCATGCATGCATATGACTGAAACAATAATCAGTTAAGCCTCGATGAATTATTTTGCCTCAGGTGTCTTGAATCACTTTCATGCCATGATTAGTCTTGTTTTGTTGCAAGCATGATTATGACAGTTATTGCTCTCTCGTTTGTCGCTCCCTTACTTTTGCTATCCTTCACATGCACCGAGTATGAGTTCTACTCGTGTTTCCAACTCCCCAAAACCAATATTGCCAAAAGTGTCCACCATACCTACCTATTAGCATCATTTGCTATTCTATGCATATCCAGTATGCCTTGTTTTCTTCCGAAGAAAATGTTTTCTTGTTATGAGAAAGTTAGTTAGTAAAGCTCTCACGAACTTGATGGCACACTTTACCTTCTTGCACTTAATAATCTTGAACCATTGCGTCCATATTTGTTGCGTATATGCTTGCGCTTTACAAGTTGAACTTAGAAGAACCATGTATAATGGGGAACGCTTTCAACATTGCACTTCTTATTCTGTTGATATCATGATTCTTTTGCTTATGGATCCCGGTGGTGTGAAATAAAAGGGGAACTTGTAGGATCATGGATTTTGTATGTGTGTTAGAGAAACGCCTGGGCCGCTAGCCTAAGCCATGCCTAATCATGGTGGAAACTTGCAGCATAACCATAATGAGCATTCTATGAAGCATCCTCAATAAAAACATATGCAAATAGCAAATAAAAAGATCGCTGAGATGTTCATTGTCTGCTTGCCTTGTCATTTTGATTATGGGATAGCTCCTGTATCATGTGCAAGGGGTACCCCGTTGGCGGTTCTCTATGATACATATGTACTTACAATGATAAGAGCTTACTCGTTACTGAAGTTGAGTAGCATGAGGTTCGATACTCGTAAGTAAGGGCATGAGATTTCAACTTATAACTTGTCAAGCATATACTCTGAGTTCTGTCACTTTAACCTTAACCATTTAAAGATTCTTATGATAGGGGCAATGAGAGCTCAATGCTAATGAGTACCATACTTTCAGCATTTGGAAGCCTTTCAAACTTTTCAAAATATTTTCATTCCCTTGTTGACTCACCACATTTTCTATGAGCACTTTCTTGAGAGCATAGTTGTCATTCTTAGTGTAATGTGCTTGTCTCAAAATTTGATTAATTGTGTTATGACTTTGATGCTTGTATCTTTGATATTTTTACTTCTAGTCTCCACTTGAACTTCAGAGGTGCCTTGGCATTTATGTTTGCTCTATAATCAAAGGCAAGCGAGATACCACTCTATCATACCTTGTTATGAGCATTGCAATGTTGCTTATGTTTATGTTTCATGCTACTTATTATTTTTGAGTTGGAATCTCTTCATAGCTTGCAATGACTATTAAGTAAGCTTAGTTGCATACTCTTTATTATGAATTGCCTGAGTAGTTGATCATATGCTGAGAATATATACATCTTATGAAGCAAATATGTTCGTGAAAGTTTCTTTTATCGCACTCAGTTTTCAACTGAATTGCTTGAGGATAAGCAATAAGCTCAACTTGGGGAGGGGGGGGTTGATACGTCCAAAACGTATCCACTTTCCTAAACACTTTTGCTATTGTTTCTCCTCTAAATTTGTGTGATTTGGATACAACTAACACGGACTGACGCTGTTTTCAGTAGAATTACCTTGCTGTCTAGTTTTTGTGTAGAAAATCAACTATCAGGAAAAATCCCGGAAAATACGCCAAAAATCCTATTTCACCAGAAGACTCACGGAGCCAGAAGACGAGACGGAGGAGGGCCACGAGGGGCCCACACCACCTGGCCGCGCGGGCTAGGCCAGGCCACGCCTGGGGATTGTGTGGCCGCCTCGGTCACCCCCTCGGCCTCCCTCTTCGCCTATAAGTTACCTCTTGACCTAAAAACCAAGGGGGGTTTGACGTTTTTCCAGAGAGAGTTCCGCTGCACTGCCACCACCAGATTCTGCGATTCGGACCCAAAAACTCCGTTCTGGCACCCTGCCGGGACGTGGAATTGGAGGAGAATCATCACCATCATCATCACCATCACTTCTCCATCGACCATCCATGTTTCCGCCATCTATGAGTGAGTAATCCCCTGTTGTCGGCTATGGGGATGGTAGGGATTGGATGAGATCATTCATGTAATGGCATCAGATTGTTAGGGTATGGTGCCTACTATCTATTATTAGTGCTTTTTGACTCTGTTGCAACTTGTTATGCTTAATGCTTGTCACTAGGGACCGAGTGCCATGATTTCAGATATGAACGTGTTATTGATTCATTGTGATAGTATTGTTTATGGTCTTACCTGCAAGTTGTATACACACGTTGTTGTCCAGAACCAAAGGCCCCGAAGTGACAGCAATCGGGATAACCGGGGGGAAGGGCTTTGATGTGAGGATCACATGTGTTCATGGAGTGTTAATGCTTTGCTCCGGTGCTCTATTAAAAGGAGCACCTTAATTTCCAGTAGTTCCCTTGAGGCCCCGCTGTAAACGGGCTAGCAGGACAAAAGATGTTGTGCAAGTTCTCATTGCGAGCACGTATGACTATATATGGAACACATGCCTATGATTATTTAGTATTTAGATGCTTTATCTTATTTATCTGCAAATGCCCTATGTCTTGATTGCTATATGAATTGTCTTGTCCATGCAACGCCCGTCCATCCATCCCTATGCCTACCGCGCTTTAATCCTACTGTTTACTGCAATTACTACTACTGTCTTTACTTTTACTACTGATATTACTTTATTATTGCTACTGATAAACTTCTGTGAGCAAGATTGTTTCCAGGTGCAGCTGAATTGACAACTCAGTTGTTAAGGCTTATAAATATTCTTTGGCTCCCCTTGTGTCAAATCAATAAATTGGGTTTCACTTCCCTCGAAAATACTGCGATACACCCCCTATACTTGTGGGTCAATAGGCCCCGCTGCAAACAGGCTGACAGGACAAAAGATGTTGTGGAAGTTCTCATTGCGAGCACATATGACTATATATGGAACACATGCCTATGATTATTTAGTACTTGGATGCTTTATCTTATTTATCTGCAAATGTCGTATATCTTGATTGCTATATGAATTGTCTTATCCATGCAATGCCCGTCCATCCATTCCTATGCCTACCTCACTTTAATCCTACTATTTACTGCAATTGTTGTTACTGTCTTTACTTTTACTACTGCTATTACTTTGCTATTGCTACTACAAAACTGTTGCTACTGATAAACTGTTGTGAGCAAGATTGTTTCCAGGTGCAGCTGAATTAACAACTCAGTTGTTAAGGCTTATAAATATTCTTTGGCTGCCCTTGTGTCGAATTAATAAATTGGGTTTCACTTCCCTCGAAAATACTGTGATACACCCCCTATACTTGTGGGTCATCAAGACTATTTTTTGGCGCCGTTGCCGGGAAGCATAGCTCTATTTATCAAGTTCACTTGGAATCACTATTGTTTGCTGCCATCCATTCATCATGGGTAAATCTCGTGATGGCAAGGTTCCTATATTACCATCCACTACAAGGAGAGGTACGGTTCTAAACACCTCTGTTGCTCTTGATTCACCATCTGTGATGAGTAAGCTCCTTACACCACCACATACATATGCTACGCATACTGCTACTTCTGCTGAATCCGAAACTTCTGATACTTATGATGCTTCTACTGTGCTTGATAAGAGTGGTTTATTAGGTCCTTTCCTAGTTGCTACGATTGCTAGATCTATAGCTGGAAATATTGAAAATCCTAATGAAGATAGTACTACACATGTCAGTTCACCTGAGTCTAGAGAGAGAGCTATGATATTGAAGACGGATATATAGAAATGACTGATGAATTTATTAAATAATGCCAAAACACTCATGGTAGGAGTGTTATTAAGAGTCTTCTTGAGAAACACACTGTTAGACCTAAATTGTCTCCTAATGCTAAGTTTGCTACATCTCCCATAAACATTAAAGATAAGGATTATGATTTCTCCCTTGATTTATCTTACATAACCATTTTTGAGAAATAACCTTTTTGTGGGACTAAGAATGAAAGTGATGTAGGACATATGACTGAGCTTTCTACCATGAGTGGCCTATTTTCTGATGATATTAAGATGCGCACCTACTTTGTTGCTAATTTTTTCCCTTTTTTACTGAAAGGAGAAGCTAAGGCTTGGTTTAATAATTTACCTCCTAGATCTATTGATAGCCCTGATTGCTTGATTAGTACTTTCCTTCAGAAATATTTCCCTCCTAGTGCTAGGCATGCCATTTTGTAGGAACTTTTTGATTTTAAACAGGGAGAAAAAGAGATATTGCCTGAATCATGGGCAAGGTTTTGTGCTTTGATTCATGCACATGCTAGATGTCCATTACCTAAAAATGAGCTTCTTGATATATACTATAATGGACTAACTGAAGAATCTTGGACATACCTAGATAGTTGTGGTGATTGTGTTTTCAGGAAGAGAACTCCCAGAGAAGCTGAGGAATTAATGGCTAAAATAAGCAAGAATTATGATGACTGGACTTCACCTGAGTCAACTCCACCAGAGTCAACTACACTTGAGTTAACTATGCCTGAGCCAACACCTACACCAAAGAAGAGGGGAGTTATTAAAGTAAATGAAGAAGTGATGAAGGAAGCTAAGAAATGTCTTAAGGAGAAGGGAATTAAATCTAAAGATGTGAAGAATTTACCTCCTATAGAAGAATTATGTAAGCCAATCTCCCACTCATCCACTATTGAGGTACACTCTCTCCAACATCTTGATGAAGGTGATATTCCTTATCCTAAACCTCCTCATCAATGCTTAGAAGAATTTTATATTTTTATTGTTAAGCAAGATAATTTTAATAAAAGAGTGCAGAATCATTTGATGGAAAACTCTAGAGCTATTATTGAGTTGAAAGATATTGTGGAAAAAACCTCTAATGATGTTAAAATGCTTGTTAAACATTTCCAAATGGTTCAAACTCAAATTGATCAGCTTATTAAAGTACAAAAAGATTTGTTAGTGAATGCTGCTAAAGAGAAACATGCTTATGAAATTAGAACTAGAAGTGGTGCTGCCACCCAGGATCCTCTATATCCCGAGGGGCATCCTAAAAGAATTGAGCAAGTTTCTCAACAAATTGAAAATAGTAGTACTTCTCCTAAGAAAAGGAAAAAGAAACATAAAACTATTGTAGAGTCT
Source organism: Avena sativa (assembly GCA_916181665.1). Lineage (NCBI taxonomy): Eukaryota > Viridiplantae > Streptophyta > Magnoliopsida > Poales > Poaceae > Avena > Avena sativa. The sequence goes on along the minus strand of OV702289.1, from coordinate 154,482,774 downwards.
TCTGAACCTACTACAGATCCTAATAGTATATCTGTCTTTGATGCTGAAATTGAAAGTGGTAATGAGGAAAATGACGCTCCTCATAAAGAAAAAGTTAAAGAAGAACCTGAAACACACACTAAGAATACTAAATACACTAAGGAAGATTTTGTTGCTAATAAACATGGTAGTGAGAGAGAGCCCTGGGTTCAAAAACCTCTGGCTTTTCCTAATAAGACACACAAGTCAAAGGAAGACGAACACTATAATAAGTTTTGTGCGTGGATGAAACCTTTATTTTTGCAAATTCCTTTAACTGATGCTATTAAACTGTCTCCTTATCCAAAGTATATGTAGGATATTGTCTCTAATAAAAGGAAGATCCCTAATGAAGAAATTTCTACTTTGCTTGCTAATTATTCCTTTAATGTCAAGGTTACAAAGAAACTTGGAGACCTAGGATTCCAACTATTCCATGCTCTATTAAAAATAATTATGTTAGAACTACCTTGTGTGATCTGGGAGCAGGAGTTAGTGTTATGCTCTTTTGTCTCTACAAAAGACTTCAATTGGAGAAATTAATACCAACTGATATATCTTTACAAATGGCTGATAAATCTACCACTATTCATGTTGGTATATGTAAGGATGTTCCTGTTGAAGTGGCTCATAATTTCTTGATATGAACTGACTTTGTTGTGCTTGAAATGCCTGAAGATGATAATATGTCTATTATTCTGGGGAGATGTTTTCTTAATACTATAGGAGCTGTTATTAATTGCAATCAAGGAAAGGTAACTTTTAATGTTAATAATAAGGAGCATACTGTCTACTTCCCCAAGAAGATTGATAGGAATTATGGCTTTCATTCAATTGAAAATATTGAGGGCATCCAAAGTTGGAGAAATATATTGTCCCATACCACGAGAAAAATATGAAACAATTATGATTGGGACCATTGCTATCAAGGTTGAGGTAACATAATCATTTAGTGAAATGCAAAGTTTTGTTTCATATAAAATTGTTTTGGTAACAAGACCTGATCCTTGTTAACAAAGGGATTTTAATGAACAAAACAATGTTTTCACCATTATTATCTTCGCTTACTTTTATTTTATCCATTTTAATTTTATATTTTTTGCTTTCGCTTAGTTTATTTTTCTATTGCTAGTTGCTTGCATATTAGAGTGTCTTAGAACTTCTGAAGTTTTAGTTTTGTTTTGTTATTGCATCATTCCAAAATTATCTTTCTGCTAGGAAATCATTCATCAATACCTAAAAATTGATAAAAAAATAAAGTGTCTCGAAAAATTCCAGAAAATTCATATAAAATTTTTACGTCAAAAGAGGGGCAAAGAAGCACCTGGAGTGACCCAGGGGGGCCACCAGGCAGGCACACCACCTGGTGGCGCAGCCATACTAGGGGCATGCCTGGCCATGGTCTGGGCCACCCCTGGCCCTCCACTTACTCTCTCACTTGCCACTTATTTCTCTCTCCTGAGAAAACACTAGTTCATTGCTCATACTTGCGTTCTTGCTGTTCTTGCTCATGATTTTTCGATCTCCTTGCTCAGCCCATCTTTGCTGCTGAAATTTGGAGCTTATGTTCTCCGGTATGTGACTCCTCCGCTTGTCCAAGTAGATTTGTGTTTAGTGGATTATACCTTGAGTATTTTGCTACTGTAGGTGACAAGTTATGTGTGCTTGTAATCTTGTTCAATGCTTAGAGAATTTTTTTTGATGCATGTTCAGGCCTCTTACAAGTCCCTATGAGTAGTTCCTTTCGTTATGTATTCACTTTGCAATCACTTGTATGTTGGTTGTCTAAAAATATTCAGAAAAGAAGATGAATGAACACCAACTCAACCAACATGAATTAAGGGTGCCTGCTGTTATGAAGGTTCACCGTGAGCAGGAAGTCTTTCCCTCTGCCTATCCATGCCCCGAATTCATGAGGGCTGCAGGGATTTCTCAAGATTTCCATACTTTAATTACTAATGCAGGTTTGGAGCATTTTTTGGGAGACGAACCTACCCAATATGTGAAACTAACTATGTTTGTGGTGCAGGATTTCCGATTTAGTTGCTCCTTGCCTAACCCCATGGTCCACTACAAAATTTACAATGTAGCTGTCGATCTCCCTTTTGATGACTTTTGTGCATCTATTAAAGTACCATAGTGGGGTTCGTGTGGAAGGATTAGAGAGCGACCTACACCACTCATGGACTTGTACGCAGAAATTTGCCAAGGGAGCAGCTTCTTGAAGGAGAGTGGTAAAATTTGTAATATTCATCTCCCGTCTATTCGATACTTTGCCTACTTTATTGCCAAGTGTGTCCTCGCTAGGAAAAGTTCTAATAAATTAACATCATATGATCTAGCATTCATCTCAGCTTCCTTAAAACGACGTAGAACTTATAATTTGGGTGCCTTGATAGCTTTCCGTCTTGCTACTAACCGCGAGAAAATTGGAATTTGTGGAGGCCTCATTGCCTCTCGTGTAATAGCTTTGCATGGTGTAGTGCCTCATCATTTGTACCTATAGTTTCCCATGGAGAGGCTTGACCTTAATTCCATGATACAACATAAATTCGTTTCTTCTTGGGCTAATTTGAGTGATTTATCTTATGAAATAACCTTCCTCAAGGCTGGTTGGAGAAGGGGTAAGTATGAGCGTGTTGTTCTTTTGCCTGCACTTGTTTTGTTTAAACTTGATACCAGGGTAGGATGGTCACTCACTGAGGAAGAGCTCGGCAGATATCTGGGGGAGCTTTCCTAGCAAGAGCAGGATACTAGAAGGGAGGTTACAGATGATTCGGTCCAGCCCTCGAATGAGGGGGTGTCCTTGTACCTGCAGCCTGCCTATGACTGGGAGTTTCTTCTTGTTTGCAACGGCCTAACTACAATCATTCTTATGATGACCCACTGGCTTGGAGTTCCTACCCGTGTTGGGGTTGATACCCACTTAGGCAAAAATCCTAAGCTTGAGGGGAGGTACACCAACATCACACTCATCTACATATCATGTTCAGTCGGTACTTTGTATATCCATGTTTTGTTTTCTTTTCAGTCTTCATTCTTACTTTATTTCTGCTTCCCAAAAACAAAAAGACCAAAAATATTTTTGTTATTTCTCTTTGCTTGCTTCTTTATCTTTTTGCCTTGGTTTGCCTTTTTCTTTTAGCTTTGTCTTAATTATTCGAAAAAACCCAAAAAGATTTCGCTTTGCTTGATCTTACTTTTCATTCTTGCCTTTAAATCAAAAACACCAAAAATATTTTCTGTTCTTTTTTGGTTTTGTGAAGTTCATTGCAGGGTTCAGCAGTCCTCAGTGGAGTTTTGTTTCATGTTATTATTCAAGCCACACAAGTGAAGGGCAATAATGAAGATTAATGACAACTTGAGGTGTGGTAAGAGGATGGTAATGAACTCTATTTGTTTTCATTTTTGTACATATACTCATCATTGTGGGCATGCTTAGTCTATTCATGTAAGGTGTATGTTATTTATGTATGCTTAGTAGTTCTTGCTTTCTTATGATTAGCTCCAGCTTGCTAATAGTTTGTAGAATGTCATATGAATGTTTGCTTGCATTGTTCTATTCATAACTTGGTATGACACTGTGGTACCCTCCTCTGAATGTTTCACTTGAATTGACTTGGCACATGCTCACGCATGCATATGACTGAAACAATAATCAGTTAAGCCTCGATGAATTATTTTGCCTCAGGGTTCTTGAATCACTTTCATGCCATAACTAATCCTGTTTTGTTGCAAGCATGATTATGACAGTTATTGCTCCCTCGTTTGTCGCTCCCTTTCTATTGCTGGCCTTCACTTGCACTAAGTATGATCTCTACTTGTGTTTCCAACTCCCTAAAACCAATATCGCCAAAAGTGTCCACCATACCTACCTATTAGCATCATTTGCTATTCTGTGCATATTTCAGTATGCCTTGTTTTCTTCCGAATAAAATGTTTGCTTGTTATGAGAAAGTTAGTTAGTAAAGCTCTCACGAACTTGATGTCACACTTTACTTTCTTGCACTTAATAATCTTGAACCATTGTGTCCATCTTTGTTGCATATATGCTTGCTCTTTATAAGTTGAAGTTAGTAGAACCATGTATCATGGGGAATGCTTTCAACATTGCACTTACTATTCCGTTGATATCATGATTCTTTTGCTTATGGATCCCGGCGGTGTGAAATAAAAGGAGAACTTGTAAGATCATGGAGTTTGTATGTGTGTTAGAGAAACGCCTAGGCCGCTAGCGTAAGCCATGCCTAATCATGGTAAAAACTTGCAGCATAACCATAATGAGCATTTTATGAAGCATCCTCAATTAAAACCTATGAAAATAGCAAATAAAAAGATCGCTAAGATGCTCATTGTACGTTGCCTTGTCATTTTGATATGGGATAGCTCCTGTGTCATGGGGCAAGGGGTACCCCATTGGTGGTTCTCTATGATACATATGTACTTGTAAGAAAGGGGCATGAGATTTCAACTTATAACTTGTCAAGCATATCCTCTTAGTTGTGTCACTTTAACCTTAATCATTTAAGAGATACTTATGATAGAGGCAATGAGAGCTCAATGCTAATGAGTACCATACTTTCAGCATTTGGAAGCCTTTCAAACTTTTCAAAACCTTTTCATTTCCTTGTTGAGTCGCCACTCTATGAGCACTTTCTTGAGAGCATAGTTGTTATTCTTAGTGTAATGTGCTTGTCTCAAAAGTTGGTTAATTGTGTCATGACTATGATGCTTGTATCTTTGATATCTTTACTTCTAGTCTTCACTTGAACTTCAGAGGTGCCTCGGCATGTTTTCTCTACAATCAAAGGCAAACGAGATACCACTCTATCACAACTTTTTATGAGCATTGGAATGTTGCTTATGTTTATGTTTCACGCTACTTACTAATTTTGAGTTGGAATCTCTTCATAGTTTGCAATGACCATTGAGTAAAATTATTTGCATACTCTGTATTATGAATTGCTTAAGTAGTTGATCATATGCTGAGAATATATACATCTTATGAAGAAAATGTGTTCGTGAAAGCTCTTTTATCACACTCAGTTTTCAACTGAATTGCTTGAGGACAAGCAACAAGCTAAGTTTGGGGGGAGTTGATACGTCCAAAACGTATCTACTTTCCCGAACACTTTTGCTATTGTTTTTACTCTAAACTTGTGTGATTTGGATACAACTAACACGGACTGATGCTGTTTTCAGTAGAATTACCTTGGTGTCTAGTTTTTGTGCAGAAATTCAACTATCAGGAAAAATCCCAGAAAATATGCCAAAAATCCTATTTCACCAGAAGACACACGGAGCCAGAAGACGAGATGGAGGAGGGCCACGAGGGGCCCACACCAGCTGGCCTCGCGGGCCAGCCCAGGACGTGCTTGAGGGTGGTGTGGCCGCCTCGGTCACCCCCTTGGCCTCCCTCTTTTCCTATAAGATGCCTCCTGACCTAGAAACCCAGGGGGGTTCGACGTTGTTCTAGATAGAGTTCTGTTGCGCTGCCACCACCAGATTCCGCGAATCCAAACCAGAAACTCCGTTTTGGCACCCTGCAGGGACGGGGAATTGGAGTAGATCATCACCGTCATCATCACCATCGCTTCTCCATCAACCATCCCTGATTCCCCATCCATGAGTGAGTAATCCCCCGATGTAGGCTATGGGGATGGAAGGGATTGGATGAGATCTTTCATGTAATGGTATCGGATTGTTAGGGCATGGTGCCTAGTATCTATTATTAGTGCTTTTTGATTTTGTTGCAACTTGTTATGCTTAATGCTTGTCACTAGGGCCCGAGTGCCATGATTTCAGATCTGAACATGTTATTGATTCATGATGATAGTATTGTTTATGATTTTACCTGCAAGTTGTATACACATATTGTTGTCCGGAACCAAAGGCCCCGAAGTGACAATAATCGGGATAACTAGAGGGAATGGCTTTCATGTGAGGATCACATGTGTTCACAGAGTGTTAGTGCTTTGCTCTGGTGCTCTATTAAAAGGAGCACCTTAATTGCCAGTAATTCCCTTGAGGCCCCACTGCAAATGGGCTGGCAGGACAAAAGATATTGTGCAGGTTCTCATTGTGAGCATGTATGACTATATATGGAACACATGCCTATGGTTATTTAGTACTTGGATGCTTTATCTTATTTATCTGCAAATGCCCTATATCTTGATTGCTATATGAATTGTCTTATCCATGCAACGCCCGTCCATCCATCCCTATTCCTACCGCGCTTTAATCCTACTGTTTACTGCAATTGTTGTTACTGTCTTTACTTTTACTACTGCTATTACTTTGCTATTGCTACTACAAAAATGTTGCTACTGATAAACTGCTGTGAGCAAGATTGTTTCCAGGTGCAGCTGAATTGACAACTCAGTTGGTAAGGCTGATAAATATTCTTTAGCTCCCCTTGTGTCGAATCAATAAATTAGGTTTCACTTCCCTCGAAAATACTGCGATACACCCCTATACTTATGGGTCATCACTAGGTCAGCTTGGTTCATCCATATGCCACATCTGCGTTCGACGCGATTTTGACCTAAAAATTTAGATTTGGATTTTAGGAGCTATGTTTGTCTGAATTGCATGAGGTTTTTACCAATGTTTGAAGGACTATGAGGGTCACATTTTTCATATGTAAACAATTTTGAGATTAAAAACTTGGTGCATGTAGGATTTTGAAAATTCAGTTAGACACAACAAACGGGTGGTTTTGACCCGTTTTTTCGAAAATTTAGTTTTGGTTTTCAGGAGCTGTGTTTGTCTAATTTGCATGAGGTTTTCATCATTGTTTGAAGGAATCTATGGGTCACATTTTTTATATGTAGAGCTTTTTCATATTCAAAACTTGGTTCATGTAGGATTTTGAAAATTCTAAATCACGTTCAAATCAAATTTGAATTTTGAGCAAGTAAACTTTATAATTTTGATCCCATATTTTCATATGTTGTTGGCATGGATGTGGAGCTTGTAGTTTGTACATTGGTACAACTTTGAAAGAGAGCTTGCATATCATAATTCATTATATTTGTTCGAATGTCTTAGATTATTTGACCTAACTTTGACCGGGGCACTAGAAATAAAAAATCAGAAAAATGTAAAACCTTGGCCATGTGTCTTACATTGTTTGTGTCACCATATGAAAAAAATATTAGAACATTTAATAATGGTCGAAAATTTACATGGTTAGAAAAGATGGTTCAAGTTAGACGAAACACCTTGTTTCTAAGTTGTCATTTTTCCGACCTCCTCTAAATTTATCCAAACTTGTTCCACATGTTACATGTCAAGAACTGATGTAAAAATGCAGTTATTTGCTTAGAATCGGAAGTTCGAAATTTAAGCATTTTGTGAAATTCCTATCGAAAAAGATAAATAAAACCTTCGGTCTAACAAAAACAAACTTCGCCCGGGCCTTGTTATATCGTAGGCCCTGTTTCATTTTATATCCCAGACGAGATGAGTCCACGGGCCTTTATTGGCCCAAGACGGACCGGCCTGGTGGAAATATATCTGACTAAACCACATAATTAACCCCACAATCACTTCCTCCTTCTAACCCTAAACGCCGTCATAGTCCGCTAGTCGACACGCCCCCATTTACTCGTGTGCACCAAATTCCATGGCACAGCTTCGACGGCCTTCTTCCTCGACAGTGGTCGTTCCTCGTCCACGGACGTCGTTCCAGGTAATCATCTGATATGCGCATCGATAGTTTTATTTCAGGTACAGCTCCCTCTGATCCTCAAAAGTGGTAGGTTGGTCGATTCATGATTTAGAGCTCTAAGATCTGATACTCCTTTCCCCTTTCATTGTTGTTTCATAGTATCCTTGTGCGGATGTAGTGATTTCTAGTTTTAAAATTCTGTTGAATCGCGCGGAAATTCTGTCCATTGTTGTTTTATTGTTTATTGTAGAGCGGACGCTTGCTGGTCATGACACAGACTAACTAGGACGGCTGTTATCAATACTTTTAGGCCCTTTAGATCCACTAGTTCATTGAGATAGGACCAGACATGTTTAGAATTTGTTGAAAAAGTATTGTCATTTTATGTGTGATGTGTTACTCATATCGTATGCAGCAACATAGTCTATAGATTATTGTTCCGCTAATATATTAATTGTGTTTTTTGTTTTCAGGATGGACAATCTTAAGGGGGATATTTGTTGCAACATCGAAAAATGGTGCAAGTTAGTGACGGGTCTTTCCATCGCTCAACGGGCTAGACTAGCCCAAATGAATCTGCGTAGTATGATGATTATGCCATCTATGAAGATGTGCACAATCTTAATAAGGTACTAATACAAATATTTTTGTTCTAGCAATGTACATATTTTTTCCCTATATTCTGATTCATGGTAATAAATGTTGAAAGTTCATCCTCGAGGCTTTTAACCCTATCACTGGTACATTCGCCATAGAAGAGACACATGGGACAATCTCTACTGGGACCGTCGATGTAGAGTGTATCCTTGGTCTCGAGAATGAAGGTTTTTCAGCAGTGGACATACTTACTAAAAAGGAGAGGACATGAAGGAACGCGTCCCCACCCACTTTCTGAGCAAAATTACTGGAAACATCGTAATTAATGATTTAATCGCTGACATCATTAAAAATAAAGTTGTCGATGACGAATTTCTACGAAAGGTGGTGCTAGTGCTACTTGGAAATGTTATTGCGCCTATGGCGACAAAGGTTGTTCCGAAGTAGTACTATGCATTATTTGATGATGTTAACAGAATGTCCAAGATTAATTGGAATGCTTTAACGAGGAGGGTTCTAATGGACGGCATCAGGATTGGGAGAAAAGGAAAAATAATCCGTCAATGGCCCAAAGGAAATCTTGGACTACTGCAGGTTTTATTTTCGTACTCATTTGTTTTCACATGTATACTCTATGATGGTCGTGCTATAGCTAATTTACTTATATTTCTTAAAATATAGTACTCGTACTAGGAGAAAGTGCTACCGTAGGAAGGCGAATGTGCATTTAATCCTAAAATATCCATACGCCCCCTTATGAGGAATTGGAACGAAGTGGCTGCCACAAAGAGAGACAATTTCGACTACGAGAATGGGCGTGGTCGTGGTAACGTGAAGGTAATGTTTTTTGGCTTCCCTCATATATTTGCTTTTTAGATTATGACTCATGTAAACAAAGTACACAAGACTTACAATTTGTATCACTTGTACCATCATGCAGATAGAAGATAATATCACTGAACAATATCATATGCAAGTGCCATTGATGGCAGATCCTATGCTTGCTCGTAAGCCAAAGGCCAAGCCGGTTACTGTTCCGCATAAGAAGATCAATGGTACACAATAAATATGTAATGATTAGATGGAGCTTTTGTTTAAGCGAGTGACAGATCACTTGGACAAACAATTGCATAAAATGTTGAGTCCTATAGCTGACTTATGTGCTCAGGTAAGACACTAAACTACATAGTTTTTGGCATTCAAGTTGAACATGTGGTTCTGCTCTTGCATTTTCATGTCTTGTAGAGAACATTGAAACTGTTTAACAAGGAAGGTGTGACATACAAACCTATGGATGCAGCGGCTTCAGCAGACATGGAAGAGGAAGAAGATGCTGGTTCTTTTCAGAACTAACCTCGTGAAAAAAATAGTTCATGTACAAGATAGATAGCGATTCCGAAGGAGAGGTCGACTATATTGGTGCGACCGCGCCTGACGAAGTTACTGACCATGGCACACATGACAAGGAGCCTGCACAGAATGGCATAAATGGCCATACACCTATTTGCAAGGCGAATGGTGTGAATGATAGTATACCTGCCAAGAGGAGTGGTACCCTTGGCAGCACATCGGATAACCCTTTTATTATTGTAATGCAGAACCAGTAAAAGAAGAATCTGATATTGACATTTCTGTTATTTCTGTTAACAAGTTTATGTCTATGGCTCAATTAAATAAAGGTGTATCAAATGACTATCAAGCAGCTGATAGCCGAAAGGAAGATGAGTTAACTGGGAAACAGAAGCGTACAGTCCCAAAAAAGTTTCAGTCTCCTTATGCTCTAGACAAACCCATCAAGCATTTAGTCCGCGGATCTACTGCAAAAGGTAAAGTTCATATTTGATTTTTTAATAAAACTTCCAAACATGTCTTGCATTCAAATATAATAAATCAGTTTTTCATATTTATATGTGGTTCTCGATTTCGATGATAAACCAGGCCCAGATGCAAATCGCAACACTGATTCATCTACTAATTTGACTCCACAACAAATAGATGCTACCTGTGTATTTCTTGAGCTCGTATCTCGGTCAGATCAGCACAAGAAAAAAAAGCTTATACAAGAACTCTAGTGGAGATGAAGTTAGTGCAGAGAGACTACGTGTCATTCTATACTGTAAATGGTTGTCTGATGATGTAAGTGATAACTGCACTTACTGGCAAAACTTTAATTTTATTCTAGTATATTAATTATGCTTTCTGTATTGTAAACACTTAATTCAATGATGTTTATTTCAGGTAATAGATGGGTACATTGGACATTTAGGCCTCCGTGTTGGGCATGACCTTTTTTATGTCCAACATGGAGATCTAAATTTCTAGTAGACCATGCAATTGCTGGTGACAAAGTAGAGGATTCCACCATTAACATGGATAATGAGATGGTAAAATCTGGAACAGTTGGTCGAGTGTTGAAAGAATATATAGTTCGTAATAATGTATGCTATATTATGTTTGCGATCAATTATTATATGTTATGATTAAACATCTAAAAAGCCATCGGAAATTTATTAATATGAGTTTTTTCTAGACTTATTTTTCCTTAAATATCGGCAATACACACTGGATGACGGTGGTCATGCACATGCCAAAGCAAGAGTTCCAATGTCTGGACTCGCTATATCCTCTGGACATAACTTTGGAGACTGTCGAGGCACTAGTATGTGTACAATATATTGTCCATATTTTTTTTGTCAAAATGTGTTGTGCATTTAACCATGATCTTTTTACAACGTCGCCAAATTGGACAAGACATGCAAGTGGCAAATGCAACTACAGATGGGAAATATCCGGATGTTTCAAAATGGTCAATTAAAGAGTATGAGATGCCGCAGTAGCGGGATGGGTGAGTAAATGTTACATCATATTCAGTAGGACGGAATGAACATGAGCCCTGTATTAATCTTTCTACTGTTATACCTTCACAACACAAACTCTTGTGGATTATTTGTCAACGAATGCATGGAGCATTGGGATGGTGAACGGATGACAGGAGAATTTTCCCAGGTTTGATTACGAACTAAACGTCCCATCTTAACTTAATTTTACTCACCGTGTTTTCTACTAATTTGTAGGCCATGGTTAACGAAACGAGGAGCCGTGTCGTCGTAGAAATGATGTTGTCGCCGTCCAAAAAATTAGATGCCGTGAAAAAGAAAGTTCACGAGATCGCTTCAAATATGAACAAGTTATGAAAGTATAGATGATCAGAAGTTTCAAGTTAGAGTGGTTAGGTTTTAGTCCCGGAGAAGGTTTCCTTGCCATTATAACTTGTTTTCTTCTATCAACTATGTAACATAATGAGCTCAACTATTTTGTTTTATTATATGCACTTATGGCTACTCATATATTGTTATGTGACGAATTTATTAATCACAAGTTCTTGTTTTGTATAATGTTTATACAAATCGAGTTGTACTAACGGCGTGATGAAAAAGGCACAGCTGGATACCAAATGTCTCACTTGTTTATTAATAGAATGTAGAAAAACTCCTTTTGTAACAACTCACTACTTTGCATCTTGCCACTTGTACATGATGGCTACTAAAAGTCCAAACATTGCAACACACATTGTTGAAAGAAAACAAATAATGTTGTCCTTACATTTTAAAAGTTTATTTTGAATTTTCAAATGTGTCTTCATTTTTTTCTCAGCCTCTTCTTTTGCCATCAGTATCTTGTTGTTCTTTTTGGCTAGTTGGCCAATCACATATCTTTCTCTTCCTTTCCATTCATATTCTACCCATTCCACATACCCGCACTTATTTAATCCCTGAAATAATAAATAAAGTTATATTTTTTGTATGATATCTTAGTATATTATCAATGATGTACATAACACAAGGATATAGGGAAAAACCTCATATGGACAACCCAAAAACCGTCTACCAGCATCACAACCATCTTTGCAGACACGACGAACAGGGAACACCGAGTGGCCGCACCTATTTTTTGTGTTTCGCTCAATACCATTGTACGCAGGATCATACTCATATTGCCGCAACGCATCAACAAAATTGGGCAACATGTCCTCATCAACATCCTAAATTGCAAAATATCATATACTATGTGAATTGCGTAGAAATGAAACACAAAGAAAGATTTTCAAGAACTCACCGTCTCATCTAGGTTGGCGGTGCGCCTTTCTTGATCTTGTCGCAGTCGTAATGGACAACAGATGCAAGCTTCGCCCATCCCTCAGTGTTGTCCGTCGGATCCAACCTAGCCCACGAGTTCCCTCGCGCCAGCAGCCGATGATCAGTCACACGGCGAGACGACATAGCTCAAACGAACCCTAGATGAGACTGAGGGTATGTTGATTTATATAGTAAAATCTTGCAAACCCTAGGGCCGGCTACCAGGATCGTGCCTAGTCCATGGTTCGGGTAGCATTACGGCCCAAACGAACAGGAAAACAATCAACTACTTCATGGGCTAGACACGGATGAAAATCATTGCTATTTTATGCAAACATCTAGATTTTTAGCGTTATTCTTTTAATTATTATACATCTTAAAACTTATTTCATCGGGCCGATCTTGAAATATATTCATATCATTATCACAAAATTGACATGACACACATTTCATCGTAAAACATATTTGTTAAACCGAAATTAACGAAGACGTGGTAAGACAATGACATAGTACAACACAACAACGACTTAAACAAAATATAATTGTGTACATCAAAACCGTATTACAACTTTAAAAAATATTAACTCAAATATCTCCTCTACTGATGTTACTGTACCTCCTTCCTGCACGTGAAAACACAAAATTTCAATAAGTTTGACAAGTTCATTATTGATATATTCAATGTAGTTTGGTAACACTTACTTCTGGTTAAGTTTGCAATGCTTGCTGCGTTTGCTGTGTCCTTGTTCCTTGCAAGCGCCGCACTTGATTCTATGTTCATCAAATGATAATGGTCTTCCATTTTTGGACTTTGGCCGATAATCGTATTCCTCATCTTTCGAGCTATGATTATGTGCACCTTTGCTCGATACTTTCAAATGATCCTGAACCTTAACAATGTTTCCTTCATGATCCTCTACGTGTTCAACCGCTAACGAGCTTAGACAAATAGGAACAAGTGCTAATTCCTCCTTATGATCATACTTAACAGCCTTAGAATTACAGCCTTCAAACTTTCCTGTAACTGATCCCAAAGGGAGGGGTGTTTGCATGTCGCATGCATAGCTTCTGAGGCTAGCACACTAATCTAGCTATATTTCAATCTTTCCCCAGCCCCTGACCATCCTACTCCGAACAAATCACTAGTGCGCCTTGCAGGAAGACCGTGCCTTGCGTCGTTTGTCAACCGACGAAGAACACAACAACCTGGAATTATATATATATGCAATTCATTCAGAACATGGAATATATGCTTGCACGGTAGACCTTTTCTAATCATTCTTCTACAACTGCACTTTATAGATTCTTTTGGATTTTCCGGTGTATATTCCACGGTGAACTGCCTCTTTCGGTTATCATGCCATGCAACGACAAATATTTCTGACCCAGATCTTAGCTTTTTTTCAATAGTCAGTAAGCCACCAACTTTCTTCAGATCATCCTGCAACATATAGAAGTTAGCCGGGGTGAACTTGTGCGAAGAAGCTACCTCTAGTTCCCTACATCTAGTTACGGGCACCGGTATAGTCTATGAAGCCGCGCAGTCATCTCGCGCCTCGTTCTCACGGATACGGTTGATGCAATTATCATAATGCAATACCATATCCACTAAAGTCATCTCTCCATCAAGGTGCAGGTGAAGGCAGGAATTTAGACTTTCACTATGCTGGTTCCTTTTCATACCAAGCCAAAAACGATCAGCCATATATGTTGCAGCCCACATGACCCTCTTCCTATACATCCTTCCCAGCAAAGCTTTGTTTTTCTCCGACTGCCATTTCCTTAAGAACGCTTGCCATCTCTGCTCAAATACGGCTTTCGACATAGTTGACATGGATCATATGGGCACCTAGAGGGGGGTGAATAGGTTCTACTTCAAATTTTAATGCTTTTTCAATTTTAGGCTTAACACAAAAGATAAATTCTCTAGATAAGTATTTAAAAGAATTTCCCTATATGCAAACCTATCTACTAGCGAGTAAGAGGTGAGTGGAAACAGGAACGAGTGAACCATAGTGAAGCTCGCGGAGACACATGATTTGTTTTACCACAGTTCCTTCCTTGTTAAGGGAAGTACATCTACGTTGGAGGGGTGGGCGGTACTAAGACCACCACGCCACAATAGGCCTCACCCTATTCTCCGATGGATCCCGCCACCAAAGGCCCGATCCACCTTTCCACTATAGGAACCCTTTGAGGCAGGTACCGGCGCCTTTACACAACTAGCGGGGCACAACTCCACAACCAAATTGGAGGCTCCCATAATGATAACAAGCTGCCACAAGAACAAGTTATCAATAACAAAATACAAGATCTAGATATTAGTAAGAATACTAGATCAGGGATTTCTCCAAATGAATGTAGAGGAGTTGATGCGCTTGATTCGTGATGGCGATGAAGATAGTCTCCTCCTTCAATTCCCCCAAAGATCGAAGCCTTCGGGTGGTTGAAGTGGGATATCTAAAGAGAGAGTTCTTGCAAAGGGTCTGACAATTTTCGAATGAATCAAGAGTTTTGCCTGAAGGGGAAGAAGGGGTTTTTATACCCCCTTCCCCAACTGATCCGTTGGAGCCTTTAGGGGGCGGATTATCTGGCCCAAGTGAGGGCCAGATTATCCGTTTTGGGGAAAAACTCCACCCCAAACTCGGATTATATGGCAGATAAACCGCCCCTATTCAGAGCGATGCGCCGAGCCTGCCCTTGATCGCCTCCTGGGGGCGGATTATCCGGCCTATGCGAAGGCCATATTATCCGGCCAAGGGAGGAAAAACCGCCCCTGTTCAGATTCTCGAGAGAAAATCCGACCATACTCCGAGCGTCGCGCCTTGGCTGCCTTTGATCGATTTCTGGGGGCCGGATTATCCGGCCCCATGCGAAGGCCGGATTATCCGGCCTGGGGAGGAAAAACCGCCCCAGTTCAGATTTTCCGAGAGAAAATCCGAACCCACTCCGAGCGTCGCGCCTTGGTTGCCTTTGATCGATGAGTTAGGTATGGATTATTCGTCCCTTGGTGGGGCGGATAATCCGGCCCCCCAAAACAGCAGAACAATCCCTGAACACTTAGCGCACATGACAAAACTCCACGGTATTGTTATCTAACACTCAAAACACAGGGAACTATGAAATGTTCTTTCAATCTCCCCCTTTTTGGTGTTAGATGACAATACTAGGATTTGCAGGAAAGTTCTCAAGGAAACAAGATTTAATGAAAGACAAAGACTCCCCCTCAATGTGTGAATACAAACAATTGTAGTTGATTACGAATACACACAAGAGGGTAAAGTCTAAATCATTGGAACAAATGTAAAAGCTCATACCATCGGTAGGGAGATAGAAGCGTCCTCAATACATTATAAGAATATCCAATGATAGCCATAGAGCGCGCCTCCCTTGATATAGATATCCAATAGCCATAAGAATATCCAATAAGATAGATGACTCCATATGAATAATCCACAAAACTACAGAGCGAGAAATCGACAAATAGGAAAAGTGCAAATGCTTGTGCCTGACCCATGCAAATCCTCGAAGACCTAATAGAACTACTTCTCCCCCTTTGGCATCGAGACGCCAAAAAGGAAGAAGAGCGATGCCGATCAAGGAAGATCCAAATAAATCCAACTCTTCTCAAGGAAGAGGGCGGTGGCCGAAGCCACCTTGTTGGAGTGTATGGTATGACACCGCGAAGATGTATCTTGGGTTCATAACCAATACTCATCAATAAGCTCACATATCACAAAATGATATTAAGAGAAATGATTTGACTTGCTTTCGGCATTATGGGGGGAGGGTTAGCCCAATCAATTAGGACCACACTCCCCCTGTATCCATGCCCACATCTAGACCAAATAAGATTGAGATGTACGAGTAAGTCCATGGTTAATCAAGACAAGCTCCTTGAATCAACGATATTTAGCTCACTCCTCAAGTAGCAAAATCTTGCTTCGTCAAGTGGCTTCGTGAAAATATCAGCAAGTTGGTTCTTCGTGCTCACAAAAGATAGATCAATATCGCCTCGAGCAACATGGTCCCGAATAAAATGATTCTGAATCTCAATATGCTTTGTCCTTGTGTGCTGTACCGGATTGTACGCAATTTTGATTGCACTTTCATTATCGCATAAAAGAGACACTTTGCCACAATTGACACCGTATTCCTTTAAAGTTTGCCTCATCCATAATAACTGAGTGCAGGTGCTAGCAGCAGCAACATATTCAGCTTCGGCGGTGGAGAGAGAAATACAATTCTACTTTTTAGATGACCAACAAACTAGAGATCTTCCCAAAAACTGACAAGCTCCAGAAGTTGATTTCTGATCATCCTTATCACCGGCCCAATCTGAATCAGTATAACCACATAGAAAGAAATTGGAGCCCTTGGGATACCATAGACCAAAGTTAGGGGAATGAACAAAATATCGGAAGATGCTCTTGACCACCACTAAGTGGCTTTCTTTAGGAGCTTCTTGATACCTTGCACACACCCCCACACTCAACACGATATCGGGTCTAGATGCGCAGAGGTAAAGAAGAGAGCCGATCATGGACCGGTATACCTTTTCGTCCACATCTTTACCGTGGGGGTTAAGTTCAAGGTGACATTTTGTTTCCATCAGAGTGGCGACGCCATTAAGATCTGTCATCTTGAATCTCTTGAGCATGTCTTGGATGTATTTAGCTTGATTGATGAAGGTTCCTTCTCTAAGTTGCTTGATCTCGAATCCAAGAAAGAACCATAACTCCCCAATCATAGACATCTCAAACCTGTCAGTCATAAGCTTTGAAAATTCATCATTAAAAGCTTTATTAGTAGAACCAAAGCTGATGTCGTCTACATATAGTTGGCATACGAAGAGCTCCCCCTTAACCTTCTTAGTAAAAAGAGTGGGACGATTTGCCCAACTTCGAAGCCACGGTCTAACAAAAGCTCTTTAAGGTGCTCATACCACGCACGTGGGGCTTGTTTAAGGCCATAGAGTGCCTTATCGAGTTTGTAGACATGGTTCGGGAAGTTAGGATCCTCAAATCCTGGGGGTTGCTTTACATATACCAGCTCATGTAGAGGACCATTAAGAAAAGCACTCTTAACGTCCATTTGCTGCAATTTAAAATTATTATGGGCAGCATAAGCAAGAAGGATACGGATGGACTCAAGACGAGCCACAGGAGCATAGGTCTCACCGAAGTCAATGCCCTCAACTTGGGAATAGCCTTGTGCCACTAGTCTCGCCTTGTTCCTTACAACAATGCCATTCTCATCTTGCTTGTTTTTAAATATCCATTTAGTGCCGATAACATTGCGACAATCCTTGGGCTTCTCCACTAGTTTCTAGACCTTGTTGTGCTCAAAGTTATTCAACTCTTCATGCATAGCAACAACCCAGTCCGGATCTTCAAGAGCTTCAAACACCTTCTTAGGTTCCACCATAGAGATATGAGCTTGATTCTCACCAAAACTTGCCAAATCCTTTCTTGTGGAAACCCTTCGTCGAAGATCACCTACAACTTTGTCAAGAGTATGACCCCTTAACTCAAGGTTCCGATCAGCACGAGCCTTGCGACAAAGTTCAATAAGCTTGTTGTCTCTTGGTGGAATAGTTTCATCACTTGAGTCTTTGTTGGAATCATTTTCTTGACCTTGATTAGAAGTCTGATTATTAGTAGTAGGAGATGACGAAGTATGCCCTTGAGGTGGCTCAGCAGCCGTAACAGGAGGCTGCTGATCATCAGGAGTTTCAGGGCTGGATAATCCGGCCGAGGGTGAGGCCAGATAATCCGGCCTGGGAGAACTTGATGCAATTTCATCGGGTTGCCTGGAACTTGCTTGAATTGGCGAGGGGCCGGATAATCCGAGGTCAGCCAAAAAATCCGGCCTGGAGCTTGCAGCAGTTTCTTCGATAGGATGCACAGTTTGGTCGTCAGGGGAGTGGTGGCCGGATAATCCGGTGTCGACCAGATAATCCGGCCTGGGACATCCAGGAGCATGTTGACCTTCAGCAATTGGTGGAGTTGGTGTAGAAGTTACTCCTGTGGTTGGAGCATGTTGAGTATGTATAGATGAGGGCTCTTCATGAGTAGTGCATTGTCCTTCCCGATCCGCCACAAGGGGTTCATCAATGGGGCGGAAAAATCCCATGCCCATTCTTCTTATGGCATCTTGGGGTATTTCAACATCTGCATCACAAACATCAACTTGCCCCACACGGGAGCCATCATTTTCCTTGAACACCACACTACAAGATTCTACAATAGTTCTGGAGAGCTTATTGTAGACTCTATAAGTGTGGGATTCGGCACCATAACCAACAAAAATAAGTTCTAAAGCCTTAGACTCAAATTTAGATAAACGAATTCCCTTGATGAGAAAGAAACACTTACACCCAAATACCTGCAAGTATGAGATGTTTGGCTTGTTACCAGTAAGTATTTCATATGGAGTCTTGTCCAAGATTTTACGGAGGTATAACCGGTCGGATGAATGACAAGCGGTAGAGATTGCTTCAGCCCACAAGTTATATGGGGACTTGAATTCGGCTAGCATAGACCTTGCCATATCCATTAGAGTCCGGTTCTTCCTCTCGGCAACACCATTTTATTGACGGGTGTACGCAGCGGAATATTGATGTCTTATCCCCTCTTCACTTAGGAACTCATTTAAGGTGTAGTTCTTGAACTCAAAGCCATTATCACTTCTGATTGCCAGAATAGGGACATTGTGTTGACGTTGAACCTCATTGGCGAAGTTGATGACCGTTTGTTGAGTCTTGCTCTTCAACTTGAAGAAATAGACCCAAGTGTATCTTAAGTAATCATCAACGATCACAAGATAGTACTTCTTCCCACCGAGGCTTGCATGAGATGGAGGTCCAAAGAGGTCCACATGAAGGAGCTCTAAGATCCTTTTGACAAAATAATAGTCTTCCTTCGATGAGGAGAGTCATGCATTTTCCCTTCAACACAAGCCCTGCAAACACGATCTTTGGCAAAGGAGACATTTTATTTTAGTCCAAGGATGTGGCCACCCTTGTGGAGACTTTGCAAAGTTCTCATATTGACGTGGGCTAGTCGGCGATGCCATAACCAACCGGCGTCAGCCTTTCCGAAAAGACACATCAGGCCAGTAGTGGTTTTCCCCGAAAAGTCCACCATGTACAGGTCATTTTCGACATATCCCACAAAAGCGACTTTTAGAGACTTGCTCCACAAGAGTACCACCAAATCAGCATCAATAAACACTGCAAAGCCCATCTTACCAAGGGCGTGAACTGAAAGTAAATTGTAACTGATGGTCTCAACAAGCATGACGTCCACGAGAGAGATATCATGAGCCACCACAACTTTGCCAAGACCCAATACCTCAAATTTAGACTTGTCACCATAGGAGACGGTTATATGATCATGATTTGGCCGCATCTCCGTGATGATCTCCTTGCTTCCGGTCATGTGACTCATCCATCCGCTATCGAGTACCCATTTAGACCCACCGGAAGCATAGCCCTGCAAGAAAGTTACTTCTTGGTTTTAGGTACCCATTTTTCAATGGGTCCTCTCATGTTAGTGATGTGCTCGTCGTTCGACATAGAGCTCGTTGGGAACCCCAAGAGGAAGGTATGATGAGCACAGCAGTAAGTTTTCCCTCAGTTATGAAACCAAGGTTTAATCGAACCAGTAGGAGCAAGGAAACACCCCCAAGGTGTTACTAGCTGACCTTTGGCAGGGCGCACTACCGGTGCTAGTAGCAACTTGGAGACCTGCACAACACAACCACAGAACTTTGTCCCCAACTTGCGATGAGGTTGTCAATCTCACCGTGTTTTACGGAAAACAAAGGATTAAACGTATCGAATGGAAAGAAGTAAAAGTTTGCAGAAAGTAAACACAAAGCAGAAACAAATTGTAGATTGTATGTAAAAGACAAGGACCGGGATCCATAGTTCACTAGAGGTGGCTCTCCTTAGATAGATAACATGCTGGGGCAATTGACAAACACCGAGAAAGCAATACATGCATATACTAATCATCTTGACTCCTTTGAGACTTGATTGGGTAATACAACATAATACATAGACCGCCATCCAACTGCATCTATGACTAATAATCCACCTTCAGGTTATCATCTGAACCCCCTCCAGTATTAAGTTGCAAGCAACAGATTATTGCTTTACGAACTGTGTGTAAAGTAAACAATACTATTGTTCTATGAACAAAGGATTGTTGTTTTCTCCCTAGTAGCAACAGCACATCTAGTACCTTAGAGCTTTTTGTCACTTCCCCAGATTACCAGAGGCATGAACCCACTATCAAGCATAAATACTAACTCTTGGAGTTGCTAGCATCTACTTGGCCAAGATAGCTACTAACAACGGAAAGCATGCAAGATCACAAATAACAAAGACATGATAGAATCAATAATCAATCTGAAATAGAATCTCAATATCCATCGGATCCCCACAAACACAACATGCAGAATTACAAATAGATGATCTTGATCATGAACGGAGCTCACAAGATCTAAACATGAAAGCACAAAGGAGGAGAACCAGCCATCTAGCACAAAGGAGGATGAACTACTCACGCATCACACCGAAGGCTTGCATGGTGATGAAGAAGGCCTCCAGGGTGAATTCCCCTCTCTGGCAGGGTGCCGGGAAGAGCTTCAGATCCGTCCCGATCTAGGGATGTAGATGACGGTGGCTACAGACTCTTTTGTGGGTTTTTGATCGGGTACTTAGAGTTTTCGTCTCGAGGGCAATATATAGGCGGAAGGAGAGGCCGAGGGGGTTCCGGGAGCGGCCACACCACCCCCTGGTGCGGGCCAGGCCTGGCCGCGTGGCCAGGTGGTGTGGTGGCTCCCTGGCCCTTCTCCGTCTCGTATTCTAGCACTTAATCCCTTCCGGAAAAATAGGCACTTTGGCTTTTGTCCCCCAATTCTGAGAATATTCATTTTCTGACTTTCCTGGAACCAAAAATAGCAGAAAACAGGCAGCTGGCACTATGGCTCTTGTTAATAGGTTAGTCCAAGAAATCATATGAAAAGTACTCCAAAGTTGGAAAAAAACACAAGAAAGTGGATAAAACCAAGCATGGAACATCAAAAATTATGGATACATTTGCAATGTATCAACATCCCCAAGCTTAACTCTTGCTCGTCCTCGAGTAGGTAAGTGATAAAAAGAAAGAATTGAGGTGACATGCACCATCAAAGACTTGATCAAAGTATTTGCAAAACATTCAAATATGGAATCATAGTACTTCAATCATAACATGAAAGACAAATTTCTAGCAATAAGCAAAGAAACTATGATGCAACATGAAAAGGCACAAACAAAAGATTCATGAATAACAATGCTTTGCAAGACGTTTGTTTGTTTCACATAAAGAAAACATAGCATAATAGTATTCAGCTTGTCCTTCCTAGAGTAGCAAATATAAATGCATAGGACACCTTCAAAGTTCATAAGAGTGACTATATACAATAGTTTAAAACAAGCAATATCAAGTTATGCATCAATCAACTAGTCTTGGGACAATGCACATAGAACTAAGAATGGCCACTATGCTCTCAAAGTAGGTGCATAAAGATAGAAGGTGGAGACTCAATATAATGGTGGAAGAAAGGCCTTTGTAAAAGGAAGTAGGGATTCAAGTCTCATAAAGAGCTTCCAAAAATTATGGTACTTATAGCTTTCAGCTCTCATTTCCCCTATAATAAGCATCTTGAAGTGATTAAGGTTAAAGTGAAGAAACTATGGTGTACATGCTTGACGAAGTATAAGTCAGAAATCTCATGTCCCTTGTATACGAGGGCCGCTCCTCATGCTACTCAAGTTTAGTCACCGGTAAGTTCTTGTCATCATAAGTACATGTGTATCATAGAGAACCGCCAACGGGGTACCCCTTGCCCGATGATACGGAAGAATCCCCATATCAAAATGACAAGGCAAGCAGACAACAAGCATCTCAGCATTCTTCTTATTTACCATGGGAATATGGTGCTTTTTTACCTCTTTCCTCTTTTCATAGTATCTCTTTTTTTTCTTTTCTCTTTTTCAATATAGGACTCTTTTTTTATAAGAAGAATGCTTCATAGACAACTCATTATGGTTACGCTGCAGGTTTCCACCATGTTAGCATGGATTAGACCAGCGGCCCATGCATTTCTCTAACACATATACATAACTCCATGGACTTACAAGCTCCCATTTCATTTCACACCGACGACATCCATATACAAAAGAGCATGATATCAACTAGGTACAAGTACCAAGCGCAATTTTGAAAGCGTTCCCCATGAAAGCATGGTTCTGCTAATTCCCAACAAATAAGTGCAAGCATATACAACATAGACGACACAATGGTTCAAGTTTATTAAGGGCAATTAAATTAAAGTGTGCCATCAAGTTCGTGAGAGCTTTAATCACTAGTTTTCTCATAACAAGTTTAATTTGGAAGGTAAACAAAAGCATGAATATACTTGGAATAGCATAAGCTAGTAGGTAGGTATGGTGGACTCTTTGGAATAACTTGGTTTAGGGAGTTGGATGCATGAGTGGAACTCATACTTGGTTGTGGAGGCTAGCAAAAGACTGGGAGCGACAATCTAAGAGAGCAATAATGGCCATAATCGTGCAGAGCGACAAAACATCATTGATCAAAGCATAAAGTGATACTACAAGTTGAAAACTAAAGGATCACAAAGGCTATGGTGACTTGAGACAGTCATAACATGGTGTGAGCATGCGCCAAGTCAACCCAAATAAAGCATCAAAGGAGAATACCACTATACTATGCTTTAATATGCTAAAACAACGCATGATTCATCCAAGGCACATTAAGCAATATCAATTGTTTATAACAAGTCATGCTACAGCAAAGAATACTAAGCATAAAGCCAAAACAATATCAAGCATAGCATGACAAAGCATAGGCCACAGTCAAAAATGAGCTCTTTTTTCCACATAAGTATGAACTTTCCTACTCTTTTCCAAACCAAACCAAACCATTTGCAAACCAATGTATGAAATAGGGGGTCCAACCAATTTATTCAGAAAACTAAGCAAACCAAGCAAACTAAAAACCAAAACAAAAACCAAAAGAAGATGCTCCAAGAACAACACAACTGTGCATGAAACAATAAAAATGAAGCGTTTGGAAGAAACCTGGGATTTTTATTGATGAAGAAGGGGATGCTTGGGCATCCCCAAGCTTTGACGCTTGTACTTCTTGGATATTTCTTGGGGTGACACGCGTGGCATCCCCAAGACTGAGCTTTAGTCTATCCTTCATCTCATTACTCATTTCTTCCATACACCTGAAAATTTTCCTTCATACAAAACTTCACACAATCTCATTAGCAACATTAGTGCATTTAAGATAAATAAGTCTTAAGGTTCAGTTCTAACACCAAATAAACTTCTATTAGAATACTAGATACTGTAGCACTTCCTTCAAAAATCTCAAATCCCCAAAAGAACTCAAAAAGGAACCCACAAGAAGCAAATGCAAAAAATGGCAGAAATCTGTCAAAACAGACCAGCAGGTAAAGACGAATTTTTTCGAAGACCTTATATTGCTCAAATCAAAAAGTGTTGAAATAACGAAAGTTATATAACAACCTGGGGCAGAAGCACAAAAAAGTACAGCTCAATCCGACATACATAGCTCTCCCACGAATTTTTACGGTGAAGCACAAAAATCTGTTTCAGGACAGCAACTTTTCCAATCATTACTTCTCTCTCATTATAGGTTACTCTTGGCACAAAAAGCAAATAAAAAGGATAAGGAGAGGTTATTACTGAGGTAATAACTTCCAAGACTCATCTAAAACTTTTGGGTTATCTCCCAATAAGTACTTTTCTTTAACGCCTTTAAGTTAGGCATAAGAAGCAAAGAAAGAATCAAGTGTTCTCAAATGAAGAAGCATTACGACCACATTTTGTTTTCATAGGAGAAGCAAAAGACATCTTTTCTCTCTTTTTAGGGAAGTGTTCTATACCTTTCTTGAGTGGGAGTTGATATTTAATGGTGCCTTCTTTCATATCAATGATGACACCAACAATTATAAGAAAAGGTCTTCCCAAAGTAATAGGACAAGAAGCATTGTATTCAACATCCAAAACATAGAAATCAACGGGGACATAGGAATTGTTAACCATAATAAGAACATCATTAAGACTCCCCATGAGTTTCTTTTTAGCATTATCATCAAGTGGGGCATTCAAATAACAATCTTCAAGAGGAGGCAAATCAAGCATATCATAAATCCTTCTAGGCATAATAGAAACACTACTATCAAGATCACATAAAGCTTTGAAAATCAAAGTCATTCACTTTCATATTAATGATGGTTTCCCAACCATCTTGTTGTTTTGTAGGAATAGAAGCTTTATGTTTCATCTTTTCTTCTTTAATCTTTATGAGAGCATCATTAATGAGTTTTGTAAAGGACATGTTCATAGCACTAGCATTAGGACTTTTAGCAAGCTTTTGTAGGAACTTAATAACTTCAGAGATGTTGCAACCATCAAGATCAAAATCAACTTTATCATCTAAAGTAGTAGAACTATTACTTGCCTCAACACTAGTGGTGGTGATAGTAGAAACACTAATGTTTCTAGCAATTTCATCTTCTCTTTCCCACTTAGCATGTAAATTCAGCTAATAGTCTAACATTTTCATCAATTCTTACTTGTATGGCATTAGCTGCTGCAAAGGGATTATCATTAGTTTCAGGTTTAGCAGCCATTTTATTCAAAGAAGATTGAGTTTCAGCCAAAGATGCTATATTTCTTTCAGCATTAGAGAGTTTTTCCTCAATAGTTTTGTTGAAAGCAGTTTGTTTACTAATAAACTCTTGAAGCATAACTTCAAGTTCAGAGGGACCACTCTTATTATTGTTGTTACCAAAATTGTTCCTATAAGCATTGTTACTGTAAGCATTGTTGCCAAAATTATTATTTCTTATGAAGTTCACATCAACTTGCTCTTCTTGAGCAACCAAAGAGGCTAAAGGAACATTATTTGGATTAATATGGGCTTTCCCATTAACAAGCATAGACATAATAATATCAATTTTATCACTCAAGGAGGAGGTTTCCTCAACAGAATTTACCTTCCTACCTTGTGGAGCTCTCTCAGTATGCCATTTAGAATAATTAACCATCATATTGTCCAGAAGTTTTGTTGCAGCACCCAAAGTGAAGGTCATAAAGGTACCTCCAGCAGCAGAATCCAATAGGTTCCTTAAAGAATAGTTCAATCCTGCATAAAAAGTTTGGCTGATCATCCAAGCAGTCAGTCCATGAGTGGGACAATTCTTTACCAAAGATTTCATTCTTTCCCAAGCCTGAGCAACATGCTCATTATCAAGTTGTTTAAACTTCATTATTTCACTTCTCATAGATATAATCTTAGCATGAGGATAGTATTTTCCAATAAAAGCATCTTTGCACTTAGTCCAAGAATCAATACTATTCCTAGTTAAGGAATTCAACCACTCTTTAGCGTTTCCTCTCAAAGAGAAAGAAAAAAAATTCAGCTTAATAATATCACCATCTATATCCCTATGCTTTTGCATCTCACAAAGTTCAACAAAGTTATTTAGATGGGAAGCAACATCTTCATTACCAATACCAGAAAATTGTTCTCTCATAACAAGATTGAGCAAAGCAGGTTTTATCTCAAAGAAAGTATTTTCAGCCACAGGTGGAGCAATAGGTGTGCTCATAAAATCATTGTTGTTGGTGCTAGTGAAGTCACACAACTTAGTGTTTTCAAGAGTAGTCATTTTTTTTGGGTTTTCAAATAAGAAAGAAAACTTGTAAAACTAATTTTTTTTGTGTTTTTGAAGAACAAAACAAGCAAACAAAGCAACAATAAACTAAACAAAACAAAAACAACAAAGTAAAGAGATTGGTTATGAGGAACTCCCCTTGTGAAGATGTCCTTGACTCCCTGGCAACGGCGCTAGAAAAGATCTTGATGTGCTCGTCGTTCGACGTAGAGCTTGTTGGGAACCCCAAGAGGAAGGTATGATGAGCACAGTAGTGAGTTTTCCCTCAGTTATAAAACCAAGGTTTAATCGAACCAGTAGGAGCAAGGAAACACCCCAAAGGTGTTACTAGCTGAGCCTTGGCAGGGCGCACTACCGTTGCTAGTAGCAACGTGGAGACCTACACAACACAGCGACAGAACTATGTCCCCAACTTGCGATGAGGTTGTCAATCTCACCGTGTTTTGCGGAAAACAAAGGATTAAACGTATCGAATGGAAAGAAGTAAAAGTTTGCAGAAAGTAAACACAAAGCAGTAAAATATTGTAGATTGTATGAAAAGAGAAAGGAGCGGGATCCATAGTTCACTAGAGGTGGCTCTCCTTAGATAAATAACATGCTGGGTGAACAAATTACAGCGGGGCAATTGACAAACACCAAGAAAGCAATACATGCATATACTAATCATCTTGACTCCTTTGAGACTTGATTGGGCATTACAACATAATACATAGACCGCCATCCAACTGCATCTATGACTAATAATCCACCTTCAGGTTATCATCCGAACCCCCTCTAGTATTAAGTTGCAAGCAACAGATTATTGCTTTACGAACTGCATGTAAAGTAAACAATATGATTGTTCTATGAACAAAGGATTGTTGTTTTCTCCCTAGTAGCAACAGCACATCTAGTACCTTAGAGATTTTTGTCACTTCCCCAGATTACCAGAGGCATGAACCCACTATCGAGCATAAATACTAACTCTTGGAGTTGCTAGCATCTACTTGGCCAAGATAGCTACTAACAACGAAAAGCATGCAAGATCACAAATAACAAAGACATGATAGAATCAATAATCAATCTGAAATAACATCTCAATATCCATTGGATCCCCGCAAACACAACATGCAGAATTACAAATAGATGACCTTGATCATGAACGGAGCTCACAAGATCTAAACATGAAAGCACAAAGGAGGGGAACCAGCCATCTAGCTACTACATGGATCCGTAGTCCAAGGATGAACTACTCACGCATCACACCGGAGGCTTGCATGGTGATGAAGAAGGCTTCCAGGGTGAATTCCCCTCTCTGGAAGGGTGCTGGGAAGAGCTTCAGATCCCTCCCGATCTAGGGATTGGAGATGACGATGGCTACAGACTCTTTCGTGGGTTTTTGATCGGGTACTTAGGGTTTTTGTCCTGAGGGCAATATATAGGCAGAAGGAGAGGCCGAGGGGGTGCCGGGAGCGGCCACACCACCCCCTGGCGTGGGCCAGGCCTGGCCACGCGGCCAGGTGGTGTGGTGGCTCCCTGGCCCTTCTCCGGCTCGTATTCTGGCACTTGATCCCTTCCGGAAAATAGGCACTTTGGCTTTTGTCCCGTCCAATTCCGAGAATATTCATTTTCTGACTTTTCGAGAACCAAAAACAGCAGAAAACGGGCAGCTGGCACTGTGGCTCTTGTTAATAGGTTAGTCCAAGAAATCATATGAAAAGTACTCCAAAGTTGGAACAAAACACAAGAAAGTGGATAAAACCAAGCTGGAACATCAAAAATTATAGATACATTTGCAATGTATCAGTTAGTGACAAGGGTCTTGGGGACCCAAATAGACCAAGGAATGTAACAATCATAAGGACCTACATAACTAGCATAAACATCACCATAATGATCGCAATATAACTAAAAGATAGGATTGTTAGCCCCTGTAAAACCATCATAATTAGACTTGTCATTGGTGGTGGTGCTAGTCTTTGGTTGAGCAGTCTTGATCTTCTTCTTCTTCTTCTTGTTATTCGTGTTCTTTGTCTTGGGAATATAACCAAGACCCTCTTTTCCATTGTTTATTCTTTGCTTGCTAAGTATCTCATCTAGAACTTCTTTACCTTTGTGTTGAGATCCTTTTGCAAGTTATTCTTTTTTATAAGATGATGTGGAGGTGTTGGGCACATCATACTTCCTCAATTGAGTTTGGAGCTGGTCATGAGACTCATTTAGAGTAGAGTGTTCACTCTCCAATGCCTTGTGAGCAATGTCAAGTTTCTCAAACTTCTCCGAGAGTCTGGCATGAGCAGCCCCAAAATCAATCTTTTCCTTCTTTAGTTTTTTTACCTTGACAAGAGCGTTGTCACGTTCTTTGATGATCCAAGCCACAACTTCTTCATGTGACTCCTCAATGAATTCGAGTCTCTCTTCCAAAGATACTCGAGCTTCCTCTTCTTCTTCCAAGGCATTCTTCAAAGAAGTTATCTCCAAGGCGTCTTCTCTTTCAATTCTGCCCTTTTCTTCAAGGAGATCTTCGGCTTGGGCAAGTTGACTCATAAGAGCATCAAAATGAAGTTTGTGCTCACCTTGCAAGTTAGTGAAAAAGTTGTCCAAAGCAATAACTTCCTCTTTCATTTTAAGACTAGTATGATCATCCATATCCATATTTATGTTAGTCTTAGGGAATGAAGAACTAGAAGTTGATACCTCGGACCCTCTTGCCATAAGACAAGTGACGGTGTTGTTGATGATGTTTTAGTTTGGCGAGTCAAAGAGAGATGATGGATTCGATGTGGTAGCTATAGCAGCCACCTCGCGAGAACTATCTTCATCCTCTTCATCTTCACTTGCAGAGGAGTATTCTTCTTGTGCCACCAAGACAATCTTGGGTTGCTTCTTGTAAGGGCCATTATTTTTGATAAATGGCTTCTTCTTAGGTGCCTTGAATGTTTCTTTAAGGATGAGCCTGCCACCATTGTCTTGTCTATTTTGATATGGACACTCAGCCACAAAGTGCAGCCTATCTCCACAATTGTAGCATGTTCTTAGTTTTGGGCCACTTTCACTTCTTCCACTTGACCCATTCTTACGCTCGAGTTCTTACTTGGCCT
Organism: Avena sativa; assembly: GCA_916181665.1. Classification (NCBI taxonomy): domain Eukaryota; kingdom Viridiplantae; phylum Streptophyta; class Magnoliopsida; order Poales; family Poaceae; genus Avena; species Avena sativa. The sequence continues at coordinate 154,453,480 of OV702289.1, read as the reverse complement.
TGGCTGGATCCTTCCAAAAGTTCCTTGCATAAAACGCCATGTACTCACCATGAGCACGTTTGACTTCATCGGGGCAGTCCATGGAGGCACCCTCGAAATCTCTTTCGTCCTCATCTTGATCAACAACATTAGCCTTTAGAGCAACATTGACCCCTTTTTTCATTCCAATGGCATGGGCACGGGCATCTTCCGCGTTCTTTGCAGCAACCTTGAATGATGCCATTTCTTGCATGACTTCATTGGACGTCATTTGATTGTAGTTGTGTCTACCTTGCAAGCTCTTCAAGTCTGTTGGCTCAAAAGGCATTAGAGCACTCACATATTTCCTTTTTATCCAACCATCATCAATGTGAGTGGCTCCATGCTTTCTAAATGTTGTTGCGATGCCCTTGAGTCTTCTATACATGTCTTCATGGTTTTCACCATCCAACATGTAGAATCCTTCAGCTTCATTACTAAGGGCATCATACCTATTCCTTCTCATGCTTTCATTTCCAATAAAGAGATCGGTGAGAGCATCCCAAGCTTCTTTAGCAGTGTTGAGATGTTCAATGTGGGGCATGTCGTTGGGACCCACTCCGAGCTGTATCATGTGGAGATCCATAGCATTCAATTGGCTATCCACAACTTCTCTTCTTGTTAGGTTAGTGTGATCTCCAATATGAAGTGTTGGAGATATGCCCAAGAGGCAATAATAAAAGTGGTTATTATTATATCTTTGTGTTTATGATGAAAGTTTACATCCCATGCTATAATTGTATAATAAGGAAACACTAATACATGTATGTTTTGTAAACATAAAAGAGTCCCTAGTAAGTCTCTTGTGGAACTAGCTTGTTGATTGAATGATGATCATGGTTTCCTGATCATGGACATTGGATGTCATTAATAACAAGGTTATAGCATTAGGAGAATGATGTGATGGACACACACCCATAGTAAGCGTAGCATAAGATCAAGTCATTAAGTTCGTATTGCTGTAAGCTTTCAAATGCATAGTAACCTAATCCTTCGACCATGAGGTTATGTTAATCACCATCACCGGATGGGTACTTTGATGACATCAAACACCGCTTCGTAACTGGGTGGTTATAAAGGTGTCATTGGGTATTCTGAAAGTATGTGTTGAAGTGCATGGACCAAGATTGGGATTTGTCCATCCATATGACGGATAGATATGCTCTGGGCCCTCTCGGTGGAATGTCATCTAGTTAGCTTGCAAGCATGTGACTAGGTCACAAGGGATGACATAACATGGAACGAGTAAAGAGTACTTATCAGTAACGAGGTAGAACTGGGTATGGAGATACCGACGATCAAACCTCGGATAAGTAGAATATCGTGTGACAAAGGGAATTGGTTTCATATGTTAATGGTTCTATCGATCACGAAGTCATCGTTGAGTATGTGGGAGCCGTTATGGATCTCCAGATCCCGCTGATGGTTATTGATTGGAGAGGTGTCTTCATCATGTCTGCATATTCACGAACCGTAGGGTGGCACACTTAAGGTTCGAAGTTGTTTTAAGTAGATATGGAATGTGCGTTGGAAACCGAATGTTGTTCGGAGTCTTGGATTGGATCCGGGACATCACGAGGAGATCCGGAATGGTCCGGAGAATGAGATTCATATATTGGGGATCATTTTCTAAGTTAGGAAATGTTTCGGAGCGTTTGTATGGAGATTCTAGAAGGTTTCAGAATGTTCTGGAAGGTTCTAGAAGAGTTCTTGGTGTTTGCTTGAAAACCAAGAAAGGGTCAAAGGAAACCTTGTGGGGCGAGACACGGATTCGTGGGGGAGGAGGACTCCTCCCCCTTCCCAACCCGCCGGCCATAGGAGGGGAGTCCTACTAGGACTCCCCCTCCCCAGGTGCGCCTCCCTCCATTAAATAGAAGGGAGGGGGCGCCCCCTCCTAGCCCTCTCTCATAACAAGCTCTAGCCGCCGCCTCTCTCCTCTACCTTCGCTCTACTCCGGCTTAGGCGAAGCCCTGCAGAATTCTCTCCTCCACAACCACCACCACACCGTCGTGTTGCTGGGATTCCGTGGAGAAGATCTACTACCTCCGCTGCTTGCTGGAACGGGGAGAGGAAGGTCTGCTTCGACTCCGCACGTGTGACCGACTGCGGAAGCGCTGCCGGAACGCGGCGCCGGAAGGATCGTCCACACGATCTTGAGATCGGCAAGTGATCGACTACATCAACCCCGAGATCTAATCTCGTAATGCTTTCGGTTCTACGAGGGTTAGTACAGATCTATCTCGTTGCTCATGTCTAATATATTAGATCTTGGCTTTTATCTAGATTAGATCTGGGTTTTGTTCGTTCTTGCGGTAGAATTTTTTTTTCCATGCTACGAACCCATCAGTGGTATTAGAGCCTTGTCTATGCGTAGATCTGTTGCACGAGTAGAACACAATGATGTTGTGGGCGTTGGTCCTCGTGCTGTCTTTTGCTATGTGTGTACTTTGCATCTTGCGGTATGGTGGGATGAAGCGTCTTGGGCTAACATTACATGTCATCGTACATGAGACTTTCTCCACGCTTGACGTGTAACTTGCTTTGCACAAGTGGCTTTGCAGGTGTCTGTCTCTCCCATCATAGTATAGATCCAATCTACACTTTGCACTTGATAGCACTTGTATCAACGTTGTGGTTCAGTTTTGTAGGCAAGATCCGTTCTTATTCGAAAGCCCCAAACCACGTAAAACTTGCAAAGAAAATTAGAGGCGTCTAACTTGTTTTTGCAGGGGTTTTGTGATGTGATATGGCCATCATGTGATTGTGATTATATTTGATGTATGCAATGATCCTTGTTGTAATATGGCAACCGGCAGGAGCCTAATGGTTGTCTTTAATTCTGTTAAGACCTGCGTGTCTATTCATCTTGTAATAGCTTTATTCCAAGTAGTTGTAATAGTTGCTGGTGATGATGGACAACCATGAAGCGGCGCCACTGACCTTGACGCAATGCTGGTGATGATGGAGATCATGTCCATGCTTTGAAGATGGAGATCAAAGGCATAAGAAGAAAGGGCCATATCATATCACACTAATTATGAATTGCCTGTGATGTTAATCCTTTATGCATCTTGTATTGCTTAGATCACGACGGTAGCATTATAAGATGATCCCTCTCACTAAATATCAAGTAATAAAGTGTTTGTCCTTAGTTGGCACCGTTGCTAAGACTCGTCATCTCGAAGCATCTCGTGATGATCGGATGTGATAGATTCTATGTGTGCATACAACGGGTGCAAGCCAGATTTGCACATGCGGAAACTAAGGTTAATCTTGACGAGCCTAGCATGTACAGACATGGTCTCGGAACACGGAATACCGAAAGGTAAAGCATGAATCATATGAGTGATATGATGAACATGAAGATTGTTCGCCGATGAAACTACATCTTCTCTCGTGAAGATCGGAATTGGTGTAGTGGACTTGGTTCGTGTAATCACTAAGACAATGTGAGGGATGTTGTTTTGAGTGGGAGTTCACCTAGTTAATTTAAGAATTAAAGTAGAACTCAATTTATCATAAACTTAGTCTAAACTACTTGCAAATTTGTTGTAGATTATGGCAAATCTCTCCATCAATTTCAATGCGTTCCTAGAGAAAGAAAAACTTAAGAATAATGGAAGCAACTTCACGGACTGGCTCCGTGGTCTGAAGATTGTCCTCAGGGCTGGTCAGATGACCTATGTGCTCGAAGCACCGCTAGGTGACCCACCTGCATATGATGCCACCGATGACGTAAAGAATGTTTACGCCACTCGGAAAAATCATTACTCCACAGTTCAATGTGCCATCCTGTACGGTTTAGAAATGGAGCTCCAGAAGCGTTTTGAGCACCACGACCCGTTCGAGATCATTAAGGAGCTCAAGATGATTTTTGAGACTCACGCGACCGTGGAGAGCTATGAGGCCTCCAAGAAGTTCTTTACCTGCAAGATGGAAGAGGAAAGCTCCGTTAGCGAGCACGTGCTCACCATGTCTAGGCACGCAAACAAACTCCAAGAGTTGGGGATAACGATTCCTAATGAGTTAGGGATTCACCGTGTCCTCCAATCACTGCCACCGAGTTATAAGAACTTTGTGATGAACTACAATATGCACTGCATGAACAAGACATTGCCTGAACTATCGTCCATGCTGAAAGCTTCTAAAGTGGAGATCAAGAAGGAGCACCAAGTGTTGATGGTCAATAAGACCACCAATTTCAAGAAACAGGTCAAGCCTAAGAAAAACGGCAACTTCAAGAAGGACGGCAAGAAAGCTGCCGCACCTGCTAAGAAGCCCAAGGCTGGTCCTAAACCTAAAACTGAATGCTTCTACTGCAAGGGTGCTGGTCACTGGAAGCGTAACTGCCCCAAGTACCTGGCAGATCTGAAGAACGGCAACATCAAGAAGAAAGGTATATTCGATATACATGTTATTGATGTGTATCTTACTAGTAGTCATAGTAGTGCCTGGGTATTTGATATTGGTTCGGTTGCTCATATATGTAACTCGAAACAGGAGCTGCGAAATAAACGAAGACTGGCAAGAGACGAGGTGACGATGCGCGTTGGAAATGGCTCCAAGGTTGATGTGATCGCCGTCGGCACGCTCCCTCTACATCTACCTTCGGGATTAGTTTTAACTTTAAATAATTGTTATTTGGTGCCCGCGTTAAGCATGAACAATATATCTGGATCTTGTTTATTGCGAGACGGTTACTCTTTTAAGTCTGAGAATAAAGGTTGTTCGATTTATATGACTAATATCTTTTATGGTAATGCACCTGAGATAAATGGTTTATTCTTATTGAATCTCGATAGTAGTGATACACATGTTCACAACATAGATGCTAAACGAATAAAATTGAATGATAATTCTACATACATGTGGCACTGTCGTCTTGGTCACATTGGAGTGAAGCGTATGAAGAAACTCCATTCTGATGGACTTCTTGAATCACTTGAAAGATGCGAAGCATGTCTAATGGGAAAAATGACTAAGACTCCATTCTCTGGAATAATGGAGCGAGCTACGGACTTATTGGAAATAATACATACCGATATGTGCGGTCCAATGAGTGTAGCATCGCGTGGTGGATATCGTTATGTTCTCACTTTCACGGATGACTTAAGTAGATATGGGTATGTCTACTTTATGAAACATAGGTCCGAAACTTTCGAGAAGTTTAAGGAATTTCAAAGTGAAGTGGAAAATCATCGTAACAAGAAGATTAAGTTTCTGCGTTCTGACCACGGAGGTGAATATCTGAGTTATGAGTTTGGCATGCATTTAAAGAAATGTGGAATACTTTCGCAGTTGATACCACCGGGAACACCACGGCGTAATGGTGTGTCCGAACGTCGTAATCGAACTCTCTTAGATATGGTACGGTCTATGATGTCTCTTACAGATTTACCGCTATCATTTTGGGGTTATGCATTAGAGACAGCCGCATTCACTTTAAATAGGGCACCATCTAAATCCGTTGAAACGACACCGTACAAATTGTGGTTTGGAAAGAAACCTAAGTTGTCGTTCCTTAAAGTTTGGGGTTGCGAGGCATATGTAAAGAAGTTACAACCCGATAAGCTTGAACCCAAAGCGGAGAAATGCGTCTTCATAGGATACCCGAAAGAAACAATTGGGTATACCTTCTATCATAGATCCGAAGGCAAAGTTTTTGTTGCTAAGAATGGATCCTTTCTTGAGAAGGAGTTTCTCTCGAAAGAAGTGACTGGAAGGAAAGTAGAACTCGACGAGGTTATTGAACCTTCTCTCGGAGTTGAGAGTAGCGTAGCACCAGAAGATGTTTTTGTGCCGCCTGCACCAACTGGAGAGGAAGCTAATGATGTTGATCATGAAACTTCGAACGAAGTTACTGCTGAACCTCGCAGGTCAACGAGGGTTCGTACCACTCCTGATTGGTATGACTCTGCCTTGAACGTCATGTTGGTGGACAACACTGATGACCCTGCGACGTATGAAGAAGCTATGGTGAGCCCAGATTCCGACAAATGGCTAGAAGCCATGAAATCCGAAATGGGATCCATGTACGAAAACCAAGTATGGACTTTGGTGGACTTACCGGATGGCTGTAAGGCTGTCGAGAACAAATGAATTTTCAAAAGAAAAACAGATGCTGATGGTAATGTTACTGTCTATAAAGCTCGACTTGTCGCGAAAGGGTTCCGACAAATTCAAGGTGTTGACTACGATGAGACTTTCTCACCAGTAGCGAAGCTAAAGTCTGTGAGGATTTTGTTAGCAATTGCTTGCATATTTCGATTATGAGATGTGGCAGATGGATGTCAAAACGGTGTTCCTTAATGGTGACATTGAGGAAGAGTTGTATATGGTACAACCCAAGGGTTTTGTCTATCCTAGTGATGCTGACAAGGTATGCAAACTTTAGCGCTCCATTTATGGACTGAAGCAAGCATCCCGGAGTTGGAATCAATGTTTTGATAAAGTAATCAAAAACTTTGGATTTATACAAACTTATGGAGAAGCTTGTATTTACAAGAATGTGAGTGGGAGCTCTGTAGCATTCCTAGTACTATATGTAGATGACATATTGTTGATTGGGAATGATATAGAACTTCTTAATAGCGTCAAAACCTATTTGAATAATAGTTTTTCAATGAAGTACCTTGGCGAAGCGGCATATATTCTAGGCATCAAGATTTATAGAGATAGATCAAGACGCCTAATAGCGCTTTCACAAAGTACATACTTAGACAAAGTTCTAAAGAAGTTTAGAATGGAAGAGTGCAAGAAAGGGTTCATGCCCATGTTGTCAGGTAAGACCTTGAGTAAGACTCAAAGTCCGGCTACGACAGAAGATAGAGAAAAGATGAATAATATTCCCTATGCCTCGGCCATAGGTTCTATCATGTATGCCATGCTGTGTACAAGACCGGATATAGAACATGCTGTTAGTTTGACTAGCAGATATCAAAGTGATCCTGGAATGGAACACTGGACAGCGGTCAAAAATATCCTAAAGTACCTGAATAGGGCTAAGGATATGGTTATTTCTTATGGAGGTGATGAACAGCTTGATGTAAACGGTTACACTGATGCTAGTTGGAACACCGATCCAGATGACTTGAAGTCACAGTCTGGATACGTATTTATTTTGAATGGAGCTGCAGTGAGCTAGAGGAGTGCCAAGCAAAGCGTTGTGGCGAAATCTTCAACTGAATCGGAATACATAGCTGCTTCGGAAGCTGCACAGGAAGCCATGTGGATGAAGGAGTTCATTACTGAACTTGGCTTGGTTCCCAGTGCGTTGGACCCGATGGCCATCTACTGTGACAACACAGGTGCCATAGCTAATGCACAGGAGCCAAGGTCACATAGCAAGCTGAAGCACATCAAGCTACGTTTCCATGCTATTCGCGAGTATGTCCGAGATGGTGACATAAAGATTTGCAAAGTACACACTGATCTGAATGTGGCAGATCCGTTGACTAAACCTCTCCCTAGAGCAAAGCATGACCAACACCAGAACGCCATGGGTGTTAGGTATATTACCATGTAATCTATATTATTGACTCTAGTGCAAGTGGGAGACTGTTGGAGCTATGCCCAAGAGGCAATAATAAAAGTGGTTATTATTATATCTTTGTGTTTATGATGAAAGTTTACATCCCATGCTATAATTGTATTATAAGGAAACACTAATACATGTGTGTTTTGTAAACATAAAAGAGTCCCTAGTAAGCCTCTTGTGGAACTAGCTTGTTGATTGAATGATGATCATGGTTTCCTGATCATGGACATTGGATGTCATTAATAACAAGGTTATATCATTAGGAGAATGATGTGATGGACACACACCCATAGTAAGCGTAGCATAAGATCAAGTCATTAAGTTCGTATTGCTATAAGCTTTCAAATGCATAGTAACCTAATCCTTCGACCATGAGGTTATGTTAATCACCATCACCGGATGGGTACTTTGATGACATCAAACACCTCTTCGTAACTGGGTGGTTATAAAGGTGTCATTGGGTATTCTGAAAGTATGTGTTGAAGCGCATGGACCAAGATTGGGATTTGTCCATCCATATGACGGATAGATATGCTCTGGGCCCTCTCGGTGGAATGTCATCTAGTTAGCTTGCAAGCATGTGACTAGGTCACAAGGGATGACATAACATGGAACGAGTAAAGAGTACTTATCAGTAACAAGGTAGAACTAGGTATGGAGATACCGACGATCGAACCTCGGATAAGTAGAATATCGTGTGACAAAGGGAATTGGTTTCATATGTTAATGGTTCTATCGATCACGAAGTCATCGTTGAGTATGTGGGAGCTGTTATGGATCTCTAGATCCCGTTGATGGTTATTGATCGGAGAGGTGTCTTCATCATGTCTGCATATTCACGAACCGTAGGGCGGCACACTTAAGGTTCGAAGTTGTTTTAAGTAGATATGGAATGTGCGTTGGAAACCGAATGTTGTTCGGAGTCTCGGATTGGATCCGGGACATCACGAGGAGATCCGGAATGGTCCGGAGAATGAGATTCATATATTGGGGATCATTTTCTAAGTTAGGAAATGTTCCGGAGTGTTTGTATGGAGATTCTAGAAGGTTTCGGAATGTTCTGGAAGGTTCTAGAAGAGTTCTTGGTGTTTGCTTGAAAACCAAGAAAGGGTCAAAGGAAACCTTGTGGGGCGAGACACGGATTCGTGGGGGAGGAGGACTCCTCCCCCCTTCCCAACCCGCCGGCCATAGGAGGGGAGTCCTACTAGGACTCCCCCTCCCCAGGCGCGCCTCCCTCCTTTAAATAGAAGGGAGGGGGCGCCCCCTCCTAGCCCTCTCTCATAACAAGCTCTAGCCGCCGCCTCTCTCCTCTACCTTCGCTCTGCTCCCGCTTAGGCGAAGCCCTGCAGAATTGTCTCCTCCACCACCACCACCACACCGTCGTGCTGCTGGGATTCCGTGGAGAAGATCTACTACCTCCGCTGCTCGCTGGAACGGGGAGAGGAAGGTCTGCTTCGACTCCACACGTGTGACTGACTGCGGAAGCGCTGCCGGAACGCGGCACCGGAAGGATCGTCCACACGATCTTGAGATCGGCAAGTGATCGACTACATCAACCCCGAGATCTAATCTCGTAACGCTTTCGGTTCTACGAGGGTTAGTACAGATCTATCTCGTTGCTCGTGTCTAATAGATTAGATCTTGGATTTTATCTAGATTAGATCTGGGTTTTGTTCGTTCTTGCGGTAGAAAATTTTTGTTTTCCATGCTACGAACCCATCATGAAGACCCTCTTCGATAATCCTCCAAAGTTCAATAGAAGAGCTGCAAACATGAGACTTCATTCAGAATTGCCATTGATTAAACGAAGATGCAGTAAGCTTGGTTGGATCACCCCTATTGTTTATATGAGGATGAGGGATAGGTGGGTCGGGGGAATATAAGTGATGAACCTCACTATATTCCTCCTTACCACTTCCCTCTTGGAGGTGGAACCATTATGTTTTTCACCTACCACTTCATCTTCCTTGGATCTGGTGTTACCCTTATCCTTGGATGAGGGAGTGGCGGCCTCAGAGGAGGATGGAGATGGGGCTACGGATGATGTGAGGCCAGCAATCATTTGATGCATCTCCTCCATCTTGGTCTCAAAGGATTTCAACAAGGTTGTTTCCAACGTCTTGAGGTCATCCATTGTGACCTTATCCACAGCCTCATTCCCATTCTCCTTGGTACCCATACTTCTCTTAGGCGGTTAAGCCCAAATAAAGAGCCGGAGCTCTGATACCAATTGAAATGGATTGTATGGGCACCTAGAGGGGGGTGAATAGGTGCTACTTCAAATTTTAATGCTTTTTCAATTTTAGGCTTAACACAAAAGGTAAATTCTCTAGATAACTATTTAGAAGAATTTCCCTATACGCAAACCTATCTACTAGTGAGTAAGAGGCGAGTGGAAAGAGGAACAAGTGAACCACAGTGAAGCACGCAGAGACACAGGATTTGTTTTACCACAGTTCCTTCCTTGTTAAGGGAAGTACATCTGCGTTGGAGGGGTGGGCGGTACTAAGACCACCACGCCACAATAGGCCTCACCCTATTCTCCGATGGATCCCTCCACCAAAGGCCTGATCCACCTTTCCACTATAGGAACCCTTTGAGGAGGGTACCGGCACCTTTACACAACTAGCGGGGCACAACTCCACAACCAAATTGGAGGCTCCCGTAATGACAACAAGATGCCACAAGAACAAGTTATCAATAACAAAATACAAGATCTAGATATTAGTAAGAATACTAGATCGGGGATTTCTCCAAATGAATGGAGAGGAGTTGATCCGCTTGATTCGTGATGGCGATGAAGATAGTCTTCTCCTTCAATTCCCCCAAAGATCAAAGCCTTCGGGTGGTTGAAGTGGGAGATCTAGAGAGAGAGCTCTTGCAAAGGGTCTGACAATTTTCGAATGAATAAAGAGTTTTGCCTGAAGGGGAAGAAGGGGTTTTTATACCCCCTTCCCCAACTGAGCCGTTGGAGCCTTTGGGGCCGGATTATCCGGCCCAAGTGAGGGCCGAATTATCTGGTCTGGGGAAAAACTCCGCCCCAAACTCGGATTATCCGGCAGATAAACCGCCCCCACTCAGAGCGACGCGCCGAGCCTGCCCTTGATTGCCTCCTAGGGGCTGGATTATCCGGCCCCATGCGAAGGCCGGATTATCCGGCCAAGGGAGGAAAAACCGCCCCTGTTCGGATTTTCCGGGAGAAAATCCGACCGCACTCCGAGCGCCGCGCCTTGGCTGCCTTTGATCGATTTCTGGGGGGCGGATTATCCGGCCTAGGGAGGAAAAACCGCCCTTGTTCGGATTTTCCGGGAGAAAATCCGAACCCACTCCGAGCGTCGTGCCTTGGCTGCCTTTGATCGATGAGTTAGGCCGGATTATCCGGCCCTTGGTGGGGCGGATAATCCGCCCCCCAAAACACCAGAACAATCCCTGCACACTTAGCGCACATGAGAAAACTCCATGGTATTGTTATCTAACACTCAAAACATAGGGAACCATGAAATGTTCTTTTAGTAGTGTAGTACAACATAGAGCGAAAATCTCCCAAGGACTTGCTACTAAGATGGACCTTCATATTTTTCTCAGTCTGCCAAGTACATATTCGGTGCCAGACATCTGGAAATACTCTGCGTATTGCCCTAATCATCGCTGAGTCAGCATCCGTGATTACACTCCGAGGCATCTTTTGACACATTGCCTTGAGAAATGTTTGCAACAACCACACATATGTTTCTTCTGTCTCATCGGAAACTATAGCACAAACAAAAACAGTAGTCCTCCGGTGATTGTTCAGACCGACAAAAGGTATGAATGGTATACTATAGCGATTCATCTTGTACGTGTTGTCAAACACAAGGACATCCCCATAGTCCTCGTAGTCCTATATAGACTAGGAATCACACTAGAACATTCTTTTCAGCCGTCCTTCTTCATCTAAGTCATAGTCAAAATAAAATCTTGGGTCCCTCTCCTTTCTTCTAGCCAAAATGCCAATGGTCATGGCAGCATCACCTTTTCCCAATAGTTTTCTATTCTCCTTGCTGCAAAGGTTGTACATATCCCTCCTGACGTACCCAACACCGCCGTACCATCCACTTTTGCTGATCATGGAGTCCACTATAATGTGCTTCCTAATTCATGCGGCTCCCATAGCTAATATCTCAGCCTTCTGGTACTCTTTTTTTTCTATACGACCAAAGAAAAGGTACTTCATCTGGTCTCGCTAACACATGACTGTGATTGCGCTCAAAACTTTCAACGTACCATATACTATTGCATTAAGCTTCACTGTCAGGTGAGCCCCACACTTGCATCGAGACAGAGCTTTGAGCCTCTGACTTCGTCCCTCCCCGGTCATCAACCTCTTATCACGCTTACCTTCCCTCGAACAAAAATAACTTCTGTAAATCAAATGTTTCGTACGCTTCTTGCTATATCTGACCTTGTCCTTTCTGATACTAAATCCATTATCTTTAGCTAGCTGTTGTAGAATACAAAAGCAGCTGCTTCGCAAGGAAAAGTCATGTCCTTTATCTTCATCAACATATCCATCTTATCCTTAGCCTTGCAAACATCATTGACACTCCAGCTCCCATCATCAACCGGGGCCTACACATGTAGGGCAAAGCAATGAAAACCTAAATAATTTTCTGTTTATCAGACATTTTGTTTTTCACAACAAATATAACCATAAATCTTACCTCCATAATGTTCACCTCCTTTGACTCCCCAGAATCTGTTCCCTCAAAAATAGCACTCTCCATGTTCGACTCACCATAGTAGTCGTTCATGTTTTAAAGACCAGCTATTTCCTGCACAAAACAATAACACAATTACTCATCCACTAATGGTCATGCACTTCGTTGTTTCACAAATAATTAGTATACTCTATGTACATCATTAATGTATTCCTCGAACAGAGACTCGGAATTTCTTTCCTCCTTATCATTGTCTATGTCCATCTACATAAATTGGTATCATGAATAATGTTGTAACTTTAACCTTAACATAATTATTTTGCTATCCCTACTAATTGAATCAAATAAAATAACTTACATTAATAACATATGTGCTCACATGCTCAGAGCTATCACCACCATTTAATTTTGAATCTATGGATAATTCTTCACTACCTGATATAGATTCATCTACCCAATCGCCAACACCTTTACTAGAATCATCTGGCCCATCTGCAGGAAACTTAAACTCAGGTTCCTTCTCTACCTCAAAAATACCTGACCTAGACTCCGCCATTTCCTACAACAGTACATTAATTCAGTACATCAACAAAGAATACAAACAAAAGATATATTAGTCATATTTCTGCACATGTCATCATGAATATTGGTCATGAATTTAACGAAGAACGAATCAAACTACCACGCTGGTAGATGTGCCGGCGGAAGAAGCCCACCCCACCGCACTAGTCGATGCGCCGGATGAAGTGGATGAAGAACCGCCCACGCGCACGACGGGAGAATCTGACCGTGGCCGGAAGATGAAATCTTCCCAACACCTCGATATGATCAATCGGTGGGGCGGAGCCCCTAGCCCTAGGTTGCCCCTAACACAAGCCTCACAGGGAAGAGAGAGTACCTTCCGTGATTCTGGAAACCTTATGCAGCCACGAAGTCACCGGAGATGGCAGAGACGACAGCCGCGCGGTTCGTCCGCCGTCCGTCCACTGGCGGCGCGCCGTCGCCTAACCTAATTAGATGCAAGAGAAGCGGCGACTACCAGTTTGAAAACACTGTATGCACGATGTGGGTCAGCAAGGCAGGATCGATCTGGTCACGTGACTTTTTTTTTTAATTTTCAAACACGTCGTATACATACCATATGTGTATATAAGGGTATCCGCGGGCTGGATATGGGTTCCGGCATGCCTAAGATAGAAAAAAAAATAGATAATATTCTCAAGTTCATGCGGTACTGGTATTCGGATCAAACGATACCAGGCTGCCGAGAAACTTATTCTCAAGTTCGAATCAGGTAAAAACCTTCCACGAATTAATCAACCTGATTCTGATTGGTGATCCTATGAGAGGATCGAGCGGTAGAAAAAATCAAGAGATTACAGAAAAACATCTACCGAAAGCATCTGTAGACAATGCCACAAAAACTACACAGACTGCAGTGCACGGGCGGTAACTTCCACGGCCGGCACGGTGGAGGCATCAACCTGAGACCGGCACACCGGGCATGTCCTGTGAGACCGCAGCCACTCGTCGATACACCGATCATGAAAGAGGTGCGTGCACGCTGGCAGCTGCTTCACCACCTCCCTCGGCCTAATCTCGGCGAGGCAGACGGCGCACTCGTCGACCTCGCCCCCGCCGCCGCTCCTCATCTTCTCGTACTTGTATACTGGCAGGCCGGCGATCTCTACCCGGCCTAGCCCGACGGCCGGCTCCCGCGGAAGCGCGGCCATGGACTGATCGCTCTCCGGGTCCTGCTCAAGCTGCAGGCGACGCAACCTGGCGCGAGCGCGCGCGCGCTCGCACAGCCCGGCGATGAAGAGAAAGACGAGCAGGACGGTGGCGACGCGGATGTTGATTGTCCATGGGACGCCAGCTAGGTACAGTATGGCGCAGGTTAGGAACACCGGAGCAACGACGATGAACACGAGCTTGAGCGGCATGCCGGCCGGCGACCTGGTCACGCCGATCACGATATGCTTTTCTAGGTGTGATTTATAGTGTTTTTGTAAGGCTAGCGCATGGCTTGGTCTATGGGGCTTCCTAGAATCCTACTAGCTAGTTATTCCAAATGTGCCGGCATGCGTGAGTGTGTTGTGACTGCAAGAGCTTGTCGATGGCGACAAGGTGGCTGGCCATCTTGGAATTTACGTCATCACATTTTGGACCAGGCATAATGACCGCACCATGAACCATTTGCATTATCCAGCCTTGTGCGTGTGTGTTTGAAATTTGGATTCAATATTGGTCAGGACAGAAGCAGTTTGCAGCGTGCTGAACTCCTTAGTAACTTAATGCACTCTACACCCAACCCATGAACTTACACTATTGTGACGAGTGGGAGCTAGACAAAGTCAGTACTACGCCTGATCCAAATTATTTGTAGCAGATTCAATGAACCTAGACAGATTTAGACAACATTTTACATAAAATTAGATAGGGGGGGAGTAGTAATAAACAATTTGGAAATTATATTTTTTAACCCTCGCATCAGAATGGTCAAAAAAAATTTTGCACAAGAAGCCTCCCCGAAGGGACTGGAAGCGTTACATTAATTCCAATAGGTGGATGTACAACTTGTAACAAAGTACCCCATAAGATCAGAAAAAATTACATAGATCCCTGGTAAATGCAGAAGAGACCTCACTAAAAGATGAAAAACCACAAACCAATCCTTCTCTTTCTCCACCACCGAGCCGGAAGTCGGACTCGCCGCCATCAAGAACGGAAACGGGAACGGAACCACTTGCTTCCGTGCAGACGAGGTCAAACGGGAACGGGAAGTCAGACTCATCGAGGAGGTTGAACCTTTACCGGGACCCTTCACCGGCTTCTAGATAGGCCATGTTTTGGCCTTGGATGTCGGGCGGCAACCGAGGTGGTGCTCAAAAAATTGCTTCACAACTCCATTGCTGCTTGACACTGCTCTTCACCCAATCGACGCCTCCAATTTCCACAATTAGAGGTAGAAGAAGTGAAGAGCAGAAGGGCCCCACAGCAAAGGACACTTTCCCGGTGCCAGAAGTGATAGCCTGCCCACCATCAGACTCTCCACTCCTGCCACGGGTGGGAGTAGGCAGGCGAAGAAGAACAGCCTAGAGAAGAATCTGAAGCCTCAACCGCCCCCTGAAGCAGGGGCCAGTGTGTCACCGCTCACCCCTCCCTTGCCGCCATGGCCAGACAAAATAGAAACGTCAACAGCAACAAGCAGGACATGGCACCGCTCCTCCTCGCCTCCACAACTGTCCAGGAGCACCGCCACATCACCACCTCCCTCGACAGAGCAACAGAGGCACAAATTATTGTAACCAGGGCTCGCTTGAAGGGACATCAACGTCTTCCACCAAGGAAGCACGAAGACAACGCTTAGCAGCGACCATCTAGCTCCGCGCCGATGCGCTAGAATGGAGGCCCTCTTCTGCCCTGTAGACCTGCTAGCTCCTCCACTACTCTTCTCTTTCCCCTCGCCACCAAGGCCGGCTGGCAAGAGAAGAGGCAACATGGGCGCCACCAAATCAGAGGGCAGGAACTCACCAAACTCGAGCTTATTGAGGAAGAAGACGAGGCTACTCTAGTCGGTTGCCCGTAGCTCCACACCGCCGCCACCATCCAGAACACCATCGTGCGCCACCGCTGGTTGCTCGAAAACAGCCATGGCTACCTTCCAATACACGGAATATAGCAAACAACTTGGACCTATTCCATCTACAGGGAGCCGGCCTCCTTCCGCATCCCCTCCGGCCGGCGAGGCCACCGGAGAAGATGGTGAAAGGAGCTGGGACGGGGGCGGTGGCGACGACTCTCAAAGGGAGAGGATAAGGGCGTTCCATCAGAATGGTCAATTTGTGTTGGCAAAACTCGGCACACCAAAGTTGGGATAGTGTCTCTCCTTGCGAGAGCAGCTCTCACCAACCATATAAAATGTCTGTCCCCTAGAACATCAGCAGGAAATCTAGACACATGGACAACCATCTTTTATGTGTAAAATGCTCAACTTGAGGGAAAACACAATGGCTGAAGCCACCTCTTCCATTATTATAAGTGTGAGATACAGGTTCTTCTCTATAGAGCACTAGAAGATCTCATACATTAAGGCTTCACAGAACTTGGATGCAACAACAAGATTTGGGGAATAAGAGCTAGAATTGGAATGATCTCATAAAAGATGGTGGAACCACAACTTGAAGAAGAAAATATAGTGGATATGTACATCACAACCTTGTGACGGAAAACCTATAGTGCTTCATCTTAAGCCTCCTCCTTCAACTTTCTAGCTTCTCTTCTCTCTTGGTTTCTTCTTTTCTCCAATAGAGGCTGCCATGGGATTTTCGTCACACCACTAGAAAAATTGTGGTTGCCGGATAGGAGGATTAACACTACTCTCTCTTGTGCAAAGTCCAAATAACCCATGGTTGTACCCATAATGGGTTGTGAGCTTGTGCACCAGTTTGACCACCTAAAAAGGCGTATGCATCAAAATAGTCATTTGTTGATGCTTGAAGTATAATGTTCTTATTCTTAGTCAGTGCAGCCTTAAAAGCAAGGACACTAAGTTACCTAGAATATAGTTTGTATGAGTGGATATTGTGTTTTATTTTTGGTTGTCGATACTGAATATTGAACGATATTTTGGTATTGGTCATATCAAGTGATAGTTGTGCCTCATGATCCAAGATATGTTTTGAAGAAGAGGAACTAGAAAAATGTAGTCTGGGTTGATGTGTGCCATAGACTAGGTGGTTGTGGCTTGTGTGGTCAGAGTGGACAGCTAGTTTCAGTCGGAGAAGCGATTAGTATTGGGCGAAACCGTGAAAGACATGTCTCGAGTATGCTGGAGCTAGTGACGGTGACATCCATGGACAATATTACCTTCATGAATGTGATATCGCCATGTCATGGTGCACTCCTCATCCTTATGTCTATGATTTAGGAAAAACCTAGGTTGTTGCGGAACTTATGATTTGACATCTTGTTGTGTCCCTCTTTGGAGGCTTCATCTTTGGAGTTGATACGGGCTCCTTCTACCATAGCGGATCCTCGCGGCTATTTTTCTCCCATGCCAGCCAGTGATGATGAGATTAGAGAGGATGAGGAGGAAAACCCTCCTATTGCTAGCCCCGTTCGAGCTAGGAGGAAGAATGACAGTAATGCCCAGATGCCGCCTCTTTCTCGTGAGTATGTTGAGGGGCAAGTGAGGAAGACCACCTTTTGAGAAAGGATGTTCTTCTACATGAACATTGATATTTGCAAGGGTCAGTATGAAGCATACAGGAGGGACAAGAATATTCTACGGAAGTTGAACCAATGGGAGGATAGTGACGCCGAAGGATCATAATCAGCTTAGCTACAACTCTCTCTCACACTCTCTCTCCTATGGTTCTTGGGCTCAAGGTAGTGTTGATTGGTGAGTATTTGAGGATGTTGCATCCTCCTGTCGTCATGGCAAGGGCCCGGCTGCTGATGATACTCAAGGTTCTGAGGAGCGCTCCAAATAAGAAGAGGAGGACGAGGATGACGAGTGATCTGGTTGGGGCGTGTAGTCTTGCTCTTTCCCCCTTTTTGGTGTCTCGATGCCAAAGGGGAGAAGTTGCTATATTAGGTTGTGCGTGGGATTTGCATGGGAAGTCACAAGCTCGTTTTTCATTTGATCTTTCACTTCTTGTGAACTTGTTCTTGTTTGCCTCATATTATTTGTGAACCTATGTTATGCGTGCCTTCATGTAAGTGGAGACTATGTGGTATTGTATCTTGTGAATTCATATCTCGTGTGTGGTGAAGACTTCTCTTAATGGGTGCCCGTCTATAACTCTTCACCACATTAGTTGGTGCAAAGGTATGAATATCATTTCACAATCTTATCTCCTTGCACTTGGGTAGGATTGTAATGTTTAGGGGGAGTGTTGTTCCTTGTTCTTGTGCACTTGTATTCAAATACAAAATCTCGAATGTGCACACTTTGAGGGGGAGCCTCTGTACTTCTTGTGTACCTTGTTGTGCTTATCTATTATTGTCCTTTCATTTATGGAAACCCTTGTGTTGTCATCAAACACCAGAAAGGGCAAGATTGAAAGGGCTTTCCCGCCTTAATGGTGTTTTGGTGTTTATTGTTAACATCAGTAAGTTTTTACCATGTGCTAAATATATTACAGGTTTTATCCTTGTAAAGGCACAAGATGGTGTTCTATCAGCAATGGAGAAGAGTTCAAAATTTAATCAAGAAAAGGATGCTTGGAATGGAAGATGTGGCATGTTGCCTCCCTGGGTCCGGAGACTTCGGGGTCTAGGACCGGAGACTCCGTCCTGGTCTCCGGGTGTCAACACCCGGATTTTTAATCCCAGATGCATGTTATGTCATTCATCGCAATCCCAGGATAACCATTTTTGCGAGACATAACAGATTGGATATCATAGTACCTCATCCATTACAAACCATACATAAGGTCTTACACAAATAAGGATCTCATGATCCGGTCTTAATACAACAAGCTGCGGAATAAAAGATAAGCGTAGCGGTGGGGTCCATCTTCAGGGGCACAGGCAATACTGACGAAGGCAGATAGTCCTAGTTATCATAGCCGTCCTGCTGGCCATCATCTTGGTAGTCTCCTTCATAGTCTGGCCATGAGAATAGCCAGGGACAAAATCCATGAGTACTCTTTAAGTACTCGCAAACTACCACTAACAAGTAGTATAGTTCTAATGTAAAGTACTAACTCTAAGTTTAACTATACAGTTAAGTTTGAAACCTAAGCTGAGTTCAGGAGCAAGGAAAGATAAAATAAAGTTCTAGAATCACTTAAGTTGGGAAGCTAGTGTCATAAACACAACCCTGTTGTGGTTAAGTCAAGATTCATCATTCATTTCATAAGTTATTTTGAAAACATCTGACAACGAAACAGTATGGCCACTCCAACTGTCCATAACTGTGGACGCGGCTATTCGAATAGTTTGACACTCTGCAGAGGTGGTACACTTTCACCACAAGATTCGATACATTTGTCAGGGATAACCCTGAATCATCATACTTAGTATGCAGATAATCAACCATAACCTTTCCTTTACACACCCTAGTATAAGCACCTCTCCTATGAGCATGGCCTCCCAACCATGACCATCTGTCATCTTGGGCACTGCATAGGTGGACAACATTGAGAGGTAGCCTCAGCTCAACATTGAGGGAACTAATACTAATGCATATAAATTTTCGGCTAAGCCTTACCCAATTCAGGTATTGTGGTTGTACGGTAAATTTGGAATGGTATCGCATCCGAATCCAACCATCAGTTTTTGTAAAAAGGGTTAAGGCTCATACCTCAACATTTTCATCATCATAAACCATTTGTGTTTCTCAACACATGTCAAAACATCTCAATAGAATGACTCATCATTCCAAGGTTTTCATAATTCATTTTCACCAAGTGTTCCCATCTAAAGTGACTCAAGTTTTTATCTACTCTAACTACTAAGTTAAGAGTGTTCACTAAGGTGGAAAGATGGGATCAATCTCATGCCATGGAATGACATCTAAAGTTATCTAACTAGGTCAAGTTTTATACTCTTTATGCTACCTTCAAATCAAGTAAAGGACTTTGGTAAAGTAAAGGAAGTAAAGTTTGGAAAATAATACTTGGGATAAGTAATAGTCAAAGTGGTATAATTAAGCATGTCCTAAGCATCTTTGCTTGGGTTATCTAGATTTCAAGGGTTAGCTTGCATTGTTAATAGTGGATTGCTAGTATCATACTTGCAAGTGTTAACTTGCCAATAATAGCTTGCCTTGGTTGGTGTAGTGGTTGAAATTTTCTTCCTCCTCTTCTTGGTAGCACTCCTCCTCCTCGAAAGCTTGGTCGGTACTATCGTCTAATACATACGGAGTACACAATCACCAAACAATGCTTAACTAGTCTACTTAGCACTCTAAGGCACACATTGGATGATCTATTATCATCATAAGCGTCACAAGGTTTTATTACTAGTTTCATTCTTTTTATTTAAGAAAAGTAATTTCTACTCACTGAAAATTAACTAAGATTTAATATTCACCACTTAAAATATGGGATCATGGTGACACATGTCATCACCACATATTCTAACATGTGGGAATGTGATTTAAGGGTTGGATGACAATTACTTTGGTTTAAGTTTAATATTTAATGATTTAAAGTGACTAGAAATGCCTATATAGCATTATTTTGGTACTAGTCCAAAGTCACTGCATGTAAACCTTAATATTATTACATATTCAGATAGGTATGGTTAAATGTGATTTTTGAGAGTTGGAATCAACTCAAAGGCTACCATGGTTGGTTTTATAAAAGTGTTTGAATGTGCAAAAGCTTCTGTCTTATTAATTTTACTAGGAGAGATCTCTAACTCTAATTGAATTAAATCAAACAAGCTTGGGTAGATCTTTTCAGCAGCTTTCTATCAAAATTGAAATCACTCCATTTAGATTTGTAAATCTCTCTGAATTGATTTTCAAACTAAGGGACAGAACTAGGTTCAAACTAAATTAGAAAAATCTAGATTTGAATTAAATGGGTCGCGCGGGAAAGCTAACGGGCCGGTCCTGTGGCACTCCGCGGCGCGGGGCACAGCTGACAGGGGGGTCCACCGGTCAGCGGCTCTTTACACGCGAAGCAGTACGGGGCGATGTGGGCTGTTAGATTAGAACTAGGATCTACGGCTGGGGCTCGTCGTCGACGACGGACAGGTCACCGGCGAGGTCTAACCCTAGCGGCTCGGTGGGGGTGCTCAGGGGGCATACCAGGGCTCCAGCTACAGCGGTGATGGGGGAGATCGAACTGGTGGATGACAGCGAACTCAGGGGTGGTCGCGGCAGCTCCTAGGGTGGTTGCAATCAGCGGGGCCCTTTCTCCTCCAGTAGCGACCAGCTCCGGTGGAATTCCAGCGACTACGAGCTCGAGCGGCTCCAGGGAGAAGTGGGGAATGATCAGTGGCGAGAGGGGAGGTGAGTGGTGTGCAGAATAAGGCTAGGGGTGGCCTCCTTATATAGGCTCGACGACAGGACAGCGCGGCCTGGCCAGGCGGCGGTGGTGACATGGCTACGGGCTGCTAGCGGCATGGCTGCGAGCGGCGATCGATGTGCGGTCTCCTGGCGGTGCTCTACGGTGTAATGGAGTTGCTAGGGGTGGTGGCAAACGATCGAGAGGTGCTCATGCTCTGAGCGGCAGAGGCGGCGTTTGACACGGCGTGTGGTGGCTGCGGGTCAAACGGTGGCGAACGCGCATGTCCGGGCGGTTCCTGGGGTCATGGCGAAGCGGTGAGCGCGGGCTGCGGTCGAGGCGAGGCGTGTGTACACTTGTCGGGCGCGGCGCTCTGGCGCGTGCTCGGCATGGTGCAGACGCTCTAGGTGTTGCGCTCTGCAATTGGTCCACGGCTCGGCTCGGCTCGGGGAGGGGACAGAGGGCGGTGGTGTGGTCTGGTCTAGCTCCTAGACATGGCGAGAGAGAGAGGGACGGTCGGCTGCGAGCTATCCATGTTCGACCGGTGAGCATGGTGGTCAAGTGGCACAGCACTGCTGCTAGGGACTAGGGGATAGGGTGATTATGGCTTGGTTAGATCAAATGGATACAGGGGGAGTAATTTGAGGTCAAATGGGTGGCAAAACCCTGTAGAAACAGTGAGCTAAAACTAGAGTGTGAATCCTGCCTGCTAAGTGTTTGTGATAATGGCTGATACGTCCATTTTGCATCACTATTCTATGTCTTAATTCACTATTATTCATTGATATATTTCGTATTGAGAGGTGATACTTATGTTATTTCATCTATTTTTGCATGGTTGATGACTTTTGGAGCATGGACCGCTGCAGTCAGGATTCTGATGGAAAAGGTGTTGTTTGGAGGCAAAATTCGCGAAGATCAGAAAATCCGGGAAAATATACGGAAAATCCTATTTTTCCAGAAGACTCAGGATGCCAGAAAATGGAGTGGAGGTGGGCCACAGGGGGCCCACACCACCCCATGGCGCGAGCAGGCCTAGGCCGCGCCTGGGAGTGGTGTGGCCACCCTGGCCCACTCCAGCCTCTCCCCTCTGGCGTATATCATCCCCACGAAACCCTAAGACTCGGGGGGTGACCACGGAAAGATTCCGCCACTTCTGCGGGGCGGAAAACACCGAGAGAGAAAGATCTCTCCGGCAGACAGATTTTTGTCGGGGGAATTCCTTCCCGGAGAGGGGAGATCGTCGCTATCAACACCACCATCAAGCTGGACTTCATCGGGATCATCATCATCATCATCACCACCATCATCACCATCAGCACCCTCATCACCATCTCCATATTGCTGTAACAATTGTGTTGAATCTTGTATTAGTTCATAGGGGAAACTTACCTGGTGTTGATTACTCCTTGTAGTTGATCCTATTGAGTGAACCGTTGAATTATTGTTCATGTTCAGATTGTTATACATCATTATTCCATCTTTCATCATGATCCATATGATGTCTTGTGAGTAGTTCGTTTAGTTCTTGAGGACATGGGAGAAGTCTTGTTGTTAGTAGTGGAGTTGCGTTGAGAAAGATTCAATAGATTGTTATTTAAGTTCTGGTGTACTTCTTCTAGTGGTGTCATGTGAACGTCGACTACATGACACTTCACCTATATGGGCCTAGTGGAATGCATTGTGTATTTGGCTACTAATCGTAGGGGTTGCCGGAGTGACAGAAACCTGAACCCCTGTTAGGAAACCATTGCACAAGGGACGTAAGGGTCTTAGAGTTTAAAGCTGTGGTTAGGTTTCTACCTTAATTACTTTCTTGTACTTACGGATGTTTGCAAGGGGTATAATCACAAGTATGTATTAGTATTGGATGGGGCGGTACATTAGCACAGGTTCACCCACACAACACTTAGCAAGCTAAAGAAGATTAATCAACTATATGAAGCGAAAGCACTTGACAGTCTTCCCATGTGTCCTCGAGAACATTTGGTCATCTTAAGTAATACAACCGGCTTGTCCTTTGCTGCATAAAGGATTGGGCCACTTGGTGCATTTATTCCTACTGTCTTTTATTTACTCGTACTTTGTTTACTTGCTTTATCAAAAACCCCTAAAAATCCGTTTGCTAAGTATTTGCAGAGAATTCATGTTCCATACCACTAGCCAGCACCTTCTGCTCCTCGTTGGGTTCGACACTCTTACTTATCGAAAATACTGCGATACACCCCCTATACTTGTGGGTCATCAAGACTATTTTCTGGTGCCGTTGCCGAGGAGTGAAGTGCTATTGGAGAGTGGAACTGGTAAAGGAAACTTCTACTGTGAGTATTGTTTACTTCTGTTAGTTGCTTTATTTTCGTTATGGATAATTCGCTGAGTTTCTTATTTGGTAATGCTACTACCACTGCTAAGGTAGTAGATAAGCCACCACCTGCTAAGAAAGATGTTTTCAAAATACCTACAAGAATTATTAATTGTGTTATGGATAACTACTATGTTGGGGATGGAACTGTCCATCCCGGTGATCATTTACTCTTTATACACGAATTATGCGGGTTGTTCAAGTGTGTAGGTATTACTACAGATCAAGTTAAGAAGAAGTTATTCTCATTATCGCTGAAAGGAAGAGCTGAGGAATGGTATAAGCTGCTGAAGAATGGTCAAGCTCTGGAATGGGAGGAAATAGTGCCTCTCTTTTATTCAAAGTTGTATCCTCCTAGTGAGATTCATAAAGATCGGAAACAAATATACAACTTTTGGCCTCTTGATGGAGAGAGTACAGCTCAAGCTTGGGGGAGATTGAAGTTACTAATGCTCAAATGTCCCATTCATGAGCTCCCCAACAATATTATTATCAATAACTTTTATGCAAGGCTCCCTCTACATGACAAAGATTTATTGGATGCTTCTTGTGCTGGATCATTCACTCGTATGGAAGAAGAAGCTAAATGGGACCTTCTAGACCGTATTCAAGACAATACTGAAGCTTGGGAGAATGACAAAGGTAGGAAGTCAGGTATAGATTATGATTATGAATGCATTGAATCTTTTATGGGAACTGACGACTTTCAAAATATCAAAAATGCTTATGGTCTAGACTCTCAAGCTATTGCTTCTTATTTTAAGGCTTTTGCTTCTTATATTGAAGTGCCTACAAAGAAGTGAAATAAGTATCATGAACCTTATAAAGATATTGCTAAGAGTGTTCCTGCAAGAAGTACTGAAGTTTATAGTGCTAATCATGTTTTACCTGAACCTTATATTGAGAAAATGCCTTTTCCAGTTAAGGTAAAGGAACATTCTATGATAGCTAGTATGGTTAATGAAAGTATTAATAAGGCTATTGAAACGGATAAACAAATGGTTGATGAACCTATAGTAGCAAATGTGAAAGACTTTGTTGCTAAATATGAAAAAGAGGGACACACTATCCTTTGTAAGGATACCTCAAATATTGTTTCACATAGTAGTGTTATGAGAGCTAGTATTTCTGTGTTTTCTGTTAGAATAAGTGATCATTGCTATGATGGTCCTTGTGATAGCTATATTGTTAAGTTTATGCATGATACTGAAGCTACTATGAGAGAGGGAAAAGTGTTCTTATGTATCTCAATAATATCAAGTTTCCTCGCTTTATGCTGAAAGTTTTTATGTTGCACTTCTTTTGCCTTCTTATGCAAATTGGCTTTGGTTTCAACAACTTGTTTGTTTACAAAATTCCCTTGCATAGGAAGTGGGTTAGACTTAAAATGTGTGTGTGTTTTTGTTTCTTAATGCTCTCTTTCACTTCAATTCATATCCCTATGAGAGCTTCTTCAAAATTATCATGCCCATCTTAAAGGCTATAAAGAAAGAGCTTTATGGGAGACAACCCAATTTGTTTTTGCTTTCAATTTGTTTTTGTTTCTTTGAGTCTTGGAAGTTATTACTTCGGTAATAAACGCTCTTTATCCGTTTTGTTTGGTTTTTGTGTCAAGATCAACCTCTAATGAGAGAGAAGTAATATTTGGGGAAGTTGCTGTCCCGAAACAGATTTTTGTGCTTCACCGTAAAAATTCGTGAGAGATCTCTGTATGTCGGATTGAGCTGTATTTTTTTGTGCTTCTGCCCCAGGTTGTTATTTAACTTTCGTTAGTTTTGCACTTTTTGATTTGAGCAACAGAAGATTTTCGAAAAAATTGATCTTTACCTGCTGGTCTGTTTTGATAGATTTAGCGACTCTTGCATTTGCTTCTTTATTCGATTTCCTTTTTGAATTCTTTTTGGATCTTCGAAAGGAGTTGCTACAGTAGCTAGTGTTTTGATGGTTTTCAGTTGAAGTGGACTCAAAAGGTTTTATCACTTCACTTATACTAATGTTGCTAATGAGAATTGTGTGAAGTTTTGTGTGAAAGAAATTTCCAGGAAGTGGAGTTAATGGTGTAATAAGGAAGAGAAGGGCTTTATGACTCAAGTAATAATTGTATGAAGATGAAGATATTGATATTCAAGAGATGACTCCGGAAGGATCCACTAAATACCAAATTCAGAGACCTGCAGAGTCCGTTTCCAACTAGGTAACAGTTCTGGTAAGAAAAGTTCCGCGAAAATACGATCCAACTATATTTTTGCAGTTTTCAGTCAATAAGGAAAGTTATGAAGTGAAAAAGGGACGGAAACGGAGCCGGGGTGGCTCACACCACCCCATGGCGCGGGCACACCCCTGGCCGCGCCACCAGGTGGTGAGACCACCCAGGACTCCGCCTCCGACTCGTTTTCTCCCAGTACCTTCCTTTTGATATGAAACTCCATAATATATAACCCCCCGGATCCCTCGAGGTTCGTATATCGTGTTTTCGTCATGTTTTTGTTTCGATCTGTTTCTGCCAGGAACTATTCTTAAAGTTTAGAAGCACAATGGTGTCCGCCAAGGATAAAGGGAAGGAGCCTATGGAGGAAGACCTCCAAGACCCCGGGGAAGAGAAGGAGATCAAGAGTGAAGGTGAAGAGGAGTAAGGCCAACGTCCGCACACCGGCACCACCATTGCAAGCATTGAAGTGGTGAAACCTACGAAGATCAGAAGGACTGCACGGATGCATAATGGGGGGAAATCTCCCCTTCACAGTTTGGCTCCAAGGTCACTTCCTCCGCGCACCAAGAATCCTTTCCATACCTTCATCCATAACCATGTAGGAAAAGAAGACTTCAAGGAGGAAGAACATAAAAAGAATCACGAGAGTTGGGAGCCACAAACTGAAATGATCATGAGCCGCATTCAGCACAACTCAGAATTGATTCGTGCTCTCACCTTCGAGATTGAGGACTTTGGGAAACTGATCAAGGAGCTCATCAAGAGGACACCACCACCTAAGGAGTAAATCGTCATCAGGTTTGGCATCCCCTTGGTTTGTTCCAAGATTGGAGGAGTGCCGCAGTATCATATCACTATCTTCTATCTTTTTACATTATTAGTAGAGTCATATCATGAATAGAGGAGTTATTATGTAGTATGGTTTGCATTATGGAAGTGTCCCCTCTCTCGTTAGATATGTATCCCTTGGTGTGAGTTTCTGTTATGGAATATTAATGAGAAGTTCTATCATCCACTCTTTTGCATAGCTTATATTAGTTTTCAAGTCGTGGTTATGTGATTGATCTTGTTGTTAGTATTGGTAGCACTTTGGGATCATTGAGTTAATTAGTTGGTTTTGGCAAACCTGGCTCGGTCAGTAGCAACACCTTTTTGAGAGTTGATAAGAAAATATAGAAGTACTCTAGAGAAGAAAAATAATTTCATCATCTTTCTTTCTTGATTTGCTCATAAGTCTAGTATTCTCTAGTTAAGATCTTTTGTGCTTCCAAGGAAGATTGCATGTTTGTCTTTATCACTTGTATGTTTGTTTGTTTCCTTCGACTCTTGTACTTGCTACCCAGCCTTGCTAGCCAAAAACCTGTACTAAGAGGGTACTCTTCTCGTGCATCCACCTCCTTTAAACCAAACCCATGCCATTTGAGTCCACCATACATACCTAGTAGCATTATTGCTATTCCAAGTAAATTCTTGTTTTATCTACCTCCCAAATTAAACTTGTTATGTGAAAATTAGTGATTAAAGCTCTCACGAACTTGATGGCACACTTTACTTTCTTGCATTTAATAAACTTGAACCATTGGGTCCTTCTTTGTTGCGTATATGCTTGTGCTTTATGAGTTGAAGTTAGCCAAACCATGTAACATGGGGACCGCTTTCAACACTTCATTGATACTTGTACCTAGTTGATATCATGTTCTTTTGCTTATGGATCCCGGTGGTGTGAAATAAAAGTGGAACTTGTAAGATCATGGAGTTTATATGTGTGTTAGAGAAACGCCTGGGCCGCTAGCCTAAGCCATGCCTAATCATGGTGGAAACTTGCAGCATAACTATAGTGAGCATTCTATGAAGCATCCTCAATAAAAACCTATGCAAATAGCAAATAAAAAGATCGCTGAGATGCTCACTGTCTGCTTGCCTTGTCATTTTGATTATGGGATAACTCCTGTGTCATGTGCAAGGAGTACCCCGTTGGCGGTTCTCAATGATACGCATGTATTTACAATGACAAGAGCTTGCTGGTGACTGAAGTTGAGTAGCATGAGGATCGATACTCGTAAGTAAGGGGCATGAGATTTCAACTTATAACTTGTCAAGCATATCCTCTTAGTTGTGTCACTTTAACCTTAATCACCAAAAGATTCCTATGATAGGGGCAATGAGAGCTGAAAGCTAGTAAGTATCATAATTTTTGGGAGCTCTTTATGAGACTTGCAATCCCTGCTTCCCTCTGCGAAGGGCCTTTCTTTTACTTTATAGTTGAGTCAGTAAACCTACTCCCTTCTATCTCAGCAAGTATCTTGAGTTGTTGTGTTTCATTCATTCATATGATGATTTATTCATTCATGTTTCTTATATTCCTTGCTTTGCACATTGCTCTTATCTTGACGTTTACTACTTTGAAAGTTATCATTGAAAAAGCCAGCTATTTGTGAACTCCAGCAAATTATCAACTATTCTTCGACCAAGAGCTAAGTTTGCCATTACCAATTATGATTCACTTTATGTATCTTTATTGTGTTTCCTTTACTCATTGCAAGTTGAGTTATATAATAGTGAGTTGTCTTCTATTATGATCTATGTATTTGATGAATGTGATGCTTCTTGTCCGTGTTCTTTTGAGCTCAGTTTCGCTTGGGGACAAGCGAAGTCTAAGCTTGGGGGGACTTGATACGTCCATTTTGCATCACTATTCTATGTCTTAATTCACTATTATTCATTGATATATTTCGTATTGAGAGGTGATACTTATGTTATTTCATCTATTTTTGCATGGTTGATGACTTTTGGAGCATGGACCGCTGCAGTCAGGATTCTGATGGAAAAGGTGCTGTTTGGAGGCAAAATTCGTGAAGATCAGAAAATCCGGGAAAATATATGGAAAATCCTATTTTTCCAGAAGACTCAGGATGCCAGAAGATGGAGTGGAGGTGGGCCACAGGGGCCCACACCACCCCATGGCGTGGGCAGGCCTAGGCCGCACCTGGGAGTGGTGTGGCCACCCTGGCCCACTCCAGCCTCTCCCCTCTGGCGTATATCATCCCCACGAAACCCCAAGACTCGGGGGGCGACCACAGAAAGATTCCGTCGCCTCTCCGGGGCGGAAAACACCGAGAGAGAAAGATCTCTCCGGCAGACATATTTCTGCCAGGGGAATTCCTTCCCGGAGAGGGGAGATCGTCGCCATCAACACCACCATCAAGCTAGACTTCATCGGGATCATCATCATCATCACCACCATCATCACCATCAGCACCCTCATCAGCATCTACATATTGCTGTAACAATTGTGTTGAATCTTGCATTAGTTCATAGGGGAAACTTTCCCGGTGTTAATTACTCCTTGTAGTTGATTCTATTGAGTGAACTGTTGAATTAATGTTCACGTTCAGATTGTTATACATCATTATTCCATCTCTGATCATGATCCATATGATGTCTTGTGAGTAGTTCGTTTAGTTCTTGAGGACATGGGAGAAGTCTTGTTGTTAGTAGTGGAGTTGCGTTGAGAAAGATTCAATAGATTGTTATTTAAGTTGTGGTGTACTTCTTCTAGTGGTGTCATGTGAACGTCGACTACATGACACTTCACCTATATGGGCCTAGGGGAATGCATTGTGTATTTGGCTACTAATCGTAGGGGTTCCCGAAGTGACAGAAAACTGAACCCCCGTTAGGAAACCATTGCACAAGGGACGTAAGGGTCTTAGAGTTTAAAGTTGTGGTTAAGTTTCTACCTTAATTACTTTCTTGTACTTACGGATGTTTGCAAGGGGTATAATCACAAGTATGTATTAGTCTTGGATGGGGCGGTACATTAGCACAGGTTCACCCACACAACACTTAGCAAGCTAAAGAAGATTAATCAACTATATGAAGCGAAAGCACATGACAGTCTTCCCATGTGTCCTCGAGAACGTTTGGTCATCTTAAGTAATACAACTAGCTTGTCCTTTGCTACATAAAGGATTGGGCCACTTGGTGCATTTATTCCTACTGTCTTTTATTTACTCGTACTTTGTTTACTTGCTTTATCAAAAACCCCTAAAAATCCGTTTGCTAAGTATTTGCAGAGAAAATTCCTGTTCCATACCACTAGCCAGCACCTTCTGCTCCTCGTTGGGTTCGACACTCTTACTTATCGAAAATACTGCGATACACCCCCTATACTTGTGGGTCATCAATGGCCGAAAGAAATTTAGTTTTGAATTTTGAAAAGATTTTTGGTGGGTGTGTTAGTCATAAGCTTGATCATCTGTGGTTGCTTGGGTTTTGAAAATGGAGCTCATTTGAGTGGTTTTTGAATAAGTGTGATCTTCCCATATGAACTACATTCAATTTTCAAATGCCATTTAAAATTAGTGTTTGAAAGTTTTTCGCAGATCACAAAGTGGGCCTTGGTACATCATTACATGTACTAGCAAGGGGTGCAAAGATCCACATTTGTCTCTGTTAAGAATTGAGTCCTAGGAATTGCCAAAGTAGGCATGTTGATTAAAATGGCACAAATGACCATTTCTTTCTTTTATTCATTTTGATTTATTTTTCTTTGGGATTTGTTTGGGAATGATTTAGATGATGTTTATTTCACCTAAGAATAATTTTACAAGCAATGGATCACTTAATCAAGGCAATTCAAAACAACTCCTCATTTAAATGCACACACATATGAATGCTTTAATAATTTTTATTGGAAAAGTTTTTTGTTAACCCTAATTTTGATGATTTGGATCTTAATAACCTTGGATTAAAGTTTTGGGATGTTACAAACCTTCCCCCCTTAAACAAAATCTCGTCCCGAGATTTACAAAAGAAAACTGGGAACTAAAGAGATCTGGGAACTCTATCCTAATGTAATCTTCTCGCTCCCAAGTGGCTTCTTCTTCGGTATGGTTGCTCCATTGAATCTTGAGAAACTTGATACTCCTGGTTCTGGTGGTTCTGTAAGATTCTTCTAGGATACGGATGGGAACTTCACGATATGTCAGGTCATTGTTGATGTCAACCGCTCGGTGATCGATGTTCTTGAAAACTTCAGTCTTCTTCGGCACTTCCAGACATTTGCGAAGTAACGAGATATGGAACACATTGTGGATGGCTGACATCTCTTCAGGTAGTTCCAGTTGATATGATACTTCTCCCCGATGATTCAGAATCTTGAAGGGTCTGATATATCTGGGGGCTAACTTTTCTTTCAGACTAAAGCGTTGGGTTCCCTTCAATGGTGAAACCTTGAGATATACAAAATCTCCGACATTGAAAGTCAGGTCTCTCCTTCTCTTGTCAGCATAACTCTTCTGTCTGGATTGGGTGGTATTGAGGTGCTCACGGACTTTGTGAACTTTCTCTTTGGCTTCTCGGAGAATGTCTAGTCCA
Organism: Avena sativa; assembly: GCA_916181665.1. Lineage (NCBI taxonomy): Eukaryota > Viridiplantae > Streptophyta > Magnoliopsida > Poales > Poaceae > Avena > Avena sativa. The sequence continues at coordinate 154,422,312 of OV702289.1, read as the reverse complement.
AAGATCTGACTCTCTCCTACTTGCGACCAATTTAAAGGGGTGCGACACTTCCTTCCATATAGGAACTCAAATGGTGCCATCTGCAAACTAGCTTGATAACTGTTGTTATATGAGAATTCTGTGAAAGGCAGGCAGTCTTCCCATTTTGATCCGTACTCTAACACACAAGCTCTTAACATATCTTCTAGGATCTGGTTGACTCTCTCAGTCTGTCCATCAGTTTGCGGGTGATAAGCGGTGCTGAAATTCAACTTGGTTCCCAATCCTTCCTGGACTTTCTGCCAAAATCTCGAGGTAAACTGGGTTCCTCGATCTGATACTATGGTCTTGGGGGTTCCATGCAGACTAACAATCCTAGCAATGTACAACTCTGCTAGCTTCGCACTCTGGTAGGTAGTCTTGACAGGTATGAAGTGAGCTACCTTGGACAGTTTATCAACTATGACCCAGATTGAGTCATTTCCCCTACTAGAAGTAGGCAAACCAGTGATAAAGTCCATTCCGACGGAATCCCATTTCCATTCTGGAATCTGCGATGGTTGCAAGAGTCCTGCGGGTCTCTGGTGCTCTGCCTTGACTCTTTGACAGATGTCATACTTGGCGATGTAGCTTCCGATTTCTCTCTTCATCTTGTGCCACCAAAATTGCTCTTTCAAGTCTTGATACATCTTCGTTCCTCTGGGGTGGATAAAATAAAGAGTATCATGAGCTTCCTGCATGATAACCTGCTTCAGATCCGAATCTGCTGGCACACAGATACGTCCTTTGTACCACAGAACTCCTTCTTCGTCTTCAGTGAATCCTGGTACCTTTCATGTACCAATACGACGTTTGATTCCATCGATACTTTCATTTCCCTTCTTGGCTTCCTTGATTTGGCTAATCAATGTGGGTTGAATTTCAATGCTAGCTAAGAATCCTTTGCTAACCAGCTCAGTTCTGAACTGCTCCAACTCCTCATACAAACTTGGCTGCTTCTCCTTGATCATGGTGTTTAGCCTACAAGGCAATCTTCTAAGAGCATCCGCTACCACATTGTCTTTGCCGGGGTGATAGTGAATGTCAAGGTCATAATCCTTGATTAACTCTATCCATCTCCTTTGCCTCATATTCAGCTCTTTCTAAGTGAAAATATATTTTAAGCTCTTATGATATGAGTAAATCTCATAGCGATTACCCATTAGATAATGACGCCATGTCTTCAATGCCAAAACTACGGCTGCTAGCTCAAGATCATGGGTCGGATAGTTCTGCTCATGCTGCTTTAGTTGTCGAGACAGATAAGCGACGACTTTGCCCTCTTGCATCAACACACATCCTAGGCCAATCTTGGATGCATCACAATATACATCAAATGGCTTCTTGATGTCTGGCATAATCAATATTAGGGCTAATATCAATCTCTTCTTTAGTTCTTGGAAACTGGCTTCACATTTGTCGGTCCATTCAAACTTCTTGTCCTTCTTCAACAATTGGGTCATGGGTCTGGCGATGCTCGAAAATCCTTCGACAAACTTGCGGTAGTATCCCGCTAATCCGAGGAATGCACGGACTTGGGTTTGAGTGGTTGGGGATTCCCATGCTTTGACATCTCTGATCTTGGTGGGATCAACAGAAACTCCTCCGGCAGACACAATATGTCCTAGGAATCCTACTTCTTTCAGCCAAAACTCACACTTGCTGAACTTGGCATATAACCGATGTTCTCTCAGGGTTTCTAGGATGATTCTCAGATGTTGCTCATGCTCTTCTTCTGACTTGGAATAGATAAGGATATCATCGATAAACACAACTACAAACTTATCTAGGCAATTCATAAAGATCTTATTCATGAGATTCATGAAATAAGCAGGGGCATTGGTTAATCCAAAAGACATAACCGTATACTCATATAAACCATAGCGAGTAGTAAAGGCGGTCTTCGGAATATCCGTTGCACGAATCTTAAGTTGGTGATAACCAGTCCTAAGATCAATCTTTGAGAATACCTGAGCTCCAGTCAACTGATCAAATAGATCCTCTATCTTGGGCAAGGCGTACTTATTCTTGATGGTGACATCATTCAGTTTCCTGTAATCTGTGCACAACGGTTGCCTCCATCTTTCTTGTCGACTAATAACACTGGTGATCTCCATGGCGATGCGCTTGGTTGAATCAAGCCTGTTGCTAACATGGCATCCAACTGCTTCTTTAGTTCCACTAATTCTGAGGGGTTCGTGCTATAGGGTCTCTGGGCTATGGGTCCGGTTCCAAGAATTAGTTCGATAATGAACTCAATATCCCTATTCGGGGGCATACCTGGCAATTCATCTGGGAATACGTCGGGGTATTCACAGACTACTCTTACTTGGTCTATGGTGGGTAGGGCTAGACTCTTGTTGCACTTGAATTGACGGGGTAAGGTTTCAGATATATGCTCTACTGTGACTCCAGAGCTACTGGTCATGGTGATGGCTTTCTTAGCACAGTCTATCATTCCATAATTCCTTGAATCCAGTCCATACCTAGTACTACTTCCAATCGTTTAGTTCCAAGTACAATTAGGTTGGCATAAAAATCTATCCCATGTATTCTGATAGGTACAGCTTTGCGAATTTTTCTAGCTTTGGTTGTTAAACCGGGGATTTGAATTATCATGACATGCTTCAAGTTGGTTGGGTGAATCTTACTAGTGCATGCAAATTCTTCGGTGACAAATGAATGCAATGCTCCCGAATCAAACAATACCCTTGCTAAAACTGAGTTGACAGAAAACATACCCAGCACTACATCAGGCGCTTCCTAGGCTTCCTCGGCGTTCATGTGGAAGAGATGGCCGTTGTGGTTGTGAGGGTTCCCTGGGGCAAATCTTCTCCCTGGTTGAGCACGACGCTGATGTTGAGCTAGGGCATTCACATTGGCAGTGGCGGAAGTATTCTTGGGACACTCATTGGAGTAGTGACCCTTCACTCCACACTCGAAACAGGTTATCTGGGACTTGTCCTTTGCTGCGAAAGGCACAACATTGCTGCCAGTTCTGGGTGCAGTGTTGTTGTTGTTGTTCTTGGGAGGTGCAGGGTTGAAGTTGTTGGCGTTGCCGGACTTATGACTGTTTCCTCCGGACTTCACATTGCCTCCGCTACGGTTGGGGTAGCTTGTGCGAGACATTGGGGGTCAGTTGTTCCTTGGTGCATATCCTGGTGAGGGGTTGGGATGGTACTTCTGGTGACTGCTGGATCCAGATTGCTGCATCATACGATGTTTGTGGTTGTCACTTGCCTGATTAATCTTCCCTTCCATCTGAATGGCAGCGTCGACTAGCTCTTCGAGATCCTCGAAGTGGATGTTAACAAGGTCAGTCTGCATCTCATCATGCAGTCCGTTCAGGAATCTCTCTTTCTTCTTGACCTCTATGTTGATCTCATCAGGGGCGTACCTTGCAAGTGACAGGAATCTGTCATGGTATTCCACCACAGTCATTCTACCTTGCTTTAAATCACGAAACTCATCCCTTAGTCGGGTGACTAGACCTTAAGGCACGTGGGTGCGGCTGAACTTGGTTTTGAAGGCATCCCATGTCATCCACCAAGCTCTTGCATCTCCTGCCAGGTAGTGGGTGGTGAAGAGAACTTTCTCGTTGTCATCAACTCCTGCTACTTCTAAGTTGTTTTCCATTGTCTGCAACCAGTCATCAGCATTGATGCGCTCGACTTTCGACGTAGAGCTTGTTGGGAACCCCAAGAGGAAGTTATGATGAGCACAGCAGTAAGTTTTCCCTCAATTATGAAACAAAGGTTTAATCGAACCAGTAGGAGCAAGGAAACACCCCAAAGGTGTTGCTAGCTGAGCTTTGGCAGGGCGCATTACCAGTGCTAGTAGCAACGTGGAGACCTGCACAACACAACCACATAACTTTGTCCCCAACTTGTGATGAGGTTGTCAATCTCACCGTGTTTTGCGGAAAACAAAGGATTAAACGTATCGAATGGAAAGAAGTAAAAGTTTGCAGAAAGTAAACACTAAGCAGAAACAGTTTATAGATTGTATGTAAAGAAAAAGGACCGGGATCCATAGTTCACTAGAGGTGGCTCTCCTTAGATAAATAACATGTTGGGTGAACAAATTACAGCGGGGAAATTGAAAAACACCGAGAAAGCAATACATGCATATACTAATCATCTTGACTCCTCTGAGACTTGATTGGGCATTACAACATAATACATAGACCGCCATCCAACTGCATCTATGACTAATAATCCACCTTCAGGTTATCATCCGAACCCCCTCTAGTATTAAGTTGCAAGCAACAGATTATTGCTTTACGAACTGCGAGTAAAGTAAACAATACGATCATTCTATAAACAAAGGATTGTTGTTTTCTCCCTAGTAGCAACAGCACATCTAGTACCTTAGAGATTTATGTCACTTCCCAAGATTACCAGAGGCATGAACCCACTATCGAGCATAAATACTAACTCTTGGAGTTGCTAGCATCTACTTGGCCAAGGTAGCTACTGACAACGGAAAGCATGCAAGATCTCAAATAACAAAGACATGATAGAATCAATAATCAATCTGAAATAGCATCTCAATATCCATCAGATCCCCGCAAACACAACATGTATGGATTACAAATAGATGATCTTGATCATGAACGGAGCTCACAAGATCTAAACATGAAAGCACAAAGGAGGAGAAACCAGCCATTTAGCTACTACATGGATCCGTAGTCCAAGGATGAACTACTGACGTATCACACCGGAGGCTTGCATGGTGATGAAGAAGACCTCCAGGGTGAATTCCCCTCTCCGGCAGGGTGCCGGGAAGAGCTTCAGATCCCTCCCGATCTAGGGATGGAGATGACGGCGGCTACAGACTCTTTCGTGGATTTTTGATCGGGTACTTAGGGTTTTTGTCCCGAGAGCAATATATAGGCGGAAGGAGAGGCCGAGGGGGTGCCGGGAGCCATCACACCACCCCCTGACGTGGGCCAGGCCTAGCCATGCGACCAGGTGGTGTGGCCGGCCCCTGGCCCCTCTCCGTCTCGTATTCTGGCACTTGATCCCTTCTGGAAAAATAGGCACTTTGGCTTTTGTCCCGTCCAATTCCGAGAATATTCATTTTCTGACTTTCCTGGAACCAAAAACAGCAGAAAACAGACAGCTGGCACTGTGGCTCTTGTTAATAGGTTAGTCCAAATAATCATATGAAAAGTACTCCAAAGTTGGAACAAAACACAAGAAAGTGGATAAAACCAAGCATGGAACATCAAAAATTATAGATACATTTGCAATGTATCAACATCCCCAAGCTTAACTCCTGCTCGTCCTTGAGTAGGTAAGTGATAAAAAGAAAGAATAATTTTTGAGGTGACATGCACCATCAAATACTTGATCAAAGTATTTGCAAAACATTCAAAGCTGGGATCATAGTACTTAAATCATATCATGAAAGACAAAGTTCTAGTAATAAGCAAATAAACTATGATGCAACATGAAAAGGCACAAACAAAAGATTCATGAATAACATGCTTTGCAAGACGTTTGTTTGTTTCACATAAAGAAAACATAGCATACTAGTATTCAGCTTGTCCCTCAATAGAGTAGCAAATATAAATGCATAGGACACCTTCAAAGTTCATAAGAGTGACTAGATACAATAGTTTAAAACAAGCAATATCAAAGTATGCATCAATCAACTAGTCTTGGGAGAATGCACATAGAACTAAGAATGGCCACTATGCTCTCAAAGTAGGTGCATAAAGGTAGAAGGTGGAGACTCAATATAATGGTGGAAGAAAGGCCTTTGTAAAAGGAAGTAGGGATTCAAGTCTCATAAAGAGCTTACAAAAATTATGGTACTTATAGATTTCAGCTCTCATTGCCCCTATCATAAGCATCTTGAAGTGATTAAGGTTAAAGTGAACAAACTATGGTGTACATGCTTGACGAAGTATAAGTCAGAAATCTCATGTCCCTTGTATACGAGGGCCGCTCCTCATGCTACTCAAGTTTAGTCACCGATAAGTTCTTGTCATTGTAAGTACATCTGTATCATTGAGAACCTCCAACGGGGTACCCTTTGCCCGATGATACGGAAGAATCCCCATATCAAAATGACAAGGCAAGCAGACAACGAGCATCTCAGCATTCTTCTTATTTACCATGGGAATATGGTGCTTTTTTCTCTCTTTCCTATTTTCATAGTATCTTTTTTTTCTTTTATCTTTTTTTCTCAATATAGGACTCTTTTTTTATAAGAAGAATGCTTCATAGACAGCTCATTATGGTTACGCTGCAGGTTTCCACCATGTCAACATGGATTAGACCAGCGGCCCAGGCGTTTCTCTAACGCATATACGTAACTCCATGGACTTACAAGCTCCCCTTTCATTTCACACCGACGACATCCATATACAAAAGAGCATGATATCAACTAGGTACAAGTACCAAGTGCAATGTTGAAAGCGTTCCCCATGAAAGCATGGTTCTGCTAATTCCCAACAAATAAGTGCAAGCATATACAACATAGAAGACACAATGGTTCAAGTTTATTAAGGGCAAGTAAAGTAAAGTGTGCCATCGAGTTCGTGAGAGCTTTAATCACTAGTTTTCTCATAACAAGTGGAAGGTAAACAAAAGCATGAATATACTTGGAATAGCATAAGCTAGTAGGTAGGTATGGTGGACTCTTTGGAATAACTTGGTTTAGGGAGTTGGGTGCATGAGTGGAACTCATACTTGGTGGTGGAGGCTAGCAAAAGACTGGGAGCGACAAACTAAGAGAGCAATAATGGCCATAATCATGCAGAGTGACAAAACATCATTGATCAAAGCATAAAGTGATACTACAAGTTGAAAACTAAAGTATCATAAAGGCTATGGTGACTTGACATAGTCATAACATGGTGTGAGCATGTGCCAAGTCAACCCAAATAAAGCATCAAAGGAGAATACCACTATACTATGCTTTAATATGCTAAAACAACGCATGATTCATCCAAGGCACATTAAGCAATCTCAATTGTTTATAACAATTCATGGTACAGCAAAGAATACTAAGCATAAAGTCAAAACAAGATCAATCATGGCATCACAAAGCAAAGCCACAGTCAAAAACGAGCTCTTTTTACCACATAAGTATGAACTTTCCTACTCTTTTCCAAACCAAACCAAACTATTTGCAAACCAATGCATGAAATAGGGGGTCCAACCAACTTATTCGGAAAACTAAGCAAACAAAAGCAAACTAAAAACTAAAACGAAAACGAAAAAGAAGACGCTCCAAGAAAAACACAACTGTGCATGAAACAATAAAAATGAAGCGTTTGGAAGAAACCTGGGATTTTTATTGATGAAGAAGGGGATGCCTTGGGCATCCCCAAGCTTTGACGCTTGTACTTCTTGGATATTTCTTGGGGTGACACGCGTGGCATCCCGAAGCTTGAGCTTTAGTCCATCCTTCATCTCATTACTCATTCCTTCCATGCACCTGAAAATTTTCCTTCATACAAAACTTCACACAATCTTTATTAGCAACATTAGTGCACTTAAGATAAATAAGTCTCAAGGTTCAGTTCTAACACCAAATAAACTTCCATTAGAACACTAGATACTGTAGCACTTACTTCAAAAAGCTCAATTCCACAAAAGAACTCAAAAAGGAACCCACAAGAAGCAAATGCAGAAAATGGCAGAAATCTGTCAAAACAGACCAGTAGGTAAAGACGAATTTTCTCGAAGACCTTGTGTTGCTCAAATCAAAAAGTGTTGAACTAGAGAAAGTTAGATAACAACCAGGGGCAGACGCACAAAAAATGACAGCTCAATCCTACATACAGAGCTCTCTCAGGAATTTTTACGGTGAAGCACAAAAATCTGTTTCGGGACAACAACTTTTCCAATCATTACTTCACTCTCATTAGAGGTTAATCTTGGCACAAAAAGCAAATAAAAAGGATAAGGAGAGGTTATTACAGAGGTAATAACTTCCAAGACTCATCTAAAACTCTTGGGTTATCTCCCAAAAAGTACTTTTCTTTAACGCCTTTAAGTTAGGCATAAGAAGCAAAGGAAGAATCAAGTGTTCTCAAATGAAGAAGCATTAAAACCAACTTTCTTGCCCTTACCTCTATTACTTTTATTCTTATCCTTGGGGAAAATATGATTGTTTGGTGGATAAGAAAGGTGCATGGTCCCCTTTCCCACATATATTATTGCTCCAAGAAGTTCTAATAGGGACCTTCCAAGTGTAATTTGTCCTTTTCCTGCACATTCAATAACAAGATAATCAATAGAAATCGTTTTCTCAAGGATCTTTGTAAACACTCCTTAAGCTATTCTAAGAGGTAATATGGTAGTATTATTAGTAAGAGATATTTCTTTTCCTCCCTCAATGATCCCCCAAGTATTCAGAGATTTATAAATATCTTTGGGATAAGGCAAAATTCAGACATGATATCACAGCGAGCTTGAAAACTTTCAGCGTTCATCTCAATCTTTACTGTAGGGAACCACTTTGATGGTTCAGAGTTTATTGTGACATAATCATGATGCTCCCTAAGCGTATTATAGCACCCTTCTAATCTAGTAGTGCTAGCCTCAAGAGTGTCCAACCTAGCAAATATTTTTGTGAAGGAAATATCAGTTTGGCTAGGCATGTTGTAAGTGAGGATCAATTTCTTTATACCATTAATAGAATCATCCTCATTACATTGGAGGAAGTCTCCTCCCACAATAGCATCTAGGGCATATCTATAGCAAAGAGCAATCCCAAGGTAAAAACTGCTAAGGAACAAGCTTTGAGTCATTTTAGGCTCAGTTTTTTCATCTAGATCAGAGATTCTAGACCAAGCTTCCTTAAAACTTTCCTCAATTCCTTGTTTAAAAGTAAAAATCATTTCCTCGGGTGACATAGTGACAGGAGCAAGACTAGACATAATGAGATAGGAACTAATTCTTTTTTGTGTTTTTGAAATAAGAAAGCAAACAAGTAAAACTATTTTTTTGTGTGTTTTTTGAAGAACAAAACAAGCAAAGAAAGCAAAAAGAAACTAAGCAAAACAAAAACAACAAAGTAAAGAGATTGGTTATGAGGGACTCCCCTTGTGAAGATGTCCTTGACTCCCCGGCAACGGCGCCAGAAAAGATCTTGATGCGCTCTACTTTCGACGTAGAGCTCGTTGGGAACCCCAAGAGGAAGGTATGATGAGCACAATAGTAAGTTTTCCCTCAGTTATGAAACCAAGGTTTAATCAAACCAGTAGGAGCAAGGAAACACCCCAAAGGTGTTGCTAGCTGAGCTTTGGCAGGGCGCACTACCAGTGCTAGTAGCAACGTGGAGACCTGCACAACACAACCATAGAACTTTGTCCCCAACTTGCGATGAGGTTGTCAATCTCACCGTGTTTTGCGGAAAACAAAGGATTAAACGTATCGAATGGAAAGAAGTAAAACTTTGCAGAAAGTAAACACTAAGCAGAAACAATTTATAGATTGTATGTAAAGAAAAAGGACCGGGATCCATAGTTCACTAGAGGTGGCTCTCCTTAGATAAATAACATGCTGGGTGAACAAATTACAGCGGGGCAATTGACAAACACCGAGAAAGCAATACATGCATATACTAATCATCTTGACTCCTTTGAGACTTGATTGGGCATTACAACATAATACATAGACCGCCATCCAACTGCATCTATGACTAATAATCCACCTTCAGGTTATCATTCGAACCCCCTCCAGTATTAAGTTGCAAGCAACAGATTATTGCTTTACGAACTGCGTGTAAAGTAAACAATACGATCATCCTATGAACAAAGGATTGTTGTTTTCTCCCTAGTAGCAACAGCACATCTAGTACCTTAGAGATTTCTGTCACTTCCCCGGATTACCAGAGGCATGAACCCACTATCGAGCACACTATCGAGCATAAATACTAACTCTTGGAGTTGCTAGCATCTACTTGGCCAAGATAGGTACTAACTCCGCAAAGCATGCAAGATCTCAAATAATGAAGACATGATAGAATCAATAATCAATCTGAAATAGCATCTCAATATCCATCAGATCCCCACAAACACAACATGTATGGATTACAAATAGATGATCTTGATCATGAACGGAGCTCACAAGATCTAAACATGAAAGCACAAAGGAGGAGAAACCAGCCATTTAGCTACTACATGGATCCGTAGTCCAAGGATGAACTACTCACGCATCACACCAGAGGCTTGCATGGTGATGAAGAAGGCCTACAGGGTGAATTCCCCTCTCCGGCAGGGTGCCGGGAAGAGCTTCACATCCCTCCCGATCTAGGAATGGAGATGACGGCGGCTACAGACTCTTTCGTGGATTTTTGATCGGGTACTTAGGGTTTTCGTCCCGAGGGAAATATATAGGCGGAAGGAGAGGCCGAGGGGGTGCCGGGAGCCACCACACCACCCCCTAGCACGGGCTAGGCCTGGCCGCGCGGCCAGGTGGTGTGGCCGGCCCCTGGCCCCTCTCCGTCTCGTATTCTGGCACTTGATCCCTTCCGGAAAAATAGGCACTTTGGCTTTTGTCCCGTCCAATTCCAAGAATATTCATTTTCTGACTTTCCTGGAACCAAAAACAGCAGAAAACAGGTAGCTGGCACTGTGGCTCTTGTTAATAGGTTAGTTCAAGAAATCTTATGAAAAGTACTCCAAAGTTGGAACAAAACACAAGAAAGTGGATAAAACCAAGCATGGAACATCAAAAATTATAGATACATTTGCAATGTATCAAGCATCTAGTGGGTTTTCAGCTTGGTTAAAGATTGGAGGATTGGTATTCTGTAAGTTTTTGAGTTTGGATCCATGGTGATCCTGGTTTCCATGCCCTTGGTTGTTGAGAGCCATCTGGGCGATCTGTTGCAATTTTGCTAGATTAGCTTGGCGCTCTACCCTGCTTGCTTCTCTGTCTGCGATGAGATTCTGCAAGATCTGCAGCATTGGGTCTTGCGATGAGGTGCTCCCTCCTTGGTTTCCACGAGTCATCTGAAGATTGAGGTAGATAAAGGGGTAAGAGGGAAAGTTCTAAGGTTCATGGTTTTGGTTTCAAGACTAAAACGTTGAGTTTGACTCGGGTTTTGCGACTAACTTCATTTCATTCATGCAAACAAGCACACGGTACAAACACACACACACCACAACAAGGAAAACATATGGTTTTAAGAACCATTCTGCAAGCTACGATACAGTGGGACCGATACATCTCATGCTATGACAGTGCTCTAGTGCATCTACTCATCATTGATGAAGTCAGAGTCCTCATCGTCACTTTAGAAGTCCACGGCATCCTCCTCCAGAAAGTCATCGTCATTGCTGAGGTAAGAATCCATGTCTCACTGGATGTCTTCACCCTCCTCTTCTTCCTCCTTTGCTGCAAGCTGAGCTTCTTGCTCCTTGACGGTCTTCTCGAGGTCGGCCACCTTTTTGCAAAGACGAGCGATGGTGCAATCCTTCTTATCGCGCTGGAGGCGAAGAGACTGACGGTCCTTGACTAGCAGTGAGAAAGTGTGGGCCTTCTGGGCGGCAATGGCATGGTTGTGGTTGGCAAACTCCCTAGCATTGTCCAATTCCTTCTGGCGATCGTATAGTAGGAAGTCAAGGTTCTCCACTTGACGCTTCAACTCCGGGTGACTTGGCATCTCCATTGGCTTTCCCATGAAGTCATGTCTTGCATAGTGAGCAAAACGGGTTCCCTGGAGTTGGTTGACACTAAGGGCACACAGACGTGCAAGAGCTTCATGCATTGCCCTGGCTAATCCATCTAGCCAGTTGTTCTCTCTCACGGAGAAGTGGATTCTCCCGGACGTTGGTGCTTCGGTGCTTCCTCTAAGATCAGCGGTGACTAGCCACTGTAAATCTCCTCCTGGGGGTCCTGGAAGTTGAGCTCCAAGAAACTCCGGATGTGAGCGTCCCAGTAACTCCAACAGTGAATCTAGGTCCCTCTCGAAGATCAGCTGACCTCCATTTCCCAACTGGTAGAACTTGCTGAACTGAGTCTCCATCTACAAAAATTAAGGATGAGGAAATTAGTGAAGTGATCAAGTGTGTCAAATTTTAAGTAGTAATGTAAGAATTTGAGGAATATGAATTTTTGAGAAAGAATGAATTCCCAAGGATAAGAGAGGAAATAGTTTTTCATAAATACTCACTTTGGTTTTGAAACTAAGTTTTTGTTCGGACGTCCATTCTAACTAGGGTCTCCTATGGTCAGGATGGCTCTGATACCAACTTGTCAACACCCGGATTTTTAATCCTAGATGCCTGTTATGTCATTCATCGCAATCCCAGGATTACCATTTTTGCGAGACATAACAGATTGGATATCACAGTACCTCATCCATTACAAACCTTACATAAGGTCTTACACAAATAAGGATCTCATGATCCAGTCTTAATACAACAAGCAGTGGAATAAAAGATAAGCGTAGCGGTGGGGTCCATCTTCAGGGGCACAGGCAATACTGACGAAGACAGATAGTCCTAGTTATCATAGCCGTCCTGCTGGCCATCATCTTGGTAGTCTCCTTCATAGTCTGGCCATGAGAATAGCCAGGGACAAAAGCCATGAGTACTCTTTAAGTACTCGCAAACTACCACTAACAAGTAGTATAGTTCTAATGTAAAGTACTAACTCTAAGTTTAACTATACAGTTAAGTTTGAAACCTAAGCTGAGTTCAGAAACAAGGAAAGATAAAATAAAGTTCTAAAATCACTTAAGTTGGGAAGCTAGTGTCATAAACACAACCCTGTTGTGGTTAAGTCAAGATTCATCATTCATTTCATAAGTTATTTCGAAAACATCTGACAACGAAACAGTATGGCCACTCGAACTGTCCATAACCGCGGACGCGGATATTCGAATAGTTTGACACTCTGCAGAGGTGGTACACTTTCACCACAGGATTCGATACATCTGTCAGGGATAACCCTGAATCATCATACTTAGTATGTAGATAATCAAACATAACCTTTCCTTTACACACCCTAGTATAAGCACCTCTCCTATGAGCATGGCCTCCCAACCATGACCATCTGTCATCTTGGGCACTACATAGGTGGACAACATTGAGAGGTAGCCTCAGCTCAAACCTCCCTGCAAGGGAACTAATACTAATGCATATAAATTTCCGGCTATGCCTTACCCAATTCAGGTATTGTGGTTGTATGGTAAATTTGGAATGGTATCGCATCTGAATCCAACCATCCGTTTTTGTAAAAAGGGTTAAGGCTCATACCTCAACATTTTCATCATCATAAACCATTTGTGTTTCTCAACACATGTCAAAACATCTCAATAGAATGACTCATCATTCCAAGGTTTTCATAATTCATTTTCACCAAGTGTTCCCATCTAAAGTGACTCAAGTTTATATCTACTCTAACTACTAAGTTAAGAGTGTTCACTAAGGTGGAAAGATGGGATCAATCTCATGCCATGGAATGACATCTAAAGTTATCTAACTAGGTCAAGTTTTATACCCTTTATGCTACCTTCAAAACAAGTAAAGGACTTTGGTAAAGTAAAGGAAGTAAAGCTTGGAAAATAATACTTGGGATAAGTAATAGTCAAAGTGGTATAACTAAGCATGTCCTAAGCATCTTTGCTTGGGTTATCTAGATTTCAAGGGTTAGCTTGCATTGTTAATGGTGGCTTGCTAGTATAATAATTGCAAGTGTTAGCTTGCTAATAATAGCTTGCCTTGGTTGGTGCAGTGGTTGAAATTTTCTTCTTCCTCTTCTTGGTAGCACTACTCCTCCTCGAAAGCTTGGTCGGTACTATCGTTTATAAATACATACGGAGTACACAATCACCAAACAATGCTTAACTATTCTACTTAGCACTCTAAGGCACACATTGGATGATCTATTATCATCATAAGCATCACAAGGTTTTATTACTAGTTTCATTCTTTTTATTTAAGAAAAGTAATTTCTACTCATTGAAAATTAACTAAGATTTAATATTCACCAATTAAAATACGGGATCATGTGGACACATGGCATCACCACATATTCTAACATGTGGGAATGTGATTTAAGGGTTGGATGACAATTACTTTGGTTTAAGTTTAATATTTAATGATTTAAAGTGGCTAGAAATGCCTATATAGCATTATTTTGGTACTAGTCCAAAGTCACTGCATGTAAACCTTAATATTATTACATATTCAGATAGGTATGGTTAAATGTGATTTTTGAAAGTTGGAATCAACTCAAAGGCTACCATGGTTGATTTTATAAAAATGTTTGAATGTGCAAAAGCTTCTGTCTTATTATTTTTACTAGGAGAGATCTCTAACTCTAATTGAATTATATCCAACGCGATTGGATAGATCTTTTCAGTAGCTTTCTAACAAAATTGGAATCACTCCATTTGGATTTGTAAATCTCTCTGAATTGATTTTCAAACTAAGGGACAGAACTAGGTTCAAACTAAATTGGAAAAATCTAGATTTGAATTAAATGGGTCGCGCGGGAAAGCTAACGGGCCGGCCCTGTGGCACTCCGCGGCGCGGGGCACAGTTGACAGGGGGTCCACCGTCAGCGGCTCTTTACACGCGAAGCGGTACCGGGCGATGTGGGCCGTTAGATTAGAAATAGGATCTACGGCTGGGGCTCGTCGTCGACGACGGACAGGTCGCCGGCGAGGTCTAACCCTAGCGGCTTGGTGGGGGTGCTCAGGGGGCATACCAGGGCTCCAGCTATGGCGGCGATGGGGGCGATCGAACTGGTGGACGACGGCGAACTCAGGGGTGGTCGCGGCAGCTCCTGGGGTGGTCGCAATCAACGGGGCCCTTTCTCCTCCAGTAGCGACCAGCTCCGGTGGAATTCCGGCGACTACGAGCTCGAGCGGCTCCAGGGAGAAGTGGGGAATGATCAGTGGCGAGAGGGGAGGTGAGTGGTGTGCAGAATAAGGCTGGGGCTGGCCTCCTTATATAGGCTCGACGACGGGACAGCGCGGCGTGGCCAGGCGGCGGTGGCGACATGGCTACGGGCTGCTAGCGGCATGGCTGCGAGCGGCGATCGATGCGCGGTCTCCTGGGGGTGCTCTATGGTGTAATGGCGCTGCTAGGGATGGTGGCAAACGGTCAGGCGGTGCTCATGCTCTGAGCGGCAGAGGCGGCGTTTGACACGGCGTGTGGTAGCTGCGGGTCAAATGGCGGTGAACGGGCATGTCCGGGCGGTTCCTAGGGTTGTGGCAAAGCGGTGAGCGCGGGCTACGGTCAAGGCGAGGCGTGTGCACCCTTGTCGGGCACGGCGCTCTGGTGCGTGCTCGGCATGGTGCAGACGCTCTGGGCGCGGCGCTCTGCGAGTGGTCCACGGCTCGGCTCTGCTCGGGGAGGGGACAGAGGGCTGTGGTGTGGTCTGGTCTAGCTCCTAGACATGGCGAGAGAGAGAGGGGCGGTCGGCTGCGAGCTATCCATGCTCGACCGGCGAGCATGGTGCTCAGGTGGCGCGGCACTGCTGCTAGGGACTAGGGGATGGGGTGATAATGGCTTGGTTAGATCAAATGGAGACATAGGGAGTAATTTGAGGTCAAATGGGTGGCAAAACCCTATAGAAACAGTGAGCTAAAACTAGAGTGTGAATCCTGCCTGCCAAGTGTTTGTGATAATGGACGAAAGAAATTTAGTTTTGAATTTTGAAAAGATTTTTGGTGGGTGTGTTAGTCATAAGCTTGATCATCTGTGGTTCCTTGGGTTTTGAAAATGGAGCTCATTTGAGTGGTTTTTGAATAAGTGTGATCTTCCCATATGAACTACATTCAATTTTCAAAAGCCATTTAAAATTAGTGTTTGAAAGTTTTTGGCAGATCACAAAGTGGGCCTTGGTACATCATTACATGTACTAGCAAGGGGTGCAAAGATCCACATTTGTCTCTGTTAAGAATTGAGTCCTAGGAATTGCCAAAGTAGATATGTTGATTAAAATGGCACAAATGACCATTTCTTTCTTTTATTCATTTTGATTTGTTTTTCTTTGGGATTTGTTTGGGAATGATTTAGATGATGTTTATTTCACCTAAGAATCATTTTACAAGCAATGGATCACTTAATCAAGGCAATTCAAAACAACTCCTAATTTAAATGCACACACATATGAATGCTTTAATAATTTTAATTGGAAAAGTTTTTTGTTAACCCTATATTTGATGATTTGGATCTTAATAACCTTGGATTAAAGTTTTGGGATGTTACACCGGGCCTGTATCTGGCTCCCTAGGAAAACTCTATGTGTCCCCCCTTGAGTGTGGCCCGGAGTCGAGCTTCCCCCCGGAGACTCCGGTGCAGAGGCCCGGAGACTCTGGGCACGTCTCTGGCCAAGTCTCCGGGGTTCACCGAGATGCATTCAGTACACCCCCTGGAGTACAGACCGGAGTCTTGTGCCACCCCTGGAGACTCCGGGGTTAGTGAAATGCAATGGTTCTAATTTGGGGGGCTCTAAATACCCCTTCTTCCCCAAGTGCAAGATGCGGCTTCTACTCTCTCTGCTCCATTGTTGTTGAGCTCCAACCTCCTAGATCTCCCTCCCTAGCCACTAGAACTTGATGCCCCTTGGGTAATCAAGGGAGGAGACCTAGACCTAACTTTCCACCAAAGGTATTTGTGTTTCCCCACTATTTGTGTAAGAAGTTGTTGCTCTAGGGTTTGAGGAAACCCTAACTTGAAGAAGTCGCCCTCCATAGCTCATCCTCATGTGTAAGAGCTTCGGGGTCGTCTTGGGAGCCTCCAATTCAGTTGTGGAGACGTGCCCCACGGTTTTGTACAAGGTTTCGGTCACCGCCTTCAAGGCCACCGTATAGTTGATCGTGTGCTTTCCGTGAGGCGGTTGCGCGGGGGAATAGGGTGAGGCCTTTTGTGGTGCTAGTGGTCCTAGTACCACTCACCCCTCCAACGGAGACGTACTTCCCCTCAAAAGAAAGGAACTTTGGGAAAACATCTCCGTGTCTTCTATCAGTTATTTCTATCCTTACTCTCCATTATTGTTGTTTTCTTGCTTGCTTGTCATATATGTTCTCTCACCTGGTTGCATATCTAGAGAACTTACTTTGTGTCAAGCCTTAATTCAAAAAGAAGCTAAAAATTGAGAACGCACATTCACCCCCCCCCCCTCCTCTAGTCGCTTATACCGATCTTTCAAAATAGAATAAGCAACTTAGGATAAAGTAGGAATCAACTTAAGCTAAAGTGACTTTTGAACTTAATTAATGGGATAAAAACTTACGATAAAGTGACCAGAAGGAAGATCTTGAGAGTGCCCTAACTGTTTCAACATGAGTTGTATCTGAAATATCTTTTATTGTTGGGATTCTTGGTTGGGTTGTTCCAGTCATAGGTGTCGTGTTTTAAGTACAAACCTATATAAAAAGATACTTCAAAAAATGAGAGTAAAACTGAAAACAATCTAAGATATCTAATTAACTTAACTAAACGACACATGTAACTTAACTATATTGGAGGGACAACTTCATGAATAAACCCAAGTCTTTAGAAAAAACATGAGGCGGAACAGCCTAAGATGCCTAATCAAACATATTTAAGTAGTAGAAACAACATAAGTATATTGGAAAAAACAACTCCCACTACGTCCATGGATATGCGGAAAACCCAAAACTTACATAAGGGATCATTATGTAACTTAGACTAAGATGCCTAATCAACTTAATTAAGTGGTACAAACAACTTTAGAATGTAAGAAAAACAACCTATATGGGTTTGAACAACAACTATGTAGCACCTAAGCTGCAACCTAGTAATCCTTACGCATGAACTTAGATTTAAAAATTCCCCCAGTGACATGAGGAATATCATGCAAAAGAAAACAAACAATCGCAGTAAACCTATAGGTGTTTTGAGAACCAACTATGTAGAACCTAAGCAACAACCTAGAAAATGGGATAAGAGACTAATTAATTCAAAGATTTTCCTGGTGAAACATGACAAAAATAACACTTCACCATGGATAGGCATGAAAAACAACTTAAGAGGGATAGTAAGCAACTTAAGAGGGATAGTAAGCAACTTAATGAAGTAGTATACACAACTTATTAAGTAGGATGATTTCTTGGTGAACCAGGACACAAAATACTACCACCCAAATGTCCTTTGTTGGTGCAAACAACTACAATACCCCCTATAAACCAATGATAACCCGAGTCACTAATCTCTAAACCGACCCATAATTACTACAAATTCTAAACAAACATAAGCTTCAAACCTCTGGTAGATGAAAATATGTGTGTATCTACAAAAACAACCTGCTTCATAGGGTATAATACAACTTCCTTAGGTAGAGGCAAGTAATTTGATTAGATAGGTAAAAGTAATTTATCATCTGACCCATCTCCTAAAAACCACAAGTAGTGTTCACACAACTTTGCATGTTCTGATACACCTATTTTCAAAAGGCAACCTCTGATTCATACAAATTTGCATGTTCCTTTTGCTGCATGTGTTCTTCATCCAGTGAGCACATGAGAGTTTATTTTAAAACTAAAGCTAGATGCTTAACTGACTAGCAGAACTGACAAGCTACTGAATTCATATATTGGTTGAAGAACCGATGGTGAACGTCTAATGCAATAACTAAATACATCACCGCCAAACGCTTCGTTGTTTTAACCGAAACAACACAAAACTGAGATTTAGGAAAACTGCAGTAATTGTAGCCTAGGTATTGAAATACTGCTGTTTTAGAATACTTTCGTTTTGAGAAAGCTGAGCTGGCAAACTGCAAACAGATGACTGAAAAATATAATAGATAGATACAACCAATCTTTTATCTTCTATATCTAAATATAAATAGGAGTCCTCCATTATCTTATTTCTCTCAACTATACACATCATAGATATCTAATTGGTCCACATCATTTAGCTATCCACGTTTCATTTTTTCCCGAGTGGTCTCCCTTGTCTGTTGCGACTCATGCTTTTCACCCTTCATCTTCTCCACTCACACTATACATTAGTGAATGGATGGGTAGTATTGGAAACTGAACAATTAATAGCCCCGTCCATTCCGTCTGTCCCATTCCCTTCTAATCACCGGTTGTCTATTAATCTCTTCATCTACTCAAATTCTTCTACCCCTCTATATATATGAATACAACTTCTGATCAATCTCTCCATGCTCTAGACAGTGCTGTCATCGGTGCTGCACCAAGACACACCATACTGCCTATCCAGCCACGAGCTATCCTCTCCATGCTCTAGACAGTGCTGACATCAGAAAATCTGCAAATCCTTTGCATGTACAGTATATATGCTATGACTCGATTCCTTGATGTGCCGTTTGTCTTCGCCCCTTGGGGAAGTTCAACGAACAGGTTTGCTCCTGGAGGATTATTCGATAAATTGATAGGATTCAGCACCAACTGCCAAGGTGTAACTTTAGTTATGAAAATATCTCTCTTTAAAAATTTGTAGGCTCAGCAATAATTTTCGTTTGGTAAGCATAATCCTCTGGGTTTCAGAAACTCTTCTATTTTCCGTCTGCAGATCAACTTTGATATTCATTCGTGGGTACTTCTCATTATCTTTACATGGCCACACTCCCTCTCTTGCCGATTTTTTCTTTGGCTGGAAACATTTTTTATTTGATTTAATTGCAGGGAAGGGCATATACATTAGATAAGTATCTTGCTGTGTTTTTCCTCAAACCTGCATTAGGCATATCTGCGAGCTACTTATGGCCTCAGAGAGGAAAAAATCACCACAAAGGAAAGACGAACACCAAGGAGCGATAGGAAACCATGCGCGCTGATTATCGAGAAGGAGGTCGCAAACCATGCGCGCCGATTGACCCTCTTTTTTGACATCGATCCATCTGGCTATCGTCTGATTCAGTCAAGACAATGAGAGTTTGGTTGTAGTAAGGAGTAGACATCCAACGGGTGGGCTGAGAGGCCAGCCGTCCGGAACGCAGCACAGATCTCACGTGGGTCTTGGGAGACATGGTGGCATGGTGCTGAGATATGTTCCGTTTTAAAGCCATGGTGTGCTCTTCGGACCCAAAGGTTACACCATCTTTTATTTTCCCTGATTAATTAAAATTTCTCAGACATATGCCTCTTACAGTCCAGACATGAGACATATTTAGCCGATGGCACTCCGACCTATCCCATGGCTTCCAGATTTCAGTTGCACGGTTCCCTCAGCCAGTTGATAAAGGGCTCCTCACTGTGCTTCAGTTTCATTTCCTTGATAAAGGACGCTGCTTGCAGCGATAGTCGTTCATTTTGGAATGCAGCCGGAGCTGATGAAAGCAGATGGCCACTCGAGCAGTCGAGCTTCCAACCCAAAAGCCTCGAAGTCAATACCCATCTCAGGTATTTCATTCCCCATCAAGATGTGTGCGTGTTATGAAAAGCTACAGAGCTGATGCCACTACAGGAATGGACGGCTACGCCGACGGCTAAACGTCGGGGCCGTCGGCGTAGATCGCGATCAGACCAGCCGCCCCAAGCAGCCGTCAGCGTAGAATTGCAGTCGGCGTAGGAAAGCTACGTCGACGGCTGTCCTCGGCGTAGCTATTTTTCCTTTTACTTTATAAATCTTTGAAAAATCATAACTAAATCATTTAAATTAAGAAAAATACAAATAATAATTAAAATTTGTAAAAGAATAAGATCTATCCATCTACACTTAAATATTACACATTAGTAAATAAAAATTAAGTGAAATATAAAACATTACATATAGTTTGAAACGGGTATAAAAAATCCAAAAATGATCCGAACAATGCGAAAGCTTCGCGTAGTGTCATATTATGTAAATAGTTGCAAGGAAAAATAAAAAACTTGATATATTGATTATCTCTCAAAAAACCTTCACAAAATGACCTATCTAATTCGAGGTTTCCAGGCTTTCGGGTCAAATGACCAATGTTATGGCTAGAATCAAGGCATAGTTTATGATAATGTGTCTATATTGTGCATGCATGTGTATCATGGGATGGCAAACAATATTACAGGAGGAAGTTTTCCTATTCGTCACACCAAAAAACCATTTTTCATTTTCTGAGCGCAAAAAATGGGGGTTTTGTGAAGCAATCACTAAATGGATAATTCAAAATGCTACCACCCCATTTTTAAAAATACTAGACCATCTTATATGGACAATGTCCCAACAGGGGGATCTCAAACATTTTCGTCCATCCCTGATGAAAAAGACAAATTTCTGTCGAATCGATAGGAAGTGGGTCAGATATGAA
The DNA here is from genome assembly GCA_916181665.1 of Avena sativa. Classification (NCBI taxonomy): domain Eukaryota; kingdom Viridiplantae; phylum Streptophyta; class Magnoliopsida; order Poales; family Poaceae; genus Avena; species Avena sativa. The sequence goes on along the minus strand of OV702289.1, from coordinate 154,401,088 downwards.
CTACAAGTACATGATCTGATGCTCATGATTTTTTACAAAAATATTTTTTAGGTTCACAATATGTTATTTCATCAGAGATCCACTTCAAGTTTAGCGAGGCTCAGCCCCGAGCTAAGAATCTTCATGCCCGTCGTTCGACAAAGTTTGACGATAGTTTGAAACGGGCATAAAAAATTCAAAAACGATCCAAACAATACGAAACCTTCACATGGTGTCATATTATGTGACATAGTTGCAAGGAAAAATATAAAACTTGGTATATTGATTATGTCTCAAAAAAACCTTCACAAAATGACCTATCTCACTCGAGGTTTTCTAGCTTTCGGTTCAAATAACCAATGTTATGGCTAGAATCAAGGCATAGTTTCTGATAATGTGCCCCATATTGTACATGCATATGCATCATGGACTGGCAAATAATGTTGCAGGAAGAAGTTTTCCTATTCGTCGCACCAAAAAAGCCATTTTTCATTTTCTGAGCGCAAAAAACGGGAGGTTTTGTGAAGCAACCACCAATGAATAATTCAAAATGCTACTACCCCATTTAAAAAAAATACTAGATCACCTTACATGGACAATATCCTAACAGGAGAATCTCAAACATTTCCGTCCATCTCTGATGAAAAAGACAAATTTCTGCCGAATCGATAGGAAGTGGGTCAGATATGAACTACAGGTACATGATCTGATGCTCATGATTTTTTACAAAAATAATTTTTAGGTTCACAATATGCTATTTCAAGGGATATCCACTTCAAGTTTAGCGAGGCTCAGCCCCGAGCTAAGAATCTTCATGCCCGCCGTTCGACAAAGTTTGACGATAGTTTGAAACGGGCATAAAAAATTCAAAAACGATCCAAACAATGCAAAACCTTCATGTGTTGTTATATTATGTGACATAGTTGCAAGGAAAAATAAAAAAAACTTGGTATATTGATTATCTCTCAAAAAACCTTCACAAAATGACCTATCTAATTCGAGGTTTCCAGACTTTCGGGTCAAATGACCAATATTATGGCTAGAATCAAGGCATATTTTCTGATAATGTGCTCATATTGTGCATGCATGTGCATCATGGGATGGCAAACAATGTTGCAGGAGGAAGTTTTCCTATTCGTTGCACCAAAAAGCCATTTTCCATTTTCTGAGCGCAAAAAAGGAGGGTTTTGTGAAGCAACCACCAAATGGATAATTCAAAATTCTACCACCCCATTTTAAAAAAATACTATACCACCTTACATAGATAATGTCCCAATAGAGGGATCTCAAACATTTCCGTCCATCTCTGATGAAAAAGACAATTTTTTGTCGAATCGGTAGGAAGTGGGTCAAATATGAACTACAGGTATATGATATGATGCTCATAATTTTTTACAAAAATAATTTTTAGGTTCACAATATGCTATTTCATGAGAGATCCACTTCAATTTTAGCGAGGCTCAGCCCCGAGCAAAGAATCTTCATGCCCGCCGTTCGACAAAGTTTAACGATAGTTTGAAACGGGCATAAAAAATTCAAAAAAAGATCCAAACAATGTAAAACCTTCACGTGGTGTCATATTATGTGACATAGTTGGAAGGAAAAATATCAAATTTGGTATATTGATTATGTCTCAAAGAAACCTTCACAAAATGACCTATCTCATTCGAGGTTTCATGGCTTTCGGATCAAATAACCAATGTTATGGCTAGAATCAAGGTATAGTTTGTGATAATATGCTCATATTATGCATACATGTGTATCATGGGATGACGAACAATATTGCAGGAGGAAGTTTTCCTATTTGTCGTACCAAAAAGCCATTTTCTATTTTCCGAGCACAAAAAATGGGGATTTTGTGAAGCAACCACGAAATGACTAATTCACGGCATAGTTTGTGATAAGTTCATATGGATATCATATTTGGATTCCTCTTATTTTTCTAATCAATTTAGACATATTATTTATCGAATTCTGATTTACGGATTTAAGGTATTAATTATTCCATATTAAATAGAAAAATACAAAAAATTAATCATTATATTTTTATTGGAATTCAATAATATTTTTACTTAATTTTTTTTTGTAATTTCAAAAAATAAAAACGTGTGACATGATGATATAAGAGTTAATAGGATTGATATCATAGTATTGACAACAAGCCACAAATTGCTTCGCGGAAAGTGATTTTGAAGGAACGGCAAAGTTAAGCATGCTGGGGTTGGAGTAGTGAGGATGGGTGATCAATCAGAAAGTTTTACCAAGACTGCAGTTTAATCAAAGATTAAGTGTAGTTAGTGTTAAAGATGTTCCAAGTGGGAGATTAACGAGTCAAACAATTCAAAGATTAAAAAACTGAAAAAAAATTGGAAAAAGAAATTTGAAAAAAAAAAGAAATTATTTTTACAGTCGGACGTTAGGCTACGCCGATGGGGGCTACGCCGAAGGCAGCCCTCGGCGTAGCTCCTACACCGATGGCTTTTCGATATGCCGACGGCCTCCGTGGCTCCGCCGAGGGAGGTTTTTGCCGAGGAGCTACGCCGAGGGCAGCCGGCGGCTATATGGGCTACACCGACGGCTTTTGGCCCTCGGCTTACCTATCCATTCCTGTAGTGTGCTTAAACTTGTCGTCTAATATTTCCATCCATTGTGTAGTCTTTTTCATCTTGATTGATTTCGACAAACATAGGAAGGTACTCGTGATATATAATATTGAATATGAACACCAGGGTGGAGGGCTTGAACTCTCTCCTCCCCGCGTCGCCTCCCCGAGTGAGGCGACCGGGGGCTTCCTCCCCGCCTCTCTCAAGCACCGCCCCTCCTCCCAACCTCCCCGCCGCCCGTCGGCAACTGCCGTCGGGCCTTGCCTGCGTGAGTCCACGGTGCTGGCGGCGGTGGCCACACCCTTCCCCACGCGCACTGAGCCCCGACCCGGGCGGGAGCGGCCGGTGGCGGTGCGGCTCGGCTCACAGAGATCTAGTGGCGGCGTGGCTGGCCCCGGGTGGCCACGAGACGATGGTGCTGCTCCCTTGGCAGCAGAACACGGCGATGACACGCGAGCGGCAGTTGGAGCCCGCTCTACCCAGATCTGGGCCCGTTTGGGCCCCATCTGGGTTGGTCGGGGCTGCTGCATTGCAGGAGTCGGTGCTTCCTGGAGATGGACCCTGGGCAGTGGTGGGACATGGTCGGTGGTGGTGCTGCTGCGCGCCTTCTGCAGCGTGGCGGCGGGGGCTTTGCAGGCCCATCTAGGCCCAACGGGATCGCCAGGCCTAGTAGGCCCCTGCTGCCACGTCCGGTCGGTTACCGTGAAAACGGTGGAAGCTGTTTGCTCCGTGCCAATGTTGTTGCCCCGAGTCCTGATCCGCTGTTCTCCGTATCATAGGCCTCGGGTCGGTGTTCACAGTGCGACGATGATGGTGGCGTCAAGACCGTGGTGGTGCGTGTTGGTGAGTGGAGTGGATGGATGGAAGCCTACGGAGGTAGAGGTTCTTCGTTGGTCAGAGATATCCATGTCGGTCTTCCGGCACCGATGGGGCGACGCCTACGGGTATAAGGTATCGTCTTTCCTTCTTGGGGGTGTCGGGTGTACCCCCTTCCCTCTCACCTCCGTGTATGGGGGAAACCCCAGGACATGTCCGAGTAACATCGTCGTCATTGTCGCAGTCCTTGCTGAAGGTGTTGGTTGATACACGGTATTTCGAAGGTTTAGGAATGTAGTGGGGCATCGTCAAGGGCGCAGCGGTGGCAAGTCATCCTCGTTTAGTCGCTCTGCCATTGTTAGCATTGTTTTCTCTTTTATTTCTCTCTTTTTAGTTTGGGCTCGACTGTGTTGAGATCCCAACAAATGTATCACTGTATCGGTTGATTGCTATATTAATATAGCGGGACGAATTCCTATTTCGAAGAATATGAACACCAAGGCTAAGCTGCTCCTCTCGACGCCTGGTCAGTTAAGTGTATTTAATACTGCTTCTTAAACAAATATTATATATGTGCTTGAACAGTATGGCGTCGGTGTACATTTGTTACCATATGCAGGCATGCAGCCGCACCAGATTGAGGGTGTGTCTTTTTCACTGGAAAATGTTCAATACATTGTATTCATGTATTCTTTTTTTAGTACCTCCTAGCTTTGGGCCTTGACATCTAATGCCCCCCCCCCACCCCATGTTTTTTTCCTTTTTCTTATTTATTTCAGATTGGTACATGTGGGGAAGAACACTCGTACAAAATCTAACTCAAGAAGGTAATTCAATTTTTTGAAGTTTAGTGACTGTTTTATTTTCTGATCTTTCACTTCCCAAACTTACCTCCGAGTGATTCTTCACATCTCTATTTAGTTCGTATCATACTGACGTGTTCTTTTGTTATGTGCAGTTCTCTTATAGGGCGCTGGACCAGAGAGAGTAACCACAAGATAATGATAACTAGTTGCCCAATTTCTGTTATGGTCAGAAAATAATGGGTGCGAACAGTATAAGATTGTTTTCTAATAGGTTTACAGAATATTGAGGGTTGTATTAGCTGATATTTTGCGCATTTCTATTGTTCATTCTTAATGTTGGTTATGGAATTTTAAACTCACTTTGTAAGAGATCAATTCTTTGAGTTTTTAATCAACCATGTGTGGTAGATTAGTTAATTTAGTTAGAAAGAAATCCTCATATAGAATTTCAGTTGTATCAGATTGTCATCGGCTTATGTATGTACAACATAGATTTTCATATAATTAGCTATAGCTGCTTATAAATACTCTTCTGATGAACATGAATTAATTTTTTTGTACTTCATGCTTCATGTTTTTTCACAAAATTACAGTAATATTTTTTGTATGATAACAATAAAATTATTCTGCGGTATATATTTCAAATCTTTTAGCCGATATCCAGTAGCAATGCGTGGGGTATCATAGAGTAGCATAAAACTTGGTCCCCCTGCCTAATGCATATATATATATATATATATATATATATGGCACCCGGTAGAGTTAGACAGTTAAAATGTTAGGCATTTGCTTTCAAATTTAATAGCAAAGAACATGTACAGTAGTTATTGATGTTGTTGTGCTACCAAAACTGCATCCATTAGGCATCTTGCATTGAAGTTGGCCAAAATTAGAAGTACTACTTATGACAGAATAAAATCACCAACCATATACAAGTAGCAACATAAACAAAACTAGGTGGACATGCGCGCTTCCTCGCGCCGCTATTTGGCAGAGTGTGGTACGTGTGTTGTACTCACAACTGATAACGCATTTTGTTTTGTTTGTGTTATCATAAATTAAATATGAGCATGTGCGGGTTTTGTGTTCTAATCGGTAGACAAATATGCCATTTACGTGTTAGACATGTGTGAAACTGAGAAATCTAACCTTAGACGCAAGAAGCAGACCCTTATTTCATATTGAAGCTTATAAACAATATAGGAGTACCAGTGTTTCTTCAAGTAAAGAAAAAGGTATATCGAGCAAACTTCAAACAAAAATACACCGAGCAATAGACCAAGTTCAGTATCACAAGAAACTAGCATGTTACATGAATAAGGTAAAAAACTAATAATGTCAAAACAAGCTAACTTATGAAGATCACAAGGTAATATCGTTCGACTGCATCAAAATCGATGCTTGCAACTATTTGGATTGCAGAGCTCCAAGAGAAGGCATAACTTTTTATTCAACATTAGAAGTGGCTATATTATTAAATGATTAGTTTAGTCAATATAGACAACCAGATTACATATATACTAATTCTATGTAGAAGTTATACTATATTCCAAATTATTCACTGGTTCAATAAAATTTAAAAGAGATGATATGGCTGAAAGTTGCCACGAATCTCTACATAAAAGCAAGATCTAATATGTAAGTTGATAATTTCTATACATCAAAATGAAAAATAGAAGTTCGGACATTTTTTTTGGATCCACTTAGTCGATGCAACCCGCTTGTTTTTTAATCATAGAGCATGCTTCAAGTCAAGAGCACTGAATTTTTGTTAACTCGTGTAGAAATTGCAGAACACGTAGAATATGTATCAATTTACACAAGCATCTCATGTATTCTCGAGATATACTAATATATTCAAATTAAAATTCAGTTGCAGAGTCTAAGAGGAGTCACAATCAGCTTATTCTGCTTTGTTTTAGAATACATACATGTTAACTGTTGAAGTGACATTAAACGCGGACGTTTCTTGCAAGGCGCGAACAATTCTCGCCCTGTTAGCACTCCAGGATTACCGTTCAGCAATTTTTCCATTCGATTACTGTAGATTCCGGGTTCTGGCCAATCGCTTTGTGTCGTGTCATCACATGCCTCGCGAGCCTTCTCCTTTTCAATTTCTTTTTTTCCCCATCCGTCCCTGATTTTTCCAGTCAAAGCGGTGAGGATGATGTGACATCTTCGCGTAGTCCCGCATAGGAGTGTCTCTACCCACACCACCCCCCTCTCTCTCACCCCCACCATCCCACGCGATCACCTCCTCCTTATCTTCCTCACCACCGGCAAAGCGTGGCGGCGAACGCGTGCGAGGTCGGAGCGATATTGAATCGGTAATGGGAAGGTTCGAGGCGGGAAGCAGAGGTGGCTGATGCTGGATGCCAAAATTGGACAGGAGACGGTGGCCTCGTGAGTGGAGGGGGCGGAGGGAGCAGAGGTGAGAGGGAGAGCTCGGGAGCGGAGGGGCCTTCTCCTTTTCAATTACTTTTTTTCCGCCATCTCTCCCTGATTTTTCTAGTAAAAGCAGTGAGGATGATACGACATCTTCGTGTAGTCCCGCATAGGAGCGTCTCTACCCACGCCGATTCCTCTCTCTCACCCCCACTGGCCCACGCGCTCACCTCCTCCTTATCTTCCTCACCAACGGCAAAACATGGCGGTGGATGGGTGCGCGAGGTCAGGGGCGATGTTAAATCGGTACTGGGAAGGTTCGAGGCATGGAAGCAAAGACGGCCGAAGCTGGATGCGGGAGCTGGACGGGAGACGGTGGCCTCATGAGTGGAGGACGGAGGGAGCGGAGGTGAGAGGGAGAGCTCGAGAGCGGAGGGGGCGGCGCACATCGCTGGGGGAGATGGAGGAGGGGCTGGGATGGGCGGGAGCTCGGGTGGAGAGGAACGGGATTGAGATGGGGGTGAGGGTGGGGGCGGACCAGCTCGTAAGATTTCTGTCAACCCCTAAAACTACATGGCTGAGATGACTCAAAGGGAAAATTATACGGCCAGAAACGTGCGCGCGGGCAGATGGCCTTAGATGGCTCGCTTTTGCTCTGGCTTAAGCTATAGAATAATGGTGAACATACCCAATGCATGGTTCCTAGCTCTAATGTGACACCCACGCTAGCATGCGGCCAGTTCATGTACCGATTCACTAAAAGACCAATAATAATCTGAAGATCAAAAACCAAAGTTCTTAGCAATGCATCACAAAAAAGATCCAGCAAAGACCGAAGTTGGTATCTGTACCTTGAGCAGCGCATCATAAGGATCCATCGATCCAAACCCAGCTCAGAACCGCCATCCTAGATGTGAAGCATGCCGAATTGTTGGTATAGCGGCGATGTTGAGCTCCAGATTCCTTCAGAGGAATCGACCTTGTGGTCGATGGAGAAGGAGAAGCTTTGCCCCAAGCCCCATCGCATGTGCCATTGCTTGTACGGGTTCATAGATGGGATCTTGGATGGTTCTTTGCTTATTGGACTCGCTCGAGCGTGTAGCCTGGTCGAGAAACATGGCGCCGACCATCTCCATCCATTCCCGTGACGGGACCTCAGGAGCATCAGGGAGCCGCAAGTGAGGAACAGAGGCACAACAGTACCTGGCACCGAGCAGTAGCGAGCTCGATGCGGCCGTGGGAAGCCGGAGGCAAGCCAAATCTTGACGCAGGAAGTTGGCGCGAGAGGGGGGATTTGTGGAATCTCGGTAACGCTTGAATTCGGGGTATCATCGGCAAGGACCAGGACGCTGGCGGAAATCCTAGGCAGTGTGAATCCTCTGCGGCAGCGGAGGTGAGGGCCACCTTTGGGGCAGGCAAGCGGCGGAGCAAAAGGAGATAGACGGGGATCCTCTGCGACGGCGGCGGCGAGGGCCACCATTGGCGTAGGCAAGCGACGGAGCGAAAGGGGATCGATGTAGAGATGCACATACCGGAGCGAGTGACCGAGGGAGCTGTCGGGACGATGAGGTGTGACACCCGTCGATTGATCCAAGTTGATCGGACGGACACATACCGAGGGCTCATTTTGACAAACTGGCCAACGTTATTAGCACTTGGGTTTAAGATTAACTCCTATCCTAAACCATGCTTATAATGCTGGATATGTTTGAGTATATCCAAATAAAAATAAGATGCAAGCGTAGTAAAATCTGAATATTCTACAATGAAAAATTAACTTAACCAGGATGCTGCGATGCCCTAATAACAGATTTATGGTTGTTTCAAAATCGTCTCTCAGAACGGCCAGCGGTGGATGATTCTGCAGTCTCTCTACAATGGCCCGCGTACTGTATGGTTTGGGATTCTCACAAGAATCCACAATATCCTGAAGAAAACAATATGGAAGAAGTGCTGCAATGACTATCCACAAACAAATTAAGCAAAGCGTCAGGTCAGGTGTTCAGACTCTGGATGACCCAAGCTCGCGGTACACGATGCGCCGGCACACCGGGCACGTCGAGTGGACGAGCAGCCACTGCCCGACGCATTGCTTGTGGAACGCGTGCCCGCACGCCGGCAGCCGCATCGTATCCTCGCCGTTCCCCAGCTCGCCCAGGCAGACGACGCATTCCTCCACGCCCGAATCAAGGTCGTCGGCGCCCTTCACTGCGCTCCTCCGCCCCCCTCTGATTGCGTGGAGCTGTGCTAGCGCGCTCGCCGGCAAACCGAAGACGGCGCCCTCGCGCTGACGGCCGGCGGCATTGTTCAAGCCTGTTTCCACGTCGTCGCCTCCGTCGTCACAACCCGCGCCCTCACGCAATGCTCTCCTCTTGCGGAGAGCGACCGTGCACACGCCCGAGGCGATCGCGAAGAAGAGGATTGTGGGAACACCGCCCAGGAGGATGACGGTAACGCTGGGGTTCCTCCGGTAGCCCACCACGGCCAGCACGCCTATGCAGATCCCGGCGAGGAAGATGGCGATGGCCTCGGCCAGCTCGATGCCCCAATGGCAGGTGGTCTGGTGGTGGGCCATGGCGCGCTCGATAGCTCGACGCAGGAAGCAGCCGCCGGCTTCAAGAATTTTAGCAGATCTGGATATCTGTTGACGGCGTGATCATAGCTATATCGGGATCCCAGCTATATCTGTAACCGCTTCAGATTTTTTAAGAGATGATCCTGGTTTGTAGATGCGATCGGGTCGCTACTTTTTTTTTCTCTGATAACCCGCATTTCTTTTAAAGAGCATATATTAATACAAGAGGATATTAATTACATCTAGCCTCTGCAACAGCGCATTGTCCTAACGGCCATACAGATGCATACAATGGAAAAAAGAAAGAAGAATTATAAAAAGCCCTACTACAATGAATCATTCATTAAAACAGCAGTACTACCACCACCAAGACATCACCAGAAGTCCAGCTTCTTCAAAAACGACGCTCCAAGAGGGAACAGTACACAAACACTGTCATCGACCGATAAAAGATCTTAGGTTTTCACTCTGAAAAAAGTCCACGCTCTCAAAACAATGCCTTCAACAAGGTCATTGACAGGCACAACCAATTAAGGCTAGACCCTGGGTTTTCACCCTGAAAAATAGGACCATGAATCTATCCTGTTTAGCCGCCCCCGCTTGCATACCACTATTCCAAGTCAAAAATCACCAAGCCAATTCCTCATCACCATCCTGACTCGAACCACCATTGTCGGTCCACTAGTAGAAACCAGGCAATTAGCCCCGGTTCGTAAGGACCTTTAGTCCCGGATTGCGAACCGGCACTGCAAAAGCGGGACTAAAGGTCCTGTCTTTAGTCCTAGTTCTGTTACGAACCGGGACTAGAGGTCCACCACGTGGCCCCACGAGCCGTGCTAGGCTGGAGGACATTTAGTTCTGGTTCGTAACGAACCGGGACTAAAGGTTCCCTGCCGCGGCAGCGTTTTGGGCCATTTGATTGCCGCGGCAGGAGATGGGGTTTTAGGATTTTGTGTTTTTCTTTTTATTTTGTGTTTTGTGTTTAATTATTTCTCATTCCGTGTTTTCATTAGAAATAAGTTTTCGTATACATACAGAACGCTAACACACAGTACTTGTACACATTAATGAAATATATAATATAATTTCTCTTACAAGCATACATGGAGTCCCAACCGGTTCCAGAGCCTGTCTATTTGATTACATGGAGATCATTACATAGATGCTTTAGGGTCTATCTAGAGAGAATTCTCCGCATGGGTCTATGACCTCGTCGACAAAAAATCCAGCAAATTCCTCTTGTATTGTAGTAGGCGGTCCTCTGGTAGGAGCGTGTCCCGCATCGCATCCAACTATAAAGAAGGAGATCGTATGAATTAGACTCAACACAACTTTTTGTAATAAAAATAAAGAATAAATATATTGTTTATTTACTCGAACATTTTCCAAGGGCTTCTCAGTAGTGATGAGAATGAACTCGCACACGTAGAATCCACATAGATTAGTCCCCCGTGACTCTGCCTCGCGCACTTTACAAGAATAGAATTCAATCAAATAATAACTCTAGCATGATAAATGCACATAAACTAGAATTAAATAGATGCGCGTACTTAGCTCGTACTACTTACCGAGACCAATTTAAAAAATAGCTCCTCACACCAGTGACCGCGGACCTTGTCCTTGAACCATGTCCAAACCCTACCAAAGCAGTAAAAATGAATGTATGAGTTAATAACTACTTGATATCCCAGAAAATAAACGAAAGAAACAGATATAGTGCGATAATGGTTGAAATTACCTCTGGAGCATATCGATAATATTGTGGTAGTCTTCAAAGTCTTTGTTTAGTGAGTCCATGATGTGAACTCTTTCCAAGTCAACTGAAATGCTTAGAAGAATCCAGTGGTACCTACGCAAGGTTTACATACGTCAGTAACTCATCATTTACACTGAACATCGAGTAAGAAAAAGTTAATGTGTACAAGAACTCACTTGCCGTCGTGGTAAGGAAATAGTATTTTATTACAGAAATGCTGGTTCGTGAGAAACTGGAGCATGTTTTGCTCGGTCTCCAGTGGCTTATCCTTTAGCACAGCTCCATTAACTCGATGTGGGTCAATGAACCCAAATCCGTTGATAACCTTTCTTTTACATTCGAGAATCTTCAATCTGCATCATTATATATAGTGTACAAAAGAATATAGTGAGTATACTTACCGGCAATGAATTGAATAAGCTAAGCTAGAGACTTAATTATATAAATAAAGTAATCACTTACAGACAATAACAACTAAAGATAGATTTGTCGAGTTCCTTTAGATTGAATAATTGAAATAATTCTGTAAATTCAATAGGGACCTCAGCTTCAGCGAAGTAATGCTCTTTTCGAACTTTCAGTATGATCCAATATCGCTCTTCTTTTGATGCTTTCATGTACCATTCATGGAATCGTCGCATTTTGGTAGCATATCCCGAAGCCTCTCAGAACTGACCAGAGGCTCCTCGTGAACAAATTTGGGTGCTACCTCAGCCTTGGGCATATGATCGCCGTGAATAATGTCATGAATAGACATATTACATTGCTCGGCCAATATCTTAGCTGTTTCCGGATCCATAGGTTCTCCCTCATATAGTTGAGGTTCGGATATGTGCACCTAGAGCGGGGGGAGAGATTGATTTGCTTGTTTCCCCAACTAGGGAACGTCTCCTTTGGTTCTTCGGCTACCACTCGATTGTTTTGCTTGTTTCCCCAGCTGGAGGACGTCCGTTCTGATGCTTCCGCTATCACTCGATTGTTTTGCTTGTTCCCCCTGCTGGGGAACCTCTTTTGTGATGCTTCCTGTACCACTTGATCTCTTCTGTTTCAGTGTCTACTGAAGACATCGTCTATAGTCATCTGGTGCATTTAACTGAGCTTGGGATGACTGCATCAGTAATTTCCTAAAGTGCTCCTTGGTTTCCGGTTTTATTTGGACCTCTGGCTCAGGTTGTTTCTTTTTAAAATGAGCATCCACTTCGGCCCGTACGACCGCATCGGTCTCCTCATCGGTCAGGTCGTAAGCCCTCTTGGGAGGAACCGGCGGTACCCTTGGGAGGGGCGACAACTGTCGCTTTGGGCGTCTGTTATCGCTCGACAGAGCTGTGCTATTCTTCCGCGTTTGGCCCTTAGTGGGTGGAGGCGGCTGCGTAGATTGAGATAGACTCGTGTTGGGGTCATGGATTGGACTTGGAGGTGGTGGCCTTTTACTGGGAGGACACAGTGCCCTTGGAGGCGGACTTGGAGGTGGACTTTTACTAGGAGGAGACAGTGGTCTTGGAGGTGATGAATTGTTTCTCGGTGGAGAAGGTGGCCTTGGTGTCGAGCCTGGAAACTTGATGTATTCTTTTTTCCAAAGAATGAAGCCACTCGTGACTTCTCCCAGTGTCGTCTCCCCTTCACCTCCAGGGATGTCAAGCTGTAGTGACTAACACATCGGTTGAACTTCATCCACACCGACACGAGCATAGCCAGCTGGAATCGGATTGCAATGGTAGGTCGCTCCCGGTGCAGAAGGTAAAGCAAAGCCGACCGCCACCTTCATGGATATGTTCTTTAGTTCAACATGCAGCTCACAACTAGTCTTCTCCTTAATTGCATCCACGGGGTACACATCCATCGTTGCATCATTACCATGGCCCTCCGTGGAAGCCACGCTGCTTTTTCGTTGCGATGGGCCGACCTTACTGTCTGGTGCAGGATCTTGCTGTCGGAGTCCTTTAAGTTCATTAAGCTCCTGCCGATGCTCCTGCAGCATGGCTTCAAACCTCATCAACCGCTCCGCATCCTCTTCTTTTTGCCGCTCTGTTTTTCTCGCTCGGCTTCTGTACGTGTCAAGGTCCTCAGGAAACCCGATAGCCCATGGACAAGAAGGTTCGAACCCTCTTGTTCGTCCAGCCTTTTTTGGATTCCCGAGAGCCTTTGTCAGCTCATCGTTCTCTCTGTCGGGAATAAACTTTCCCTCTCCAACCTCTTTTATCACTTTAATAAGTTCATTCTTGGGTGCAACAACTTCTTTGGCTGCAACAATCTCGCTTGTTTCTGGGTCACACGATGCCCCATGCTTGAGTAACCAATTTCTTGACCTCAAGGGCCAACCAGACATAGCTGGAGTGACCCCTTTAGCCGCCAGGTCGGCCTCGGCTTTATCCCACTTAGGCATGGTACTCTTGTAGCCACCTGTGCCCATATGATGGTGATATTTCTTTTTGGCTGCATTTATCTTATTCTTTTCTGACATTGCCACAGCTCGTGCCGAGTTCTTGTATTCCACAAATGCGGCCCAGTTATCCTGCTGCTTCTCTAGTGGGCTAGTGAATGGAGGAGTTTTTGTCTTCAAGACATAGTTGTGGTATAATCTTTTCTTCCATTCCTTGAATAGTTCGCCCATCTTCTTAAGAGAAAATTGCTTGACTTTCCTCGTCATTTGTTGTGTGACCTCATCAGTCTCCAATACTGGTAGGGTGAAATGTGTCATGAGAGAATTCCACATCGCATCTCTCGCTCTGTCATCTACAAAACTAGCCCCAGCTAGATCCCTTTTCTTTCCTGGCTTATTCCACTCTAGCGTGGTGATCGAGACGGTGTCTCTAACAATCACTCCGCATTGATGTATAAATGCATTCACAGATTCTTTGGGCTCCAACGGTTGACCCAGCGCAGAGACTAAGTCAATGCTGAAACGGACATCAGCGGGCAACTTTTGTGCCGAGTCTCTTGTCCTTGTAGAAGATTGGCCGGATGCGGAGGTCTAAGAGAAGAAACATTCGTCAGTACATATATACGAATCAATTAGTGCATCTATACTAGTGATCGATCGGTAGAGGCTTTATATACCTCGACGGAGTTTGTTATTATTATGGTGTCTTTACCATGGTCTCCACCATGGTCAGCACCATCGTCTCCACTCTCGTCTCCTCCAGACAAATTAAGATACTTAGAGCCATCGTAATAAGAACCCCCAGTACCCTCATCTATCATGTTGAGAAGCTCATCTTCATTCTGTCTACCGTCCATAGCTTAACTAATACAGAAAAAGAATATTGCATTAAGTAAAAGAATATTACAATTGCGACAACTCGGATACAGAAAAAAGATTTCGTACTAATAATGAAACAATTTTGCATTAAGATAAAGTACAATGATATAAAATAAAGTACATTATTAATACATCTCGCTCATAATATAAAGTACATTATTAATACATCTCGCTCATATCTCCCTCATATCAAACTAGCGAACTCGGCTGCCGCGTTCTGTGCTACGGTAGCTCTGCAGCCAGAGAAGAGGAACCATCACCGGAGAATAGCTCGGGTGAGATCCGTGAACCTGCCAAATATTGGAGAACCTAGTCTCCAAAAGATACATATATCACCGTACGTGCTCGTCCTCCTCCCTGATATGATGACGTACCACCTCCTCGGGGGTCGGCTCCCTCTGGACCGCTCCTGGACCTCGTGGACGCCACCAAAGAAGCTCCGGGTCGACGATGATAACCGGATTCCTCACCAAGGTACGAGTCCCGATAGGTAGCACCTCCCAGTGCCAATCCGGTGGAGCCCAGGCTCGGACATCCCCAGAACCGGCGGAGTCCAGTAGGCTCGGACGAGGAGGACATGGCATAACTAAATAATAGCAATAAACAATCATAAAATATAAACAGTAACTGAATCACTAAGTATTGCCCTAATAACACTAACCCTAAACCTAACACTAACTAAACTAAACCTAATTAACTAAGTATTCTAACTAACCCTAACTAACCCTAGATAAATCCAAGTCAACTAATATAGGTCGGAGGGAGTTAATTAACCTAATACTAATACTAACTAAATATTAATACTAACCTATACAATTTACCTAATACTAATACTAAATACGAGCCTAATACTAACTAAATACTAACCTAATACTAATACTAATACTAACTACTAAATACTAATACTAATACTAATACCAAATTAACCTAATACTAATACTAACTACTAAATATTAATACTAATAATAATACTAAATACGAACCTAATACTAATAGTAACCAATACTAATACTAATATATACTAAATACTAACCTAATACTAATACTAAATACTAACCTAATACTAATTAATACTAACCTGCAGGGGCGGTGGAGGGTGCGGAGGCGGCAATCCTCGACGGGCGGCGCGGGCGCTGGACGGGCGGCAACGCGGGGGACGGTGGGCGCGGGCAGGACGTTGGGCAAGTGCAGCGTACGCGGCGGCGCAGCGGACGAACGGACGACGGTGCGGTGACGGGGCAGACGGCGCGGCGGCGCGGTTCCTCCATGGGCACGGCGGCGCGGCATGTGGTGGCGATTCGACGTCGGGGAAGAAAAGGCTCTCCGGGTCGTGGCTCGACCCGGGGAGGGGGTGGGGGTGGGGTATTTATACCCCACAACCCGGGGCTAAAGGTGTTTTCGGCCCGCCGCTCTTCCCGCGCGCGTACCCCCTTTATCCCCGGTTTGTATTACAAACCAGGGCTAAAGGTGGTTTTTGGCTCCAAAAAGAAAAATGGTTTATAGTTTTCAGAAAATTATGTATTATATATCAAAAATGGTTTATGGTCATGAATCCGAGGCCAGAGTGGTAGGTGCCCCCTCCCCCGTTCCCCCGTGCACAAGCTGGGGAAGGGCTGATGATCCAGCCGCGTGCTACGAGCGACGACGATGACGATGACGATTTCGAAGACGACCCTGGAGCTGTGTACTACAGGGCTAGATATGATTATGACTAATTTTTATGTTTTAATATTAATAAATGTCTGGCCACAACAAGTTGCAATACTACCTATTGATATCGAGATAGTTCATATCCATATATATATAAGCAGATCATTAAAAATAAAGGTTTAATAATATTGTACATCACCAACATCCACACATCTCTATTGTTAGGGTTTTCTTCTAATCCATAACCATGGACCATCTTTCTTACTTAAAGAGATGCTTGGGTCATCCTTCATAGCGAAGGGCGGAATTTCATAAAACTTATCATAATCTTTTGACATGTCTGTATTATCCTCCACCCCCATGATGTTTCTTTTTCTTAAAAGAACTATGTGGCGCTTTGGCTCATCGTATGATGTATTCCTTTGCTTACCTTTCCTTTTTCTCGGTTTGGTAGACATGTCCTTCACATAAAAAACTTGAGCCACATCATTGGCTAGGACAAATGGTTCATTTCTATACGCAAGGTTGTTGAGATCCACTGTTGTCATTCCGTATTTCTTGTCTACCTCAACCCTGCCTCCTGTCAGCTTGACCCATTTGCACCGAAACAAAGGGACCTTAAAATAAGGTCCATAGTCAAGTCCCCATATCTCCTCTATGTAACCATAATATGTATCCTTTTGCCCATTCTTGTCTGTTGTATCAAATCGGACACCACTATTTTGATTGGTGCTCTTTTTATCTTGGGCGATCATGTAAAATGTATTCCCATTTATCTCGTACCCTTGGAAAGTCAATATAGTCGAAGATGGTTACCTGGCCAACAAGTACAACTGCTCTCCAAAATTTATGTCATTCATGAGATGTGTCTGCAACCAACCGCCAAAAGTCGTCATATGTTCATCTCTAATCCAGGAGCCAGGCTTCCCTAGGTTGTTGGAGTGTACAATATTCTTGTATTCCTCGATATACGGAGCCACCAAGGTGGAACTTTGCAGAACTATGTAGTGTTCTTTAGTGAGAGAATGTCCATCCATACATATCCTTGCTTTCTTTCCTAGCATGCCTTTTCCACTAAGTCTACCCTCATGCCGTGATTCAGGAACACCGATGGGCTTAAGGTCAGGAATAAAGTCAACACAAAACTCAATGACCTCCTCTGTTCCATATCCCTTTGAGATGCTTCCTTCTGACCTAGCACGGTTATGAACATATTTCTTTAAGACTCCCATGAGCCTCTTAAAGGGGAACATATTGTGTAGAAATACAGGATCGAGAATGTTAATCTCTTCGACTAGGTGAACTAGGAGGTGCGTCATAATATTGAAGAAGGATGGTGGGAACACCAAATCGAAGATGACAAGATATTGGACCACATCTTTCTGTAACCTTGGTAGACTATCTAGACTGATTACCTTTTGAGAAATTGCATTGATAAACGCACATAGCTTCACAATTGGTACTCGAACATTTTCCGGCAGGAGTCCCCTCAATGCAATCGGAAGCAACTGGGTCATAAGCACGTGGCAGTCATGAGACTTTAGATTTTGAAAAAAAAAATCTCTGCCATATTTATTATTCCCTTTATGTTCGACGAGAAACCAGACGGGACCTTGATACTGTAAAGGACTTCAAAAATATTTCCTTCTCTTCTTTGGTAAGAGCGTAGCTGACAATACCTTCAAAAAACTCTGGATGCATGTCGTCTTAGTCTTTCATACGTTGTTGGTCCTGCCGTGCTTCAGGTGTATCTTTGCTCTTCCCATACACGCCCAAGAAGCCTAGCAGCGTCACGCAAAGATTCTTCGTCAGGTGCATCACGTCAATTGCAGAGCGGACCTCTAGGACTTTCCAATAGGGTAGCTCCCAAAATATAGATTTCTTTTTCCACATGGGTGCGTGTCTGACAGTGTCCTTCGGAACAGATTGTCTACTAGGACCTTTTCCAAAGATTACTTTTAAATCCTTCACCATATCAAATACATCATCACTAGTACGGCGGATAGGCTTACACCGGCTATCTGCCTCACCATTGAAATGCTTACCTTTTTTTCTTAGGGTGTGCATGGGCGGAAGAAAACAGCGATTCCCTAGGTACACATTCTTCTTACATTTATCCAAATATATACTTTCAGTCTCATTTAAACAGTGTGTGCATGCATTGTATCCCTTGTTTGTCCGTCTTGAAATGTTACTAAGAGCAGGCCAATCATTGATTGTTATGAACAACAACGCTCATAGGTCAAATTCCTCCTGCTTATTCTCATCCCACACACGTACACCTTGTCCGTGCCACAACTATAAGAGTTCTTCAACTAATGGCCTTATGTACACATCAATGTTGTTGCCGGGTTGCTTCAAGCCTTGGATGAGCACTGGCATGATAATGAACTTCCGCTTCATGCACAACCAAGGAGGAAGGTTATAGATACACAGAGTCACATGCCAGGTGCTATGACTGCAACTCTGCTCCCCAAAAGGATTCATGCCATCTGTACTTAGACCAAACCATAAGTTCCTCACATCACCCGCAAAGTCCGAAAACTCTCTCTCGATTTTTCTCCACTGTGACCCATCAGCGGGGTGTCTCAACATCTCGTCTTCCTTACGGTCTTCCATTAGCCATCGCAACAACTTGGCATGCTCTTTGTTCCCGAACAAACATTTCAACCATGGTATTATAGGAGCATACCACATCACCTTGGCAGGAACCCTCTTCATGCGACGCTCGCCCTCAACATCACCAGGGTCATCTCGTCTTATCTTATACCGCAATGCAGTGCATACTAGGCATGCATCCAAATTCTCGTACTTCTCACCGCGGTAGAGGATCCAGTCATTAATGCATGCATGTATCTTCTGCACCTCTAATCCTAGAGGGCAGACAACCTTCTTTGCTTCGTAGCTACTGGCCGGTAGTTCGTTATCCTTTGAAAGCAACTTCTTCATTATTTTCAGCAACTTTTCAAATCCTTTGTCAGTCACACCGTTCTCTGCCTTCCATTGCAGCAATTCCAGTGTGCTACCTAGTTTTTTGTGCCCATCTTCACAATTTGGGTACAACAATTTGTTGTGTTCCTCTAACATCTTCTTGAACTTCAACCTCTCCCTTTCAGTTACGCATTCTTCCTAGGCAGTAGCAATGGCCTGACTAAGATCATCATCGGGCAGATCTGATGCCCGTTCTTCATCTTTTTCTTCATCAATGTATTCCATTGTAGTACCATCATATTCAGGGGACATAGTAGGGTAGTCGTTATCATTCTCTTCTTCTTTGTTGTCTTCCATCATAACCCCTCTTTCTCCGTGCTTGGTCCAACAATTATAGCCGTTCATGAAACTGGACCAAAACAGGGGCTGTGAAGGACTCTTGAGGAAGAGTATTCCTTATGATTTCGACAGACACCACATGGACAAGACATAAAACCATTCCGCTTGTTTTCCTCGGCCACAAGGAGAAAAGAATGCACGCCTTTAATGAACTCTCTAGAGAGTCGGTCAACGTATATCCATTGCCGGCTCATCTGCATTATATAATTAATTAAGTACATCAAACATAATTATAATTAATTAGTACTAATTAAAAAAATTTAAAGCCAACAATCGGGACTAAAGATATGATTAACCTTTACTCCTGGTTAGAGGCAACAACCAGGAATAAATGTGGATGTGGCGACAACATGTCGACACTATGTCCTCAGTGGGAAGCACTAAGCCAGTAAATGACGACACTATTTTGGGTGGGTGGCAGCACTATGCCAGGGGTGAGTGTGTCGACATTATGTCATCAGTGCCCGACACTATGTTGTGCTGCTTAATCTATAAATAGGTATACATTCTTGTGAAGAACTGCAAGATGGTGTGCGAGACCAGGGACACCACTACGGCGGAGCTTCTCGAAGATGTCTTAGGACCTCGTCCTCAGACATCTTCGAGGAGCTCGCCATAGAGGCACTCTCTAATATGTGAAATTAGTTAGCTCCACCAGCATACTGATCTAGCTAGAGAAGATATAAACTGAAAGATGGTGTGCGAGAGCAGGGACACCACTACGGCAGAGCTTCTAGAAGATGTCTTAGGATCCTGATCTCAGACATCTTCGAGGATCTCGCCATAGAGGCACTCCCTAATTTAATTTGGTAGCTCCCCGGCGTGTTCATGTTTTTGGTTTGCTTAAACGGTCGGTGATTAAAATGCTAGGGTGCCACTATACATATGTATGCCTTCATAGTTTTGGTTCATATTTTTGTTGCAATGGATTTTGTGACGGCAGATAGAAGAAGAAGGATATTTTGTTGCTCGACGACGGTATGATGCATCTATGAATCGTCTGAATTTCAAGGCTATGTGCCAAACCAAGATATATAGATAGGATAAACTCATGTAGCTCTGTGCTTCGATTCATCAACTATATGTGCCAAATTAACCATATATATAGATAGAATCCACACAAATCCCTCCATTTCTAGAGCATGAAATGAGGTAAAACTAGAAAAAAATATGAAAGTATGAAGTTGCTAACCTCTTAGGACCCTTAAATAGATGTGGAGCCAAGAAATCTTCACAAATCTTGAGAAAAATGGGCAAGAACTCGGGCATGAGGGAAGAAATTTGAGGTAGATGCTTGTGTGAGCTTGAAATGGCTCGAGCAGGGGAGAGGAAGAAGATATAGTCGGGCCCTTTAGTCCCAGTTTGTTTAACAAACCAGGACTAAAGGTCCACACATGCGCTCCTTTTCAGCACCAGACCCTTTAGTCCCGGTTTGTTAAACGAACCGGGACTAAAGGTCCCCTATGAACCGGGACTAATGTTTTCTGGGCCCTGCGGCCATTTCTAGCCGTTGGGACCAGGGCATTAGTCCCGGTTTGTACCAGGACCGGGACTAATGCTCCGGACCAAAAGGTCCATTTTCTACTAGTGGTCCACAGATCTTGGTCTCCATGACATTCTTCATCAGCACCATGGAACGAGAACATGTCCCATGATCTTAACAGCCAACAAAGCTTCGAAGCGCATCCTCTGAAACCAAACGGTCAGAGTAAAACATGGATGCGCACGACTGAATCCCATCCGATCTAGCAATCTCTCGGCATGATCGCACTTATGGAGTACGCCGACGGAGCCTTCCGGAACACAACATAGGAACCAGATTAATGTGGATAAACATCAGGCGGATCTTCGTCTTGGCTTGAGAGGGATCAAGGACCACCACCTTTATTGAAACTGGGTCAGTATCCCCCACGCCACCCACCAGCAACTAGCAGGATCCATCAAACGACGGCGAGACCACCCGGTCGACCACTCCGACGGAGAAGAATGTCACCACCACCATACTAGGGACAGATGCCCCAAGCATCCTCATGTTGCGGACATAGCCTGAGGAACCTTCGAGCCAGCGTAGGGTGACGAATGGGCAGCAGATCATGGGCTGCCTTGGCCCATCTGGGCCACGACACCACCGTCGACCGGCCAGGAGCGGACGCTGCCGCCAATCCCCGCCAAAACGCGACCGAGGTAACAGCTGCCACGCCACTAGGGTTTTTCCTGGCAACGATCCGGGCGGCAGCGGCGGGCAGGAGGGGTTGCGGGAGGAAGGTCGAGGGCGGGGAGATGAGGGGGGCGCCCGGGAGGAGGGTTAGGGTGCAGGGGGCAGAAGACCTCACCATAAGAAACTTAATCTATGTCTCTAGCTAGCCCACATCTACTATGGCGATTGCTAAGCCACTCGTGTCACTCCTGATTTACACGATGCGCAAGAATCATAGCGACACATCCTAGTGCTTTGAAAATTAAATGCAGGCATTATGTTCTAGCCAAATACTACACAGGATTAGCGACATAGCGAGATGGCCATGCGGCGGTTCTATACAACCACCTTGGCGAAAGACTCTAGCCACCACTCCTAGGGCACGACTGCACTAGCGGGGGCTGGACGAAGCCATCTAAATTCTTGAAGCACCTTGGTCCTGTTGGGGGGATACCCCCGGGTAGGGTAACTCCGGGGTATAAGGGCCGAGTTAGCCGAGGTTCGGCAAGGTCAAAGCAGATGCTGGCCGGGGCACCTCAAGGCAGGCCGGATCACGGAGTAACCCGGACCAGGGGGGTCGCCTAACGTTTTCTCATCCGACTTAAGGAGTAAGTCGGAAGTATTTCTCTAACTTATATGCAGGAACAGGTGTGGACAGATCTACTATGATCCGGGTCCTCGCTTAGCTTCTGGGAGAAGGAAGGAATCTCTCTGGTCAAAAAGAAGGTCCGGTACGCACTGCATGAGCGAAGAAAGCAAGGGCAGGACCACCGGGTCGTGGCCGACAAGGGTGACGACGCCCATATCGGCTGACGCAGGCGCCGCAGAGGCTTACGTCACTAAAGCATGTGTGACGCGGGGGAAAAGCACCCCGGTCGGGTTACCCCTTTGGGAGGGGGCATATTCTTAGGAATATGCCTCCACGTATGCCCTAGGCAGGGACCGAACTTCCTCTATATAAGGGGGGTTAGGTCTCTGGAAGAAGGGGTTGATTGAGCACGGGTTGGTTGAGCACTAGTTGGTTTGGTGATTCCACAGGGCTAGTTGATCTAGTGTTCTAGGGAAAAATAGTAGGCAAGAGTAAGAGAGCTCCTTCTTCCTCCTCTCGCCAATACAGCTCAAGGAGCACTTGCAATCTTGGAAATACAGCAATACAAACTTCTGTGTGGAGAATCACTCCACTATCCCTCCCTGGATTCCCCTAGCGTGTATTAGTCCCCACCTTTAGCCTATCCATGGCATCTGCCGTGACACCACCACGACAGTTGGCGCCCACTGTGGGGCTAGCGGCGCTAGCAGGGGTGAAGATCCGGACGGGAAACCTCATCGGCACCAGCGAACGCGTCTTCTTCAGGCTCGTTCAACGCTTTGGAGCGCTGGATTTCGTCAGCGACAACGCTGGCTGCTTCGGCACGCACCCACTTCTGCGCAACGGCCTCTTCGTCAAGCGGTGCGCACAAGGTCTACGTTGCTGTGGACGTCTCGTGCGTTCATCCGTGCCACATCATCGATGCGGGGGAACCACCCCTCACTGTGGCTCACGGGGCGCGTATCGCTCGCTCCCCGGACCATGCGGAGGTGATGATGACTGCGCCAGGTGCAGGCGCAAGCAATTACCCAGCGCCAGACCCGGAGGTAACACCTAAGGCACCGAGGAAAGGTAGAGGACCTCCACGAGAGAGGCCTAAGAACGTACTGAGAGAAGCTATGGATAGCTTGGCTAACCCGGTAGCAGCAGTGGTAGATCCAGCTCAGGCACAGGCCGAGCTAGAGGAAAATAGGCAAAAGATACTAGAGGGCGCAAAGAAAATAGCCGCGGCTCAGTAGTCGCTGAACATGACGCTGCGTGAGTACGCGAAGGCAAACAAAGTTGATGCAATAAAAGTAAAAGGGAGAAATCTCATAAGCGAGATGAACAGAGAAGGTGATGATGGAGCAGAAGGGTCGAAAAACTATCTGTCTGTGGGGTTGCTGAGGTATAGTACCCCGGCGAAGAACCTCAGAGCAGCAGATGCGGCTGCGTCCGAGTTAGAGGGTCTGACGGGTGAGGCCCGTCAAAGACAGCAAGATAGGGTTAACGAGCTGGTTCGGATCGCGAACAGACAGACCGAAGAGCTGCTGAGAGCTAACCCGGAGAGAGCTGGAGCTTCCAAAATCGTCCATTCGGTGATGGGTAACCCGGAGAAGTCCGCTGGAGCCGCATCATCGCCTCATGGTGGCCCAAGGAGAGAAGAGGTAGTAACCTCGGCCAGACGGAACAAACAGATCGTCCCGTACGACCCGACGTGTGCGGGAAAAGAAAAAGAGATGCGGAAAAATGATGATCGACGGAGTGTGAGCCGAGGTGAAGTCGGCCGAGGTAATCACGACCAAGGCAATGCCGGTCAAGGGAACGCTGCCAACGGCAATGCCGGACAGCGGAATATACCAAGGCAAGAGCAAAGCGCCGGCCGAGGTATGCAGCAGAAAGGTGCACAACAAGAGCAAAACCGATACAACGACAGTGATTCGGAGATGGTGAACGCAGGGTACCCCAGACCAGACTATCATGTGATAGGGTCAAGATTGGGGACCAGGGATTTGATGCCGGATGATGCCAGGTTAAAACTGGATCGCCTGTATAGGTCGGAACAGATCGAATGTCAAGGTCCTCCGGGTCCAGCGTGCTTTGGACCCCGGATCATGAAGGAACCGCCGGTACCAAACTTCCAGTTACCCAGAGGCACGAAGACGTATGACGGCAGTACCAAGACGGACGATTGGCTGATAAACTATGGTACGGCAGTGAAAATTGCAACTGGCAACTTGAGATGGGTAGTACGTTATGTACCCCAGATGTTGGAAGGCCCGGCCAGAGTATGGCTGAATAATTTACCACCCGGAAGCATCAACTGCTGTATAGATTTTGAAGAAATGTTTATCAGCAACTTTCAAGTACATATCAGAGGCCGAATAGACCGCAGACCCTAGCAATGTGCAAGCAAAGACCTAACGAGACGGATCGTGAATTCTTGACCCGGTGGTGTACCGTGAGAAACTCGTGTGAGGGTGTCATAGAGTCACAGGCCATAGTGTGGTTTGCACAAGGGTGCAGATATGGCAGCGAGCTGTGGATGAAATTGCAAAGGAAAATGCCAATTACGCTGGCAGAGATGATCCGGATTGCTGATTCATACGCTTTGGGCGATCCGACTCAACCTAGGCTCGCGTCAAATGAGTCAAACGAGGAATACTATCAGAGGGATGGAGCTGGGTCATCCCGGAGGAGCGATTACAGAGGAAAAAGGAGAGATGATAGACCGGATCATCGCTACGGTTCGCAACAAGTTGCAGCTGTGAATCAAGATCAACCCGGATCAGGGAGCAACCAACGCCAAAGAACGGGAGGGCAATGGACTCCAAGAAATGATGGAAAGAAAACATGGACACCAGAGCAAAAGAAATAGTGCTAGGAAAAGAAAGACCGTCCGAGGTATACCTATGAGTCGATGTTGGACCAGCCGTGTAAGTTTCACACGCCAAATCCAAGTAGCCCGACGGGTCACACGACGAGGCAATGTGAGTGGATGCCTAAGATAGAGCAAGGTGGTTTAGGGAATGCTCAGGCACCCCGAAATGATCAACCTCGGCAGGAGTTACCTCGGCAGCAATTTCTCTCCGGGGCAAACACGCAGCAGCTAATGTTGCCTCCCCTTCCGCCGAGGTATGACAACAATGAGAGAAGGGATGCAGTACATTAGGTGGAAAATCAGCAACAACCGGATCAGAGGTACCCCGCAAACGAGGGAAGGAATGAGTACAGGGAACATCACCAGAGTTACTGTGTGTTCACGACTAAGGAAACAGATAGAAAGAGCTTGCAGTGCCGACATATGGAGGTCAATGCGGTCATGCCAGGGGTGACGAGGTACATGCCTTGGTCGGACCAGGAAATCACCTGGAACATCAAAGATCATCCTAAACTTATGCCGAGTCCAGGTTCATATGCGCTAGTGCTAGATCCGACATTCATTGGGCTGAACATCAATGTGAGGTTCTCCAAGGTTTTGATTGATAATGGCAGTAGCATTAACATCATGTATGCGGATACGATGCGCAAGTTGGGCATCTCGGAGAACATGCTCCAGGCTACGAGAACAACTTTCCATGGCATTGTACCAGGCATTTCTTGTGAGCCCATAGGTAAAGTCCGGGTCGACGTGTTATTCGGCACAAGGGATAACTGCCGAACTAAAAATCTAGAGTTTGAAGTGGTGAACTTGGAAAGCGCATATCATGCGTTACTCGGAAGACCAGCATTGAACAAATTCATGGCAAGCTGTCACATCAGTTATCTGAAGATGAAGTTGCCCGGGCCAAATGGAGTGATTACCATTGCTGGGGATTTCCGACGTTCCATTGAGTGTGCTTCGGCCGGGTCTAACCTAGCCGAGTCACTCGTGATTGCGCAGGAGAAAAGAAAAATCCAAGAGGTGGCGGCATTAGCTCAGTCCGCGCAGCAATATATGCCGACATTAAGTAACCCGCATGGTAGCGTTTCATTTCAAGCCGCAAAGGACACCAAGAAGGTTCCAGTTGATAAAATGTTCTCGGAGCACACCATAACAATTGGTGCCGGGTTAACTGACAAATAGGAAAGCGAGCTCGTCAACTTCCTCCGTGAGAATCGGGATATTTTTGCTTGGTCTACACAGGACTTGCAAGGTGTTCCGAGGGAGTTGGCCGAGCACTCTTTGAACGTAAGACACGGAGCAAGGCCGGTGAAGCAACCTCTCCGCCGCTTCACCGAGGATAGGAGAAAAGTCATTGGAGACGAGATAGCTCGGTTACTAGCAGCAGGATTTATCATGGAGGTACTATATCCGGATTGGCTCTCTAATCTGGTGCTGGTCGAAAAGAAGAAGGACGATCCGAACGTGGCAGTGGTTTGGCGTATGTGTATCGATTACACGAACCTGAACAAGGCGTGTCCAAAAGATCCATTTCCACTGCCGAGGATAGATCAGGTCATAGACTCGACCGCGGGATGTGAACTGTTGTCATTCATTGATGCATATTCTGGATTCCACCAGATACCTCTGAACCCGGATGATCAAATAAAGACTGCGTTTATTACCCCGTATGGGGCTTACTGCTATCGCACTATGCCGTTCGGTTTACGTAATGCAGGTGCAACGTACCAAAGATGTATGCAAAAATGTTTGCACGACCAAATAGGTCAAAACATACAAGTATACGTGGATGATGTGGTTATCAAGACCAAGGAAAGCGCAACGCTCCTTGACGACATAAGGCAAACATTCGTGAACTTGAGAAGATTCCGGATGAAGCTTAACCTAGAAAAATGTACCTTTGGTTTCTCGGCTGGAAAATTACTTGGATTTCTCGTATCCAGCCGAGGTATCGAAGTTAATCCAACTAAGATCCGAGCCATCGAACGAATGGAGCTGCCGAAGTGTCTTAATGATGTCTAGAAGTTCACTGGATGCCTGACATCGTTGAGTCAGTTTGTATGTCGGTTGGGAGAAAAGGCACTGCCTCTCTACCAACTCATGAAAAAGTCAGATAAATTTGTTTGGACGCCACAGGCCGATGAAGCCTTTGCCCACTTAAAAAAGATGTTGGCCACTGCGCCAGTGTTAGCCTCTCCACTATCAAAGGAGCCAATGTTGCTCTACATAGCCGCAACCAACCGAGTTGTAAGTGCAGTAATTGTAGTGGAGCGCAATGAAGAGGGTAAGTCGGTGCAGAGGCCAGTATATTACCTGAGCGAGGTATTGTCTGCCTCAAAACAGAACTACCCGCACTTTCAAAAGGTGGCATATGGTGTCTATATGGCGGCAAAGAAGTTAAAGCATTACTTTGAGGAACACCCCATCAAAGTAATATGTGAAGCTCCCATATCCGAGATAATGGGTAACAAGGATGCGAGTGGCAGAATTGCAAAATGGGCAATTGAGTTGGCCCCTTATGCGCCCCAATATGACAGAAGAGAAGCGATCAAATCTCAGGATGTGGCGGACTTTTTTGTGGATTGGGCCGAGGTACAATACGAACCACCGCCAGCAGATCCGAATTACTGGAGGATGCACTTTGACGGGTCGAAAACCAAAACCAAACTAGGCGCCGGGGTTGTGCTTACCTCGCCAAAGAAGGACCAGATAAAGTATGTATTGCAGATCCATTTCGCGGCATCGAACAATGTCACTGAGTATGAGGCTCTTGTGCATGGGTTCAAAGTGGCAAAGGAGATTGGCATACGTCGGATAATATTCTTTGGCGACTCGGATCTGGTGGTGCAGCAGGTGTCCGGAGTGTGGGACGCCCTGGATCCAAACATGGCACTATACAAATTTCACGTGCAGAAGATATCTGGTTACTTCGAGGGGTGTGAATTTCACCATGTACCCCGAGAGGAAAACGAGGCTGCCGACATGTTGTCACAGCTCGGATCGACCAGACAAGCAATTCCACCGGGTGTAGCATTGGAACACCTCAGAAAACCATCTATCAGGCCGTCCCCAGGAACCGACTCGATCTATGTCCCAGAAAATACAGAATCAGGAGCTGTGCCCATGGACATTGACATGGGAGGTAGTACGCGAGACCCGGGGACTGCCTCGGCAAACCCGGGGACTACCTCGCTAGACCCGGGGACTGCTCAGCGTGGATCAGATGGAAATTGATGAGGAGATGTTCCCTCCACGAGCCATACCAGCTTCGGCACTGCCTATATTCCAATTCCTGAAAGACGGAACGTTACCCGCTGAGGACGTGTTAGCCAGGCAAACTCAGAGGAGGGCAAAAGCATACACAATCATCAATTCCGAGTTGTACAAATGGAGTGTAACCAATGTCCTCCAACGATGCGTTGACCCGGAAGAAGGGCTCGACATCCTCCGAGACATCCACCAAGGAGAATGCGGGCATCATGCCTCATCCCGAGCCTTGGTGGCAAAGGCGTTCCGGCATGGATTCTACTGGCCAAGTGCTTTGGAACAAGCAGAAGATCTGGTGAGAAAATGCAATGGTTGTCAAAGGTACGCCACCAAGACACATATGCCTATGTCGGAACTCAAGACCATACCAATTACGTGGCCATTTGCTGTATGGTGCTTGGATATGGTTGGCCCGTTCAAACCAGCGAGAGGAAACATGACACACATTTTGGTCATGGTGGACAAGTTTAGAAAATGGATTGAAGTGAAACCTATAAGAAAATGTGATGGAGCTACGGCTGTGACATTTCTCAAAGACATAATCTTGAGATACGGTTATCCACACAGTATTATAACCGATAATGGAACAAATTTTACGGAAGGAGCATTTGCGCGCTTCTGCCGAGATAAGAAGATCCGACTCGATGTCGCCTCGGTAGCCCACCCCGCATCAAATGGACAAGTGGAAAGATCCAACGGATTCGTATTATCCGGGATAAAACCCCGACTCATTGAGCCGCTGCAAAGATCAGCGGGGTGCTAGATAGAAGAACTACCAGCGGTACTGTGGAGCTTAAGAACAACTCCGAATCGATCAACGGGCTATACGCCATTTTTTCTAGTATATGGGGCAGAAGCTATATTACCAGCCGACATAGAGCATGATTCGCCTAGGGTCACCCAATACACAGAAGTCGAAGTGCAAGAAGCCCGGCAAAATGATGTTGATCTGCTGGAAGAAGCAAGAGAACTGGCACTGTCCAGATCCGCCATATATCTGCAAAATCTCCGACGCTATCATAGCCGGAAAGTGTGCCCCCGAGTCTTTCGGGAAGGTGATCTGGTGCTCCGGTTGGTACAACGTAGTACGGGCATGCATAAATTATCCCCCCCATGGGAAGGGCCATTCATTGTGAGCAAAGCATTGCACAATGATTCTTACTATCTCATAGATGCAAAGCCATAGGAAAAGAACAAGGCGGACAGGTCCGGAGAGGAATCCAAGCGAGGAATGTGGCACTACTTCGTCCCTTCTACACTTAGCTAAGAAGTGTATGTATCCGAGTCGTCTCATATGTCGGTATGTATGTCGGCAATGAGCTTATCAATGAAATAGCAGCGCCTCGAGCAGTAACTCGGGGACTGCCTTAATAATGTTTGTTGTTATTTTTTATGCGGTAGCTAGAATAAGTCGTTCTACTTAACCCGGATTAGTAATGTGTGAGCACCAAAAACCCAACCCTTCGACTTGCTGCTGTCCAACAAGAATTGGCTTCATGGCAAGCAAGGGAACAAGTTTGGAATTGCGTAGCACATGAAAAACAACTAAGGAAACGAGTTTATTCGAGCTAGCGTTTGTTTTTCGGACTAACCCTGTATTTATTTTCCAGTTATTATGCTGAATTATTTTGAGCTAAGCCTAAAAGTTTCTAAGTATTGTTAAAACAATTTTTGAAGCTCGGATTCATAAGTCGTAAAACCGAATCAAGGTAGACACGGACCGAGCCAGAGAATTGGACGAACAAGAAAATGAAACTCGGGGACTGCGCCCAAGTTAATCCGGCATAGAAATGTAGTAGCAAAATATCACGTATCCAGCATACAATTGCACCCGGCATACCGGGGATCTGATAAATTTTCAAGTTTTTTGGTACTAAGGAGCGGAAGGAGGAGGAAGTTCAGCGTCATCGTCGGTGTCTTCAATATCTGAAGCATCATATTCTCCGCCCTCATCCGACCCATCTTCAACGTTCTCATTCTGCTCTTCCCTAGCGGATTCTAGGAAGCTTGGTCCTTCAACCCAGTCATGAATAGGTGAATATTCGACGAGGCTGTAGGTGCAAGCCTGGCGCCGAGCTACCCACTCCGGATCATCGGTCCATCTGGATCCGGTGCGCCGACGTGTAAGGAGGCTGAGGTCGATCTTCTCGTACCATGTGAGAATATGGTGAAGGATGGTGTCAGCTGCGGCACGACCAGCGGACTCTCTCCAGAGGTCAAGCTGGGTCTCAACTTCCATTAACTTCTCGACAAGAATTGTGATGGTCTCCGGGCTACTCTCTCCGGGCCAGAACGTATTGAAAATGTGAACTGCAACATCGAGGATATGCTTGCCATAATTCTAGATGGTCTCCACGCGAGAGGACAAGCTGACCAATAGGTCCTCCATGTCCAAGGGAATGTTCTCACCATCAAGAGCAATGGGAGTACCCCTTTCTCGGCAAAATTTGGCAAGAGCAGCGCTTGCAATAGCAGTACCCTCTGGAAAATGGTCTGGAAACAAGGCAAAGGAAGAAGGTAAAGAAAATACATATGAGGTAATCCCGGAGAATTATGTCGGACAAAAGGAAAGGAACTTATGAGAAATGTGGCTATGGATCCGGGTTAACTCCTTGATGCAGGCATCACGTCTTTTACGAAGTTGCTCAAGCTCAGCGTTTGCCGACCCAAGATGGAGGTCGGATTCTCTGAGTAGGTCCTGGTCCTTGGAGATCTGGAGAGTAAGGCGCTCACGCTCTTCTGTGAAGTTCTGGCCAACCTTTTGGAGCTCGGTTTGGTGCTGGGCCTTCATCTTCTCCATCTCAGCCTTGAGCTTGGCAATCTCGTCGTCCTTAGTCCGGAGGAGAGCAAGTTCATCATTCTTTTTCTTCAGCTCAGCTTGATGCCGCCCTGCTTGTTCGAGAAAATGCAGCATCATATCAGGCACGGTCACACTATCCTCAAGCGATGCTGAAATAGTATGTTGACCCGACAGAGCCGAGGAGTGAATGTTTGCCGAGCCAAGGAGAAGAAGAAATGGAAAACACTACGAGGTCGAACAAAAGAGGACATACCCTGGATTTCCTCCAAGTTCTTTCGCATGATTTTGTTCTCAGCCTCCACCCCAGCTGCAGAAACTGAATGAGGAGATTAGTTCGGCGGAAAAAAGTAAAGAAAAACGGAGAGGTGCCGAGGGAGAAAATTACCCCTCTTTTCATGTTCTGCACCAAGTGCAACATGTTTTGCGCGTAGCATCTTGTGGGTATCAAGCAGGCGTTGGAATTCAGCGCTCCGACCATTGGTGGTTACCTGAAAAAAGTACAGAAGTGTAAAATTAACTTGGTGCATATTCGAAGTGTACAAGATCCGGGCCAAGTGGAACTTAACCCGGCTCTAGGTGTGTGCATATTCGAAGTGTACAAGATCCAGGCCAAGTGGAACTTAACCCGGCTCTAGGTGTGTGCATATTCGAAGTGTACAAGATCTGGGCCAAGTGGAACTTAACCCGGCTCTAGGTGTGTGCATATTCGAAGTGTGCAAGATCCGGGCCAAGTGGAACTTAACCCGGCTCTAGGTGTGTGCATATTCGAAGTGTGAAAGATCCGGGCCAAGTGGAACTTAACCCGGCTCTAGGTGTGTGCATATTCTAAGTGTGCAAGATCCGGGCCAAGTGGAACTTAACCCGACTCTAGGTGTGTGCATATTCGAAGTGTGCAAGATCCGGGCCAAGTGGAACTTAACCCGGCTCTAGGTGTGTGCATATTTGAAGTTTACATGTAGCTACGTTAGTTTTCTAATGAGCATCCGGCCGAGTAACAAGCTACTCCCCCGGAGGCTCGGGGACTAATGGTTATTATCTAACATCATGTAAAGGAGAAACGACATACCTCCATCATTTGCCCCGCGAGATTAATTGCCTTAGCGGCAGTGTTCATCTAGGCGGAAAATTCTGCGGGGCCGAACTTTTCCGGGAGATCATCGTTGTGGACGAACTCCGCCTTGTTCCAGTTCATGACGAACTCGATAAGGCTCGGAGGGTAACGCTCGCCGGTGGGCATATGGGGTGCCACCAAGCCCTTTGCATGAGCTTCTTTCCCCTCAACTAGGGCAAGACCTGGGCTGGTGTGCAGAACCATCTGTTGCGCATCGGTTGGCTCGGTAGGAACATCCGTCGCTGCTGGTGATTTCTTCGGAAGCATCGACGATAGGGTTCGCTGCCCGGCCTCAATGGATGCAGACTTGGTAGTAACTGCGGTGGATTTCCCTTTAGAAGCTGCTGGAATAGTTCCTCGCCGAGGCTGAGATGACTCGGACGAGGCAGAAGAACTTGGCACTGGAGTTGTTGTTGGTTTCCTTGGTGCCGGGACAGGTGCTGGCTCGATCGCTGGTACTGGAGCTGCTGCTGGTGCTGGTGTTGTGATAGACTCGGTGGTTGCTGGTTGCGGCAATGCCGAAGTGGTGGACGCTGTCGCCTCGACTGAACCGACCCCTCTCGCTACGAGGTCGCGTTCCTCTCGATGAGGCACTGTGGAACCCGGAGCAGCCGCAGAACCCTCCGAAATGGGGCTCAGCGGGCGTGACTCGTCGTCACGAGGAGGAGAAGGGCCGGACCGAAGGGGTGAAGAGATGCTTGATCCGCTCTGAGGGACCTCCACCGGAGGCCTGAAAAAGAGAATAATGTCAGAAGATAAATTACCACGATGCAAGGAAAAGTGAGTTACACAATGAAAAATAACTTACGTATCTGAGGTCTCGGCCTCCTTGGGTTTCCGAGCCCTCCGTGCTGGGGCTTTGCCTGCCCACTTGGAGGCAGTCTTGTCTCCGGCCTTCTTTTGCATTTTTGTGGGCTGAGAAGGTTCGGAGGAAGAACTTGATGCGAATCCGTGCTTCTTCTTCGACGCCACCGGAACCGGCTCGCCCGTAGCAAGTGGAGGATCCTCGTGGATATGCCCACCGGGGTTAGCTGATGCCGGAAAGGCAAAAGAAAGAGGGACAGCCTCAACAGGTTCAATCACGACGACATCCGAGTCATCCTCATCATCGGGCCATTCTCTAAGAGAAGAGAATTTACCGCTGGGTCGTTTGGTAGCGTCGGTCATAGGGAGGAACATCTCCTGGTCCGGCTCCTTCTCATCCGGAATTTCTCGGTCCGGCGCCCACTTAAGGGTCGGGTCCGTACCATCCTCGAGAGTTTGCTGAAGGAACAGCTGAGAAAAAGCATGAAGAATAGAGTCAAAAATACAACAAAAATCGACACATACTTGATCCGAAATAAGTTTGCCCTGCGAAGCTTACCGCGGGAGGGAGCCTGTCACGATAGTAGTGCTCGATTCCCCACGTCCATTCAGCGGAGAAATCCTTGTGGGTGGTGAAAAGAGCCTTAACCCGGCAAAAGATTTCCGTGTTGCTCAATTCGAAGGAGGAGGTTCGGTTGGGGTCGCGGCCGAAACTCATGTGGCACAACTTGTGGGTGCGCTTCTGGAGGGGAGAGATTCGGTTGCTCACGAACGTGATCATAGCATCCTCGTTGCGCAATCCGAGTTTCTTCAGCTCCGTGAACCTCTTGTTAACTTGGTTGGCCAGAGCTGTAGGCTTCTTGGGGACCTCCTCCCAGAAATCCGTGTCAGGTAGACCCAGAGCGTAGGGCAGCAACCGAATCAAATCTTCGGTACCCTCGTTCTGGACGTAGAAGAAGGTCCAGGCCCATCCTTTGCAGGAGTCAAGCCTGGTAACCCGGGGAAAGATCGAAAACCTCTGGGTATCCTCCGACTCTACGTGGATATTGGGGACGACATTGCAACGAAGGCCGAAGAACCGAATGCACAGCTCCTTCGTGGGCCATAGTCCGGTGTAGCCTTCGATCGTAGAGGCAAAGGCGGAAAGAGAGGTGATAGCATTCGCCGGGAGATGGTGCGGCTGCAAGTGATAGGTCCTAACCCAATCCTGGAAGAAATCGCTCACCGGCAGACCAAATCCCCGTTGGAAGAGGGACAGGAATACAACGAACTCACTCGGATTGGGTGAGGGGGCCAGTTCGGCGGAGCGGAGACGAGCGGTGACACCGGCGGGAATGCGCCTGGTCCGGTAGAGCTAGTCAATGTCATCTTGACAGACCCATGAACCGGCCCACGTGCCGCGGTCCGCCGCACCGGCGTCCTCCTCCATCTCCTGCTCGGTGACGACGAGCTCCTCCTCCGTCATCTCGTATCCACTATCCTCGTTGGAGCTAGCGGCGGCGGGGATCTGTGGCCTGGATTGGCGAGGACCCGTGGCTAAGCTGCTGCGCAGCGGTGGCTGCGATGCAGAGGCACGGGGAAGGTGCGGCGGCGGCGCTGCTGCTAGAAGCACTAGTGGCGGCGCGGTCGCTAGGAAGACGAAGGAGAAAGGCAACGGGCAGAGGGGCGCAGAGGTGGAAAAACGCTAAGGGGTGCGCCCCTCCACTACTTAAACCACCCCCAGAGATGGATGAGTGGGATCGCGCTGCGCCGACGAGCCGCACGGTGTGGCCATGTATCACCTGCATCAGCCAATCAGAGAAAAGCCACACAGGGGGCCACAGAGTAGAAGTGATCCCATGACGCGATGCGCTGATGCGGTAAACGAGGAGGCAGGCATGACGTGACCCACACACAGTGATAACTGACAATTACTGCGACGGTTACTGTGCAGGCCCTTAAAATAAGACGAGGTAATGATTAGCCTCCACGTGGGTTGGCGTATGAGAGAAGGAAACGGGGCCCGGATCAAACCATGATAACCATGGGATCCAAGCCAAAGTGGTGACCCGGTCGGCAAGTGAAAACTTGGAATGTGCGAAGGGAACATAAATCCATAGAGTCCGAGATAAGGAGCTAACCCGGAATTAAACATCCGTGGCTCGAACATAAATGAACCTGATGTGGCCTTAGCGGCCAAGGCAGCTAAGACCGCACCAGCTTCGGGGACTAATGTTGGGGGGATACCATCGGGTAGGGTCACTCCGGGGTATAAGGGCCGAGTTAGCCGAGGTTCGGCAAGGTCAAAGCGGATGCTGGCCGGGTCACCTCAAGGCAGGCCGGATCACGGAGTAACCCGGACCAGGAGGGTCGCCTAATGTTGTCTCATCCGACTTAAGGAGTAAGTCGGAAGTATTTGTCTAACTTATATGCAGGAACAGGTGTGGCTGGATCTACTATGATCCGGGTCCTCGCTTAGCTTCTGGGAGAAGGAAGGAATCTCTCTGGTCAAAAAGAAGGTTTGGTACGCACTGCATGAGCAAAGAAAGCAAGGGCAGGACCACCGGGTCGTGGCCGACAAGGGTGACGACGCCCATATCGGCTGACGCAGGCGCCGCAGAGGCTTACGTCGCTAAAGAATGTGTGACGCGGGGGAAAAGCACCCTGGTCGGGTTACCCCTTTGGGAGGGGGCATATTCTTAGGAATATGCCTCCACGTATGCCCTAGGCAGGGATCGAACTTCCTCTATATAAGGGGGGTTAGGTCTCTAGAAGAAGGGGTTGATTGAGCACGGGTTGGTTGATCACTAGTTGGTTTGGTGATTCCACAGGGCTAGTTGATCTAGTGTTCTAGGGAAAAATAGTAGGCAAGAGTAAGAGAACTCCTTCTTCCTCCTCTCGCCAATACAGCTCAACGAGCACTTGTAATCTTGGAAATACAGCAATACAAACTTCTGTGTGGAGAATCACTCCACTATCCCTCCCTGGATTCCCCTAGCGTGTATTAGTCCCCACCTTTAGCCTATCCATGGCATCTGCCGTGACACCACCACGACAGGTCCACATCGAGGAAGCATAGGGGCACGTAAGCAACAGGTGATTGACGTCTTCAGCATGTCTCTCACACGGGGGGCAAGGGCTCCATGGTTAGGCAGGCCACACCACTGCAAGCGGTCCGCACTCTAACACTGACCCTGGATGGCAAGCCAACTGAAGAATTTGAACTTCAACAGAGAGAACGAGTGCCACACCTGGGCAGCAGCAGGCAAGGTCATCCGTCCCTAAAAGTAAGCAAGGTAGGTGGACCTGGTTGAATACTTGTCATCGGGTGACATCTGCCACGGAAACGCATCATCCACACTAGGTCGGAAATGGGAGGACTGGATCATAGGCCACGAGCGAAGGCTACTTTCTAAACTCGTCGTCCACGATATTCTTACGATTCAACATGCGCCATCCAACATAGTCGTGTATGGCATGATGATTTGTAATGGTCGATCTTACAATCACCAGACACGTATAAAAGGACATAACCCTCCATGTGGTGACTGCGACGCGCCGCACCTGGGAATACCGCCACCGACGTGCCCAAGCCCCCTTCCCCTCCCTCCACTGCCGCTACCAGATGCTTCGCCGAGAAAAACCCCTACGGTGTGGCGGCAGTGGGGATCCTGGTGGTTGCTTCTAGGGGTGATAGGAAGATGCCCATATTTTCTCATTTTATCGTGGTGATGTGCGGGGACCGTGGCCAACGATGCATCGACAGTAGGCAATGGTTTGGGCTCGCTGGCCCGTATGGATTTGGAGGTCCTCGAGCTCCTACCCCCACTAGTGGTTTCCTACGTCAGCATGGACGACTTACAACGCTATTGCGTCACTTGGATGCCGGGTGGCGGTCCCGTGTGCATGGCGGCGGCCTCCTCCTTCCATCGGAGGTGGGTAGTGAGATATGGTGGATCTTAGGATCCCATGTCTTACAGAATAAAAAGCCAGACGACATTGCCCCTACTGCTCTTCGAGCTCCATGGTGTTGATTTGTTGCTTGGTGGCCTCCTCGATCTGACCGTCAACGAGGTTTGGTCTTCGTCTCAGAGATTTTCACAGTTTGGGGTTGGGTGCTACTGGATATCTATAGTGGGATCAATGCGGTTATGTGCGCCTTTATCGTCAACCAGAGTGGTTTCATTTGGATGCGGCGCGAAGCTTCGACTTTTGTCGTGCCATGGGACACGTTTTAATATAGTTTTTCATGAAACTAACAGAGGTATAGAAAGTCATGGTAGTTGTGACCGAAGGTTGGTAATGGCAGAGAGAGTACTGGTTGCGATAAGGACTATGTGGTATAGGTTCTTCCTGTGTGTCGGGTGTTTGGCGACTTGCAACATCAGCCTTGGCAAGCGGGGGTAGCAGCACGGGTGGACTACATTCTTGGTGGTGCTCCTCGAGTATCGAGGCTCGATTTTTAGGATGAAAACCACCCAAGATCTGGTTTTTATTGGATTTACTTGGAAATGGTATTATTGAAGGCATTGTTTTGAAAACTTGGAATTTCTCCAGGGTGAAAACCCAAGATCTATGATGGGGTGACGACAATGCTTCTATATTGTTTTCTTCTTGGATGCACTTCTTTTGGATAATGCTTGTATTCCGGGTGGTGTCTTCGGTGGTGGTTTGAGTGCTATTGTTGCGAGTAGTTCACCACCATGACAGGTCTTTGTTTTCTTTTTCTCTCTTTTTGTTTTTTTAGGTCATGCGCATCTGTGATGTCTTTGGACATCTTGTTGGTGCAGAGGCTGGGTGTAATTGGTATCTTCGTGATATTAATATATTCTCTTTATTGAACAAAGACACGTATACAAAGATGAAGGGGTAAATAAGGAGCATAGAGTACTTTATATGTTTGGTATTATAGTATAGGGTTTGTAGCATGGAAAACAAAAAAATTCTACCGCAAGAACAAACAAAACCAAGATCCAATCTATGGAAAAGCCAAGATCTAATCTACGAGATAGGTGCAACGAGATAGATGAGAACTAACCCTCGAAGATCCAAGACTTACCGAGATCTAATCTCGTGGTTGATGTAGACGATCCTTCTAGCGCTGTGATCTGGCAGCACTTCCACACTCGGTCACACGTATGGAGTCGGTGAAGACCTTCCTCTCCCTGTTCCAGCGGGTAGCGGAGGTAGTAGATCCCCTCGGAATCCCAGCAGCACGACGACATGGTGGTGGTGGTGGAGGAGAATTCCTGTAGGGCTTCGCCTAAGACGGAGCAGGAAGAAGGGAGGAGGGAGGAGAGGTGGCGACTAGGGTTGGGGAGTGGGCAAGGGGGGCGTCCACCCCTCCCCTATATTTATAGAGGGAGGGTGCGGCTAGGGATTCCCTTTTTCCCTCCACCTCACTACAAGAGAAGTTTCCTTCCGCAACGAATTGGCTCGACGGTCGTTGTAGAAGGCGCGTCTTCCGTAACAAAAATCTTGGCTCGACCGTGGCCGATGGAAAACTTTTTTTTCGGTTTCCCGGCCCTCTACTATGACGGATCTGCTAAAAACATGGAGGAAGATCGGCTGGCGCGTGGCAGAAGCAAGATTTTCGTTTCCTCGCGCGATGTTGACTCACCGAAGTCTTTTGAGGCATGTGGGTCCCGGACGTCAGTGTCTCTAGCGGACCATACTTTTCGGTCGTGCCTCCCTGATTTGAACTCGATAACGTTGCTCGAGCCGTCTGCCGTTTAGTCAGGCTGCTAGGTCCCACATGTCAGCCTCTCATTAGAAGGATCGTGTGTATGATGGATTTTCCCCCTTCGCTCGCTCTACCCTGTTCTGAAGTTGATAGCACTGCTCGATGCATCTACCATCTAATCAACCTCCTGGGACCCACATGTCATCCTCTCATTAGAAGAAACGTGTGTATGACAGAATTTTTTCCTTCACTGGTGCTACCCCGTTCCGAGTTGATAGCGATGCTCGATGCATCTACCATTTAACCAACCTCCTGAACCCCACATGTCATCCTCTCATTAGAAGAAACATGTGTATGATGGATTTTTTTCCTTGGCTCGCGCTACCCTGTTCCGAACTTGATAGCATTGTTTGATGCATCTACCGTTTAATCATGATGCTGGGCCCCACATGTCATCCTCTCATTAGAAGAAACATGTGTATGATAGATTTTTTACCCTCTGTCGTGCCTTCGTGTTCCGAACTTGATAGCGTTGCTCACTGCATCAGCCATTTAATCAAACTCCTCGACCCCACATGTCATCATATTATTAGAAGAAACATGTGTATGATAGAATTTTTTCCCTCGGTCGCACCTCTGTGCTCCGAACTTGATAGCATTGCTCGCTGCATCATTTGTGTTGGTGGGTTCCTTATGTTAGTCTCACATTAGAAGAATCGTGGGTATGACAGACTTTTTTCTACTCTAGGGCCACCCTGTTCCTAACTAGATAGTGTTGCTTGACAAATCTACCGTTTGATCATGCAGCTGGGTCCCACATGACATCCTCTCATTAGAAGGATCGGTTGTATGATTGACTTTTTTCTCTACTCGCGCTCTGTGTTTCGAACTTGATAACGTTGCTCGCTGCATTAGCCGTTTTTTCAGGCTGCTGGGTCCCCCCATGTCAGCCTCTCATTAGAACAAACGTGTGCATGATGGACTTTTTCTCGCTCGCGCCTCTCTGTTTCGAACTTGGCAACGTTGCTCGATACAACACCTGTATAAGGCCGCGCTGGTGGGAACCACATGTCGGTCTATCTTTAAATGAAATGTGTGTATGTATGATAGACCTTTTTTTCAGCCGCGTCTGTTGTTTTGGACTTCCAATAGATTTAAACTATGTGTCGCTACTACGCCAAAGATATTTATACAAAATATATTATTAAACATTACTTAGTACCTTCAAGTTATGTTTTAATGTTTTTAAAAAGATGTCGTGTGTCCGTCTTTATATTTTTAAAAATAAAAGGGCAGCCTCCTAGCATTTCAATTTATAAAATGCCACATATATAATGGACTAGTTTCTTAAAAATATAGCGGAGTTTTTTAAGAGGTGGAGGCGGAGTTTTTTTAAGAGGTGGGGGCAATGCTGAAAAGGCCGAATTAAAAAATTTTGGGCTACTCTACATGGTCCATCTACATGCTCTATACTCCATGGGCTCCTTTCTTAAATTTCATTAGGATGTGCTAAGCAGTCCCTTGACCCTGACAAGACCGAATTAAAATGTTCTTGCCTATGCTCCATGGGATCCTTTCTCAAATTTCATAGGCTTGTGCTCAGTAGTTCCCTGACCCTGTGCTAAAAAAAACAGTTCCCTGACCTTGAAAAGGCGTGTGTGTATGTTGGACTATTTTTTCGGGTCGAACTTGATAACGTTGTTGGGTCTTCCATGTTAGCCTCTCACCACGCTGGACTTTTTTCTCGCTCGTGCCTCCCTATTTCGAACTTGGCAATGTTGCTCGATGTAGGATCTCTATAAGGCCGTGCTGCTGGGTCCCATGTGTCAGCCTCTCTGTAAATGAAACGTGCGCATGATGGACTTTTTTTTCAGTCCCGTCCGCTATTTTGATATCGGTCCGTTGCTAGGTCTACAAATAAGTAAAGGACCAAATATATACACATACTATATAGAAGTCGATCAATCTAATATTTTTTTTGAAAATTATCTATTATAATTTTATATAGCGATGATATGTCATATGTCTATTATCTGGTTCTCACGTGCAGGGTACGTGAAACTTACTAGTAATACAGTAGTTTCAACAAAACAACATAGGTAGGTGGAGCTTTTTCTGGGGGGGGCTGGGGAAGGGGATGACCATAAAGGCCGAATTAAAAAGATTCTGGGATAACTGGGGGCGGATGCCCTATTCTTCATGGGCTCACTCCAAAACTGAATGCGCTATGGTCGGCAGCCACAAGACAATGAAAAGGACGAATTGAAGGTTCTGGGCTATGATTGGGCCTAATAGGCTAATTTCATGGGCTCAGTAATAAAAATTCTAGACCTCAACAAGGAAAAAAAACAAGGGAGAAAATTTTGGCCGATATTTTTATGTGAAAATTGTTGACAACCAGGACACATACCTCGTGCGCGCCAAAACTTTCCCACTCGCGCCTTCCAACTCGCGCCTTCACTCCAGCAGCCAGCTACTGTCTCTTTGCGCCATTCTTCTAGAGACGCGCAGGCGGTCAAAACCACAAGCCGCGCACCAAAACATTCACACTCCGTCTATCAGCCGGGGCAGCCTGACACCACTGCTGGCGGCGGCGTTCTTTTCGAGATGCACACATGCCGGCGGTCAGCTAGTCGATCCCCACGGTACGCTTATAATATCCTTAGTTCACTCAATCATTCCCTAGAAGTAGTTTCGTACTCGATCTGCTCGTTTGACATTGTTGTACATTTGATATGTTTGTTCGAATTAGTTGTCATTTTGTGTTCGGTCGATCTGTTCTCTCAAATATGTAACATAGTTCTGCACTAAATTTCTGAAATAAGCAAAAATTACGTGACATTTATAGTTCTATATTCAATCAGGTTGCTCATATATCTTGGCTTAATTAGATCTGTAATCAACCTGTTCGGTGAAATATCTTGAAAGCTTCTAACCATCTCTATCCTCAATAGATGGACAGATATTGGATACTGAATGGAAAAAAGCAACACCTTCATATTGGGAAGGTGTTAATAAATTCATGAAGTTTGTTAGACAGCATAACAACGACTCGGATGTGTTTTGCCCATGCTGACAATGCCTTAATTATAAAAAGCTGAGTCAGAGCAGAGTCGCAGACCATACTTTCATTAATGGGATGCAATGCACATATATCAGGTGGACTGAACATGGTGAACCATATGATCAGCCTGTTCTTGATCCTCTAGCTGATGCTGATCCACCTGAAGCTCATTAGATCGAGGATGAGAACCTTTCTAGTTTGTTAAGGGACATGTACCCCACTTCAAGCAAAAAAGGCGCTCCTACTCTTGAAAGATCACTTTTGTCTGACCTGATAGAAGATGCCAAGTGTTCAGTGGACCCTGATTCTGGTATCTCAAGATTCGAACTGGTAATGAAATTACTAAAGGAGAAGTCGTTCAATAAGATTACCGACAAAGCTTTCGATTCAGTGATTAAGGTGTACAGCGAGTCAATCCCTAGGGAAGGACTGCCAAAATCCATTTATGAGATGAAACAGTACATCAAGGTACATGGACTATGATGGCCAAAAATATATCGAGCTCGTTGGGGAACCCCAAGAGGAAGGTATGATGAGCACAGTAGAAAGTTTTCCCTCAGTATGAAACCAAGGTTATCAATCCAGTAGGAGCAAGGAAACACCCCAAAGGTGTTGCTAGCTGAGCCTTCACAGGGCGCACTACCGGTGCTAGTAGCAACGTGGAGACCTGCACAACACAACCACAGAACTTTGCCCCCAACTTGCGATGAGGTTGTCAATCTCACCGGTTTTTCTGAAAACAAAGGATTAAACGTATCGAATGGTAGAGAGTAATAGTTTGCAGAAAGTAAACACAAAGCAGTAAACAATTTGATTGTAGATTGAATGTAAAAAAAAGGACCGGGGTCCATAGTTCACTAGAGGTGGCTCTCCTTAACATAGATAACATGCTGGGTGACAAAATTACAGCGGGGCAATTGACAAACATCGAGAAAGCATACAAGCATATACTCATCATCTTGACTCCTTTGAGACTTGATTGGGCATTACAACATTATACATAAACCGTCATACAACTGCATCTATGACTAATAATCCACCTTCAGGTTATCATCTGAACCCCCTCCAGTATTAAGTTGCAAGCAACCGATTATTGCATTACGAATTGCGTGTAAAGTAAACAATACGATTGTTCTATGAACAAAGGATAGTTGTTTTCTCCCTAGTAGCAACAACACATCTAGTACCTTAGAGATTTCTGTCACTTCCCCAGATTACCAGAGGCATGAACCCACTATCGAGCATAAATACTAACTCTTGGAGTTGCTAGCATCTACTTGGCCAAGATAGCTACTAACAACGGAAAGCATGCAAGATCACAAATAACAAAGACATGATAGAATCAATAATCAATCTGAAATAACATCTCAATATCCATCGGATCCCCGCAAACACAACATGCAGAATTACAAATAGATGATCTTCATCATGAACGGAGCTCACAAGATCTAGACATGAAAGCACAAAAGAGGAGAACCAGCCATCTAGCTACTACATGGACCCGTAGTCCAGAGATGAACTACTCACGCATCACACCAGAGGCTTGCATGATGATGAAGAAGGCCTCCAGGGTGAATTCCCCTCTCCGGCAGGGTGCCGGGAAGAGCTTCAGATCCCTCTCGATCTAGGGATGGAGACGACGGTGGCTACAGACTCTTTCGTGGATTTTTGATCGGGTACTTAGGGTTTCCGTATCAGAGGAAATATATAGGCGGAAGGAGAGGCCGAGGGGGTGCCTGGGCTGGCCACACCACCCCCCGGCGTGGGCCAAGCCTGGCCGCGCCACCAGGTGGT
The DNA here is from genome assembly GCA_916181665.1 of Avena sativa. Lineage (NCBI taxonomy): Eukaryota > Viridiplantae > Streptophyta > Magnoliopsida > Poales > Poaceae > Avena > Avena sativa. The sequence goes on along the minus strand of OV702289.1, from coordinate 154,357,778 downwards.
GTGGACGCCCTCTGTACCTTCTCCGTCTCATATTCTGGCCCCAAGTGTCCCTCGGTAAAATAATAACTTTGGCTTTTGTCCCGTCCAATTCCGAGAATATTCATTTTCTGACTTCCTGGAACCAAAAACAGCAGAAAACAGGCAACTGGCACTATGGCTCTTGTTAATAGGTTAGTCCAAGAAATCATATGAAAAGTACTCCAAAGTGTGGACAAAACATAAGAAAGTAGATAAAACCAAGCATGGAACATCAAAAATTATAGATACATTTGCAATGTATCATACTATCATATGAGAAGATCCATTTTTTTCCAAATAACTGTGTACTGTCCTGGGAGGATTATGAAAACCTCGATGAATGCCTAGTATGTAACGAATCAAGATGAAAAAATGGTGATAAAAAGAAGAAAGATCCTTGTAAGGTTCTAAGATGTTTTTCAATTATAGATAGATTGAAGAGGTTGGTTTAGTCAGAACAAACATCTAAGGAAACAAGATGGAACAAAGATATTCTCAAGCCAGACGATTACTTACTCAGACATCTAGCTGATGGCGATGAATGGAAGAGCTTTGACAAGGCCCATCCAGGATTTGTATTAGATCCAAGGAACCTAAGACTTGGCCTAGCTACAGATGGATTTAACCCATTTGGCAACATGACTAACTCGTACAGCATGTGGCTAGTACTTGTTACAATTTACAACCTGCCTCCCTAGACATGCACTGATCATGAATAACAATGCTTTGCAAGACGTTTGTTTGTTTCACATAAAGAAAACATAGCATAGTAGTATTCAGCTTGTCCCTCATAGAGTAGCAAATATAAATGCATAGGACACCTTCAAAGTTCATAAGAGTGACTAGATACAAATAGTTTAAAGTAGGCAATATCAAGTTATGCATCAATCAACTAGTCTTGGGACAATGCACATAGAACTAAGAATGTCCACTATGCTCTCAAAGTAGGTGCATAAAGATAGAAGGTGGAGACTCAATATATAAGTGGAAGAAAGGCCTTCATAGAAGGAAGTAGGGATTCAAGTCTCATAAAGAGCTTCCAAAAATTACGGTACTTATAGCTTTCAGCTCTCATTGCCCCTATCATAAGCATCTTGAAGGTGATTAAGGTTAAAGTGACACAACTAAGAGGATATGCTTAACAAGTTATAAACCAAAATCTCATGCCCCTTACTTACGAAGACCGAACCTCATGCTACTCAACTTTAGTCATGAGTAAGCTCTTGTCATTGTAAGTACATGTGTATCATAAAGAACCGCCAACGGAGTACCCCTTGCACATGATACATGAGCTATCCCATAATCAAAATGACAAGGCAAGCAAACAATGAGCATCTCAGTGATCTTTTTATTTGCTATTTGCATAGGTTTTTATTGAGGATGCTTCATAGAGTGCTCATTATGGTGACGCTGAAAGTTTCCACCATGATTAGGCATGGCTTAGGCTAGCGGCCCAAGCGTTTCTCTAACACACATACAAACTCCATGATCTTACAAGTTCCACTTTTATTTCACACAGCCGGGATCCATAAGCAAAAGAACATGATATCAACGGGGTACAAAGTACAAGTGCAATGTTGAAAGCGTTCCCCATGATACATGGTTCTGCTAATTTCAACTTATAAAGCGCAAGCATATACGCAACAAAGAAGGACCGAATGGTTCAAGTTTATTAAATCCAAAAAAGTAAAGTGTGCCATCAAGTTCGTGAGAGCTTTAATCACTAGTTTTCTCATAACAAGTTTAATTTGGAATGTAAACAAAAGCATGAATATACTTGGAATAGCATATGCTAGTAGGTAGGTGTGGTCGACTCTTTGGAATAACTTTGTTTAGGGAGTTGGATGCATGAGTGGAACTCATACTTGGTTGTGAAGACTAGCAAAAGACTGGGAGTGACAAACTAAGAGAGCAATAATGGCCATAATCATGCAGAGCGACAAAACATCATTGATCAAAGCATAAAGTGATACTACAAGTTGAAAACTAAAGGATCATCAAGGCTATGGTGACTTTGGATAGTCATAACATGGTGTGAGCATGCGCCAAGTCAACCCAAATAAAGCATCAAAGGAGAATACCATAATACTATGCTTTTATTATGCTAAAACAACACATGATTCATCCAAGGCACATTAAGCAATCTCAATTTTTTATAACAAGTCATATTACAGCAAAGAATACTAAGCATAAAGCCAAAACAATATCAAGCATGGCATGACAAAGCATAGGTCACAGTCAAAAGCAAGCTCTCTTTAACATTTAAGCATGAACTTTCCTACTCTTTTCCGAACAAAACCAAACTATTTGAAAACCAATGTATGAAAGAGGGGGTCCAACCAATTTATTCAGAAAACTAATCAAACAAATCAAACGAAAACCAAAAACAAAAATGAAAAAGAAGACGCTCCAAGAAAAACACAACTGTGCATGAAACAATAAAAATGAAGCGTTTGTAAGGAACCTGGGATTTTTATTGATGAAGAAGGGGATGCCTTGGGCATCCCCAAGCTTTGACACTTGTACTTCTTGGATATTTATTGGGGTGACACGCGTGACATCCCCAAGCTTGAGCTTTATTCCATCATTCATCTCATTACTCATTCCTTCCATACACCTGAAATTTTTCCTTCATACAAAACTTCACACAATCTTTATTAGCAACATTAGTGCACTTAAGATAATAATTCTTTAGTTTCAGTTCTAACACCAATAAAACTTCCATTAAAACACTAGCTATTGTAGCACTTCCCTCAAAAATCTCAATTCCCCAAAAGAACTCAAAAGGGAACCAACAAGAAGCAAATGCAGAAAATGGCAGAAATCTATCAAAATAGACCAGCAGGTAAAGATGAATTTTTTCGAAGACCTTCTATTGCTCAAATCTAAAAGTTTTGAACTAATTAAAGTTAGATAACAACCTGGGGCAGAAGCAAAACATTTCACGCCTCAAAAGGACATACAGAGATTTTACACAAATTTTTACGGGAAGCACAGAAATCTGTTTCGGGACAACAACTTTCCCAATCATTACTTCTCTCTCATTAGAGGTTACTCTTGGCACAAAAAGCAAATAAAAAGGATAAGGAGCGGTTATTACTGAAGTAATAACTTCCAAGACTCATCTAAAACTTTTGGGTTATCTCCCAATAAGTACTTTTCTTTAATGCCTTTAAGTTAGGCATAAGAAGCAAGAAAAAGAATCAAGTGTTCTCAAATGAAGAAGCATTAAGAGCAAATTTTGTTTTCATAGGAGAGGCAAAAGAAATCTTCTCTATCTTCTTAGGGAAGTTTTCTATACCTTTATTGAGTAGGAGTTGATATTTAATGGTGCCTTTTTTCATATCAATAATGGCACAAACCGTTCTAAGAAAAGGTCTTCCCAAAGTAATAGGACAAGAAGCATTGTATTCAACATCCAAAACATAGAAATCAACGGGGACATAGGCATTGTTAACCATAATAAGAACATCATTAATACTCCCCATGAGTTTCTTTTTAGCATTATCATCAAGTGGGACATTCAAATAACAATCTTCAAGTGGAGGCAAATCAAGCATATCATAAATCCTTCTAGGCATAGTAGAAACACTACTATCAAGATCACATAAAGCTTTGAAATCAAAATCATTCACGTTCATATTAATGATGGGTTCCCAACCATCTTATTGTTTTATAGGAATAGAAGCTTTATGTTTCATCTTTTCTTCTTTAATCTTGATGAGAGCATCAGTAATGTGTTTTGTAAAGGCCATGTACATAGCACTAGCATTAGGACTTTTAGCAAGCTTTTGTAGGAACTTAATAACTTAAGAGATATTGCAACCATCAAGATCAAAATCAAAATTATCATCTAAAGTAGTAGAACTATTACTAGCCTTAACACTAGTGGTGGTTATAGTAGAAACACTAATGTTTCTAGCAATTTCATCTTCTCTTTCCCACTTAGCATGCAATTCAGCTAATAGTCTAACATTTTCACCAATTCTTACTTGTATAGCATTAGTAGCTGCAAAGGGATTATCATTAGTTTCAGGTTTAGCAGCCATTTTATTCAAAGAAGTTTGAGCTTCAGCAAGTGATGCTATATTTCTTTCAGCATTAGAGAGTTTTTCCTCAATAGTTTTATTGAAAGAAGTTTGTTTACTAATAAAGTCCTTAAGCATAACTACAAGTTCAGAGGGTGCATTCCTATTATTGTTGTAAGAATTTCCATAAGCATTACCATTGTTGGGAGGATATGGCTTATAATTGTTGTTACCAAAATTGTTCCTGTAGGCATTGTTGCTAAAATTGTTATTTCTTATAAAGTTCACATCAACTTGCTCTTCTTGAGCAACCAAAGAGGCTAAGGGAACATTATTTGGATCAATATGGGCTTTCCTATTAACAAGCATAGACATAATAATATCAATCTTATCACTCAGGGAGGAGGTTTCTTCAATAGAATTTACCTTCTTACCTTGTGGAGCTCTCTCAGTATGCCATTCAGAATAGTTAACCATCATATTATCCAGAAGCTTTGTTGCAGCACCCAAAGTAATGGTCATAAAGGTACCTCCAGTAGCAGCATCCAATAGGTTCCTTGAAGAATAGTTCAATCCTACATAAAAAGTTTGGATGATCATCCAAGCAGTCAGTCCATGAGTGGGACAATTCTTTACCAAAGATTTCATCATTTCCCAAGCTTGAGCAACATGTTCATTATCAGATTGTTTAAACTTCATTATTTCACTTCTCATAGATATAATCTTAGCAGGAGGATAGTATTTCCAATGAAAACATCTTTGCATTTAGTCCAAGAATCAATACTATTCCTAGTTAAGGAATTCAACCACTCTTTAGCTTTTCCTCTCAAAGAGAAAGGAAACAATTTAAGCTTAATAATATCACCATCTATATCCTTATGCTTTTGCATCTCACAAAGTTCAACAAAGTTATTTAGATGGGCAGCAGCATCTTCATTACCAATACCAGAAAATTGTTCTCTCATAACAATGTTGAGTAAAGCAGGTTTAATCTCAAAGAAAGTAGCTTCAGGAACATGTGGAGCAATAGGTGTGCTCGTGAAATCATTGTTGTTGGTGCTAGTGAAGTCACACAACTTAGTGTTTTCAAGAGTAGTCATTTTTTGTGTTTTTGATAAAGAAAGCAAACTTGTAAAACTAATTTTTTGTGTGTTTTTGATAAAGAAACAAGCAAACTAAACAAAAGTAAACTAAGAAAAACAAAAATAACAAAGTAAAGAGATTGGTTATGAGGGACTCCCCTTGTGAAGATGTCCTTGACTCCCCGGAAATGGCGCCAGAAAAAGAGCTTGATGGCCCAAAATATATCGAGCTCGTTGGGGAACCCCAAGAGGAAGGTATGATGAGCACAACAGCAAGTTTTCCCTCAGTACGAAACCAAGGTTATCAATCCAGTAGGAGGAAGGAAACACCCAAAGGTGTTGCTAGCTGAGCCTTGGCAGGGCGCACTACCGGTGCTAGTATCAACGTGGAGACCTGCACAACACAACCACAGAACTTTTCCCCCAACTTGCGATGAGGTTATCAATATCACCGGTTTTGCTGAAAACAAAGGATTAAACATATTAAATGGTAGAGAGTATTAATTTGTAGAAAGTAAACACAAAGCAGTAAATAGTTTGATTGTAGATTGAATGTAAAAGAAAGGACCGGGGTCCATAGTTCACTAGAGGTGGCTCTCCTTAAGATAGATAACATGCTGGGTGAACAAATTACAGCGGGGCAATTGACAAACATCGAGAAAGCATACAAGCATATACTAATCATCTTGACTCCTTTGAGACTTGATTGGGCATTACAACATTATACATAGACCGTCATCCAACTGCATCTATGACTAATAATCCACCTTCAGGTTATCATCCGAACCCCCTCCAGTATTAAGTTGCAAGCAACAGATTATTGTATTACGAATTGCGTGTAAAGTAAACAATATGATTGTTCTATGAACAAAGGATTGTTGTTTTCTCCCTAGTAACAACAACACATCTAGTACCTTAGAGATTTCTGTCACTTCCCCAGATTACCAGAGGCATGAACCCACTATCGAGCATAAATACTAACTCTTGGAGTTTCTAGCATATACTTGGCCAAGATAGCTACTAACAATGGAAAGCATGCAAGATCAAAAATAACAAAGACATGATAGAATCAATAATCAATCTGAAATAGTATCTCAATATCCATCGGATCGTTGCAAACACAACATGCAGAATTACAAATAGATGATCTTGATCATGAACGGAGCTCACAAGATCTAGACATGAAAGCACAAAGGAGGAGAACCAGCCATCTAGCTACTACATGGACCCGTAGTCCAGAGATGAACTACTCACGCATCACACCGGAGGCTTGCATGATGATGAAGAAGGCCTCCAGGGTGAATTCCCCTCTCCGGCGAGGTGCCGGGAAGAGCTTCAGATCCCTCCCGATCTAGGGATAGAGACGACGGCGGCTACAGAATCTTTCGTGGATTTTTGATCGGGTACTTAGGGTTTCCGTATCAGAGGCAATATATAGGCAGAAGGAGAGGCCGAGGGGGTACCTGGGCTGGCCACACCACCCCCTAGCACGGTCCAAGCCTGGCCGCGCGGCCAGGTGGTGTGGCTGCCCTCTGGCCCTTCTCCGTCTCGTATTCTGGCTCCAAGTGTCCCTTGGTAAAATAATAACTTTGGCTTTTGTCCCGTCCAATTCCGAGAATATTCATTTCTGACTTCCGGGAACCAAAAACAGCAGAAAACAGGCAGTTGGCACTGTGGCTCTTGTTAATAGGTTAGTCCAAGAAATCATATGAAAAGTACTCCAAAGTGTGGACAAAACATAAGAAAGTAGATAAAACCAAGCATGGAACATCAAAAATTATAGATACATTTGCAATGTATCAGACTATCATATGAGAAGATCCATTTTTGTTCAAATAACTGTGGACTGTTCTGGGAGGATTATGAAAACCTCGATGAATGCCTAGTATGTAACGAATCAAGATGGAAAAATGGTGATAAAAAGAAGAAATATCCTTATAAGGTTCTAAGATGTTTTTCAATTATAGATAGATTGAAGAGGTTGTTTCAGTCAGAACAAACATCTAAGGAAACAAGATGGCACAAAGAGATTCTCAAGCCAGACGATTACTTACTTAGACATCTAGCTAATGGCGATGAATGGAAGAACTTTGACAAGGCCCATCCAGGATTTGTAGCAGATCCAAGGAACCTGAGACTTGGCCTAGCTACAGATGGATTGAACCCATTTGGCAACATGAGTAACTCAAACAACATGTGGCTAGTACTTGTTACCATTTACAACCTGCCTCCCTAGACATGCACTGATCAGTCGAACTTCTTGCTGGCTTTACTCATCCCAGGTCCCAAATCACCTCGGAAGGATTTTGATCTGTTCATGCAGCCTCTTATACGAGACTTGCAGGAACTATGGAAGGGTGTCATGACTCCTGATATCCTTGCCAGCAACCATGAAGATGCCAAGTTCCCTGTGCGTGCTGCTGTGTTATTCTGCACCCATGATTTTCCAGCTCTTAGCACTATGTCAGGCAGAGTGACAACATGTTATAATGCATGTGTTCGCTGTGAGACAAAACAGGTCATAGTGAGGCTACAAAATAAGACTGGTTTCCTTGTCCACCAGGTTTTTCTTCCTCAAGGCCACAGATTCTGAAAAAACTTGAAAAAATTGCAGTTCTATGGAAAGAGGACTGAATATGGCACTGCACCACAAAAGTTCACTATAGCTGAGTTGCAGACGCATTTACAAAAGGTCAGAAATGTCAAACCAGGAAAACAACCAGCTGCTAGACGAGGTAAAAGAAATAATACAGAAGATGCACCGACAGTAGGAGCAGCATCCAAAAGGAAAAGAGTGGAATAAGTAGTATCAGATTCCCAAGGGAAGGAAAAGGAACCGAGAATATTTTATAAGCGCAGATCCACTCTATGGGACTTGCGGTATTGGGCTGGTAAGACACTTCGACATAATATTGATGTCATGCACATGGAGAAAAATATATGTGATGGCGTTATAGGCACATTACTCAACATTCCATCTAAGACAAAAGATAGCTATAATGCTAGGCTTGACTACGAAAAACTCAATGTTAACAACAACTTGAAGCTGCATCCTGAAGATACGGTTGATAAGGGCGGTGAAAAATATTACAAATTTTGAGGTGCAGAATTTACCTTGCCGATGAATAAAAGGGTACTATTTTGTGACTTCCTCCAAGGTGTGAAGTTCCCATCTGGATTTGCTTCCAACATTGCAAATTGTATCAATGCAGAGGGGAATAAGCTCCAAGGGTTGAAAACTCACCATTGCCAAATCCTACTACAAAGGCTTTTAGCTCTTGGTGTTAAAGGTTTAGTGAACAAGGATTTGTACAATGTGCTTGCAGAGTTGGGAAAGTTCATTAGGGAAATCTATAGCAAAACTCTGGACAGAAGAGTAGTAGCGCGTCTTCAGACAGACATAGCAGAAATCCTATGCAAGCCTGAGCTGATATATCCACTGGCCTTCTTTGATGTGATGGTGCATTTGGCTGTTCATCTGACTGAAGATGCACTTATAGAGGTCCCGTACAGTACAAATGGATGTACCCTACAGAATGTCGACTTTGCACTTTCAAGGGTACTATTAGGAACAAGGCTAGAGTAGAGGCTTGCATTGCAGAGGCATACATTGTTGCTGAAGCATTTGCATTTTGCTCAAGATACATTCCTGATCGTAAAATGAGATCCAGTATGGGTGGCAGAATTAAAGAAGTTGAAAAACCTGTTTTTAACCATGGTGTTCGCCTAGTAGGAAAGAAGGAACATAGAACATTAATGCAGCACGAATATGACCAACTTAGTTGGTATGTGCTGAATTACGCTGATGAGGCTAAAAACTTTGTTGCGTGAGCACTATTCATACATATCCTCACATATATGAAATGAAACTTGTTGCAAGATATGTTTAGATGTCTTACTTGAGTATCGTTTTTGTAGGTTATTTAAAACAACCAAATGAAAAGATTATGCTGCACCAGTATGTGGGGGTGGGTTTTAGGAATAGTTTAGGAATCATGTAAGATGGTCAATTGAACTTTAAATTGCATACGAATTGTGCACATGAGATGACCTCTTGATTATTTTGGATAACCACAGATCACGAAGTTGCGTGAAGAGAATCCGGGCAATGTTAGTCATGGTCTCTATGCCCTATCACATGGTCCGGCAAAGAGGGTGCAGACATCTTAAGCTTGTAATGACGATGGTATCCACTACAGCACTTATGAGCGTGAGAAACATCTGAAGACACAAAACAGTGGCATCACGACCAGTGGAGAGCACTTGACAGCCAAAATGAAGAAGTCAGATGACTATGATCATTATGGTCGCATAAAAGAGGTTATTGAGTTGAATTATAATGACAAGACTGGTGGGCGATCTATGGTTCTATTCAAGTGTTATTGGTATGACCTAGATCCAAACAAGAAAAGAGGCCCCAGAAATGATGGGAATTTCATATCGATCAATACTACTGCTAAGTGGTACAAGGAGGAACCTTATATTTTGGTAACTCAAGCTTCCAAGGTAATTTTTCTTGGATGACAGAGATAATAAGGACTGGCAATATGTGCAAAAGTTTGAGGCAAGGAGCACCTATGATGTGAATGAGTATGACGAGCCAGTCACCACAGATGATCCCAGTGGTTGTATGGTAACTGAACTGGCTGATGTTGATGAAAATTTGATTGCCAGAGGCGGCTCTGCGCATGATGGACAAGTAGATTTCACTGTCGAGGTTAGTGTAGTCGACAAAGACAGGAATAAACTGGTTCTACCAGATGAATCTTAGGACATGTATGATGAATGGCAAGTGGAAGAAGATCCAACCTAGTGGGAATATGTGGATCTAGAACACGGCGGTGCAGAAAGCGATGATGGTGACGATGATTAGACTGTTGTTTCATATTATGTAGTGATATGATGAATAGTGATTTGTATTGGTTTTCTCTTTGTAAAATGTATGAGACATGATGACAATTTCCTGTTGGATTGTAATCCTAGACTAATTGTTTTCCCTGTCTAAATTGGATTAAGCTTAATTCGACAAGTGGAAACATATATAGAACATGTTCACTTGGCGTGGAGCAGAAACATTGGTTCAGTACATTAATTAATTATTAACCACAAGACCAGTTTCATATAGAAGGGGGCATATGCACCTCGTGTCAGTAGAGATGGGCGAGCACATTGTCTTGGTAGATAGGGCAGTTGGCGTTGGTCTCAAACCAAGTGAAGATGCACTTGCGGTGGTACGGATGGTTGCATCCCCAGAGATACACCATTGTGCGTTTCGACAACGCCTGCATGCATATGCTGCAGTGCCCATCCTCCTTCTCAACCAGGTACCAACTGTCTTGAAGCGGCGGCAAGTTGACGATGAGCCGGAGATTCAGGCTGAGGGTTAGGTCGAAGTGGAACCCGTCGGCCCGCATACATGCCTCAAGCCAGAGCCGGTGCAGAATGTCGTACGGCATGATGATGTCCCACTCCTCCGTCGTGAGTTGCAGGTTCATCAGCAGCCATACACAGCCAACAACCTTACGCATAGTTCCCACGACCTTGCTCACTCTTCGCAGCTTGCTGGGAGGTAGGCTGAGATTCAACACTTCCTCTTCACAGGGTGTGGTCGCGACATCGTCCTCCTCCAGAGGGGCTAGGATGGAGCCAGGCATCCTCCTGAGCTCGTACGTCCTCGAGAAGAAGATCTTCAGTGTCATTGTGTACGACATCGCCTCGTTAACTAACTGTGGCTCGAAGATGGAGAAGTCGGTTGTGGCTGCGGAGACGCAGCAGGCACGGAAGACATGGGGGCCAGACTGATGATGCGCTCCTGTGAGGAGCGCTCCAATTCTGGCAGCGCCGCCATTTGGGGATTTTTTTGGGGGGTGGGGGAGGTGAGGGGGACGGGAGGGGGCGGGGGCTAGTCCATGGTGCTGGCCTGGATGAGGGGGAAGAGGCCAGGGGAAATGGGTGAGGGCCTGTTTGATTTGTAGGATAGGAATAGGAAAAATGTAGGATTGCATTCTCATGTTCACTCCAATCCTATAGGAATTCATATGCACCAAAGTGTGTTTGATTCCACCATAGGAATCTAAAAACGAGGTATGGGTGAATGTTTGATTTCCTACGAAAACTAGTACTGTACAAAGGAATCCTTAGGAAAAAATCCTATGGGAATCAATCCTACAAATCAAACAATCGTCATAGGAAAATTTCCTATAGCATTTAATCCTACAAAATTCCTAGGCAAATCCTTTTAATCAAATGGACCCTGATAGTGGACTACTCAAACAAAAGGAGGGGTCGTGCTACCTCGTCACTCCCCAACGTCATCCCTGGCTCGTCCTCTCTTCATGGTTCTATTTACGCTCGTCATAGTGCTAGTGGCAGTAATTTGGGTAGCACATAGTCCTACATGTATTGCCAACTAAGCATTTATATGACATGACATGCAATTAAATGATGAGAGAGAGCCTTGGGGTAACTAGCTATGTTACCATAAGGGTATCTCCAATGTGAAAATAAGGTCAGATATAAGACACCTGTGGTCGACCTTAGTGGAATTTAAACATTGTAGCACTCGGCCTTAAGCTAAGAAACCTTGCGGTTGACCATACCAGTATGACCCAGCCATAAGAACTAGAAAATCATTGTTTCTCTCTCCTCACTACAAAGTGCGCTTGCGGCAGAATTTTAAGACAAAATGAGTCTACATTGCAATAAATGAGACTTTACATGATACCACACCTATGTTACTTTCCACTATGGAGGTAGTAACTTATTTTATTTTATTTTGCGAAAATGGAGGTAGTAACTTAGACTAGTAACATATGCATGTTAAGTTACTCCCCACCACGACCAACCTAAATATACTAGTAACTTGCATATGTTACTGTCTTCATAGTGGGTGATAACATGTGTGTGGTGTCATGCAAGACCTAATTAATTAGGTTCTAGACTCATATAAATGTGTGATGTTATGGTAATACCTCCCTCTTTTTCATCATTAATTATCATGTCATGTCACCAATTTGCTTAGTTGGAATTTCATGTACATGCAAGTTACTACTCCCATGTGACGAGAGGGATGGTTGTTGTCTCAGCGTTAAATAGAGGAAGGGCTATTGAGCTGGACAGGGAAGACCAATATTTTAACATATCCTTGATTTTTTTGTGGAATCATCTGTGCAGCGTAGGCACTGGTGCCGGATGGATGAGAAGTGGTTTGGGCACTGATATTTGCATATGCTATAGAGGGCCACCCAAGTTCTACGGATTTCCAATCTTTTTAGCTAAAAGAGAGCAACTATGTAGATGCATAGGCTGGTGGTACTTCCCCTTGCTATCGGTAAAAGAGAGAAACTATGTGGATGCGATGATGATTCAATTTGTACATAACATAACTAGTATAGGTACAACATAGCCATGGCAGAAACTAAACCATACTCTAGACAAAATCATCACACACATAGACACCTGAATATCATACGGTTCTTTTTTGTCAAGAACCTATGTCGCCCTCTGCCGGTGCGGGCACGCCGTCTGGTGTTCGATGAACTCGAGGAAGCTACCAGCCATGTCACAGCCTTTTTTGCTGCACTTGAGATTCATTCCCGAGGACATCTGATCCAGGGTAGTGGCTGGTTTGAAGACGCCCCCATATTCACACCCCGGGCACTGGCCATTGGACAATTTTCCAACACATTGTGCACATGCAATGTGCGCCGCGGGCTTTCCAAAGCATTGCTCGTGCAAGGAAAAGAGATTTAGCCCAAAAACAAGGGTTGTATTGAACCATTGTGGAAAACATCATGAAGAAAGAAGTAGTAATAACCATGTACGCGAGACGACGAACAATTTGAGAACACAGCCTGCAGCTGAAGACCTGCCTCATTGCACTCATGTCAATCATAGCTTCAAACCACTTGTCTGCCATAGAGCCATCTTCTTCAATTGTGGTAGATCTGAGAGGGATTTTGAGACCGAGCGAGAGAGCAGAGGGAGGAGCGCAGATCTGAGAGGGTTGATGAGAGCGAGCGAGAGAGACTGGTACAAAAGTTAAATACTAGGAGTACTAGACTCCTCATCTCACTCTAGGCAATATCGTCCGTCCATCCAAATTCAACGGCCATGAACCGATACCTTATCTCTTTGGCAAGAGACCTGCATAGAGAAAACTAGGGAAGCGTTGTGTTCCCCGATTAATTATCTCCCTCTGACCCGGTGTACACGTCGCTTTGACGACCTAGGGCTACATGGAAGACTAAATACTATACTCCAGTACTACTCCAGGATGGAGGTACTAGTACTACTACTCTACCTCTGTTTGGGATGAGAGTATGAGACTAGCCCCAATGGGGATATCAGGTGGTATCGTACTGTATCATGCATTATCCTTTTGGGCAAAGATTTTTATGCATACTTCGTTTGGGTTATATATACCATACTGTATTATCGTAAGATGATACACGCTAGCTAAAGATCCACCAGGTGCTACGTCATAAGCACATTGGGAATGTAACCATATACATATAAAATGACAGCAATGGAATCCCAGCCTTTCACAATGGGGTGTAGCTTAGCACGTTACATAGGAGTTATAAATACCTAATAGATAACCTCTCCAATGCATTGTATTTTAGAGGTTATATCTTAATTTAATGTTTTTCTCTCATGCATGCATTTTATTGGGCAATCAAATCTTTTTGCCTATGATTACGTACTAGTAAGATACAACAACACCCTCTCTCCTCCTTAATTGACATGCCACAAAAGCATTTTGCCTAGTATGCCGCACTAAGAGACTCCCCCATTGTCAAAGACCTTATTACATGCATGGAAAATGCTTATGTGTCACGGCAATTAATGATGAAAGAGATTGTGTTGGTATCACTGAAAAATAATTATAATTTTGAGCCACGTTCATAAAGTATAGGGTGTATAATTGGTTCTTGTACCTTGTGTCATGTAGAAATCAACCTACTATAATGATGAAAGAGATTATGTTGGTATCACTAAAATATAATTATAATTTTGAGCCACGTCCATAAAATATAGGGTGTATAATTGGTTCTTGTACCTTGTGTCATGTAGAAATCAACCTACTACTACTAGCTACCTATTACTTGTTATTCTCGAGAGAAATGACGAAGAAGATTCTAGAATTATTGAGAAGTGCGTTCTGAGGTTTGTGCATAGCGTTCACTGTGCTAAATACTATCAATGGAATGTTCTATATGCTAGCATGGATAGAAGATCCAGCGGTTTGCAATGTTGGGATTTGTCAGGCTTGATCGATTTTTCAAAGTTCAAAGTACCGCGTACACAATATAGTGTGGTAAGATTATATAATATAGGTAAAGCTGAAAAAATATGAATATGCGAGTCTCACGTGCCGGAGTACTTCTATATAATGACTAGTAAGTTGCATGTGTCGTGCACGTGAGACTCAGATAATAGACGTATGGCATATCATGAGTACTATTCAACATGGTGGTTCTAGAACATGGTGGAGTTTACTCTAGGTACTATTCAACACGAATCCAGCTGCTCTAAACCATTGGATCTAACAGCCTAACGGTAAGGATTGGTGCTATGGATCATTCATATTCAAAACTGCTCCATTATAGTGGTAGAGAGAATACAGCCTACTGTGCTATGAATTTTTTTGGGTGGTGACATGATGGTTCTAGAACATGCATGGTGGAGTTTGATCTACGTACTATTCAATACGAATCCAGCTGCTCTGAACCATTGGATCTAATAGCCCAGCGGTCAGAATTGGTGTTATGGATCCAATTCAAAACTGCTCCATTATAGTAGTAGAGATAATATGACATACTGTATGGTCAGGCATGTGCAACTTATTACTACTGTATACTGGAGTACATACTCCAAGAATTTACTAGACTCGTTGCTCAAGCTGCCATCTGCTCGCAACCTCTGTTTCGAGAGTGTATAGTACTACTACTCCTACTATCCGATTAGACTGCGGCCAGCTGAAAGTAAGGCCGCTACAATTACCGATACGACATTTCTCTTGTGAGTTAATCCCCCGGACAACCACCGACTACGAAAAAACTCACGCGCTGCCAAGAAGTTGCTATGCATACTCCTGGGAGCATCTAAAAAAAGTACTCCTTGGAGAAATGCTGGGTCAAAACTGAGTAGCACCACTAGTAGTACTACTAGTACTATACTTTCTCCTTCATTCTACTCTCCGGCGAAATTCCTTTCTTCCACCAAAGGCATGTTACCCTCACAAATACTTGATGGAATCCCGATGGATGGGTTGCGTCGTCCTCGAAGGTCTGCTTCGGCTCGAGGCCAGGCCCCAGAATAGTTCATCCGGCAGGAACATGCTGACGTTGGAGTCGCCTCTGTAGAGCGCCTGGTCGCCCGCGGTAAACGTGCGTTGGCCCTGCCGGCCGACGATGCAATTTTGGGCCCCCTCGAGGCTACCGATCCTGCGCTGGCCGCGTCACCGAGGAGTCAACACGGCAGGCAAACAAAAGTGGACCTCTACAACAAAGCGCCGGTCCCGGTGTGCCTCCCTTTCGACTGTGACGGAGCTGCGTCCGGGTAGGCGCTCTGGCTGGACATCAACCGTGGCCAAGTTAAGCCCGTGCGAGACAACGGACAATCCTTCTGCCGGGAACCTGTAGCCAGCGATAAATGTGACCAGGGCAGACAACTCGAGTGGGCGCCAGGTTGCCGTGGCCATGGCCGATGACGTCCTGGGTCCCCTCGAGCCTATCAATCCTATGCTGGCCCTTGCTTACGATCAGGACATGCTCGAGTTCGAGCTCACGCGCGAGGAACCTGCGGCAAGCGAGCATGCGACCGGGGCAGACAACTCGGGTGGGCGTCAGGTCGCCGTGGTCGTGGCAGATGACGCCATCCTGGGTCCCCTCGAGTCTATCGATCCTATGCTAGCCCTTGCTCACCATCAGGACATGCTAAAGTTCGAGCTCGAGCGTGAGGAACCTGCGGCCGGCGAAGGTGTGGCTGGGGGAATCAACTCGGTAGGGAGGCAGTGTGCTCCTCTACTCGTTCCGAGCAACCTCGTCCCTTCAACCATGATCAACATGCAGGTGCATGCCGTGTTTCGTGTGTGAAGCAAACAGTAGTAGCAAGAGTATGGCTCAGCTGCTTGGTTGAAATTGAGCCAGACCCGATTGCCTTTCCAAGCTAATTTTTAGGGGCCTTTGTGCCAATTGTATGGACTTGGATGTAATTTTCTATTTTTTGATGTAACCTTTTAATTCCACCGAACGTGTTGATTGAAGCATGATGTACTTTCGGGTGAAATTAGCTACTCCCTCCGACCCAAATTAGTTGACTTAGATTTGTCTAGATTCATGTATCTAGACTTGTTTTAGTGTTAGATACATCCGAATCTAGATAAAACTAAGTCAACTAATTTGGGTCGGAGGGAGTATAAAATTAAACTTGAAAAATATAACATGAAATTTATCCAACAAATTCATGTAGTACTAGTAGTAAACTAGTAAGTTGCACGTGCCCTGCACATGAGACACATAATAGACGTCTGACATATCATCACTATAAAATATTATAATAGGTAAATCAGGAAAAAATATAAATTTTATCAACATCTATAATATATGGGTGTATATTTGGTTCTCGTACTTTGTATATCATGTAGAGTGAATGACTATTAGCTAATCTAAAACTTCAAAATTTGGTAACATGGTCTGGAGAAACGAGGGAGAAGATTCTAGAATGATGGAGAAGTGTTTTGAGGTTCCCATGTTTCCGGACATAGCGAACCACCCATGTTTTACTTGTGATTCCAAGGTTCTTTGAGTTTTCAAGGTTCGTAGATAAATTAACTCACTTAAATTACACTACTGCCTCCGATTCAAATTAATGTTCTCAGATTTGTCTAGATTCGGGTATATGCATCTAGCACAGAAACATGACTAGATACATTTGAATCTAGATGAATCTATGAACATTAATATGGATCAGAGGGAGTCTGTCAAAATTATGTCAAATTATTTCGAACCACATGTGAGCTGCCAATTGCTCTTTAAATTTCACAAAAATATTTTGAAGTTGCCCACCAGACAGCCAATATATGGAGAACACGATCGAGAGTTTTCAAAGATTAAACTTCTTTCTAGACTTTGCATGCCGGCAAAGTTGACCTTGCTTTGGAAAAAGAGAGAGAAATAGGCAACAAAAACAGGGGGACTCATGCATGGCAACCTTTTTCTTGTATTGCCTGCCATGAAAAATAATAAACATGAGTTTTCACAACTTTTGAAGAAACCTTCTTCACAAAAATGGCCTACCATGTATAAGTATGAACAGGTTTCAGGACGAGCGACCAAGCAAGGTCATGGACATATCCACATCATAGATTATGGTAATTTGGTAGTACTACAAGAAAGTAGATGTGTGTATCTTGGCATTAGTAAACAACTTTGCTAATGCGAGTTTCTAAATACTAGGAAAAGTAACAACTCTACTAAGCAATGGAAATCATTTTTCTATAAAGCAAAGTACTCCACCTCATTCTATACTACTACTCCAAAAGGTAGGCAGCGTGAGAGCAGCGAGAGGAGTGCCTTGCACATGATACTCAGATAATACACGTATGACATATCATCATTATATAAGATTATAATAGGTAAAGCACAAAAAATTATAAATTTGATCAACATACATAAAGTATGGGTGTATATTTGGTTCTTGTACTTTGTATCATCACGTAGAAGTCAAAGATTATTAGCTACCCAAAACACTTGATTTGTTTTGGTAATATGGTCTAGAGAGACGAGGGAGAAGATTCTAGTACGATGGATAAGTGTGTTTTGAGGTTTATGCATAGCATTCATTATGCTGAAGACTATCTATACAATATTCTAGATGCTATAATGTAAAAGAAGATCCAATGATTGGAAATATTGGGATTCGCGAGTATTGAGATCCAACGGTCGATATTCAAAGTTATTCGTACAATCTTATATTACCAAGTACTATATAGTGTACGAATACAAATAACTTTGAATATTGACCGTTGGATCAAGATTCGCAAATCCAAACGACATTTCCAGTCATTGGATCTTCTTTTCCATTCTAGCATCTAGAAGATTCTATTGATAATCTTCATTAGAATGAATGCTATGCACAAAACTCACTTCTCCATCATTCTAGAATCTTCTCCCACATTTCTCTAGACCATGTTACCAAAATTTTAAAGTTTCAGATAGCTAATAATCGTTGACATACTTCTACATGATATACAAAGTACAAGAACCAAATATATATATACACCCATATTTTATAGATTTTGATCAAATTTATATTTTTTCTTCATTACCTATTATAATCGCAGCACTATATAGTGTACAAATAACTTTGATTATTGATCGTTGGATCAAGACTCACGAATCCCAACATTTCCAGCCATTGGATCTTATTTTCCATTCTAGGATCTAGAAGATTCTATTTTTTTAACGGTCTAGAAGATTCTATTGATAGTCTTCATCACAATGAATGCTATGCACAGAACTCAAAACACACTTTCCTCATCATTCTAGAATCTTCTCCCTCGTTTCTCTAGACCATGTTACCAAAAAAATATGTTTTAGATAGCTAATAATCGTTAACTTCTACATGATCTTACTACTATATAGTGTACGAACAACTTTGAATATTGACCGTTGGATCAAGACTCGTGAATCCCATCATTTCGAGCCGTTGGATCTTCTTTTCCATTCAAGCATCTAGAAGATTCAATTGATAGTCTACATCACAATGAATGCTATGCACAAAACTCAAATAACACTTATCATTCTAGAATATTCTCCCCCGTTTCTCTAGACCATGTTACCAAAATTTTAAAGTTTTAGATAGCTAATAATAATTGACCTCTACATGATATCCAATATCTAGAAATGCTAGGATTCGCGAATCTTGATCCAATGGTCAACATTCAAAGTTATTCGTACACTATATAGTGGTAAGATAAGATAAGATAAGATAAGATCGTGTAGAAGTCAACAATTATTAGCTACGAGGGAGAAGATTCTAGTATGATGGAGAAGTGTGTTTTGAGGTTTGTGCATAACATTCATTATGCTGAAGACTATCAATAGAATCTTCTAGATGCTAGAATGGAAAAGAAGATCCAACAGCTGGAAATGTTGGGATTCATGAGTCTTGATCCAACGGTCAATATTCAAAGTTATTCATACACTATATAGTGGTAAGATATCTCTATCTCTACTACTATAATGGAACAGTTTTGAATTGGATCCATAGCACCAATCCTAACCGTTGGGCTATTAGATCCAATAATGGATCAGAGAAGCTGGATTCGTGTTGAATAGTACCTAGAGCAAACTCCACCATGCATGTTCTAGAACCATCATGCCACCACCCCCAAAATTTCATAGCACAGTAGGCTGTATTCTCTCTACTACCGTAGTGGAGCAGTTTTGAATTGGATCCATAGCACCAATCTTGACCGTTAGGCTGTTAGATCCAATGGTTCAGAGCAACTGGTTTCATGTTAAATATATAGTACAAACCTAGAGAAAACTCCACCATGTTCTAGAACCATCATGTCACCACCCCCAAAATGCATAAATTAAGTCTATTAATAATAACTATCTACACATATTGAGAATACAATCTACTGTGCTATAACATTTTGGGGGTGGTGAAATGATGGTTCTAGAACATGGTGGAGTTTGCTCTAGGTACTATTTAACACGAATCTAGATGCTTTGAACCATTGGATCTAACAGCCCAATGGTCAGGATTGGTGCTATGGATCCAATTCAAAACTGCTCAATTATAATAGTAGAGATAATTTTATATAGTGATGATATGTCAGGCGTCTATTATCTGAGTCTCACGTGCAGGGCATGTGCAATGTACTAATAGTGGTAAGATACGAATAACTTTGAATGATGACCGTTGGATCAATACTTGTGAATCCCAATATTTCCAACCGTTGGATCTTCTTTTCCATTCGAGCATTTAGAAGATTCTATAGATAGTCTTCAGCAGAATGAATGTTATGCACAAACCTCAAAACACACTTCTCCATCATACTCCTAGAATCCTCTCCCTCGTTTCTCTAGACCATGTCACCAAAAATTTCAAGTGTTAGGTAGATAATAATCTTTGACTTCTACATGATGATACAAAGTACAAGAACCAAATATACACCCATACTTTATATATGTTGATCAAATTTATATTTTTTGTGATTTACCTATTATAATTTTATATAATGATGATATGTCATATGTCTATTATCTGAGTCTCACGTGCATGGAACGTGCAATTTACTAGTAGCCTACAATGTATGAACATTCTTGGGTTTCAGTCTGAAGGACCAATAAGGTCATGGCCATATATATCGATACCCTAGCTACACTTTATGATACGGTTCTCACATCAGGTAGATGGGTGCGTCTTGGTATAGTAAACAATGTTGACCGTGGGAGTTTTGGACAATTATGAAAGAACATTTTTCACTTTTCCAAGTGATTACAGGGATGTTTCGTACTAGTAAATAAAATTAGAAGAATTTGGCTCGGAATCCGACAAGCGCGCCATGTTTCCGGACATGGCGGAGCATGCATTTTTTCCTTGTGATTCCTAGGTTCTATGAGTTTTTATGATTCGTAGCTGAATTAAAATACTTAAATTACAGTGTTGTCTGCCTAAATTAGTTCAAATGAGTTGGCATATGCATATGCGCACCGTTTAGCTAAGAACCCCAAGTTAACTCAGCCATTTTGCTCACTATAGTATATGGGCCACATTCATACAAATAACTTTCAATGTTGACCGTTGGATCAGTTATTTGATGTATTTACACGAATTTGAAATATTCATTTATTTTTTATGAGGGCCACGGCTGGCAGCCAGCACCACCCCAGTTTTCTTTTTCATCTATCTGCCACCGTACTAGACTCCGACTTTTCTTCACAAGCTGCACACACCACCGTACCATCGCATTCGATGCATGCTGCTTTTCGAGCCTTCCTTTTAATACTACTCGGGAGGTGAGCCAAGCGCGATTCAGCACAAAATTTTCGTGTGATATTGGCAGGATCTTCTAGTTCAAAATTTTAGAGGATTATTGGCGGGACCCTCCCTTTTACCTTTCCCAAAATTTAACCCTTCCTTCACTTCTCAGTTCTCGGCAAACGCTAGCTACCTCCATTCTGACGGGGCCTCTCGCTCGCTCGCCCGCCGACTCCACAATCCATACTCACATCATCCTCTATCCCATCCCTCCTTAGCCGACTTCCAGGTTGCCAGAGTCTACTCAGCAACGCTATCATCCATGCTGCCGTCGTTGCTTCGTTGCATCTGCTTCCCCCACTCAGAGTGTCAGGTTCCCCACCACCCCAACCAAGAGATGCATACGCCATGTAGACCCCTCACCAGGGAGATTGTTAGAACTTCGTACAACCGAGACGAAGGTTGCTGCACACTTACTATGCCCGCTTTCCTTGCACTTTACTACTACTTCTGAATATAGTTCATCGCTTCCTTGATGTGCCTTCTCGTTACCAATTATTTCTAATGCATGCTAGTTGCAGTACTACATGATCGGTTCAAAGAGAAAAGAAGGCAACTGCTAGTCGTCTAGCCAAATTGGTTATCTCGCACTAGTACGAAGCCTCGCCAGCCCAATGATAACCCCCAACAATCCTCCCCAGACAATGGTTTGCCTCCATTTTGCATATACACGCGTTGTCGTTATGCATTTTATTTTTGAGAGTAGTTCAGCCTTTGCTTGCCCTATCTTGTCATACTAGTATATATTTTTTGTAAGGCATGGAAGATAATGTACTGCCGAAACATGCCCTGTCTTGCCAAGGAATCCTGAAGAGTTTTGGACATACGGATCTAGCCCCGCTCGGCACAACACAACTGGTACAGAAACATGGCCTGGTCGAGTACCCTAAACATGGCTATTTGTTGCATCTTGCGTGTTATTTACTGATTGATTTACTGCATTGCAATTTGCAGAAGCAAGTGCATGATCATGTCCCTACCAAGGAGGTTCGTAGCACAAATATTCAGCGTGCCAGTGATACAGCCATTTCTACGAACCAAACCGAAGTATGGTGCATGGCCGAAGCTAAGATTAGGCTTCTCCAAAAGTATTTGGACACAGCCACACGGTGGATCAGAGAATTGAACCGAGGATGGATTTCTACTATTGAAGATGGCCTTGATGCTGCCGCTGATCTTCAGAAGTTAGTCGCTGAAAATCATGTTCCCAATTCAGCTGATGTAGATGTCAATGAGATCAACGTGACGGTTTTGGAACAGGTGAAAGCACGAGCAGAGATTCTCCGCGCATCTTTGTAGGCAGATGATTTTCGAAGGGTGATGAAAGAGCCACCATGCGAATAGATTGTTATTTCGAATAATGAGGATGACTTTCGTTGTGTTGTCAGCCTGATATTTTCTTTGGCACTGACATGGGTATACCCTGCAGGTACTCGAGTCTTGTATATACGGTCCAAATATGGTGGAGGCCCACGATGTTGCCACGGCCCAATGAAGACTTCGAGTGGCCTACGGACTACCAATAACTTGCGAGACAAAAAGAGGTCTAAAGATAGAAAGTCTGAAGGGCAAACCCTAATCTGTAACCGACTCGACCTGCTACCTGAGACCTGGCCTATCTATATAAAGGCCAGGAGGGGGCCGCGAGGAGGACACACATAACCCTAGTTTCCATAACCCTCGCCAGATTGCATCTGCGCACCATTGTAATCTTCGATTCCTTCGTGAATTTCAAGAGAAGACAAGCTGGAGTAGGGACCTCTATGAGGCCTGAACCTGGGTAAACCTTGCGTCCCTGTGTGCTTGTTTGCTAGCCGATTGATGCTTCCAGCGCTCCCTCCTCCAAAACCCAAGTCCATAACAATGGGCATTGATGAGTTAAACACTCGTCAATTGGCGCCGTCTTTGGGAATTGGAAGTGCTGATGTTGCGGCTTCTTCAGCCTCATCAACCGCGATCTACAACTCCGCAACAGCGGAGATTCACCAGCTCTTCGGCGCGTTCGACTTCACTGTCCACACACCTTCCACTCTCCCGGCTTTCGAGTCCGTGGGCGATGGAATCAGCTTGGCGCTAGGGAGCTTCCGCTTCCAAGTTGGTAAGATGGGCACGCTTCGCATGCCTGACCAGCCAACGTCATCCGCGATTGTTCTAGCATCATGGTTCCCTCCACCAATCGGCACCCTCAGCAAGCTCAACACCTCAGCAACAGCTAAGAGCACGGACAGCGACAGCAGTCGTGAATCCGATCTGGGCGGCTTAGCAACGGAAGATGGAGTCTTCGGCTCCGGATCTGAGAGTTGCAGGAGCAACAGCTTCCCCAGCCACTTCATGTGCACCATAATTAACACTGGCAATTCCACCGCTAATCGCGAAAATGGTGGCAATGGATCTGGCACCGATCCGCCTAACGGTGGCATCCCTAATGGCGGACCTCCCAACAGCGGCCCCACCAACAGTGGCAACAGCGCGACCGTCAACAATAGAGGGGCAGTCGAACCCCCAACCATGGTGAACGAGCACACTGGCGAACGTGTCATGATCAAGCTCAACGATCTCGAGTGGGCTCGCTGCCGAGACGCCCTGCGAGGCAATCCTCTGCCCCCAGGCACACCACAAGAACTGCTGATGGGCTATCATTGGTCACTGAAGGAAAAATACAGATGCCAGCTACAAACAATCGTGCAACTTGAAGCGCGAAAAAAGGCGGCAGACGAGTCGAGCCTTCGAAGGGCCGGGCTCTCCTCCCATGGAGGATCCTCCTCCAAAGGCAACAAGTACATGGCCAACAAGAGACGATCTCCAATGGCCCATCTCACCGAGCAGGAGCGCATAGAAGATGCAGAAGTCCTCGACTTCAGCTCTATGACAGTCGACACTCGGGGCAATGTGGTCCCAAAGACGCCGCAAGCAGTGGTGACAGCGGCCACCATGTACCTACTCAACAACCAGCCTCCAGCTGGAGATCCCCGAGCTGCCATGCACCGATCTATGATCGCAGGCTTGGGGCTAATCGAGGCCGCTCTCGACAAAGAGCCGATGCCGGAGCCAAAGAAAAACAAGGCTCTGGCAAAACGCTATTCCTCACCCTCGTCCAGCGATGATAGTCATGATCCGTCTCGACGTTGCCGCTCACGACGACACGACCACGACTACGACGCATGTGATGACATCACGCATCGCAAAATCGACAAGTCAAGGGCACGACGTGCTTGATCAACTGACTCAGAGGACAAAGACGTGGAGCTCTGTGGCGCCAGATGCTTCGGTGGGGCTATCAGACAAAAGCGAATGCCCAAGGGGTTCAAGTTCCCATCGGAGAACCCAAAGTTTGACGGCCTACAGGACCCGAAAATCTGGCTAGAAGACGACATCTCCTCCGTCAGGCTCCATGGTGGGAGTCGAAGCACTGCCATGCAATGCCTACAGCTATAGCTGCAGGGCACCGCCCGAGCTTGGCTCAATAACCTCCCGCGCGGATCCATTCGCAGCTGGGATGAGCTGGTCTACAGCTTTGTGCGCAACTTAAAGGGCACCTACAAAAGGCCCACGTCAATCGAGGAGCTGAGATGCTGCCAGCAAAGGTCGGGTGAGTCATTACGCTCGTACATATAGAGGTGGTCCATCATTAAGAACTCCACAGAAAATATCTCGGAGGACCGGGCGATTGACGCATTCAACGGCGGCGTTCAACGCATAGAGCTCAGGGAGGAGCTGGGTCGCTCGAAGCCATAAACCATTGACCACCTGATGGAAATCACGAATCGGTGGGCAGATGGAGAAGATTCGGTGAAAAACCGCGTTCACTCCGACGACGAAGCAGAGCTCGAGCGCAGACGTGATCGCCGAAGCAAACGTCGAATGCGCATATACGATGACCATGACGATGTCAACATAGTCGCAGCCGGCTATGCCGACAGGTGCGACGACAATTGCAACACCGGCTACCGCAGCGGTTGGCACCGCGACTCTGGGAAAACCACGCAAGTATGGCAACGCCGCACTCGCAAAGAGGCACCTGCGACAACAATCGAGGACAAACTGTCCGGGCCGTGCAACATGCACTTCTACATCGACAAGCATGACGGTAAGAAGAAATCCAGCCACCTTCTCAAGGACTGCCGCGAGTTCCTCAAGCTCCATGAGGGTTTGGCACGGATGAATCATGACGTCGTCAACAGAGACTACGGAGTTGCCCCAGGCGCTGTAGCACATGGAGCTCCTCCTCCACCACCTGGAGGGCCACCACCCGCGGTCGCACCGATCCATGATCAAGGCGGTGAGCCATACCCACGGGTTGTGGGTAACATGATGATCCAAAAGGGGCGCCCCTCGAATCGGGTGCAGAAGGCCATCACTCGCCAAGTAAATTTGGCGACAAACTCACCACCATCCACCACTAAGTACCTCAGTGGAAGCGACTCCTGCATCACCTTCGACAAGCGCGACCACCCGCGTCAAGTACCCCGCCCAGGACATTGTCCCCTCGTACTCGAGGCACGGATTGGAGGCTTCAACATGAGTCGCATTTTCATGGATGGTGGAAGCGGCATTAACCTTATGTTCGTGAGTACCTTGCGAGCAATGAGGATCCCTCTGACCTGCCTAGAGGTCTCGGACACGACATTCCACAGCATCGTCCTAGGCAAGGGCATATATTCCCTTGGCAAAATCAACCTCGACATCATCTTCGGCACGCCGAAAAACTTTTGATGTGAACGCATCGACTTTGAAGTCGTCGACTGGCCCTCACAGTACCACTGCATCCTCGGACGTGTCGCGTTCACCAGGTTCATGGTAGTGCCGCACTACGCCTACCTGCAGATGAAAATGCCAGGTCCCAACAGCGTCATCACAATCAACGGGAGCTTCGAAAGATCCGACAGTTGCGATAGGGAATTCAACAGAATTTCCTAGTCCTTCGGCATGCAGGAAGAACTCGCAAGATTGAAGGAATCGACAGACAACAGTCTGCCTCCCCTGAGCCAGCCAAGTTCACCCGACCTATCCTTCGACTCGTCGCTGCACACGAAGAAAGTTCAGGTCCACCCATCGGACCCGGCCAAGACGGCCCTCATCGCCAACAACCTGAGTCCCGCATAGGAACTCGCGCTCATCGAATTCCTCCGTGAGCACTGGGAAATCTTCGCCTGGTGTCTAGGGGACATGCCAAGAGTTCCAAGGGAATTTGTCGAGCATGCACTCAATGTTAACCCAGACGCAAAGCCAGTCAAGTAAACAATTCGGCGACTGTCTGAGCCAAGAGCAAAAGCAGTCAGAATGGAGATCAACAGACTCCTCGATGCCAAATTCATACGCGAGATCAAGGTAAGCACTTGGCTCGCCAATACGGTGCTAGTACCGAAAAAGGAGATGGATATCCTACGGATGTGCGTGGATTTTACCTCTCTGAATAAGCACTGCCCAAAGGATCACTTCCCGCTGCCACGAATCAACCAGATAATCGACTCCACCGCGGGATGTGAGCGCCTCTGCTTCCTCGACGCCTACTCAGGCTATAACCAGATTCGAATGAAGGAGGAAGATCAAGAGAAAACGGCGTTTACAACGCCTTTCGATGTGTTCTGCTACAACACAATGCCCTTCAGGCTAAAAAATGCAGGAGCAACCTATCAGCGGTGCATGCAGGCTTGCCTCAAGAACCAACTTGGTCGCAACATCCAAGTCTATGTCGACGACATCGTAATCAAGACCAAAGAGGAAGCCTCGCTAATCGACGATTTACGCAAAACCTTCACCAACCTCGACCGCTACCGGATCAAGCTCAATCTGGACAAATGCGCCTTTGGTGTACCATCTGGGCAACTACTCGGGTATCTCATCTCCGTGAGAGGGATCGAGGCGACCCCGAAGAAAATAAAAGCCATACTAGCCATGGAAAAACCGAAGAACATAAGAGGTGTCCAGCAGTTGGCTGGGCGAATTGCGGTGCTCAGTCGATTCATCAGTCAAATGGGCGAAAAGGCACTGCCCTTCTACCAACTTCTCCGCAAAGCTGACAAGTTCGAGTGGACCAATGAGGCACAGGAAGCATTCGAAGACCTCAAGCGTCTACTGTCTACCTCACCAGTACTGGTGACCCCACGCAAAAGGGAACCACTGTTCTTGTACATCTCCGCCACCAACCAGGTGGTCAGCACGGTGCTCGTGGTTGAACGAGACGAGGAAAACAAGGTCCACGGGGTACAGCGCCCATTCTACTACCTTAGCGAGGTACTCACACCAACAAAGCGGCGATACCCGCACTATCAGAAGCTGGCATATGGCATCTTCATGATAGTCAGGCGACTGCGCCACTACTTCTAGGAACACCCAATCGTGGTGGTCAACGACGCCCTGCTTAGACATATCCTCAACAACCCCGACGCCACCGAACGAGTCGCGCTTTGGGGAATCGAGCTGTCTCCACAAGACATTACATATGAAAAGCGCGACGCAATCAAGTCGCAAGTTCTCCCTGACTTCCTCGTGCACTTGATGGAGAATCAGCTCCCTGAAAAACCAGATATGTCTTACCTCTGGACAATGCACTTCGACGGATCCAAGGGAAAGGATGGAGCTGGCGCAGGTGTCATACTAACATCACCCTAGGGAGACAAGCTAAAATATATTCTGCGAATGCAGTTCACCGCCTCCAACAACGAATCTGAATACGAGGCCCTGTTGCACGGGATGCGGATGGCAAAAGCTTGTGGCGCCAAGAGGCTCATAATCTACGGTGACTCCAAGCTGGTCGTCAACCAGACAATGCACGAGTGCGACGCACTAAACTACAATATGATCGCCTACCGCGACCTCTACGACACACTCGAAGGGGACTTTGACGGCTACGAGCTGCAGCACATAGGCCGCGAAAGCAATGAAGAGGCAGACACACTCGCCAACATTGGCTCTACCTGTGCCCCCATACCACCTGGGGTATTTCTTGAGCGCATCTGCGAATGCTCCATCAAGCCAAAGGCCGCAGAGAAGAAAACAAGCGCAACAACAGACTCAGGGGCTATGCCACCCAATGAGCCAATGGCACTCGACAACCTGGAGCTCGGCACAGGACTCGAAGGACCCATGGCGATCATGATGATCGAACCCTCTTGGACTCAACCATACATCACATACCTTCTAAGCAAGAGGCTGCCGGACGACCCGACCGATGCGCGGCAAATTGCATGGCGATCCAAAGCATTCGCTGTCATCAACGGCAAACTATACAAGCGCAGCATTACAAGGGTACTCCAATGGTGCATCTCCAACGCTGACGGAAGAGCCATTCTCCTCGACATCCATGAGGGGACCTGCGGGCACCACGCCGGCAGTCGCGCCCTCGTAGCCAAAGCTCTACGAGCCGGATTATACTGGCCCACGGCCATGCGCGACGCCAAGGACATCGTACAAAGATGCAACGCTTGCCAGCGATTCGCGGACAAACCGCACGCACCTGGCGCGGAGCTCCGGCCAATACCATTGGCTTGGCCCTTCGCGCAATGGGGACTCGACATGGTCGGCAAGCTCCCAAAGTCCTCACGAAGAGGCTACGTCTACCTCCTTGTAGCAGTCGACAAATTCACCAAGTGGATAGAGGCCGTGCCGGTGACTAACCAATCTGGAGCCACTGCAGTCAAGTTCCTCGAGTCCATTGTCTATCGCTTCGGGGTGCCACACAGCATCATCACGGACAATGGAACAAACTTCACCTCTAAGGAGTTCTAGGGCTTCGACGAGGACCTGGGAACCAATGTAAGCTATGATTCCGTAGCTCATCCACAGACCAACGGTCAAGTTGAAAAAGCCAATGGGCTCGTCTGCGGCGGAATCAAGAAGTGACTCCTTAGGCCACTCGAACAAGCCGCAGGATGTTGGCCAGACGAGCTGCAATCCGTACTCTGGAGCTTACGCACAACCCCAAACAGTGCAACAGGATACACCCCGTTCTTCATGGTGCATGGTGCTGAAGCGGTGCTACCCGCAGAGGTACGATACAAGGCACCGCGAGTGGTCGCTTACAGCGAGCAGGAGTCAACAATTGCACTCGAAGACTCCATCTACCTCCCTGGTGAGGCACGGGAGATCACTGCAGAAAGATCAATGATCTACCAGCAGAACCTGCGCAACTACCACAGCAGAAGGCTATGCCCTAGGTCCTTCGTTGAAGGAGACCTGGTCTTGCGACTAAAATAACAAGGGAATCTCAAGGTCGAATCCCCTTGGGAGGGACTATACGTGATTACAGAACTAATCCCATGTGGCTCCTATCCCCTCAAAGACTTCGAGACAGGAGTCGCATACTCCAACCCCTAGAACATCATGCAGCTACGGCGCTTCTACCCTTAGTCGTTTTTATTTCTTTCATCACAAATAAGGCTATTCAGCCAAGGCTACTTAGCCATACATTGTACCTCGTACTATTCTATGAATAAATAAAGCTAAGTGCCCCAAACTCTGTGTTTTTCTATTATTTTTCGCCATCTATGTACTCGGGCGCTGTGCCACCCTTCACACATCTGTTCTACGAACCAATCGTGATATCCTGAGTAGCTGACGCACTAATCGAACCCTTGACAAACACCAACCCAGCTGCAACGCACCTAACAGGTTGGCAAGGTGCTGAGATAAACACAAGTCAGGCCAACGAAAAGGAATCGCATAGTGCAACGCACTCGCAAAACATACGAGCTAACAAGCTCTTTATATACATCAATGTCAATCAATTATGCACAATATATATATGAAATTTACAACACTGGTACAACTATGTGTAGTGTACAAACTAAACTACTGTTGCAACAAAAGAATGTTTGTCTGCTCCTCGAAGAAGTCGACAATTTCCTCCGTTGGGCGATCCACCGCCTAGTAATGAGGAACCATGTTCCAGGTCGAACCTGCTGGCGGCGCCGGCGGTCCAGTAGCAATCACTGCAACATCTACATCGGGCCTATGCAGTCGCACCAGCGATAGAGCGGCCTTGGCGCCAGCCACCAACTGTTGCCGCACACACTCGCGGACTCCACTCAAATCTTGAAACTTAGCAAGAAGAGCTAGCAGACTCGAGGGAACGACGTCCAACGGAAACATCGTCTGATAGATGTTCCTTAAGCACGATTATGATTTCTTCAGAAAATGAAGCACTCGCGAGGCACGATCCTGCAGGGTCGCCAGTGCGATTGCGCGATCATGATCCACCCAGAAGTACCCACTCGCCTGAAGCTGCTCTTGGGTCAGGTCATTCATGAGAATGGCGATCATGTCCTTCTCATCTTGCAGATGATGCGCGCTGACAACTATACGAAGCAAAGGAAAAAGTATGAAGACAACGAACTACTGCGAGTGGCTACAAGAAAAGATAAGGAAGCAGAAAGCTAACACTTGAATTGGTCGCCCAGCTGCGCCACCTCCCCTAGCAGATATTGCTCTCGGGCAGTGGCCTTCTCCGCCCTCGACTTCCATACATTCGCGTTACCACGGAGGACGGTAGTTCGTGCTCCAGCTGCTTAACGCGGTCACGTAGTCGCGAAAGCAGAGACAACTCATCCACCCTTGAGCGTGACTGTGCTAAGGCATCATCAGTGGATGGCAGATTCTGAGGCTCACTCGAAGGACCACTCGATGTTCCCTATCACAAGCCAAGCAAGAGATAATAAGAAGACCAAGCAATACATGGACAAAAACTCAAGTGCATTCAAGCATAACAAAGTATCAACAGATACACCCACCAACGGCATGTTCTAGACAAAAGGGGCCAAGCTATTAACTATTACAAGTATGACTACTGAGGAGCAACTGGCTTCTTCGACTTGGACTTCGGTTTCGGGGGCCTCATCGAGTCTGTGGCAGTATTAGACGCCACAGACTTCCTGCCGGCCCCTGACGCCACAGCCTTCGCCGCCTTCTTGGCTCGCTGCAGCTCCTCAGAGTACATCGCGACTATGTTGATGAGCTGTGTCCCGTACTTGCCACAAGTAGTTGCAAAAGGAGCAAAAACTACCCGTTGACTATCCGTGCCGACAGGCATCGCTTTGGAGACCGCAGCAGAATCCACCTCGACTCCATGGGCTTGAACCATCGCGAGTGACATAGAAGCGCTAGCCGCACGAAGCGAGTTCTTGAAGCCTGCAGGAATGCCTCCAGCCAGGGACTCCACCAGATCATCTACATTCTCAATCAGTTCAGCTTTGGGTGCCAGCTCCTCACGGAGGCGACTGAGTACACCCATGGCTTTGGCCAGCGTCCCTTGGATGGAAGCACCTGCCAAGGCATCATCATGATGGAGCGCCTAGGCGTCGAAGCTCAGACCGCCCGCATCTACATAGAGCAAAGTGTTGGCAAAAAAGGTCAGCACAATAACAAATTCAAAAGAAAGGACACGACGGAAATCCAGACGAAGAAATACCTAAAAGACCCTTGGCAATCAAGAAGAGTTGTTCTTCGAACAACTTCTCCCTAGCAGCGATGGAGGCGCGCAAATCCTCTTCATGTTTCCGCGATTCGTTAAGCGCAGCGACTGCCTCATCACGGCCCTTCACCGCCATGGCGAGCGTCTTTTCGAGGGAAGCGGCGTCGCGAAGAAGTGCATTATGCTCAGCTGTGAAACAAACAAAGATAGACCGTCAGTCGAGTATATCACAAGGGTGAAGAAGAAGAACAAGAAAAAATCACTCACTTTCAACCACGCGATGGCGATTGTCCAGACGACTGGTTCATCAACTTCCTTGGCCTTGGAGTCCGCGACTCTAGATTCTTTCAAAAATTGGATGTCGCTAGAAGATGACGATGCCGGTTGACTGCGGAAAGAAACCAACATCAGGAAAATGCAACTCCAAAAAAGAACCAAGATAAGAATTGTACACTTACCAATCAAACTTATCAAAATCGAAGGTTTGGCCCTCCGACTCCGACGACTCCTTCGGTAGCCGCGTCTTCTTGTAGGAAGATGGCGCCACAGCACTCACGGGAATGGCAGGAATCAACGACTCAGCACAGATAGCTGGGCCTTCCGGAGTCGAAGGAGACGACGCATCCAAATCTTCGCTGCGTGAACGCTTGCGAGTGTCTGGACCGCTGGACTCGGGGGCTTCCTCCTCCTCTTCAAATGGGACGGTCGACTCCGACTCGTCCTCCTCATCTACTTCGTGAGGAATAACCCCGTCAGGAAGAGGGGGCAAACTGGGCGACACCCTCCAATCCTGCATACAGAAAACAAGTCAGCACAAGTTAAGAAAAAGAAGCACTCGACAAAATAAAGCTACTTCGTAGCACAATCATACCTCAGGAGGAGGGTTAGAAGCATCAAAAGGGGGCACAACTGGTTCACTAGGGAGTACATCCTTGGCAGTGTACTTGGTCAGCAGCCGCACCCTCTTATCTACTTCACTCGCGGAAATGCCATCGGAAGATACGCAAGTGACATCGTCCACACCAGCCCATTGGAACATAGGGTGGACTCTGGCCTGCAGTGGCTGGGCGCGACGGTGCAACCATGTGCGAATGAGGGCGCAGCCTCCCTCTTATTTACCCATGCGACTCTCGGGGTCGCAGACGTGCTCGTACAGCACATCTGTCTCCTCAGACTCGCCGGGCATCACCACGTTCTTCCAGGAGCGCCTCCTCCTGCATGGCACCGCGAGATCGAAAGGTGCGAGTCCAAAGTGGTCTCCGTCGGCCTTCTGGTCGTGGATGTAGAACCACTTGTCCCTCCACCCTTGGACAGACGCCATGAGCTTGATGTCAAAGTGCGTGATGGAGGAGTCGACATGGATACCGCGGCCTCCTACATCGTAGACTACGGAGCCAGACGCCAACTGGCGCTTCAGCTTGAAGAGACGCTTGAAGAGACCAAAGTGTGGCTCGATTCTGAGCCAGCACTCGCAAAGCGTAATGTAGCAGGCAATATGGAGGATAGAGTTGGGGGACAGCTGGTGCAGCTAGAGCCCATAGAAAAAAAGAAGGCCCCTGAAGAAAGGATGCAGGGGCAGAGAAAGACCACGGATGATGAATGCTAGGAACATCACCCGGAAACCAGCAGGGGGACAAGGGGTTACCTCACCACCTGGGACTCGCGAGTCACCGACCGCGGGAGATAGAACACCGTCTTGGCGTAGGAGACGGAGCTCGAATGACTTGATGCTGGACGCGCGCCACACGCCATTGGTGACGCAAGTGCCCGCGCCGTTCTTCTTCGTGGCGACAACGGTGCTGGTGCCTGCAATGACAGAGCCGCCCTTCTTCTTTGCAACAGCAGTGGCGGCGGCGGACTCAGCGGAAGCACCTCCCTTCTTCTTCCCCATCTTGCGGTGGCGATGAGAGCGAAGAAAATAACTCGGGAAAACACGGAGTTGGTCCAGCGCCGAGAACGGAACGAACTCTCGGAGGCAGAGTGCGGCAGCAATGGAGATGGAGGCACAAAGCAGAGAAGGAGTAGATGAGAAATTACCGCAGCTGCGCTGCTACTTAACCCCCTGGAAGATGTAATCCAACGGCTAGCAGAAACCCTATCAGATGCGTGGTTCACATCGCGATCGACACGTCGAGGACCTGATGTCATCAAAGATTGAGCAGTAGAAGACTTCGACTACTTTAGTCCTTGCTCGAGTCTTTGACTCCACCAAGCACTCGGGGGCTACTCCCATAGGGAGCGCTGGTCGCGCACCCTACGATTTTTCTTTTCTGCAGGAATATGGACATTTAAAGCATACCCAACCACTCGAATCCACGATTCGACTATGGACATGGGTTACTCCCATAGGGAGCACCAGAAATAAATTCGACTGAAACAAGCAAACAAAAGACGATAGCAGTCACAAAAGTTCTTTAGTCCCTGCCTGAGTCTTCGACTCAACCAGGCACTCGGGGGCTACTCCCATAGGGAGCGCTGGTCGCGCACCCTATGATTATTTGTACATCATACTATGTGTCGATAACATCCACACTCGAAGTCTATGGCGACACCGCCTCATATTTTTCCCTACAAAGAGACTGCGTCTCTTGGGTCAACCGAATCATCTCCGCGATGACAAAATTTCGGATGCCGCGCTTGCAGCGTGAAGATAAGACCTGAATAAGGCCTGGCAACGCATTTGCTACACACTACCAGAAATTTTTCCGTGCCTACAGGTGCGATGAACATGCCTTGATGGACGCGTCGAGTGCTCACACCCATATACTGGAATTCGACTCCTGTAAGACCTCCGCGGCTTTAGTCGAATTACACCAGCACTTTTCCGAATTCAAGTCCGGGGACTTGAGTTTGAGTAGATTGCATTGTTTTGCCCTAAGGTAGTTAACTGATACTGATACATCGGTTAAATCAGGCACGCACATCAACAAATCCCTATGACACAAACAGAGCATTCGAAAAAATGTACTCAGTCATACACTCGAAAGGCTTCATAAAGTCCCCAGTCGAATCTGCGATTCCACTGGACATTCGGGGGCTATTGGCATGGGTATACCCTGAAGGTACTCAAGTCTTGTATATACGGTCTAGATACGGTGGAGGCCCACGGTGTTGCCACAGGCCAATGAAGACTTCGAGTGGCCTAAGGAGTACCGATAACTTGCAAAACAAGAAGAGGTCTAAAGATAGAAAGTTTGAAAGGCAAACCCTAATCTGTAACCGACTCGACCTGCTACCTAATACCTGGCCTATCTATATAAAGGCCAGGAGGGGCGGTGAGGAGGACACACGCAACCCTAGTTTCCATAACCCTCGCCAGATTGCATCTGCGCACCATTGTAATCTTCGATTCCTTCATTAATTCCAAGAGCAGACAAGCAGGAGTAGGGACCTCTACGAGGC
The DNA here is from genome assembly GCA_916181665.1 of Avena sativa. Classification (NCBI taxonomy): domain Eukaryota; kingdom Viridiplantae; phylum Streptophyta; class Magnoliopsida; order Poales; family Poaceae; genus Avena; species Avena sativa. Next base: position 154,322,781 of record OV702289.1, on the reverse strand, counting down.
CTGAACCTGGGTAAACATTGCGTCCCTGCGTGCTTGTTTTCTAGTCGATTGATGCTTCCAGCACTTCCTCCATCTCCAAAACCCAAGTCCACAACAATGGGCATTGATGAGTTAAACCCTCGTCAGGCACGCTATATGAAACTATATTGTACCTAATTGCTGCATCTGGACAATGTATCCTAGTCTCATTCTAGCCATTCGTAAAATGGAAAAGCCTTATTTTGCACTTTTGTTTAGATCTGTAGAAACACGTATTGCCGAAAATTAACACATTACCATGAAAGGTAGTTCGTGCCCATTACTGTGAATAAATTCGTGCACTATATACTTGTGTGACCCTAAAGTCAAACTTTTAGACTGCAGTAGTAGATCGAGTACAAAAAAATCAACTGAGCGACAAACCACAAGCCGAAATCACCTCTTCCACCAAGTAGTGCGCCAGAAACACCCGCCGCAATGGGCTCATGCGTCCAAAATTCAAACGGTACTAAATTTTCATCTCTCCCTTTGGTCCAGAAACAACGCGCCAAAGGCCATTCCTAAAAATGGTTTCTCTTGTAAATTCCCACGCGCCACACAATTCAAAGTTTCAAACATACTAGTACCACCCACGCCCTTCGGGCCGAATCCCTCGAGATCACCTCGCACGACCACGGCCGTGCTCCTTCCGTCCCATCTCCCCTTCACAACCTCTCCACTGGCATGGCACCATAGCGACCGCGAAGACGTTTTACCAGCTCCCGACGCTGGCCCGCACCAGATCAGATCCTCTGTACACGAGGTCCACGGCGCCAGATCCAGCTCAGCAACGCCATCGTAGCTTCGTTGGATCCACTTCCCCGACTCCACGGCACCGGATCTACTTCCTTGACCTTGTCCATGGCACTGGAGAGATGGGGAGGCAAACCCGCTCAAGGGCGAACGGCAAGGTCGTAGCTCACCATAAGTCTGGCAAAGGCACGGGAAGGAAATCGCGTAATCGCGGTCACAAAGGTTGCCGCCATAAACTTCATATGCTCTTTACGCATTTGATGTCTGAAAGTAGTTCATCGCTTGTTTCACTTCATTCTCACACTGAGTTTTTTATCTTGTACTCTAACATTTCTTTTCGAGGCATCATATAAGCATATGTCTGTCATTGTTCCTTTAGAGCTTTCAACTGCTTGCTAGCACTGTACAAACTTGCTATTCTACACACACGTCGCTCTTAAATCTCATAAGATATATTTTTTGTTGATGCATGTAAGGTGACTTGCGGCCAACTGATGAGGAAGAATGGAAGATTAGGGAAGATAGATTATTAAAGAATTCCAAATATGCAAGGTCGCTCGGCCCGCAGAGAGTTAGATCTTTCGTAGCTACCACCACCAATCATGAAGTCCAGGATTCTGATGCAGAATTTTATCCTCAAGATCAACAAAACCCCGAGGGAGACCTAACTCAGGAAGATGGACCGGTCGAGAACCCCCTTCCTAATCTGCCTGCTTGTCCACTGCCCAAGGTGCTTGCTCTGTCTTGTCATTGCGATATTTGTTTCATCTTCCATGTTTCGTACCTCAGTTCCCACCAAATGTTGTGCAATGTCATCTGCTTAGTTCATGCATCATATATGTTCAGTATATCTTGCTTTACTGTTCTTCTATTCTATTTGCGTCTCATTTTACATAGGACTTTGATAGATTAATGTATCGCTTATGTGTGACAAGAATCAGCTGGTTCACCTAAGACCCTTCTAGGTACTAGCATGGAGAAAAACTATGATCAGCAAGTGTCTGATTCAGCATTAGTTTCTGTTGATGAACGATATTTCGAGGGAGACCTGACTCAGGAAGTTGGACCCGTCGAGGACCTCCCTGCTAGTCCGCCAGCTTGTCCACCCCCCAAGGTGCTTTCTCTATTTTTTAATTGTGATATTTGTTGCATTTTCCATGTTTTGTATTTCAATCCCACCAAATATTTTGCAATGCCCTCTGCCTAGTTCATGCATCATATATATAGAACACATTTTGCCCTTACTATTCTTATGTTCCATGTGCATCTCATTACATATAGAACTATAACAGATTGAAGTATTGTTTATGTGTTTCAGGAATCAGCTGGTTCATGTAAGACACGTTCATGTACCAAATGCGAAGCGTCGACAAACCGTCCTGCTACCAGTGGAACACAAACACAAGCCGTGAAATACAATAAATGAAAATCAAGAAACTCACATACGGCTAAAAAGTGTCATCTTGGCGGCTGATACATTGCAAATGTATCTATAATTTTTGATGTTCCATGCTTGGTTTTATCTACTTTCTTATGTTTTGTCCACACTTTGGAGTAATTTTCATATGATTTCTTGGACTAACCTATTAACAAGACCCACAGTGCCAGCTGCCTGTTTTCTGCTGTTTTTGGTTCCAGGAAAGTCAGAAAATGAATATTCTCGGAATTAGACGGGACAAAAGCCAAAGTGCCTATTTTTTGGAAGACTCACAGAGACAGAATACGAGATGGAGGAGGGCCAGGGGCTGGCCACACCCCCCAGGCGCGGGTACCCCCAGGCTGCGCCAGGGCATGGTGTGGGCCCCTCCAGCACCCCCTCGGTCTCCCTCTTCGCCTATAAGTTGCCTTCTAACCTAAAAACTCAGAGGGGTTCGACGTTTTTCCAGAAGGAGTTCCGCTCTGCCGCCACCACCAGATTCCATGAAACAGCACCAGAAACTCTGTTCTGGCACCCTGCCAGGACGGGGAATTGGAGGAGATCATCGCCATCATCATCACCATCGCTTCTCCATCGACCATCCATGTTTCCCCCATCCATGAGTGAGTAATCCCCTGATGTAGGCTATGGGGATGGTAGGGATTGGATGAGATTGTTCATGTAATGGCATCAGATTGTTAGGGCATGGTGCCTAGTATCTTTTATTAGTGCTTTACGACTTTGTTGCGACCTGTTATGCTTAATCCTTGTGACTAGGGCCCGAGTGCCATGATTTCAGATCTGAACATGTTATTGATTCATTATGATAGTATTGTTTTTGGTCTTATCTACAAGTTGTATACACACGCTGTTGTCCGGAACCAATGGCCCCGAAGTGACAGAAATCGGGATAACCGGAGGGAATGGCTTTGATGTGAGGATCACATGTGTTCATAGAGTGTTAATGCTTTGCTCCTGTGCTCTATTAAAAGGAGCACCTTAATTGCCAGTAGTTCCCTTGAGGCCCCGCTGCAAACGGGCTGGTAGGACAAAAGATGTTGTGGAAGTTCTCATTACGAGCACGTATGACTATATATGGAACATATGCCTAGGATTATCTAGTACTTGGATGCTTTATCTTATCTATCTGCAATTGCCCTATGTTCTGATTGCTATGTGAATTGTCTTGTCCATGCAATGCCCGTCCATCCATCCCTATGCCTACCGCACTCGAATCCTACTGTTTACTGCTATTGTTACTGTTGTCTTTACTTTACTACTGATGTTACTTTACTATTCCTACTACAAAACTGTTGCTACTGGTAAACTGCTATGAGCAAGATTGTTTCTAGGTGCATCTGAATTGACAACTCAGTTGTTAAGGCTTATAGATATTCTTTGGCTCCCCTTGTGTCGAATCAATAAATTGGGTTTCACTTCCCTCGAAAATATTGCGATACACCCCCTATACTTGTGGGTCATCAAGACTATTTTCTGGCGCCGTTGCCGGGGAGCATAGCTTTATTTATCAAGTTCACTTGGATTCTCTATTGTTCGTTGCTATCCATCCATCATGGGTAAGTCTCGTGATGGCAAGGTTCCTATTTTACCATCCACTACAAGAAGAGGTACGGTTCTGAACACCTCTATTGCTCTTGATTCACCATCTGTTATGAGTAAGCTCGTTACACCATCGCATACACATGCTACACATACTGCTACTACTGCTGAATTTGAAACTTCTGATGCTTATGATGCTGCTTCTACTGTGCTTGATAAGAGTGGTTCATTAGGTCCTTCCCTAGATGCTACGATTGCTAGAACTATAGCTGGAAATACCGAAACTCCTAATAAAGACACTATCACACCTGTTAGCTCACCTGAGTCTAGTGAGAGTTATGATATTGAAGAAGATTATGTTGAGATGACCGATGAGTTTATTAAAGAATGTAAGAACACCCATGATAGGAGCGCTGCTAAGAGTCTCCTTGAGAATCGTACTATTAGACCCAAATTATATCCTGCTACTAAATTTGCTGCTTCTCCCATAAACATTACAGATGAAGATTATGATTTCTCTCTCGATCTATCTTACATAGCTATTGTTGAGAAAGAACCTTTTTGTGGGACTAAGAATGAAAGTGCGGTAGCACATATGAATGAACTTTCTACCTTGAGTGCCTTGTTTTTTGATGATATTAAGATGCGTACTTACTTTGTTGCTAAGATTTTCCCCTTTTCACTGAAAGGAGAAGCTAAAACTTGGTTTAGTAATTTACCTCCTGGATCTATTGATAGCCCTGATTGCTTGATTAGTACTTTCCTGCAGAAATATTTTCCTCCTAGTGCTAGACATGCTATTTTGCAGGAACTTTTTGATTTTAAACAGGGAGAAAAAGAGGTATTGCCCGAATCATGGGCAAGGTTTTGTGCTTTGATTCATGCACAGGCTGGAAGTCCATTACCTAAGAATGAGCTTCTTGATATATTTTATAATGGACTAACCAAAGAATCTAGGACATACCTAGATAGTTATGCTGATTGTGTTTTCAGGAATAGGACTCCCAAGGAAGCTGAGGAATTAATGTCTAAAATAAGCAAGAACTATGAAGATTGGACTCCTCCTGAACAAGCTATACCCAAAGTAATTGTACCTGAACCTATACCAGTGCTTATTCCATCACCAAAGAAGAGGGGAGTTATTGAATTAAATGATGAAGTAATGAAGGAAGCTAAGAAATGTCTTAAGGAGAAGGGAATTAAAGCTGCAGATGTCAAGAATTTACCTCCTATAGAAGAATTATGTAAGCCTATTCCCTACTCACCCACTATTGAGGTACACTCTCTCCAACACTTTGATGAAGGTGATATCCCTTACTCTAAACCTCCTGATCAATGCTTAGAAGAATTTGATATCTTGATTGTTAAGCAAGATAATTTTAATAAAAGGGTGCAAAATCATCTAATGGAAAACACTAGAGCTATTGTTGAGTTGAAAGATATTTTGGAAAGAACCTCTAATGATGTTAAAATAATTGTTAAACACTTTCAAATGGTTCAAACTCAAATAGATCAACTCATTAAAGTGCAAAAAGACTTGCTTATTAATGCCACTAAAGAAAAACATGCTTATGAAATTAGAACTAGAAGTGGAGATGCTAACCAGGATCCTCTATCCTAAGGGGCATCCCAAAAGAATTGAACAGGATTCTCAACAAGATGAAAATAGTGGCTCTACTCATGAGAAAAGGAAAAAGAAACATAAAACTATTGTAGAACCCTCTAAACCTGCTATAGATCCTAATAGTATATCTATCTTTGATGCTGAAACTGAAAGTGGTAATGAAGAAAATGAAGTTCCTAATGAAGAAAAAGTTGAAGAAGAACCTGAAAACCACACTAAGAATACTAAATACACTAAAGAAGATTTTATTGCTAAGAAACATGATAGTGAAAGAGAACCTTGGGTCCAAAAACCTATGCCATTCCCTGATAAGAAACACAAGTCAAAGGAAGATGAACACTATAATAAGTTTTGTGAGTGGATAAAACCTTTATTCCTGCAAATTCCTTTAACTGATGCTATTAATTTGCCTCCTTACTCAAAGTATATGATGGATATTATCTCGAATAAAAGGGAGATCCCTAATGAAGAAATTTCTACTTTGCTTGCTAATTATTCCTTTAATGGTAAGGTTCCTAAGAAACTTGGAGACCCAGGGATTCCAACTATCCCTTGCTCTATTAATAATAGTTATGTTAGAACTGCTTTGTGTGATTTGGGAGCTGGAGTTAGTGTTATGCCTTTCTCTCTCTATAAGAGGCTTCAACTAGAAAAACTGATACCAACTGATATATCTTTGCAAATGGCTGATAAATCTACCACTATTCCTGTTGGTATATGTGAGGATGTACCTGCTCAAGTGGCTCATAATTGCTTGATATTAACTGATTTTGTTGTGTTTGAAATGCCTAAAGATTATAATATGTCTATTATTCTTGGGAGACCTTTTCTTAATACTGCAGGAGCTGTTATTAATTGTAATCAAGGAAAGGTGACCTTCAATGTTAATGACAAGGAACATACTGTCTATTTCCCCAAGAAGATTGATAGGACTTATGGTTTGAATTCAATTGAACATGTTGAGGGCATTCAAGTTGGAGAAATATATTGTCCCATACCAAGAGAAAAATTTGAAACTATTATGATTGGGACCATTGCTATCAAGGTTGAGATAACATAATAATTAGTGGAACACAAAGTTTTGTCTCATATGAAATTTTTTTGGTAGCAAGACCTGATCAACCTTGTTAACAAAAGGATTTCAATGAACAAAACAATGTTTTCACCATGATTATCTTTGTTTACTTTTATTTTTTTTCATGCCTAACTTAAAGGCGTTAAAGAAAAGTACTTATTGGGAGATAACCCAAAAGTTTTAGATGAGTCTTGGAAGTTATTACTTCAGTAATAACCGATCCTTATCCTTTTTATTTGATTTTTGTGCCAAGAGTAACCTCTAATGAGAGAGAAGTAATGGTTGGGAAAGTTGTTGTCCCGAAACAGATTTATGTGCTTCACCGTAAAAATTCGTGTAAAATCTCTAAACGTATTTTTGAGGCGTGAAATTTTGTCCTTCTGCCCCAGGTTGTTATATAACTTACGTTAGTTTTACACTTTTTGATTTGAGCAACAGAAGGTCTTCGAAAAAATTCGTCTTTACCTGCTGGTCTGTTTTGACAGATTTCTGCCATTTTCTGCATTTGCTTCTTGTTGGTTCCTTTTTGAGTTCTTTTGGGGAATTGAGCTTTTTGAGGGAAGTGCTTCAGTAGATAGTGTTTTAATGGAAGTTTATTGGTGTTTAAACTGAACCTAAAGACTTATTATCTTGAGTGCACTAATGTTGCTAATAAAGATTGTGTGAAGTTTTGTATGAAAGAAAAATTTCAGGTGTATGGAAGGAATGAGTAATGAGATGAAGGATGGACTAAAGATCAAGCTTAGAGATTCCACGCGTGTCACCCCAAGAAATATCCAAGAAGTATAAGCATCAAAGCTTGGGGATGCCCAAGTGTAGCATCCCAATTGTCTAACAATTGTAATACTACTTGCCTAGTCTATATATTGCTACTTCCTACATATCATTATTGCATCATCCTTATATCAAGCTCATGTCATCGTGTCACCTTGAATTTGAGCATCATATAAAACCCTTTTCATTTGGTTCTTCTCTCATATGCATTTGTATTCTTATTAATTGTATTTGCCTCTTGATACATTGTAGTTGGTTCTTGATATATTGTTTAATTCCCAAGTTGAGTTGGGGGCATATCTCTTTTAACTCCACCACCTTTCTTTGTCACCACCTTATCGTTCCACCATCCAAACTATATATGAGCATTTGTATTTCTCTTGGGATTAAAAATCTAGCTCATATGTGTTGGGCTGGATCCACTTCCATTCTACATGCTCCCATATATGTTACATCTTGTTTTCACAATATTAATATGTGGAGCCACATGGCCACCCTTGCATGCTATGTGGGTAGAATACATTCTTTATCTTCCATATGGATTATAATTGAATATGTGAGCATGTTTAAAGATATATGAGCCTATATAATCATCTAGTGGCACACACACACTAGCATTGCCAATTTATATTCATTTATGAGTGTATCTCATTTATTCCATGTGAGAAACAAGCTCGATTTTTTTTGGTTTGGCCTTAATTCAAATATTGGAATGCATGCATGAATATATGCCCATATTATAGAGTTATATTGTTTTCACAATTATAATAGTGGCATTTATTACACATGCATGGCTGCAAGCTCACCGCCATCCTCTATTTGAATTTTATGAGCAAGTTTGTCTGATTTATAGTCAAATAAGTGGGACAAATCAGCCATGCTTCACCAACTCACTTCTTTGGCCATCCTTGTTCTTATTGGGGTTTTAGTGGATCATGAGGTGTTGGTTGGTATCTTATATAAAACAAGTTTGGTTTTAAATAAATGAAAACAAATAAAAAGAAACAAAGCAACCTATCTACCCTAAACTTCTATCTATACTACACTTTTCGGGTGATCTAACCAGGCCACCTTGTTTCCTCTTCCCTGTTTCAAATGATCTGCAAACTGTAACTGTTTGAAAATTTGAATCAAACCAAAAGAAATAAAACAGGCTGAATAAAGAAAAGAGAGAGTAGTGGTAGCCCAAGCCTTCTCCATCCTGGCCCAATCCCTGCGACACCACCGTCCCTGTTCTTCTTCCCATCGCCCTCGCTCTTTGTTTATGACGGAGCAGAGCAGGTGTCCGTCCTGCACCGTTTTCCTCGTCAGCACCCATGAGCTGCGCGTGATCCTCTTTCCCCTCTTTATCTACTCCCTGCAGCCGCACCAAGAATACCTAGGCCGCCTTCTTTTCTTCCCCCTAGCGCCGCCAGTGCTTCTTCTTACCTTAATCGGATGCCAGAGATCGTGCCGGCGAGCCGTCGCGAGTTTCTGTAAGCAGCAGGAGGAGCTGGAGCTGCCGAACTCGCCTCTGTTGTTGTCCTGTGTCAAGCCACCAAGACCGCGCTGTGCCTTGGTCGCAATCGCGTCACCCTCGTCCTCGGCTTCCTCTCCTCCGTCCGCTACTCACCGCCTCAAGCTCCGTCGAAGTACCACCATCAGCGCCACCCGCGGTGAGCTCCACCTCTCCCTCCTTACCTCTGTTTTGTCATCATAGCCGCCGCGTTTGCCGTCGCGCCATAGCAGACGCTACCGTGCCGCGTATAGCAGCTGCGAAGACCTCTGGTTCCTGTTGTTTTCTTACTCCCTCCGCCCATCTCCGTCGAACACCGGCGAAGCTCCTGGGGCACCGCAGCATCAATTTCCCTGCCAGAGACTCGACACCTCCTTGGTCTTGGCCGCACCTGCCGCTGCCCGTTGATGTGCGCGCGCGTGGTGTAGTGTTCGCGTGTACAGCAGTAGCAGTAGATCCTCTATTCCTCACCAGATTCCGGTCGATGCAGCCTTCCTCCGAAGATTCTAGATGAACGAACATTGTAGCCTGCATCCCCCTATTTTAATCGAGCCCAAGAACACTCCAAACTATCTAGTGTAGTGCTATCAGTCTTGATCGGAAGATTGCGCCATCGCGTAGCAACTCTGTCAAGTCTGACCGACAGTTCGCACGCACGTGCAGTACTGTCTTTCTTCCTCTGTTCCGTGAATGCTCCCGTCCGCCACAGTCCATCTCCCGCCGTGATTCCTGAAGGATATTTGTAGGAGGTAGTCCCCTCTCTCTAACGCACTAAGCCATAGCCGAATCCATCCACTAACGCGCTAGCAATCTTCTCGCAAAGTCCGCCAGAAAACATCGTTCTGCTGCACCTCGCCCGTCAGTTCACATACTGGTTTTCGCCTCTGAATCCCAGTGTTTTCCGGAGCGTATAGGTCTTCAACGAAGAAACTTTGTACACGAGCATTGTAGAACTAAGTGAGATCTCAAACTTTTGTTTTTACGGCTTTGACATATTCGTCTTCGTTTAGTCGCGAGCTTCATCACAAATCGGCAGTAGCTAGCAGTTTTCGTGTAGTCAACGTTCGGTTTCATCAGATATCACCAGAACGTTTTGCAAAAACCACCCTTCGGCTGGCTGAGCTTCTAACCTTTTGGGACTATAAACGAAAAACCAGAAAATGAATAAAAATGCTTTTCTATGGATATTGCATATCTTTTATTTGGCAAATGTAAACCTAATGTTTTATATATGTTTCTTGATCAGAAAAATGTGAGGAACTCAAATATGCCATCCAAGATAATTTTTGAGCAATTTAAAATTTCGAAATTATTAAAATATCAATTAATGCCTTTATCTTAAATAAATCATAACTTTAATTATGTAATTCCAAATTCAACAAATAATATGTCTAAACCGATTAGCTCCCCGAGCCCATCCTAACTATGCATTCCATAATATGAATTGAAGCATGCATCATATAAATATTAAGTATACAGCAATGTTTATGGGAGCAAAACATGACTAAAAAATTAATAAAATGTTTTGTTCTTATACCCCACACCTCACCCATGTCATGCTATGCAATGCCATGTAAAGTGTGCATCATTCCATCATAGCATACTTGTTTGCCTGTTGCATATTATTTATATGATTGTGCAATGTATTTATTTCGGCCCCTTGTGTGTGTGGTTTTTATCCGGATAGACACTAAGCAAGGAGAATACCAGGAGTCTTAGGAGTATTACCCGGATCCTTCCTACCCTGCAACTGAACTTCCAGGAAAGCAATTCCCCATGCTTGCATACATATAGTACCTATGCTTCTATCTTACTCTTGCATCATTGAGTCATGATTGCATTAAATTGAATCCCAAGTATTGCATAGCCTTTACTTTTAAACCCCACCGAAGCTTGTATCTCAATCCTATGAGTCATTACTGTAGGAGTTGTTTGAGCCATGCGGGTCGTAGAATTGCATGTGTAGGGTTTGTGCGAATCCTTGGATAATGAGGTACTTAAACAACTTAATATGAGTAGAGAACTAATGGAAGAGGCATCGGTGAGCCTTACTTGCTATTTGGTTCTTTAAGCTCACTTGTGTCCCGTAGGACCCCGAGTACTTGATTCCTGTTCCTTGACTATTCGCACTATCCACATACGGGAGACTCTATGAATCCCCCTTTGCCTGAGCTTGATTCACACTTTATTTCTTGGGGCCACAAAGTAGATTGGGGCTTTATTGCTATTCTATACTTATGCCATGCCTTACTGCTTTATTTATGATTGCGCGTGGAGTTCCTGTACTATTTAGGAACCCCATGCCATGTTTCTACTATATCGACAAGCCCAGTCACACTTTCGGGTTCCCAGTCGTTTACAGCCGTCACCACACACCCTGGGTCCGTCGTGGAGCCGGCCGACTTCGTAGCGGGTAGCTTATTGGGGGTGGCCCCCTGAAATGATTTATGAATCCTGTGAATGCTTTGTCGTGAGGCCTCGTTGCGTTTTATTTGGTTCTTCCCGAGGTTGATCATGTGTGTGTTGCTATTTGTGCACCCCTGCAGGGTAAATCATTCTGAAAGCCGTGTCCGCGGTTATGGACGACTTGGAGCACAGTTTCTCGATCATAGACAAGCATAACTAAAGTACCGCCTTTAATTTGACTAAGACATGACTAGTAATTAGTACAACGCTCATGGAAGGGTTGTTCTTCTGCCTTCTCGTCGGTAAGCGAGAAGGAGGGCGAGCGAGGTTAATTATGTTACTCATATAACTGTTGCTATTAATTAACAGGTGTCCGTCCATCTCTGGTTGGGCGGATGTGTAGTGAGTCTCTATAGCTCTTTGTAGATATTAGCTTTCTCTGCAATTGCGTCACCCCCAGGTTGTTCCCTTTAGATGCATTAAGACTTGTTGAGTACCCCTAGGGTCTCACACGATAAATATTTGGTTTAGGTGGACAGGTTTACTCTCGGGAAGGCTACTGGGTTGAGGAGACGGATGATGGTGGCAACGACCGTCAGGTGTAGAGATTCCGGGGATGGAGATCCTTGAGATCTGTGGGCGGGATGTGCTTATTTTCAGGGCATCTTATGCCGATTTGCTTCTTATCCATACTCGGATCATGTTTCCCGCTTCCGCTTGATACTCTGTTGCATGATGTTTGAGGATGTATCCTAAAATATTATATCTATCTAGGATATTTGGATCTTGCCGTATGGGTTGAATATTCCTATTTCTATTTCTTTTAGATGGTGTGACTCTGGTGTCTATTATAAGTCACGGGCATACATACTCATTTGTGTATGTCGTGGTCACGTTACCTGTCGCTTACACCGCTCGCTCTTGTCCCGATGTTCTTGAAAGTGGATAAGGTGGTAGGCCGGTACCGTGCCCTACTCCGCTTCGACGGACCTACACGTGGGTGGCCTTGGGCCTCCGCGGTAGTGTCACTTATCCACTTTTGGTTCATCCAGGCTTGAACTTAGAGCGTAATGTCCGAGGTATTACAATTGGTATCAGAGCCATTCCGCGCTTCAGGGTCTCAGCCAAGATGGTCGTTGTCAGTCTAGAAAATATTTTGGTAGTTATGTATACTAGGGAAAAACTAAACGTGAGAGTAGGACTGCTTCCACTTTTTTCTTACCCACCCACCCCCTTTTCTGGTAAGCAAGTGTAACGTTTATCAATCCTCTTCTAAAAATTCAAACTAGGATTCACGTGTTTGGGGTTTCTATAGTACCATAGGATGTGTGTGTAATTCTTTGTCTATATGTTGCGTCCAACCTTGTTGTCGCAATCTTCTTTTGGTTATCAACTGTCAGTACATTCCATACCGATAGGCTTTGTGTAAACCGACGTGATCTATCAGACTTTTTGTAAACCGGTATGATCTGTCTTACTCTTTGTCATCGACACAATCTTGTTAAGGGTGTTCTTCCTTCCTACATGCTTTCACAGAATTTGGAGTTGCTAATCTCTATCTTTTAAGTGGTTTTTTGCATCGAACTGGTAGTTTAATGCCGAAAAATGTGGAAATTTTTTCTTTGATACATATGTGTTTCCACACTCCTTTTCAGTCGTGTGGGATATGTTATCTATCTTATTTTATCGGCATGTCCATGCTAACTTAATCTTTTGCTACCGGCGCATAATCCAAATGCATAGCTGCATCGATCCGATGCTTGTGATTGTAATTTGGTTCTCGGTATAGCTATATGACGCTTATCATGAGTGGAATATGGCCAATGCTATCAATCTAATCCTCCAAAATGATGGCGGTTATCTCTTGTGATTTTGAGTTATACCGTGATCATATCTATATCATATTCAAGTATCTTCGGCAATCCAGAGGTTTCTTAATGCACGTATGTGGGATTTTCATCCGACTCTTGTGCTTCATATCCTTTTGAACTACATATCTGCAAGGTTCTCTTTGATATGAGAGAATCTCTTCCCTTCATCTCTGAAAGCTTTGCTTAATGTATGAGTTATCATTGTTTCTTTATCCAAAGTCTCTTCTCTTTTTCAACCGGTGATTCGATCAACAAGGTTAGCAAGTCGGTATCATTTCTTTCCAACGGGATAGATAATCTATTCTTTAAATTCATCTCTTCCAACACAAATCCTTGCTCGAAAAGTTATTTTTTTCCAAAGAGGGTTGAGCTCAAAAAGTGTTTCGAGCAATTGTTCGTTTCTTTCGCTTCATGCACTTCGTATTGTTTTACTATCTTGTTAATTCATGGTGGTATATCTTCACGATATTCTCGCCTATTCTATATCTATGGAAGAACATCAAAAACATCTTCTTCTAATTCTCTCAAGTTTCGGGAACACCGCATCTGTGCAAAGTTCTCAAAGTATGAGTTCTGACTTTTCAAAGTCGCCTATCTCGGCCACGTCATTCTGCTAAAGACATTGCTACAATTCGGAAACATCAATTCAATTGCTAATTCCATCCTCCACCTTTTACCAAATTCGGAACTTTTCCTTGTTTGGCAAGTTATCATCGTGGTTCCACTGAAGTTTTCCTCGAGATTTCTATATCTCTCTCAGATCTTCTCAAGAAGGACAAGAAATTCTTTTGGTCTCTGATTCATGAAGAAACTTTGGAAACCCTTTGGCTTTATCTCCTATCAATCCGATGGATGCCATGAATATTTTTCAGATCTTATGCAATCCTTCTATTAAAGTTGGTGCTATCTTTTTCTCTATTTGTTGAATCTCGCAGCTGTTCTCCATAATCTTCATTCATATCTTTCCGATGTCTTGGGACTTCCAACACGACGAAAACATCATCGCCTCATCTACTTTGGATCTGACGAAGTGTTTGCATCACCTCCTTGTTTCCTTAACGAAGCTTCAGGAGTTCTGCTTGTCAAGATCTTCAGTCTAATTTCTGAAGAGTTGGGTTGCACGATTTTCCTATTCATGTACGGAGTAATTCTTTGAGTGCGGGGTGGAGTCATGACCATACCACTACTCTTATCATTCGCTCTCGTACATTGAATTGGTGGATTAATGCGATTTCACTCATTCCACGGAAGTTAGAGTGGCCTTTATCCCTTGAGACTTTTACTTCCGCCCTTGTTTTCCGGAGTGTTTCCTCAATGATCATGAGGAACGATCTCTTGTTGGTGGTCTCTTCTATTTCAAGTTGGAGAAAAATCTGCAATGATTTGGTGGAAACAAATGTAAAATCTTCTCCGTCATCTTCTTTCTATCGGAGCGCGACATCTTGATGTGCTCGTCGTTCGACGTAGAGCTCGTTGGGAACCCCAAGAGGAAGGTATGATGAGCACAGCAGCAAGTTTTCCCTCAGTTATGAAACCAAGGTTTAATCGAACTAGTAGGAGCAAGGAAACACCCCAAAGGTGTTACTAGCTGAGCTTTGGCAGGGCGCACTACCGGTGCTAGTAGCAACGTCGAGACCTGCACAACACAACCACAGAACTTTGTCTCCAACTTGCGATGAGGTTGTCAATCTCACCGTGTTTTGCGGAAAACAAAGGATTAAACATATCAAATGGAAAGAAGTAAAAGTTTGCAGAAAGTAAACACAAAGAAGTAAACAGTTGTAGATTGTATGTAAAGAAAAAGGACCGGGATCCATAGTTCATTAGGGGTGGCTCTCCTTAGTTCATTAGTTTCAGGTTTAGCAGCCATTTTATTAATCAATGAAGATTGAGCTTCAAACAAAGATGATATATTTCTTTCAAGATTAGAGAGTTTCAATTGTAAACTCGGTATTTCCCTATTTAGACTCTCAAGTTGATGGCTAATGTTCTTCAAGATGGTCGATTGTTCCTCCATAGTTTTAGTAAATAGTTTATTTTGCTCATATTGCATTTGCATGAAGTTTTTAGTGGCTCTTTCAACTTCTAAATTCTTCCTTCACTAGGTAATTCAGGTTTACCATTATAGCCATAAGTATTATTAGGAGGGTAGGGCCTATAATTGTTATTACCATAAACATTATTGCCAAAATTGTTATTTCTTATGAAGTTCACATCAACTTGTTCTTCTTGAGCAACCAAAGAGGCTAAAGGAACATTATTTGGATCAATATGGGCTTTCCCATTAACAAGCATAGACATAATAATATCAATTTTATCACTCAAGGAGGAGGTTTCCTCAACAGAATTTACCTTCTTACCTTGTGGAGCTCTCTCAATATGCCATTCAGAATAATTAACCATCATATTGTCCAAAAGTTTTGTTGCAGCACCCAGAGTGATGGTCATAAAGGTACCTCCAGCAGCAAAATCCAATAGGTTCCTTGAAGAATAGTTCAATCCTGCATAAAAAGTTTGGATGATCATCCAAGCAGTCAGTCCATGAGTGGGACAATTCTTTACCAAAGATTTCCTTCTTTCCCAAGCTTGAGCAACATGCTCATTATCAAGTTGTTTAAACTTCATTATTTCACTTCTCATAGATATAATCTTAGCAGGAGGATAGTATTTTCCAATAAAAGAATCTTTGCACTTAGTCCAAGAATCAATACTATTCCTAGTTAAGGAATTCAACCACTCTTTAGCTTTTCCTCTCAAAGAGAAAGGAAACAATTTCAGCTTAATAATATCACCATCTATATCCCTATGCTTTTGCATCTCACAAAGTTCAACAAAGTTATTTAGATGGGAAGCAGCATCTTCATTACCAATACCAGAAAATTTTTCTCTCATAACAAGATTGAGCAAAGTAGGTTTTATCTCAAAGAAAGTATTTTCAGCCACAGGTGGAGAAATAGGTGTGCTCATAAAATCATTGTTGTTGTGCTAGTGAAGTCACACAACTTAGTGTTTTCAAGAGTAGTCATTTTTTTGGGTTTTCAAATAAGAAAGCAAACTTGTAAAACTAATTTTTTTGTGTTTTTGATAAAGAAACAAGCAGACAAAACGAAAAGAAACTAAGCAAAAAAACAACAAAGTAAAGAGATTGGTTAAGAGGGACTCCCCTTGTGAAGATGTCCTTGACTCCCCGGCAACGGCACCAGAAAAGATCTTGATGTGCTGGTCGTTCGACGTAGAGCTCGTTGGGAACCCCAAGAGGAAGGTATGATGAGCACAACAGCAAGTTTTCCCTCAGTTATGAAACCAAGGTTTAATCGAACCAGTAGGAGCAAGGAAACACCCCAAAGGTGTTACTAGCTGAGCTTTGGCAGGGCGCACTACCGGTGCTAGTAGCAACGTCGAGACCTGCACAACACAACCACATAACTTTGTCCCCAACTTGCGATGAGGTTGTCAATCTCACCGTGTTTTGCGGAAAACAAAGGATTAAACGTATCGAATGGAAAGAAGTTAAAGTTTGCAGAAAGTAAACACAAAGAAGTAAACAGTTGCAGATTGTATGTAAAGAAAAAGGACCAGGATCCATAGTTCACTAGAGGTGGCTCTCCTTAGATAGATAACATGCTGGGTGAACAAATTACAGTGGGGCAATTGACAAACACCGAGAAAGCAATACATGCATATACTAATCATCTCGACTCCTTTGAGACTTGATTGGGCATTACAACATAATACATAGACCTCCATCCAACTGCATCTATGACTAATAATCCACCTTCAGGTTATCATCCGAACCCCCTCCAGTATTAAGTTGCAAGCAACAGATTATTGCTTTATGAACTGCGTGTAAAGTAAACAATACGATTGTTCTATGAACAAAGGATTGTTGTTTTGTCCCTAGTAGAAATAGCACATCTAGTACCTTAGAGATTTTTGTCACTTCCCCAGATTACCAGAGGCATGAACCCACTATCGATCATAAATACTAACCCTTGGAGTTGCTAGCATCTACTTGGCCAAGATAGCTACTAACAACGGAAAGCATGCAAGATCACAAATAACAAAGACATGATAGAATCAATAATCAATCTGAAATAGCATCTCAATATCCATCGGATCCCCGCAAACACAACATGTATGAATTACAAATAGATGATCTTGATCATGAACGGAGCTCACAAGATCTAAACATGAAATCACAAAGGAGGAGAACCAGCCATCTAGCTACTACATGGATCCGTAGTCCAAGGATGAACTACTCACGCATCACACCGGAGGCTTGCATGGTGATTAAGAAGGCCTCCAGGGTGAATTCTTCTCTCCGGCAGGGTGTCGGGAAGAGCTTCAGATCCCTCCTGATCTAGGGATGGAGATGACGGCGGCTACAGACTCTTTCGTGGATTTTTGATCGGGTACTTAGGGTTTTCGTCCCGAGGGCAATATATGGGCGGAAGGAGAGGCCGAGGGGGTGCCGGGAGCGGCCACACCACCCCCTGGCACGGGTCAGGCCTGGTCGCGCGGCCAGGTGGTGTGGTGGCTCCCTGGCCCTTCTTCGTCTCGTATTCTGGCACTTGATCCCTTCCGGAAAAACAGGCACTTTGGCTTTTGTCCCGTCCAATTCCGAGAATATTCATTTTCTGACTTTCCTGGAACCAAAAAAAGCATAAAACAGGCAGCTGGCACTGTGGCTCTTGATAATAGGTTAGTCCAAGAAATCATATGAAAAGTACTCCAAAGTTGGAACAAAACACAAGAAAGTGGATAAAACCAAGCATGGAACATCAAAAATTATAGATACATTTGCAATGTATCACATCGTCAGACAAAATGGATGGAAGATATATCTGACTTCATCTATCAAATCTTTTTTCTCTTGGTAAAGCCAATTATGGTCGATGTCATCTACCGCAAATCTTTTGCAATAACCCCTTTGGTTAAGGAAAGCAATAAGCATCTCTACAATAATCTCTAGATATTCAACATTCAACTTCTTCCTCGGGATTCCACCATAAACTAGCATCATCTCCATCTCTTGAAGATATATCTACGCACCTCAATGGCATGATCCTTGGTTCTTACCGGCGCAAGAAGAATCTAATCTGAGAGTCCTTAATCTTAATATTTCCGTTGATATCAAGGAACTCTATTGTTTGAAGGCAATATTGTTTTCCAAAATTCATTTCTTAAATCCGATGGAAGAGATAATGTTATTTTCATAGCGGTTGATAACTAATCCAGAGTCATTATTTTTCTTTCGGCGAAACAAAGAATCATATTCATGTGCATCTGTTGATCTTTAATCCTAACGATGTGTCTTTTCTTTCTCCTCGATACACCGTCGTTCATAATTCTTTCAAGAAGTGGTTCTATTCTTTTATCATATTTCTCAAGAGCACCGGAGCCATGTTCACCCTATCTTTCTCGTTTCACAATAATTCTTCGGGTTCTTCAAGTCCTTTATCTCTAAGAAGCAAAAGAAAGACCCGCAACAAGTCTAGCAAGTTTTGCAAGGTGTAATGGTCGCACTAATCCGTTGTTCATCAACTTGGGAACGCGAGGATCACCTTCGTCCCGAACACCCGCCTCTCCTTGTATCCTTTTCTTTTTCCTAGGAATCTCGGGGCGAGATTCTTGTTTAGTGGGGGAGAGTTGTAGCATCCCCCTTTTCATCAATAAAAAATTCCAGGTTTCTTCCAAACACTTCATTTTTAGTGTTTCATGCACAGTTGTGTTGTTCTTGGAGCGTCTTCTTTTTCGTTTTTGTTTTGGTTTTTCGTTTGCTTTGTTTGCTTAGTTTGCTGAATAAATTGGTTGGATGCCCTCTTTCATACATTGGTTTTCAAATAGTTTGGTTTGGTTTTGAAAAGAGTAGGAAAGTTCATGCTTAAGTGGTAAAGAGAGCTTGTTTTTGACTGTGGCCTATGCTTTGTCATGCCATGCTTGATATTTTTTTGGATTTA
This sequence comes from Avena sativa, assembly GCA_916181665.1. Lineage (NCBI taxonomy): Eukaryota > Viridiplantae > Streptophyta > Magnoliopsida > Poales > Poaceae > Avena > Avena sativa. The sequence goes on along the minus strand of OV702289.1, from coordinate 154,303,828 downwards.
TGCTTAGTATTCTTTGCTGTAGCATGACTTGTTATAAACAATTGAGATTTCTTAATGTGCCTTGGATGAATCATGCTTTGTTTTAGCATATTAAAGCATAGTATAGTGGTATTCTCCTTTGATGCTTTATTTGGGTTGACTTGGCGCATGCTCACACCATGTTATGACTATCCCAAGTCACCATAGCCTTTATGATCCTTTAGTTTTCAACTTGTAGTATCACTTTATGCTTTACTCAATGATGTTTTGTCGCTCTGCATGATTATGGCCATTATTGCTCTCCTAGTTTGTCGCTCCCAGTCTTTTGCTAGCCTCCACAACCAAGTATGAGTTCCTCTCATGCATCCAACTCCCTAAACCAAGTTATTCCAAAGAGTACACCACACCTCCTACTAGCTTATGCTATTCCAAGTATATTCATGTTTTTGTTTACCTTCCAAATTAAACTTTTTATGAGAAAACTAGTGATTAAAGCTCTCACGAACTTGATGGCACACTTTACTTTTCTTGCCCTTAATAAACTTGAACCATTGTGTCGTCTATGTTGTATATGCTTGCACTTATTTGTTGGGAATTAGCAGAACCATGCTTTCATGGGGAACGCTTTCAACATTGCACTTGGTACTTGTACCTAGTTGATATCATGCTCTTTTGTATATGGATGTCGTCGGTGTGAAATGAAAGGGGAGCTTGTAAGTCCATGGAGTTACGTATATGTGTTAGAGAAACACCTGGGCCGCTGGACTAATCCATGCTGACATGGTGGAAACCTGCAGCGTAACCATAATGAGCTGTCTATGAAGCATTCTTCTTATAAAAAAGAGTCCTATATTGAGAAAAAAGAGAAAAAGAAAAAAAGAGATTATGAAAAGAGGAAAGAGAGAAAAAAAGCACCATATTATCATGGTAAATAAGAAGATTGCTAAGATGCTCGTTGTCTGCTTGCCTTGTCATTTTGATATGGGGATTCTTCCGTATCATCGGGCAAGGGGTACCCCATTGGCGGTTCTCTATGATACACATGTACTTACGATGACAAGAACTTACCGGTGACTAAACTTGAGTAGCATGAGGAGCGGCCCTCGTATTCAAGGGACATGAGATTCCTAACTTATACTTCGTCAAGCATGTACACCATAGTTTGTTCACTTTAACCTTAATCACTTCAAGATGCTTATGATAGGGGCAATGAGAGCTGAAAGCTATAAGTACCATAATTTTTGGAAGCTCTTTATGAGACTTGAATCCGTACTTCCTTTTATGAAGGCCTTTCTTCCACCATTATATATGGAGTCTCCACCTTCTACCTTTATGCACCTACTTTGAGAACATAATGGCCATTCTTAGTTCTATGTGCATTGTCCCAAGACTAGTTGATTGATGCATAACTTGATATTGCTTATTTTAAACTATTTGTATCTAGTCACTCTTATGAACTTTGAAGGTGTCCTATGCATTTATGTTTGCTACTCTATGAGGGACGAGTTGAATACTATTATGCTATGTTTTCTTTATGTGAAACAAACAAACGTCTTGCAAAGCATTGTTATTCATGAATCTTTTGTTTGTGCCTTTTCATGTTGCATCTTAGTTGCTTTGTCTTATTGCTAGAACTTTGTCTTTCATGTTATGATCAAAGTACTATGATCCTAGCTTTGAATGTTTTGCAAATACTTTGATCAAGTCTTTGATGGTGCATGTCACCTCAAAAATTATTCTTTCTTTTTATCACTTACCTACTCGAGGATGAGCAGGAGTTAAGCTTGGGGATGTTGATACATTGCAAATGTATCTATAATTTTTGATGTTCCATGCTTGGTTTTATCTTCTTTCTTATGTTTTGTCCACACTTTGGATTACTTTTCATATGATTTTTTGGACTAACCTATTAACAAGAGCCACAGTGCCAGCTGCCTGTTTTCTGCTGTTTTTGGTTCCAGGAAAGTCAGAAAATGAATATTCTCGGAATTGGACGGGACAAAAGCCAAAGTGCCTATTTTTCCGGAAGACTCACAGAGCCAGAATAAGAGACGGAGGAGGGCCAGGGGCTGGCCACCCCCCCCCCACCCAGACGCGAGTACCCCCAGGCCGCGCCAGGGCATGGTGTGGGCCCCTCCGGCACCCCCTCGGTCTCCCTATTTGCCTATAAGTTGCCTTCTGACCTAAAAACTCAGAGGGGTTCGACGTTTTTCCAGAAGGAGTTCCGCTCCGCCACCACAACCATATTCCACGAAACAGCACTAGGAACTCCGTTCTGGCACCCTGCCGGGACGGGGAATTGGAGGAGATCATCGCCATCATCATCACCATCGCTTCTCCATCGACCATCCATGTTTCCCCCATCCATGAGTGAGTAATCCCCCGTTGTAGGCTATGGGGATGGTAGGGATTGGATGAGATTGTGCATGTAATGGCATCAGATTGTTAGGGCATGGTGCCTAGTATATTTTATTAGTGCTTTATGACTTTGTTGCGACCTGTTTTATTTAATGCTTGTCACTAGGGCCCGAGTGCCATGATTTCAGATCTGAACATGTTATTGATTCATTATGACAGTATTGTTTTTGGTCTTATCTACAAGTTGTATACGCACGTTGTTGTCCGGTACCAATGGCCCCGAAGTGACAGAAATCGGGATAACCGGAGGGAATGGCTTTGATGTGAGGATCACATGTGTTCAGGAGTGTTAATGCTTTGCTCCGGTGCTCTATTAAAAGGAGCACCTTAATTGCCAGTAGTTCCCTTGAGGCCCCGCTGCAAACGGGCTGGCGGGACAAAAGATGTTGTGCAAGTTCTCATTGCGAGCACGTATGACTATATATGGAACACATGCCTAGGATTATCTATTACTTGGATGCTTTATCTTATTTATCTGCAATTGCCCTATGTTCTTATTGCTATGTGAATTGTCTTGTCCATGCAACGCCCGTCCATCCATCCCTATGCCTACCGCACTCGAATCCTACTGTTTACTGCTATTGTTCCTGCTGTCTTTACTTTACTACTGCTGTTAGTTTACTATTCCTACTACAAAACTATTGCTACTGATAAACTGTTGTGAGCAAGATTGTTTCCAGGTGCACCTGAATTGACAACTCAGTTGTTAAGGCTTATAGATATTCTTTGGCTCCCCTTGTGTCGAATCAATAAATTGGGTTTCACTTCCCTTGAAAATACTACGATACACCCCCTATACTTGTGGGTCATCAGTGGGACACCACAGGTTCCAACAGTAGTAGACGCAGCAAATACCATCCCACACATTCCACAATCACCAATTCCCAATCAAGATACCCAACAACAATTGACAGCCGAACCAGTTTTAACCTCTACTGGCCTAACACTACTGGCACAACACCAACAAGCTAGCGATGATCCCCAACCTGTTGATCAGCCCGTCACCAAACAAGGTATGTGTTCCAAGGATTATCGATGCATGCTTCCTTATATATACCATGCAAGCTTGGTGTAATGGTTGAATTGGCAGCTACACGAAGATTTAAGAAAAGGGGGCCAATGGTAGGAAAAAAGCTTGAAGCTAAAATTTCTGGAACGCAATCTAGATATTGCATCAATTCTATTGTGTCTGGCAAGCGAAGGCCAGAAGAATCTTCTTTTCTAGCATCCGAAATAGGCGTTTTGTCAGGAATGATATTCCCATCTTCGCATTGTTCAAGCTCCACCAACAGACCCCTGACCATTACAATTCATTACTACAGAAGTTACACGTAAGTCATGGTGCTTTGTACCATGAATTCAAGCTTGCTCTTGGTTCTATTCTAAGTAACATAACACATCAAATGTTCCATTCTTGCCGATAGACAAAATTCAACTTCGATCAGGATAATGAGGATGTAGAGTATGTTCTCATGGACATGTTCTCCTGTTAAATGTGTTGTCTGCGTGTTTCTCTGTATTAGCTTTTCTTCTCTCACCTATGTCTACCAAATGATAACCATATATATTAAATTGAATGAGGAGATGTCAAAACCTGGGAAAGATGGTCTGGAACAAACCCAAGAAGAATGTCTGGAAACATTTAAAATGGTACTAAAAGGAGAAGGTCATCGTAAAAGCACGTTCCTGCGTAATTCTGGGTTGTCGAAGTGCAAGTCCAACTCGCCTTATTTGTCTAGTTAGGAAGAAATTGTAGCACTACAGGCTGAACAGGAAGTGCATAGACGAGAAATCGATGATATGAGACAAAAAGCATTAGCATGTGATGCGGAGTTGAAGATGTTACGAGATCAGCAGAATTCTCGAGAGCCCATAGATGAAGAGACTTGTCTAAATTGAAGATGAACCCTAACAATGACAGGTGAGTACAATGGTCCTGTGAAATGGTTCCTGCTACAGAGCATGGGTTGTGTTTGGGTCCATGTAACAAAAATGGAGGGAGTATTTGTTTCGCATCATGCTTTTATCTGTTTATCGTATGCTCGATGCACAAAAATCCTGTGCCCCAACCTCAGTCTCTCAGCCTTGGATTCATAAACCTCACAAAGGTTTTTTCTTCTTAACCGCCAAATTCAAAATCTCAGTCCATCGACAAATCCTACCGCCTACCCCGTTTGAATCGGAGATTATGTATCCAATTTCTTTGCCAATATGGTAAGTATTTTGATAATCTGTTGATGTGAATCAGCCTTAAATTCGTACCGAGGGAGTACCATTTATGAAATTAAAAAATCTCAGTCGAGCCGCAAAACCTGCAGCCAACCCTATTTGAATCGGAGTTATCCAATTTTCATTATGGATGATAAGTTAATGTCACTCTCGGCGTTCAATTCCTGAATAGGGAGTACACCTTTTATCCAAATGTTGCCTGGATGCTAGCCAAATTCAAAATATCAGTCTGCACAATTATTATGCTCATGGATGATTAGTTGATGTGACTCTAGGACTTGAATTCCTGGACAGATAGCGTACGGTCTACTAGCTTTTTACTATTATTATTTGGCTGGTAGCCAAATTCAAAATCTCAATCGAGCGGAAAAATCACACACTGACCTTGCAGCATTTCCCGCCCCACCATTTCAAAAACTTTGTGGCAAAATCTCCCACCAGGGAGTACCATTTTTCTGTTATTATTATTTGGCCGGTAGCCAATTCAAAATCTCAAACGAGCGGCAAAATCACACACTGACCTTGAAGCATTTCCTGCCCCACCTTTTCAAAAACTTTGTGGCAAAATCTCCCACCGAGGAGTACCATTTTTCTGTTATTATTATTTGGCATGTAGCCAAATTCAAAATCTTTGTCGAGCGGCAAAATCAAACACTGACTTTGAAGCATTTCCCGCCCCACCGTTTCAAAACTTTGAGGCCAAATCTCCCACCGGGGAGAACCACTTTTCTATTAATTATTATTTCACTGGTAGTCAAATTCAAAATCTCTGTGGAGCGGCAAAGTCAAAAAATGAGTTTGAAGCATTTCCCGTCCCACCGTTTCATAAACTTTGAGGACAAATCTCCCACTGGGGAGTACCATTTTTCTATTATTATTATTATTTGGCCGGTAGCCAAATTTAGAGCGGGAAAATCAAACACTTACTTTGAAGCATTTCCTACCCCACCATTTCAAAAATTTTGAGGCCAAATCTCCCACCAGGGAGTACCACTTTTCTATTAATTATTATTTGGTCGATAGTCAAATTCAAAATCTCTATCGAGCGGCAAAGTCAAAAACCGATTTTGAAGCATTTATCGCCCCACCGTTTCAAAAACTTTGAGGCCAAATATCCCACTGGGAGTACCATTTTTCTATTATTATTATTTGGCCGGTAACAAAATTGAAAATCTCTGTTGAGCGGCAAAATCAAACACTAACTTTGAAGCATTTCCTGCCCCACCGTTTCAAAAACTTAGAGGCCAAATCTCCCACCGAGGAGTACCATTTTTCTATTAATTATTATTTGGCTGGTAGCCAAATTCAAAATCTCTGTCGAGCGGCAAAATCACACACCAACCTTGAAGCATTTCCCGCCCCACCGTTTCAAAAACTTTGAGGCCAAATCTCCCACCAGGGAGTACCACTTTTCTATTAATTATTATTTGGCCGGTAGCCAAATGCAAAATCTCTGTCGAGCGGCAAAATCAAAAACCGACTTTGAAGCATCCACCGCCCCACTGTTTCAAAAACTTTGAGGCCAAATCTCCCACCGGGGAGTACCACTTTACTATTAATTATTATTTGGCCTATAGCCAAATTCAAAATCTCTGTCGAGCGGCAAAATCAAACACTGACCTTGAAGTATTTCCTGCCCCACCATTTGAATAATATTGAGCCGAAATCTCCCACCGGCGAGTACCACTTTTCTATTAATTATTATTTGGCCGGTAACCAAATTCAAAATATCTGTCGAGCGGCAAAATCAAAAACAGACTTTGAAGCATTTCCCGCCCCACTGTTTCAAAAACTTTGAGACCAAATCTCCCATCGGGGAGTACCACTTTACTATTAATTATTATTTGGCCGGTAGCCAAATTCAAAATCTCTGTCGAGCGCAAAATCAAACACCGTCTTTGAAGCATTTCCTGCCCACCATTTCAAAACCTTTGAGCCGAAATCTCCCATCAGTGAGTACCACTTTTCTATTAATTATTATTTGGCCGGTAACTAAACTCAAAATCTCTATCGAGTGGCAAAATCAAAAACTGACTTTGAAGCATTACTCGCCCCACTGTTTCAAAAACTTTGAGGCTAAATCTCCCACCAGGGAGTACCACCTTACTATTAATTATTATTTGGCCGGTAGACAAATTAAAAATCTCTATCGAGCGGCAAAATCAAACACCTACTTTGAAGCATTTCCTGCCCCACTATTTCAAAAACTTTGAGCCAAAATCTCCCACCGGGGAGTACCACATTTCTATTATTATTATTTGGCCGGTAGCCAAATTCAAAATCTCTGTCGAGCGGCAAAGTAACAAACCTACTTTGAAGCGCTCCTCCTGTTTCAAAAACTTTTGACTTTAAAATTCCCATTCTACCCATTGTTCAGATGCCCTATGGGCACGCTAAAGTCGATAGCTGATGTCTACGCACTTCTATTCTTGTAGACACTTGTTGGGCCTCCAAGTGCAGAGGTTTGTAGAACAGTAGCAAGTTTCCCTTAAGTGGATCACCCAAGGTTTATCAAACTCAGGGAGGAAGTGGTCAAAGCTATTCCCTCTCAGGCAACCCTGCAATCAAGATACAAGAAGTCTCTTATGTCCCCAACACACCCAATACACTTGTCAAGTGTATAGGTGCACTAGTTCGGCGAAGAGATAGTGCAATACAAGTGGTATGGATATAAGACAACAGTGCTAGAAAATAGCTTGACGGGAGGAAAAGACTAAAGGTAAACTGAAATAAAGATGGAAGCAAGCAAACATGTAACAGATCTAGTTGCAAACGGTGTTTCAATTATTAGAAACAAGGCCTAGGGATCATACTTCACTAGTGAACACTCTCATATAAATATCTTCTCTTTATGATACTACTCTGAACTACTCTTCGGTTGGACACTCTAATCCATGGTAGGGCTATAACAGCACACCTCAAAGTCCGCTTTCCCCATCTAGATAACCCCACACTGTCACCTTGAGCACTAGATGGTTCCAACAAACACCACAATTTCATAGAAACATCCAACTCTAAATATAACTCATAACAAGTAATTGTAATCTCTAGCCTAAGTGCCACCATGGTGTGCACGCTGTCACTTTCACACACATGGGGAGAGCAGAGATCGATTAAAGCACTTGAGTAGCAAGGTAGATCTACAGATTACAAGCTCATGATCACAATATGATCACGCATAGAGAGAGAGATGAACACATAGCTACCGGTAGAACCCTTAGCCTCGAGAGAGAATTACTCCCTCCTCATCATGGGAATCAGCAATGGTGATGGAGATGGTGGTGGAGATCGATGGAGATGGCTCCGGGGGCAATTCCCCGTCCCAGCAGGGTGCCGGAACAGAGACTTTCTGTCCCCCGAATCTCCCCTTCGGTGGCGGCGGCGCTGCAGAACTTTTCGTGGCTGGAGCCTTGACTATTTAGGGTTTTTGCATCGGGAGGCATCTTATAGGCGAAGAAGCAAGGTCGGTGGATGGCCATGGGGCCCACACCACCTGGTGGCGCGGCCAGGGCTAGCCCGCGCCACCACATGGTGTGGCCGCCCTGTGGCCCCTCTCCGTCTCGTCTTCTGGCTCTGTGAGTCTTCTGGTAAAATATCAACTTTGGCTTTTGTCCCGTCCAATTCCGAGAATATTGTTTTTCTGACTTTCCTAGAACCAGAAACAGCAGAAAACAGGCAACTGGCACTGTGGCACTTGTTAATAGGTTAGTCCAAGAAAGTCTATGAACAGTACTCCAAAGTGTGGACAAAACATAAGAAAGTAGATAAAACCAAGCATGGAACATCAAAAATTATAGATACGTTTGCAATGTATCAACATCCCCAAGCTTAACTCCTACTCGTCCTCGAGTAGGTAAGTGATAAAAAGAAAGAATAATTTTTGAGGTGACATGCACCATCATAAACTTGATCAAAGTATTTGTAAAACATTCAAAGCTGGGATCATAGTACTTCAATCATAACATGAAAGACAAAGTTCTAGCAATAAGTCAAAGAAACTATGATGCAACATGAAAAGGCACAAACAAAAGATTCATGAATAACAATGCTTTGCAAGACGTTTGTTTGTTTCACATAAAGAAAACATAGCATAGTAGTATTCAGCTTGTCCCTCATAGATTAGTAAGTATAAATGCATAGGACACCTTCAAAGTTCATAAGAGTGACTAGATACAGATAGTTTAAAACAAGCAATATCAAGTTATGCATCAATCAACTAGTCTTGGGACAATGCACATAGAACTAAGGATGGCCACTATGCTCTCAAAGTAGGTGCATAAAGGTAGAAGGTGGAGACTCAATGTATAAGTGGAAGAAAGGCCTTCATAAAAGGAAGTAGGGATTCAAGTCTCATAAAGAGCTTCCAAAAATTATGGTACTTATAGCTTTCAGCTCTCATTGCCCCTATCATAAGCATCTTGAAGTGATTAAGGTTAAAGTGAACAAACTATGGTGTACATGCTTGACGAAGTATAAGTTGGAAATCTCATGTCCCTTGAATACGAGGGCCGCTCCTCATGCTACTCAAGTTTAGTTACAGGTTAGTTCTTGTCATTGTAAGTACATGTGTATCATAGAGAACCGCCAACGGGGTACCCCTTGCCCGATCAAACGGAAGAATCCCCATATCAAAATGACAAGGCAAGCAGACAACAAGCATCTCAGCAATCTACTTATTTACCATGGGAATATGGTGCTTTTTTCTCTCTTTCCTCTTTTTATAATCTCTTTTTTTCTTTTTCTCTTTTTTTTCACAATATAGGACTCTCTTTTTTATAAGAAGAATGCTTCATAGACAGCTCGTTATGGTTACGCTGCAGGTTTCCACCATGTCATCATGGATTAGACCAGCGGCCCAAGCGTTTCTCTAACACATATACATAACTCCATGGACTTACAAGCTCCCCTTTCATTTCACACCGACAACATCCATAGACAAATGAGCATGATATCAACTAGGTACAAAGTACAAGTGCAATGTTGAAAGCGTTCCCCATGACAACATGGTTCTGCTAATCCCCAACAAATAAGTGCAAGCATATACAACATAGATGACACAATGGTTCAAGTTTATTAAGGGCAAGAAAAGTAAAGTGTGCCATCAAGTTCGTGAGAGCTTTAATCACTAGTTTTCTCATAACAAGTTTAATTTGGAAGGTAGATTAAAACATGAATATACTTGAAATAGCAAATGCTAATAGGTAGGTATGGTGGACTCTTTGGAATAACTTGGTTATATTTGGAGTTGGATGCATGAGTGCAACTCATACTTGGTTATGGAGGCTAGCAAAAGACTGGGAGCGACCAACTAAGAGAGCAATAATGGCCATAATCATGCAAAGCGATAAAACATCATTAATTAAAGCATAAAGTGATACTACAAGTTGAAAACTAAAGGATCATAAATGCTATGGTGACTTGGGATAGTCATAACATGGTGTGAGCATGTGCCAAGTCAACCCAAATAAATCGTCAAAGGAGAATACCACAATATTATGCCTTAATATGCTAAAACAACGCATGATCCTTCCAAGGCACATTAAGCAATCTCAATTGTTTATAACAAGTCATGCTACAGCAAAGAATAGTAAGCATAAAGCCAAATCAATATCAAGCATGGCATGACAAAGCATAGGCCACAGTCAAAAACAAGTTCTCTTTACCACTTAAGCATGAACTTTCCTACTCTTTTCCAAACCAAACCAAACTATTTGAAGACCAATGTAAGAAAGAGGGGGTCTAACCAATTTATTCAGCAAACTAAGCAAACCAAGCAAACAAAAAACCAAAACAAAAACAAAAAATAAGACGCTCCAAGAACAACACAACTGTGCATGAAACAATAAAAATGAAGCGTTTGGAAGAAACCTGGGATTTTTATTGATGAAGAAGGGGATGCCTTGGGCATCCCCAAGCTTTGACGCTTGTACTTCTTGGATATTTCTTGGGGTGACACGCATGGCATCCCCAAGCTTGAGCTTTAGTCCATCCTTCATCTCATTACTCATTCCTTCCATACACCTGAAATTTTTCTTTCATATAAAACTTCACACAATCTTTATTAGCAACATTAGTGCACTCAAGATAATAAGTCTTTAGGTTCAGTTCTAACACCAATAAAACTTCCATTAAAACACTAGCTATTGTAGTACTTCTCTAAAAAAGCTCAATTCCCCAAAAGAACTCAAAAAGGAACCAACAAGAAGCAAATGCAGAAAATGGCAGAAATCTGTCAAAACAAACCAGCAGGTAAAGACAAATTTTTTCGAAGACCTTCTGTTGCTTAAATAAAAAAGTGTTGAACTAACGAAAGTTAGATAACAACCTGAGGCAGAAGCACAAATATTCACGCCTCAAAAGGACATTCAGAGATTTTACACGAAAATTTTGTGGTGAAGCACAGAAATCTGTTTCGGGACAGCAACTTTCCCAATCATTACTTCTCTCTTATTAGAGGTTACTCTTGGCACAAAAAGCAAATAAAAAGGATAAGGAGCGGTTATTACTGAAGTAATAACTTCCAAGACTCATCTAAAACTTTTGGGTTATCTCTCAATAAGTACTTTTCTTTAATGCCTTTAAGTTAGGCTTGATAGTTTGAGAAGATGCTCACATAAGAAATATGAATTGAAGTAAAAGAGAGTATCAAGAAGCAAATTCAAAACATATTTAAGTCTAACCCACTTCCTATGCATAGGAATATTGTAAAGAAACAAGTCATGAAAGCACAAAGCAACAAGCATAGTAAAGCAAAACAAGTGCAACTTCAAGAGTTTCAACATAAAGAGGGGAAACTTAATATTATAGAGATGCATAAAACCATGTTTCCCTCTCTCATAATAACTTTCAGTAGCACATGAATAAAATTAACAATATAACTATCACATGAAACTTTCTTATCATGATCCACATGCATAAAAGAATTAACACTCCCCACATAAACATAGTCATTCTTATTAATTGTAGTGGGAGAAAATTCAACAAAATAGCTATCATTATTATTCTCATCACCATAATCATCAAATATAGGAGGCATATTGTAATCATAATTAATTTTCTCCTCAATAGTAGGTGGACTGAAAATATCATATTCATCATTGCAATCATCATATATTTGAGGTATAGTATCATCATAAGCAATAGAATAGTTATCTTCCAAAGTGTGTTCATTGGTAAACATATCATCATTGGAAGGAACATGGATAGCACTAATAGTACAGCAATTATCATCATTTTCAGAATTGGTACCGAAGAGATTTTCAATATTAAAAGTAGTGTGCTTTTCCCAATCATGATAGGTAATAGGCATAGGAACATCATCGAGTTCAGACTCATCAAAAACTATAATAGGAGCAACATGCTTAGGGGAAAATACCGTATCCTCTCTCCTTTTACTCCTCCTTTTCTTCTTTTTCTTCTTGTCTTTAGGAGGGAGAGGCTTGAAAGTAAGCTTCTCCATATACACTGGTTCATTGTTAGAGACAATAGAAGAAACTTTGGAGGATTCCTCCTTTTCATTAATAAGAAAAAAACACATATTACTCCTGTCATATTTTGGTAAAACCTCGTCTTTTATAATATTTTGTATGTAAGTATTTGTGTGGAAATTATCAACACAATAAAGATGACAACCATGTAGGACACTATTCATATCAAAAGCACTCATATCTACCAAAGAGGTTTTTCTTGATAACTCTTCACACCCCAAAAGTAATGTAAGTTGATCATGCTGATTAGGAGTGATCATGTCATCACAATACAAACTTGCAGTAGTCATTGGATTAGAAGGGCTATTATTATGGCCTGAGCAGTGAAAATTGAAATGACCCACTTCAAAGCAAAGTTCACAAATAAAAGGATAGAGGGCACAGACTTTTTTACCAAGATCATTTAGAGCCCTATACCACGTTCTAGTTTTTTCATTCCTGTGGGTGATACAATATTCTTCTTCAATTTGATTATTCTCACAAGTTCTATGTATTCCACAAAAATTAACATGCTTATAAGAAGTAGTACTTTCAGAGGTTTGAGCATGTTTATTGCTATCATTAATAACAATTTCATTTTCCATGCAAGTGTCTTTATAAGGCTCATGATACATGTCCCATTTTTCTTTAGGAGCATTAATATGAGAAGCAAAGGTTCTATAACAATCAACAATAATTTGAGGATCAAGACCATATTTAGCACTAAGCTCTTGAAAATCAATAGTTTCAGCAAAAGACTTAATGCAATCATACTCATAGTTTATACCTGGTTCTTTACCTTTGTTGTTATCCCAATCTTCGGTATTGCCTTGAATTGTTTCAAGAAGATCCCACTTAGCTTTGACATCCTTACTTGTGAAGGATCCCTCTAAACAAGTATCTAGATAGTCCTTGTAATTTCCTGAAAGCCTTGCATAGAAATTATTAATGACAATATTACTGGGAGCTCATGAATGGGACATTTGAGCATTAGTGACTTCAATCTCCTCCATGCTTGGGCAATACTTTCTCCATCATGTGGATGAAAATTATAAATGTAATTCCTATATTTATGAATTTCATGAGGAGGATAAAATTTAGAGTAAAAGAGAGATTCAAGTTCCTTCCACTCCAAATGATGAGGATCATCTAGTAGCTCATACCACTCCCTTGCTTTGCCCTTAAGTGAAATAGGGAATAGCTTCATCTTAACTTGGTTCATTGAAATACCTGCACACTTGAACAACTCGCATAATTCATGTATAAGGAGTAATTGATCACCAGGATGGACAGTTCCATCTCCAAAATAGCAGTTATTCACAACACGTTCAACAATTTTTATAGGTATTTTAAAAGGGATGCTTTCAGTATGTGGATTTAAAATATCACAAGTATCATCAGAATTACCACATATGGGAGATAAAGTATCATGAGAGCAAATTTTCTTCTTTAAAGCTGGGGAACTAAAAATATCATTTTCATAAAAACTAACTTCCCCAAGCTTAGATGTTTCCATACCATTAGTAACAAAGGTGTTCAAAAGATTCATACTAATAACATTGCTATTAGCATGCAAAGAAGGTTCCAAGGGTTTTTTAATTTTCTTTTCAAAGAATTCATGTTCTACCTTAGGGAAAATACTAAAAAGCTCTCTAATTTTTGTTGTTGTTTTCCATTTAGCCTAACTAGTGAAAACAAAAAAGAAAAATACAAAATTGCAGAATCTAAAGGAAATAAATTCGAGCACTCACACCAGAGGATGTGAGTACCTTTTACCTTACCTCCCCGGCAACAGCGCCAGAAAATATCTTGATGTCTACGCACTTCTATTCTTGTAGACACTTGTTGGGCCTCCAAGTGCAGAGGTTTGTAGAACAGTAGCAAGTTTCCCTTAAGTGGATCACCCACGGTTTATCGAACTCAGGGAGGAAGTGGTCAAAGGTATTCCCTCTCAGGCAACCCTGCAATCAAGATACAAGAAGTCTCTTGTGTCCCCAACACACCCAATACACTTGTCAGGTGTATAGGTGCACTAGTTCGGCGAAGAGATAGTGAAATACAAGTGGTATGGATATAAGACAACGGTGCTAGAAAATAGCTTGACGGGAGGAAACGACTAAAGGTAAACTGAAATAAAGATGGAAGCAAGCAAACATGTAACAGATCTAGTTGCAAACGGTGTTTCAATTCTTAGAAACAAGGCCTAGGGATCATACTTTCACTAGTGAACACTCTCATATAAATATCTTTTCTTTATGATACTACTCTGAACTACTCTCCGGTTGGACACTCTAATCCATGGTAGGGCTATAACAGCACACCTCAAAGTCCGCTTTCCCCATCTAGATAACCCCACACTGTCACCTTGAGCACTAGATGGTTCCAACAAACACCACAATTTCATAGAAACATCCAACTCTAAATATAACTCATAAAGAGTAATTGTAATCTCTAGCCTAAGTGCCACCATGGTGTGCACGATGTCACTTTCACACACATGGGGAGAGCAAAGATCTATTAAAGAACTTGAGTAGCAAGGCAGATCTATAGATTACAATCTCATGATCACAATATGATCACGCATAGAGAGAGAGATGAACACATAGCTACCGGTAGAACCCTTAGCCTCGAGAGAGAACTACTCCCTCCTCATCATGGGAATCAGCAATGGTGATGGAGATGGTGGTGGAGATTGATGGAGATGGCTCCGGGGGCAATTCCCCATCCCGGCAGGGTGTCGGAACAGAGACTTTCTGTCCCCCGAATCTCCCCTTCGGTGGCGGCGGCGCTGCAGAACTTTTCGTGGCTAGAGGCTTGACTATTTAGGGTTTTTGCATTTGGAGGCATCTTATAGGCGAAGAGGCAAGGTCGGTTGACGGCCAGGGGGCCCACACCACCTGGTGGCGCGGCCAGGGCTAGCCCGCGCCACCACATGGTGTGGCCGCCCTGTGGCCCCTCTCCGTCTCGTCTTCTGGCTCCATGAGTCTTCCGGTAAAATATCAACTTTCGCTTTTGTCCCGTCCAATTTCGAGAATATTGATTTTCTGACTTTCCTAGAACCAAAAACAGCAGAAAACAGGCAACTGGCATTGTGGCACTTGTTAATAGGTTAGTCCAAGAAAGTCTATGAAAAGTACTCCAAAGTGTGGACAAAACATAAGAAAGTAGATAAAATCAAGCATGGAACATCAAAATTTATAGATACATTTGCAATGTATCAGTAGCTGATACGTCCAAAACGTATCTACTTTCTCGAACACTTTTGCTATTGTTTCTCCTTTATACTTGTGTGATTTGGATGCAACTAATGCGAACTGACGTTGTTTTCAGCAGAATTGCCTTGGTGTCTACTTTTTATGCAGAAAATCAACTATCAGGAAAAATCCCGGAAAATATGCCAAAAATCCTATTTCACCCGAAGACTCCAGGAGCCAGAATGCGAGACGGAGAAGAGCCCTGGGTGGCCACACCACCTGCTGGCGCGGGCCAAGCCAGGCCGCGCCAGGGGGTGTTGTGGGCCCCCCAGGCACCCCCTCGGTCTCTCTCTTCGCCTATAAGGAGCCTTCTGGCCTAAAATCTCCGGGGGGTTCGACGTTTTTCCAGAAGGAGTTCCGCTTCGCCGCCACCACCAGATTCCATGAAACAGCACCAGAAACTCCGTCTTGGCACCCTGCCGGGACGAGGAATTGGAGGAGATCATCGCCATCATCATCACCATCGCTTCTCCATCGACCATCCATGTTTCCCCCATCTATGAGTGAGTAATCCCCCGTTGTAGGCTATGGGGATGGTAGGGATTGGATGAGATCGTTCATGTAATGGCATCAAATTGTTAGGGCATGGTGCCTAGTATCTTTTATTAGTGCTTTATGACTTTGTTGCGACTTGTTGTGCTTAATGCTTGTCACTAGGGCCCGAGTGCCATGATTTCAGATCTGAACATGTTATTGATTCATTATGATAGTATTGTTCTTGGTCTTATCTGCAAGTTGTATACACATGTCGTTGTCCAGAACCTATGGCCTCGAAGTGACAGAAATCGGGATAATCGGAAGGGAATGGCTTCGATGTGAGGATCACATGTGTTCACGGAGTGTTAATGCTTTGCTCCGGTGCTCTATTAAAAGGAGCACCTTAATTGCCAGCAGTTCCCTAGAGGCCCCGCTACAAACGGGCTGGCAGGATAAAAGATGTTGTGCAAGTTCTCATTGCAAGCACGTATGACTATATATGGAACACATGCCTAGGATTGTCTAGTACTTGGATGCTTTATTTTATTTATCTGCAATTGTCGTATGTTCTGATTGCTATGTGATTTGTCTTCTCCATGCAACGCCCATCCATCCATCCCTATGCCTACCGCACTCGAATCCCACTGTTACTGCTTTTGTTACTACTGTCTTTGCTTTACTACTGCTATTACTTTGCTATTCCTACTACAAAATTGTTGCTACTGATAAACTGTTGTGAGCAAGATTGTTTCCAGGTGTAGCTGAATTGACAACTCAGTTGTTAAGGCTTATAAATATTCTTTGGCTCCCCTTGTGTCGAATCAATAAATTGGGTTTCACTTCCCTCGAAAATACTGCGATACACCCCCTATACTTGTGGGTCATCAAGACTATTTTCTGGCGCCGTTGCCGGGGACCATAGCTTTATTTATCAAGTTCACTTGGATTCTCTATTGTTCGCTGCTATCCATCCATCATGGGTAAGTCTCGTGATGGCAAGGTTCCTATTTTACCATCCACTACAAGAAGAGGTACGGTTCTGAACACCTATGTTGCTCTTGATTCACCGTCTGTTATAAGTAAGCTCGTTACACCATCGCATACACATGCTACAGATACTGCTACTACTACTGAACCTGAAACTTCTGATGCTTATGATGCTGCTTCTACTATGCTTGATAAGAGTGGTTCATTAGGTCCTTTACTAGATGTTACGATTGCTAGAACTATAGCTGGAAATACCGAAACTCCTCATGAAGATACTATCACACCTATTAGCTCACCTGAGTCTAGTGAGAGTTATGATATTGAAGAAGATTATGTTGAGATGACCGATGAGTTTATTAAAGAATGTAAGAACACCCATGATAGGAGCGCTGCTAAGAGTCTCCTTGAGAATCGTACTATTAGACCCAAATTATATCCTGCTGCTAAATTTGCTGCTTCTCCCATAAACATTACAGATGAAGATTATGATTTCTCTCTCGATCTATCTTACATATCTATTGTCGAGAAAGAACCTTTTGGTGGACTAAGAAAGAAAGTGCGATAGCACATATGAATGAACTTTCTACCATGAGTGGCTTGTTTTCTGATGATATTAAGATGCGTACTTACTTTGTTGCTAAGATTTTCCCCTTTTCGCTGAAAGGAGAAGCTAAAACTTGGTTTAGTAATTTACCTCCTGGATCTATTGATAGCCCTAAGTGCTTGATTAGTACTTTCCTACAGAAATATTTTCCTCCCAGTGCTAGACATGCTATTTTGCAGGAACTTTTTGATTTCAAACAGGGAGAAAAAGAGGTATTGCCCGAATCTTGGGCAAGGTTTTGTGCTTTGATTCATGCACAGGCTGGAAGTCCATTACCTAAGAATGAGCTTCTTGATATATTTTATAATGGGCTAACCGAGGAATCTAGGACATACCTAGATAGTTGTGCTGATTGTGTTTTCAGGAATAGGAGTCCTAAGGAAGCTGAGGAATTAATGGCTAAAGTAAGCAAGAATTATGAAGATTGGACTCCTCCTAAACAAGCTATACCTGAAGTAATTGTACCTAAACCATCTATTCCCGTGCCTATTCCAACATCAAAGAAGAGGGGAGTTATTGAATTAAATGATGAAGTGATGAAGGAAGCTAATAAATGTCTTAAGGAGAAGGGAATTAAAGCTGCAGATGTCAAGAATTTACCTCCTATAGAAGAATTATGTAAGCCTGTTCCCTACTCATCCACTATTGAGGTACACTCTCTCCAATACTTTGATGAAGGTGGTATCCCTTACTCTAAACCTCTTGATCAATGCTTAGAAGAATTTGATATCTTTATTGTTAAGCAAGATAACATTAATAAAAGGGTGCAAAATCATCTAATGGAAAACACTAGAGCTATTGTTGAGTTGAAATATATTGTGGAAAGAACCTCTAATGATGTTAAAATGATTGTTAAACACTTTCAAATGGTTCAAACTCAAATAGATCAACTCGTTAAAGTGCAAAACGACTTGCTAGTTAATGCTGCTAAATAAAAACATGCTTATGAAATTAGAACTAGAAGTGGTGCTGCTACCCAGGATACTCTATATCCTGAGGGGCATCCCAAAAGAATTGAGCAGGATTCTCAACAAGCTGAAAATAGTGGTTCTACTTGTAAGAAAAGGAAAAAGAAATATAAAACTGTTGTAGAACCCTCTGAACCTGCTATAGATCCTAATAGTATATCTATCTCTGATGCTAAAACTGAAAGTGGTAATGAAGAAAATGAAGTGCCTAATGAAGAAAAAGTTGAAGAAGAACCTGAAAACCACACTAAGACTACTAAATAAACTAAAGAAGATTTTATTGCTAAGAAACATGGTAGTGAAAGAGAACCTTGGGTCCAACTTTCCCTGATAAGAAACACAAGTCAAAGGAAGATGAACACTATAATAAGTTTTGTGAGTGGATGAAGCCTTTATTCTTGCAAATTCCTTTGACTGATGCTATTAAATTGCCTCCTTACTCAAAGTATATGAAGGACATTGTCTCGAATAAAAGGAAGATCCCTAATAAAGAAATATCTACTTTGCTTGCTAATTATTCTTTCAATGGTAAGGTTCCTAAGAAACTTGGAGACCCAGGGATTCCAACTATCCCTTGCTCTATTAAGAACAGTTATGTTAGAACTTCTTTGTGTGATTTGGGAGCTGGAGTTAGTGTTATGCCTTTCTCTCTCTATAAGAGGCTTCAGCTTGAAAAATTGATTCCAACTAATATATCTTTGCAAATGGATGATAAATCTACCACCATTCCCGTGGGTATATGTGAGGATGTACCTATTCAGGTGGCTCACAATTGCTTGATACTAACTGATTTTGTTGTGCTTGAAATGCATGAACATGATAATATGTCTATTATTCTTGGGAGACCTTTTCTTAATACTGCAGGAGCTGTTATTAATTGTAATCAAGGAAAGGTGACCTTCAATGTTAATGACAAGGAACATACTGTCTATTTCCCCAAGAAGATTGAAAGGACTTATGGTTTGAATTCAATTGAACATGTTGAAGGCATTCAAGTTGGAGAAATATATTGTCCCATACCAAAAGAAAAATTTGAAATTATTATGATTGGGACCATTGCTATCAAGGTTGAGGTAATATAATCATTAGTGGAATACAAAATTTTGTCTCATATGCAATTGTTTTGGTAGCAAGACTTGATCAACCTTGCTAACAAAAGGATTCCATTGAACAAAACAATGTTTTCATTATGATTATCTCTGTTTATTTATATCCTTTGCATTTTAGTTTTTGCTTTCGTTTAGTTTTATTTGTGTTGTTAGTTGCTTGCATGCTAGAACTTCTATAGTTCTAGCCTTGTTTTGTCCTTGCATCATGTTTCCAAAAGAAAAAAAAATCTGTCTGTCAGAAAAATCATTCTTCTATTTCTGAAAAAAGCCCAAAAATAAAGTGTCTCGAATTTTTTTAGAAAATTCATATTAAATTTTTACGTGAAAAAATAGGCAGAGGAGTACCTGGTAGGTACCAGGGGGGCCCACCAGGCAGGCACACCATGTGGTGGCGCGGCCAGCCCAGGGTGGCGCCATGCCCTGGTGCGGGCCACCCCTGGCCCCCCACTTACTCTCTCACCTGCCACTTTCTTCTCTCTCCCGAGTAAGCTCCAGTTCATCGCTCAAAATCACGTTCTTTCTGTGCTTGCTCTCGATTTCTTCGATCTCCTTGCTCAGCCCATCTTTCTTGCTAAAATTTGGAGCAATTGTTCCTTGCTATGTGACTCCTCCCCTTGTCCAAGTAGATTTGTGTTTAGTGGATTATATGTTGAGTATTTTGCTGTTGTAGGTGACTAGTTATGAGAGCTTGTAAGCTTGTTTGATGCTTAGAGATATAGTTTTGATGCATGTTTAGGCCTCTTGCAAGTCCCTATGAGTAGAATCCTTCATTATATTTACTTTGCAATCACTTGTTTAATAGGTGTTTAAATTTCAGAATAGAAGATGAGTGAACACCACCTAAACCAACATGAGCTTTGGGTGCCTGAGGTCATGAAGGTCCATCGGGAGGAGGAAGTTTTTCCCTCCATTTATCCATGCCCTGAGTTCATGAGAGCTGCAGGAATTCTACAAGATTTCCACACTTTGGTTTCTAATGCAGGGTTAGAGCGCTTCTTGGAAGATGAACCTTGTCAATTTGTGAAGCTAACCATGTCTGTGGTGCAGGATTTCCAATTTAGTCACTCTTTGCCTAACCCCATGGTCCATTACAAAATTTACAATATTGTTGTCAATCTTCCTCTTGATCATTTTTGTGCAGCTATTAAGGTACCTCAATGGGGATCATGTAAGAAGATTAAAGAGAGACCGGAACCACTCACGGATTTATACGCCGAAATTTGTCAAGGGAGTAGCTTCTCGAAGGAGAATGGAAAAATCCGTAACATTCATCTTCCCTCCATTCGCTACTTTGCCTACTTTATTGCCAAGTGTGTTCTTGCTAGGAAAACTGCCAATAAGTTATCTTCGTTTGATTTAGCATTTATCTCTGCTGCTCTTAGACGATATAGATCTTACAACTTGGGTGCTTTGATAGCTTTCCGTCTTGCTGCTAACCGTGAGAAAGGTGGAATTTGTGGAGGCCTCATTGCTTCTCGTTTACTAGCATTGCATGGTTTAGTGCCTCATCATCTAGACCTACAGTTTTCCATAGAGAGGCTTGATTTTAATTCCATAATACAGCATAAATTTAGTTCCTCTTGGGCTAGTTTGAGTGAGTTGTCTTATGAAATAACCTTTCTCAAAGCTGGTTGGAGAAAGAGTAAGTCCGAGCGTGTTGTTCTTTTGCCTGCACCTGTTTTGTTTAACCTTGATAACAGGGAAGGATGGTTCCTCATTGAGGAGGAGCTTGACACATACTTGGGAGATCTCTCCCAACAGGAGCAGGACACTAGAAGGGAGGTCATGGATGATTTGGTCCAGCCCTCGAATGAGGGAGAGTCTTCATACCAGCAACCCGCTTATGATTGGGGAGCTTCTTCTTCTTCTCATGGGCCCAGCTACGACCATTCTTACCAAGATCCGCCCGCTTGGAACCCCTATCCGTACATGGATTGATTCCCACTTAGGCCAAAAGCCTAAGCTTGGGGGAGGTACGCCGACACCGCACTCATCTCCATATCATGTTGCGTCGGTACTTTGTATATTCATGTTTTCGTTCTCTTTTTAGTTTTTGTTCTTTCTTTGCTTTTGCTTTCTAAAAACACAAAAAGACCAAAAATATTTTTGTTGTTTCTCTTGGGTTTGCTTCTTCTTTTTGCCTTGGTTTGCTTTTCCCTTTTTGCTTTGTTTGAACTATTCGAAAAACCCAAAAAGATTTTCTTTGCTTGTTTTTCTCTTTTGGTTCTTGTTTAAAAATCGAAAACACCAAAAATATTTGTCGTTCTTCTTTGGTTTTTGCGAGTTTGCTACAGGGTTCGGATGTTCTCAGTGGAATATTGGTTTCATATTATTATTCAAGCCACATAAGTGAAGAGCAATAATGAGGATTAATGACAACTTGAGGCGTGGTAAGAGGCTAGTAACGAACTCTATTTGTCTTCATTTTTGTACATATACTCATCATTGTGAGCTTGCTTAGTGCGTTCATGTAGAGTGTATGTTTTCTTTGGATGCTTAATAGTTCTTGCTTTCTTATGATTAGCTCCATCTCGCTAATAGTTTGTAGCATGTCTCATGAATGTTTGCTTGCATTGCTCTATTCATAAATTGGTATGACACTGTGGTATCCTCCTATGAATATTTCATTTGATTGACTTGGCACATGCTCACGCATGCACATGATTGTAATAATTAGTTAAGCCCTGACGAATTATTTTGCCTTGAGGATCTTGAATCACTTTCATGCCATGAGTAGTCTTATTTTGTTGCAAGCATGATAATGACAGCTATTTCTCTCTCGTTTGTCGCTCCCTTACTATTGCTAGCCTTCACTTCCACTAAGTGTTTTACTCAAGTTTCCAACTCCCAAAACCAAATGTTTCCAAAGTGTCCACCATACTTACCCATTAGCATCATTTGCTACTTCCGTGCATATTCAATATGCCTTGTTTTCTTCCGAATAAAATGTTTGCTTGTTATGAGAAAGTTAGTTAGTAAATCTCTCACGAACTTGATGGCACACTTTATTTTCTTGCACTTAATAAACCTGAACCATTGCGTCCTTCTTTGTTGTGCATATGCTTGCGCTTTATGAGTTGAAGTTAGCGGAACCATGTATCATGGGGACCGCTTTCAATGCTTCATAGGTACTTTGTACTTAGTTGATATCATGTTCTTTTGCTTATGGATCCCGGCGGTGTGAAATAAAAGTGGAACTTGTAAGATCATGGAGTTTGTATGTATGTTAGAGAAACGCCTGGGCTATTAGCCTAGGCCATGCCTAATCATGGTGGAAACTTGCAGCATAACCATAATGAGCATTCTATGAAGCATCCTCAATAAAAATCTATGCACATAGTAAATAAAAAGATCGCCAAGATGCTCATTGTCTGCTTGCCTTGTATTTTGATTATGGGATAGCTCCCGTGTCATGTGCAAGGGGTACCTCGTTGGCGGTTCTCTATGATACATATATACTTACAATGATAAGAGCTTACTTGTGACTGAAGTTGAGTAACATGAGGATCGGTCTTCGTAAGTAAGGGGCATGAGACTTCGATTTATAACTTGTCAAGCATATCCTCTTAGTTGTGTCACTTTAACCTTAACCATTTAAAGATGCTTATGATAGGGGCAATGAGAGCTCAAAGCTAATGATTACCATACTTTCAGCATTTGGAAGCCTTTCAAATTATTCAAAACCTTCTTCTTCTACTTGTTGAGTCTCCATATATTGTTTGAGCACCTTCTTGAGAGCATAGTTGTCATTCTTTGTGTTTGTTCCATTACTTGATTATTTGTGTTATGACTTTGATGCTTGTATCCTTGATATCTTTACTTCTAGTCATCACTTAAACTTCAGAGGTGCCTTGACATTCATAATCAAAGGCAAGTGAGATACCACTCTATCATATCTTTTTATGAGCATTGTAATGTTGCTTATGTTCGTGCTTCATGCTACTTATTATTCTTGAGTTGGAATCTCTTCATAGCTTGCAATGACCATTAAGTAGACTCAGTTGCACACTCTTTATTATGAACTGTCTGAGTAGTTGATCACATTGCTGAGAATATTTACATCATATGAAGCAAATGTGTCCGTGAAAGTTCTTTTAACACACTCAGTTTTCAACTAAATTGCTTGAGGACAAGCAATAAGCTAAGCTTCGGGGGAGTTGATACGTCCAAAACGTATCTACTTTCCCGAACACTTTTGCTATTGTTTCTCCTTTATACTTGTGTGATTTTGATGCAACTAATGCGAACTAACGCTATTTTCAGCAGAATTGCCTTGGTGTCTACTTTTTGTGCAAAAAATCAACTATCAGGAAAAATCCCGGAAAATATGCCAAAAACCCTATTTCACCAGAAGACACCAGGAGCCAGAATACGAGACGGAGAAGAGCCATGTGGTGGCCACACCACCTGCTGGCGCGGGCCAGGCCAGGCCGCGCCAGGGGGTGGTGTGGGCCCCCCAGGCACCCCCTCGGTCTCTCTCTTTGCCTATAAGGAGCCTTCTGACCTAAAAATTCCGGGGGGTTCGACGTTTTTCCAGAAGGAGTTCCGCTCCGCCGCCACCACCAGATTCAACGAAACAGCACCAGAAACTCCGTTCTGGCACCCTGCCGAGACGGGGAGTTGGAGGAGATCATCGCCATCATCATCACCATCGCTTCTCCATCGACCATCCATGTTTCCCCCATCTATGAGTGAGTAATCCCCCGCTGTAGGCTATGGGGATGGTAGGGATTGGATGAGATCGTTCATGTAATGGCATCAGATTGTTAGGGCATGGTGCCTAGTATCTTTTATTAGTGCTTTATGACTTTGTTGCGACTTGTTGTGCTTAATGCTTGTCACCAGGGCCCGAGTGCCATGATTTCAGATCTGAACATGTTATTGATTCATTATGATAGTATTGTTCTTGGTCTTATCTGCAAGTTGTATACACATGTCGTTGTCCGGAACCTATGGCCTCGAAGTGACAGAAATCGGGATAATCGGAAGGGAATGGCTTCGATGTGAGGATCACATGCGTTCACGGAGTGTTAATGCTTTGCTCAGGTGCTCTATTAAAAGGAGCACCTTAATTGTCAGTAGTTCCCTAGAGGCCCCGCTACAAACGGGCTGGCAGGACAAAAGATGTTGTGCAAGTTCTCATTGCAAGCACGTATGACTATATATGGAACACATGCCTAGGATTGTCTAGTACTTTGATGCTTTATCTTATTTATCTGCAATTGTCCTATGTTCTGATTGCTATGTGATTTGTCTTCATGCAACGCCCGTCCATCTATCTCTATGCCTACCGCACTCGAATCCCACTGTTACTGCTTTTGTTACTACTGTCTTTGCTTTACTACTACTATTACTTTGCTATTCCTACTACCAAAATGTTTCTACTGATAAAATGCTATCAGCAAGATTATTTCCAGGTGCAGCTGAATTGACAACTCAGTTGTTAAGGCTTATAAATATTCTTTGGCTCCCCTTGTGTCGAATCAATAAATTGGGTTTCACTTCCCTCGAAAATACTACGATACACCCCCTATACTTGTGGGTCATCAGTCGCTTGGGGGCACGATCGTAAAAAAAATTCTATTCACCTCCATGGTCCCGATTCACGCAGTTTTTCTAGCTAGCCCTCCCAAAATCCCAGGCTTCTCTCCCACGCCCTCACCTCCACGACCACCGCGTGCACCGCTCGGCGGCAATTCCACGGCTGCCGGAGCCTCTTCATCGACGCCCATCCCATCGGATCTAGTTCATCGGGTCTCTCTGCCACTCCACTAGAGCTGTGGTCTTGATGACCACGCCTATGGCATCGTCGACCGCCCACGCTCTACTTCCCCGCCACCGAAAGCTACCCAACCATACCGGAGTAGTTCACCGTTGTCCACCAGACGGGATCTAGTTCAACAAGTTCCATGTCCACTGCTCCAGACCATCTACACGGTCATCGCAGTTGACTGCACCGGCATCGACCGCCCAATATCTGCTTCCCCGACGCCAACAGCCACCGCAACTGCAGCACCCTCGGTGACCTGGACGTCACTCACACGGTACCGATGATGCTTAGACGCCTCTCCGACCAAGGTAACCAAATCTCCAACCTGTTTTTGTTTTGTCAGCGGTATAGCAGGTTCAAGCATGTCAGAGTGAACTGCATTTTTGTAATCGTGCTAGTACATGCAAGTCACGGGGCACGCCTGTTCTTCGTGCTAGTACATACAATGTCATTAGACATGTTGGTTTGCATTCGCTGCTCTAAAAATTTGAAGTCATGCACATGTATGTTATATTGTCATGCACATGTTCTTATCTTAGTTGCTCCGTACACCAGTAATTGCCTGCTATTGTGTAGTTCTTTCAAAATGTAATGTCAGTGGAAAATATTAGTGTAGATTCCCTGCTCCACAGTTACTGACTTTATCTGGTTATTCCTGAGCTAAGTTCCTACTATTATTTCCTCCCTAGCATCATTCTGCTATCCTATAGTACCCGTTCAAACTCTTCGTACTAGTTCGATTATAATTTTGTTTTTTCCATCTGGTTCTTCAAAAGCTGCAATACTGACTATTTTCTTTTTCTTTGTGTAGAGCTCAAAAAGGCAACACTGAACATGTTGGTTTGCACAGCCTACAGGTCCAGCAGCGATGCCATTATATATTTTCTGTATCTGGTGCTGGTTCATCCTAATCAACGGCATAATTATTCTTTACTATATAGTTCATTCGCGTTTTCCATTCCTACTCACAAGTTCTGGTATACGGTGGTTATAATTTCTATGTGGTTCATTCTTAGCTACGACAGTAACTGCATGCCATTGTGTAGCTCACCGCAAATTCCGAGTCACCCAACGACTCTTCCATTCTAGGAGATACCACTACTTCTATATATATTTGCTGAAATGACCTAGCTAGTTTATACTGAAATTCTAAGAAACACTTTGTTTGATTGCTCATTTCACTGTTGGCATACTTGTCTAATGTTTGTTTGTCCTGTTCTACAGGTTCACATGCCACACCATTGTATCTCGTATCTAGTTCTGGTTCGTCCTAGGCAACAACATAATTATCCTCTACTATATAGTTAATTCATGGTTTGCATTCCTGCTCTACATGTTTGTATTATGCAGTTATAATTCCTATCTGGTTCATTCTTAGCTATGAGTAGTTTGTCTTCTTTGCTGTATTAACTTGTTATTAGTTAGTTTCAGACTGCAATTATTGCTATCACCACCAAAGAGGGGACTACAAGATCATGTCTCAAGGTGGTTTTCCAATGTAGCTGTCACACTCAAAGGGAGATGCAGTTGATGAATTGAGAAAGCAAATTGAGGACTCTACTATCAACTTGATTGGCAACTGAAATGCTGAACTTTCTTTCCCTTTTGTTCGTATTATGTAATATTTTTTAAGAAGTTTGCAGCTGATGTAATATCTAGATAACTCGCATAGGCCATGTAGGCATTTAGTTGACGTCGTCCACGAATGGTGGTACCATAACTGCACCAGCCAGGTCGATCACGTAACTATATAGGGTTTTAATATTTGCCCTTCTTTTATTGCGCCTTCCATGAACAGTAAAATATGATCGTTAATTATACTCCTTTTATGATATTTGCATGGCCTTCAGAATTACCGAAACAGTAACGGCAACTGGGTAGAACAGTACCAGGCCAAAACATTAACAGGCCAAAACAATAACAGTCCAAAACAGTAACAGTCCAGAACAGCAGCACGCCAAAACAGTAATAGGCCAGGACAGTAATAGTCTAAAATAGTAACGGGCCAAAACACCAGCAGACCAAAACAGTAGCAACCGAGCACAGTAACAGGCCAGAATAGTAACAGACTAGAAAAGCAATAGGCCAGAACATTAATAGGCCTGAATAGCCGCAACAAACACAGTAACTGGCTAGAACAGTAAAGGACCACAACAGTAACGGACATGAATAGTAGACAACCAGAACAGAAACGAGCCAGAATAGTAAAAGGCTAGAACAGTATCGGACCTTCTCAAAAGTGGGCCGTTCGTAGGCGGCCCAGGACGAGCTGTGCAAACAGGGACGTGTTGACCGTGGGCCTTAACAGTATCGGGCCTACTTAACGCAGGCTTTTAACGGGCCACACAGTATTCGAACAGTGTGGGCTTCTGTAGGCCATGATAGTAACGGGCCTGACATTCTCGGGTCGCTGCTAGTCGCTTCTTTTGGGCCCATTTCAAAAAGTGCAGGACGAAATAGTAACGGGACATAATCTTATTGGGATCCCCTTATGGGTCGGCCCACTTAATTATTAGCAGGCCTTGGCTGTGCCTAGCTTCTACCACGGTTTCTGTGGCCGTTAATGGCGGTAACTGGACATTAACGGTGTTTGCCACATGGCATTTTGCATGATGTTAGCAGTCAACACGGCTGGCGAACAGATCTACGATGGAACACGTTTTCGTGACTGAAGGGTACGATCTACCACGGTCAGGAAAAAAATGTGATAGATTCTTTTGTGACGGGGATTTTACCACGATGGGCATCCATCATAGAAGACTTTTTAGCCACGAAAAACGGGCCTTCAACCACGAAAATCGTCCATTGTAAAAGCCAACTTTTCTTGTAGTGCCTCCTAGGGCCGGCGCATGAGGAGGGGGGGTTTCCTTCCTCCCAAGTCTTATCCCCTATTTTCTAGGGATTTGATCTTATCCCTATGGGGCTAGCCGGTTGGGCTTCTTGGGTCTGGTGCGGCTGGCCCATGGGCCCTCGTAACATTCCCTCAGCCCATGTGGCCCCTCCGAGGTGGTGGGCCCACTGGTGGCCCTCTAGAACCTTCTAGAAGCTTCGGTTAAAATATCAAAAACTTTTCTGAACCACGGAAGATGACTTCTATATATGAATCTTATTCTCCGGACCTCCTCCTGATATCCTAGATCCCATCCGAGACTCCGAATAACATTCGGTATCCAACTCATATTCCATATCTACTTTAAGCAACATCAAACCTTAAGTGTGTCACCATATGGTTCACGAACTATGCAGACATGATCGAGACACCTCCCCGATCAATAACCAATAGTGGGACCTGGAGATCCATAATGGCTCCCACATATTCAACAATGACTTCGTGATCGAATGAACCATTAACATACGATACCAATTCCCTTTGTCGCACGATACTCTACTTATCCGAGGTTCGATCATCGGTATCTCCATACCTAGTTCAACCTCGTTACCGATAAGTACTCTTTACTCATATCGTGATATGACATCCCTTGTGACCTAGTCACATGCTTGCAAGCCAATTGGATGACATTCCACTAAGAGGGCCCAGAGTATATCTATCCATCATTAGGATGGACAAATACCGTTATTAATCCATGCGCTTCAACACATACTTTCAGAATACCTAATGCCACCATTATAACCACCCAGTTATCAAGTGGTGTTTGATGTCATCAAAGCACTCATCCGGTGATGATGATTAACATGATCTTATGGTCGAAGGATTAGGTTACTATGTATTTGAAAGTTTGTAGCAAAACAAACTTAATGACTTGATCTTAGGCTATGCTTACTATGGGTGTGTGTCCATCACATCATTCTCCTAATGATATGATCTTGTTATTAATAACATCCAATGTTCATGATCAGGAAACCATGATCATCTATTAATCAACAAGCTAGCTTAACAAGAGGCTCACTAGGGACTCCTTTATGTTTACAAAGCACAAAAGTATTAGTACAATGATATAGCATGGGATGTAAACATTTATCATAAACACAAAGATATAATAATAACCACTTTATTATTGCCTCTTGGGCATATCTCCAACAGTCCCCCACTTGCACTAGAGTCAATAATATAGATTACATGGTAATATACCTAACACCCATGGAGTTCTGGTGTTGGTCATGTTTTGCTCTAGGGAGAGGTTTAGTCATCAGATCTGCCATATTCAGATGAGTGTGTACTTTGAAAATCTTTATGTCACCATCTTGGACATACTCGCGAATAGAATGAAATGTAGCTTGATGTGCTTCAGCTTCTTGTGTGACCTTGGCTCCTGTGCATTAGCTATGGCACCCATGTTGTCACAATAGATGGCCATCGGGTCCAACGCACTAGGAACCACACCAAGCTTATTAATGAACTCCTTCATCCTTATCACTTCTTGTGCAGCCTCTAAAGTAGCTATGTATTCTGATTCAGTTGAAGATTTTGCCACAACGCTTTGCTTGGCACTCCTCCAGCTCACTGATACACCATTCAAAATAAATACGTATCTTTAGGATATTTTTTACCATTGTCCAGTGTTCCATTACAGGATCACTTTGATATCTGCTGGTCAAACTAACAGCATGTGTGATATTTGGTCTCGTACACAGCATGGCATACATGATAGAACCTATGGCGAGGCATAGGCGATTTTGCTCATCCTTTCTCTTTCTTCTGTCGTAGCTAGACTTTGAGTCTTACTCAAGGTCTTACCTGGCAACATGGGCAAGAACCCTTTCTTGCTTTCTTTCATTCTAAACCTCTTTAGAACCTTGTCCAGGTATGTACTCTTTGAAAGCCCTATTAAGCGTCTTGATCTATCTCTATAAATCTTGATGCCTAAAATGTATGCTGCTTCACCAAGATATTTCATTGAAAAACTATAATTCAAATATCCTTTGACACTTTCAAGAAGTTCTATATCATTCCCAATCAACAATATGTCATACACATATAGTACTAGGAATGCTACAGAGCTCCCACTCACTTTCTTGTAAGTACAAGCTTCTCCAAAAGTTTGTATAAATCCAAAGTTTTTGATCACCTTAACAAAATGTTGATTCCAGCTCTAGGATGCTTGCTTCAGTCCGTAAATGGAGCCCTAAACTTTGCATACCTTGTCAGCATCTTTAGGATCGACAAAACCCTTGGGTTGTACCATATACAGCTCTTCCTCAATGTCACCATTAAGGAACGTTGTTTTGACATCCATCTGCCAATTCTCATAATCAAAAAATGCAGTGATTGCTAACAAAATCCTCACAGACTTTAGCTTCACCACAGGTGAGAAAGTATCATCATAGTCAGCTCCTTGAATTTGTTGGAACCCTTTCATGACAAGTCGAGCTTTATAGACAGTAACATTACCATCAGCGTTTGTTTTCCTTTTAAAGATCCATTTGTTCTCGACAGCCTTGCGACCATCAGGTAGGTCTACCAAAGTCCACACTTGGTTTTCGTACGTGGATCCAATTTCGGATTTCATGGTCTATTGCCATTTGTTGGAATCTAGGCTCATTATTGCTTCCTCATACGTCGCAGGGTCGTTAGTGTTGTCCACCAACATGACATTCAAGACAAGGCCATACCAATCAGGAGTGGTACGAACCCTCGTTGACCTGCGAGGTTTAGTAGCAACTTTGTTCAAAGTTTCATGATCATCATCATTAGCTTCCTCTCTTATTAGTGCAGGCGGAATAGAAACTGTAGGGGTTTCGCGTATGAAAATAATAAAATTTTACCCTACGCCCCTGAACCCCTGATATTGCCAGGACCTATCTATTAGTAATGCAGTAACGGGAGGGGCTTCTCATGAACTTACCCTTGAAGACCGAAAAGTGTTGTCAACGCTCAGGAGAGCGTGGTCGATGTAGACGAGACAAAGCCAACCTCAAGGTCGTGATGAAGTCCTTGTGCTCCTGTGGCTCCAACGACTTGAGTGCCTCAAGTGTGACACCTCGCGGGGAGTTACACACGTCCGGTGCTTGACGATAACTCCCTCTTCCCCGATCCAGCAACAGTTGTGGAAGTAGAGCTCCTGGATCCGAATCCTGCAGCGTGACGGTGCTCCGTGGTGAAGATGTCTCTTGTTCGCGCAGTCTGAACTTGGGACCACGGTCACGGGAGAGAGAGAGAGATAAAGAGAGAGAGAGAGAGAGATAATATCAATTGGAGGTCTCTCCAAAAGCGAGGAAACCTTTTATTGAATATTGTGGGTATTTATCTTGTCAAATACCCCACTATATATAGGGGAGGGGAGGTACTACCTCTGTCAAAGTCCTAGGGTGGGACCAAAGGAGGGAGAGAGGGGGCAGCCACCGGCCAGCCCTAGTGGGCCCCGCACAGGGGGGCTTGGCCCAACTGGCCACCCCCTTGCCCTTCTCTCCTCTTGCCTTTCCCGCATGGGCCCTTCTCCCTCCGGAATTGGCCCATTAAGCCTTTTGAACTTTTAAATTGATTTCCCTTTTATTAAATAATTATGATTAAATGATTAAATCAATATTTAACATTCACATTCATTCACATATTATTCAATCTCTATGGCTATGGAACACCTTCCACCTCCACTCCTAACATCCTCCGGAATTACCAAAACCCTTCCGGTTTTCTCTCTCCTCTTCTTCGGCGATTCTACCGATCCTATAAACACTCTCTAAGCATCATCAAGCCCTTAAGCGTGATACCCCACGGTTCAGGAACACTCCAGACATGGTCGGGACACTCCCAGACCAATGATCGACAGAGGGACCTGGATGGCCATGTGACCCCTATGCATTCCACAAAGATCTTTCATTGTTTGAACCAGGACAGTCGTGTCTTATTCCCTTTATCTCTCGATACTTCCATTGCCCGAGATCTAATCAATGACATCACCATGTCGCGTTCAATCTCATTACCGAACAATACTACATGACTCATTCCGACAAGTGATATCCCTGTGATCAAATCACACGATGTGCAGCTATTGGATATAACTTCTCCGAGTGGGCCCTTGAGTATCTTTCTATCACGTGGATGGACAAATCCTGCTCTTAGCATATATTGCCTCTACGGTTCCTTCGAGTACCTGAACACACCTTTATAATCACTGTATTACCAAGTGGCATTTGATGCTATCTAAGCACTCTCGGGAGACAGTGATTGATATAGCCTCATGGTCTAAGGAATAGTCTATGAGGATCCATTCTAATCATCGTAACTTGAACTTCATGAGATGATCGGGTCATGATGTTTAGGTTAGGTATTGGTTCATCATCTCATTCTCAGAATGAGTTGACTCCATTTCCAACTGGCATAAATGCCACATGATCAGGAAACCTTGATCATCTGTTGACCACTAAACCAGTGACTAGAGTTTCACCGGGAACCCCTAGTTGTTTATATATCACACATGTATTGATGTTTCCTCTCAATACAGTTATAGCATGATATAAAACTTAATCATAAACTTCATGAAATATGATAATAATCCTTATTATTATTTGTCTCTAGGGCATATTTCCAACAGTCTCCCACTTGCACTAGAGTACAAATAAACTAGCTGCATTTGTTCTTAATCATTGGCACCATATATCCTGGTACCCTAAACATGAATGCTCATGGAAGAGGTTGAGTCTTGGGCCTGTACTTTATAGTCCCAAATCCTTTGCAACTTACTAATGTCACCTTAATTAACATTAATACTTCATCATCACATGATAACATCTTTGTGTATGTATCGTCGCTATGGCAACAGAACAAGGCCGAATTCCAGGAGCCTACAGTGACTTTAGATCAACCTCGAGCGATTTATCATGGGCACTGTGCCCAGGGACACATCATTCTACGTTAAAAGCGAACTAGCCCCGCCATAACATTATACAACACTCTAGATTGTACCCTTATCTATTATTATAAATGTAATCATCGAAACACGAGTGCACTCTCTGCACCTTTCGATGTTTTATTCACCTCACTTCCTACTTGACTTTAGTCGGTATTATAGGAGTTTCCAACATATTCCCTTATAACATAACCCTTTATGCTTTAAGATATGTCATCCTTCATGGATTCGAAAACGTGTCTACAGTTCTCTATCAGACACTGTAGACAAACTTAGTTCAACATTTCGTCATTCGAACTTAATCACTTTTCAAACGTTCCTTATTGGATCATATATTATGTTAAGTTATCATCATGGTTTTCTAAGATACAACCTATGTCTCAACATAGTGGATGATGATCATCTTTTTCTTTCTTTCAACCATTGATGTTAAACTTAATACAATTCCTAACTTGAGTTATTAAGGACCAGTTCCTTAATTAACTTCTATTCTGAAACCCCTTTTCAAAATCCTTTAAGGAATACTACATAATATTTTAATATTTTTATTATCAACTTCTATTCCTTATAAATCATTATTTATTGGTACTTGCGCTTTTATTCTTAATGTGTCAAATACACACTTAAGAATCACTCCTTTAAGCTCCCACTCAAAATATGTTCCCAACATATTTGGGTATGAGTCACTACTCTTACTCAAACTACGTTCCTACATATTTGAATTTGAGACTTATATTGCTCCCACTTAAAAATATGTCGTACACATATTGTTTTAGGAAGACTTTCATAGCTCCCACTCAATTTCATGAAAATTGCATATCCACTCACTATTTTGAACGATTTCAAAATCCTTTGATCAAATATAAAACTTGGAGATTTACTATGAGATATTAGTACTTTACTAGTTTTAAATCCACACACTTGAATAAAATTCATTTGAATTTGTCCAATACTTGACAAATTGTGCTTTTTGTCATTCCCCCCCTTTTCCACTATGGCTTTGCAGTCATTTGCGAAAATCCAAGTAACTCCTTTACTTTGTAAGATTCAGCAACGAACTGCTTTCTAATCTCAAGTGAATTTTGCTTTGGGATTTCTCATATCTTTAGCTTACCATTATTTCCTTAGTAGTTTGTAGGTACATATTCTGGTAATCATGACAAATGATTCACAAATGTCTCCATACAAGATATGGGCTACATTTTGAATCCTACTTCTTGTAGTGAAAACACTAGTGGGGAAACACAATGATCATTATCATTGATTCTTTCCTTTATGAAGAGTATCATTCAGGAATGCTTTCCGTTGTGCTTCTCAACACTCTGATGCAGGGTTTTCAATCCTCATCATGTTTTTCACTATCTTCCATTTGCTCCATAATCGAGAAAAATAACTGAATGTGAACTTTCTCGAGAATGCACCAAAATCCAAGCAATACAAGTTTTTCTTCTCTTTTGGTTTTAGCTATGGATTTCGTATTCAAAGTTTTCCAATGAATACTCTACAAGGACTTATTTGCTATTGTTTTGGTTATATCGAATAACCCCAAAACTTTTATGACAATCCATACTAGATATGGAGCCGCTTTCACGAATTCAGATGGTTCACTATATGTCTTAATCGAGTGCTAACTATTTCTAACTAATGGTCTCTACATCTACACTACAACGATTTATTTGGCGCCTTCTATTCACCCACTTTGATATCTAATATGACATTGTGATGCTTTGCATTCTAACGTTTCAAAATGCTTTGCATTCCACAATTCCTTTTGTGCCATTCTTATAAAGTCGAATTCATTACTATTGATCAAATCATAGTAATTAGATTCTCATTTAACTTCAATACCCTTTGTTGATGAAACACTTTGATCATATCAAATAGTTTCATACTTATGTTTCCTTTGGTAAACTTCTTTACACATTTAAACAATCATATAATGATAATCACCATTTTTGTCAAAACACAATACATCGGATATGTATTTACTTTTAACAATTCTTCAAACACTTTGTATTCATGTAATACATGGTGTTCAAGTTATTTTGCCGAACTTTGGCATGATTCATATGTGACAAGAAAACAAGTGTCTTTCACAGATTATCATTATAACTATGAATTTAAACAATGGTTTCATTCATTAATGAATATATCATTGAGTTGGGTAATTTAAGGCATTTCAATATTTTACAAATGTTCATGTATTATCAAATAGTTTCAAAACAAGGATAATTCACACATAATCGAACAAGATATGAACATGAATAGAGATCATTCATAAAAGTGGAACAACTGTTTGTTACAAGCTCATATGAATAACCGTCTCACGGGATGTGAGACACACTAAAGAAGTTCACAATCTTTTGATTACAATAATCATCCTAAAACATAAACTAAGTGATAAATGTTGAGGGAGAGTATCGTTGGCCATCATCATCATGCTCGTCATCAACACGCAACGTCACCTCCTCTCTAGCAAGCACCTCTATGCAGAAGGGCCTGTTTTCAGCAAAACAAAACAGGTATCAAATATACTTAACACTGCAACATGTGTTTGCAAGATTATAACATTTATAAAATTGTATATCAAATATATAACTTTGTCATCAATGACCTCAGCGACAATGGGTTCAACCATCACATCTCTAAAATGTGATATGAACTCGTGGAAATCTCGTGTTTCCGTGTCGCCTCTCATAATGCAAATCCTGGCAAGTTCTTGGTAGCTTGGTGGTAGTGACCGCACCAACACACCTATTGCAAAAGAGCTTGCGAACCAGTTGTCCAGGAAGTATGCAAGACTCATGTATGCATCATATATGCTTAACAAGTGATCGTCCAGTGAGGAGTTCTCCTCCATCTTTATGGAGAGGAAATCCCCCATCAGCTCGTACTCCCATATGTGCACGTGTTCCACGAAATGTGATCTCAGATGTGCCATAACCGTTCATGGATTAAGGCTTCCCACAATCGGCCATATACCATCTTCCATCCCGAGGCGCATCGTTACTGATATGAATGTGGCCATCAGACGATGACAGCAGTGATGATCTCGCTGCTCCTGGGTCTCATCAAGATAGGGTGGCTCCAAGTACATCTCGCAGATCATGTAGTCGACCACTTTATTCTCGCTAAGGAGATCATGAAGGCGCATGACCCATACAGAAAAGTTGGATCCATCTAACTTGAGATTTTCTCCTTTTAACCAATTGTCAATAGGGAAGGTAATCTCGGGGAGAACCATTTTCTACATTTATAATTGCACAAAGGAATTTAGACTAAGTTTATAATTAAATGAGTTAATAATAACTCCACTCAAAAACACCTATCCCTTGAAGGGTTCTAGTGATAGTACAACCCCTTTTCCCCACATCTCCCCCAATCGCCGCGGCCATCAATGTGGGTTCTAGGGTGGACGCTAAACATCGGTCACATCATTCATGCGACTCGTGCTCGATCTTTCGACCATCCGCGTTCTGAGGCCATGTCTGCTACATGCTAGGCTCGCCAACTCAACCTTAGTTTATTCGCTGTGCAACATGGCTTACACCCACTGTATGCGAACATAGATATTTCTAGCACCTGCTCATCACGGCCTGCCTCATACCAAAGAACTTTCTAGGTGGTGCACACTAAGGGGGAACACAATAATTGGTAATTTTTTAACAGGGATCATCTTATTAGGCTACCATCGAGTATCTAATACTACCACACAGTAAGATATACAAACAATAACATTGAATGTAAATGCGATGTGATATGGTCCTTCACGTCGTGATCTCCATCCGTCGTCACCGGATTCCGGCGCCAGGGTTCCGGCACTGTAGACACCAGGGTACCGGTGTCTTTCCGGCGTGGTAGTCCGTCACCTCCGTGACTTTCTACTACTACTTCGTAACACAAGGTAATCACTTTACCTTTTCCAAAACCATATCACAAAGCAACGCCCCCTGCAAAACAAAGTTAGACGCCTCTACTTTATCTTTGCATGTTTTACGTGGCTGGATGGGCTTTCGCACAAGAACCGTTCTTACCTATGAGCTTTCACCACAACACTGATCAAGTAGTTGTCTATACTATACCCCTTTTGGGACCCTCCGTTGCAAATGGCATACCAACTAATGCAAGAGAGACAGACACCCCCCAAAGCCACTTTATACGGTACAAGCCGTATGTCAAGCGTGGACTAGTCTCGTGAATGAACACGTAAATTCGATTGGGGGCCGCTTCATCAAGCATTACTGTGGTATACACAAGTACACGTGGGAGGGTAACAACTAAAAGATCAACGCCCACACGCTACATCCTGTGTGTTCTACCCATACTCGCATTACTATGCATAGATCTAGCTCTGATACCACTGTAGAGGTTCTGCGTATGAAAATAATAAAATTTTACCCTACACCCCTGAACCCCTGATGTTGCCAGGACCTATCTATTAGTAATGCAGTAACGGGAGGGGCTTTTCGCGAACTTACCCTTGAAGACCGAAAAGCATTGTCAACGCGCAGGAGAGCATGGTTGATGTAGATGAGCCGAAGCCGACCTCAAGGTCGTGATGAAGTCTTTGCACTCCTGTGGCTCCAACAACTTGAGTGCCTCTAGTGTGACACCTCGCGGGGAGTTACACATGTCCGGTGCTTGACGATGATTCCCTCTTCCCCGATCCAGCAATAGTTGTGGAAGTAGAGCTCCTGGATCTGAATCCCGCAGCGTGACATCGCTCCGCGGTAAAGATGTCTCTCGTTCACGCAGTCCGAACTTGGGACCACGGTCACGGGAGAGGGAGAGAGAGAGAGAGAGAATATCAATTGGAGGTCTCCCCAAAAGAGAGGAAACCTTTTATTGAATATTGTGTGTATTTATCTAGCCAAATACCCCACTATATATAGGGGAAGGGGAGGTACTACCTCCCTCAAAGTCCCAGGGTGGGACTAAAGGAGGGGGAGAGGGGGCAGCCATCGGCTAGCCCTAGTGGTCTCCACGCGGGGGGGTCTTGGCCCAGCCAGACACCCCCTTGCCCCTTCTCTTCTCTTGCCTTTTTCTCATGGGCCCTTCTCCCTCCGGAATTGGCCCATTAAGCCTTTTGACCTTTTAAATTGATTTCTCTTTTATTAAATAATTATGATTAAATGTTTAAATCAATATTTAACATTCATTCACATATTATTCAATCTCTGTGGCTATGGAACACCTTCCACCTCTACTCCGGACATCCTCTAGAATTACTGAAACCCTTCTGTTTTTCTCTCTTCTCTTCTTTGTTGATTCTATTGATCCAATAAACACTCTCTAAGCATCATCAAGCCCTTAAGCGTGATACCCCATGGTTCGGGAACACTCTAGACATGGTCAGGACACTCCCGGACCAATGATCGACAGAGGGACCTGGATGGCCATGTGACCCCTGTGCATTCCACGAAGATCTTTTGTCGTTTGAACCGGGACAGTCGTGTCTTATTCCCTTTGTCTCTCGATACTTGCATTGCCTGAGATCTGATCAATGACATCACCATGTCGCATTCAATCTCGTTACCAAGCAATGCTACTTGACTCATTCCGACAAGTGATATCTCATGGCTCAATACACGGCGCCCAAAAAAGTGCTTGGTGCGTGGTGTTGATGTAGAGCTCGTTGGGAACCCCAAGAGGAAGGTATGATGAGCACAGTAGCAAGTTTCCCTCAGTTATGAAACCAAGGTTTAATCGAACCAGTAGGAGCAAGGAAACACCCCAAAGGTGTTACTAGCTGAGCTTTGGCAAGGCGCACTACCGGTGCTAGTACCAACGTGGAGACCTGCACAACACAACCACAGAACTTTGTCCCCAATTTGCGATGAGGTTGTCAATCTCACCGTGTTTTGCGGAAAACAAAGGATTAAACGTAACGAAAGGAAAGAAGTAAAAGTTTGTAGAAAGTAAACACAAAGCAGTAAAAGATTGTAGATTGTATGTAAAGAAAATGGACCGGGATCCATAGTTCACTAGAGGTGGCTCTCCTTAGATGGATAACATGCTGGGTGAACAAATTACAGCGGGGCAGTTGACAAACACCGAGAAAGCAATACATGCATATACTAATTATCTTGACTCCTCTGAGACTTGATTGGGCATTACAACATAATACATAGACCGCCATCCAACTGCATCTATGACTAATAATCCACTTTCAGGTTATCATCCGAACCCCCTCCAGTATTAAGTTGCAAGCAACAAATTATTGCTTTACGAACTACGTGTAAAGTAAACAATACAATTGTTCTATGAACAAAAGATCGTTGTTTTCTCCCTAGTAGCAACAGCACATCTAGTACCTTAGAGATTTCTGTCACTTCCCCAGATTACCAGAGGCATGAACCCACTATCGAGCATAAATACTAACTCTTGGAGTTGCTAGCATCTACTTGGCCAAGATAGCTACTAACAACGGAAACCATGCAAGATCTCAAATAACAAAGACATGAAAGAATCAATAATCAATCTGAATAGCATCTCAATATCCATCGGATCCCCGCAAACACAACATGTATGGATTACAAATAGATGATCTTGATCATGAACGGAGCTCACAAGATCTAAACATGAAAGCACAAAGGAGGACAAACCAGCCATCTAGCTACTACATGGATCCGTAGTCCAGGGTGAACTACTCACGCATCACACTGGAGGCTTGCATGGTGATGAAGAAGGCCTCCAGGGTGAATTCCCCTCTCTGACAGGGTACCGGGAAGAGCTTCAGATCCCTCCCGATCTAGGGATGGAGATGATGGCAGCTACAGACTCTTTCGTGGATTTTTTGATCGGGCACTTAGGGTTTTCGTCCCGAGGGCAACTTATAGGCGGAAGGAGAGGCCGAGGGGGTGCTGGGGTCAGCCAGACCACCCCCTGGCGCGGGCCAGGCCTGGCCACACGGCCAGGTGGTGTGGCCAGCCCCTGGCTCCTCTCCGTCTCGTATTCTGGCACTTGATCCCTTCTGGAAAAATAGGCACTTTGGCTTTTGTCCCGTCTAATTCCGAGAATATTCATTTTCTGACTTTTCTGGAACCAAAAACAACAGAAAACAGGCAGCTGGCACTGTGGCTCTTGTTAATAGGTTAGTCCAAGAAATCATAATAAAAGTACTCCAAAGTTGGAACAAAACACAAGAAAGTGGATAAAACTAAGCATGGAACATCAAAAATTATAGATACATTTGCAATGTATCAACATCCCCAAGCTTAACTCCTGCCCGTCCTCAAGTAGGTAAGTGATAAAAAGAAATAATGTTTGAGGTGACATGCACCATCAAAGACTTGATCAAAGTATTTGCAAAACATTCAAGGCTAGGATCATAGTACTTCAATCATAACATGAAAGACAAAGTTCTAGCAATAAGCAAAGAAACTATGATGCAACATGAAAAGGCACAAACAAAAGATTCATGAATAACATGCTTCGCAAGACGTTTGTTTGTTTCACATAAAGAAAACATAGCATAATAGTATTCAGCTTGTCCCTCAATAGAGTAGCAAATATAAATGCATAGGACACCTTCAAAGTTCATAAGAGTGACTAGATACAATAGTTTCAAACAAG
Organism: Avena sativa; assembly: GCA_916181665.1. NCBI lineage: Eukaryota > Viridiplantae > Streptophyta > Magnoliopsida > Poales > Poaceae > Avena > Avena sativa. Next base: position 154,263,187 of record OV702289.1, on the reverse strand, counting down.
CAATAACAAGTTATGCATCAATCAACTAGTCTTGGGACAATGCACATAGAACTAAGAATGGCCACTATGCTCTCAAAGTAGGTGCATAAAGATAGAAGGTGGAGACTCAATATAATGGTGGAAGAAAGGCCTTTTGTAAAAAGGAAGTAGGGATTCAAGTCTCATAAAGAGATTCCAAAAATTATGGTACTTATAGCTTTCAGCTCTCATTGCCCCTATCATAAGCATCTTGAAGTGATTAAGGTTAAAGTGAACAAACTATGGTGTACATGCTTGACGAAGTATAAGTCAAAAATCTCATGTCCACTGTATATGAGGGCCGCTCCTCATGCTACTCAAGTTTAGTCACCAGTAAGTTCTTGTCATTGTAAGTACATGTGTATCATTGAGAACCGCCAACGGGGTACCCCTTGCCCGATGATACGGAAGAATCCCCATATCAAAATGACAAGGCAAGCAGACAACGAGCATCTCAGCATTCTTCTTATTTACCATGGGAATATGGTGCTTTTTTCTCTCTTTCCTCTTTTCATAGTATCTCTTTTTTTTCTTTTCTCTTTTTTCTCAATAGGACTCTTTTTTTTATAAGAAGAATGCTTCATAGACAGCTCATTATGGTTACGCTGTAGGTTTCCACCATGTAGCATGGATTAGACCAGCAGCCCAGGCGTTTCTCTAACACATATATATAACTCCGTGGACTTACAAGCTCCCCTTTCATTTCACACCGACGACATCCATATACAAAAGAGCATGATATCAACTAGGTACAAGTACCAAGTGCAATGTTGAAAGCGTTCCCCATGAAAGCATGGTTCTGCTAATTCCCAACAAATAAGTGCAAGCATATACAACATAGAAGACACATTGGTTCAAGTTTTTTAAGGGCAAGTAAAGTAAAGTGTGCCATCAAGTTCGTGAGAGCTTTAATCACTAGTTTTCTCATAACAAGTGGAAGGTAAACAAAAGCATGAATATACTTGGAATAGCATAAGCTAGTAGGTAGGTATGCTGGACTCTTTGGAATAACTTGGTTTAGGGAGTTGGATGCATGAGTGGAACTCATACTTGGTGGTGGAGGCTAGCAAAAGACTGGGAGCGACAAACTAAGAGAGCAATAATGGCCATAATCATGCAGAGCGACAAAACATCATTGATCAAAGCATAAAGTGATACTACAAGTTGAAAACTAAAGGATCATAAAGTCTATGGTGACTTGAGATAGTCATAACATGGTGTGAGCATGTGCCAAGTCCACCCAAATAAAGCATCAAAGGAGAATACCACTATACTATGCTTTAATATGCTAAAACAACGCATGATTCATCCAAGGCACATTAAGCAATCTCAATTGTTTATAACAATTCATGCTACTGCAAAGAATACTAAGCATAAAGCCAAAACAAGATCAAGCATGGCATGACAAAGCAAAGCCACAGTCAAAAACGAGCTCTTTTTACCACATAAGTATGAACTTTCCTACTCTTTTCCAAACCAAACCAAACTATTTGCAAACCAATGCATGAAATAGGGGGTCCAACCAACTTATTCAGAAAACTAAGCAAACAAAAGCAAACTAAAAACCAAAATGAAAACGAAAAAGAAGACGCTCCAAGAAAAACACAACTGTGCATGAAACAATAAAAATGAAGCGTTTGGAAGAAACCTGGGATTTTTATTGATGAAGAAGGGGATGCCTTGGGCATCCCCAAGCTTTGACGCTTGTACTTCTTGGATATTTATTGGGGTGACACGCGTGGCATCCCCAAGCTTGAGCTTTAGTCCATCCTTCATCTCATTACTCATTCCTTCCATACACCTGAAAATTTTCCTTCATACAAAACTTCACACAATCTCATTAGCAACTTTAGTGCACTTAAGATAAATAGGTCTCAAGGTTCAGTTCTAACACCAAATAAACTTCCATTAGAACACTAGCCACTGTAGCACTTCCCTCAAAAAGCTCAATTCCCCAAAGGAACTCAAGAAGGAACTAACAAGAAGCAAATGCAGAAAATGGCAGAAATCTGTCAAAACAGACCAGCAGGTAAAGACGAATTTTTTCGAAGACCTTCTGTTGCTCAAATCAAACAGTGTTTAACTAACGAAAGTTAGATAACAACCTGGGTCAGAAGCACAAACAATTACAGCTCAATCCGACGTACAGAGCTCTCTTAGGAATTTTTATGGTGAAGCACAGAAATCTGTTTCCGGACAGCAACTTTCCCAATCATTACTTCACTCTCATTAGAGGTTACTCTTGGCACAAAAAGCAAATAAAAAGGATATGGAGCGGTTATTACAGAGGTAATAACTTCCAATACTCATCTAAAACTCTTGGGTTATCTCCCAACAAGTACTTTTCTTTAACGCCTTTAAGTTAGGCATAAGAAGCAAAGAAAGAATCAAGTTTTCTCAAATGAAGAAACATTAAGATCAAATTTTGCTTTCATAGGAGAAGCAAAAGAAATCTTTTCTCTCTTTTTAGGGAAGTGTTCTATACCTTTCTTGAGTGGGAGTTGATATTTAATGGTGCCTTCTTTCATATCAATGATGGCACCAACAGTTCTAAGAAAAGGTCTTCCCAAAGTAATAGGACAAGAAGCATTGTATTCAACATCCAAAACATAGAAATCAACGGGGACATAAGAATCGTTAACCATAATAAGAACATCATTAAGACTCCCCATGAGTTTCTTTTTAGCATTATCATCAAGTGGGACATTCAAATAGCAATCTTCAAGAGGAGGCAAATCAAGCATATCATAAATCCTTCTAGGCATAATAGAAACACTACTATCAAGATCACACAAAGCTTTGAAATCAAAGTCATTCACTTTCATATTAATGATGGGTTCCCAACCATCTTCTTGCTTTATAGGAATAGAAGCTTTATGTTTCATCTTTTCTTCTTTAATCTTTATGAGAGCATCGGTAATGTGATTTGTAAAAGCCATGTTCATAGCACTAGCATTAGGACTTTTAGCAAGCTTTTGTAGGAACTTAATAACTTAAGAAATATTGCAACCATCAAGATCGAAATCAACTTTATCATCTAAAGTAGTAGAGCTATTACTAGCCTCAACACTAGTGGTGGTAATAGTAGAAACACTAATGTTTCTAGCAATTTCATCTTCTCTTTCCCACTTAGCATGTAATTCAGCTAATAGTCTAACATTTTCATCAATTCTTACTTGTATAGCATTAGTAGCTGCAAAGGGATTCTCATTAATTTCAGGTTTAGCAGCCATTTTATTCAAAGAAGATTGAGCTTCAGCCAAAGATGCTATATTTCTTTCAGCATTAGAGAGTTTTTCCTCAGTAGTTTTATTGAAAGCAGTTTGTTTACTAATGAACTCTTTAAGCATAACTTCAAGTTCAGAGGGAGCACTCTTATTATTGTTGTAAGAATTTCCATAAGCATTACTATTGTTGGGAGGATATGGCTTATAATTGTTGTTACCAAAATTGTTCCTATAATCATTATTACCATAAGCATTGTTGCCAAAGTTGTTATTTCTTATGAAGTTCACATCAACTTGCTCTTCTTGAGCAACCAAAGAGGCTAAAGGAACATTATTTGGATCAATATGGGCTTTCCCATTAACAAGCATAGACATAATAATATCAATCTTATCACTCAAGGAGGAGGTTTCCTCAACAGAATTTACCTTCTTACCTTGTGGAGCTCTCTCAGTATGCCATTCAGAATAATTAACCATCATATTGTCTAGAAGTTTTGTTGCAGCACCCAAAGTGATGGTCATAAAGGTACCTCCAGCAGCAGAATCCAATAGGTTCCTTGAAGAATAGTTCAATCATGCATAAAAAGTTTGGATGATCATCCAAGCAGTCAGTCCATGAGTGGGACAATTCTTTACCAAAGATTTCATTGTTTCCCAAGCTTGAGCAACATGATCATTATCAAGTTGTTTAAACTTCATTATTTCACTTCTCATGGATATAATCTTAGCAGGAGGATAGTATTTTCCAATAAAAGCATCTTTGCACTTAGTCCAAGAATCAATACTATTCCTAGTTAAGGAATTCAACCACTCTTTAGCTTTTCCTCTCAAAGAGAAAGGAAACAATTTCAGTTTAATAATATCACCATCTATATCCCTATGCTTTTGCATCTCACAAAGTTCAACAAAGTTATTTAGATGGGAAGCAGCATCTTCATTACCAATACCAGAAAATTGTTCTCTCATAACAAGATTGAGCAAAGCAGGTTTTATCTCAAAAAAAGTATTTTCAACCACAGGTGGAGCAATAGGTGTGCTCATAAAATCATTGTTGTTGGTGTTAGTGAAGTCACACAACTTAGTGTTTTCAAGAGTAGTCATTTTTTGGATTTTCAAATAAGAAAGCAAACTAGTAAAACTAATTTTTTGGGTTTTTGAAGAACAAAACAAGCAAACAAAGCAAAAAAGAAAACTAAGCAAAACAAAAACAACAAAGTAAAGAGATTGGTTATGAGGGACTCCCCTTCTGAAGATGTCCTTGACTCCCCGGCAATGGCGCCAGAAAATCGCTTGATGGCTCAATGCACGGCGCCCAGAAAATGTGTTGATGGCTCGTGGTTGATGTAGAGCTCGTTGGGAACCCCAAGAGGAAGGTATGATGAGCACAGCAGCAAGTTTCCCTCAGTTATGAAACCAAGGTTTAATCGAACCAGTAGGAGCAAGGAAACACCCCAAATGTGTTACTAGCTGAGCTTTGGCAGGGCGCACTACCGGTGCTAGTAGCAACGTGGAGACCTACACAACACAACCACAGAACTTTGTCCCCAACTTGCGATGAGGTTGTCAATCTCACCGTGTTTTGCGGAAAACAAAGGATAAAACGTAACGAATGGAAAGAAGTAAAAGTTTGCAGAAAGTAAACACAAAGCAGTAAAAGATTGTAGATTGTATGTAAAGAAAATGGACCGGGATCCATAGTTCACTAGAGGTGGCTCTCCTTAGATGGATAACATGCTGGGTGAACAAATTACAGCGGGGTAGTTGACAAACACCGAGAAAGCAATACATGCATATACTAATCATCTTGACTCCTCTGAGACTTGATTGGGCATTACAACATAATACATAGACCGCCATCCAACTGCATTTATGACTAATAATCCACCTTCAGGTTATCATCCGAACCCCCTCTAGTATTAAGTTGAAAGCAACAAATTATTGCTTTACGAACTACGTGTAAAGTAAACAATACAATTATTCTATGAACAAAAGATCGTTGTTTTCTCCCTAGTAGCAACAGCACATCTAGTACCTTAGAGATTTCTATCACTTCCCCAGATTACCAGAGGCATGAACCCACTATCGAGCATAAATACTAACTCTTGGAGTTGCTAGCATCTACTTGGCCAAGATAGCTACTAACAACGGAAAGCATGCAATATCTCAAATAAAAATACATGATAGAATCAATAATCAATCTGAAATAGCATCTCAATATCCATCGGATCCCCGCAAACACAACATGTATGGGTTACAAATAGATGATCTTGATCATGAACGGAGCTCACAAGATCTAAACATGAAAGCACAAAGGAGGAGAAACCAGCCATCTAGCTACTACATGGATCCGTAGTCCAAGGATGAACTACTCACGCATCACACCGGAGGCTTGCATGGTGATTAAGAAGGCCTCCAGGGTGAATTCCCCTCTCCGGCAGGGTGCCGGGAAGAGCTTCAGATCCCTCCCGATCTAGGGATGGAGATGACGGTGGCTACAGACTCTTTCGTGGATTTTTGATCGGGTACTTAGGGTTTATGTCCCGAGGGCATCTTATAGTCGGAAGGGGAGGCCGAGGGGGTGCCGGGAGCGGCCACACCACCCCCTGGCGTGGGCCAGGCCTGGCCGCACGGCCAGGTGGTGTGGTGGCCCCCTGGCCCCTCTCTGTCTCGTATTCTAGCACTTGATGACATCCGGAAAAATACGCACTTTGGCTTTTGTCCCGTCCAATTCCGAGAATATTCATTTTTTGACTTTCCTAGAACCAAAAACAGCAGAAAACAGGCAGCTGGCACTATGGCTCTTGTTAATAGGTTAGTCCAAGAAATCATATGAAAAGTACTCCAAAGTGTGGACAAAACACAAGAAAGTGGATAAAACCAAGCATGGAACATCCAAAATTATAGATACATTTGCAATGTATCAATGGACAAATCCCACTCTTGGCATATATTGCATCTACGGTTCCTCTGAGTACCTGAAAACACCTTTATAATCACTGTATTACCATGTGACGTTTGATGCTATCTAAGCACTCTCGGGAGACAGTGATTGATATAGCCTCACGGTCTAAGGAATAGTCTACGAGGATCCCATTCTAATCATTGTAACTTGAACTTCGTGACATGATCGGGTCACGATGTTTAGGTTGGGTATTGGTTCATCATCTCATTCTCAGAATGAGTTGAGTCCATTTCCAACTGGCATAAATGCCACATGATCAGGAAACCTTGATCATATGTTGACCAATGAACTAGTGACTAGAGTTTCACCGAGAACCCCTGGTTGTTTATATATCACACGTGTATTGATGTTTCTTGTCAATACAATTATAGCATGATATAAAACTTAATCATAAACTTTATGAAATATGATAATAATCCTTATTATTATTTGTCTCTAGGCCATATTTCCAACAGAAACATCTTCCTGTGCTACGCTACTCTCAAATCAGAGAGAAGGTTCAACAACCTCATCGAGTTCTACTTTTCTTCTAGTCACATCTTTCGAGAGAAACTCCTTTTCAAGAAAGGACCCATTCTTGGCAACAAAAACTTTTCCTTCGGATCTATGATAGAAGGTATACCCAATTGTTTCTTTAGGGTATCCTATGAAGACGCATTTTTCTGCTTTGGGTTCAAGCTTGTCAGGTTGTAACTTCTCTACATAAGCTTCGCAACCCCAAACTTTAAGGAACGACAACTTAGGTTTCTTACCAAACCACAATTCGTACGATGTCGTTTGAACAGATTTAGATGGTGCCCTATTTAAAGTGAATGCGGTTGTCTCTAATGCATAACCCCAAACGATAACGATAAATTTGTAAGACATCATAGACCGAACCATATCTAAGAGAGTTTGATTACAAAATTCAGATACACCATTACGTTGTGGTGTTCCCGGTGGTGTCAATTGTGAAAGTATTTCGCATTTCTTTAAATGCATGCCAAACTCATAACTCAGATATTCACCTCCACGATCAGAACGCAGAAACTTAGTCTTCTTGTTACGTTGAGTTTCTACTTCACTTTGGAATTCCTTAAACTTCTCGAAAGTTTTGGATTTATGTTTCATAAAGTAGATATACCCATATCTACTCAAGTCATCTGTGAAAGTAAGAACATAACGATATCAACCGTGTGACACTACACTCATTAGACCGCACACATCGGTATGTATTATTTCCAATAATTCTATAGCTCGCTCCATTATCCTAGAGAATGGAGTCTAAGTCATTTTTCCCATTAGAAATGCTTCACATCTTTCAAGTGATTCAAGAACTCCATCGGTATGGAGTTTCTTCATGTGTTTCACTCCAATGTGACCAAGACGACAGTGCCACATGTATGTGGAATTATCATTCAATTTTATTCATTTAGCGTCTATGTTATGAAAATGTGTATCACTACTCTCGAGATTCAATAAGAATAAACCATTTATCTCAGGTGCATGACTATAAAGGATATTACTCATATAAATCGAACAACCATTATTCTCAGACTTAAACGAATAACCATCTCGCAATAAACAAGATCCAGATATAATGTTCATGCTTAACACAGGCGCCAAATAACAATTATTCAAATTTAAAACTAATCCCGAAGGTAGATGAAGAGGGAGCGTGCCGACGGTGATCACATCAACCTTGGAGCCATTTCCAACATGCATCATCACCTCATCTCTCGCCAGTCTTCATTTATTCTGCAGTTCCTATTTCGAGTTACAAATATGAGCAACTGAACCAGTATCAAATACCCAGGCACCACTACAATTACTAGTAAGATACACATCAATAACATGTATATCAAATATACCTTTCTTCTTGATGTTGCTGTTCTTCAGATCTGCCAGGTCCTTGGGGCAATTGCGCTTCCAGTGCCCATCTCCCTTGCAGTAAAAGCACTCAGTATCAGGCTGAGGGCCAGCCTTGGGATTCTTAGGCGTAGCAACTTTCTTGTCGCCCTTCTTGGAGTTGCCTTGTTCTTAGGCTTTCCCTGATTCTTGAAATTGGTGGTTTTATTGACCATCAACACTTGGTGCTCTTTTTTAATCTCCACTTCAGCAGTTTTCAGCATCGAGAAGAGTTCAAGCAACGTATTATTCATGCAATGCATATTGTAGTTCATCACAAAGTTCTTGTAACTAGGTGGCAGTGATTGGAGGACACTATGAATCCCCAACGCATTAGGAATCGTTATTCCCAAATCTTGGAGTTTTTTCGTGTGCCCAGACATTTTGAGCATGTGCTTGCTAAAGGAGCTTCCCTCATCCATCTTACAGTTAAAGAACTTCTCGGAAGCTTCATAGCTTTCCACGACCGCATGAGTTTCAAATATCATTTTGAGCTCATTGATAATATCAAAAGGGTCGCAGTTCTCAAAGCACTTCTGAAGCTCTGATTCTAAACCGTACAGGATGGCACACTGAACTATGGAGTAGTGATTCTTCCAAGTGAGGTAATCATTTTTAATCTCATCAGTAGCATCCTCTGCAGGTGGGTCACCTAGTGGTGCATCGAGCACATAGGTCAAATGACCAGCACTGAGAACAATCCTCATGCTATGGAACCAGTCCATGAAGTTGCTTCCATTGTTTTTCAGCTTTTCTTTCTCTATGAGTGCATTAAAGTTGATGCAAGGGGTCGCCATGATCTACAACATATTTGCAAAGAGTTTAGACTAAGTTTATGATAAATTGAGTTCAAATTTAATTCTTAAATTAACTAGGTGAACTCCCACTCAAAACAACATCCCTCACATTGCCTTAGTGATTACATGAATCAAATCCACTACACCAAGTCTGATCTTCACGAGAGAAGATGTAGTTTGAAAGGCAAACAATCAACATGTTCATCATATCATTCATATGACTCACGCTTTACCTTTAGGTATTCCGTGTTCCGAGGCCATGTTTGTACATGCTAGGCTCGTCAAGTTTAACCTTGGTATCCACATGTGCAAATCTGGCTTGCATCCGTTGTATGCACACGTAGAATCTATAACACCCCAACGGTGCCTACTAAGGATGAACACTTTATTACTTGATATTTAGTGAGAGGGATCATCTTATAGTGCTACCGTCGCGATCTAAGCAATATAAGATGCATAAAGGATTAACATCACATGCAATTCATAATATGTGATATGATATGGCCTTTCTTTTTGTGCCTTTGATCTCCATCTCCTAGCAGAGACATGATCTCCATCATCACCAGCATGGCGTCAAGGTCAGTGGCACCGCTTCATGGTTGTCCATCACTAATAGCAACTACTACAACTACTACAACTACTTGGAATAAAGCTATTACATGATGAATAGACACGAAGGTCTTAACAAATTTAAAGACAACCATTAGGCTCTTGCCGGTTACCATAATACAATAAATATCATCTCATACATCAAATATAATCACAATCTCATCATGGCCATATCACATCACATGCCCCTGCAAAAACAAGTTAGACGCCTCTAATTTTCTTTGCATATTTTACGTGGCTTGGGGCTTTCGAATAAGAACCGTTCTTACCTACAAACAAGAACCACAACGCTGATACAAGTGTTGTTAGGTGCAGATTGTAAACTGGATCTTAACTATGGTGGGAGAGACAGACACCCGCAAAGCCACTTGTGTAATACAAGTTGCACATCAAGCGTGGAGCAAGTCTCATGTGCGCTGACATGCAAGGTTAGCCCGGGCCGCTTCATCCCACCATCCCGCAAGATGCAAAGTACACGAAAAGCAAACGACAACAAGAGCATCAACTCTCACAAAACCATTGTGTTCTACTCGTGCAATAGATCTACACATAGACACGACTCTGATACCACTATAGGGTTCATAGCATGGAAAACAAAAAAATTCTACCGCAAGAATGAACAAAACCAAGATCTAATCTACGAGATAAGTGCAATGAGATAGATGAGAACTAACCCTCGAAGATCCAAGTCTTAACGAGATCTAATCTCGTGGTTGATGTAGACGATCCTTCTAGCGCTACGATCCGGAAGCGCTTCCGCACTTGGTCACACGTACGGAGTCGATGAAGACCTTCCTCTCCCTGTTCCAGCGGGCAGCGGAGGTAGTAGATCCCCTCGGAATCCCAGCAGCACGACAGCGTGGTGGTGGTAGTGGAGGAGAATTCTTGCAGGGCTTCGTCTAAGCCGGAGCAGCAAGGGAGGAGGGAGGAGAGGTGGCGGCTAGGGTTGGGGAGTAGGCAAGGGGGCGACCACCCCTCCCCTCTATTTATAGAGGGAGGGTACGGCTAGGGATTCCCCCTTTGCCCTCCACCTCCTAGGGCCGGTGCATGGGAAGGGGGGAGTTTCCTTCCCCCAAGTCTTATCCCCTATTTTCTAGGGATTTGATCTTATCCCTATGGGGTTGGCCGGTTGGGCTTCTTGGGCCTGGTGCGGCTAGCCCATGGGCCCCTGCAACATTCCCTCGTCCCATCTGGACCCTCCCAGGGTAGTGGGCCCACTGGTGGCCCTCTAGAACCTTCTAGAAGCTTCGGTCAAAATACCAAAAACTTTTCCGAACCCCGGAAGATGACTTCTATTATATGAATCTTATTCTCCGAACCATTCCGAACCTCCTCGTGATATCTTGGATCCCATCCGAGACTCTGAATAACATTCGGTCTCCAACTCATATTCCATATCTACTTTAAGCAACATCGAACCTTAAGTGTGTCACCCTGCGGTTCGTGAACTATGCAGACATGATCGAGACACCTCTCCGATCGATAACCAATAGTGGGACCTGGAGATCCATAATGCCTCCCACATATTCAATGATGACTTCATGATCAAAAGACCATTAACATATGATACCGATTCCCTTTGTCACGCGATACTCTACTTATCTAAGGTTCGATCATCGGTATCTCCATACCTAGTTCAACCTCGTTACCGATAAGTAATCTTTACTCCTACCGTGATATGACATCCCTTGTGACCTAGTCACATGCTTGCAAGCCAATTGGATGACATTCCACCGAGAGGGCCTAGAGTATATCTATCCGTCATTAGGATGGACAAATCCCATTCTTGATCCATGCGCTTCAACACATATACTTTCAGAATACCTAATTCCACCTTTATAACCACCCAGTTATGAAGTGGTGTTTGATGTCATCAAAGCACTCATCCGGTGATGGTGATAACATGATCTCATGGTCAACGAATTAGGTTACTAAGTATTTGAAAGCTTGTAGCAAAACGAACTTAATGACTTGGTCTTTTGCTATGCTTACTATGGGTGTGTGTCCATCCCATCATTCTCCTAATGATATGATCTTATTATTAATAACATCCAATGTTCATGATCAGGAAACCATGATCATGTATTAATCAACAAGCTAGCTTAACAAGAGGCTCACTAGGGACTCCTTTATGTTTACAAAACACACAAGTATTAGTGTTTCCTATTAATACAATTATATAGCATGGGATATAAACATTTTTCATAAACACAAAGATATAATAATAACCACCTTATTATTGCCTCTTGGGCATATCTCCAACATATAGTCCTCAAAATTTAAGCCAAAACTTTGACCACAATTTTGAGTAACAAAATATGTGTTACATGGTCCAAATATGATACCACCGAAATCTTCTTTTGAATACCCAGTGGTACGTTTTTCTAGTCACATAAATTACACTTTCTTAGTTAAATTTAAGGTTAAAGTTGGACTCAAGAACCAAGGAGGAATTATAAAGACAAATGGAGGGAGTTGTTCGTCGGGCTGACAAAGATTTATACTCTCTTTTCCCTCCAGAATAGAATGTTCCAGATTTGTCAGAGTCATATGTATCTAGATGCCCGTGAATGTAGACAAAGATTTATACTCTCTTTTCCATCCAGAAAGGAATGTTCTAGGTTTGTCAGATTCATATGTATCTAGATATCGGTGAATATAGACAAATCTGCGATGTCTAATTTGAAACCGAGGGAGTGCAAGTTTTGGCATGTATGATTTGTATTGACTCGCAAAAATATTACGAAGGTTTCAAGACAAGTATAAATGAGATTACCTCAAAAGGTGGTTCCGAATTATTTTCATGGCATATAGTCTTTGCGCGGTTGCTACCAAAGCAGTCGCATAGCGAAGCACCTTTGTGGAGTCCATACTGGAACATTAGGGGTATCAAAACTGAGTCAGAGAGGAGGCCTCTCACGACTTAGACGTTTTTTGCCATACGATCGAGCTTGTTTGTTGATGTTGGCCGTTGGATGAAATTCATTCCCGACGTGGCCCGAATATCCCTAAGGAGGCTACTCAGGATATCAAGTAGCCTTCATGTGGTTAATTGGGCCCCAAATAAGCCCATGAGTTAAGAGTCGACGAAATTTCGTTGTCTGATTGTGAGCTTAGGGCGCACACGATTCGGCAGGGTGGTTGATAGCGACCATGCGACGAATCCGGTCGAGCGCAGGACAGTAGCGAAATTAAGGTACGACACCTCCTCGGTCAGATCCCCCTCGCTCGTCCCTATCCCTCTAAGCCGGTGGGATTCCGCCTCACTCAACGAGCTCGACCCATGCCGCTGCCTTTCCTTTGTAGCATCTACTCCCTGCCGCCACCACAACGCAGACCCTCTTCAGGTTGTACTGCTCCTGATTAGGTCCGCCGCCTAGCTCTGTGATCCTCCTAATCGACATCCAGCTGTCCAAGACAATCTGACCACGCTCAAACATGCCCATCTGGTTCACCGAGATCGACATCAGGGATCTGTAATAAGCTCGACGCGCAGACACGAGTCTTATATGGAGCAGGTGCTGAGAGAGGCATACGCACACCCGGCCATTAGACGAGTCATGCTGAGGACGGTGATGTTTATCCCGTTCTGCTGAAAAATAAAAGCAGGTCCGTATTGACGCGGCAGCAGATGAGTAGGTAGGTATAGGTTCTTATTACATCACTTAATAGAACACTGTTGTCATGTTCTACTAGGATGATTGTCGTTATCCTATGCAAAGTAATATTAACGCACCTGAATTTATTTCTATAACATACTCAAGGAGTAGCTTATATCATGTTTATGATATGATGAACTCATACTCAAGTTTAGACACTGCACCGCTGAAGACAGGTATGCAGCTTAAGAAAGTTTTTAATGCTTATCCCCACAAGTGATAAATGTATAGACATGAGTGGACTTCTGATATTGAGAACGGCTCTGTAAATCTAGCGAATTTTCATGCTCTGATTTATCATCTTGCTAATTGTTCAATATCACTTGAGTGGTGTTGTGTCTGAATTCTCAACCTGCATAAAACATTGGGTTGAACAGAAAATAAACCGTAGAAAACTACTTGATGGAGCAAATGAATTTAGACTTGAAATTTCATGTGTGGAATTCGCATATCAGAAATTCCACAATTGTCAGTTCACTGCTGAGGTAGCATGAAATTATCCCGATACTAGTGCTCGCATGGAGCAGTAAAGATCATGTTTTGCAAAATTTCATGCTCCATACTTGTGCTCGCATGGAGCATGAAATTGTCCCGATAATTGTCTGTTCACAATGGATGTTCTTCCAATTAATCAAATGTGATTAAATTCTCTTTGTACAAATTCGTAGAAGTTTATAAACATATTGATTTTGAACTTTGGACCGTTTATATTTTCCATGTTTCTCATGAGTTGTATAAACTCACTACTAGGAAAAACGTTATCAGTGGCGCACCAAAACCACTTTCTGTAGCGCATCTAGTAGTCGCCACTAAATTGTCGCCACTAAAGTTATATTTCTGTGGCGCATATGCATATGCGCCACAGAATTCTATATGCGCCACAGAATTCTATGATACATTTTGTGGCGCATATAGCCATATGCTCCACATAATCCTTTTTTCAGAATTTTGAAATTTTCAGAATCTGGTATAAATACAGGTATATAACAGGTATATTACAGGAAATACACAAAAATTAACAGAAATTCACAGAAAAGCTGCACACAGTAGTACAAATGTTCCAATTCACATATAATACATCAACAAGCACGAATGTTCACAAGTGTTCATCAATCACATCACTTAGAACCGAATAAGTGTACAAGTATATTTTACAAGTGTTCATCTCACTCACATAACTTACAACTGCGCGATGTTGTCACCGCCTATACCTTAGGACAGAATGTAGTACACCGTAACCGCGATGTCGGTGAGGAGGAGCGGCACCAAGATCTTCGTCCGGTTCTTCTTCCACATGTGTCTCCTCCACTTGGCCACCGCCTCCTCTCTAGTCGCGTATCCCTTGTAGCTGTTGCCGCTGAACTTGTCCACTTGTTGGTGGTAGTCCACCCACTCCTCGTAGACACCTAGAACCCGACCCTTGTACACAACGTATGTCGGTATCTCTATTGGCAAGGCATATTAGTACATCATGCAAATATATATGTTGACAAATATTAGAGCAAGGCATTCATAAACTTAAAACAATGCGTCGATGACAATGAAAGAAAAACGACAACATGTCCGACACAATAACAACGACGGTTTCAAGCTAGGCAAGTTAAGTTTTTCGACACACACTACATGTCCACCGATACACACGCTCTCTCGGTCAAGTAGCCTTCTCCTCGCAGGGCGCCGGGAACGGCTTTTACATGTCTTTCGTCGTCCACGTCCTGAAGTCACCCTGCGCCTTGAGGCGGGCTTCGATCTCCCTCTTGGTGAACGACCTAGGCTGGTGTAAGAGCCCACCACGTGTGTTGACCTGTTCCATGATGATATGTGACAGCTTCACCTGCGTATCATGAAAGTCTTCCCTGAGATCGGGGTCACTGATCCCATGCAACTTTTGGGCCCATCCTTGGAGAGAAGATGGCAGCGTTAGCATCTCGCAATCCCGGACAAACCCTTTGAGGTGATGGCAAACGTAGAAGGCCTCCTTCGCACTATCAAACGGCTGCTTGACGCAGGGGAACTCGAACACGTGCTTGAACTTGTGTCGGCCATCGTCCCTGTAAGCCTCCCTCTTATAGTTGAAGGGTCCTCCCTGATTGGCATAGCCCTCGATAGCATCATCCAGAATGCTCCTTACACTGGCGTAGTTCTTCCTCCTCGCACTCCCCGAGTCGAAGTAGGTGGCAAGCGAATACCTCGTGGAGAGGACGATGAGCGTGCAGTACTTGTCTCTGTGCAACACACAATGTGGAACAGGATGTTGGAAAATAGCAATGGAAAGAAATACTTATGTGTTACGACGGCGGTAGGAGAATGTGTACACTTACTCGGGAAAGAAAGGCACAAGGATGTTGTCCTTCCTCTTGTTGTCCATCAATAGCTTCTGAAGGTAGGACTTTGCCCGGGCCCAGGTCCTTGTTCCTTCTTCCAGCTGGCTATCCCGCATGTAGTAGGGATCCGCTATCGCGACGAACAAGGTGTCCACTCTCTTGACCTTCATCGCCAGATTGAGCACGAATAGGCAGACCAAGTTATAGTCCAGCTGTCTCGAGTGGAACAGCTTGAAGATGTCCTCGTAGGCTATGAAGAACACATCCGCGGGGGCATCGGTGATGAAGCCCACGTCCTCCGGCACCTTGGCGGTGAACACCGGGTAACTCAGGTCCTTGTCCTTGAGAAGGAGGCCCTCCAGTGTCAGGACACCTTCATGCAAACTCATCATAGCTCCCGAAGCCAGGCGGCGCAGTTCTGGAGGCAGTATGGGCTGACCAGCTTCGTGCACTCTGGTCAAGCCATCCTCGCGGGGTGGTACAACGTTGTCCCGGTAACGGATCGCAGCGGGCTGGCTCGCAGCCTTGTCCTTGTTCCTGTTCGGCCTTTTCCTCACCCTCTTCCTCTTTGCATCAGCAGCCTCCACTGGCGATGCTAACCCGTCATCGGCCGTCCTGCAGAGTGTGTCAGGGCTGAAAATGATTCTGGCCGATGGAGGTTGTGTCTCGGCGGACGGAGGCGTCTCCTGAGAAAACCCACGGAAGACCAGGCGCTTCTTGGGATGGCTAGCTTGATCGCGGAATGATGGTTCTTCAACGAGAGGAGGCATGAACGGTCCTTTGCTGGCGCCGGTGTTGATGAAGGCATTGACGTCGACCGGTGCATCATCATCATCCACCTTGATGTTGGCATCGAAGGCCGCCATCTCCATGTCATCCTGGGGTGGTGGCGATGGCTGTTGCGGTGCCACGGCCTTGCCTTTAGGCAGGGGCGATGGCGGTCGAGGAGCAACCACGCCCTTGGCTGCTTGTGGCGCCGGTGCAGACGCTCCCAAGAGTCTCTGGTGATAGCTTGTGGTGGCGGCGATGACGACCGGTGCAATAAGAGGCTTCGTCCTTAGCGGCCGGACGACCGAGGTGGCATCAGTGGAGCGAGACCCAATACGAATCTGGGTCTTTGGCCAAATCATGGGATAGCCATGGCAACCTTCCAGGGTTAGGTACTCGTGGGCTCCTGGAGGTTGCATGGGAGGGTCCATGTCTTCGCACCCCTCCAACACCCGACCCAACTCGACGCACATCACGGCATCGTCCATGGGCTTGCAGTGCATCGTGCGTTTCGCCGATTGTATTAGCTTTCCCGTGGCAACATCCTTCAACTCGCCGCCGGGCACCTTGTGCAGGAGCACGCACAGAGTGTCCTGAGGCATACAGATATGCATCATGAGATGGCAGCCAATCAAAGGCATTAAGTAGAGCATGCTGACTAACTACTTATTTTACCTTGGTGAGGGCGCCGAGCTCGGCTAATGTCGAGACACGGGCGGCCGGTGGTTGATCCTTCTTCTTATCCGTCTCGGGTGCATTAGGAAGCACCGCCGCTGCCGGCTGCTGCGCCTTGGTAGTCTCGGTAGGAGGGGGCAGCTCCGGCGCATCCAACTCCATCGGCTGCGCCGCGGGTATGGAGGGCGGCAGGGTAACCATGTCTGGCAACACTTGGTGGCTCGAGGTGCTGCCGCTGGCGCTGGGCACTTGTATCGGCCCCACCTGACCATCCGCATTCCATTTTGCTATCCCCTCCATCAGCCGAGGGGGTAGCATCTCGAGGATCTTCTGCTGCAGTATCGCGTTCACCTCGTCCTGGTCCACCTTACTAGCCTCCAGATGCGCGATCTTCCGCTTCAGCTCTTCCTTCTCGGCTTGATCCTGAGCCGCCGACTGGGTCCGCCTCTCCTTTCTCTTCTTGACTTCCTCGCTATAGTACTCACGGAACTTTATGCTCGTACCAAAGCCAGAGATACGGCCAAATGACGTGGGCGGCTCGGACTGTGGCCTCCCCTTGAAGGCGTTGGTCCCCTGTTGAAAATCATGTCCCACGGCTCCATCGAGCCCTGGGACGACGAGTCCGGCGCCTCGCGTGTAGCCTTGATTTCAGCGTCCTGCAGATAAGGAAAGGTGAACCAAATTAGGAACTTGCCTTCATTATTCAAAATGAAAGCAAATGGACCGCGGGTAAATTCCTTACCAGCTTACTCTCAAACTTCCTCACATCGTCATCATCAGTGACAAATTCCTTGGAATCCTTGTCCAGATAGTAGTGGGCCCGGACAAAGTTCTGGGTCTGCTCGTCTGTGATTTTTAAAAACAGGTTTTCTTTCCCGAGACGCTCAACCTCGGCGTCCTCCCTTGCCCATATGGCCTTCTTTCCCCTGTAACCGCCGCTTCCACATCGGTGGTTACCTATGTTCTGTTCCTGCATTTCCCGACCCCACTCCATCCATGCCTTCGCTTCGTCAGTCTCCATCTCCGCCTTGAATATCTTAAACTCGTCTTCGTCGATCATGGGCTCACCCTTCTTGATCTTCTCCCAGCTTTCCTTTTTCACGATCTTGTTCTTCACCCGGGTTCTCCAGCTGCTCAAGGCATTGGCCATCTTCGTGATGGCTAACCTGTTCACCTTATTGGATTTTTCCAGTTTGTCGGTGTACGGTGCTGGGAACTTGTACCGTCGGTGAAGCGTCTTAAGGCAGTTTGCCACCAACCGCTCATTCGCTTCACTTCTCAGGTGCTTCGTGTTGATCGACATGCTTTCCCGGATGATGCACCCGAGTTGCATGCCGTACCCGGCGGCAACATCCGGAGGCTCCAACGGAAGGCCACTTTCCGAGACCAGAGTGATCTCGTCAGTGGTGTCGGCGAGCTTTTGCGGCTTCCGATCCTTCCTCGGATTCTTATTCTTCTTAACGGACGGGTTGCTGCTACCGCCATCCGTGCGGTCCCCGCCATCGGTCGTGCGGCCTCCACCATTGGAGGTGGTCGCATCCTCCTCCTCGGCTTCATCTATCCGGTAGTCCTCGTCCCCCTCTTGCTCATCATCCCCATCGTGGCCCGCAGTAGCTGCCACGTCCTCATGCTGAGACTCTGGCGCCTTGTGTTGCGCCGCTGCCTCCCAGAAAGTGAGGTTCGCCGCTCTGGCTTGGTCTTCGACGCTCATGGCGGCCTTAGAAGTGTCGGCCCCATCGGTGGCCGACATGTTTGCACACTTCTAAACAAATTAAAACAAGGAAGTTAGTATTAATTATTGTTGACAATATTTAAAATGAGCTGTACATTTCTCTTGAAGTGT
Organism: Avena sativa; assembly: GCA_916181665.1. NCBI lineage: Eukaryota > Viridiplantae > Streptophyta > Magnoliopsida > Poales > Poaceae > Avena > Avena sativa. Next base: position 154,244,418 of record OV702289.1, on the reverse strand, counting down.
CAATTCACTTCCACTTCGGTCGAGAAATGGGGCTCATATGTCAAAAAATTACTAAGTGTCGATCGAAAAATTCGGCATGACCTTTGCTAATTTTTTGACATATGAGCCCCATTTCTCGACCGAAATGGATCGAAATCAACATTTCAAGAGAAATGGGCAGCTCGGGTGATTTCCCTGCAAACATTTCACATACAAAAATGCACAAATTGTGCTCCACATCCACATATGGTCGTTGGTCAAATATCCATAATATTTATAACCTCGTCTATCACGAACTGAGGGTGCACGTCGTTGTGCTGCTACCTACTTCCATCACTTTCATTCAAGAAAAAGAATAAGAAACTTCATGAGCATGGACAGTATACAGTATAGAAGCGCCACTAGCATCGTTTTCACCTGTAGAAATTTCTTCACCAAAATTTGTAACCTATGTTTTATTTTCAAACGGGCTAGAGGCACCAAACAGGCCAATATCTGCCTGGTCTGGTGCTTCATTGCAGTTATTGCTCCTCCCTTTTCAGTGAATATTATTTCAGCATGGAGGATTTTAATTGATTTCTGTGCATGTTTGAAAGAATGTATATGCCTCTTATCGCCTTCATTATTTGGCATGGGTGTACTACTGAATGTTACATGTTCAGAAAATGTGTACATGTGCTTCCATGTTTTTATATTATGCTTGTACTATTATTTAATGAAAAACAATTATCATCCATCATCCAAATTCAGTATATATATAACAGGTACCATCAGCTACATGTATAATAGATATACACTCCAGGGACCATCAGCAAGTATACAACAACTAGCAATGCAAAACCTCTTACTATCTTCAAACTCCTTGCTGTGGAACTGCCTAATAAATATAGTAGTACTGCCATATTCACCCATCGCAGCAAGTGGATAATCTCATCCACTAGCATAAGAATATGTTATTGCATTTCTACCCCTACTACCTATTAGAACTCGATTGAGTGTTTATCTTGGACAGACATCGATGAGGCTAAACTTCCAGTTATGAAATTAAAGGTATCTTTTGTCCACTGAATGCACGTAAGCAATATGGGATGACCATTGCATCAAAATTCCACAAAGTTATAAATGGTTACAACAACAACATGCCTATCTTCCTGGTACACTGACTACACTCTTTAATTCTACCAATTTTAATTATAGTAAACAGTCAGGTAGCTATATTACTAGAGATTAGCTTAATTCTCATCAGGTATTACATTTCTATTAGAGGTTAGTGATATTTGAGCACATAGTGCAAGAGGAAAGTTCATTCTGTGAACTGTAATTACAGTAAACAGTCAGGTAGCGATATTACTATTCCAATTAAATCAGTATAATTTGCTTGGTACTAACGCATGGAACTAAGCTGAAAATTCCAACTAGCAATGTATTAGCAATACCATTTGCAACTAACAAATTTAAAATGAGCAGAGTAGCATATCGCAAGAATCGCTTCTAGCCAGCAACAAAATCAGCTCAAGTGAACCTAGGGTTCCTAGAGTACAAAGATCCAGGGGAAGGATGCATCCATGGGAATCGGCGATTACCTAGGGACGGCGGACGGCGGACGGTGAGGTGGATGCTATCTGGTGGACGGCGGATGGCGAGGTGGCTGCTCCTCCTGCACGCTGCGGACGGGCTCCTCCTCCTGCGCGCTGCGGATGGGCTCCTCATCCACGGGCTCCGGTGATGGGGGCGGCTCTCCTCCACGGGCTCTGATGATGGGGACGACAGAGCCTCCTCCTCCTCCTCCTGGACGACGAAGCCTCCTCCTCCTAGTGCTCTGCGAGGCCACGGTGTAGGGCGGCCAGGCAAGGCGAGCGCGGCACGGCAGGGCGGGCGAGAACGGGGGGAAAGGGGCGGGCGCGGCAGGGCGGGCGCGGCGACGAGAGCGGAGGCGTGCTAGGGTTCTATGGGATTGACTCGATTTGGGGAAAAAGGGGCAGTGAGATTGAAAACACTAAGTTAAAGAATTCTGTGGCGCATCTGTACATATATGCACCACAGAATTGTTGGAGATGGTACAAAAGGCGTTGCGCTGTTGTTTGACAGAAACACTTGCTTACCACACTGGTTCAGCGCTTGCTCCTTTGTTCTGAACCTGGGGTGGCCAGGTTCGATTGCTGGCTGTCACATCTTTTTTTTTGACTTTTTAAAAAATATTTTCAGGATGGTAATAATATATTAAAAGCAAGAACTAATATATTTGCCTATTAAAAACAAGAATTAATATATTTGCCTCAATATTATATTATATATATGCTTATGTCACACCCACATCAATATCCGTATACATTAGTTTGTCAAAGTAATACATATATGCAGGCGCGCGAGCACACATATGCTTTAATTAGTACAAAAAAAGGCGTCAAAAACCGCTAAGTCAGCTCTGAGGTAGCTAGTGTCTTTTCACAACAACTTTCTTGCCCTTCTTCTTTGCGGTAGAATACTTTAGGCCGGCCACCTTGAGATTTCTTCTCGTGTACGGGCAACCTTTAGCCTGTAGGGTAGTCTTCCTTCTTACTTTAGCATAAGTAGTTGGCTTGTCGAAGTACTTGTCGAATTCCTCTTCGATCTTGGGATCGCCATTCTTGTCGATGTCTTGCTTGTTGGCGGGTCCTTCCATTCCGATGATGCTCCTCTTGCCCCTCCTCACGACAACACGGCTTGGCTTTGCCTGGTCGGTAATGAAGAAGCATTGGTCAACTTGGCTAGCGAGCACCCATGGCTCATTTTTCGTGGAGGCGTTCTTCGATTTGGCATCGGGTATAACCATGGTGGTGAAAAAACGGCCATATTTTTCGACGCTCTTGGCCCATCTGACACGAAACATCGGCACCGTCACTCCGCAGTAGTCGAGTTCCCATATCTCCTCGATCCTTCCGTAGAATCTTTCCTTGACATCAGTCTCGTCATCAGCGTATGATAGCATAGTTACTCCTGAGTTTTGGTATTCGCTATTCTTGTCCTTCTCCTCGGTGTAGAAACTATAGCCGTTGATGTCGTATGTCTGATAGGTCCTAACGTTGCACCCGGGGCCCTATGAGAGTGAGAATATGAGTTTCTGATCTTCAGTATAAGGCGTCGGCATGGGACTTTCCAGTAGCCTTTTCTTGAACCACCCCGTGAAGCTGGCGTTGTGCTCTCTGGTTTCGTCTCCCTTCTTCCTCGGCTTGCCCATGTTGGCGATCTTTTGCTCGATTAAGGTTTTGTGCTCATCCACCCAGGGACCGACCAACTGTATGTGTTGTGGCGCGACTCGGTTTGCCCTATCAAAGTCGGCGTGTTCGAGTTCGATGCCGACATGGAGTGCACGGTAGCCCTTGCGGTGACCAAATCAAGCGAGCCTCCTGAGGTACTTCCTAGTGGGTAGACCGACATCCTGGTTCTCGGTGCTTAGGTAGTTCTGGCAGAAGGAGATGCACTCGTAGGTCAGAAAGCCCTTGGCTATGCTTCCATCTGGACGGGACCTGTTGCGAACGAATCCTTTGATGACACTGTTTAGCCTTTCGAACGGCATCATGTTGTGTAGGAACGTCGGCCCGAGATGGATGATGTCATCCACGACATGGACAAGCAGATGCACCATGATGTCGAAGAACGCGGGAGGGAAGTAAATCTCGAGCTCGCATAGTATCTCGACGATCTCTTCCTGTAGCTTGCCGAGCTGCTTCACGCCGATAGACTTCCTAGATATGACATCGAAGAAGTTGCAGAGGCCAAATAGCGTCTCACGGACGTGCTCGTCCATTATCCCTTGGATCGCAACAGGGAGTATCTGTGTCATCAGCACGTGACAGTCGTGAGACTTCATCCCACTGAACCTCTTCTTCGCTACGTCCAGATATCTGCTTATCTTCCCAGAGTAGCCGTGCGGAACCTTGACTCCTAGGAGGCAACGGAAAAACCTCTCGAGCTCCTCCTCGCTTAGAGTGAAGGATGCAGCTTTAAGCACCACCTCATTCTTCTTAGCCCTTTTGCGGCGACCCTGGGTCCCTTCCATCTGTTCATCGTCATCGTCGGCATCGTCACTATCGGAGTACTGAAGTTCCTTCTTAATGCCAAGCAATTTTAGGTCGCTTCTTTCTTTCGGCCCATCCTTGGTCCTATCCGTCATGTTCATTAGAGTGCCGAGCAGGCTCTCGGTAACGTTGTTCGTGATGTGCATCATATCGAGGCTATGGGGCGTGTGGAGGACCTTCTAGTAAGGAAGGTCCCAGAAAACGGACCTCGCCTTCCATACTCCATGCAGCGGTGATGGTTGTTCCCTTGGCCGCTTCTTTCCTGGCGCAGGGCACTCTTCCCAATTGTCCAGAAGCTCATTGATTTCTTCGCCGCTCAACGGTCGACGTGGGGCATTATCGAGCTCGTCTTTTCCATTGAACAGGTCTCCGCGTTTTCTCCACGAGTGATCCTTGCGGAGCCACATTTGAGTCCTTTGGAACATGGTTTTCGAAGACCCAGGATCCCTCGGCAGCTGCAGATGTGGGGTCTTATCCATGCACAGAATCCATGGTTCACCTGACACGCTACATATCCGTAACCAGGATAGTCTTGCACCGTCGTGAGCAACACAGCTCTCAGGTCGAAATAATCTCCAGTGTAGGCATCCCACGTACGTGCCAGCGTCTCCCACAGTGTCGCTAACTCCTCTTTCAGGAGCCCGAGATACAGATGCATGTCGACACCCGGTTGTTTTGGCCCCTGGATAAGGATACTCATGTGTACGTACCGCTGCTTCGTGCACAACCAGGGGGGAGGTTGTACGGCCATACAAACACGGGCCAGGTGATGTGCGTGCTACTCTGGTTGCCAAAGGGATTGAGTCCGTCGGTGCTCATGCCTAGCCTAACGTTCCTTGGATCGAGCCCGAACTCATCTTGGAATTCGATGTCCAGCGCATTCCACTGGCTAGTGTCCGTGGGGTGTGTCAGGATCTTGCCCTTCTCCGGATCATCTTCCGGCTTCTCCCTCTTCGCATGCCATTGCATCAGCTCTGCTTCCTTAGGGTCTACGAAATACCGCTGCAGACGGGAAGTGATAGGAAAGTACCACACCACTTTTCGAGGAACTTTCTTGTTCCCTCTCTTGTACCGTCCCTGGCCGCACACCGGGGATGTGGTTCTATCCTTGTACTCGTTCCGGTAAAGTGCGCAGTCGTTGATGCATGCGTGGTACTTCACATACGGTAGGTCTAGTGGGCAAACTACTTTCCTCGCCTCCTCGATACTTGTAGGCAATGTGTTGTCCTTGGGAAGACAAGCGTGCCAGAATTTCATGTGAGCGTTAAAGCTAGTGTCGTTCCATTTGTGCTCCGCCTTCATATCCAGAGCCTTCAGCGTTACACTCAAGCGTGTATCCTCGGGCCGGCACCAAGGATACAATGGAGTCCTCCCGTCTACCTCCATTTGTGTCAGCTTGGCTTTCTCTCTAGCTGCAGCTCTCGTGTTGGCCGTCTGCTTGAGGAGTATGTCTTGAAGATGAGGGTCCCGCAAGGCCGAAGTTAGCGGCGTGTCCGTGCTCCCGTCTTCTCCGCCGCCACCACCACCATCTGCTCCGGCATCGTCTCCTTCATGATGATCGTGTCTGCCGGCATCTCCTTCTTCATGATGATCATGTTCGTCGGCATCTCTTTCGTCATGATGACCATGTCTAGGAGACCCTTCGTCTTCTCCCCCGCCCCCGGCCTCTTCTTCATCATGGCCACCGCCATCTACCGGCGGCTCCTCATTCACTAAGAAGCCATGCATGAAACCGCGCGTGAACAAGTGAGACTCCAGTTGTCCGGAATCAGGGTTGATCCACTTTCGGTGTTTGCACGTTCGGCACGGACATCTTATCTTGGTCATGTTGTTCCGAACCATGTCGGCTACCGTGTCAGCCTTGTATCTAACCACCCAGCGTTCGCTCATATGGATGACCATGGTCGCCTGCGCGCGAACATAGACCAAATTAAAGAGAGTATGTTAGAACCATGCACACACACGACGCGCACACATACATGCATGCATGATCGCCGGGAAATTTCGGCATGACCTATCCTAAAAATAGGACGTATGGCTAGTGCAGAAATTTGCCGAAATGAACGTGAATCAACATTTCGGCAAACCTCCATGCACCCGGCGCCGGCAACATGCATTCAAGCACAACATAACCTCCCTCCACAAGCAACATGTATTCAAGCACAACACAAAGCGAAGGAACATCATCTCTCGCCATCGCACACCGCCCGTGGGACCATCTTCACCTACAAAACATACATACACACCGCGCTGAGGCCCGCCGGCCACACAAAACATGCATCACACAAGTACCCATGCACACACGCCTCACAAATCTACAAACCCCATATGCATAGTGTAGCAAGAGAGGGTGTGGGATGTGTGGAGGAGGAAAGTATGAATGGTTTACTACCTTTACAAGTAGGAGTAGCTTCCCCTCACAAGTACATTAACCAAAGTAGGTCTAGCTATCAACAATGGAGGTGAGTATGAGCAAAATGGAGTGGGAGGGAGGAGGGGGACGAGCTAGCTAGTTGGAGGTGGTGGGAACAAGGGAAAGGGGGGCTGCCACCTTTTGCAGATCTGTTTCGCACATTCTGTGGCGCATATGGAAAATGCTCCACAGAATGTCAAAATTCTGTGGCTCATATAGCTACATGCGTCACAGAAAGTGAGAATTCTGTGGTGCGCCACAGAATTTTGACATTCTGTGGCGCATATATCCATATGCGCCACAGAATTCTGGCCTGCCCATGTGCTGGGGTCAGGCCCACATGGGCCCACAGGAATTCTGTGGCGCATGTGGCTATATGCGCCACAGAATTCTCACTTTCTGTGGCGCATATATCCATATGCGCAACAGAATTGCAGGAATTCTGTGGCGCATTTGCTACATGCGCCACAAAATTAATTTTAGTGGAGCATTTTTTGTATATGCGCCACAGAATTAAAATCTACCTATAATCGTTTTCCTAGTAGTGACTCCAGTGTCACTGAATAATCTTGCGAGCATTGTTAGATGTTATGCATAATCGGTAGTCGATGGCCTGCAAGTTTTCAATGGTTACTTGTAATCTTTAGACGGTGCTCACTAATTTTTCCAACAGGTGTACTTGGATGTTCCTGTTAGGAGTTAACTTGTTCAAATATCCAAAAATTTGGGAACACCTAGATCTTGACATTGTGTTGTTAATCAGGGAAATCATTTAGATTGCTATATATACAATTGATGCCGTGAATAGTTCAATAGCCCACGATCAGAAAATCCTCTTTCTACTGCTGGTCTCTCACACAATGAAGTTTTGGCTCAGATTTGTTATTACGCATGCTAAATAAAGCTTAAGAGGATGCAAATAATATCTTTCAGGTAAGTCAAATCCGAACAAGTAATTAGATACCATGTTGTTACTTATCAAATTATTTTGCATATCTTTGGAAAGTGTGGTACTTCCTAACAATCTATTTACCTAATGGACGGGCGTGGCAACGCGCGCCTACATGATCTAGTAGTTATGAGGTGGTAGGTGAATAGGTGATAGTCAAGAACGATACATTTTACTTCCATGCTAGGTCTAACGAGGCACAAATTACCCATGCCTGAAATAGCGGGTGGCAGCTCTCCAAAACAACTATAACATGACTAAATTCAAACTAAATAGAGCTATAGCAGGCAACATACATGTATTCCACTTAGCAGCAACCTAGTCAAACCGCTATATATAGCCAGCTATTTAAAACATTATAAATTACCTTGCTATGGATTCTACACAATGTTCGATGGGTCCCACTTAGGGAAGTTGTGACGTGGAAATCCCCATAATGTGTTGAGTAGAGAGGAAACACTGAGTTCAATCTGATAATTCAATATTCTTTATTGATTGTTTGAAAGTTGGACTCAAGAACCAAGGATGACTTGTACACCCAACTGGAGGGAGTAGTTCGTCAGGCCGACAAAGATTTATACAAGGTTTGACATGTATGATTGGTATTGAATCCTCAAAAATATTACGAAGGGTTTCAAGACAAGTATAGATTCGCTCAAAACCAGGGTTTTACACTACAAGATACAACGCATCCTAAAGGTGCAAGATTTTTTTTATTTTCACACCATATAGTCTTTGTCCGGCAGCTAGAGAAGCAGTTGCATAGCGAAATGCCTTGGTGGAGTCTACGCTGACACATGATTATGATGGGGTAGGCGGTAATCAAGACCAGCATATTTTAATGCCTGCTCGGTCAAACTATACACAACTTACCCATGTTTTAGATAGTGAGCGGCAGCTCTCCAAAACAACTATAGCACGGCTAAATTGGAACTAAATGGAGCTATCATCGGCAATTGTATGGATTCCAATTAGCTTAACCTACTCAAACCGCTATAGGATTATCTTTTATAGATTCAGTGGTTGGGTAACCCCCAATGTCTTCCATGATTGGCAAGTTCCCTGAGGCACTTGTCCAATAGTTTCATCCGAATTAGAGGCAAATGGAATTCTTACTACACGAATGAGTCATATTTCTAGTGCGGATTTTTGGAGCTCACGCTACATGGCTCCTATTTTTCGAAACTTTCAAAAATATAATTTTGAAGTTTCAAAAAAAATCTAATAAAAACTTGATGTAGATATTAATGTACTCTATTCAATACACAAAGTCTCATCCCGATATACTTTGTATTCTGGACTGTATAAAAAATCAAAATCTGACATATGGAGTAGTGAAGAGTGCCTGATTCCAAACCATCAAAATCTGTCAGATTTTATCATTTTTATTGAGCCCAGAATACAAGGTATTTTAGGGTGAGACTTCATGTATTGGATATAGTACATTAATATCTACGTGTAGGATTTTTTCATAACTTTTTGATACTTTAAAATCAAGTTTTTAAAATCTAGAAAAAAAACAAGGAGCCATATAGCCCGAGCTCCATTTTTAATATTTTTTTTGTCATATTTCGCATGTTTCACATGCCACATGTATGATCCAACATAAATCCACTTCAAGTGGCACTTAAATAAAAATCGGACTATTAAATATTTGGTTTTCATTGTAATAAATTACCGCACTTCTGTTTCTACACGACGTGTTTAATGGGGCTCATAATGCTTTGAGTAATATTGTGACGCACAACTGCAAATTCCCATATTGTGTTGAGTAAAGAGGAAATACTACTAAGACTGGTCATAGTGGGGATACAACCTCTATAATGCATAATATTATATTGTAGTAGAATCTCAATGCAAATTTATGAACAAGATTTATTTACTGCTGAGTTTTATAGAACTACGTGTTATGATACCTTATCATAAGACTAGCTCCAATGTGGGTATCATAGGTAGTATCATGCATGCCATGTTGTTCTGATGTGGCATGCTAATTAATGATAAAAGAGGTTGTCTTGGTATTATAGGTAGATACGGTATCATAGCACGTAGAACTAGAAAAACTAATCTCAAATAAATCTTATACACAATTTTGTATTGAGATTCTATAAAACGATAAATATACTAAGGCTATGATACTACTGCATGATACTATGCATTAGAGATGGTATCATATACTAGTATCATATGCATGATACTACTATATGATACTCTCCATTGTGACTAGTCTAATATAATATCACTATCACCTCTCTCTTCATTAATTACACTGCCACATCATTTGTATAATGACATGGATTGTATAGTAACACTTTGAGTAGTCTAAGCTCAATCTGATAATGCAATCTCTTTTATTAATTTTTTGAAAGTAGTAGAGGCGCCTTTTGTTAAAAACAGCAAAACACAAAGATTTAAAAAAATCGTGAAGATAAATTTTAATATGACGAATAAACATGGTAAATTTTAGCACATTCAGAGCAAAATCCATCATCGAATAAAAGTTGACGAACGGAATATGTGCTAATGTGTGTAGATGAGGGGTTTGGGTTACAACTAGACTCAGTAGTTGGTGTTTTGTTATAAAGTCTGAAAATTTGGGTTTTTTGGTACTCCAACCATGGTAGCTATGTGTTTATATGCAATTTACTCACTTTATTAAGTCCATTTCAGATTTTCCTTATCAAACCAAGATCCATGCAAGACTAATATGAGATGAGGTCCAATATTAGGGAGTTCGAACTCCCGGAACGTTTTACATTTACGACCTGAGGTAGTATATGTTTTTACCATCCTTGCAGATTTTCACTAGACATGCAAACTTCGTGATCAAATATTCAGAGCAAGAGATGCATTTTACAGGCTACTCCCTCTGTTTCAAAATATAAGATGTTTGAACCTAGACACTAAAAGAGGTCTACATACACTTCATTCACAAAGCTAAAATGTCTTATATTTTGACAAGGAGGGAGTACCTCTCAACAATTCTTGTCGATATAAACAATTGGTTCAACAAACTGCAGATCATCAAGAAACTACCCAACCTTTCACCATCCAAAAGAAAACTGTAAATGTTCTAAATTGGCTGCAATTCTAAGCTGTCCCTCCCGACCCCGCGTCGCCCTCCCTGGCGGCTCACCGTGCCGCCACCCGCCCGTACCGGCTCTCGCTGTGCCGCCACCGCCGAAGCAAACCGCCAGGCGAAGCCCGTGTGGTGGATGGCGGCGGCGGGGCTTCATCTCGCGCGCGTGGCCCCTCTGGCGGCGCGAGATCCCGGTGGGGTGGCCTCGGCCCCAAGCACTGCGACCGACGTGGCCCGACGGTCGTCGTCCCCACCGCCATCCTGGCCATCTACAGCGCCCCGCTGGCCTGAGGAAGGTCTTCGGTCTCCGCCCGATGCGCCGACGCCGGCGGGATCTTCCTCTTCGCCGGCGTGTCGGGGTAGGGTGGCAGCCCCCTCCAGCTCCTGGTCCGTGCTACAGTGGTGGCTGGTCGCCGTCCTCGTCCTTTCGGTGGTGTTGCGGGCGCCGGATCTTGTCGGTGCCATGATCTGGCCCGTCGGTTTCGGTTGGCGATGAGGGAGGTGGACAACGGTGAGGACTTCGGTGTATGCGCTCTGATCTGGGGCGAGGCTTGTTCTTGATGTGGCTCTGTGCTGCGTCAGCGTGCTCGTCTTGGAGGTGTGGAGCTGGCTTCGGCAGGGGTGGTGGTCGGTGAGCTTCGGTGCGCATGGTGTTGGCTTGTGGCCAGGCGTTCAGTTGGTTTGTTGAGCTTCTTTGGGAGAAATCCTTGCTCTGCTTGGTCGAAGTTGGCGATGGTGGCACCTGCGGGTGTCGCGGACTTTCTTGTAAGCATTGTCAACGTGGGATCACTCCTCCTGCGGTCTTGGCTCTGGAGGGGAACCTCGGATCGGAGATCGGGCGATGGAGACGTTGTTGCGTCTCTTTCTTTCTTGGGGGCATCGTCTCGGAGCCGCCTTCGGCTAGGGGTCCGGGGAAGATGGCTTGGTGCCGGGCAGCTGTGCTGGTCCAAGTGTGCAGTTTGGCAAAGATGATGCGTCAAGCTGAGGATGGGTCGCGACTGAGCTTTGGTAGTCGGTTTTCCTGGCATGTTACAATGAGTTCTTCTGCTTCGCTGTGTTGCTATGGAGTCAAAGCTGCGGTGGAAGCATGTCAAGGCGGCGACGTACCGGTGGCCTCTACAGAGTCTCGGTCGGCGCAAGATCAGCATACCCTTGTGAAGCTCGTTGTCCGAGTCGGAGCTGTCTGTCCTTGGCGCATGTGTCCAATCGAAGGCATGGGCCGACATGGGCTCCGACGCTGTCTGGTGAGGCTCGCTTTGGGAAGTCGTAAGTTGTAAGTGAAGTCGGAGTTGCTGGCTCGCGGGGTAGTGATGACGATGACGCTCGTGGCAACCTCGACGTGGCTGTTCTCGTGTGTCTATGCGTCGTGTGGGTAGCCGGATTGGCTGTGGTGGTGTGTCCAATGACGACATTAGCGCATTTGTTCGGTTTTTCGGCCAGTTCTCCCGCAAATGAATTGGTCAATTCTCTTCGACTTTTTTAAATAAAAAAATGAGTTTTTAAATAAAAAATGAGGCAAAATTGCCCATTTTATTAAAAAAAAAACTTTCACCATTGCCAGCGTGTGATCTTCTCTAGGAGATATTGCTAGATTGGATGCGGGACAAAAGCAGACCTAGACGGGGCTAATGATTTTGTTTCTCGGATCCTCTTGTATGAACAGAACGTAGAATTATTGCACATTTTCGCAAAACAATGCCTTCGTTATCAAATCTTCAGCGTAAGAGACCATTTTTACAAGTTACAACTGAACACTTCCAATCGACACAAACAATTTGTTCAGCAAACTGCACATTATCAAGAAACTACGGAACAATTCGGCATCGCCAGCGGTCGATTTCCTCTAGGAATGATTATCTGGAATGGATGCAGGGCAGGAACAGAGCTAGACAGGGCTGATAGAGTCATTATCGAGCGGGTCAGCGTATCGGGTCGGCGGCGGCGCGGCCAGCGCCCGGCAGACGGGGCACGTCGGGTGCCCCGCCTTGAGCCACTTGCCGATGCACTTGTCGTGGAAGCGGTGCCCGCACCGCGGCAGGTCCCGGAGGACCTGCTCCTCCCGCATGCCGGCGAGGCAGACGCAGCACTTGTCCTCGGCGCCGCCGCTGCCACCGCCGCTGCTGCCGTCCTCGTCCTCGTCGTCGCTGAGCCTTAAGAACGACTTGGCAGCCGACATGGAGCTAGCCGAGTCCGGCGAGAGCCAGACGACCATGACGACGACGTTGACGAGGCAGAGCCCGTAGGCCACGACGTCCGCCTGGCTCCGCTCGAAGACGACGATGATGAGGGGAACGAACACCATGAAGACGAAGGCCAGGCACCGGTTGGCCAGCAAGGTCCCCGCGGCCGCGGCGGCGCCGTCCGTCGTCTCCAGCAGCGGGGTCAGGACGGGCGGGGCGTCGCCGCCGTCGTCGTGCTGCCGCGACGTCGACGGGAGCAGCTCGGCGCGGGCGCCCATGGCGTGGTGGTACCAGCGCGCGAAGCAGTAGAAGAGGAAGATCTGGAGGGAGAAGCTGCCGGTGAAGGTGGCCGCGACGACGCCGTAGTAGTCGTAGGCGAGGCGGGTGGCCAGGAGCAGCGTCAGGAAGGTGAAGGGCAGATCCAGCCACGGGAAATCCATCGCCGCCGCGCCGCCGCCGAGGCTGAGCGCATCACACGCGCGAGCTGCCTGTCCGGCGGGATGCGTTTTCTTTCCTTAGATTCGAAGAATTCGGTTGAGTGGTGGAGAGATTCGTCGGAGTCTATCGCCTTGCGATTGCGAATTCGCCTCTTCCTTTGGGAAAAGGTTCAACAAAAATTAAAGTTGAAGAGAGCACTAACGAGGCGTTAGCTTCCACGTAATCAAAGCGATTAGTCAAGCAAAGCAACAACCTAATGGACGGAGTAGTCTCGATTTTAATACAGTACTAGTTGATCGTGCCTGTCACAGTGATCGTTCGTTTCTCACGGCTGTTGCGATGTGTACACTTTGAATCTTCTAGTACTAATGGATTTTACAAAAGGTAGAGCTTTGTTTAGTACTCGATGATGGCTGTCTACTTCTTAACAAAACAGCAGCCGGTAAGGAGGGCATGTGATAGCGACTAGGAATAACGGAAAATCAACTTGGAGGCCGTCCACCATGGTGGACTTTTTTAAAAAATTTAAAAACATCAAATATTTTTAAAAAATATAAAAGGATAAAAATAAAAATAATTCTTTCATGCTTACTTTAACTAGTTATTTCGGAGCAAGATGTGTGCCTTGTGAAACTGGAGTCAAGGGCAAACTAAACAATAGTCGAAGGTAGGTATGTTTGATTTGGAAAGACAAGACCCTTTACGATGAAAAAGAAAGGAGGTTTTTTTTTTGCGATTTATGGTTAAAGAAGAAAAGGAAGAAAACAGGGTCCTGTTGAATTTCAAGTATTTAGTTTCACCAATAAAATACGAAGACTTGCTTCACATTTGATATTACTTTCGGGTAGTCAACAATACATAATACGAATGTGATGATTTTCAATAGAAAATATTTTGTATTTCAAGCGCAACAAAATTTCATTGTTCACGTCCAGATCTACACTTTTGTATTTTATGCCGACGCCAGAATATAAAGTTTATTCACATGCTATTTTTCACGTGTGTATAATAAATCATTATTATTTATTTTAGATTTTTTATTTTAAATTTGAATTTTTCAAAAGAAAAATCCACGATGGTGGATAGGCACCAAAATGACGCTCTCCTAGGAAAAAAGGCTTCTTGCTCCTGCAGAGGATTTGCAGCAACCGGTCACCATGGTGCCCTTTATTTGAATGGTTTCAAAATAGCACAAAAATTATTCCAGTGATACATTTATATGGTTCAATAAACAGTTAAAATTCTAGCTGTATATTGGAGTAAAAATGACATTTTTTGCCAGAAATTTGTCTTTTTTATATTTCCGTACCTTCGGAATATGTATATGTTGGTGCATATTTTTCATATTTTTTGGAGTTTTGGAAATGTGTTTTTCAAATTATTGAAAACCCGAGAACCATGATGCCCGAGTGTTGTAGCCAATTTCTCTTCTTGCTCCCATTATCAGAGTGTGCAGTAAATTTGGTAAATAAGAGTCAATAGTCTAAAACTACTAATTTGAATACCAAATTTACAAAATATTTTGGCAACGTAGATTTCTGCTCTACAACACGGATTTTACAATTTGCGCAAACGACACGCTGAGCACCAATTAACACCGAAAACGATAGTGGGGCCCACCCATCAGGATGACGCGACACTGGGAAGACGGCTCAGTGTAGAGACGTTGCTCACCTAGGCGAGCAGGACAAGTGGGCTAGGGGTCAACTTATATGGCCTCAAGATAAAGCATACGAGGAGGTCCAGGGATAAGTGGGGCACGAGATCGACGATGTGGTGGCTCAACGCCGGAGTGGAGGATGATTGACGTGATAATAGGGTAGAGAGGTCCCCGCTTCAATTCCTTTTGCTGAAGAAACAAGGAGGAATGTGATGACCCACAAGTATAGGGGGTGTATCCAGTATTTTCGATAAGTAAGAGTGTCGAACCCAACGAGGAGCAGAAGGTGCTGGCTAGTGGCTTGGAGCAGGAATTCTCTGTAAATACTTAGCAAACGGATTTTTAGGGGTTTTTGATAATGCAAGTAAATAAAGTACGAGTAAGTAAAAGACAATAAGAACAAATGCAGCAAGAGGCCCAATCATTTCTTTAGCAAAGGACAAGCCGGTTGTATTACTTAAGATGACCAAACGTTCTCGAGGACACATGAGAATATCGACAAGTGCTTTCGCTTCATATAGTTGATTAATCTTCTTTAGTTTGCTAAGTGTTGTGTGGGTGAACCTATGCTAATGTACCGATCTTCCTAGGACTAATACATACTTGTGATTATACCCCTTGCAAGCATCTGCAAATACAAGAAAGTAATTAAGATAGAAACCTAACCACAGCTTTAAACTCTAAGACCCTGACATCCCTTGTGCAAAGGTTTCCTAACGGGGGTTCAGGTTTCTGTCACTCCGACAACCCCTACGATTAGTGGCCAAATACACAATGTATTCCCCTAGGCCCATATAGGTGAAGTATCATGTAGTCGACGTTTACATGACACCACTAGAAGAAGTACACCACAACTTAAATATCAAACTATTGAATCTTTCTCAACACAATTCCACTACTAACAATATGACTTCTTCCATGTCCTCAAGAACAAAACGAACTACTCACAAGACATCATATGGATCATAATCAGAGATAAAATAATGATGTATAACAATCTGAACATAAACAATAATTCAACGGTTCACTCAATAGCATCAACTACAAGGAGTAATCAACATCGGGAAAGTTTCCCCTAAAAACTATGCAAGATTCAACCCAATTGTTACAGCGGTATGGAGGTGGTGATGATGGTGCTGGTGGAGATGATGGTGGTGATGATAATGATGATGATCCCGATGAAGTCCAGCTTGATGGTGGTGTTGGTGGCGACGATCTCCCCTCTTCAGGAAGGAATTTCCCCGGCAGAATTCTGTCTATCAGAGAGATCTTTCTCTCTCGGTGTTTTCCGCCCCGTAGAGGCGGCAGAATCTTTCTGTGGTCGCCCCCCGAGTCTTAGGATTTCGTGGGGATAATATACGCCAAAGGGGAGAGCCAGGGGGACCAGGGCGGCCAGACCACCTGGTGGCACGACCTAGGGTGGCCCCCGCCGGGGGTGGTGTGGCCCTCCTGTGGCCCATCTCCACTTCCCCTTCTGGCTTTCTTCGTCTTCTGGAAAAATAGGATTTTCCATGTATTTTCCCGGATTTTCTGATCTTCGCGAATTTTGCCTCCAAACAACATCTTTTCTATCAGAATCCTGACTGCAGCGGTCCATTCTCCAAAAGTCTTCAACCATGCAAAAATAGATGAAATAACATAAGTATCATCTCTTAGTATGAAATATATCAATGAATAACAGTAAATTATGATATAGAATAGTGATGCAAAATGGACGTATCAACTCCCCTGAAGCTTAGACTTCGCTTGTCCCCAAGCGAAACTGAATTCAATAAACATGACCTCAGGTTTATGGAGTGAGGAGTCGATAAAAGAATACGGACAAGAAGCATCACATTCATCAAACCATAAGTCATAATAGAAGACAACTCACTATTATATAACTTAACTTGTAATAAGTAAAGGAAACATAATAAAGATGCATAAAGTAAATCATAATTGGTAATGGCAAACTTAGCTCTTGGTCGAAGAATAGTTGACAATTTGCTGGAGTTCACAATTAACTGGTTTTCAAAGATAGCTTTCAAAATAATAATCACCAGGATAATACTACTAGGAAACAGCTTATAGATAGACAAGATATTCAGTGGCGCATATGTAAAACCATGTGCCACAGATAAATATCAGTGGCGCACTAGAAAATATGCGCCACAGAAGTTTGGCACTTCAGTGGCGTACGAAACCAATATGCGCCACAGAGTCCATATCTCTGTGGCGCATATTTTCATGTGCGCCACTGAAGTGCCAAACTTCTGTGGCGCATATAGACGTATGCGCCACAGATGGTTGATGGGACCAAGCAGCAAAAAAAGGGGGAGAAACTTCTATGGCGCATATGTCCATATGCGTCACAGAAAGTGATGTTTTTGTGGCGCATATAGGTGTATGCGGCACAGAACAAGCATATAGGGGGGAAAACAGATCCCACACCCCCCCTGTGGATCGCCTTTTCAGTTTTGTAAAAAATAAAAAAAAATTGATAGAAACTTCAAAAAAATAATTTCTTCGAGTTGTAGTTAGATTTTAGGGTATAGATCTAGACAAAATTGAAAAAATGAATTTCGATGTATTTTACAAAAATAGGTCATGGCACGGTAAAACGGCTATAACTTTTGCATACGATGTCGGGAAAAAATCTTTAACCTATCAAAATGATCGTCTCGAAATTCCCTACTCGAATTCAACAACCTACTGTCGTTCTAGATTTTACAGAATCCACAAATTTGAAAAGAGTAAAAAGTTATTTAGGGTAGAAGATTTTTTACTGCAAAAAATAAAAAAGAGGGAGAAACTTCTGTGGCGCATTTCCCCCATATGCGCCACAGAAGTCTTGGGAGGGATTCGAAATTTGATCCCCGCCAGCACCCTTCTCCCTCCTTTTTTCCTTTTTCTCCCCCTCCCCACTTCTCCTCCCCTCCACACTTCTCCCCTTCTCCTCCCTCCTCCTTCTCCACTCTCCGGCGACCTCTCCTCCACCACCACCAACTCCGACGACCAACTCCGGCGACCACCTCCTTCTCCTCCTCCACCACCAACTCCGGCGACCACCACCTCCTCCTCCTCCACCACCAACTCCGATGACCTCCTCCTCCTTGATGTCTACGCACTTCTATTCTTGTAGACAGTTGTTGGGCCTCCAAATGCAGAGGTTTGTAGAACAGCAGCAAGTTTTCCCTTAAGTGGATCACCCAAGGTTTATCGAACTCGGGGAGGAAGTGGTCAAAGGTATCCCCTCTCAAGCAACCCTGCAATCAAGATACAAGAAGTCTCTTACGTCCCCAACACACCCAATACACTTGTCAGGTGTATAGGTGCACTAGCTCGGCGAAGAGATAGTGAAATGCAAGTGGTATAGATAATTATAAGTGGTAACGGTGATAGAAAATAGCTTGATGGCGTGGAAGAGACTAAAAGCAAACTAAAATAAAGATGGAAGCAAGCAAACATGTAACAGATCTAATTGCAAACGGTGTATCAATGCTTAGAAACAAGGCCTAGGGATCATACTTTCACTAGTGAACACTCTCATACAAATATATTATCTTCATGATACTATGTTGAACTACTCTCCAGTTGGACACTCTAATCGATGGTAGGGCTATAACAACACACCTCAAAGTTCATCTTTCCGCATCTAGATAACCCCACACTGTCACCTTGAGTACTAGATGAGTCCAACAAACACCACAATTTCATAAAGACATCCAACTCCAAATATAACTCATAACAAGTATTTGTAATCTCTAGCCTAAGTGCCACCATGGTGAGCACGCTGTCACTTTCACACACATGGGGAGAGCAGAGATCTATTAAAGCACTTGAGTAGCAAGGTAGATCTACTTGATTACAAAGCTCATGATCACAATATGATCATGCATAGAGAGAGAGAGATGAACACATAGCTACCGGTAGAACCCTTAGCCTCGAGAGAGAACTACTCCCTCCTCATCATGGGAATCAGCAATGGTGATGGAGATGGCGGTGGAGATCGATGGAGATGGCTCTGGGGGCACTTCCCCGTCCCGGCAGGGTGTCGGAACAAAGACTTTCTGTCCCCCGAACAGAGAAGAAGTTCCATAGCGCCGCCACCACCGAAGGGGAGATTCGGGGGACAGAAAGTCTCTGTTCCGGCACCCTGCCGGGACGGGGAAGTGCCCCCGGAGCCATCTCCATCGATCTCTACCATCATCTCCATCAACCATCCATGTTTCCCCCATCTATGAGTGAGTAATCCCCCGCTGTAGGCTATGCGAATGGTAGGGATTGGATGAGATCGTTCATGTAATGGCATCAGGTTGTTAGGGCATGGTGCCTAGTATCTTTTATTAGTGCTTCATGACTTTGTTGCGACTTGTTGTGCTTAATGCTTGTCACTAGGGCCCGAGTGCCATGATTTCAGATCTGAACATGTTATTGATTCATTATGAGAGTATTGTTTTTGGTCTTATCTGCAAGTTGTATACACACATTGTTGTCCGGAACCTATGGCCTCGAAGTGATAGAAATTGGGATAATTGGAAGGGAATGGCTTTGATGTGAGGATCACATGTGTTCACGGAGTGTTAATGCTTTGCTCCGGTGCTCTATTAAAAGGAGCACCTTAATTGCCAGTAGTTCCCTAGAGGCCCCGCTACAAACGGGCTGGCAGGACAAAAGATGTTGTGCAAGTTCTCATTGCGAGCACGTATGACTATATATGGAACACATGCGTAGAATTGTCTAGTACTTGGATGCTTTATCTTATTTATCTGCAATTGCCCTATGTTCTGACTGCTATGTGAATTGTCTTGTCCATGCAACGCCCGTCCATCCATCCCTATGCCTACCGCACTCGAATCCTACTGTTACTGCTTTTTTTACTGCTGTCTTTGCTTTACTACTGCTGTTACTTCACTATTCCTACTACAAAACGGTTGCTACTGATAAACTACTGTGAGCAAGATTGTTTCCAGGTGTAGCTGAATTGACAACTCAGTTGTTAAGGCTTATAAATATTCTTTGGCTCCCCTTGTGTCGAATTCTTTGGCTCCCCTTGTGTCGAATCAAGAAATTGGGTTTCACTTCCCTCGAAAATACTGCGATACACCCCCTATACTTGTGGGTCATCAAGACTATTTTCTGGTGCCGTTGCCGGGGAGCATAGCTTTATATATCAAGTCCACTTGGATTCACTATTGTTCAAGCTAAGTTTATTTTCTCCTTGTTTGCTTGTTTCTTTATAAAAAAAAATTAGTTCCTACTCTAGTTGTTATTTTCGTTGGTCTGTTATTGTCTTGCTTTGTCATGCTTGTTGTCAATGGTTGGTTTCTTTGAAACTGAAGCTTATTGGCAAGATGGGTTCACGGAAGATGAAAAATATTATTATAAGGAACACCACTTGTCACAAAAAGGGAAACACTTATGGGAACAAAACGATAAATTGTATATCATTGCAAGAAACGTGTGCTCTACTTATAATGTTACTTATTGCTTGGATAAATCTTGTTGATGTAGGAGGTACAAACACCTCCCTTTTCAATGTGAGTATAATGAAAATGTTACCATATCTTCTTATGTTAAAGGAAATTATTACTTTTTTGATGTGGAACAAATTGAAGAATTTATTGCTGGGAAGGGTGGTTTTGAACTTGCTAGTTTGCTTGAAAATATTGATGATTCACCTTACAAATATGAGGTTTATGGTATACTTAAATTTTGCTTTGATAATTACAAGGATGAAAATGGCTATATTCTTCAATATTTTAATAGATGCTTTCCACAAATGGAAGACACTAATGCCTTGCAGGATCCTATGGAAAAATTGATGAACCTGAAATCTCATTAGATGAAAAAGAGGAGGAGAGTGATGAACAAAAGGAGGAAGAATGGATTAGCTACCCATGCCTACCTTCTAATGAGAGTAACTCTTTATCCCTTACATTATTTGATTGTCCTCCATGCTTACTAAAGGAGGATGAATGTTATGTTCCTGAGGATTCTTTTGAAAGTGTTTATGATAAAGCTCTAGTGCTTGTAGATCATGAAAAGCATGCTTTATGTGATAGTTATATTGTTGAGTTTATTCATGAGGCTACTGGAAATTATTATGAGAGAGGAAAATATGGTTGTATAAGTTTTCATGGTATTGAAACACCTCTCTATGTGCTGAAAGTTTTGAAGTTACGCTTGTTTTATCTTCCTATGCATGTCACTTTGTTCTTTGCGAATTTATTTGCATACATGATTCCTATGCATAGGAAGTGGGTTAGACTTAAATGCGTTTTGAATTTTCTTCTTGATGCTCTCTTTTACTTCAACTCATATATCTTATGAGAGCATCCTCTCAAACTTTTATGCCTGAAGATGATATTATGTCTATTATTCTTGGGAGACCTTTTCTTAAATACTTCAGGAGCTGTTATTAATTATAAGCAAGGGAAGGTGACCTTAAATGTTAATGACAAGGAACATATTGTCTATTTCCCCAAGAAGATTGAAAGGAATTATGGCTTGAATTCAATTGAACATGTTGAGGGCATTCAAGTTGGAGAAATATATTGTCCCATACCAAGAGAAAAATTTGAAACTATTATGATTGGGACCATTGCTATCAAGGTTTAGGTAACAAAATCATTAGTGGAATACAAAGTTTTGTCTCATATGAAATTGTTTTGGTAACAAGACCTGATCAACCTTGTTAACAAAAGGATTTCATTGAACAAAACAATGTTTTCCCCTTGATTATCTCCGCTTACTTCTATTCTATCCATTTTGATTTTCGCTTATGCCTAACTTAAAGGCGTTAAAAAAAAGTACTTATTGGGAGATAACCCAAAAGTTTTAGATGAGTCTTGAAAGTTATTAATTCAGTAATAACCGCTCCTTATCCTTTTTATTTGCTTTTTGTGCCAAGAATAACCTCTAATGAGAGAGAAGTAATGATTGGGAAAGTTGCTGTCCCAAAACAGATTTCTGTGCTTCACCGTAAATATTCGTGTAAAATCTCTGAATGTCTTTTTGAGGCGTGAATTTTTGTGCTTCTGCCCCAGGTTGTTATCTAACTTTAGGTAGTTCAACACTTTTTGATTTGAGCAACATAAGGTCTTCGAAAAAATTCATATTTACCTGCTGGTCTGTTTTGACAGATTTCTGCCATTTTCTGCATTTGCTTCTTGTTGGTTCCTTTTTGAGTTTTTTTGGGGAATTGAGCTTTTTGAGGGAAGTGCTACAGTAGCTAGTGTTCTAATGGAAGTTTATTTGGTGCTAGAACTGAACCTTAAGACCTATTATCTTGAGTGCACTAATGTTGCTAATAAAGATTGTGTGAAGTTTTGTATGAAGGAAAAATTTCAGGTGTATGGAAGGAATGAGTAATGAGATGAAGGATGGACTAAAGCTCAAGCTTGGAGATGCCACACATGTCACCCCAAGAAATATCCAAGAATTACAAGCGCCAAAGCTTGGGGATTCCCAAGGCATCCCCTTCTTCATCAATAAAAATCCCAGGTTTCTTCCAAACGCTTCATTTTTATTGTTTCATGCACAATTGTGTTGTTCTTGGAGCGTCTTATTTTTTAGTTTTTGTTTTGGTTTTTCGTTTGCTTTGTTTTCTTATTTTGCTGAATAAATTGGTTGGACCTCCTCTTTCATATATTGGTGTTCAAATAGTTTGGTTTGGTTTGGAAAAGAGTAGGAAAACTCATGCTTAAGTGGTAAAGAGAGCTTGTTTTTGACTGTGGCCTATGCTTTGTCATGCCATGCTTGATATTGTTTTGGCTTTATGCTTAGTATTCTTTGTTGTATCATGACTTGTTATAAACAATTGAGATTGCTTAATGTGCCTTGGATGAATCATGCGTTGTTTTAGCATATTAAAGCATAGTATAGTGGTATTCTCCTTTGATGCTTTATTTGGGTTGACTTGGCGCATGCTCACACCATGTTATGACTATCTCAAAGTCACCATAGCCTTTATGATCCTTTAGTTTTCAACTTGTAGTATCACTTTATGCTTTGATCAATGATGTTTTGTCGCTATGCATGATTATGGCCATTATTGCTCTCTCGTTTGTCGCTCCCTTACTATTGCTAGCCTCCACTCCCACCGAGTGTTTTACTCATGTTTCAACTCCCTTAAACCAAATATTGCCAAAGTGTCCACCATACCTACTGTTGGGTCCGCAGCATAGAAAACAAAAAATTTCCTACGGTGTGAACTACACGCCAAGATCTATCTACTAGGTACAAAGCAAACGGGTGGACATACATCCATAGAGAACTTACCCTCGAAGACAACGAGCTTTGTTAACGAGTAGGAACTCGTGGTTGATGTAGTCGTACACTTGCCAATCTCAAGATCGTGAGGAAGTCCGAGCGCCGCAACTCAGCAACGCATCCGCACTCGCACACACGTTCAAGCCACCGGACAACCTCCACCTCCTCGCTCCAGCGATCCAGTGGAAGCAGCAACTCCTTCCAGACGAAATGCCACCGGGAACATGTATCTCGCTAATCCGAGACCATGGGAGAATAATTCTAGAGGGGGAGAGAGATCCTTCACAAGGAGGTGTGAGGATGAAGGAGGGAATGGGTGGCCTTTTATAGGAGGAGGGGGGTGCCCCCTCTCTCCATGGCCGGCGCATGGGGGGGTGACCCCTCACCTCCCCCATTCATGTGGTGGTAACTCCTCCACATTAAAATGCCTCTTCACATTCCCTTTTAAAGTCTCCACTTTAAATGCATTAAGTTTCTCCAAATTTAATGCTCTCTTATTTAATAAAACTCTTTTATTAAATTTATTCAGAATTTTGTTAATTACTTTAATTAACAAACATTCACATATAGCCCCTTGCAACATTTCAATATCTCATGCAGAACCACCTTCTGCAATTTCACCCGAAACAATTTCCGGTTTCTATTGAAACAATTCCTGCGCTTTGTAATTCTTTCGTCTGAAACATATGTGCTCCAAAATGGTGTCCGGTAACTCTTAAGTGTGCCACCCTATAGTTCGCGAATAATGCAGACATGATCGAGACCCTTCTCCGATCAATAATCAGCAGCGGGACCTGGAGATCCGTACTGACTCCTACACATTCAACGATGACTCCTGTGATCGTGAGAACCTTTAACGCTTGTAACTAAATCCCTTTGTCTCTCGATATATTACATGTCCGAGATTCGATCATCGGTATCTCCATACCTAGTTTGATCTCGTTACTGACATGCACTCATTTCTCGTTCCCGTGATATAACATTCTAGTGATCACATCACTTGCTTGCAAGCTATCCTAATGTGATATCACCGAGAGGGCCCAGAGTATATCTATCCGTCATCTGGATTGACAAATTCCACTCTTGATCCATGAGCCTCAACATAACACCTTCGTAGCACTGAACCCATCTTTATAGTCACCCTGTTACGGTGTGACGTTTGATGTTATCAAGATACTCTTCCGGTGTTAGCAATTAACATGATCTCATGGTCTAAGGATAAAGATTACTTCGTATGATGTTATAGAAATATAAACACAATGACTTGATCGTAATGCTATACTTCGGATGAATGTTCATCACATCATTCCACCAATGGTGTGACCTTGTTATTAACAACATCCAATGTCCATGATCAGGAAACCTTGATCATCCTGTTAATCAACAAGCTAGTCTATAAGAGAGGCATGACTAGGAACCCTTTTTGTTTATTAAACACACATGTATTGATGTTTCCTATCAATACAATTATAGCATGCCAAATAAACATCTATCATATACAAGGAATACATAATAACAACTTTATTATTGCCTCTTAGGGCATATTTCCTTCAATCTCCCACTTGCACTAGAGACAATAATCTAGTTCACATAGTGATAAATCTAACACCCATGGAGTTCTGGTGTTGATCATGTTTTTCCCTAGGGAGTACTTTAGTCAATGGATCTGCTACATTCAGGTCCGTGTGCACTTTACAAATCTTTATATCTCCATCCTTGACATGCTCGCGGATGGAGTGAAACCGGCGCTTAATATGCTTGGAATTCTTGTGAGACCTTGGTTCCTTTGCGTTGGCTATGGCTCCATTGTTGTCACAATAGATCACCATTGGGTCCAACGCACTGGGAACCGCACCCAGTTCCGTTATGAAATCCTTCATCCAAACCGCTTCCTGCGCTGCTTCTGAAGCAGCAACATATTCCGCCTCCGTTGTTGATCCAGCTACCACGGGTTGTTTGGAGCTCCTCCAACTAACTGCTACTCCGTTCAAGAGAAATACGTATCTGGATTGAGACTTAGAGTCATCCGGATCAGTGTCAAAGCTAGCATCAACATAACACTTAGCGACCAGCTCTTCTTCACCTCCGTATATAAGAAACATATCCTTAGTTCTTCTCAAGTACTTAAGGATATTCTTGACCGCTATCCAGTGTTTCGAACCTGGATCAGATTGGTACCTACTAGTCAAACTAATAGCATGTGCCACATCCGGTCTTGTACATAGCATGGCATACATTATAGAGCCTATGGATGAGGCATAGGGGATCTTATCCATTATCTCTCTTTCTTCCGCCGTAGCCGGACTTTGAGTCTTACTCAATGTCTTGCCTTGCAACATAGGTAAGAACCCCTTCTTACTTCCGTCCATATTAAACTTCTTTAATATCTTATCAAGGTATGTACTCTGTGATAGCCCAATTAGGCGTCTTGATCTATCTCTATAGATTTTAATGCCTAATATATATGAAGCTTCACCAAGGTCCTTCATCGAAAATTTGCTATTTAGATAACTTTTAACACTGTTTAAAAGATCTAAATCATTTCCAATCAATAATATGTCATCCACATATAATATTAGAAATGCCACATTGCTCCCACTCACTTTCTTGTAAATACAAGCCTCTCCATAAGTTTGGACAAATCCAAACTCTTTGATCACCTCATCAAAGCGGAGATTCTAACTTCGTGATGCTTGCTTCAGTCCATAGATGGATCACTGAAGTTTGCACACCTTATTAGCATCCTTAGGATCAACAAAACCCTTAGGTTGTATCATATACAACTCTTCTTCAATATTACCATTGAGGAACGCAGTTTTGACATCCATCTGCCATATTTCATAATCAAAATATGCAGCAATTGCTAACATAATCCTAATCGACTTAAGCATCGCTACGGGAGAGAATGTCTCATCGTAGTCAACTCCTTGAATTTGTCGAATCCCCTTTGCGACAAGTCGAGCCTTATAGATGGTCACATTACCATCAGCATCAATTTTCCTTTTGAAAATCCATTTATTCTCAACGGCCTTTCGGTCGTGAGGTAAGTCCACCAAGGTCCAAACCTAGTTTTCGTACATGGATTCCATCTCGGATTTCATGGCTTCTAGCCATTTGTTGGAATCCGGGCTCATCATCGCTTCTTCATACATCGCAGGGTCATCCATTTCATCAACCATGAAATTCACAACAGGATTGCCGTACACTTCAGGAGATGCACGTGTCCTGCTTGACCTGCGAGGTTCGGTAGTGTCCTCTTTCGGAGTTTCATGATCAATATCATTAGCTCTCTCTTCATTAGGTGAAGTCAACTCCGAAACAACTTCCGGTGCTGCGCCACTCGCCATTCCATGAAGAGAAGGTTCAATAACCTCTTCGAGTTCTACCTTCCGACTACTCACACCTTTCGCGAGAAACTCCTTCTCAAGAAAGGATCCATTCTTGGCAACAAAAACCTTGCCCTCAGATCTGTGATAGAAGGTATACCCAATCGTTTTCTTAGGGTATCCTATGAAGACGCATTTTTCCTCTTTGGGTTCGAGTTTATCCGGTTGAAGTTTCTTCACATAAACATCGCATCCCCAAACCTTAAGAAATGACAGCTTAGGTTTGTTTCCAAACCATAATTCATACGGTGTCGTTTCAACGGATTTAGATGGTGCCCAATTTAAAGTGAATGCAGCTGTTTCCAGTGCATAACCGCAAAATGACAGTGGCAAGTCAGTCAGAGACATCATAGATCGAACCATATCCAATAAAGTATGATTACGACGTTCTGACACACCATTACGTTGTGGTGTTTCGGCAGGCGTGAGTTGTGAAACTATTCCACAGTCTTTCATATGTGTGCTAAACTCGTAACTAAGATACTCTCCTCCACGGTCAGACCGCAGAAATTTGATCTTTCTGTTATGATGATTTTCCACTTCATTCTGAAATTCTTTGAACTTTTCAAAAGTTTCAGACTTGTGTTTCATCAAATAGATATACCCATATCTACTCAAATCATCCGTGAAAGTAACAAAATAATGATATCCACCTCGCGCCGACACACTCATTGGTCCACACACATCAGTATGTATGATTTCCAATAGATCTGTCGCTCGTTCCATTGAACCGGAAAACGGCGTTCTAGTCATCTTGCCCATAAGGCATGGATCACATGTATCAAATGATTCAAAATCAAGTGATTCCAAAAGTCCATCAGAATGGAGTTTCTTCATGCGTTTAACGCCAATATGACCTAGACGACAGTGCCACATATATGTAGATATATCATTATCAAGTTTAATCCTTTTAGCATCAACATTATGAATATGCGTAATACTACTATCGAGATCCAACAGAAACAAACCATTCAACATAGGTGCATGACCATAAAAGATATTATTCATATAAATCGAACAACCATTGTTTTCAGACTTAAATGAATAACCACTTTGCATCAAACACGATCCGGATACAATGTTCATGCTCAGTGTAGGCACAAAATAACAATTATTTAGGTTTATAACTAATCCCGATGGCATATGGAGAGGCAGCGTTCCGACAGCGATCACATCAACTCTTGATCCATTGCCGACCCGCATCATG
Organism: Avena sativa; assembly: GCA_916181665.1. Classification (NCBI taxonomy): domain Eukaryota; kingdom Viridiplantae; phylum Streptophyta; class Magnoliopsida; order Poales; family Poaceae; genus Avena; species Avena sativa. The sequence continues at coordinate 154,216,816 of OV702289.1, read as the reverse complement.
ACCTCATCCCTTGCTAGTTGTCGCTTGTTCCGCAGCCCCTGAACCGAGTTACATATATTAGCAACCGATCCCGTATCAAATACCCAGGTGCTACTGCGAGTACTAGTCAAGTACACATCAATAACATGTATATCACATATACCTTTGTTTGCCTTGCCGGACTTCTTGTCCGCCAAATACTTGGGGCAGTTGTGCTTCCAATGGCCAGTCCCCTTGCAATAGTAGCACTCAGTGTCAGACTTAGGGCCAGCTCGGGGTTTCTTTTCAGGCGTGGCAATAGACTTCCCACCCTTCTTTCCCTTGTGCTTGCCTTTCTTGTCCTTCTTGAAACCGGTGGTCCTATTGATCATCAACACTTGATGTTCTTTCCTAATCTCCACTTCTGTAGTCTTAAGCATTGACAGAAGCTCGGGAAGAGATTTCTTCATGCCCTGCATATTATAGTTCATCACGAAGCTCTTGTAGCTAGGTGGCAGAGATTGGAGAACATGATGTATGCCTAAGTCAATGGGAATCGTTATTCCCAAGGACACAAGCTTATCGGCGTACCCAGACATTTTGAGTACGTGCTCACTAACGGAGCTGTTTTCCTCCATCATGCAGCTAAAGAACTTTTCTGTAGCATTATAACTCTCTACGGCAGCATGGGTATCGAAAATCATTTTCAATTCTCCCATGGTATCAAAGGCATTGCCATTTTCGAAACGCTTTTAAAGTTCTGGCTCTAGCCCATACAGTATGCTGCAATGAACTAAGTTGTGGTCCTCCTGACGAGTTATATAGACGTTCTTTTCCTCGTCAGGGGCATCAGGAGCTGGTGGGGGGCCTAGCGGCGCATCTAGCACATATTGCTTTTGTGCAGCAGTGAGGAGAATCCTCAAATTCATAGCCCAGTTGGTGAAGTTGCTACCATTCGCAGCAAGTTTCTCTTTCTCCATGAACACATTGAAATTAAAAGCAGGTGGTGCCATCTACAACAGAATTTGTAAATTATATTTAGACTAAGTTTATGATAGATTGAGTTCAACTAATCCAAATTACTAATGAACTCCCACTCAAAAACGACATCCCTCGTGTCCTTTTGGTGATTACATGAACCAAATCCACTACACCAAGTCCGATCATCACGTGAGTCGGTGTAGCTTCAAAGGCGAGCATCTATATGGGCATCATATCAACTATATGACTCATGCTTAACCTTTCGGTCCGTGTTCCGAGGCCATGTCTGTACATGCTAGGCTCGTCAAGTAAGAACCTTAGTATTTGCGTGTGTAAAACTGTCTTACACCCGTTGTATGAAAGCATAGAGTTAAGAACACCCGATCATCATGTGATGCCTCAAAACACGATCCACAAAACAGTGCATACTTAAGGAAGAACACATTTTATCTTGATATCTAATGATGGATCATCTTATAATGCTACCAAACGTGCCAAACTAGCAGTATAAGATGCTAACATCTAATGTGTGAAGTGAGGTGATATGGTCCATGCATTTGATCTCTATCATTTGCATCGTGGTATGATCTCTATCATTCCTTTGTGTGTAAGGCCAAGGTCTATGGAACTTACACGTTAAGTGAGTTGTAAGAGTATCTATCATACATCTACTTACAACAATACCATATCAAAACACTAGCCCAACAACGATCTAAACTAGACGCCTCTAATTTATCAATTGCAAGTTTTACGTGGCTTAGGGCTTTCGGAGATAGAACCTGCCTAACCTATGAACATTAACCACAACAAGGATAACCAAGTTATTAGCAACTCGTTGTAAATCAGATATTGACTATAGTAGGAGAGACAGACACCCGCCAGCCACTTATGCAAAACAAGTTGCACGTCAGTCGTGGAACCGGTCTCATGTACGATGACATGTAAGGTTGGTCCGGGCCGCTTCATCCCACTATGCCACCAATATCCAAAGTACATAGAAGATGCAATAACATGATCATCATCGTCCACATATAAACATATGTGTACTACCCGTGCAAAGCACCTACACATAGATCAGACTCTGATACCACTGTTGGGTCCGCAGCATAGAAAACAAAAAATTTCCTACGGTGTGAACTACACGCCAAGATCTATCTACTAGGTACAAAGCAAACAGGTGGACATATATCCATAGAGAACTTACCCTCGAAGACAACGAGATTTGTTAACGAGTAGGAACTCGTGGTTGATGTAGTAGTACACTTGCCGATCTCAAGATCGTGAGGAAGTCCGAGCGCCGCAACTCAGCAGCGCATCCGCACTCGCACACACGTTCAAGCCACCGGACAACCTCAACCTCCTCGCTCCAGCGATCCAACGGAAGCAGCAACTCCTTCCAGACGAAATGCCACCAGGAACATGTATCTCGCTTATCCGAGACCATGGGGGAATAATTCTAGAGGGGGAGAGAGATCCTTCACAAGGAGGTGTGAGGATGAAGGAGGGAATGGGTGGCCTTTTATAGGAGGAGGGGGGGTGCCCCCTCTCTCCATGGCCGGCGCATGGGGGGGTGACCCCTCACCTCCCCCATTCATGTGGTGGTAACTCCTCCACATTAAAATGCCTCTTCACATTCCCTTTTAAAGTCTCCACTTTAAATGCATTAAGTTTCTCCAAATTTAATGCTCTCTTATTTAATAAAACTATTTTATTAAATTTATTCAGAATTTTGTTAATTACTTTAATTAACAAACATTCACATATAGCCCCTTGCAATATTTCAATATCTCATGCAGAACCACCTTCTGCAATTTCACCCGAAACAATTTCCGGTTTCTATTGAAACAATTCCTGCGCTTTGCAATTCTTTCGTCTGAAACATATGTGCTCCAAAATGGTGTCCGGTAACTCTTAAGTGTGCCACCCTACGGTTCGCGAATAATGCATACATGATCGAGACCCTTCTCCGATCAATAATCAGCAGCGGGACCTAGAGATCCGTACTGACTCCTACACATTCAACGATGACTCCTGTGATCGTGAGAACCTTTAACGCTTGTAACTAAATCCCTTTGTCTCTCAATATATTACATGTCCGATATTCGATCATCGGTATCTCCATACCTAGTTTGATCTCGTTACCGACATGCACTCTTTTCTCGTTCCCGTGATATAACATTCGAGTGATCACATCAATTGCTTGCAAGCTATCCTAATGTGATACCACCGAGAGGGCCCAGAGTATATCTATCCGTCATCTGGATTGACAAATTCCACTATTGATCCATGAGCCTCAACATAACACCTTCTTAGCACTAAACCCATCTTTATAGTCACCCTGTTACGGTGTGACGTTTGATGTTATCAAGATACTCTTCCGGTGTTAACAATTAACATGATCTCATGGTCTAAGGATAAAGATTACTTCGTATGATGTTATAGCAATATAAACACAATGACTTGATCGTAATGCTATACTTCAGATGAATGTTCATCACATCATTCCACCAATGGTGTGACCTTGTTATTAACAACATCCAATGTCCATGATCAGGAAACCTTGATCATCCTGTTAATCAACAAGCTAGTCTATAAGAGAGGCATGACTAGGAACCCTTTTTGTTTATTAAACACACATGTATTGATGTTTCCTATCAATACAATTATAGCATGCCAAATAAACATCTATCATATACAAGGAATACATAATAACAACTTTATTATTGCCTCTCAGGGCATATTTCCTTCACCTACCAATTAGCATCATTTTCTACTTCCGTGCATATTCAATATGCCTTGTTTTCTTCCGAATAAAATGTTTCCTTGTCATGAGAAAGTTAGTTAGTAAAGCTCTCACGAACTTGATGGCACACTTTATTTCCTGCATTTAATAAACCTGAACCATTGTGAACTCTCCATGAAAGTTATATGCTTGCAAATTATAGGCTGGGGATTAGCAGAATCGTGTTGTCATGGGGAACGCTTTCAACACTTGTAAATATATACCCAGTTGATACCTTGCTCTTTTGTTTGCGGATGTCATCGGTGTGAAATAAAAGGGGAGCTTTTAAGTCCATGGAGTTATGTATGTGTGTTAGAGAAACGCCTGGGCCGCTGGTCTAATCCATGCTGACATGGTGGAAACCTGCAGCGTAACCATAATGATATCTATGAAGCATTCTTCTTATAAAAAAAGAGATAACTATTGAGAAAAAGAAAAAAAAGAGATTTATGAAAAGAGGAAAGAGAGAAAAAAAGCACCATTTTCCCATGGTAAATAAGAAGATTGCTGAGATACTCATTGTCTGCTTGCCTTGTCATTTTGATATGGGGATTCTTCCGTATCATTGGCGGTTTTCAATGATATGCACATACTTACGATGACAAGAACTTACCGGTAACTAAAGTTGAGTAGCATGAGGAGCGGCCCTCGTACTCAAGGGACTTGGGATTTTCAGTTTATAGTCTGTCAAGCATATAACTCAGATTGGACCTCACTTTCACCTTAACCAAATTAAAGATGCTTATGACAGGGGCAGTGAGAGCTCAAAGCTAATGAGTACCATACTTTTAGCATTTGGAAGCCTTTCAAACTATGCAAAACCTTTTCTTTTACTTGTTGAGTCTCCACTTATTCTTTGAGCACTTTCTTGAGAGCATAGTGGCCATTCTTAGTTCTATGTGCATTGTCCCAAGACTTGTTGATTGATGCATACCTTGATATTGCTTGTTTTAAACTATTTGTATCTAGTCACTCTTGTAAACTCTGAAGGTGTCCTATGCATTTATGTTTGCTACTCTATGAGGGATAGGCTGAATGCCACTATGCTATGTTTTCTTTATGTGAAACAAACAAACATCTTGCAAAGCATTGTTATTCATGAATCTTTTGTTTGTGCCTTTTCATGTTGCATCATAGTTTCTTTGTCTTATTGCTAGAACTTTGTCTTTCATGTTATGATTGAAGTACTATGATCCCAGCTTTGAATGTTTTACAAATACTTTGATCAAGTCTTTGATGGTGCATGTCACCTCAAAAATTATTCTTTCTTTTTATCACTTACCTACTCGAGGATGAGCAGGAGTTAAGCTTGGGGATGTTGATACATTGCAAATGTATCTATAATTTTTGATGCTCCATGCTTGGTTTTATCCACTTTCTTGTGTTTTGTCCACACTTTGGAGTACTTTTCATATGATTTCTTGGACTAACCTATTAACAAGAGCCACAGTGCCAGCTGCCTGTTTTCTGCTGTTTTTGGTTCTAGGAAAGTCAGAAAATGAATATTCTCGGAATTGGATGGGACAAAAGCCAAAGTGCCTATTTTTCCAGAAGACTCTAGGAACCAGAATACGAGACGGAGGAGGGCCAGGGGCTGGCCACACCCCCCAGGTGCGGGCTGGGCCTGGCCGCGCCAGGGCATGGTGTGGTGGCCCCAGGCACCACCTCGGTCTCCCTGTTCGCCTATAAGAAGCCTTCTGACCTAAAAACTCCGGGGGGGTCGACGTTTTTCCAGAAGAAGTTCCGCAGCGCCGCCACCACCAAAGGGGAGATTCGGGGGACAGAAAGTGTCTGTTCCCGCACCCTGCCGGGACGGGGAAGTGCCCTCGGAGCCATCTCCATCGATCTCCATCAACCATCCATGTTTACCCCATCTATGAGTGAGTAATCCCCCGCTGTAGGCTATGCGAATGGTAGGGATTGGATGAGATCGTTCATGTAATGGCATCAGGTTGTTAGGGCATGGTGCCTAGTATCTTTTATTAGTGCTTTATGACTTTGTTGCGACTTGTTGTGCTTAATGCTTATCACTAGGGCCCGAGTGCCATGATTTCAGATCTGAACATGTTATTGATTCATTATGATAGTATTTTTTTTGGTCTTATCTGCAAGTTGTATACACACGTTGTTGTCCGGAACCTATGGCCCCGAAGTGACAGAAATCGGGATAATTGGAAGGGAATGGCTTTGATGTGAGGATCACATGTGTTCACGTAGTGTTAATGCTTTGCTCCGGTACTCTATTAAAAGGAGCACCTTAATTGCCAGTAGTTCCCTAGAGGCCCCGCTGCAAACGGGCTGGCAGGACAAAAGATGTTGTGCAAGTTCTCATTGCGAGCACGTATGACTATATATGGAACACATGCCTAGGATTGTCTAGTACTTGGATGTTTTATCTTATTTATCTGCTATTGCCCTATGTTCTGATTGCTATGTGAATTTTCTTGTCCATGCAACGCCCGTCCATCCATCCCTATGCCTACCGCACTCGAATCATACTGTTACTGCTTTTGTTACTGTTGTCTTTGCTTTACTACTGCTGTTACTTTACTATTTCTACTACCAAACTGTTGCTACTAATAAACTGCTGTGAGCAAGATTGTTTCTATGTGCAGCTGAATTGACAACTCAGTTGTTAAGGCTTATAAATATTCTTTGGCTCCTCTTGTGTCGAATCAATAAATTGGGTTTCACTTCCCTCGAAAATACTGCGATACACCCCCTATACTTGTGGGTTATCAGGGGCCCGTGCCAGGGGGTGGTGTGAGCCATCCTGGCTCTGTTTCCGTCCCTCTTTCGCTTCGTAGCTTTCCTTGTTGGATAAAAATTGGAAAAATATAACTACATAGTATTTCCGTGGAACTTTTCTTACCAGATCTATTACCTATTCGAAAATGGACTCTGCAGGTCTCTAAATTTGGTCTTGGATAGATTCTTCCGGAGTTACCACTTGAATAACTTCAATATCTTCATCTTCATACTCATATTTCTCGAATCATGAAACCTTTCTCTTTCGTATTACACCATTTTCTTCAATAACCTGAAAATTTATTTCACACAATTCTCATTAGCAACATTAGTGTAAGCGAGGTAATAAACCTTTTAAGTCCAATTTCAACTGAAATCCATCAAATCATAAGCTACTGTAGAAACTCCTTCCGAAAACCCAAAAATAATTCAAAAAGGAAATCGATTTAAAGAAGCAAATGCAAGAGTGGCAAAATCCGTCAAAACAGACCAGCAGGTAGAGATCAATTTTTTCGAAAATCTTATGTTGCCCAAATCAAAAAGTGCAAAACTAACGAAAGTTAAATAACAACCTGGGTCAGAAGCACAAAAACTTACAGCTCAATCCGACGTACAGAGATCTCTCACAAATTTTTACGGTGGAGCACAAAAATCTGTTTTGGGACATCAACTTCCCCAAATCTTACTTCTCTCTCATTAGAGGTTGATCTTGACACAAAAACCAAACAAAAAGGATAAGGAGAGGTCATTACCAAAGTAATAACTTCCAAGACTCAAATAAACAAAAACAAACTGAAAGCAAAAATAAATTGGGTTGTCTCCCAAAAAGCTCTTTCTTTATAGCCATTAAGATGGGCATGATAATTTCAAAGAAGCTCACATAAGATATGAATTGAAGTGAAAGAGAGCATTAAGAAGCAAAAATAGACATGTTTAAGTCTAACCCACTTCCTATGCAAGGGAATTTATAAACAAACAAGTTGTTGAAACTAGAGGCTACAAGCATAGGAAGGCAAAACAAGTGCAACATAAAAACTTTCAACATAAAACGAGGAAACTTGATATTATTGAGATGCATAAGAACAGTCTTCCATCTTTCATAATAACTTTCAGTATCATGCATGAACTTAATAATGTAACTATCACAAGAACCGTTGTAGCAATGATCACTTATCCTAACAGAAAACATAGGGACACTAGCTCTCATAACACTACTTTGTGAAACAATATTAGGGATATCCTTATAGAGGATAGTGTGTCCATCTTCTTCATATTTAGTGACAAAATCTTTCACATTTGCTATTATAGGTTCATCATCCATTTGTTTATCAGGTTCAACAACTTTATTTGTACTTTCATTAACCATACTAGCTATCATAGAATGTTCCTTTATCTTAACTAGGAAAGGCATTTTCTCAATGTAAGGTTCAGGTAAAGCATGATTAGCAGTATAAATTTCAGTATTTCTTGTAGGAACACACTTAGCAACATCTTTATATGATTCATGATACTTATTCAACTTCTTTTTAGGAACTTCAATATAGGAAGCAAAAGCCTTAAAATAAGTTGCAATAGTTTGAGAGTCTAAAGCATAAGCATTTTTAATATTTTGAAAGCCATCAGTTCCCATAAAAGATTCAATGCATTCATAATCATAATTTATACCTGAATTTCTTCCTTTCTCATTCTCCCATGCTTCAGCATTATCTTGAATATGGTCTAGAAGATCCCATTTGGCTTCTTCTTCCATGCGAGTGAATGATCCAGCACAAGAAGCATCCAATAAATCCTTATCATGAAGAGAAAGCCTTGCATAAAAGTTATTGATAATAATATTGTTAGGGAGATCATGAATGGGACATTTGAGCATTAGTAACTTCAATCTCCCCCAAGCTTGAGTTGTACTCTCTCCATCAAGAGGCCAAAAGTTGTATATTTTATTCCGATCTTTATGAATCTCACTAGGAGGATAAAACTTTAAATAAAAGAGAGGTACTATTTTCTCCCATTCAAGAGCTTGACCATTCTTCAGCAGCTTATACCATTCTTGAGCTCTTCCTTTTAGTGATAATGAGAATAACTTCTTCTTGACTTGATCTGTAGTAATACCTGCACACTTGAACAACCCGCATAATTCGTGTATAAAGAGCAAATGATCACCGGGATGGACAGTTCCATCTCCAGCATAATAGTTATCCATAACACGGTCAATAATTCTTGTAGGTATTTTAAAAGTATCATTCTCAGCAGGTGGTGGTTCATCTACTACCTTAGCAGTGGTAGTAGCATTACGAAATAAGAAACTCGGCGAATTATCCATATCGAAATAAAGCAACTAACAAACAATACTCATAGTAGAAGTTTCCTTTACCAGTTCCAATAGTCTTGATGACCCACAAGTATAGGGGGTGTATCGCAGTATTTTCGATAAGTAAGAGTGTCGAACCCAACGAGGAGCAGAAGGTGCTAGCTAGTGGCTTGGAGCAGGAATTCTCTGTAAATACTTAGCAAACAGATTTTTAGGGTTTTTTGATAATGCAAGTAAATAAAGTACGAGTAAATAAAAGACAATAAGAACAAATGCAGCAAGTGGCCCAATCCTTTCTTTAGAAAAGGACAAGCCAGTTGTATTACTTAAGATGACCAAATGTTCTCGAGGACACATGGGAATATCGTCAAGTGCTTTCGCTTCATATAGTTGATTAATCTTCTTTAGTTTGCTAAGTGTTGTGTGGGTGAACCTGTGCTAATGTACCGACCTTCCTAGGACTAATACATACTTGTGATTATACCCCTTGCAAGCATCCGCAAGTACAAGAAAGTAACTAAGGTAGAAACCTAACCATAGCTTTAAACTCTAAGACCCTGACATCCCTTATGCAAAGGTTTCCTAACTGGGGTTCAAGTTTCTGTCACTCCGGCAACCCTATGATTAGTAGCCAAATACACAATGCATTCCCCTAGGCCCATATAGGTGAAGTATCATGTAGTTGACTATCACATGACACCACTAGAAGAAGTACACCACAACTTAAATATCAAACTATTGAATCTTTCTCAACACAATTCCACTACTAACAACATGACTTCTCCCATGTCCTCAAGAACAAAACGAACTACTCACAAGACATCATATGGATCATGATCAGAGATAAAATAATGATGTATAACAATCTGAACATAATCAATAATTCAACGGTTCACTCAATAGCATTAACTACAAGGAGTAATCAACACCGGGAAAGTTTCCCCTAAGAACTATGCAAGATTCAACCCAATTGTTACAACGGTATGGAGGTGGTGATGATTGTGCTGGTGGAGATGATGGTGGTGATGATGATAATGATCCCGATGAAGTCCAACTTGATGGTGGTTTTGATGGCGACGATCTCCCCTTTCCGGGAAGGAATTCCCCCGGCACAATTCTGTCTGCTGGAGAGATCTTTCTCTCTCGGTGTTTTCCGCCCCGCAGAGGCGGTGGAATATTTCCGTGGTGGCCCCTCGATTCTTAGGGTTTCGGGAGGATAATATACGCCAGAGGGGAGAGCAAGGGGTGGACCAGGGCGGCCACACCACCTGGTGGCGCGACCTAGGGTGGCCCGCGCCAGGGGGTGGTGTGGGCCCCCTGTGGCCCATCTCCACTTCCCCTTCTGGCTTTCTTCGTCTTTTGGAAAAATAGGATTTTCCATGTATTTTCCTGGATTTTCTGATATTCGCGAATTTTGCCTCCAAACAACACCTTTTCCATTAGAATCCTGACTGCAGCGATCCATTCTCCATAAGTCTTCAACCATGCAGAAATAGATGAAATAACATAAGTATCATCTCTTAATATGAAATATATCAATGAATAACAGTAAATTATGATATAGAATAGTGATGCAAAATGGACGTATCAGGAAGGCGGGTCTGAAGGACTTGGTGGTTACCTACGGGGTGGTCTAGGGCGACGGGATGGGATGGTGAGAAGGGCCGGCGGCAATATGCTCTGGATGCCGATGACGTTCTCAACGCACATACCACAGGAGGGTCTCAAGCTCAACAAGGAAGGATACTGTGTCAGGTAGGAATCATCGGTGTCGTAGAAGGATAGGCAACGACGGTGGGGCAGTGCAGGCCAACGCAAGCCAGTACAACGCGAGGTAGGGCGATTCGAGGGCAACGCGCCAAAGGTGTCCACACCTATAGCATCTCAATTATTTAACATTGTAATGCTACATGATAAATAAAGGTTATGCTACTACATAATTGTTATTATTGCATCATCATAATATCATGCTCATATCACCATGCTACATTGCATTTGAGCATCATATTAAACCACTTGTATTTGGTTAGTATCCTTATATTGCATCTTGTATTTGCCTTTTATTAATATTGTTGCTTCTTGATATATTGTATTTGCATCTTGATATATTTCTTGATGCCCAAGTTGAGTTGGGGGGCATATCTATTACAATTCCACCATCCATATTGACACCTTCTTTGGTTCCATCTACCAATTCAACCATCCCTTTCAAATATGAGCAATGCATTTCTTTTGGGTATTTAACTTTAGCTACTAAATAATTGGGTATGGATCCTTTCCTCTGTTCTCATGCTTCCATACATGATCCAATATTATTTTCACGATATTTAGTATGGGAGTTACATATCTACCTTTGCATGCTATGTAAGTGTAGAAACCTTTTATCTTATTTCCATGGTTTTATTAAAGATTATGAGTATATTTGATGTAATAAGGCCATATAATCCATAGTGTCTCATATACACTATATTTGGTTTTCTTACTACGAATATGCCCCTTTTCTAAAATGGAATCATGAAAGGGACGCTTGACTGGATTTCAAACATGGTATTTCAAATGCTAGGGAAATGTAGTGATTTTCACCACCACATTGTGCATGCATGCATGGCCCATGCATGATGCTTCTTAGCCCTTTGAATTCTTTTGGTTTTATCAAAATGGTTTGAGGTTTATATTCAAAAAGTGAGACCAATAAAATCCTATGGTAATAACCAAAACCCTAACCATCTACCTTATTCTCTTGTTTTGGTTCCTTCTTTGTTTGATCATGCATGTTGGTTTTGGAGGCAAGATTTGGAAATAAACCAAACAAATCAAATAAAAGAAAAACCTAAGTATCTACCTAGGCATCTACCTATCACAATAACCCAAAACCTAACCGAGGCATCAACCCTAGCTTTATCTGAACCAAGGATCAGATCACCACCAAGTTACCTAGCCACCTACCCTCTAACCAAACCCCCAAACCCTACCCATATCTAACTATGGTCACCATGGCTGCCAAGGCACGCTTGTCCTTGGACTTGCCAAGTCGCCATGCTGCCTTACCGTGCTACCCAAAAACACCACCACCTCACTCCCATGCGCACTGGTCCCCTCCCTCTGAAAGAGATATGCCCTAGAGGCAAATAATAAAGGGTGTTTATTATCATATCTCAGTAAATTCATAATAGTTTTGTATCATGCTATAACTGTATCAAGCGGAAACATTGATACATGTGTGATATTAAACAAACCAGAGTCCCTAGTAGCCTCTATTTAACTAGTTCATTTGGGCAGATGGTGATCAAGGTTTTCTGACCATGGTGCATTTATGCCGACTAACAATGAAGTTGGTGAATGATGTGATAGACATTATCGAATATAAGTTGCAACACAATCACAATCACATGTTCATCGTTGCAATAGTTAGAAACACAGTATCCTAGTCCTTTGATCATGAGATCATACTAATCACTATCACCTGAGGCTTCTTTGACTGCATCAAACATCATGACCGTAACTGGGTGGCTATAATGATGCATGTTGGCTATTCCAGAGCAATAGTTGAGGCCTATGCATCAATATCCGGATTTGTTCGCCTTCGTGACAGGAAGATACACTGGGTCCACTCAGTGAGATTACATACATAAATGTTGCACAACATGTGACTAGGTCACGGGATAGCATATCAATGAATGAATAAAACTGCACTTGTCGGTAACAGGCTTGAACAAGGTATTATATACCGAAGATCAGATCTCGGACATGTCATGTATCGAAGTAACAAAGGGATTTGGACTCGATGTTTATGGTTCAAATGATAATAGACATCGTGGAATATGCAGGGGTCATTATGAGCATCCTGGTCCTGATAATGATCATTGATTCAAGAGAGGTATCGATCATGTCTGTGATGTTCCCGAACCGTAGTGGTAACACTTAAGGGTACGATGATATTTGTAGATCTTTTGGATTGAACAAAATTAGGTCTTTTTTTCCCCGAACCAATGGAATCGGGGTGCTCCCACCGGGGCCCTTTTGCAATTTTTATCTCTTCCTCCACGCTCGCCTCCTCGACGCCCTCACTGGCCCACCGCTCGCCAGAAGTTGGCGAGATCCGACCCTGTGCTAGCTACTGCTTCATTGCCCCATCTTCGTTTTGACTTGCTGATTTTTTTTTGGAGCAGCTAGTAGGATTCTCTGCCTTTTCTATTAGAAGAGGAGAATCTCTGTCTTTTCTATTAGAAGAAGAGAATTTGCCGGATTGAAAAAAAAACCGGTCAAAACCCGATACAAATATACATATACACGGATCCGGTTAAAATGAGAACATGGCCAGAAGAATACCCCAATTTCCATGGGATTGACCATCCATCTCAATCCCAATTAATTTGGTTTCTATATAATTACGTGAGCCATATCTAGGTATCTACGTAATCAGTAACCATTAATCTTTGTCAGTACATTTATTACTTGATAAACAATGAAGTCGTCGGCAACGCCAACTTCCGACTTCCCGAATGATATACGGCTGAATACGACAACCTCTCTGTCAAGAATGGATTTTAGAGCGTCTCCATCGCTAGCCCACGAAAACGTGTCCGACCATTGTACCAACAATGCGCTATAGGAGGCACCGGCATACGTTGTTGCCGTGTTGGAGGGGCTGCTCACAACCGGTGTTCCCAATACGACAATGCCCAATAAGTTTTGGCCCAAAAATTAAATTCAAAATCACACATATGAATAAATCACACATATGAATATAATTCAATGTCACATAGAAATATGGAAGTAAATGCAAGTTTTCGGCAACATCCGACCACCAAATTGCCATCAAGCTTCACCTATCAAATCACCATGGAAGTTCGGCTACAAGACCAATATTATGCATCCATATAGATCAAATGGAGGGCGGCGGCATCTCCTTCACATCCGGATCCTCCGTCTTCATCGCCGCGGGCACCTCTCTCACTGCCGGCTCCTCCTCCTCCTCCTCTCTCTCTCCCATCATCTTGCCGATCGATGCTTCCAACGTGGATAATGATGATGATGTTGCATTTCTCTCGGCCTAGGCCTTCTTGTTCCGCGTAGGGTGCCTGTCCGAGGTCGCGGGCGATCCATCTAAATCATCAACGGTTTGACCAATGTTGAGAGTTTGCCGTACATCACCCGAGACCGAGGGTGGCCAGTCCATATGAATTGGAAATAGGGTTAGTTTTTTTGTTGCCTAGGCTTGGCTCCGACGTGGCACCGTATCGGCCGTCCCATATCAGTCCCGGACACATGTTTAACGTGAAAAAACCTCTCCAACAAAGAGATGAAAAAACCACTGGCGTCAGCCAACGAAATTTCACTATAACGGAGAGTGAAAAAACCTCTCCAACAAAGAGATGAAAAAACCACTGGCGTCAGCCAACGAAATTTCACTATAACGGAGAGTGTTTACTCGCCAGAAATTTTCGCAGATGCAACTTATCCTAACTGGCGGTTTATAAGAGTTAAGAGATACGTATAACGGTGAAAACTTAAGTCTTCAACGATCCAAAAGAAGTTAGTGTTTTTAATTGAATTTGGATCCTACTTCATTCAACATCTGGGAGTGCCGACGGCCTATGGGGGCACCGATATATAAATGATTTAGTAGTTTAATTAAAGCTGCCAACACATCTTATATTTATATTTAGTAACGGAGGGACCACAAGTGAACATTTTCAATCGACACAAATAATTTGTTCAGCAAGCTGCACATTATCAAGAAAGTACGGCACAATTTGCCATCGCCAGTGTTTGATTTTCTCTGGGAATGATTGCTAAAATGGATGCATGAAAGAAGCAGAGATAGACATGGAATCATCGTGCCAGCGTTTGATTATGTCTCGGAATGATTTCACCATTTCCAGCGTTTGATTGTGTCTACTGTCTATAGGAAAGATTTCAGGACAGAGACAATGCTAAACAGGGCTAACAGAATGATCGTGCGGGTCAGCGTATCGGGCCGGCGGTGGCGAGACCAACGCCCGGCACACAGGACACGTCGGATGGCCGGCCTTGAGCCACTTGCCGATGCACTTGTGGTGGAACCGGTGCCCGCACCCCGTGAGGTCCCGGAGGTCCTGCTCCTCCCGCATGCCGGCGAGGCAGACGCAGCAGCTGTCCTCGGCGGCGCCGCCGCCCTCGCCGTCGTCGTCCTCGTCCTCGTCGTCGCTGAGTCTCGGGAACGACTTGGTGGCCGACAGCGAGGCCGCCGAGTCCGGCGAGAGCCAGACGACCATGACGACGATGTTGACGAGGCAGATGCCGTAGGCGACGACGTCCGCCTGGCTCTGCTCGAAGATGACGATGACGAGGGGGACGAAGACCATGAACACGAAGGCCAGGCACCGGTTGACCAGCAAGGTCCCCGAGGCCGCGGCGGCGCCGGGCCCTCCGTCTCCGGTCGCCGACTCCAGCAGCGGCGTCAGGACGGGCGGTGCGCCGGCGTCGTCGCCGCCGTCGTGCCTCCTCGACGTCGACGGAAGAAGCTCGGCGCGCGGGGGAATGGTCTGGTTGTACCAGCGCGCGAAGCAGTAGAAGAGGAAGATCTGGAGGGAGAAGGTGCCGGCGAAAGTGGCGGCGACGGCGCCGTAGTAGTCGTAGGCGAGGCGGGTTGCCAGGAGCAGCGTGAGGAAGGTGAAGGGCAGGTCCAGCCACGAGAAATCCATCGCCGCCACGCCGCTGCCGAGGCCGCAGACATCATACTCGGGGGCCGCCCGGGAGGGGTGCCGACTTAAATCCTCAGCTCGAAGAATCCATGAGAGAAGAGCGGAATGGTGGAGATATTTCTCGGCGTCGGTGTGGGGACAGGTAAAGAAAAAGAATTAAAGATGAAGACAGCTCTAATGAGGCGTTATCTTCCACATCAGCGAAGTGATAACTATTCAAGCTAAGCAGCTAAAAAAAATAAAAAAAAAACTATTCAAGCTACTCCTTTTTGATGAACCTAAAGAACTTCATCTAAAAGAAAAACTTATGGACGGAGTAGTAGTATTTTATTCTGCCTGTCACGGTGCTTGTGCTATGCTCACGGTTGTTGCGATTTGTACCCTCTGAACCTTCTACTAGTTAGTATCATAAAGGATATTTTGAACAGGAAAGCCAAACTATGTTTAGTGCACGATGATGTCTATCAACTCTTACCAGAACAGCAGCAAGTAACGGGGCCATGTGATGGCGACCGGGAAGAAAGGGCTTCTTGCTCCCCCGCGGTCCGTTCCGTTATCAGAGCGAGCAACTTCAGATTGCGTGAATCCATGGAAGGACAGTGACAATCTTGCTGTCAAATATCGGTAGAACCTCCCGATCGAGTAAAGCGGCCGGCAAAATCAACTCGCTGTTACGGCGGATGCGAATGCAAGCGAGGTTTCGCCCGCGGAATTGCAGACAAGAGAGGTTTTACCAGACGGATTCCCGGGCTGCTGGGTGTCGCTGTCGATGCTACCCTGTCAAGCAATTTGGCCAAATGGGCGTGGCGTGAACTATGCTGCAATGCTTTTGTCCGGAGGCACGTAGCAGCGATGCACTCGTAGCATATACTCCTTTCACAAAGCTAAAACATCTTATATTTCCGAACGGAAAGAGTACTTCCTGGTCATTACGGGAGCTGACGAAAAGTAGAAACTTATCAGCAGCTTCTTGGATTTTAGAACATGGAGCGAAATGACTTGCCAGTTGGAAGTTTTGATCTAGTGCTCCCTCCGTCTCAAATAACCACCAACTTGGATTTATCTAAATTCGCATGTATCTACTACTAAAACATGTCTAGATACATACGAATCTAGATAAAACCAAGCCACTTATTTTGGAAAGAGGAAGTACCATTATTTCAGGTTGCCACGCGACAACTTCCGATTTGCGATAAACCGTGAAAGCTACGATTATATTTCGGAGGCTTACGATTATATTTCATTTCATGGAGCATGCAACCAAAACTTGGAAAAGCTTTCTATGAATTTCATATATATATATTTAAATTCACAGAGTGTTTACACTACAACACTTAACCCATGCAAATCAAGTGTAAATAATAGCACTAGATTATTTCTGCTCAAACCGCTATCCACGTCATTCCGATTCTTTTCGACCGTGGGATGAATACCGGAAAGGACACGCAACAACGTCACAGCAGAGCTCTGCTATTCCATGAGGCGAGACCCACTGTGGTCTAGGCTGAAAGATTCTCTGCCACGTACATGTGTCGCGCGCACCGTCGTACTCAACATCGCTGGACGGTGGACTGCGCACGCCACGGGCCCGCCCTCAGCGTACACCGGTGCGATTGGGCTATGTGAGAGGCGTTCCCGGTGTGACAGGCCTCCACACCCGCCGAGAGACGATGTGGCACCGTGAGCCCATGTGGGGCGTGGTTTATCACGAACATGGGCCCGTTAAAGGTCGACGTGGCGCCGTAAGCCGATGACGTCTGCGGTTCCTCGCGGTCGTAGGACCCGTGTAGAGATGATGTGGCAGCGTGAACCTATGTCAGACGTAGTTTATCGCGGACATGGGCCCGGTAAAGATCGACGTGGCGCCGTAAGTCCATGTTGTCCGCATTTTCTCGCGGCCGTGTGACCCGTGTAGATACGATGTGGCGGCGTATACCCATGCCTTCTGTCAGTATAGACCGTAGACGACGCGGGTTATCGTGGGCGTGATGACAGGTTGACAGCGTAGAGGTACATGGTTTACGTAGAGGTACATGGTTTACATCAACTGGGGTTAGATCCTATTGTGGATTCCGTACAATCCCGAGTTGGCAACCTGGGTCGTAGGCATACGCGGGTTCTCACGGCATGTACCATTTAGCTTGTCTCTCATGCCATTTCTATCGTTTATAAAAGACGTCACGGCTACTCAACCGGCTAGTCAAACATAATTAAGTGATGCGTCCGCCCGTACTGGCTACCTGCCGGGTTCAGACGCCAGTGCGTGATGGCCTGTCTCCCGACGATCCGGAGTTAATGGTGTGGTGCCCATTGCGCCTGACAATAACGCCCATAAAAGACCCGTGTGTCGTACTCCACTGGTGCACCCACCGTTACTCACCTCGCGCTTCCTTCACGCAGAACCTTGGCGATCTGTGACGATGATGATCCGCCACGACCAGGAAGCCGGCGGGAGCAGGGGCATGCACGGCGGCTTCCAGCTAAGGAACCTCAGCGTCGACGAGACAACGGCGTTGTTCGAGGCTAGCCTCCTCGTGCCTCCCTATTAGCGTATGCACGACGGCTGGGACCTCGCACACGATGGCAACGCCATCCCACCGCTTCCACGTGACGAGGACATGCACGCAGTCATGGCGTACCGATCGTCCCTGCTGCCGGTGAGCATGCAGCAGGACCCTGCCTTGAGTGACCCCGCGCGGTGGACGCCACTCCTCCAGCGTGAGCGCGAGGAGGAGGTGACGCGAGAGGCCATCCTGTGCGACGACCCATTGATCACGGATGACCGCCATGACTATTGGGACGGACTCGACGCCGACGAGGTGCTGGCTCGACACGTACCGTCGCAACGAGCGTCGCCATCCCGACTTCTTCATCGGGTCATGCTCGACAGCTCCGCCTCCTTATCCACCGTGGTGAACCACGACATCGCGCACACGGACAACACGTGGGGCGCGTGAGTCGTCTTCCCGCGCCTTGCAGCAGTCGCCATTGCCGGTGAAGGACGAGGATGACCAACACGGAGACGACTGTTTCTGTGATGAAGAGAACACTCGCGAAGAGTTCCCTGACCACATCACCGACTACAGGCGGAGCAGAACGCTGCCGGAGTAGGACATTGGCAACGAGGCATGACGCAGGAGGAGTTTTGTGCGGACATCATGCCGCCGGACCTTGATCCAGAAGAAGCGCTCACGCTTGCGCTACGCGAGTCGTAGGAGCACGCATCGCGCGAGTTGCAAAAGTGTGCGACCCTCTAAGAAGAGGTGTGTTGGGTTGGTAGTTTCCCCTCCACGAGTCTGCCATGGCCACACGGGATGCGCATGCACCCCCTACGACGCCACCACCTTCCACCATCTCATCGTCGACTCCACCATCGCCGCCAGCAGCATCTGCCGTCTAGGCACCTACGTGTAACCGGATTACTCCTGTGCTGGTCAACCTCATCGACGACAGTGACAAGTATGTCATGTCTCTCACTCCATCTCGGCGGCGCGACAGTTTATGTTTACTTTTTTAGTTACTTTTTAGTTTTAGATTCTAGATATGTTATAGATTTCATTCATGCAAGTAAATATTCTTATCTTGAATGAAAATAGATCTTTGCCTGTCATCTTTGGTGTTGAAACATATGTCACAGTAATTATTGTCCTTGGTCTTATCTGCTTCGTAATGAGACTATGTTTCTTTATTATATCTTATTATCAGAACAAAATGTCTACCTCTTTCCCTCACAATCGTGAGTTCAGACATTCTAGGCTTAAACTTACAAAATGTCTAACAAACATGTCAGGTTATTTCCTTAATGTCGCAAATCTACATGATGGTTGCAGCCTTAAACTCAAAAAATGTCTGACAATCACATTGGACTTTCTCCTTGCCGTTGAAAATCAACGCAATGCTTGCGGTGGTCATTTCCTGCTTCTCTCTGTAGGCCACCTCGCGTTATACTTATATTTAGTTACAGTAATGCTTTTTTTGTGGCCCATCATATCCAAGTCGAGTGTATGCAGAGTCATGTCGACACGTTTATGCAAAGTGACACGTTCGTCTATTCCTTCCTTGATAAACTAACGAGCTGTTAGCATTGACCCGCCACAATGTTATCTCTCGACGTATATCGGTAAACCTTGCCCCGGAGAGGCGCAAAGAGACGGACGTATATGCAACGCGATCATATCATGAAGTGTTCTGCCTTTCAGCCGCTCCCCGGGGGGCGCAGAGAGGAGTCTAGCTGATGTGGGGTTAACATGTCAATGCCCATAGTTTATGAACATGGGTTTCAGGAATAACGGCAAGCTAGAGGCTTCGTCGACTAGCACACAAGTAACACAAGGACACGGTGGTTTACCCAGGTTCAGGCCCCGGAGAGAAAACCCTACTCCTACTTATCTGCTCTTGATTGATGATAAACCAAAGATTACAAGGGTGCCTTGATGGCGATGGTACGCAAATGCGATCTGGAAGGTGTATGTGCTAGGGTTTCAGATGATCCTCCTCGTTGTTCCCTCCGGGCCTTTATATAAGGAGGCCGGATCTCAGGATATAACCGAGTCGGTTTACAAGTTAGGGTTAACTCTTTAAACTTTCTATCTAAAGCTTGTTGTATCCACCAAGGAGTCACACCCTTCATGGGCTTGGGGCCACCCGAATCATCATGGGCTTCACCATTGCCCGCGGACCGTCACGTGGGCCCTTCCCGGGCCGCACCAGGTAGGCTAATATTAGGCACCCGTTGGACATACCTATGTCATTAGCCCCGAAGTGTCCATTCGAATCATAGATTCAGATGGAGACTTAGAAGCCTTCGATCGTTAGGAGCAACGGCTTATCACTTGAAAGTTTATCGGGTCACATTACTCGAGTCATAGGTATGATTGATGCATGTATCTAGTTCTTCCGACAGATCGGAACCATTTAATTGCCCTTGGGCAAAAACAACGCCATCTACTCAAATTCGAGTCCCGGACTCGAATTCGAAAATTGTGGTGTAATTCGACTCATGTCGCGGAGGCCTTACTGAGTCAAATTACAGTGATTATGGTTATGTACCCAATGCATCTGTCGGAATTTTTCGTCACACCTGTTGGTATGGTATTTATCTGGTACAGCGTAGCGGATGCGGTTGCGATACCATTAGAATATATTTGTAGGTCTTATCTTCGTGTCATGGACATAGCATCCGAATGTTTATCACCATGGAGGTGATTCGGGTGGCCGAGGAGATGTTGTGTCTTTGCTTGACATGGTAGTGTATAGGTGGCGGAGTCGCCAAAAGCTTCAATTGCTGATGGACGGACCCATGATGTGGACGTAGTCAACACAAAGGTTTCAAGGAGTGAATGTGTTGGGTTTTCTTTCTTATTTTTCTCATAGGGTGCACGACCAGCGCTCCCTACGGGAGTAGTGGAGGAGTTATGCCCTAGAGGCAAATAATAAAGTGTATTATTTGATATATCTCCTATATGTTCATAATACGTTTCATACTGTGCTATAACTGTGTTAATGTGAAACGTTAATACACGTGTGGTATGTAAACAAACCGTGTCTCTAGTTACCTCTAGCGAACTAGTTCATTGGTCATGATGATGGTCTGGGTTTCAAGATCATGGGCATTTATGCCAATTGACAATGAGGTCATGTTATTAGTTGAATAACATGATAGACAAATATCCGACTATTATATCTTAATGAGATCTAGTTACAAAGTTCACCATTGATGATAAAACACAGAGAACCTCGCAACCTGATTCTTTGACTGTGAGGTAATGCAAATCACCATTCCGGAAGAAGCTTTGATGGTTATCAAGAATCATCTCGTAAAAGGGTGACAAAAAAGGTGGCACTCAGGTTTTCCAAAGGGATGTGTTGAGGAGTACATATCAAGACCAGGATTTGTCTAGTCCATGTAACGGACAGATACATGTGGCCATCTCGGTAACGTTGCATTAATGAAGCTTGCAAGCATGTGGCTTGGTCACGGAATGCAACGACATGAGAATGAGAAAACAAGTTCATCGGTAATGAGATCGAACTAAGGTATGGAGATACCGAAGATCAAGTCTCGGATTAATTAGGTATCGAATGACAAAGGGAACATGAAACGACTATCTCACGGTTCGAGCGATTATATTCGTGAAACGCACGGGGGTCACATGGCCATCCAGGTCCCTCTGTTGATCATTCATGTGAGTCTCAATCATGTCCGGAGTGTTTCTGAACTGAAGGATGTCACGCTTAAGGGTAGGGACGCTTAGGATAAATGAGGTATGGTAAGAGAAATAGAGAAAGAGAAATCGGAATAGTTCCGGGTAATATCCGATGGAGATCGGAAGGGGTCCGGAAGGTGTTCCGGAGTGAAGGAATAATATACTATGTGTATTTGAATGTTAATTGGAGAATTAATATTAAATATATATTTTATTTTATTATTAAAGGCATCATAATGCTAATGGGCCTCACCCGAAGGGATGCCCAATAGGGCATGGCGCCTAGGGAGAGGGGGCCAGCCGGCCTAGGCTTGGTGGGCCGCCCCAATGGGGCCCACCTAGGGCCGGCGGCTGCCCCTAGGTGGCCGGCAGGTGTGGGGTTTAGTCCCACACTGCCTGGCCCCTGGGTGGTGCGCCCCCTCCCACTATATATAGGGGTCTCCCTTCCCCCTTTGGAATCACCCCATTCCCTCTCATTCTCTCTCTCATCCATTGAGGACTTCTTCGTAATATTGGGGAGGACCTCGTGGGTGAGTTCTCCACCTTCACACCGCCGTCGTGTGATCTGTGATCTGACATCTACTTCTTCCGCTGCTCAGCTGGATCGGAGTCCGGTTGACGTCTCCTACACCGGACGTGTGACGAACTTCGGAGGCACCATACTTGGGGTGCTGCTCATCTTCATGAATATACACCTTCCTGCATAAGGCGTGCCTCGGTCTTCAAAGGTATGAATACCGTATCCCTTCTCCGTTACTTATGTCTACATAGTATGGATCCTGGTGTTAGTGTTCGAGTAGATAGAATTTTTTTGTTTTCTGCTACGGAACCCTACAGTGGTATTAGAGCGGGTCTATGGGTAGACATGTCGTACGGATAGAACACATAGCAATATGTGGGCATTGATTCTCTAGTTGCTACCCTCTTTAATGTTATTGTTCATATCGCGGCACTGTTTGATGAAGCGGCCCCCAACCGACCTCACGTGGTGATTTACTAGACTGGTCTATGAATCAAAGTGGCTTAGGAGGGTGTCTGTCTCTCTACAGTAGTTGATATGGCATTGACATTGGAGGGCCCTAAAAAGGGAAGAAGAACGGCAATCATTGAATCCATGTTGTGGCTCCACGTTCGTAGGTGGGAAGGGGTTCTACTGCGAAAGCCCTAAAGCCGCGTAAAACTTGTAATAGATAATATAGAAGCGTCTATTTTTATTATTGCATAGGGGCAAGTATTATAACGTGGCGATGACAAGTTTATGAAACTTTCATTGAAGCTATTGATGATGATCATAATGCTATATCCATGTCATAACACTTTACTTTTGAAGTATTACTTATTGTGCTGGTATATTTATATTCGACGGTAGCATAATAAGATAATCCCTCACAGTATTCCAGTTATCGTATTCCCCTTCTGTGCACCACCAAGAAAGTTCTTCAGTATGAGGCACCCTGCAGCGAGTAGGGGTCAGACATATCTACGTTCACATACAGTGGGTGTAAGCCATGTTGCACTGCGAATACACACAAGTTAGAACTGGCGAGCCTAGCATGTTATAGAGACGTGGCCTCGAAATACAGGAGACCTAAAGGTCGAGCATGAATCACATAGTTGATGTGATCGACATTAGGGAATGTCCACCTTTGATACTGCACTGATGGCCATGTTAATCGGGGGAGGTGCAGGGGATTGGGATCATGTGATCACTAAACGAGTAGAGGGATGTTCGTTTAAGTGGGAGTTCTTTTAATTAAAACTGAACGCATTATTATGAACATGGTCTAAACACTTTGCAAATCCATTGTAGATGTCTCGCCCACCCATCTTCAACCTTAGAACTTTCCTCGAGAAGGACAAGCTGAAAACTGATGGAACCAACTTCACCGCATGGTTCCACAATCTTAGGATCCTCCTAGTCCCCTACAAGTTGACTTATGTCATCGAGGCTGAGCTTCCAGCTAAGCCTGCAGATTCCGTCTCCCAGGACGAAAAGAATGTTTGGCAGTCCAAGGCAAACGATTTCTCCCTCATCTAGAGTGGAATGCTCTATGCCATGGAGCCGGAGCTTCAAAAGCGTTTTGAGAAGATGAATGCCTTTGAGATCATTGAGGATCTCAAGGCCGTCTTTGCTCCACAGGCCCGTGCAGAGAGGTATGATGCTTCCGAGCTCTTCTTCTCTGCTAAAATGGAAGAGCACAACAGTATTAGTGAGCACGTGGTCAAAATGTCTGGCTATGTTAAGCACTTGAATGCCCTGGATTGCAAAATCCTGGAGGAGCTCGCGATCGATAGGGTGCTGCACTCGCTGCCCCTAGCTATAAGAGCTTTGTGATGAACTAAAACATGCAAGGGATGACTAAGACCCTTGCCGAGGTGTTTGCCATGCTCAAAACTGCTGAGGTTGAAATCAAGAAGGAGCACATGGTGTTGATGGTCAACAAGACCACCAACTTTAAGAAGCCGGGACAAAAGGGAAAGGGCAAGGGCAAGAAGTCCAAGAAGGATGGCAAGTTCGTTGCCTCAAAGACTGCCAAGCCTGGCCCTAAGCCCAGCACTACGTGCTTCTACTACAAAGGGGATGGGCACTGGAAACGCAACTGCCCCAAGTACCTTGAAGACAAGCGAGCTGGCAAAATAGCCGCCATGGACAAAGGTATATATGATATACATGTTATTGATGTGTTCCCTACAAGTGCCAGGAGTAACACCTAGGTATTTGATACCGGATCTTTTGCTCACATTTGTAACTCTCAGCAGGATCTGCAGAGTAGGAGGAGCCTGAGGAAGGACGAGGTGATGATGCACATCGGCAATGGTTCAAGAGTCGAAGTGATGGCCGTCGGCACCCTGCATCTCCGTTTGCCGTCAAGATTACTGTTGGTTTTGAATAAATGCTACTATGTACCCGCATTGAGTATGAATATTGTGAGTGGGTCTTGCTTGTTTCAAGACCGTTATTCGTTTAAATCAGGAACAAATGGTTGTTCAATTTATATGAATGGTGTTTTGTATGTTCATGCTCCTGTGTGTGATGGTTTATTCTTACTTGATCTTTTGTAATACACACATCCATAGGGTTGATGCTAAACGTTGTAAGCATAGTGATGATTCCATGTTTATGTGGCATTGCCGTCTTGCTCACATTGGCATAAAACGCATGAAGAAGCTTCATTCAGAAGGCCTTCTTGGATCATTGGATTTCGAATCCCTTGATACATGTGAGCCATGCCTCATGGGCAAGATGACTAGGACACCATTCTCCGAGATAGTGGAGAGAGTTGTAGACCTACTGGGAATCATACATACGGATGTATGTGGACCAATGAGCGTCTCAACGCGCAATGGTTATCATTACTTTGTTACCTTTACTGACGACTTAAGAAGATATGGATACATCTACTTAATGAAGCACAAGTCTAGTTCAAGGAATTTCAGAAAGAAGTAGAGAATCAACTTAATAAGAGAATCAAGCATCTTCGATCGGATCGAGGAGGCGAGTATTTGAGTTATGAGTTTAACATGCACTTGAAGGATTGTGGGATTATCCCACAGCTTACACCAGCTAGAACACCACAGCATAATGGTGTGTCGGAACATCGTAACCGAACCCTATTAGATAGTGTGCGGTCCATGATGTCTTTAACTCATTTGTCTGTGTATTTTTGGGAATACGTGTTAGAAACCGCTGCTTTTATTTTAAACCGAGCACCATCCAAATCCGTGGAGACAACCCCATATGAGATATGGTATGGACAAAATCCAAGGTTGTCATTTCTGAAAGTTTGGGGTTGTGAGGCTTACGTTAAGAAACTACAGCCTGACAAACTCGAACCCAAATCGGAAAAATGTATCTTTGTAGGATATCCAAGGGAAACCGTTGGGTATACTTTCTACAACCAAGCTGAAGGCAAAACATTTGTCACAAGAACCGACACTTTTCTCGAGAAAGAGTTTCTTGCAAAAGGAGTGAGTGGAAGGAAAATTGAGTTAGATGAAATTGTTGACCCTTCTTTCCAAATTCTAAGTAGCACAACGGAAACTGTTCCGAAACCGCTCTCCAACATGGAGGAAGAGCCCATTGATGATGATCAAAACAACGACGTCGAGACTCCTGAGGTTCGTAGGTCTACAAGGGTTCGTGCCACTCCTGATTGGTACAGTAGCCTTGTAATGTCTGTCATCCTAGATGAACAAGAATAACCTGCAAACTACAAAGAAGCTATGGATAGTGCTAAATCCGAGAAATGGCTAGTAGCCATGAAATCCGAAATAGGATCCATGCATGAAAACCAAGTTTGGACCTTGGTGGATCTTCCAGAAGGTCGCAAGGCCGTGGAAAATAAATGGATCTTTAAGAAAAAGATAGATGCGAATGGTAAACTGACCGTTCACAAAGCTCGACTTGTCGCAAAGGGGTTTTGACAAATTCAAGGAGTTGATTACGACAAGACTTACTCTCCCGTAGTGATGCTTAAGGCTGTCAGGATTTTAATAGCAATTGCTGCACATTTCGACTATGAAATTTGGCAGATGGATGTCAAGACCGCATTCCTCAATGGTCACATTGATGAAGAGTTGTATATGATGGAACTGGAAGGTTTTGTTGATCCTAAGGATGCTGGAAAGGTATGCAAACTTCAACGGTCCATTTATGGATTGAAGCAAGCATCTCGGAGCTGGAACCAACGTTTTGATCAAGTAATCAAGAGTTTTGGATTTTTCCAAAATCAACAAGAGTTCTGTGTTTACAAGAAAGCGAGTGGGAGCTCAGTTGTTTTCTTAGTAGTATATGTGGATGACATATTACTCATGGGAAACAATGTGGATCTTATGAAAAGCGTGAAAGCATATTTGAGCAACCAATTTTCCATGAAGGATCTAGGTGAAGCTGCATACATATTGGGAATCAAGATCTATAGAGATAGATCAAAGAACCTAATTGCATTAAGTCAGAGTACTTACATCGAAAAGATTTTGAAAAGGTTCAAAATGGAAAACACCAAAAGTGGTTTTACACCCATGATGAAGAATTGCAAATTGAGTATGACTCAATGTCCTGTAACGGATGATGATAGAGAGAAGATGTCTTACACCCCCTATGCCTCAGCCATAGGGTCTATCATGTATGCAATGTTAAGTACATGACCTGATGTGGCATTGGCTCTTAGTTTGACGAGCCGATACCAAAGTAATCCAGGACCGGATCACTGGACAGTTGTAAAGAATATCCTAAAGTATCTGAGAAGAACAAAGGATATGTTCCTAATCTATGGAGGAAATGATGAAACTCTAAACGTAACGGGTTACGTGGATGCGAGCTGGAACTCAGATCATGATGAATCGAAGTCTCAAACAAGATTTGTGTTCCTAGTGAATGGTGGGGCGGTAAGCTGGAAGAGTAAGAAGCAGCCGGTGGTGGCGCAATCTTCAATGGAGTCTGAATACATTGCTGCGACCGATGCAGCAAATGAAGCTATTTGGCTAAGGAATTTTGTCATTGAACTAGGAGTTTTTCCCAATGCGCAAGACCCCATGACAATCTATTGTGATAACATGGGAAGCTATTGCAAACGCAAGGGAACCAAGAACTCATTCCACAACCAAACACATCAAGCTTAGATTTCACGTCATCCGACAGAACGTTGACGAAGGTGAAGTCAAGATTTGCAAAGTATATACGGAACTGAATATGGCAGATCCTTTGACTAAAGCTCTCCATCAGGAAAAGCACGAACAGCACCGAGATTCCATTGGTGTTAGGTTCCTGCCTATTGTAAACTAGTTTTGTTTATACTCTAGTGCAAGTGGGAGACTGAAGGAGTTATGCCCTAGAGGCAAATAATAAAGTGTATTATTTGATATATCTCCTATATGTTCATAATACGTTTCATACTGTGCTATAACTGTGTTAATGCGAAACGTTAATACACGTGTGGTATGTAAACAAACCGTGTCTCTAGTTACCTCTAGCGAACTAGTTCATTGGTCATGAGGATGGTCTGGGTTTCAAGATCATGGGCATTTATGCCAATTGACAATGAGGTCATGTTATTAGTTGAATAACATGATAGACAAACATCCGACCGTTATATCTTAATGAGATCTAGTTACAAAGTTCACCATTGATGATAAAACACAGAGATCCTCGCAACCTGATCCTTTGACTATGAGGTAATGCAAATCACCATTCCGAAAGAAGATTTGATGGTTATCAAGAATCATCTCGTAAAAGGGTGATCAAAAAGGTGCCACTCAGGTTTTCCGAAGGGATGTGTTGAGGAGTACATATCAAGACCAGGATTTGTCTAGTCCATGTAACGGACAGATACATGTGGCCATCTCGGTGACGTTGCATTAATGAAGCTTACAAGCATGTGACTTGGTCACGGAATGCAACGACATGAGAACGAGAAAACAAGTTCACCGGTAACGAGATCGAACTAAGGTATGGAGATACCGAAGATCAAGTCTCGGATGAATTAGGTATCAAATGACAAAGGGAACGAGAAACGACTATCTCACGGTTCGAGCGATTATATTCGTGAAACACACGGGGGTCACATTGCCATCTAGGTCCCTTTGTTGATCATTGATGTGAGAGTAGTCTCAATCATGTCCGGAGTGTTTCTGAACCAAAGGATGTCACGCTTAAGGTTAGGGACGCTTAGGGTAGATGAGGTATCATAAGAGAAATAGAGAAAGAGAAACCAGAATAGTTCCGGGTAATATCCGATGGAGATCGGAAGGGGTCCGGAAGGTGTTCCGGAGTGAAGGAATAATATAATATGTGTATTTGAATGTTAATTGGAGAATTAATATTAAATATAAATTTTATTTTATTATAAAAGGCATCATAATGCTAATGGGCCTCACCCGAAGGGAGCCCCAATAGGGCATGGCACCTAGGGAGAGGGGGCCAGCCGGCCTAGGCTTGGTGGGCCGCCCCAATGGGGACCACCTAGGGCCAGCGGCTGCCCCTAGGTGGCCGGCGGGTGTGGGGTTTAGTCCCACACCGCCTGGCCCCTGGGTGGTGCGCCCCCCTCCCACTATATATAGGGCTCTCCCCTCCCCCTTTGGAATCACCCCATTCCCTCTCATTCTCTCTCTCATCCATTGAGGACTTCTCCGTAATATTGGGGAGGACCTCATGGGTGAGTTCTCCACCTTCACACCGCCGTCGTGTGATCTGTGATCCGACATCTACTTCTTTTGCTGCTCGGCTAGATCGGAGTCCGGTTGACGTCTCCTACACCGGGCGTGTGACAAACTTCGGAGGTACCACACTTGGGGCGCTGCTCGTCTTCATCAATATACGCCTTCCTGCGTAAGGTGTGCCTCGGTCTTCAAAGGTATGAATACCTTATCCCTTCTCCGTTACTTATGTCTACATAGTATAGATCCTGGTGTTAGTGTTCGAGTAGATAGAATTTTTTTGTTTTCTGCTACGGAACCCTACAAGTAGCCCTCGAGTCTCTGTTTGATTCGTAAAATCGAGCAGGGACTTATAGCTGATGAGTCTTGCGAATGCCATCAGCAGTCGTACTTCATCGAATGTGCGACCGATTCTCCTTATGGGAGTAGCCCCCGAGTGTTTTATTGAGGCAGTTGAAGAAGATTCTGGTGGTAACTTCAATTGGTGATGAGAGCGTGAACTCCGGTGACATCATCTATGATGATGGATGAGCTCAACCATTAATGTAAATAGTGTGACGAGGCGTAACACTGTGGGCCCCAAATGTTGACCGCGACTTGACTAGTCATGGAGTAATTTGGGGTATTTAACCGCGCCCCGTTGAATTCCGTGCATAGTGGAGAGAGTGCAGCGACGGTTCGAGTTTCACGTTGCCACGTGCTTGCGCCAAAGCCCGCCACTCGTCACAAGATGTGAATGGACCGCTGAGATTACGTATCTTCCTTGTTAAATAACGGGTTTCTCCGGTAAAATTTCCCCCTTCCTTCATCTTCATCTTCCTTGATTCTCCACATCTGCTCTCCTGTGCACCACACAATTACTCGTTACTTGTTATTTGCGCTGGACGTGCTTCGCTTTTTCCTGAGCTTGTTCTTGCGGTCTCGGTGGAGAAGGCATGCCACGACGATGGGGAAGGGCAAGAAGACCGGAGCCCTGGATTGAGCGCCACCGCCGCTCCCAAGAATAAGGTTGTGCAGAGCCGTGTCACCAATGGCAGCTGGTGGCACTCCACGATCAAGGCCTCGGACCTGCGGCCACTCCACCAAGCTGGCCAGATTCCTGCAAACGAGGCTGATTGCAAGGTTCCTGGTCCCGAGGTAATCCCAGATCCGCCGTTTGGGTTTCGGGTGATGTTCCTTGAATATTTCCTTCGAGGACTTTCTCTCCCCATCCACGATTTTGTGCGTGGTTTGCTATTTATGTACGGGATTCAGCTACATCAATTGTCTCCTAGTTCAATTCTTCATATCGCCTGCTTCATCGCCCTCTCCGAGTGCTGGCTCGGAATTGAGCCGCACTTCAGACTCTTCCAAAAGATGTATGGATTGAAGCGGCAGTCGAGCTCTTGGTCAGTGGTGTATGAAGTTGGCAGATGTGGCATATCCATCCGTACAAGCAATTATTATTTTAGTTTCAAGATCGTTAACTCTACACAAGGGTGGAGATCCAAGTGGTTCTACATTCGTGATCAGAAGCTGGCAAATCAGAAATATGGCCTTGCTCCGTTTGATGCAAGTGCTAAGATGAAGAGGAAGCGAACCTAGAGGAACGAAGTTCCTTCAGGTGAAGCTACTGAAGTCGAAGCCTTGTACGAGTGGGTGAAGAATCTGAAACTAGTGCGTGTCAAGGAGGTCACTAGCGTCGACATCATTCATACGTTCGTGTAGAGTCGCGTACAACCTGTACAGGCCAGGGCATATCCGATGTTTTTGTATGCTGGTTTATCTGACCTGTCCTGCATGTCTCCGGAGGACCTATCATCCACAGATCTAGAGAGGAAAGTCAAGTCTTTGACCAACCTAACTACTGAGGAAGCTCTCCCCACGGAGACGTCCACTGTGCTGTTCCGCGCCACCAATCCCATGCCAAAGGTAGTATCTCTTCTATGTGTTTTTATCTTTGAGTATGTGGTGTTAGATTTATGGTGTTGTTGTTGTTCTTGTAGGACCTGAAGGTTAAAGGCATGATTCCCCCTTTACCTAAGGAGTTAGACGCCCCTGAGGGTGCAGAGATGGACGAATCGGAATCCACTCTCCCAGCTTCCCAGTAGCAAGAAGTCCCCGAATCAAGCGATGATGGCACTCGCCAGAGGGATCATAGTGAAGATTAGGATGCCTCAACCCCCCAAAACTCCAAACAATCCTACTCCTGTGCATGTGCTATTGGACCCATTCCAGCGGTGCCCCTCTGGACTGCGCCGTTGATGGGCTGGGTTCCTGCACCAATAATAGGGTTATCACAGTACTTATAGCAGCAAATATTTAAAGAGTTTATCCCGATGGGAGGTCAGCGAACACGACCCCGCAACCACTTTCACAATGCGACCACGTTCGCACTCAAACCGTGGTTTGGAAATAGCCTATTCTGTAAGTTGCTAGGATAAATGAATTTAAGATGTTTTGTAATAACTACTATTAGGACTAGAAGAAAAATAGAACAAAAGTAAAACTGAAAAGAGGTGAATGCAATGAGATGAAATATTAATTCTATGATTCCTCAAGTAATGTTGTGTATACCGGTGTGCATGATAAGTGCTTATGGAATAGCTGTTAACTATAATTGTGGCGATCCCTCATATACCGTTGTCTCCCACCATTGGTAAGTGGCAACTAGACAACTCAATTGTCCACACCCTCTTCGGACATGGGTCATCTTATAAGAGAATAGTGTATTAAGGTAACAATACCAATCAAGGTAAACCAGAGCAAAGGCATTAAGTTCTATGGACAACCGTACTCCTAAGCAAGGGTGCTAGTCACAATATATCCCATCTATCACTTTGGGGTCGAGCAATTCACAACACTATACCTATCTATATCATGAGTGATCTTGAGGGAACTCTGGGAGGTGCATCCTAAGCTGCTATTGCCTCCGCAAATCACTTATAGCAAATAGCCTATTAGTTCTACCCATGGACTTGTCAGGTACCCACGGAAGAGTAGAGACTAATGATAAGTTTTGTGACACTCCGTGAATCCGTAGTAAATTCCTCAACAATGGATTGGACATCTCCAATCACTAGAATAATATCATGAATAGAACAATGTAAAGATAAAGCACAAACATATTAATTAACAAGAACACACCACACTTCAATTACTCAAATCATCATAACATTAACAAAAGGGGGTTCAAGCCATGTCACAACCCATCACAGAGATCATGATGCGGAAGGATGAAGGAGTAGCAGCGATGGAGATGGTGATGAAGGCACGGTGATGGTGGCGTCGGCGTGGTGATGGGGCGTCCCCTTCTCCTCCTCTTCTTGCTTGGATGGCTTGATGATGTTGATAGAGATCTGGATCTTGGTGGAGATGTAGAGGCTATGGAGGTGGCACGGCGGCAGGGCACCGCCGTGGAGGCGGTAGATGGGATCTAGATCTTGTATATGGTGTGTGGTGGCTTCCTCCTCTCCTTCCTCCTTTATATAGGCCTTTGGGGTGCCCTCGGATTCCCCCAATACCGTCATATGACTTAGGGAAGGTTCTAGAGCCTCCGGAGGGCGAAATCCCATTGTTTGCGACCTTTTTGGCAACTATACGATGGGAGCTAGAAGGCCAGAATTTTTGTTCCCACCGTATAGTTCGTCGTTAAACCATCAGTACTCTTTAGTATTTTGGTCGCCATTTCTTCATACGAACTCCGTTTTGGGTGTTCTTGGGCTCGTTGAGTTCGTATCATCA
Organism: Avena sativa; assembly: GCA_916181665.1. Lineage (NCBI taxonomy): Eukaryota > Viridiplantae > Streptophyta > Magnoliopsida > Poales > Poaceae > Avena > Avena sativa. Next base: position 154,184,269 of record OV702289.1, on the reverse strand, counting down.
AGGGATAATACCCTGTCGTATTGGATCTCTATTTTGAGAAGTTGGAAAAATTCACTTTTCCAACACCTCAAATGGCTAAGTCTAGTCCCATCAGCTCCTCCATACTATGCTCTCTTTGTTCCTTTTACCTTTGTTTTATCCATAATCATCATCAACACCTACACACATGTCAAATACAAGGAAGAGGGATAAAATTCTACCTAAACTACTAAATGTCCAAAGCTCATATTGAATTTAATAAAAACAAGTAATCATGCATATCAGGCATAGCAATAGTTTGATGAAGCATGATATGATAGGCAAATTACACAATTTATATTGCTAAAAAGTGTTGTATTATCACATCCATCAACTTCCCCAAGCTATATCTTGCTCGTCGTCGAGCAAAAGGGATCGATAACTTAATGGATGTGATCTTGATTATCATTGGAAATCAATGCACCGTATCCTTGTTTTTCCTGCAAGCTCAAAGTAAGAGAGCAAATTAATCATACAAGGCAATATAAGCTTAGTTATATTATTACAAACCACTAGATATTAGTCAAAAACTTCTATGCCCCATGTCAAAGTTAAATCTAGCTTGAAGTAAACTTGTGATCCTTCTATACGCACTTTATTGTATTTTTGTATTTTTATTTGTATAAGGCAAATATGAACATGGTTAGTTGTCAATCATAAATAGAAATAGAGTTTTCCAATGCTGCCCACTCATGCCATCTATTAAAGTCTCTCAAGTGCAAACTTCGATTGTTGAGCTCATAGAAAATATATTTCTTAGTAACGAGACCATGCCAAAAGAGTGGTATATGTTCAATCGAGACTGTGTAGACTAGGAAGGACACTCTTGACCATTACCAAGTTTTCCCTTTTAGGTATAATGATTTGTCATAATGGTCAGAGGTGTATTCCGACTTTTTCTTTTAACGCAGGCCCATGAGAATACCAATGCATAACCAAATATAGCATTTTTGCTACATATATATGTTGGGGAACTCATAGCCAAACTCCAAGAGTTTCCTCTTTTTGGATTGTCCAAAGGCCACCAGAGTTGTTAGCATCCCATGTTGTGCGACAGTGGCGCAAGACACGCATAAAGCAATATCTCACTTTGATTTCCAAGACAAAATTTTGGCATATGTAATACCGAAACTTTGAAACATCATTTCTTATTTGGCAACTCACTCAGTAAGCATATATTAATACCACCATTTCCAACACTATGGGGTCGTGCTACTCCATAACTATTCACTTAAGACAATTCTGAATAGTGACAACTAGCAAATTTCGAAGAACTTCTTTATTATATATATTTTTTCTTTTCAAAATGTAGAGAACATGGCAATGTATATTTAGAGGATCACAATATTTTTCACAAGCTAGATAAAAGTTGAACAAGGTGCATCAAAGCTAAGGCTTATCTCCTATGGGGCCTAACATGAGCAAGTATATCCCTTATATAAATATGAACAAAAACTCACCTAAGCAAGCATTCAAAAACAAAGGGATACACAATAGCATGAATTTTTTTTAAGATAAAGGACTTTGCATAAGACTCTATGCATGAAAAATAACCTCCCCAAGCTAAGAACTTTCCAAGTATCCACTTGAGAAGATCATGAAAACAAAAGAGAAAATGCAGTTATCAAAAGATAGTATAAGAAGTGGTTACCTTCCCAAGCTTAAGTTAAATCAAGGGTGACACACTTTACCGTTGAGGTGCCTTTAACCTCTACTTTGATGGACAAAGAACCTTTGCTTCAATGAATGTTTTGTGATCTAGTGTATGTGTTCCTTAAGAACCTGGTAGGAACAAGACTACAAAGAAGACAAAATATTTTTGTGTTTTGAAGACACGGGTTTAGCTCACAAGTGATAAAAATACAAGTCCCACTGAGTCGGTTCATCAACCTAAACACCACACTTAAGTCAACAAACTAATTCTAGAAGTGCGCTTCTCCGAGATTGTGATGAAGTGTAAGTGAGACAAAATAGAAACATGAGTGTGCAACCCCTATATGCTTATTTAAAAGAGGTTTGAGTTGGAAGGTTTTACCAGGCACTGATTGCTGAAATGTTGAATTGAAGCAACCAAGTGGATCATGCGAGTGTTTGCATGGTTGGCACTACCGCACACGTCGTCACACAAGGTTCAAGTCCCTGCAAAAAGAACACACAAAATAAAAGACAATGGTTTGGTGTACGAACGAAGTTCGTTCACCCAACTAATGAAAGAAGACGAAAAGTAAACATGAACTACTAAAGAGAATTACATCTTAAGGAATTTCTGAGATAGAACTTTTATTGTTTACATACGCTCGGTTTCTCTAAAACATGGGAGAAGCTCCCAAGTGGTGTTTTGAGGTTTTTAGAAGAAGTAGGGAGAAAGTATAGAGAAATTTTGATACTGGGGTTACCTTCCCATAGAGATTTTGTGGTCGTAGCAACTATACGACCGGAAATATATTACCCGCCGTATAGTTGGTCGTCAGACTTCCAGTAATCTGAAAGAAGAATTCTAAGCAGGTGTTGATATCTATACGGCGGCAACTATACGACTGGACCAAAAAGGTCCCGCCGTATAGTTGGTCGTTAAACCTTCCGTATCCTGGAAAAGATATTTGACGAAGGCATCGATAACTATACAACCGCAACTATACAGCCAAAATTTTTATTCCCGTCGTATAGTTGGTCGTTAAACCATCTGGAGTCGCCAAAATTTACCTGTTTCTTCGAGGATTCTTTCTTAACCTGAAACTTAGCGAAACACCATGTTTTGATAGAAAATTACAGATTAAATTTTCGACCAACATTTAGCGTGTATAAAACGGGATTTAAGTACAACCGAGTTTATGCAACACATAGTAACAATAAATTCTACCTTTTGAAAACTTCAACAAGATTACTCTAATAGAAAGACATGCGAAGAATAAAAGTGCGAATGCAACATGAATGCAACTAGATTCAAGACACAAAACTAAGAAAGATACCTAGTAACTTTCGGGTTGCCTCCCGGGAGGCGCTCTCTTTAAAGCCATAAAGCCAAGCTAGGATGCTCCATACATTTCCAACCTGGATCCGAAGGGATATCGACTCGAGGTGAGGTTGTACATACCATCTTGGAGCATCTTAGAGTAGAGTTTGGTCAGAGTTGTACCCGCTTACGATGCATTGACATCATGTAGATGAACAAGTTCTCGCTTTCAAGCGAGTGTTTATGCACCAAGCTTAGTGAACATGCCACCGTGTAGCTGCAATGAGAGGATTTGAGATTCATATAAAATTCTTAAATCTTTACCTTGGTTACCTGTGTAGGGGAACACTTCATAGTATTCTTCCTTCGTAGCAGGGAGTTCAGGACCCTGCATATTAGTATAGCAAGGTTCTATCTCTAGTTCATTATTATTAATGCTCTCCATATGAGTGTGTAGTCACAAGGCCTCCGTAGAATAATTATCAACAGTTTTAGCATCATAAAAATCACTACTAGAGTGAGAGGCATCACAAACAAAAGTTATAGTGTGACTCTCTTTGTTAACCTCACCTTTTTGTTCCTCCTTTTCATCGACTAGTGTTTTAATAGCAATGATAGAATCAAAAGTAGGAGTCGAAGGTGTGAGCGGGTGATCAATCCATTCTTCCTCCTTGTGCTCCTTTTCCTCTTCGCTCTTTAGTGAATCCTGCAAAAGTTTATCTTTCTCCATGGCAGTTTTAGACCGCTTCGAATAATATAATACCAATGCATTATTACTTAAATTATTGTCGCAAAAGAAAAAATATGAGGTATACTAAATTAAAAACTCCATCAAGTGCTTCGCTTGCAACATCAATAATTCCTAGTCTAGATACCATTTCAGATGCACCTTTGAAAAGAAAGTATTCTAGTACTTCCAAACTAGCATAGGATTTATCTCTATTATAATTTGCTAGAGTAGGATTGTTGGAACACTGACATTGAAAATTAAGGTGGTCATCTGTTATACAAATTGTGCAATAAGATCCATCATTAGCATGCAGCCATAATGAATGCATTTCCAATTGGTCCACCAATTTCTTTATCAGCACATGTCTAGCAACCAGGCTTGATGAACTTGAATCCTTTATCTCCTCCAATGCTTGTATTATCTCTTGAACAAAATTTATCTTGGAAGACATGATTAGTAGCAACAGTTTTTATAAATTTTTGGTTTTGTAATTTTTTATTGTTTTCAATATAAAAGAAAGTAGTAAGATAATAGCAACAAATGGAAATAAACTATGTGCGAGTAGATAACTGAATTCTTTGCTCCCTGGCAACGGCGCCAATTTGGTGGACTGGGTTCCTGCACTAATAACAGGCTTATTGCAGTACTTGTAGCAGCAAATATTTAAAGAGTTTGTCTCGATGGGAGCTCGGCGAACATGACCCCGCAGCCATGTTGTCAATGTGACCACGTTCGCACCCAAACCGTGGTTTGGAAATAGCCTATTCTATAAGTTTCTAGGATAAATGAATTTAAGATGTTTTTTAATAACTACTATTAGGACTGGAAGAAAACTAGAACAAAAGTATAAATGAAAACAGGTGAATGCAATGAGATGAAATAATAATGCTATGATTCCTCAAGTAATGTTGTGTATATCGGTGTGCATAATAAGTGCTTATGTAATAGCTGTTAACTATAATTGTGGTGGTCCCTCATATACCGTTGTCTCCCATTGTTGGTAAGTGGCAACTAGACAACTCAATTGTCCACACCCTCTTCGTACATGGGTCATCTCGTAAGATAATAGTGTATTAAGGTAACAAGACCAATCAAGGTAAACTAGAGCAAAGGCATTAAGTTCTATGGACAACCGTACTCCTAAGCAAGTGTGCTAGTCACACGATATTCCATCTGTCACTTTGGGGTCAAGAAATTCGCAACACTATACTTATCTATATCATGAGTGATCTTGAGGGAACTCTGGGAGGTGCATCTTAAGCTGCTATTCCCTCTGCAAATCACTTATAGCAAATAGCCTATTAGTTCTACCCATGGACTTGTTAGATACCCATGGAAGAGTAGAGACTAATGATAAGTTTTGTGACACTCCATGAATCCGTAGTAAATTACTCAAAAATGGATTAGACGTCTCCAATCACTAGAATAATATCATGAATAGAACAATGTAAAGAGAAAGCACAAACATATTAATTAACAAGAACACACCACACTTCAATTACTCAAATCATCATAACATTAATAAAAGGGGGTTCAAGCCATGTTACAACCCATCACGGAGATCATGATGGGGAAGGATGAATGAGTAGTGGTGATGGAGATGGTGATGAGGACACGGTGATGGTGGCGTTGACGTGGTGATGGCGGCATCCTCCTTCTCCTCCTCTTCTTGCTTGGATGGCTTGATGGTGTTGATGGAGATCTGGATCTTGGTGGAGATGTAGAGGCTATGGAGGCGGCACGGCGGAAGGGCGCCGCCGTGGAGGCGGTAGATGGGATCTAGATCTTGTATATGGTGTGTGGTGGCTTCCTCCTCTCCTCCCTCCTTTATATAGGCCTTTGGGGTGCCCTAGGGTTCCCCCAATGACGTCATATGACTTAGTGAAGGTTCTAGAGCCTCCGTAGGGCGAAATCCCATCGTTTGCGACCTTTTTGGCAACTATACGGCGGGAGCTAGAAGGCCGGAATTTTTGTTCCCGCCGTATAGTTGGTCGTTAAACCATCAGTACTCTTTAGTATTTTGGTCGCCATTTCTTCATACGAACTCCGTTTTGGGTGTTCTTGGGCTCGTTGAGTTCGTACCGTCGAGAGATAAAACCCTATGGTCTTGGATATTTATTTTGAGAAGTTGGAAAAATTCAATTTCCTAACACCTCACATGGCTAAGTCTGGTCCCTGCAGCTCCTCCATACCATGCTCTCTTTCTTCCTTTTGCCTTTGTTTTATCGATAATCATTATCAACACCTACACACATGTCAAATACAAGGAAGAGGGATAAAATTCTACCTAAACTACTAAATGTACAAATCTCATATTGAATTTAATAAAAACAAGTAATCATGCATATCAGGCATAGCAATAGTTAGATGGAGCATGATATGATAGGAAAATGACACAATTTATATTGCTAATAAGTGTTGTATTATCACAGCCATCAGCCGCATGTGCCTCCATCCAAGAAAAATGGGAGGTGTTCGATCTTGATGACTTCAACACTTAAGTGTTTTCGACTCGTACCATCCAGTTTTTAAGTATGTTATCTAGGTCTTTGAAAGATGGCCTTGTTTTGCTAGCCCACCAGGGAGTCTTATCCAAACAAGGCTACCCAGGATGAAGTGGAGAAGGGAGTCGTATACTCCAAGGCCGTAGATGCTGAGGCGACTGTGCCCTCTCCAAAGACGGTGGCCACCGATGATGATAGTTCCTCGAGCTCATCCAAGTTGGGTAGGCATAGAGTTATTGTCACTTGCACCGTCGAGCAATATCTGCCAGAGTCTTCGAGTGAACATGTAAGTTTTTATTTTGTCCCTTTCTAGAAGCCTCCGAGCCCTTTGTATTTCCCCGAATGCCTATACAAACATATATGCGAAACATGGTGCAGAAGGGTCAACAATATGTGCGGCTGGAGTCTGACTTCAGACATCTCTAAGGTGAGTTGCTTCACCTTTTGTATACTAGTCGGTTGTTATGTCCGCAACTTGACGAACGATGTTGTCTTGTGTGATAGAAGGAGAACAACCAGGTCCTGCGTCGCCTAGAAGCTCCGGATAAGAGTCTTAACAACACCAAAACAAAAGAGAAGAACATGGTGGAAGCCCTCGAGTGCCTAAAGTCGGAGTCCAAGCAGCGTGAGGAGAGCCTTGCAGTAGCTGCGGCGGAGCGGGAGAAGGCATTGTCTGACCAGCTCATGACTGCCGCCCAAGCTTTGTCTAGTAAGTGTCCATTGCGTGTTATTCATGTATTCCTCTTGCTCGGTATGTTTGCTTAGATGTTGCGCATCTTCATATGCAGCTAGTGTCGACTTCAACCACCAAGCGCCAGAACATGATGACTCGTTGGCTGGCGTTGTGCCTGTAGTTGAAGATCGCAGCTCCTATGCCAAAGAATTTCTCATCAAGGCCAAGGTCTTGGTTGGGCGCTTCCACCAGGAGATGTTTCTAAATGTTCTTTCCACTGAAGATGTTGGCAGTCTTGTAGATGCCTTCCTGGGTGACGCTCCCAAAGAATACAAGCACACGCAGAAGGCTACGGGTGCCTCCTTGGGGCTTGCCATGGCGCAGGCGTATGTCGCCAACCTGGATGGCAGCAAGGTCACCTCCACGATGTCGGTGACGGCGGACGACAAGGTGGTAGCTTTCGGCCCTTTCACCAAGTGCCAAGAAGGATGTCCCTAGGCTAATTGATCTTCTTGCGAAGTACTCTGAAGAGCATAAATGGTTGGCCGTGGCAATCGTCGCCATGGCAGAAGCTGCCACGGGCACCACAAAGCCTTCGAATGCTAATGCTTAGGTAGCTTGACACCGCTTGCGATTGTCTTCTCTTTTGTAAGCTTGGTACTTGGTTGTAGGATTAGTGATCATAGCTAGTGGGTGGTGACTGTCAATACATGTTTGGCTTTTGAATGAACTTGTATAAATATCTTCTACTGATGTCCTTATTCATCGTTATTGGTGCATCGTTCTGCTTGTCGCCTGATCTGATATGCTCTTATTCTTCGGTTGTTTTTCATGTATAGGGTTCCACCAGTGGCACACCATATGCCCCTTCTCCTACTGCTCCTTCGGTTCCCGTATAGCCTTCAATAACTAATGAGTTATGACAACTGCCTCTTCTGTGGGATCGAGTTAGGGAGTTGGAGAAAACTTTCATGACCATCAAAGGGAATGCTGATGTGTGGAAATCGAAGGAGGAGAATGCATTCGAGGGAGAAATATCTTCTAGGTGAGGTGGCCCATATCGGCAATCAGCTTCAATGTGAGTGCCTCTGGTTGATTTTCTCTTGGAATTTTGCTTGTTGTCGGCTGGATTCCTCTGACATGTGTGTGCAATTGTCAATCTCATTCCGTAGGAATAGAAAGAGTGCGTCAGCATCCGGTTGAGTTGCCTTACTCAAGCGGAGCTGGAGGCTGGAGGATTCTTCTGGCTCGATAGGATCCGGGCCACCATTTTGGCCACATCACAAGATCGCATCTCACAGGTGCTGGATTACATGAAGAGTGCGTGAGATGCAATCGCAGTCATATACAGTGCAATGTTTCTGCTAGATGAAGCTCCCTCCAGTGTGCTGGTGCTACTATGGAAGTTTCGAGATCTTGGTGTTGTGCGCGAGTGCATCCACCAACAGTTTTTTGCGGGTGCCAAGGCTGCGCTGGCCCTCGTCCGCGTGCAGCATCCGAGCGTGGACTTGAAGGCCATTGCAGAAGGACCACCAGCGCCTTCAGATGGATTAGCGTGGAATATGCGGCCACACTATCGGGCGGTTGCACAGTCCGCAGAGGATGTCATTTGCTTATTCAACTCGAGTGGACGAACGTCATGCTCGAACGATAGCGGTAGTATTTAGGCCTATGTAAGATATGTAGATGATGTAAAATTTGTGTACTCTGAGAGGGCTTTGTGGCCCGTGTAACGTGGTTGTATATTGTTGCGAGTGTATTGTTGATGCGCCCTTTTGTTAGCCTAACACCGACCAATCTCAATACCTTCCCAACCTGTCAGTTGAGTTGCAACTGGTTTGGAGTTTTCAAGGATTTGATTATGGATCGTGTCAGCTACTCTGGCTGGAGAAGTAGATAGTTAATTGAGTTTATTGGATGAAGTTGTCGAGGAGGCGCATCCTCGAAGCACAAAAAATAAAAAATAAAAAGAAATGAACTCATAGTGGAGGAACTTAGCTTTATTTATTGAAGGGTAGCAGGTACATGTTTTGGCTAAGTAGCCTTATTGAAATGTAAAAACTTCTAAGGGTAGAAACATCGTAGCTGCACGACATTCTGAGGGATTGGAGTATTCAACTCCATCTTCTACGTCCTTGAGGCGATAGGCGCCACCTGGGATCACCTCATGATGATGTAAGGTCCCTCCTAGGGGGACTCGAGCTTGAGGTGGCCTGTCTGTTTAAGGTGTAGGACAAGGTCTCCTTCAGAAAAGGACCTTGGTCACAGTCGTCGACTGTGGTAGTTGTGGAGGTTCTGCTCGTACACTGCCGAGTGAGCGGTGGCAATGTCTCTCACCTGTTCTAGCAGGTCGACATCGTCTTCGAGTGCGGCCGTGGATTCGACTTTGTTGTAGGGAACCACCCGTGGGGCCTTGTAGTGCACTTTAGCAGGTAACACCGCCTCAACACCGTGCACCATTAGGAAAGGTGTGTAGCTAGCGGTGTTGTTTGGAGTTGTGCGCAGGCTCCACAATACCGAAGAAAGTTCCTTGGCCCATGATCCGATGGCTTGCTCAAGAGGCCAGATGAGTCGCTTCTTGATGCCATTGCAAACGAGGCCATTGGCCTTTAAACTTGACCATTGATTTGGGGGTGCGCCACGTGTTGGGCCACATAGAGATAAAACAAAATTTTACTACACGGTGATCCCAAGACCAAGCTAAGGTAGAAGGCCATGAAGATTACCACTAGACGCACGGTTGCGGATTACTAATGAAGCACGTTAGTTTAGGCAGTGCAGTCCTCACGATCTGATCCAATCCATGATCGTCGAAGTGTTGATCATACATGACCTCTACCAGTATCCACACATACGAGGAGGAGCACCAGCGGTGGACTCCTAGGTCCGGTATGGCAGCTGGACTTGATGTCTACGCACTTCTATTCTTGTAGACAGTTGTTAGGCCTCCAAGTGTAGAGGTTTGTAGAACAGCAGCAAGTTTTCCCTTAAGTGGATCACCCAAGGTTTATCGAACTCAGGGAGGAAGTGGTCAAAGGTATCCCCTCTCAAGCAACCCTGCAATCAAGATACGAGAAGTCTCTTGTGTCCCCAACACACCCAATACACTTGTCAGGTGTATAGGTGCACTAGTTCGGCAAAGAGATAGTGAAATAAAAGTGGCATGGATAATTATAAGTGGTAACGGTGATAAAAAATAGCTTGAAGGAGTGGAAAAGACTAAAGTAAAACTGAAATAAAGATGGAAGCAAGCAAACATGTAATAGATCTAATTGCAAACGGTGTTTCGATGCTTAGAAACAAGGCCTAGGGATCATACTTTCAGTAGTGAACACTCTCATATAAATATATTCTTCTTTATGATACTGCGCTGAACTACTCTCTGGTTGGACACTCTAATCCATGGTAGGGCTATAACAACACACCTCAAAGTAAGCCTTTCCCATCTAGATAACCCCACACTGTCACCTTGAGCTCTAGATGGTTCCAACAAACACCACAATTTCATAAAGAGATCCAACTCCAAATATAAGTAATAACAAGTATTTGTAATCTCTAGCCTAAGTGCCACCATGGTGTGCACACTGTCAACTTCACACACATGGGGAGAGCAGAGATCTATTAAAGCACTTGAGTAGCAAGGTAGATCTATAGATTACAAGCTCATGATCTCAATAAGATCATGCATAGAGAGAGATGAACACATATCTACTGGTAGAATCCTTAGCCTCGAGAGTGAACTACTCCCTCCTCATCATGAGAATCAGCAATGGTGATGGAGATGGTGGTGGAGATAGATGGAGATGGCTCTGGGGGCACTTCCCCGTCCTGGTAGGGTGCCGGAACAGAGACTTTCTGTCCAATAAATCTCCCCTTCGGTGGCGGCGGCACTGCGGAACTTTTCGTGGATTTCTGATTGATGATTTAGGGTTTATGCATCGGGAGGCTTCTTATAGGCGAAGAGGCAAGGTCGGTGGGCGGCCAGGGCTAGCCCGCGCCACCACATGGTGTGGCCATCCTGTGGCCCCTCTCCATCTCGTCTTCTGGCTCCGTGAGTCTTCCGGAAAAATATGAACTTTGGCTTTTGTCCCGTCCAATTCTGAGAATATTCATTTTCTAACTTTCTTGGAACCAAAAACAGCAGAAAACAGGCAGCTGGCACTGTGGCATCTTGTTAATAGGTTAGTCCAAGAAATCATATGAAAAGTACTCCAAAGTGTGGACAAAACATAAGAAAGTAGATAAAACCAAGCATGGAACATCAAAAATTATAGATACGTTCGCAACGTATCAACATCCCCAAGCTTAACTCCTGCTCGTCCTCGAGTAGGTAAGTGATAAAAAGAAAGAATAATTTTTGAGGTGACATGCACCATCATAAACTTGATCAAAGTATTTGTCAAACATTGATAGCTGGGATCGTAGTACTTCAATCATAACATGAAATACAAAGTTCTAGCAATAATACAAAGCAACTATGTTGTAACATGAAAAGGCACAAACAAAAGATTCATGAATAACAATGCTTTGAAAGACGTTTGTTTGTTTTCATATAAAGAAAACATAGCATAGTGGCATTCAGCTTGTCCCTCATAGAGTAGCAAACATAAATGCATAGGACATCTTCAAAGTTCATAAGAGTGACTAGATACAAATAGTTTAAAACAGGCAATATCAAGGTATGCATTAATCAACTAGTCTTGGGACAATGCACATAGAACTAAGAATGGCTACTATGCTCTCAAAGTAGGTGCATAAAGGTAGAAGGTGGAGACTCAATATAATGGTGGAAGAAAGGCCTTCATAGAAGGAAGCAGAGATTCAAGTTTCATAAAGAGCTTCCAAAAATTATGGTACTTATAGCTTTCAGCTCTCATTGCCCCTATCATAAGCATCTTTAGGTGATTAAGGTTAAAGTGAACAAACTATGGTGTATATGCTTGACGAAGTATAAGTTTGAAATCTCATGTCCCTTGAATACGAGGGCCGCTCCTCATGCTACTCAAGTTTAGTCACCAGTAAGTTCTTCTTGTCATCGTAAGTACATGTGTATCATAGAGAACCACCAACGTGGTACCCCTTGATCGATGATACGGAAGAATCCCCATATCAAAATGACAAGGCAAGCAGACAACGAGCATCTCAGCAATCTTCTTATTTACCAAGGGAATATGGTGCTTTTTTCTCTCTTTCCTCTTTTCATAATCTCTTTTTTTCTCTTTTCTCTTTTTTTCTCAATATAGGACTCTTTTTTTATAAGAAGAATGCTTCATAGACACCTCATTATGCTTACGTTGCAGGTTTCCACCATGTCAGCATGGATTAGACTAGCGGCCCAGGCGTTTCTCTAACACATATACATAACTCCATGGACTTACAAGCTCCCCTTTCATTTCACACCGACGACATCCATATACAAAAGAGCATGATATCAACTAGGTACAAGTACCAAGTGCAATGTTGAAAGCGTTCCCCATGAAAGCATGGTTCTGCTAATTCCCAACAAATAAGTGCAAGCATATACAACATAGACGACACAATGGTTCAATTTTATTAAGGGCAAGAAAAGTAAAGTGTGCCATCAAGTTCGTGAGAGCTTTAATCACTAGTTTTCTCATAACAAGTTTAATTCGGAAGGTAAACAAAAACATGAATATACTTGGAATAGCATAAGCTAGTAGGTAGGTATGGTGGACTCTTTGGAATAACTTGGTTTAGGGAGTTGGATGCATGAGTGGAACTCATACTTGGTTGTGGAGGCTAGCAAAAGACTGGGAGCGACAAACTAAGAGAGCAATAATGGCCATAATCATGCAGAGCGACAAAGCATCATTGATCAAAGCATAAAGTGATACTACAAGTTGAAAACTAAAGGATCATAAAGGCTATGGTGACTTGAGATAGTCATAACATGGTGTGAGCATGCGCCAAGTCAACCCAAATAAAGCATCAAAGAAGAATACCACTATACTATGCTTTAATATGCTAAAACAATGCATGATTCATTCAAGGCACATTAAGCAATCTCAATTGTTTATAACAAGTCATGCTACAGCAAAGAATACTAAGCATAAAGCCAAAACAATATCAAGCATGGCATGACAGAGCATAGGCCACAGTAAAAAATGAGCTCTTTTTACCACATAAGCATGAACTTTCCTACTCTTTTCCAAACCAAACCAAACTATTTGCAAACCAATGTATGAAAGAGGGGGTCCAACCAATTTATTCAGAAAACTAAGCAAACAAAAAGCAAATGAAAAACCAAAACGAAAACAAAAATAAGACGCTCCAAGAACAACACAACTGTGCATGAAACAATAAAAATGAAGTGTTTGGAAGAAACCTGAGATTTTTATTGATGAAGAAGGGGATGCCTTGGGCATCCCCAAGCTTTGACGCTTGTACTTCTTGGATATTTCTTGGGGTGACACGCGTGGCATCCCCAAGATTGAGCTTTAGTCCATCCTTCATCTCTTTACTCATTCCTTCCATACACCTGAAATTTTCCTTCATACAAAACTTCACAAAATCTTTATTAGCAACATTAGTGCACTCAAGATAATAAGTTTTTAGGTTAAGTTCTAACAGCAATAAAACTTCCATTAAAACACAATCTACTTTAGCACTTCCCTCAAAAAGCTCAATTCCCCAAAATAACTCAGAAAGGAACCAACAAGAAGCAAATGCAGAAAATGGCAGAAATCTGTCAAAACAGACCAGAAGGTAAAGACGAATTTTTTCGAAGACCTTCTGTTGCTCAAATAGAAAAGTATTGAACTAACAAAACTTATATAACAGCCTGGGGCAGAAGCACAAAAATTCACGCATCAAAAGGACGTACAAAGATTTTACACGAATTTTTACGGTGAAGCACATAAATCTGTTTCGGGACAGCAACTTTCCCAAGCATTACTTCCCTCTCATTAGAGGTTAATCTTGGCACAAAAAGCAAATAAAAAGGATAAGGAGTGGTTATTACTGAAGTAATAACTTCCAAGACTCATCTAAAACTTTTGGATTATCTCCCAATAAGTACTTTTCTTTAATGCCTTTAAGTTAGGCATGATAGTTTGAGAAGATGCTCACATAAGACATATGAATTGAAGTAAAAGAGAGCATCAAGAAGCAAATTCAAAGCACATTTAAGTCTAACCCACATCCTATGCATAGGAATCTTGTAAAGAAACAAGTCATGAAAGCACAAAGCAACAAGCATAGGAAAACAAAACAAGTGCAACTTCAAAAATTTCAACATAAAGAGGGGAAACTTAATATTGTTGAGACACATAAAACCATATTTCCCTCTCTCATAATAACTTTCAGTAGCATCATGAATAAAATTAACAATATAACAATCACATGAAACATTCTTATCATGAGCCACATGATGGGTTCGTAGCATGGAAAACAAAAAATTTCTACCGCAAGAACGAACAAAAGCCAGATCTAATCTAGATAAAAGCCAAGATCTAATCTATTAGACATGTGCAACGAGATAGATCTATACTAACCCTTGTAGATCCGAAAGCCTTGTGCGAGATCGGATCTCGTGGTTGATGTAGACGATCACTTGCCGATCTCAAGATCGAGTAGACGATCCTTCCGGCGCCGCGTTCCGGCAGCGCTTCCGCAGTCGGTCACACGTGCGGAGTCGAAGCAGACCTTCCTCTCCCCGTTCTAGCGAGCAGCGGAGGTAGTAGATCTCTCCACAGAATCCCAGCAACACGACAGCGTGGTGGTGGTGGTGGAGTAGAGAATTCTGCAGGGCTTCGCCCAATCCAGAGCAGATGGAAGGAGGAAGAGAGAGGCGGCTAGGGTTTGGAGTGGGAGGGGGCAAAGGGGGGTGGCGCCTCCACCCCTCTATATATAGAGGGAGGGGTGTGGCCTAGGGTTCCCACCCCTAGGCCCACCTCCTAGGGCTGGCGCACAAGGGAGCTTGGGGGGAGAGTCCTTCCCCCCAAGTTTCCCTTACTTACCCTCCAAGTTTCCCTTTATCCTTTCTTGGTTTTCAAGTAAATGCCAAAAAATCTTCTAGAACCTTCCGGAACATTCCGAAAACTTCTAGAATCCCCATATAAACACTCCGGAACATTTCCTAACTTAGAAAAGGATCCCCATTATATGAATCTTATTCACCGGACAATTTTGGATCTCCTCGTGATGTCCCGGATCCAATCCGAGACTCCGAACAACATTCGGTCTCCAACACACATTCCATATCTACTTAAAACAACTTCGAACCTTAAGTGTGTCACCCTACGATTCGTGAATATGCAGACATGATGGAGACACCTCTCCGATCAATAACCATCAGCGGGATCTGGAGATCCATAACGGCTCCCACATACTCAACGATGACTTCGTGATCGATAGAACCATTAACATACGAAACCAATTCCCTTTGTCACGTGATACTCTACTTATCCGAGGTTTGATCGTCGGTATCTCCATACCTAGTTCTACCTCGTTACTGATAAGTACTCTTTACTCATTCCATGTTATGTCATCCCTTGTGACCTAGTCACATGCTTGCAAGCTAACTAGATGACATTCCACCGAGAGGGCCCAGAGCATATCTATCCATCATATGGATGGACAAATCCCAATCTTTGTCCATGCGCTTCAATACATATTTTCAGAATACCCAATGACACCTTTATAACCACCCAGTTACGAAGCGGTGTTTGATGTCATCAAAGTACCCGTCCGGTGATGGTGATTAACATAACCTCATGGTCGAAGGATTAGGTTACTATGCAATTGAAAGCTTGTAGCAATACGAACTTAATGACTTGATCTTATGCTACGCTTACTATGGGTGTGTGTCCATCACATCATTCTCCTAATGATATAACCTTGTTATTAATGACATCCAATGTCCATGATCAGGAAATCATGATAATCAATTAATCAACAAGCTAGTTCAACAAGAGGCTTACTAGGGACTCTTTTATGTTTACAAAACACACATGTATTAGTGTTTCCTTATAGTACAATTATAGCATGGGATGCAAACATTCATCATAAACACAAAGATATAATAATAACCACTTTTATTATTGCCTCTTGGGCATATCTCCAACAGTCTCCCACTTGCACTAGAGTCAATAATCTAGATTACATGGTAATATACCTAACACCCATGGCGTTCTGGTGTTGGTCATGCTTTGCTCTAGGGAGAGGTTTAGTCAACGGATCTGCCACATTCAGATCAATGTGTACTTTGCAAATCTTTATGTCACCATCTCGGACATACTCGCGAATAGCATGGAAACGTAGCTTGATGTGCTTCAGCTTGCTATGTGACCTTGGCTCCTGTGCATTAGCTATGGCACCTGTGTTGTCACAGTAGATGGCCATCGGGTCCAACGCACTAGGAACCACGCCAAGTTCAGTAATGAACTCCTTCATCCATATGGCTTCTTGTGCAGCCTCCGAAGCAGCTATGTATTCCGATTCAGTTGAAGATTTCGCCACAACGCTTTGCTTGGCACTCCTCTAGCTTATTGCAACACCATTCAAAATAAATACGTATCCAGACTGTGACTTCGAGTCATCTGGATCGGTGTTCCAACTAGGATCAGTGTAACTATTTACAACAAGCTATTCATCACCTCCATAAGAAAGAACCATATCCTTAGTCCTATTTAGGTACTTTAGGATATTCTTGACCACTGTCCAGTGCTCCATTCCAGGATCACTTTGATATTTGCTAGTCAAACTAACAGCATGTGCTATATCCGGTCTTGTACACAGCATGGCATACATGATAGAACCTATGGCCGAGGCATAGGGAATATTATTCATCTTCTCTCTATCTTCTGCCGTAGCTGGACTTTGAGTCTTACTCAAGGTCTTACCTGACAACATGGGCACGGACCCTTTCTTGCTCTCTTCCATTCTAAACTTCTTTAGAACTTTGTCCAAGTATGTACTTTGTGACAGCTCTATTAGGCGTCTTGATCTATCTCTATAAATCTTGATGCCTAGAATATATGCCGCTTCGCCAAGATCCTTCATTGAAAAACTATTATTCAAATAGGCTTTGACACTATTAAGAAGTTCTATATCATTCCCAATCAACAATATGTCATCTACATATAGTACTAGGAATGCTACAGAGCTCCCACTCACTTTCTTGTAAATACAAGCTTCTCCATAAGTTTGTATAAATCCAAAGTTTTTGATTACTTTATCAAAACGTTGATTCCAACTCCGGGATGCTTGCTTCAGTCCATAAATGGAGCGCTGAAGTTTGCATACCTTGTCAGCATCTTTAGGATCGACAAAACCCTTGGGTTGTACCATATACAACTCTTCCTCAATGTCACCATTAAGGAACGCCGTTTTGACATCCATCTGCCAAATCTCATAATCGAAATATGCAGCAATTGCTAATAAAATCCTCACAGACTTTAGCTTCGCTACTGGTGAGAATGTCTCATCGTAGTCAACTCCTTGAATTTGTCGGAACCCTTTCGCGACAAGTCGAGCTTTATAGACGGTAACATTACCATTAGCATCTGTTTTTCTTTTGAAAATCCATTTGTTCTCGACAGCCTTACGGCCATCCGGTAAGTCCACCAAAGTCCATACTTGGTTTTCGTACATGGATCCCATTTCGGATTTCATGGCTTCTAGCCATTTGTCGGAATCTGGGCTCACCATAGCTTCTTCATACGTTGCAGGGTCATCAGTGTTGTCCACCAACATGACATTCAAGGCAGGATCATACCAATCAGGAGTGGTACAAACCCTCGTTGATCTGCGAGGTTCAGCAGCAGCTTCGTTCGAAGTTTCATGATCACCATCATTAGCTTCCTCTCCAATTGGTGCAGGCGGCACAAAAACATCTTCCGGTGCTGCGCTACTCTCAACTCCAAGAGAAGGTTCAATAACCTCGTCGAGTTCTACTTTCCTTCTAGTCACTTCCTTCGAGAGAAACTCCTTCTCAATAAAGGATCCATTCTTGGCAACGAAAACTTTGCCTTCGGATCTATGATAGAAGGTATACCCAATTGTTTCTTTAGGGTATCCTATGAAGACGCATTTCTCCGCTTTGGGTTCAAGCTTATCAGGTTTTAACTTCTTTACATATGCTTCGCAAGCCCAAACTTTAAGGAACAACAACTTAGGTTTCTTTCCAAACCACAATTCGTA
Source organism: Avena sativa (assembly GCA_916181665.1). Classification (NCBI taxonomy): domain Eukaryota; kingdom Viridiplantae; phylum Streptophyta; class Magnoliopsida; order Poales; family Poaceae; genus Avena; species Avena sativa. The sequence goes on along the minus strand of OV702289.1, from coordinate 154,166,228 downwards.
CGGTGTCGTTACAACGGATTTAGATGGTGCCCTATTTAAAGTGAATGCGGCTGTCTCTAATGCATAGCCCCAAAACGATAGCGGTAAATCTATAAGAGACATCATAGACCGAACCATATCTAAGAGAGTTCGATTACGATGTTCGGACACACCATTACGCTGTGGTGTTCCCGGCGGTGTCAACTGTGAAAGTATTCCACATTTCTTTAAATGGATGCCAAACTCATAACTTAGATATTCACCTCCGCGGTCAGAACACAGAAACTTAATCTTCTTGTTATGATGATTTTCCACTTCACTTTGAAATTCCTTAAACTTCTCAAAAGTTTCAGACTTATGTTTCATAAAGTAGACATACCCATATCTACTTAAGTCATCCGTGAAAGTGAGAACATAACGATATCCACCACGCGATGCTACACTCATTGGACCGCACACATCGGTATGTATTATTTCCAATAAGTCTGTAGCTCGCTCCATTATTCCAGAGAATGGAGTCTTAGTCATTTTACCCATTAGACATGCTTCGCATCTTTCAAGTGATTCAAAATCAAGTGATTCAAGAAGTCCATCAGAATGGAGCTTCTTCATATGCTTCACTCCAATGTGACCAAGACGACAGTGCCACATGTATGTAGAATTATCATTCAATTTTGTTCATTTAGCATCTATGTTGTGAACATGTGTATCACTACTATCGAGATTCAGTAAGAATAAACCATTCATCTCAGGTGCATTACCATAAAAGATATTACTCATATAAATCGAACAACCTTTATTCTCAGACTTAAAAGAGTAACTGTCTCGCAATAAACAAGATCCAGATATAATGTTCATGCTTAACGCAGGCACCAAATAACAATTATTCAAATTTAAAACTAATCCCGAAGGTAGATGTAGAGGGAGCGTGCCGACGGCGATCACATCAACCTTGGAGCCATTTCCAACACGCATCGTCACCTCGTCTCTCACCAGTCTTCATTTATTCCACAGCTCCTGTTTCGAGTTACAAATATGAGCAACCGAACCAGTATCAAATACCTAGGCACTACTACGATTACTAGTAAGATACACACCAATAACATGTATATTGAATATACCTTTCTTCCTGATGTTGCCGTTCTTCAGATCTGCCAGGTACTTGGGGTAGTTACGCTTCCAGTGACCAGCACCCTTGCAGTAGAAGCATTCAGTTTCAGGCTTAGGACCAGCCTTGGGCTTCTTAGCAGGTGCGGCAGCTTTCTTGTCGTCCTTCTTGAAGTTGCCCTTGTTCTTAGGCTTGCCCTGTTTCTTGAAATTGGTGCTCTTATTGACCATCAACACTTGGTGCTCCTTCTTGATCTCCACTTCAGCAGTTTTCAGCATGGACGATAGTTCAGGCAACGTCTTGTTCATTCAGTGCATTGTAGTTCATCACAAAGTTCTTATAACTCGGTGGCAGTGATTGGAGGACACGGTGAATCCCTAACTCATTAGGAATCGTTATCCCCAACTCTTGGAGCTTGTTTGCGTGCCCAGACATGGTGAGCACGTGCTCGCTGATGGAGCTACCCTCTTCCATCTTACAGTTAAAGAACTTTTCGGAGGCCTCATAGCTCTCCACGGCCGCGTGAGTCTCAAAAATGAGCTTGAGCTCCTTAATGATCTCGAACGGGTCGTGGTGCTCAAAGCGCTTCTGAAGCTCCGTTTCTAAACCGTACAGGATGGCACACTGAACTGTGGAGTAATGATTTTTCCGAGTGGCGTAAACATTCTTTACGTCATCGGTGGCATCTTCTGCAGGTGGGTCACCTAGCGGTGCTTCGAGCACATAGGTCAACTGACCAGCCCTGAGGACAATCTTCAGTCCACGGAGCCAGTCCGTGAAGTTGCTTCCATTGTTCTTAAGCTTTTCTTTCTCTAGGAACGCATTGAAATTGATGGAGAGGTTTGCCATAATCTACAACAAATTTGCAAGTAGTTTAGACTAAGTTTATGATAAATTGAGTTCAATTTTAATTCTTAAATTAACTAGGTTAACTCCCACTCAAAACAACATCCCTCACATTGTCTTAGTGATTACACGAACCAAGTCCACTACACCAAGTCCGATCTTCACGAGATAAGATGTAGTTTCATTGGCGAACAATCTTCATGTTCATCATATCATTTATATGACTCATGCTCTACCTTTCGGTATTCCGTGTTCCGAGACCATGTCTGTACATGCTAGGCTCGTCAAGATTAACCTTAGTTTCCGCATGTGCAAATCTGGCTTGCACCCGTTGTATGCACATGTAGAATCTATCACATCCGATCATCACGAGATGCTTCGACACGACGAGTCTTAGCAACGGTGCCAACTAAGGATGAACACTTTATGACTTGATATTTAGTGAGAGGGATCATCTTATAATGCTACCATCGCGATCTAAGCAATACAAGATGCATAAAGGATTAACATCACAGGCAATTCATAATTAGTGTGATATGATATGGCCCCTTTCTTCTTGTGCCTTTGATCTCCATCTCCAAAGCACAGACATGATCTCCATCATCACCAGCATTGCGTCAAGGTCAGTGGCGCCGCTTCATGGTTGTCCATCATCACTAGCAACTATTACAACTACTTGGAATAAAGCTATTACAAGATGAATAGACTCGCAGGTCTTAACAGAATTAAAGACAACCATTAGGATCCTGCCGGTTGCCATATTACAACAAGGATCATTGCATACATCAAATATAATCACAATCACATGATGGCCATATCACATCACAAAAAACCCCTGCAAAAACAAGTTAGACGCCTCTAATTTTCTTTGCATGTTTTACATGGTTCGGGACTTTCGAATAAGAACGGATCTTACCTACGAAACTGAACCACAACGTTGATACAAGTGCTATCAAGTACAAAGTGTAAATTGGATCTATACTATGGTGGGAGAGACAGACACCCGCAAAGCCACTTGTGCAAAGCAAGTTACACGTCAAGCGTGGAGCAAGTCTCATGTGCGATCACATGTAAGGTTAGCCCGAACCACTTCATCCCACCATACCGCAAGATGCAAAGTACACAAAGCAAAAGACGGCACGAGCACCGACGCCCACAAAACCATTGTGTTCTACTCGTGCAACAGATCTACGCATAGACAAGGCTCTGATACCACTGATGGGTTCGTAGCATGGAAAACAAAAAAATTCTACCGCAAGAACGAACAAAACCTAGATCTAATCTAGATAAAAGCCAAGATCTAATCTATTAGACATGTGCAACGAGATAGATCTGTACGAACCCTTGTAGATCCGAAAGCCTTGTGCGAGATCGGATCTTGTGGTTGATGTAGACAATCACTTGCCGATCTCAAGATCGAGTAGATGATCATTCCGGCGCTGCGTTTCGGCAGCACTTCCGTAGTCGGTCACACGTGTGGAGTCGAAGCAGACCTTCCTCTCCTTGTTCTAGCGAGCAGCGGAGGTATTAGATCTCTCCACGGAATCCCAGCAGCACGCCGGCGTGGTGGTGGTGGAGTAGAGAATTCTGCAGGGCTTCGCCCAAGCCAGAGCAGATGGAAGGAGGAGGAGAGAGGCGGCTAGGGTTTGGAGTGGGAGGGGGCAAAGGGGGGTGGCACCTCCACCCCGCTATATATAGAGGGAGGGGTGCGGCCTAGGGTTGCCACCCCTAGGCCCACCTCCTAGGGCCGGCGCACAAGGGAGCTTGGGGGGAGAGTCCTTCCCCCCAAGTTTCCCTTACTTACCCTCCAAGTTTCCCTTTATCCTTTCTTGGTTTTCAAGTAAACTCCAAAAAATCTTCTAGAACCTTCCGGAACATTCCGAAAACTTCAAAAATCCCCATATAAACACTCCGGAACATTTCCTAACTTAGAAAACGATCCCCATTATATGAATCTTATTCCCCGGATAATTCCGGATCTCCTCGTGATGTCTCGGATCCAATCCGAGACTCCGAACAACATTCGGTCTCCAACACACATTCCATATCTACTTAAAACAACTTCGAACCTTAAGTGTGTCACCCTACGGTTCGTGAATATGCAGACATGATGGAGACACCTCTCCGATCAATAACCATCAGCGGGATCTGGAGATCCATAACGGCTCCCACATACTCAACGATGACTTCGTGATCGATAGAACCATTAACATACGAAACCAATTCCCTTTGTCACGCGATACTCTACTTATCCGAGGTTTGATCGTCAGTATCTCCATACCTAGTTCCACCTCGTTACTAATAAGTACTCTTTACTCGTTCCATGTCATGTCATCCCTTGTGACCTAGTCACATGCTTGCAAGCTAACTAGATGACATTCCACCGAGAGGGCCCAGAGCATATCTATCCGTCATATGGATGGACAAATCCCAATCTTGGTCCATGCGCTTCAACACATACTTTCAGAATACCCAATGACACCTTTATAACCACCCAGTTACGAAGCGGTGTTTGATGTCATCAAAGTACCCATTTGGTGATGGTGATTAACATAACCTCATGGTCGAAGGATTAGGTTACTATGCAATTGCAAGCTTGTAGCAATACAAACTTAATCACTTGATCGTATGCTACGCTTACTATGGGTGTGTGTCCATCACATCATTCTCCTAATGATATAACCTTGTTATTAATGACATCCAATGTCCATGAGCAGGAAATCATGATCATCAATTAATCAACAAGCTAGTTCAACAAGAGGCTTACTAGGGACTCTTTTATGTTTACAAAACACACATGTATTAGTGTTTCCTTATAATACAATTATAGCATGGGATGTAAACATTCATCATAAACACAAAGATATAATAATAACCACTTTTATTATTGCCTCTTGGGCATATCTCCAACACCACATGCATAAAAGAATTAATACTCTCCACATAAGCATAGTCATTCTTATTAATTATAGTGGGAGCAAATTCAACAAAATAGCTATCACTATTATTCTCATCACCATAATCATCAAATATAGGAGGCATATTATAATCATAATTAATTTTCTCCTCAATAGTAGGTGGACTGAAAATATCATACTCATCATTGTAATCATCATATATTGGATGCATAGTATCATCAAAGTAAATTTTCTCCTCCGTGCTTGGGGGACTAAAAAGATCATTCTCATAAAAACTAGCTTCCCCAAGCATAGACTTTTCCATAGCATTAGCAATAATGGTGTCCAAAGAATTCATACTAACGACATTACTATTAGCATGCAAATAAAGTTCCATAGGTTTTTTAATTTTCTCTTCAAACACTTCATGTCCTAACTCAAGATAAATACTATAAAGCTCTATAATTTTGTTGTTGTTTTCCATTAAGCCTAACTAGTGAAAACAAGAAACAAAAAGACAAAATTGCAGAATCTAAAGGAAATAACTTCGAGCACTCACACCGGAGGATGTGAGTACCTTTTACCTTACCTCCCCGACAACGGCACCAGAAAATAGGCGTTTGCCGTGGGAGGTTCTTCTTCTTTAATCCTCCAGTGTGAATACCTTTTACCTTACCTCCCTGGCGATGGAGCCATAAAATAACTTGATGTCTACGCACTTCTATTCTTGTAGACAGTTTTTGGGCCTCCAAGTGCAGAGGTTTGTAGAACAACAACAAGTTTTCCCTTAAGTGGATCACCCAAGGTTTATCGAACTTAGGGAGAAAGTGGTCAAAGGTATCCCCTCTCAAGCAACCCTGCAATCAAGATACAAGAAGTCTCTTGTGTCCCAAACACACCCAATACACTTGTCAGGTGTATAGGTGCACTAGTTCGGCGAAGAGATAGTGAAATAAAAGTGGTATGGATAATTATAAGTGGTAACGGTGATAAAAAATAGCTTGAAGGCGTGGAAAAGACTAAAGTAAAACTGAAATAAAGATGGAAGCAAGCAAACATGTAACAGATCTAATTGCAAACGGTGTTTCAATGCGTAGAAACAAGGCCTAGAGATCATACTTTCACTAGTGACTCTCATATAAATATATTCTTCTTTATGATACTACGTTGAAATACTCTCCGGTTGGACACTCTAATCCATGGTAGGGCTATAACAGCACACCTCAAAGTAAGCCTTTCCCATCTAGATAACCCCACACTGTCACCTTGAGCTCTAGATGGTTCCAACAAACACCACAATTTCATAAAGACATCCAACTCCAAATATAACTCATAACAAGTATTTGTAATCTCTAGCCTAAGTGCCACCATGGTGTGCACACTGTCAACTTCACACACATGGGGAGAGCAGAGATCTATTAAAGCACTTGAGTAGCAAGGTAGATCTATAGATTACAAGCTCATGATCTCAATAAGATCATGCATAGAGAGAGAGAGATGAACACATAGCTACTGGTAGAACCCTTAGCCTCGAGAGAGAACTACCTCCTCGTCATGGGAATCAGCAATGGTGATGGAGATGGTGGTCGAGATCGATGGAGATGGTTCCGGGGGCACTGCCCCGTCCTGGCAGGGTGCCGAAATAGAGACTTTTTGTTCCCCAAATCTCCCCTTCGATGGCGGCGGCACTGTGAAACTTTTCGTGGATTTCTGATTGATGAATTAGGGTTTATGCATCGGGAGGCTTCTTATAGGCGAAGAGGCAAGGTCGGTGGGCGGCCAGGGGGCCCACACCACCTGGTGGCGCGGCCAGGGCTAGCTCGCGCCACCACATGGTGTGGCCACCCTGTGGCCCCTCTCCGTCTCGTCTTTTGGCTCCATGAGTCTTTCGGAAAAATATGAACTTTGGCTTTTGTCCCGTCCAATTCTGAGAATATTCATTTTTTGACTTTCCTGGAACCAAAAATAGTAGAAAACATGCAGCTGGCACTGTGGCATATTGTTAATAGGTTAGTCCAAGAAATCATATGAAAATTACTCCAAAGTGTGGACAAAACATAAGAAAGTAGATAAAGCTAAGCATGGAACATCAAAAATTATTGATACGTTTGCAACGTATCAGGACTAAAATGGAGCTAGGATTTCCAACACATGGAATAAGCTAACCGTTCCCCTGGAGCATCTGCACCCCAGTATATGTAGGGAGTAAAATTGGGCTCCACTCACTTGTGGACCATTCACTAAAAGTCTTATATTAGTCACTACCAGTCCAGCTCATTGACTCAGTCCGTGTCCGATTTGGGTCCAACCCAAATAGATTTCTGGTTCAAGTCTAACCCAAACTTGCTCCCGCTCTTAAGTGTGTGACACGACAGGCTCATGGTGACTCGGACACGATTCGAGTCTTACTCGTGATCGATCAGTCGGCAACGGCTCCTAGCAGAACATGCTGACTCCCCAAGTACCAAAGAGTCATGACGACATACCTTCCAATGTGACTTGCGTCCGAGTTCCTTTTGCCGCACGATACATCTTGTCAAGCTATAGGCGAATAATCGTCATCCTTCAAATAGCTTAACTCTCTTCTCGATCCAAGATAAGTGATTCATCCGACTAACTCTTAGTCGACCGCCTTGGTTAACACTTAACCGAGTCGTGCATGGTCATGCTTTCCGAATCATATCTTCCGAGAGGGTCTCGAGAATATCTCTCCAGTTGGAGTGGGAAAATCCCATCTTGGTCATCCACATCACGCAACTTGATTCTTAGCCAACCCAAAATCTGTCTTTATAACTGCCCTTTAACAGAATAACGTTTGACATAACCTAAGTCGGTGATCCACAACTCGAATTGTGTAATAACTACTGGTCTAAGGATTACATTGATTGAGACATACAAATGACAACTTGTTCGTTGTATCTCACTATGGGTCAGTCCAACTCGCTAAACTCGTTAGCCAAATCCGTGTAAATTGGAATAGCATCACCATGCCCATGAACAATGGGAACCGAGTCATCAGCCAACTTTCGCATTAGTCTAAGTTTTGTGTGCAACACAACCTCAATAACCAAGGACATTTAGTATGAACAACACTAATGTTGGAAATATGCCCTAGAGACAAATAATTATATGGATTATTATCATATTTCATAAGGTTTATGATTAAGTTTTTATGTCATGCTATAACTATATTGATAGGAAACACCAATACACGTGTGTTATACAAACAACTAGTGGTTCCCAGTGAAACTCTAATCACTGGTTCATTGGTCAAAGGATGATCAAGGCTTCCTGATCATAAGGCATTTATGTCGGTTGACAATGGAGTCACCTCATTGCGAGAATGATATGATGAGCTATACCTAACCTAAGCATTGTGACCCTATCATGTCACAAAGTTCAAGTTAAGATGATTAGAAAATACCCAGTATCCTATTTCTTAGAACGTGAGACCATATCAATCACTGTCACCCGAGAATACTTAGATATCATCAAACGTCACTTGCATGAGCGGTGATCATAAAGGTGTGTTCAGGTATTCGGAGGAACATATAAAAGCATTGTGCGTTAAGAGAAGGATTTGTCCATCCGCGTGATGGAAAGATACTACAAGGGCCCACTCAGATAAGTTATATCCAATACCTGCACAACGTGTGATTTGATCACGGGGGTATCACTTGTCGGAATGAGTTAAATAACATTTGTCAGTAACGATATTGAACACGACATGGTGATGTCATTGATCAAATCTCGGATAATACAAGTATCGAAGATACAAAAGGAATACGACATGACGTTCATGGTTCAGCGACGAAAGATACGTGGAATACACAGGGTCATCATGGGCATCTAGGTCCCGCTGATGATCATTGGTACGAGAAGGTCTTGACCATGTATGGAGTGTTCTCGAACCATGGGGTATCATGCTTAAGGGCCTGATGATGCTCAGATATTGTTTTGGTATCGGCAAAATCACCGAAGAAAAGAAAGAGAGAGAACTGGAAGAGTTTTGGTAAGTACGGAGGTTGTCCGAAGTAGAGATGGAAGGAGTTCCATAGCGATGGGGATTTAAAAATATGCAAGTAAATGTCAAATATTGATTTAATCTTTTATTTATAATCATTTAATAAAATAAAAATAAATTAAAAGGTCAAATACCTAATTGGGCCTACTTCCATAGAGAAAAGGCCCTTGTGGGAAAGACCAAAGGGGAAGAGAGAGAGAGAGGGGGTGGCCGGATAGGCCAAGGGACCCAAGTGGGGCCCACTTGGGCCCTGGTCGGTGGCGGCCAGCCCCCTCCTCTCCTCTCCTTTGTTTAG